>JAPQWN010000004.1:52399672-53649672 GCA_028538565.1 Umbellularia californica | reverse complement strand
GGGCTTCATCAAATATGAGCACTGAAAAGTATTTATGCAGCCTTTACTAATACCTTGAATCTTTGATATGAATTGTTAGCTAAAAGAACTTAAGATGGTATCAGAACCAAGTGTTGAGGTGTGGGCTCCATTGGAAGGGTAAGTATTGAAAAGTATTTATGCTGCCACTACTAATGCTTGGAGGTCGAATCCCAAGAGGAATGAACAACTTAGCGCCCACCTGTTAGGATCCACCCAAGGGGGAGCATTGAGGAGTGAGCTCCACCTGAGGGGAAGTATTGAAAAGTATTTATGATGCCACTATTAACGCCTCGATGTTGAATCCCAAGAGGGATGATCGACTCAGCACCCACCTGTGAGTTCCACTGAGTGGTAGTGTTGAGAGAGTGGGCTCCCTCTCGAGGGGAGTATTTAGACAGCCTCTACTATTACCTAGAGCCTTTGGTACAAATGGTTAGCTGTTGAAACTTAAAACCATGGATATGAATTCAACACATAAAAAATAAAGTATTAAATATGATAAGATGTAATACTCACCCATTTTGCAGGATATGTGCATGATTTTGTTCTCTTCTCTGCATGCATTCAAAGAATTAGTAAAGTTACTGTTGTGCTTTTTATGGGATGGTGTAGCTTAGATCAGCCTGGATCTTCTCTCGCAATCTGCTGCCCTACATTTCTAGTGGGGTGTACTCTTTTTGCGACTTCCAATATCCAACTCATTACAAACAGGAAGGCAGCGACATTCTCTACTGTTTTTGCTCATATTACAATCGCTTCCTGATCCTGACCCAGTAGATAATCGACCTGGGTCCCACTATCTATCTTCAATAGAGTTCACGTGATAACCTAACTGCCACCTTGTTTGAACCATTCTTCCCCGTATGCAGAATGAAGAAGGTGTTCAGCTGAGAGCAACTGAGAAAGATCCAGTCAATGATGAAGACAGCAACAATCAGTCAGAATATAAGGTAGCATTATTCACAACACTTGCTTGATGAAAGAGGTGTGGGGTAGGAAATGTAATCCTTGCAGGAAGTCTGGTTTTTTGCTGCAAACAAAAAGAGAAACAATTTCCTGTTCACAAAAGCTGCTGATTTGAATTGCATCTCATGATTTTTGGGTCTTTGGTCAAAAGAACTTCCTTGAAACTAATCTCAACCATAGAATGAGTATCAGAGCTCTTGAAGATGTTTTAATCTAGTCTTTAGAATACTGATTTGAAACTAATCTAATAGGCCTGGATTCCTACTTAGAGAAGTCGTTCTCTTTGTATTTGTGTTTTTGTTCCTCTTTTTATTTTTTTGGGTAGTCATTTAAAGTGCAAAAGTGGGTCTTCTCTCACAGCATAAGTGAAGTTTTGTTCACCCCATATATTATCTCTGTTGGTAAATAATTTCTTTTTGGAACTTTTATTTACATTCTGTTTTCCTTACATGTGGGTTTCTACCAAAACCTGCACCTTGGGCCTATGTTAGAAGCTAACAATTGGAATAGCTAACAAGGCATACCAACGGGGTCACAGGTCAAATGGGTCACCCACCCCGCTCTGCTCTTACCATGGGCAGGTTTGTTAGTGGTTTTCTTTGGGTTTTGGCTGGTTTGGGTTATTGCCACTCTTCTCTATATGTTACTTCTTTATAGATCTTTTAAAGGGCTATTGTATACATATCTTGTGTAGTGTATGTTGGAAATAAAGTTTATGGAAATTGCTAATAAGTTCAATACTAAATAAAAGAAACGAAAGAAAGAACGTAGACAAGTGGTAGCTGAAGCACATCACAAAGACGCTATCTTTAAGCAAATTTCCCCCTCACATAGGTTCATTGTTGCTGAGGATGTCTGTCCCAAAATACGACAGGTTTTTGATCTGATAATCTCCACCACTTGCACACTTAGATGAATAAACTCATGCAAAGTGGACCACTTGATAGACTTGCTCCCAACAACAACAGAGAAATGAATAGAGGGCAGAAAAATGTGCAAATAGCCGTTATTCCCACTTACGCGTTGTGTGGGAGTGATTATCTAATACCGAGGTGATCTTCTACCTGGACATTAATACCAATTAGGGGTTACACCGACCTCATTAAACCCAGCTCGGTAACATGCCAGCTGGTACCAAGTTGGAGTTGGACCCGGTAAGTGTACCGGCCGCGCTCTTTCTGGGCTCTGCCTCGAGCGTCTCGGTAACAGTACCCGACCTCAAGCGGGCCTGATCTTGGTGATATCCATCTCGGTCCACTTGACCGAGATGAGCGTTGTTCGTCTAATCTCTATTATGAGATGGGACGGCTGCATTACAGAGCCCCCTGACAGATAGGGTGGCCGCCGAATACTGATAAGGGACCTTCCCTATCACTCCACATTTATGTGAGGGATTTGAGAAGACATCCGATGGAACAAGTATCCTCACCTACCCCCACTAAGGATCCTAGGAGTGGGCTGATGGGACAAGTATCCCCACCTACCTTCACTATGGAACCTTCTACTCCCTCCTACATATACTGGCATGGTCAGCCATGAACAGGTACGCAATATACAGCCTACGCTCTGTTATTCTGCTAACACTTTTTTCCCCACTTCACCCCTAGTTCAGTGACTGCACTAACTCATGCGTCGGAGTGTCTTTGGCTGACAGCAGCCTCGGGCCCTGACCTCTGTTTTCTTCTCCCTTTCAGGTTCCAGATCATCAAAGACGTTCCCGATCAGTCAAACAGGATCTCACTAATCCCCATCATCATCTAAACCAAGTTCGTAATTTTTAGACACGCACATGCGCATTCCATAGGTATACATTAACTCAAATGTCATCTGCCATTGTCCCAAAACTAATTAAGGTGAGGCAAGATCAATGTGTCCCAAGACTATCACATAAATTCTCGGTATAAGGTCGGTTAAAATAAAAGGAATTCAGCTCTTAAAATTGTGACCGAAGAAGACCTATGGTCAGCTGTGACGCCCCGGAGTCCCATATTAACTATAAAGAGGAAAGTGAATGGGGTTATATGTAGAGCTTACACCCTTACCTTGCATGAGGCCTTTTGGTGGGTTGAGGCCCACCAGAAACAAAACCATGAGGCCCGTGGGCCAAAGCGGACAATATCATGCATGGATATGGGGTGGGGCGTTTACAAATGGTAGCAGAGCCGACTCTCGACTACTTCGACGAGTGTGGGCCCCTGCCGTGGGCGGGTTTCCATGTGGGCGGGCTAAGAGCGCTGGCAAGCTATTGCACAGGGACGTGCAGCCTTAATATGTAGAGCTTACACCCTTTCCTTGCATGAGGCCTTTTGGTGGGTTGAGACCCATAAGAAATAAAACCATGAGGTCCGTGGGCCAAAACGGACAATATCATGCATAGGTATATGGTGGGGCGTTACAATAGTAGTCGATAAACTGATGACTAGCTGTACCAAGCACATGATTAGCCATAAATCTCAAATTTGCAGATTGATCTCAACCTAATTTGGTTCAGTGGTATTTCTTTCCGTACATCAAACTCTGTAGAAATCCATCATTTCTAAGGCATTACAAGCCCTAATCGTAACATGCAATCCATAATTTTGGTACATTAGCAATTACCTTTTCCAATTAGCATGAATTTGACTAAAAACACATGCTGAGCTTTATTGGGTAATCTAGAATAGAACAATCATAGAAATAAATGTAAATACAACATGTACGTCATGTGATTATAGATGAATACTTGTCGTGGGTCTAATCTAAAACTAAAACTCCTTAAGGTCCTCATATTCGCACTAGATATCTGGCTAACCATCATCCCCAAATTCAACCCAAAAAAGGCTCCTACACAACAAACCGAGGGAATTGGCTCTAAGAGGGCTTGCATGCAAGGATCCTAACAATAAAAACCCGTTTCTACATGAGAAAGGATTTGGAAAGGTTATTCCGTACCAATTGAGATCAAATAAGGAAAAATTTAGAGGGGAAGGAGCTTGATGGAGGAGAAGATGATCAATGCTAAGAGAAGCTTGAATGGGTTAATCCCTATTTGAAATTGATGCCACGGGTGGTATAGACCACCGGAAAAACCAGGAATATTTTAAGAAAGTTACAAGGACTCACAGAACCTTTCTCAGTTGCAACTTAACCTAAGGGCTGCGATGGACTTGCCAACTACCCACCGTTCACCTTCACCGTGCTTGAACCAGCCACACTTTGATGCCTTCCAAAGTTATGCAAACTCAACCTACCTTGATGTCTCTCAAGGTGCTTCAGTCGGCAATCGAGAAATAACAACTCTTCTCCGTGAATAATCAGCACAACTACCGTTGCTGCAAAACTCTAAAAAAATCTCTCAAAGGATTCTCAAGCATTTGATGTGAGGGAGGTAAGTTCTAGGGAGATTGGTGTTTTAAGCGGCCAGGACTCTCTACACTATGTCGTGAAGTGTCTTAAGCGTCTAGGAGTTTTCAATCTTTGTCTTAACGTGACATCACAGTCCACATCTAAAAGAACACAAATTACAACTCAATATGGAGTTATGGACTTGAGTTTTGTTCAAAATAGATGAATTAGCCAACTAAAACTCTTACACCCTCCCTCTCCTAAGTTTAGAAAAAAGGTCCTTCTAGGCTCCTTACTTGGTTGAAACCCTCCAAAACTATTATTCACTAATGCTACTCTCCTAAATTTAGAAAAAGGGTCCTTGCTAAATCAAACTAGATACTCAGATAGTTGCAATGTTTCAACCTATCTTTCCCCTACTTTCTTAAGTTCTAGGCACCACAAAAGCTTAAGGCTCTCCTAATTGGGATTTCGATCTTCAACCGTTCGTCAATCCAATTGCCGATCAGCATGACTTTCATGTTAGGTCTTCCCAATTTTTTTTTTTTTTTTTTCAATTCTTTTAGAATAGTAACATGATTAGGCTAGTTTTGTTTCTTCCTTTATCTCTATTATTGCTAAACTTAAGCTATGGTCTCTTACCTTCACATTGGTTTTCAATTGAATACTTGAATAGCTTCTACTATGATCATTATTTGTATGATTTGATTACATATATATCCTTTTTGGATTCATTTACGTTAATAATAAACATCCAAGGTTTCATGGACAAAGTTTTAGATGTGTCAATCTACCATGGGATATCTCAAAGGAAGTAAAAATCTTCAAAAGTCTTTACAAGTAACCAAAATATGCATACATATGATAAAGAGGGCATTTATGACTGGCCAAGCTTCTTATCTATAGGCACTCCCAAAAACTGTGACCGTAAACTACTAAATACATCATCAGTTCCTCAATAAGACACTCATGTCTAGCTCAATACGTTTTCTAGGGAAAATTTTCTTCAATCGATTGTTTGGCAGCAACAAGGTTTTTTCTTTAGTAGAAGGGAAATTCATTAAAAAGCCAACAGTAGCATTGACAATGGGTAATCCTCTTTGTCTAGCCTTTTCATTGCAAGGTTGATCGTGTTGATATAAACTGTTTTGCCGTTCATTAACAGCTTGAGCTTTTGGTATTTGTGGTTGTCAACATGGTATCAGAGCCAGAGGTTTGTTAATATATTGGGCTTTTGTCTCTTCTTTTTTGGGTGAGAGGAGCTTTGCTCCTTTGATTGCTCTTGCAACAATTAAGGACTTATTACTTATGATAAGAAAACTAAAGACGGTCAAAACACTAGCTCCATTTAAAGTAGCACCGGAAAGTAGCTTTCCTCCTTACTTTGACAAATGTGGCAAGGCATTAGTTTTATCAAATTTAGGTGGAATACTCTTCTTGGAAGAGAGTTTCCACAATGACTTCAGTCAATGGGTTGATTGCTATCGGGGACATTTGTCTTAAACAAAATTCTATTAGCATCGGTTGATGGCCACGCTCTCCTATCATTTCTCATTTGTGATGCTCAAGGTCTCACTACTGGTTGATTGTCAACCATGAATGGTTGAACATGTTGAAGAATATTTTTGCTAGTAAAATACAAATCCTTGATAATATGGCATTCCGCTTCTAGAACTTGCTGGAGTTGAACACATTAGTTTGACAAATATTTAAGACATGTAAAGTGATGATTTTATTATAAAATAGGCATCGTGTTTCATCTGATAGTATGCAATCCACTACCTCAAAAATTATAGGGAATGCTAGCTATGGAGTGCAAAATGGTGTAAATGACGAGGACACCCCATAAATGGTAGAGAATGTTAAAGGGAGCAAAATGATGTAGATCACGAGTTCACAACGTGGGTGTTTCTCACTGAGATAAAGGATGCTTCTAAGCAGGTAAATAAAGGAAACAGGCTCTACAGCATGCTGTTTTCATGTGAGGGATTTATAGAGTGGATTCAAAATAAGGGAAGTCAAGCCTCAGCCAGCATGTTGGGATATTGATTGAATCTTGGATGTTGGGCTAATATGCCCTAAGTTCTTTTGTGAACGCATCAACTATGTGAGCTTGAGTTGGAATATATCTAACATCATGATCCTTTTAATCTACACACTCTTAGATAAAGTAATATTAAACTTCCATGTGTTTATGATTGGCTGCATATCACTAGCACTAATTTTGTCTCACCAATTAATCGAAGATGCACGAGTGTTGATGAAGAGTTCCTTGGGAAGGCTCTGATATCATAATAAATCGCACGGTTGTTATGCTTGAGATGTCTACGGCTTGCTGTTTGCTTGTGAGAGATTTGTATTTATTGATGATTACAGTGATATGGATTTATACAGAGTATTTCAAATATGGAAAGTTAATCCAATCGACCAATGTGCTGGACCATTGATAGGATTTCTAATTGAATTGCATGATCCTAGAAATGATGTACACAGAACATTACAAACAAGTTAAGTGACATGGATCAGCTTGAATGTTGAGATACTTATTAGTTGTAGGATTTAGATATGGTAATGCACAATTTTAGATAATCCCAAAGTTATGGGATATCTTATGGTTTTGAGCTACTGTGTTCAATATCCCCGCACTCCTTCGAGCATGTATTGAGAAAATTGATGGCATGAAAAGGTTTTTGTCGCAAACTTTTTAGATTAAAGATTCGGGCTGTGTTGATACCATTTTGCGTATTATAGTAATGATAAATGAAAATTATATTATTGTAAGCGAATTTCATTCTATTGATCAAATACGTCTAAAGTTCAGTTTTTCAAATTGTAAACCAAGTTCAACATGTGTTAGGCAATATGTTAAATTAACTCACCCTCATGGTTCTTCTATTGCTCGGTCCAATGCTAGTATCATTGGTAGCCTAATGTTCTTATTGAATTGCACAAGGCCTCATATAGCATATTGGGTCTACTAATTAGTAAGTTTACTAGAAAATCAACTCATAATAACCGGAGAGAAATTAGTAAAACTCACAAATATTTAAAACATACTATTGATTATAGATTTCATCATAATGGAACCTCACCTCCATTTGAGCGCTATAGTGATATAGATTGGGCTTCTAGCAAATTATACTCAAGTCGACTAGTGGATGGTTGTTTACTTTAGGTGAAGGTATAGCTTGGTCATGCAAGAAAACATGTAGACTCCCCATCCCTCTAGATTGTGCACTCACTGGAGAATCATCTTTAACACCAAGGGAGCAAGCAAGGAGTCAAAGCTTGGTGCTACGGTTCTTGCATCAAAGAGCACTCTCAAGATTTTGATCTGGAGGCAAGTGTTCTTATTTTTATAATTAAACTCTTATATTGTGTTCTAAGGTGGATTAGACCTATGTGATCGAACTGTTGTATCAAAAAATTAGATGTATATGTGATTGGAGGTAAACCTACGTGGTGACCTCAAATAGTCAAACCAATAGTGCGGTGCTCTTGAGAGAAGATGTTGGTCTTGGACTGCTGTAAAATTGGTGTGTGCCTATGCGCCTAGCTTCTATTTGTCTTGTGGTTGTGTATTTTCATTATTGAGTACTTGTGCTAGAAAATCTGTTTTATATCAGTACTCACACTCTCCACTTGTGAGCAATCTCATTCATGGAGTCTGGATATGTTTCTGTCACTTGTTGGTAGTGAAGTGGCATGGATGAGATGAGTTTTGAAATCTCTGCCTCTTATTGAGAAGCCGGTCAAACCACTCACAATGTATTAGGATAAAAACTCGGCTATGTTTATTGTGAAGAATAGGAGATACATAGGTAAATCGAAACATACTACTATTTTGCCCTTTGAATTTTGTTGGAATATATTCCAACACATGATATTCTAGCTAGCCCTTTGAATAAACCTTTACATGTATAACGAATTCGGAAAACCTCAAAAATATGGGTTTATTACAGGCATATAGAGGAATGGTCCTGACTCTAGCCTACTATAACTTCTAAGTTATAGTTCAAAGGAAATTTATTCAAATGTGCTATCCACGCAAGAGCAAGAATATATTGAGACTAGTCATTGCCCGTGCCTGAAGGCACAGCGCACCACGCTCTGAGCACAACTAAATCTAATTACTCTTCTTTTGACCACCTAACAACTAACACCGCCCATAATTTAACAAGTTTAACTCTATTTGAAATGCGGGGGTCAATCCCTAAACAATTCATTCAATTCACATAACAAGATATAACTAAGAGAAATTGTTCAAGTGAAGTGTTGCAATATATATATATATATATATATATATGTCTCGAGATCAATTATGAATGTATCAATTAAGTACAAAGTGATTTCTCACAAGTGGAGAGTGTGAGTATTGATATAAAACAGATTTTCTAGCACAAGTACTCAATAATGAAAATACACAACCATTAGACAAATAAAAGAAAGAAGCATAGGCGCACACCAATTTTATAGTAGTTCAGTTCAAGACTTACATCTACTCTCAAGAGCACCACACTATTGGTTTGACTATTTGAGGCCACTACATAGGTTTACCTCCAATCACATATACTTTTAATTTTTTGATACGGTGGTTCGATCACATAGGTCTAATCCACCCTAGAACACAATATAAGTTTATTTATAAAAATAAGAACACTTGCCTCTTGATCTAAATCTTGAGAGTGCTCTTTGATGCTTGAACCATAGCTCCAAGCTTTGACTCCTTGCTTGCTCGTGTTAAAGATGATTCTCCAGTGAGTGCACAATTTAGAGGGATGGGGAGTCTGAGTCTAGGGTGAGTAAGGATTATAACTTGTGAGGGTTTTACCCTAGAAGGTATGGCTACCAGTAGTCACACTTCTTTTGAGCTAAGGAAGCTCTTGTATATGCCCATCATGAAGCTAAGTATGAGTGAGAGTTTTAGAGGGCCTAGAAGATGTTACTAAGTTTTTTGATCAAGTAGGAAAAAGCTCTTAAAAACTCTCAAAAAGTTTTTCAGTAGAAATGAGCTCTTGATATATATAGACAAAACTCCAATGTCTAGTTTTTGGTTAGCCTACTACTTGTTTTGGCTAGCCGTCAAGCCCCAATGGATGGCTCAACGGATAGTAATAGCATGAACTAGATTCATGAATTGTTTCAGGCTTCTATCTTTTAGTACACAAACTGCGGCATACAAGCATGAGTGAAAAATTCTGATTAACTGTATTTATTTTGGCAATAACATGATAGTTGTCATTTTTTCCATAAGTCACGCAAGTTTCATTTTCAAAGCATAAAGAACATCCATATGTTGAACATGTTGTCCCACACCCTGCAAATTCTGATACCAGTTAGAAATCAATATAACATATATTGCATAGTTGGTTGCTCTCATACTTTCAATGGATATTGTTCCCTTTTTACTTGCTTGAATGACTCCGTTTCCTAATCTATTTTTTTCTGATTTGAATAGTGTCCATTTTTGTAAAAATCTATGCATTACATGTCATTCGAAGTTTGCAACGACTATTCAGATAGTTAGTATCTTCATTGTGAATGAAAGAAGGTGCAATATAAGCAAAGAATAATTCTGATTTAGCCTTTTATTTGGTAAATTTGTAGCTCGTTCATCCATTATAAGTTTTGTAGATTCTATTCTTGTTGTCATTTTGCTTCTCTCTAGGCCAAACCCAAATCTATTTGGAAATGTTCTAGACACCAATTGAAAGATTTTTTAAAAAGCTTCTTTCTAGGACGAGCTTGAATCTATTCTTATTATCATTTTGATCGTTTCTGCTCGGGCAGCAAATGAAGCATCTATTTTGAAGAAAGACTGTAACGCCCCATCCTTCACACATGCATGATATTGTCCGCTTTGGCCCACGGGCTTCACAGTTTTGCTTCTGATGGAAACATGTGGAAAGAAAAGATTTTATCAGTCAACTAAAGCTTAAAAGAAACATGTGGAAGCGGTAAGTCACCCGATATAACATCCTGATGAATGAAATGACAATCAACCTCATTGTATTGTGTATGCTCATGAAAGAAAAGATTTGAGGCAATTTGAATTATTATCAATATAGTACGGTTGTAGCTTCTTAAAGAGCAAGCTTGAGTTTGGAAAGAGCTCATTGCAACCAAATAACTTAACTAGTGGTGGAGGACATAGATCAATATTCAACTGTTGCTAAAGACTTGGACATCGTAGTTTGCTTCTTGAATCACTAAGATCTTAAACTGCCAAGAAACATGTACCAATTAGGGTAGCGATTTGTGAATCAACTATCGGCTCAGTCAGCATCCAAATAAGCATGAAAACAACTGACGGTGAGGAGAAATAGAGCAACCCACGATCAATATATTCTACATTGATGATATCGATTGACTTGATGAACAATATCAAGTTATCCTGCCTAGATACTCCAAAGTAGGCAGCATATCGTGGCATACATATTTGATATGTACTTTTTATAAGTAAATCTGTGTCCATATATCCATGGTGTGTCCTTTCCGTATCCATGCATGGTCTCCTCATGGTTACCCTTACTGGGGTATTTTGCATTAAGTTTTAAGAGTGTTTGATGTCCGTGACTCTATACGATGGGAAATGGATATCAAATCAATAGATTTTACTCCTCAACGTAAATACCCTCATGTGACTTGGTAATTTCTCATCATCAAAGTCTTGCCCCAAGTATGTTAGTATCGGCTACATGAATTATATTTTTTCATTCCAATCTACCTAGTACCAATTCCTCTAATAGATTGCACTTCTTAGGTTGTATCCTTACAACTTTCTTGCATGTTATCTTCGGCCTATCCTTTTTCTTGAGGGGCCATCTACTTATATGGAAAAACTTGTTCTCATTGGCGCCATTATTGGCCTTCATTGGACATGTCTAGACCTTGTCATATATGTAACGCCAAGAGGAACATTCTAAGTCAGTCATCCTAGATCTTTCACATGAATGGTCTTGATGTGGCATTGTTATGGGTCCCTAACCAACAAGATTGGCTCTGGTAATGATAATGTCCTCTGTACGAACAAGCATGGATCGATCACTAGATTTTAATGTCCATCTGATGTAATGACCAGTTGCAAAGAAATGCAATGACAAGAAGGGTTGAACTGTAGTCTTGTTTCATGTTGGCAATAGGTTCACAGGTCTCTTCGTATTTAATGTCTTGTTCATGTTTGAAACCTTGGGCAATAAGCCGAGCTTAGTAATTTGGTTTTTGAATAAGATCCCAAGTTTGATTGGCTTCAGGAGTATGAAGCTCATCAGTCATAGGTCTTTCCCAACATGTGTCCTTTCCATGAATAACCAGATGAAGTAGAAACAAAATCGGAAGTGTTAAAAATTGTTAATTGTTAAAAATGTAAAATGTTATGGAGGTTTCGAGCTTCTAGTGGTTCTTCACTATGGGGGGTGAGCTGCAACAGGAAGGATCTTATGTGCTTAACAATCTTACTCTTTTAGTAATTGTTTCCTTGTTTATTTTCTTTCTTTTTGGCTAGTTTATGAGCTTTTGTAGTGTTAATCTTTGGGTTCTTTTTGGAGGCTCCATGCCTATGTATTCTTCTTCCCCCCTTTTTATTTATATTCATTTTGCCATTAAGAAAAGAAAAAAACAATCGAGTATTATATGAGCAGTAGAGTATTATTTTCCTATGTCTCTACAATTATATCATTGCTGGCACCAGGTCGATGATCCTGATCGAGCCTACTAATCGAAGGATCAAAAATGAGAATCCTTACCAAACAAGACAGTAAAAAATTAGTAAAGACAAAGGTTTCTCATGTTGTAATTGATGGTATATTTCTTGGAGGATGCCGCTTGAAGTGAAGGATGAAATAATCTCGAAAGAAAGTTCAAGAGAATACCAAATTCCATCCTTTCTCTCACCAAAGCATGTAACCACACTCTAAACAAGATGGAGATGAAATCATAATTTCTTGCATTGTCTAGGTGACTAATTTGGGGTAAGAATTATATCTAATTTTTTGCTTGTATAGAAAATTTATATTATTTAGTGAAAAATACTTGTTCTAATGAAAAGACAAATCAAATCTCCAAGACTTTTCCTTTCTAATTACAGAGACTTGTTAAGCAGTTAAGTTAGTAATAGGAAAGAGAGCTAATAAGAGAGATGGAAATGAATTGTGGATCATATTTACTATGTGCGCCTTTCACTTATGTACTTCATTTATACATGCCTTTCACTTATATGCTTACATTTGTCTTGGCCCATATGCTTCCGGTCTGCATCAGACTTTGTTTATGACAGAATCATCGAATCTGTGAGAAATTCTTCATCGAGTGTGATCCACATCTTTATATATGTTGCTTTTGCTCACTTTCTTTTTTTCCTTCTTTTTTGTTCTCTGTGAAAAATATGATCCAAGGTATGTCCTCCATGAAAACGTTCTTTTTTTTTTTTCAGAGCGAGCTGAGAGAGAGCTTGAATTTATTGATACCAAAATATTTTTCTGTAGCCGTACTTGGACATGAAAATCATTGTAAACTTGGTCTATTAGATATTGACACTATATACTTGGGGCCTATTTATTTTCATTGAAATTCATGGTTAAATTAGCCCCATGATAGGATTAGTCAAGAAAGGAGGGGTGAAGGATATGAGGTGGAGATATGGATGGGACCTTCACTTCTCAGGATCTGAATTATTCGGGTAATGGCTGGTAAAATAAATTAGACTAGTCACTCTCCAAAGCTAAACTCCACAGCTAATCTCTGTTGGTTTCGATTGCCAATATTTTGGAATTTGGTAAAGATTTGAAAACACTAACTATGCATTGAACAAGAATAAAAAAGAACGTTTTAATCTTAAGCTGTCATGAGCAGAGTCTCTCTCTCTCTCTCTCTCTATATATATATATATATATATATATATATATTTACTCTCACAATACCGTGAGAGTAAGGGTGGGGGCTATCAGATTTAGGCTGTTAGCATTGGATATGGAAGTAATGAGAGTTGCTCTCCGAGGACCATCTCATATATATATATATCATTTTATTATTAATATTTTTATTTTCTCTCTTGCTCCGTTAAGTTTAGCTCCGTTTCAATCCTTCCTCTTACTCCCAACAGACAATTACTAGTTGTGATGTTTATCCTATTCCTGTTTTAGTTGAGAAACACGTAGGCAAGGGCCAGTTTTAGTTGCATGCAGTATTCAGTATAAATTGTGTTCAATTGTGCAGTATCTATGATGTTGCTCAATGTAAAAATTCTAGCACGAGTTCCTGCCTCCTGAAATAGAAATTAGCAACTGTACATACTCTAATGTCACATCTAAGTGGGAATGTGGGATACAGTGTTAATATCCATCTTTCTTCACTAGAGTTATGGAGGATGGTCCTTGAAGTAGTTGTCTGCCATAGCTCTTGGAGACACTGCCAGATGAAACCTTGATAGGGAAAGTTGATTAACATGGGGAAAATTTTTTTTCTTTCTTTTTTTACACAGTAGGGCAAAAACTTGTTTGTGCTTGGTTCTATATACGTGAGACAGAAAATATGTATTTATATTTGATGTAAAGAGGACATTGGTTATGCAATTTTCTTTACCACCAGGGAGGGGTGTTCAAGGAACAAAAATCTTCATCCATTGTTATCTCCATTTGAATCAAACAAATTGGTCACTGTCAATCATTAAGGTATGATTATCTATTTTTGGTTTTTTTTGGTGACACAAAATACTATTTCTACATTATCATGGTCCTGGGTGCGGAATTGGTGGGAATGGAATTTCAGGAAATGGTCCTATATGGAGAGAAATTGAGAATCACAAGTTGAATTTATTCCATTGTGATATCATGGTTGCGTTGGGCTATTTCCATTTAGGTTTTTTTTAGGAAAATCTATTAAGAAAACCAGACAGAGGACAAAACAACATGACCAAACTGATAAAGGGCTATTTCCATTTCTATGGAAATATATATATATATATTATTTTCAGGTAATAGAAAATGCAAGTCTGGTTCTATTTCTCGAATTAATAGAGAAATTTAGTGAAATATGCCTGAAAGAAATGGATTTTGCTGCTGTACTCTGTTGAAATATACCTTATTTTCAAGTCATAAAATCCAAGCATCCAATTGCAGCTAATCTTTGTCATTTTCTGCATTCTGGGAATGAGATGTTAACATAAGGCAAAATGCACCGGATCTTGTTCAATAAAAATCCACCACAGTTGACAGCACCAATTTCTTGCCATGGAGGAAACATGGATAGTTTATTCTGTTTTATTTTATTTTACATTTGCATGTTTGTTTTATTTTTCATGAGCTTTAAAGAACCAGAGAGAGAGAGAGAGAGAGAGAGAGAGAGAGTTGTGCATGTTTGTGGAATATGGATCAGACAGTGGATAATGGCTTGATATAATCAGTGTCTACTGCCGACATGCTTGAAAGTGGTAGAATTTGAAGCCCATCTAGCTAAAAGTGGTTTCAAGTACTGGCTAGGTACTTGGAGTACTCATGGGCTCACTGAAAATGCTATGCAGTGGGCGCTTAGAGCTTCACTGTTGGACAGAAAAGGAAAGGGCAACTGACCTTGGATCCCTTTCCAATTGATCGGTGCTTAATGTGTTCTCATTTTTCTTAAACCATTCTTTTAGTGGATATAAAATCACACCATGGTGAGTCAATGACAAGGTACCCTCTTGGTCCAGATACCTGTTACCTACCCCTATCCTTTAGTGGGTTTGTGTGCAGGTCTCCACTAGATATCCCATCTTCTTTAATGGGGAATGATTCAATGACCCGATGCATTTACCTGCACCCATCACATATCACTCTGTCCCAACAGTTGGAGGTCCTGCTTTTGTATCTGTTTATGGTTTAAAACACATTCCTTAAGTGGTCATTTGTAGTGCTGAAGTAGACATCCCTTCTAAAGGTTGTTACAGGCACTGTTTCAAGTAGGATTAAGATGGGGTTTTGTCCAAAGTCATCTTGCTGCAGTAGCGCCTCAGAATTGTTATGGCCTAGAAATAAGAAAGACTGCTCAAGCATACACACACTAATTACAGTAACTGTTAAATCTTTTATATAACTTTAATGGGGTTATCGTGGAGAAATTTAGGAATATTCATTGAAAGCTCAATGCTGCACTCTATAAACAAAACTTCCTACGATATTCAGTTAAACAACAATATATCCGAGCATTCGAAGTAGACATGGCCAATTTATCTGTACTAAAGGGTATAAAAAACATGGCCGATTGGGGTTGTAGTTCATAATTGGAAAGATTGGTACGTTGTTATCCTTAATTGTGGTTGCTTGATTTTTATAGGGGGATTATTTCTCCACAATCAGTCTTAATAGCAGGCCACTAAAAGTTTAGGGCACAGCACTTATGCTCAACATACAGTGAAAAGAAGGACAAGCAACCATCGTCACCTTTTAAATGTTCTTTCAAGGCATCACAGCCACAACCAACTCATCCTGGTGTACCGACTCTATGAAAAACATTGCTAGATTCATCTTTCATGCCCTCACAACTGCTAACATGCTGGTCCACCATCACCATGCCGCATATCATACATCCTCACTATAGTTGCAATTCCTATTGCTGTCTCATCAATGGCCTCTCACATCGACCCGTCGTCTCTTAAAAGCAAGCACCTCACATCGGCCCGTTCTCTCTGAAAAGTAATCCAACCCAACAGGTATCATCGGCGAACGATCGTCTTCTTCCATCATTAGACCCGTTGTGTGTGTTTTTTTCCTTCAAAACATATCTGATAAGTAAGATTCAAGAAACCTATCATAGAAGACATAAGTAGAACCAAGGACACTAAACTGAAAGGATCAGGTTCTGTTCATGTCGATTATTGTAGTAACATTACATCCAAAACCTTACAAACTTAGCCATTGGTTTTTGCAACCCCTACATGATTGGTTATTGGTTGAAACATTCTAACAATACATACACAATTTTACTGTTTGTTATCAGTATTTGAAGCCAATGCATTATTGGATTTTGCCATCTTGCTAATATAGACAGTCTTTTACAGCCCTGAATGTGAAGCTGAGTATTCCTGCTTGAATAGGCAGTCATCATTACCTGCCCTTTTTTAAAACTCAGAGTACATTCCAGCACTGGGTTATGGAATGGGTTTAATGTTTATGGGTTATTAGGACACGGCCTATTTATTAATCAAGTTGGATCTGTGGGCATGCACATGGATCTAAAACTGTAGTTTTGAAGTTGGATTCACTCACTGGATGCTACAACTAATTACTTGTGGAAGCTAGTATTGTTTTAGTTGATTCAAACTGATCCCTAACCTCTTTAGTTTTATTTTTCGTTTAGTTGGGCATCCTTGTGATTCTTGACTCAAGACTACTATTCCCTCAGGTCGTGCCTGGTAAAGTCACATATATGGGACGCCAAATTTGGAGTGGTTTTGAACACTAGAGAGGGGAGAATAGCCATAAGTCCATATTTGACATACATAAGAAAATGATGCCATCTAAAAATTTTAAACTCGAGTCCTATGGATGAAGGGGTTTGTTTGTTCTGATTGGGTTTATCATTGAATACTTTTCTCCAATTGTTGGCGTATCTCCAGAATCTCTGTGTCTCTATCTCTCTCTTTCTCATAAATATTTTATTATATCTTTGTTTTGTATTATGGACTTATCACCTCCACCAGTACCAGTACCAGTTCCAGGACCACCATTATCATCTTTCAATTCAACTCTATTCTAGTGATGGTATGTTCACTATCACCCATCAATTTAACATGGCCTTTTAATTCCTCCATGTCAAGCAATTCACGCATTGCGTAGTGGATCAGTTAGTTGTCAGGATAATGTCTTTGACTTGAAACCATGAGTGGGTATGCCATAGTCAATATTATGTTTATTACTTTGTGCTCATGGGATGGATCTGTTCTATCAATACTAAACATAAATGACAAATCTAATTATGCTTTTAGAGTTGAAAAATGAAGGAATCAATTTATATAATGATAGACTTGATTGGCTTTTCCAAAGTTGGGAATGATATTTCTCCTACTGATGGACTTGTGGTGCCCAATGTTGCAAATGTTTCTATTAGGGTTATGTTGGAGGGTAATATTATTGGGGTAATTTAAGAATATTATGTTCTATCAAGATATTTTTGGAAAATATTGATAAAATTGGAGATTAATATTTAATTAGAATGGAAACTTAGCAAAGTACTTGACAATGATTTGTTTTTAATATAACTTGCCAAATTAAGAATCTGTTGCTCGTTTTCTTGGGGTTTTTTTAATAAAATATTTGAGGAATATTAAAAACAATTAAGAAATTAATTTTGTGGAATTTTTTTTTTAAACTCGTTTTTTCAGATAAAGACCTAAAATCTCAACTATAGCAGCTGGGCAAGTTTTTTTGGAGGGGCCAATATCAGAAAAACATAAAAATGTTCTTTTGATAAAATTTTCATGCATTTCTGCCCCTGTTTCTACTGTCTATGTCATACCAATCTCAGCCAGTATAAGATTTTATTTTCTTTATTTCTTTGTCTCTCTTAAGTCCCTCACAAAGATGAGAAAATATCATTTCTGAAAACCAAAGCAAAATTGAAGATTAGGCCGTCTCTTTAAACCAAATCCATTTTAAAAAACTGCTCTAAACCTGGGAGATCAGGAAATCTTATTTTAATGAAATAAACAGTAGCGGTATAAGAAATCAGGAAAATACTATTTCTTGTGATATGGTCATCTCTCTACCAGATTTCTATCTTGCTCCATCAAGCCGTAATCGTTTCAAACTAAGGGCAAGCCATTAGTTGGGGCGCTTAAAATACTTTTCAACGCTCCCTTGTCGTTGAGG
Source organism: Umbellularia californica (assembly GCA_028538565.1). Taxonomy (NCBI): domain Eukaryota; kingdom Viridiplantae; phylum Streptophyta; class Magnoliopsida; order Laurales; family Lauraceae; genus Umbellularia; species Umbellularia californica. The sequence continues at coordinate 53,631,520 of JAPQWN010000004.1, read as the reverse complement.
TCAACATCCACCCTCATTCCTAAGTGGTCGTAATCGTGGTCAACCCTCGCCCTTACCATAAAATTATTGTTATGCCGTTTCCTATCACCAATTGGTTTTGGGATAAGTGGTAGCTCAATTGGGTGTAAGTTCCTACAGGTGATACCCGAGCCTGGTAGGTCGAGTGTTCGAGTCTCAGGACACGCGTTTTGCGAGTTTGCAGAAAGAGTCGTGGCGAGTGTGGTGTACGATCCTACACTTGTGGATTGTTGAGGTCAACGTCCACCCTCATTTGTTGTGTCGTTTCCTATCACCAATTGATTTTGGGATAAGTGGTAGCTCAATGTGGTGTACGATCCTACACTTGTGGAACCCACCTCTCAATCCATCTTAGAGGCTATGAGATCTATGATTTTGGTCGATATTCCTATGAAGAATTGAACCTAGATCGATATTGTTTCACATCATTTCTCTCTGGTGATCTTTGATTTGTCTACCAGTCTTTCTATGAAGCTTAATGATTATGGAAGAAAGTATGAAGGCTTGATGAATGAGTTTTTGTACTCCGCAAGATATCTCTCTTAAAAGGCCTTCTTTTGTTTGTGTCTCCAGATCTAGATCCGTAGTCATCTATAAGTAGATTTTAAGCTTTGGTCGAGTGGGGTGAAACGTTCGATTACCAAGGTGCCAAAACAGGCATTTCGACTTTCGCACAACAGCTAGTTTGACTCAGATCTAAAGACAAGCTTTATGAAAAGTCGAGTAAAGGAGATTGGATGAGTCTTTCGGCCGATTGACACAACTGACACAACCGTGGGAATTGGATGAGTCTCTCGGTCCATTGATTGAGTCTTTCGGTCGACTAACACAACCATCTTCGGGCCCTCGAGACCATCAGAATCCAAAATCGAGCACACTGGAAATTTGATCGAAGTAAAGTCTCAGGGCCACGATGGTTTCTTTTGGTCCTCCGAGCGAAAGAGCTCCGTCCCCCGATGGGTTCTTTTGGTGGTGAATGTCAATCATTATTTTTTAATTCTTATTTAAAGAAGCATGACATGGTTGTTGGGAAAGTCCCACATTCCACATCTCCCAAATAATGATTTTGACCGGGCTTCACATATATGTTTCTGCCTTCTACCTATCAGCTTAAGCTTTTGAGTTGACACATGGTATCTTACATGGTATCAAAATCAAGTTCTGGTTCTTATCATTCTTGTGTAACCTACGATGCAGCCCCGTCCATCAAATACACTGAGCATGCACGTGGGGAGGAGTGTTGGAAAAGTCTCACATCCCACATCACCCAAATAATAGGTTTGACAGGCCTTCATATTTCTATTTAGGCATTCCACCTATCAGCTTAAGCATATGATTTTGTACATGGTATCTTACAATTGCTACGCAGATGTGATCGGGTACCCCTTTGTAGTTCTTTCTTATGCTTTCAGATTTGTCCAAAGCTTTGCTTATTCTGCTTTTGCTCTCCTTCTTCCTCAGTCTCTTGGTCTAAAGGTCATTCTCTTGTAATATCTGGTCCCTTGTATTCTTTTGCGTCCTGCCCTTTGTTAACACAGCCATTTCCAATAAACGAAAAGAGTTATTTCATTAAAAGATGCCTACAAAATGTTAAATTGATGATTTTCTTATTGCAGTATCTTGAAGTATCTTTTTTTTAATATATAGCCTTTTGATGTGCTTTATATAGATTCACCATGTTTTAGATTACATGGGATACAACCTAAGTTTTCAGCCTTAGAGGTTTCTGGATATTGATGCTTTCTTTGTCTGGAGGATTATTCCAAAAATAAGCCTAGTCCGAAGTTATAAATTTTAAAGAAACATCCAAGCAGTCGTTAAACCCACTACTATTAGACTTGTTTCTCTCTCATTTTATTACTCATAGATGATCCTTCATCAATTTGACAATAAAAACACATATTTTACATGGATTCTTGAAGAAACAATTTACACAAATCGACCTCAAGGATTTGTACAACCACCCTTTCTATCTCATGATTTGAAACAGGCAACTCAAGTTTGGTTTGATCAATTCTGTTTCGTCAACTTTTCTTGTCAATGATTATATTTTGTTAGTTTGTTACAATGATTCATTGTAATTAGTGCAATTGTTATGTCGTCTCTATTTTCAACAGGACTTCTTATACAATAATGCAATTTTAAATATTAATCAAGATCCCATGCAATTACACAACAATCACTTAAACAAGATGAAATACGTTGAGGTAGCAATTAAATGAGAAAGCAAAACCAATATTTAAAATCAACAGTATTGAATAAAGATGCAATTCTAACTATCTAATTGCAGAAGTGTTGATCTTCAATTTAAACATTCATTTTGCTCGCAGATCTAAAAGCATACACAGTGAACGTAAAAGTGATAAAGAGGTAGATACAACAACTTTATAGTGGTACGGTCCTCTAACCTTCATTCACTTCCCATAGAACCTACCCAAAGTCTCTTGGCATTTACTATCTTGAGGTTTGCAATAGGTGCGCACCTAAAAACACGCACCACCTAGATGTTTTGATGTGCTGGTTCGATCATAGACGTCTATTCCAGCAACTACAAAGTTTCTGATACAGTGCCCGCACAAACACAAAACGGCACGGGGCATTTTTGCCCTGCGTGGTTTCAAACTGTACAAAACCAATTGGTGATAGAAAATTACACGACAACTACTTAACATTATCCACTTTACAAAACCAATTGGTGATAGGAAATTGCACAACAACTACTTAACATCATCCACTTTACAAAACCAATTGGTGATAGGAAATTACACAACAACTACTTAACATCATCCACTTTATGGATTTTAACAATAAAATGAGAAATAAAATTTTTTTATCAGTAATGATGAAAAATAAATCAGATGCTAAAAATACTAAATGTTACTCTGAAGATCACGTTTAATGGCGAGATCCAAAATCTGTACTCGAGGAAGACCTCCATAGCAGATAATCCTTTGTGCTTGATGTGCTATGAATATGGTTGAACCAAATAGATCTTAGAGGCTGTTCGTTCTAGATTTTTCGTAAATATTCCTATGAAGAACTCAAACTAGATCGATATTGTTACACATAATCGATCTCTCTTTCATGAGCTTTGAATGCTCTACTAATCTTTCTATGAAGCTTAGAGAAGGAGGAAGAAGGTATGAATGCTTGAGGAAATGGTTTTACTACTCAAGGAATCTCTCTAAAAAAGCCTTCTTTTGGTCCACTGAGCCAAAGAGCTCGGTCCCCCAAAGCCTTTAACTAAAATTTTTCTGGCCACTTAGACCTCACAAAATTTAGTAGTTTGGTTCAAGGTCCTAGGGTATGTTCCTTGGAATTTCTAAGGTCCTAGGGTATGTTCCTTGGCATATATTTAGACATGACTGAATATCTTGGCCTTCCATGATTTGAACTCACTGTTGTGGCTTCCTGAATGCAATGTCGCGAACTTGTCATAAAATTGACGCGACTACATGAACTACTCACAGAATTGATAAAACGAGGAAGTGACAGATTTTACTATGACACTGTAACAAATGCTCCAATAGTTTCACATTTTCAAACTGCTAATTAAATGTATTCTGAGGGTACTAAATCTTTTGGTCTTCATTAGTTATTATTTTTTTGGTTTTATGTTTTTTGCTAAGATGCAAAGAATCGAATTAGAGAAAGTGAAGCGCTAAAATTAAGCCCCCCAAAGTAAAACAAGAGTGGCTTAAAACAAGCAAGTTCATAAAATAAAAAAGAACAACCCAAGGAGAGGAACAAAAACAAAACAGAGGATCACAAAAGATTTTTCAATAGCCAATATAGGATGGGGTTACAAGTAGGCTTGGACAGCTTTCCCTGATTTATCACAGATCATCGTTAATAGTTAGAAGAGAGAGCCCAAGAGTTGGCTTAGCTTTTCTGTGCATCATATGATTTCAGGCCTTCCAAATAGCAAAAATAGCTGATAGCATAATAGCACCTATGGCCTAGGCAATCAGGCTTTTTGCTACCAGCAGAAAACGCATGCACAAGATGTTGGTTGAAAGCAATGGAGGAAGCCCAGCAGCGTCAATAAGCCAGTGCCAAAGAACGGAAGCAAACTTAACACAGAAAGAAGAGGTGGATCTTAGACTCTTCATGCAGCAGACACAAAGGGCACCTTGAAACAGAAGGGATACCAACGCTTTGAACCCACATAGAGGTTGGGGTTTTCCCGTGGAAAAACCGCAAAGCGAAGCAAGTATTGGTAGGCTGAGTGAATTTATTCCAGATCAAAGCACACCACTGATTGGGAGAGCCTCTAGAGCGCAGCACATTCCAGGCGTCAAAAAGAGATAAATCACCAGCGAGCTTAGACCATTAGTAATGCAACAGCTGATCATCATCCGTCTTTCACTGGATTTGCAAATAGATTTAGGAATTTGGAAGACCAAGCTGATGTGGAGGGTCATGCTTGAAATAACATGTTCAAGAAGAATAAGTCCACCCGCAAGCCCTGAAAATTTCTGCCTGATGGAGTCTAAGAGGACTGAGAACATTTAATTCCTTGGGGTGCCCAAGAAGAGAGTGCTAAATACTAAGGTTGCTAGAGAGTGGGGAGATTACCTGTAGGAATCCCAATGACTTCTTTGATTTTCCTCTTAGATCTTGGACTAAGTTCTCTAAAAAAATAACTGGCTTTTACTAAGGTTGAATTGTTGCCCAAAAAAGTTTTGACAAGAAGCAAGGAGAGATGCCAACTTTTCAGCATTCTTAGGAATAGCTCTAAAGAACAGAATATCATCAGCAAAAAGAAGGTGGCAGATGGGGGGGCCAAGGCTGAAATTGAAAATGGGTTGGATATAACCTCTGGTAGCTAGGTTCCAAAGGTTGAGACTAAGAACTTCTTCGATCTGCTAAGATAATTTGGTCTTCATCAATTTTCTCGATCTACATTTTGAATGTAACTGGCCGGGCTGGGTGTTATGATACTCGATACTTTGGTACATGAATTTCTGTATACGTCTTTCTAGTTAAGTACATTTTATGGAGTTTGAATAAACCACTTACAATGTCCTTTTCTTTTTCTTTTTCTTTTCTTTTTTTGTCGGACTACTATGTCCTTTTCTATTGGTGAAGCTAAGTATCATTCGCTGGCTAAAATGTCCTACAATCTCTCAAAATTCTTGCCCAGTAAAGTATGACTTGGAACCAAAACTTTATACAAGCAACTATTAGTATCCATCTTTTCAAATGCAAAGTGAAAGGTTGAGTTTAAACCCTAATATGGATTATAGTCAAATCCATTTCTCTCTTAGATTTCAACTTAGCCAAATTAATAACCTAAACTAGAATCAAGCAATCATCACACACAAGAAAGGACGGGCACGATTTTTTACGTGGAAAACCCTACTCAAGAAAAATCACGGGGCTTACCGTCTTGACCACATACAACCAAGCACTATAGAAATGAAAGCTACAAGTACTCATACAACTTTTCTCATTTGCAATTCAACATAAGGACTGAGACAACCTTGTAGAAGCATCGCCGTACTCCTTCACCATGCTTGAACCAACCACCTTGAATACCTGTTCAAGGTGAATCTAATACAAGATAGTTGATGAAAAAGTTTACAAGGCTTTACGCTTTAGCTCTGGAACAATGGATGCTTTGGAGAAGACAAGGGATCTCTCAAAAGAATTCTAGGGTTTATAATGGGAGAGAATCATCTCTTGGTTTTAGAGAATAAGGTTTTATGTAAGACTTGGTCCGTGGGTTGCAAGCCATCAGAGTTTTGGAAGGTTTGGGAAGCAAATGGGAAGGAGTTTCCAAATAAAACTTTGAAATCCCGCGTCATGCGCTCAAGCGCGAGTCCAAGGCCGCTCGAGCGCGTGAAGTAAACATCCAATTATTTTCACTTCTGAGCATTCTGTGTGTCAAGCTTGAGCCGAAAAGAAGAAAGCTCGAGTGCATGAACCTCTGCCAGGGGAGCGCTCGAGCTTGTCTTACCAAGCGCTCAAGCGCCTGGTGCAATTTTCTACCTTCTTGAGTTTCTTCAATTCTTTGATTCAGGCTGTCCATCTATGAAATACAAAGATAATACATAAATGCCTATTTTCTCCATATCCCAGTGAATTTCCCAACACTCAATTTCCTTATAATCTCTACATTTGGCAATTAATGGACAAAACTCCTAATTACATGAAGAACCTATCCTGACACAAAAACCCATTACAATTTAAACTCCTAATTAAACCAATCATTTCAATCCTTTTGTTTCAATTCAAAATCCAACAATCCCTACAAAACCTATTCACGAAGCCTTGACAACATATCAAGCATAATGTCATGAAACTGAAACTGAGATCGAAATTGAAATCAAAAATAAATATACCAGATAGTCCCTTTTTTTATTCAGAATTGACAAAATATAGATGAAAGTCCAAGATCGGAACCCTAGAAGGGGGTGAATAGTCACAGCCAAAAAACCTAGACCAATTTTAATTTTCGAGTGCCAATTATGCTTTGAAACTTAATTAACTTGCCTACAAGTGAAGTTTCTAAGTCATACATGAGCAAGTAAAGAAACTATGTAATCGTTTAACATTGACATTAATAAGAAATATTAATAAACTAGGCATATGAGCATCATCCACACATTAAAAGATCAATCATCGTAACAACCAATTTTATAGTGGTTCGGCCAATCATGCCTACATACACTCCTGGTTTTCCCATCGAATTTTCCACTATTTCAACTTGAGGTTTAGGCTCACTTCCAACCTTAAAACCACATATTTACAGCCACATATTCTTTTCAAAAGCTTTGCATTAACCTTTACAACACTTATACTTTTCTAGGGCTTAGCAATAACCTTTATAATGAAGAAGATGTTTTTATCTCTTAAATCAATGCTTAAGAATACACTAAGAGATATGCAATTAAGTGCATATTAATGCCCCTCTTAACACCGGCTGATATTAAAAGTGAAAGCTCAATCTAAGACATATGCAAAGATCTATATAAGATGCATATGCTTGAGGCAGGCCCTCTATCTCTTTTTGAAATTGAATGCTCATTAATGATGCAAAGGTGAAAATCATAAATGAGAGATAGAGAGGTTAAATGATGCACACATATTTTGAAATGATGAACAGACTAGTTTTAGAAAACTCAACCTAAATCTAGCATGTTTGTTCAAAACATAAATTTAATAGCATGTGTAAATCTATTCAAATGTTGAAGTCAATTTATCAATCATGTTTCAAAACAAAGCATGTTAATAGGGGTGTAACGGTTCGGTTAACCAGTTAATTTAGGAAAACCGTTAACCGAACCGTAACCGTAACCGTATATACAAAAACCGTTGAAACCGTAACCGCGGTTAACCGTATTAAACGGTTCGGTTACGGTTAATAACCGTGAAAACATAAGGAGATAAATGTGAATGATTGAATGTAAAATGACGCATAAGGAGCAATTGGATATAAATTCCATTGATTAGAAATCTTTATTATACGGTTAACCGTACGTTTACGGTTTCTTATTTTTTCTTTTATTTGTAAACGGTACGGTTAACCGCATACGGTTAACCGAACCGTATCATACGGTTCGGTTCGGTTAATAACCGTGAATTATTATGGAAAACCGTAACCGAACCGAACCATGCTGTTTTTGGATTTCATTAACTGTAATCGTAACCGAACCGTGAAATACGATTATTAACCGCGGTTCGGTTCGGTTCGGTTCGGTTAGACGGTTTTCCGGTTATTTTTTACACCCCTACATGTTAAGAAACCAAAATTTGAACAAGTTAAGTGAATACTAAATCATGTCATTTAATGAAAATAAAATTTTAAAGACAAGTATGAATTAATTTTGAGATAAAGGGAGCAAACCCATTTGAAGAATTAAAGATTGAAATCATAAATTTGCCCTCCTAGCATTGATGCCCCCAATTTCCTTGGCCCTCAAAAGTCTCAAAAGTACTAGCTCAAATCCCAAGAAATGGCCTGGAGCTGCTGGTACCTCTACTCCAGACAATCTCTCTTGGATTGGAGCTACTTCAAGGGTTCTCACACTCAGGATTGCCTAGGACACTTTGAGGTCGAGAGATGTAGCTGTTGAATGGGATGGGCTATTTTGGAACAAAATCCTCAATCCCAAGCTTTCTTACTTCAGCTGGAGTCTCCTTCTCAGGAAAACGCCTACAGACAATTGGGCCATGCAAAAAGGGTTCTATATGGCTTCAAGATGTCACTCCTGCCACAACAGTAGTGAATCTAACCTCCACCTCTTCTTCCAGTGTTCCCTGGCTCATCAGTTTTGGCACTAGCTTCTTAGCCTTGATGGCTCGCCCATAGTCTCCCTTATTTCTGCCTCTTCAGTTTGGTCTACCCTTATCAAGGTTGTAGATGGCCATGAAAGAAAACCCTTACACCTGCAGCTACAATCTTCTTCCAAGCCATCTACATTCTCTAGTCTCTTCGGAATGCCGCCAAGCATAGCAGCTTAAGGCCATCCCTGAAGAAGGCACAACTGTTTTTCTACGATTTCTGTTGTGGGATGTTTTCCTCTTCTTCAGGCAAGTCAGCCCCCTCTCATCCAATTCTGAGGTCCTTGGGGTGGGGAGTTTAACTTGCTCGTTTCTCTTTCCTCCCATATAGGCAGCTTCCCCTTCTTGCAATTGGCTCTCTTTGAGCTTGGTCTTGGGTAGTCTGGCTATGTAGGAAGCTGTCCTCATTCTTGTCATTTCATTAGTTTGCAGTTTCCAGTGCTTGCTCTGTGCAATGGGGAGCAATGCCGTATTGAGATTACTTTCCTCTGTTGTGAAGTTCTCCCCTTTCTGCTGAGTGCAATGGAGTGTGGAGTTTGAGGTGGTTTGGATCGATTATGTGTGGTGTTTTGTAGTATGATGTGCTTTGAGCGATGTTTGCTTTGTGGTGGTTTGTAGTTGTTGTATAGAATTTTGTGATGTGCAGTGTCAGGAGCTCCTGGCAGTGCTTTGGTTCAGTTCCATTTTGTTATGCCATTTTGTTCTAGTTGAAGCAGCCTTGTGCTCTGCTCCCAAGATATCCTCAAGGCTATATTCCCCTCTCGGCATCTCCTCGTCCATCGGTTTGGCTCGGTCCAGTAGTTGCTCTCTTCTATCCTGGGATGAGCTCTGCTACCTTGGCCTCTTTTGTTCAGTGCTGCATTGGTAGCGGTGGCCGTGCATTTGTGGTGCTTTGTTCAGCAAGGAGTCCTTCTCTGTCCAAGAGTGCAGTGCTGCTGCTGGTTTCAGTTGCTTTCGTAGAGTGTCGAGGCGTAGAGCTATTTTCTTCTTCTTTTTGTTGTTTAGTTTCCTACGCTTCCTATTCTAGTTCCAACTGTTTTGTTTCCAACTGGGTTTAGCCCATCCTATTCTAGAGGTGGCCTCTTTGTTTGCTGCCATTTGGTTGTATTTTTTCTTCTCCTTCACCTAAGGTCTTAGCCCATCTTTCTCTTTCTAATATAAATTTACCATTTAGCAAAAAAAAATCCCAAGAAATGGCTCATATTTATAGTAGAAAGGCTTCCAACGGCTCTCTATGCGGCTAGCTGACCTCCAATGGTCATATTCTAATGGTCACTGACATTTAAAGGCGGCTAGCCGACCTCCATAAGTCAGCTAGCTAGCCTACTGCTGACTTGCTGCTGACCTATTTGTGACCTATTAGCAAATTTTTTTTTAAATGAGAATGATTTTCAAAGTGGGATTTTAGACAATGGAAGAACAAGACTTGATTTGACTATAAAGTTGGAAATTAAGTTTCAATATATGATACAAAACACGTTTATCCATGAATTTCCAGAACTCATTTTATAAAACTTTTGAAACTAAATTGAAACGTTGAAATCAAGCATAAAACTCAAGTCTTAACAACATGATATGTTAAACTTGAAAAGTTAAAAGAAATACATGAAAGTTCCAAGATTAAAAAGTATGAGTGTATGAGAGATCAAGCTATAATGAAAATGAATGTATCCAATCAAATTGTAATAAATAAAAACCCTAACAATAGACACAAAAGGGTATAACAAATGAAAAAAAAATTAACCTCAAAACACGAATGCAAAATCTCAATCAGGCAAGAAAAAAGTGAAAATCCTCGATTACCAAACATGATAATTTGCAAATTTTAAGAAACCAATAAATAAAGCAACACAATTTTTAAGACTTTGACATGTATATAAATTGTGTGCGAGGGATAATCTCAAATGGAAAAACACGAAGAAGTCAATTATCAGCCATAAATCAACATTCATCAAGTACAGACTGAAATTCACATCTCTTAGAAATACATGACCCGATCAACAATCATATAAGAAGCTCCCTCTTCATGTCACACCTTTTTTTAATATAAATCAGTCATTGACCCAATTCAAAATTCTCACTTACATTTTGAAGTGTAAGAATTTTCAAACTCAAATGTTATAAGAAAAGTTGAAATGAAGGGAGCATACCCAGTTATTAACTTTTGCACTCACTCACTTTTTCCAATGCATAAGATTTTCTAAGTTCATACAATATAAGCAAAGTTAAGACTTAGAGAGCAAACTTAGTCATTATTCATTTCCACACATACTCCACACAAAAATCTCTATGCACACTTGGATTTTGGGCCGAATAAATAAATAAATACATATATTAAATAAACATCAAGAAGGGAGCATAGGGGAATGGGGAAAATCAAGATCGTTGCTCCGAAAGAATGCAAATCCACTAAGACCGTGAAGGATATCAATCTTGGAGTCACAGTAACCCTAATTGAGTGCCTAAGTGGGTCATTGTGTACTTGAAGACATGTCCAAAAACCTTAAACAGTGTACCGTGAAATTCAGTTCTAAAAATAAGCAAGTCAAAGTGTATCACTGCCAGATAATCATAAAATCAGCCCGAAGAAGCATGCATGTTCAAATCAAAACACGAATTGAGGAAAAAATTTAGGGTTGCAGGACAATGCCTAGGGACTTACATAGGGAATAAAACCTAGTAGTATCAAGTGGCTTTGTGAGTGCAATGTGGACCATATTACAATGAAGGTCAAACTTACGAACCCAGACAGAAATTGACTGCTCAAGATGTGATCAACCTTCTTTGACCCTTTGTTTATGCAATCCGGATAAGCCTTTGTAGTTTCCAATTCGGAAGTTGATATCTTGATCTTTCGAATTAAATCCGGATTTATAGCCTTGCTGTCACTCAGCTCTTTCTTTAAAGCTTCCTGATCCCTTGAAGCTTTCTCCACTTGCTCTTTCAGTAGAGCATTCTCCTTACATGTATCAGTCAAGATGTTAGACAAATTATTAAAATAAGCTTCTAACTGAGTTTCCTTTGCTTGTGAGTCTTCAAGTTTCTACTTCATAGAAGAAATTCTGAGATTCCATTGCTTTCAACTTCAGTGCCCTTTTTTTTTTTTTATTGATCTTTGACGTGAGTATGGAATCTTATAACACTCTCCTATGTTCAGCTTCCAAGTCCTGTTCATTGTCAAAAAAAATCATGTAGATCTAAATCTTCATTTGACTTGTACTATTCGTCACACGAACCCTGCATACAAAAGACGTTAGACCTACCAATGAAAGCAACAAATTTTCTAGACTCATGTGAAGGAGACTCAAGCTCACTATTTTCCTCCTAATAATAGTCTTCCCAAGAGACGTTCAAAGCCTTGCCTTTGCTTTTCTTTTTCTAATTGGCACATTTAGCAGCAATGTGGCCATATCCATGACATTCAAAGCATTGGATAGGCTTGGAGGATCCTTTCACCGAATTTTTTATCGTACTTAGGCACAAAGTTATTCTGAAAGTCCTTTTTCAAAGTGTTATTCTTGTTTTTTCACAATTTTCTGAACTTTTTAATAGAACTGCTTCAAACTCAGCATCATCCGATTCAACATTCAAAGTCATCCTCTGCAAATTTGGAGGACACAAGAGCAATATCCTTAGCCTTTTTGGTTGAACAATGATTAGCTTCAAAGGTTTGCAAGTTTTCAACCAATTTTTCGACTGTGAGGGTTGATACTCCTCAATTTCCATTACTTTTGTACGAAACCTTTTGGGTTGAGACCATAATATCTTCTTGACAATTCTAACCTCAGAAATTGGCTCACCCAAGTTAAAAATAGAGTTGACAATGTCACTCAATTTTACATAGAACTTATCAAAAGTTTCAATATCTTTCATTCTCAAGGTTTCAAAAGCAGGAGTTAAATCTTGGAGCTCTATTTGCTTGACAGTATTTTTGTCCTCATGAATGGTCTCCATGATGTCTCATGCAACCTTAACCAATGTGCATACAGAAATCCTGCGAGATTCTGAGGCAGTAACACTATTGAATATTGCATTAATTGCGTTGTCGTTGCAATTAGAGGTATGTTTTTCCTCTTTAGTCCACTGGGCTTTAGGTTTAAGGATTTTTTGCCCATCTGCAACAACTGTGGGTCTGGTATAACCTTCCTCAATAATATTCCAGACCTCATCACCTATATCCCTAAGGAAAGCAATCATCCTTATGTTTCAGTAAACATAATTGGTTCCATCAAATAGTGGAGACTTAGTAGTCGACGTGCTCTAGTGAATTGCATAAGAGAAATCTGATAAATTGAATCACACAACAAATTTGTGCAACCCACTTTGATAACACATGAAAGGTCGAGCTTAAATCCTATTACGGGTTAAGGTCTCAAATCAGTTTTTCTTTTATGGATTTCAGTTAAGCCAAATTAATAACCTAAACTAAAAATCAAGCAATCACACAAGAGAATGAGGCACAAGATTTTTTATGTGGAACACCCTACTCGGGAAAAACCATGGGTCTTATCGTCTAGACCACAAACAACCAATCATTATAGAACAAAAGAAGTTATAAGTACTCACAGAACCTTCCCCAGTTACAACTCAACCTAAGGACTACAATCTCATCGACGCGTCGCCGTACTCCTTCACCATGTTTGAACCAATCACCTTGAATGCCTCTTCAAGGTGAATTTACAACAAGAGAGTAGATGAAAAAGTCTCCAAGGCTTTAAGCTCCAGCTTTGCTACAATGGATGCTTTGGAGAAGATAAGGGATCTCTCAAAAGAATTCTAGGGTTTAGAATGGGAGAGAGTCACCTCTAGGTTTGAGAGAAGGCTTTATATAAGCCTTGATTTGTGGGTTGCGAGACATCAAAGTTTTGGAAGGTTTTTTTTTTTTTTTTTTTGGTAAAAGAGTTTTGGGAGGATTGGGAAATTAAAAGGAGTTTCCAAATAAAACTCTGAAATCCCGCGTCATGTGGTCAAGCGCAAGTCTAGGCCCGCTCGAGCACGTGAAGTAAACATCCAGTTATTTTCAGTTCTAAGCATTCTGTGTGTCATGCTTGAGCAAGAAAGAAGAAAGCTTGAGCGCATGAACCGCAACCAGAGGTGTGCTGTCGCTTGTCTTACCAGGCGCTCGAGCACCCATTGCAATTTTCTGGCTTCTTGAATTTCTTCAATTCTTCGATCCAGGCAGTCCATCTATGAAATACAAAGATAAATCATACATCCTTGTTTTGTCCATATCCCAATGAATTTGACAACACTGAATTTCCTTACACAGAATTGATCTGAACACATTCCGTCAGAATTTTAAAAAATAAAAAAAAAATTGTGAAAACAAAAGGGAGTTCATAGTCGATCCATCATCCATGAAAGAAAATGACACCAACTGTTTTCCCATATCAATACCTAAGAAACTGCGTCCTTAACTCCCAAGAAGAAAAGAAACTTGAATGCACACCTATTTGATGGGTGCAATCCCACTAGAAATCCTGATTTTGTTACAAAGTGGAAGATTTTCATGCTGGCTATCTCTGATGTTCTCCACTGACCAAGATCAAATAATCAAACTGCCACAAGTTTTTTTTTTTTTTTTTCAATAGAAGAATGGACGATTCACTAATAGATATTTATCAAAAAGAGGACAAAAAGGTGAAAAATATTGTCTATTGGCTAAAAGTTATGAGTGCATACAAATACCATTGCGCAATGTACCTTGCAGTTAATTTTTTTGCTCTAAAATGCAAGTTTATATTAACAAGGGCCACTATTTTCTTGAAATTCATTGTTTAGCTATGTAGTTAAGACGACCAAGAAAAAAAAAAAACCCACACATACATGCACTATATTCGTACGTCCACTACAAGATGCTTTAAAGGCAAAATCTATAAAAACATGAACTACATCTCTTAATTTCATTTTTTTAAAAGTCTCGTTAGTATTATGCTTATAATTAATAGGGCCTGCATTCAATGATTTTGAGGACTTCACCATGCTATTGGCAACGGGATATTATTAGAATAGAGCGTTGGCTTTCTAGAGTGCCCACCGTGAAACTCAATGAAATGATTTTTGGCTCTCTGGAGTGCCCACCAAGCAACTAAAATCCATGGTTTGGCAAATTGGCACTGAAGAGTACCAGCTGGTAATATGTTTGAATCGCAACAGTCATTCCACGATTCCATAGTGCCATTTTTCGAAATGTTGTAGAATCATAAGCCAAGGTGGCATTTACATCAAACAACTCTAGCAAAATTATAGTGGAATAAAGCATGCTCGATAGTACTTCTGTGTGGAGTATTTTACCGAAACCGAGGTTACTTCTGACTTCGGTAAAGGTACCGGTCAAGAGGGGCCCCGGCTCCCATCTCCCTGGCACGGCAGCGGCTGAGGTAGGATTGGTCTCGGTAGAAGTACCGACCACGTCCTTCTGAACTCAGCCTCGTGCGTCGACATCCTTGTCCGACCTCAGGCATAGCTGACCTCGGTGCCTTCTCCCGCTCGGCCTCTTGGCCGAGGTGAACACTGAGTGTCTAATCCCCATTATGGGATGGGACGGCTACTTCACATAGAGTCCCTGACAAATAGGGTGGCCGCCGGCCATTAATAAGGGCTCTTTCCTATCAGCAGATCACATCCACATTTATGTGAGGGATTTGAGGGGAGGTCCGATGGGACAAGTATCCTCACCTACCCCACCAAGGATCCTAGATGTGGGCGGATGGGACAAGTATCCTCACCTACCTCCACTGTGGAACCTTCCACTCTCCTCTATATATGCCTGCATGGTAAGCCATGGACAGGTACGCAATAGACAGCATACACTTTGCTACTTTGCTCACACCTTCTTCCCCACTTCACTCTAGTTCAGTGACTGCACTAACTCAGGCGTCGGAGTGCCTTTGGCTGACAGCAGCCTCGGGCCCTGACCTCTGTTTTCTTCTCCCTTTCAGGTTCCAAACCATCAAAGACGTTCCCGCTCAGATAAACAGCTTATTCTTAAACTCCCATTATCATCTAAACCAAGTCTGTAATTTTTAGGCACTCACAACTTCTATCTTATTTTTGCAGTTTGCACAAAACTCATCAATGCCAGCAATTTTAGATTTTAGGAGAGATTTTACCTACATAGTGTTCCTCGGACATTTCCAAGTAAAAAGAATCATTCTTTGAGGATATAATGGCTTGGAAAGGGATTTTAGTCAACATTAGGTTCAGACATTGTACTATCTCATCAATATAGATAACAACTAAAAAGAATCATTCTTTGAGGAATCAATGGCTTGGAAAGGAATTTTAGTCAACATTAGGGATTTTAGTCAACATTAAGTTCAGACATTGTACTATCTCATCAATAAAAATCACTTTATAAGAAGATTTAGTAGTAAGTTGCCCATTTTTAGTGTTAGAGATAAGAGATTAGGTTTAGCTTGTTTAAGGTTTTAGGAAATATTAGATTTTGAATTGTGACGCCTGGAGTCCCACATCAACTATAGAGAGGAAAGTGAATGAAGTTATATGTAGAGCTTACACCATTACCTTACATGAGGTCTTTTGATGGGTTGAAGCCCATCAGAAGCAAAACCGTGAGGCCGTGGGCAAAAGCGGACAATATCATGTATGGGTATACTCTCGACGAGTGTAGGTCCCCTGCCGTGGTTAGGCTACTGCACAGGGACGGTAAAATTATGACAATCAATTTATTTCTTTAAAATTCTTTCCGGTATCAGAGCCGGGGCCCGTTGATGATCTTACGATCAGGCCGGGCACGCTCCTATCTTCCGCGATAAGCACTATAAATCTTTTTATTCAATAAATCAAACATCATCTCTCATTCATCCATCCGTTCAAGCCTTTTCACGTGATTTTCATCAATTCTTCATCAATCAAAGCATCTAGAAGAGATCGTGCCAGATATAATCTAGTGGACCGCCGGAACCGACAAACTCATCATTAGTAGGTAGCGACAATGATGGATCCACAAACCGATGGGGATCCCCAAAAAAACTTGAGGATCATTTCTAATAAAAAGCTACTATTTATTTTTGAGAGATCAAAATGGGTTTTATTTTATTTATGTTAACCATTAAAGATTAATTTCCAAAAAGGACCATGTAATTGAGGGGATGTTAGAGATAAGAGATTAGGTTTAGGTTGTTAGATATTTTAGAAAAAATCTAAATTTTGAATAATGTTTGAGTTGGTTTGATCTTCATTGTATAAATTCATATCAATTCTCCTATGAATGATACGATGAAATTATGGCAATGAGTTTATTTCTTTAAAATTCGTTCTTTAGTACCGGGTGCCTCCTCTCTATCCTTTTCACTATTAAAAATCTCTCCACCAGAATTTTCTATTTATTTTATTTATCATTAATAATTTTTTAAAGAAGCAATAAGATGGACATATTGTAAATCGGAATGATGGAGACGGCTAATTTAATGAGCATATTTCTTTCAACTTCTGACTCCATCAACCTTCTGCCAAGTAATATTCATAAGCCGTCTCAAAATCCTATCCTGAGTTTTTTGGAAGTTCACCTCCGATAACCTTTTTCCTCTCAATTTTGTCTTCCCCATGAGGCTTGTAATTATGCTCTTTTAGGGGTTGTGGTCTTTTTTTAGGGGCTTAAGCCCATGTATTCCCCTCTTTTCTTAGGACCCATTTAGATGTTTATAGAATAAAATAGTATAGAATAGAATAATATAATATTAAAATATTATAGTATTTTTGTTGTTTGGCATATTTGGAAGAATATCAGAGATTTTAAATCGAGTTGTTTGGAAGGTGCCACATTGAAGTAAATTAAATTATTATAATTATTTTTAACTAAATATTTTAATTTATATGTAATTTACCACGTCTGGATAAAAAAGTACTGTGGTAAAATAAAGTTCAACTGCTACGTTTTTCTTATCATAAGTTACTTTTCTTTTATCACATAAAACCAAGGCAAATTATAGTAAAGTAAAGTCAATACAAAAAACTACAACTTTATAACTCTCTCCCACTTTACTTCACCACATACTTCATCTCACCTTACTTTATCCCATCATTTACCATGATATGACATCAATCTTTATTTTACTTTACCAATTATATATGTAAACAAGTTATTTTTATTTACTATATAAAACTAAGATATAATATGATAAAGTAAAGTCACAAAGTCACACACAAAGAAACTATTTAGTATTCCCTCCCATTTTACTTCACCATATACTTTATCCCAACTTTACTTTACCCCATGTATGTAAACAAATACATCATGTTGGGTTTGGTGAATTAAGGTTTTTACTTTACTTTACCACTTTGTAATCGTTATTTTGGAAGATTTTTATATTGTACAAAATTTTCTATGGGGAGGATCTATAGGAAAAAATATTGAGCCTTTTTTTTTTTTTTTTTTTTGCGTTGCCAAACATACAAGTTTTCTTCTTTAGAAAATGAAATATTATATTCTATAAAATATTACCTTTTTTGTGTTTTCTTATGCATCCAAATAGGAGAAACCTATAATGAAGAGATGCGGCGATAACAGGTCCCCTTTCCTAAGACCTCATGAAGGCTGAAATTTCCGAATGAGGATCCTTTCAATTAGAAGAATAAGCTAGGAAACCAGTAAGATCCTCTTTTTAATCATTTGAAAATAAAATCACAATGAAGCCCAGAGGTTTCAAAGTTTCTTCTATAAATCCCTTTTCATTCTATCATAAACAAAAAAATCTCCTCTCCTTTTCTTGTAGGAATACAAAATCTCATGGGCTATAATAGCTAGAGTCATCTGTTATATGTCTTTCCTTAACAAAAGCATACTTTGAAATGCCCTAATAATTTTACCAATCACTCTTTCGAGTTTGTTCGTGAACATTATCTTTATTAGGTATTTCCGAGTTAGCTGGTTAGGGATTGGTATAGTGTGTGTGAGTGCATATATTCGAGTCTCCTATAAAAAAAATGATTTTAGCATACACCTATCTTTTGAAGGATGTGGATTAATGCATGGATTTTCTTAATAAAACAATATATACACAAATTATATTTTTATATGAATGTTACACATTATAGGGGTATGTCATGACAGACTTTCTAATAATATCAAATATTATTTATAATGCTGACTTGTAAAATCATATTAATATGCTAAACTTAAAAGCTTGCATAGAAAAACATAAAATACTACTTACCCATAGAATTCGAACCAGACATGTACATGTAAAGATATGTAAAGACAAACATATAATCCAAATTTTAATTTAGTCTGATGAAAACCATGTAACACAAAAAAGAAGCATATCTGAGTTTTGTGTTTGTTCGGTTTTTATGGCTAAATTTTTTATCATATTTTTCACACGATTCCATCATGCTCAAAGAGACCCATACTGTAAGTTTGACGTAATCTGAATATATAATTCTTGTCTGGACTAAAGTTTTAATTTTTAATTAAATCTCTGTTGTAACTGTTTCTAAAAACTATATATAAATACCAGAAGTTGCAAAATAACTTACAGAGGGCCCATTCACAATATGTGTGTGTGGAGAGAGAGAGAGAGAGAGAGAGAGAGAGAGAGTTTTCTTCTGATGATAACATAAACCAATGGTCTGGAATCACTCAGTCGTGGAGGAATCATTTAACTCCAATTGTGCAATATAGTACAAGACAACTTGAAACAGGTGAAAAGGACAATGGTCCCCTCTCTCCCTTTACTTTCTTACATACAAAACATCACAAAACTTTTCCAAACACTATAATTAGGCAAATGGAAAGACATTTAGGAGATGATGATCATGATTGGGTCTGATTGATGGATGGCTAAGATGGCCTGTTTATCATTTTTTCACAATGGCTGGATGACTGAGATGACCTGCTGCAAAAGAAACAATAATAAAGCTTTCTTATGTATGGAGTTTTTATAGTCCACTCAAGTGAAGTCACCTACTTCCAAGCAAAATTTGCCAAACGACCCTATTAAGATGACCCTACTTCCAAGCCAATTCACCTACTTCTCATAACTCAATTTGCAATTTAACAAAAAAAAAATGACCTTATTAAGAAAATAATTTAATGTCAAAATCTAATATGTGGCCTCATAATCAGAATTCATAGGCTTTAAATTATGATCACACAAAGCTAACCATATGATTGCTGAATAAAAAAAATGATGACTAGGAGTTTTTGATGGTTCATATTTAACAAGGAAATTCTGAGGATTAGACCCATTCATCAGTTCGCTGTTCTTGCTATAATCTCGAGCGATGGTTGTGGTGAAGATGTTAGCACAAGAGCCACATGTATGCATCCCACAATCAACCATCACAGACTTAACAATTCCAAATCCATTTTTCTTATGTGGAATAATAGGTTTACTTTTAATTGAGATGCCCAAGTCCAACCTTATATGTGGGGTTCAAAGAATTTAAAGTTTTCATCGGCTCCCACTATTGTATAAAGATTAGTTTGTTTGGTTAGATATTTTAGGTAATTTGAATTTGAATAATTAGATTTGCTCTCATTGTATAAATTGAGATCATTTCTCAATATTAAATGGCATGCTAAGATTATCTCATTGAAATTATTTACTTAAAAGTGTTTGTGGTATTTCTAGAGCGAGGGCCCAATGATGATCTTACGATCAAGCTAGGGACGGTCCTATCAGGAGTGCTTCGCAGTGATCAGCCCAATATTTTTTTCTTTTTTCAATAAAGTCGAAGATCATCTCCCAGCCATCCATCCATACTGTTAAACCTTACGATCTGGCTATTTTGACCAAATTGCACAATCAAAGCTTATGGAAGAAAACACAATAAATTTGATCATTTGGGCCAACGGCAATGACAAACTCAAATAGAGCGGGATGCAATGGTGATGGATGCACAGACAGGCAGTAATCACCAAGAAGATATGATGATGGATTATGCAAGATGTTTATTATTTTTATTTTTAGAGATCAAAGGGTTGTTAATTTTCATTTTAATTTAACAAATCATTTTCATGAAAGGACCATGTGATTGAGAAGGATTTTAGAGATGAACGTATTATAAAGATTAGGTTTGCTCTGCTCTACATTGTATAAATTGAGATCATTTCTCAATGGAATGGTATAGTGAGATTATTTCAGTGAAGTCATTTATTTAAAAGTCTTTAGGTCCATCTCTAAGGGGGCAGATAAAATGAACATATCTTAAAAAGAACTTCAGATTGATGGAACAAATTTCTGATCATGATGATGATTTAGAAATACATGGGCCCCATATGGTAGAACTGTCTCCAACACAAACTAAACAGTAACTTCACTTTCTTTTTTTGGTAGAACAGTAACCTCACTTGGTGAAGCTCAAAAGGCCTAAAATCCTCCCTTCTTCTTGTGACATGACAGCTAACTTACGTACCCCTTAGAATAATAATAACTGATAAAAAGAGGGAACTGATATTTCCTCCCATTATCTTTTAAGAAAAAGGTGTCCCCATGATTGCGTGCGTGTAAATATCATTTCACTGTTCTCACCCAACACGCATTTAAATATCATTTCACTGTTCTCACCCATCCCTCAAAAACTGAACATAATAAAAAAAATATCATTTCTTTTGGCATGTTTGGCTATTATATTCCATGAAATGTATTTTATGGTGAGAAGAGCAGCGTACAGTGGTCCTCCCGCACAGAGCAAAATGACAAACCACAAGGATCTTTTAACATAAAGGAACAAAACCCGGAAAGAAGACTTGGAAAACAGCCCCTCAGAGGCCCAAGGTAGTGTAGAGACAAATCCCAACATTTATGGCTATGTATACATATTTATAGGTCCTAACTAACAGGGCTTCCTGAATAAAACCCAACAATCTTTCTTGGGTGATTTCTTACTAAACAAGTGTAGTTTTGTCATGGACTTAAAAAACGGGAAGAGATTATACGATAGTTATTAGGCTCTGTTTGGATGAGGATGAAAGGTGAAGAAGAGATGAAAGGAGGAGAGAAACACCAGGGTACGTTGTGGACAGTTTTCTTCACCTCTTTCTCTTCGTCCAAATGGTCCCTTAAGAACCTAACTAGTGGATGTATTTGAAAGTGTATTTGCCCTTGAATGTTCAAATTATGGGAATTCATCCTACTTTTTTTTTTTTTTTTTTGAATATAAGGAATTCATCCTACTTAAACTTAGGGCTTTATTTCAAAATCACACTTACCATCTGTCTGGATGAAGAGAAAGGTGAAGAAAACAGCCCATATTTATATTCTTCAGAGTTTTCTCCCCGCTCAAGGACATCTTACTACTCAAACTAGCAGCTTGTGTCAGATGCAAATGCTCGAATTAGTAGTAAAAGCTTTGTGTGGTGTAGTACAAACAAGAAAAGAAAAATCTCGAACCCCTACCCAGCCAACCCCAACCCCCCATATCTGATCTTATTATTGGTTATTATTGACAATACAAAACAGTCAAGTACATGACATGAGACGCTTTTCATCCCATAAACAATGCCTACCACTAATACCCATACTAAAACTCGTGTGTACAAGAAGAGACTGAAAGGCTCAGTTGGCCCAGTTTTGCTAAATTGCCATATTAGGCCTTCTGGGTTTGGGAAGGACGGTCCTGAAATGCACTCATTTCCTTCCTGAGTGTGGCAAAATGGTCTGTCAGCCGTCCGTTCCAATCCAAATGGAATCTAGGCTGCATTATGGGTATGGAAATTTGGAAGTAGCTTGAGGGCAGGCAATGGGAGCATGCAATGCAATGCATCCACTTTTACTTGACTTTAGCCACTTGGGGTACTTCAGTGAAAAGACTCCCTTTATTAAAGAAAGTGAAAGCACATATCTGGGTGGTTATGGATTGATACCGATAATTACCCTTTATGTAAAATTAAAGGTTGATCGAGCATGCATCCAGCTGTAAAAACTTGTTAAAACAAAATTTGAGTCTATTTTTTTACCGCACAATAATCCTCGTGCTCCACTTTTGTTGACAATTAGCATATAGAAGCCATGATGATGACTATGATAAATGAATTATTGTTAAATTCAAGCAATAAGCATGGAAGATTTTTTACTAGTGGGAAGAATTGGAGTACAGATAGAGAGGGAAAGATGGCATGGGGGTTGGATAAGAGCGGCACATATAAAAGGAAATGAAAGACAGGCTAGAAAGTAATGGAAAGGGACGTTTCACCAGAGGGAGCTTTTGAGTGTGGACAGGACTAGAGCCATTTCCATGGAACAGATAGCCTATGTCGAGAGGCGATTGGCTGGGGTTTGGAGAGGAGCTCGTGAATGGCAGGTGCAAGTACCAGCACACAACCCCATCCTCCAAGACCCCCCCCCCCCCTCATTTAGCTTTTTCTTGGACTAAAAGAGGCAGGCATCAAAGACAAACCCTACAAGCACGCGAAGTTTGAGAGCCTCAAAGACTACTGCTGCTGCTGCTGCTACTACTCCACATTCATTCTATAGATGTAGATTTTTCCTATACACACACGTAGAGAGAGAAAATATGAATGAATGAAAGCGATAGGGTAGTGATGGCCTGGTCAAAGGAGAAATGGCAAAATGGCAGGAGACACAGAAAAATGGCTTGGAAGAGAAATAATTGTCCTAAAGGGGTCCCCAAAAGAGGACACGCGTAAGGATGAGGGTAGTGATCCAGTTGTACTGTGACTGGAATAAGTGCTTGTTGGGGGTGACTGGAAAGAAAACCCTAACCTTTCTATGTTGTTCTATGGACCAGAGGGTCCACAATCCACATCCACTACTAAGGGCAAGACTTGAAGAAGCATCCACTAAGCCTCCAATATGAATAAAACGGCTTCTCAAAATTATTGTCATACTGCTTTTTTATTTTTTATTTTTTTCACACAGCAAAAATGTCACTTTAACTGGAATGCACAAGTGTAATACAAGTTAACCTTTTCTTCTTCTTAATGTAATCATGTATTCTAGCTGCAGACTGTATATGGGACTTCCAACCAGATTGAATATGTGCAAAACAAATTACTTGAATGTAATCATGTATTTTAGATGTGATATGTATATCGGGATTCCAAACTTCTTAAAAAATTATCTTTGCTTTTTTCCTCAGCAAAAATGTCACTTCACTTGGATTGAAAATGCGGAAAGCAAGTGACTTGGGTGTTTTCACTGTGTTTTGTTTTGCTTGGTCTAATCTTGGGTGGCATGTCAGGTCCTACTTTGACTTCCAAACCTCTTAAAATCACGGCCTTTTTATTTTGTTCCTCGGCAAAAATGTTACTTCAACTAGATTGAAAATGTGTAAAACAAGTGACTTGGGTCTTTGATTTTTCAATGCAATCAAGTGTTTTAAGTGTGGTCTGTACATGGGTTGCATATGCTTCGAATTCCAAACTTCTTAAAACCACTCCCTCTTCGTTCTATAATTACGAGTTTCACTTCATTCAAAGTTTTGTCTGCCTTTCAGAATAAAACATGTAACATAAAGGGATCCAATTTTTTTCTTTTTCTAGTGACTGGAGGGATCAATCTGATGTTGGTGATAGCTTTGATGGGAATGAACAATTTTTCCCATTAATAAACCATGGTTTGTTGGTGATTTTTAGTGGTTTAGATTTTAAAGGTGAGTCCCCCTAAGTGAATTTACTGCATTGTCCCAAATAATAATCAGAGTCCCACCTTCAAGGTATCTGGACAGTGTTTTTAGACTTTCTCTCTCCCTCTCTCTTCCTTCCAAAAGCATGACTCCGTGGTGCTTTGTTGAATAACTGGGTGAAAAGCTATGTGGGGTTGCTGTCCCTCTCTCCCAGAAAACATGCCTTGCTGAATAACTATGTGAAAAGCTTGGGGTTGCTGTCAATCTCTCACCTGCTCCCAATGCCAAGTGTCTTCTTGTTCTATCCACTCACTTCTCACAATATCACCTCTCTCTCTCTCTCTCTCTCCCTCTCTAACCTGACACCTTCCTGTTGTCCATATAAAAATAACTAGGAAAAAAAAAAAATCCCTTGTCCTTAATATATACCAGCTACTGAGCTCGATACCTTGCATATTTCTCCATCAAACACCATCCCCTCTCTCCATCTTTCTCAATGGTAGCTCCTTTTCTACACCAAGCTGAATAGCTCTTTCATGTCCTTTGCACCGAAAGGGATGTAACGAGTGGTGTGCTTTCGAGGCAAAGTACGCAATATTTTATTGTGTTTAGGAGATGACACGTCCTAGAGATAGATAGCTTTGCTTATCTGATCTACCCATTTCATAGAATAGAATAGATAGATTAGGCAGAGAGAGAGAGAGAAAGGTATAGAGAGGTTCTAAGCAGTGCAATTAGCTGCCACAAATGTTCCCATCTGCTCCAGTTAACGGCGTGCTACAAGCAGACGCCGTGCAATACCTCTTTGATCACGGAAGCCCATGTTATAGAAATGATTTCTCGTCTTCTTTCTTCCAGTACTTCTCTCCCCCCATTGATGAAGGAGATGGAGAACCCTTGCTCCCCCATCAACAGGACTTTCTTGATGATCACTTCCCTCAGCACCAACTACTTATGACAAATGCCACGAATCCTCCCACAGCTGAGGCCATTAGCAACACCACACCTGAGCCCAAATTGCTCCCTGGAGACATCTGCTTCATGGGTCCTCCTCAAAACTTCTTCCCCAGGAAGAAGATGTCTTCACTTGGGAGGAAGAGAGGATCCAAGAAGGACCGACACAGCAAGATCTTCACCCGCCAAGGCCCCAGAGACCGCCGCATGCGGCTGTCCCTAGAGATTGCTCGCGAGTTCTTCGATCTCCAAGACATGCTTGGTTTCGACAAGGCAAGCAAGACGGTGGATTGGTTGCTGACCAACTCGCGAGAAGCCATCAAAAAGCTGACCAGAGGTCTCTCCCGTACTAATGGGGGAGGCAGCGGCACTGCAAAGAGCACTGTGTCGTCCGCCTCGGAAGGCGAAGTGGTGTCGGGGTTCGTCGAGTCAGCCGGCAATCCAAATTGCAGGAAAGAGAAAGCTAAAGAAGCTACCCAAAAGGCCAAAAGTAGCCGACCATCAAGAAAAGCTGCATTCAACCCTCTTTCTAAAGAGTGGAGGGCAATTGCGAGAGCAAGGGCTCGTGAAAGAACCAAGACCAAGCAGATGATGAATCTGAAAGTTGATGAACCAGACCAAATGCCCAATCCAATTAACAGCTATGAGTATGACCCAAACCAATTGGCAACCTATTCAAGCCCCCAAGAAACTGGTGATCAGGAGCCTGGTTCCCAAACTGGTGATAAGAAATACCCTTCTGAATTATTAGCTGAAGTTGAACAACTGCCTTCACTATCTTTAGATCATCAAAGCTCTCTTCATGAAGCCGCCGATGATTCGCTTTCTATCTTACAATACCACCCACAACTCAGTATCTCAATTGGGCTGACCTCTGATGATCTTGCTTCCCTTCAAAGCAATGAAATAAACAACATCCTCCAACAGAATTGGGAGCTGGATAGCATGAGACCAAATTCAGGCTATGTCATTCCTCATGCGCATTTATCGGCAGACAACTTGCAGGATCGAGTCAGTAGCCCTCTCTTCAAAATGCCTACGGGTAATCGTTTTCATCCCCAATTCAGTGATGCACAATTCTACACCAAGCCCTGGGAGAACTACAATTGTTAGTGCTTTTTATTGCATTTTTCTCATCTTTTTTTTTTTTTTTTCCCTATTATGTCATGTGTATCCCTGCATAAGAACACTGAAAGAATGCTGTTCTCTGGGTGTGATTTATGAAATATCTTTAATTTCCCCATATGTGTTTGTTCCTTTTTCAATTCTTCTATGTTTGAGACCACGACATTGATTAGCTAGCAAGGTGAGTCCATCCTAGTAAATTAAAGCCTTAGTTTGGGTCTTTACTTTAAGAGAGAAAAAGCACAAACTGGTACAATCATGGGTTTGCATATGTTAGCTTGGAAGAAGGGCGATTTGGAATCTCATAAAGGAACAGACAATATGATATTTTTGCATCATCTTCCACATTCGTTGCTACAGGAACTAAAAAGTGTTGTTTTGATGAAGATCTTGACTATATTTGTTCAGAGTAGAATTTTCTTCTGGAAGTATATCAGACTTGCGTGTCCAGCATAACAGTAGTGGAGATTCTGGTGTTTAGGGTAATTACAAACACAAATCCTCACACCATATTTCAAGAGAAGGAAGCAGCATACAACTCATCAAAAGCGGGTGTTGACCGCAAAATACATATATAAGTCTTGCAAATGTTTTAATTTCTCATTCAATTGCATTTTTTTTTTTTTTTTTTGTGTGTGTGTGTGCATGTCCCAATCTGTGGCTTGTACAATATTTTTCTATTAATATAAATTCTGTTATGTCTCTCAAAAAGAAAAAATTGCACTACGCTAGTAGATGTTTCACAGAGTCAGCTGCTGTGTGGAATTTGCAACACTAATTGTGTGCTCCGAATCATGATTTTAAGTTAGTTGGTTTAGCTCTTGGTGTTTCTTCTAGTGCCCGTCTGTGTCAGTCATGCCATACCAGGCCCAAACCAAATAAAAGAGAAATTAATGAACTTGACTCTTACAAAGGGCTAAAAAAGCAAGTCAATTGCGATAAGAGGGCCGAAGTTTCCAGCATCCCGTAGATGATTTAAGATGATTGTTAAGATTAGGATTATCTTGTTTTGTGAGTCTCCAGGTCAGACTGCACTATGGTAACTCCTCTCAAGTCAACTAGTTCCTTTCAGTTGTCTTTGATGAAAAGAAGTAGGAGTGTTTTGTTTGTCTGTGGATGCCTCTATCAGTTATATCCGGGATATATCACTAAACAAAGGCTACCACTTGTGCTGCCTTTGCCTTCTAAATTCTTTTAGTTACTTACTTCTCTAGTGTCTATTGGTTTGTTGGATATTTATTGCCTATGAAACATTTCTTAAGAACATTATTTCTAAACATTCTCTTACCTTCGATGTCATTATCTAACCAAGTTAGTTTTATTACGGAAGAAACTATTGGACTATTGTAATGCAGCATGCAAAAGAACTCAAGTGTGTGTTTGGTGTGTATACAAAGATGGATATAGATAGATAGATATAGGAAGAGTGAGTTTCACTTATGGCTGCTGTCTGTTAGTTTCTCTTTAATTTGGGTTTAAATTAGTCAATGATATGAATCTCTTTAGGCAATGTATCCTAGAAGGCTTTTTAGCCCAACATAGCCTTTTGGAAATTGTTCTTCCCTCTTTGCTCTTTATTTGGTTTGAAAGGACATTGATAAGAACCCACTCTCTCTCGCAAGCTAAGCTGATGCAAATCTTTGTCAAAGAAAATGATATATCCCTAACTTCTAGCCCTCTTCCCTCTTCAGGTGCTAGTCTGTCTTCATGAAATTCAATCAATAATGTATTATAGCAGTTCATTATATCCTTTTCCAACTATGTATGTAGCTTCTACAGGTCACCTCCAAATTGCCCCAAAATAGGGCATCATGCTTGAGAATGTCAATACCAGTAAAAGAAATCAAGTCAATTGTATCTTTGCACAGTCTGTTATTTTCATTATCTCATAATTTCTCTCTTTATTTGTTCCTAGGAAGCATATATTGTACGCCATTACATGATGTGGATATGTTACATCATAAGCTACTTGTTGATCAGGATGGTGGCAATATGACAAATTGTTTTAGAAGAGATTTCAAATTGTGTCTCCTACTTTACATATGGTTCAAAGTCTCAAATGATCTTCCCCTACTGAAATAGTCATATAACTTGATTGACCATGTATATCCCTGTTTTCTTGACCAATCTACTTCTGTTTACTTTTTCATCGTTCACTACCATGATCTAAAGTTCCAAACATGCACTACTGGTCTTCTGCTTACTTCTTTCAATTTCACCCTAGGGAGAAAATGATCCATGAATCTGACCAGACCTTTTGAACGCAGTCATCTAAGTCAAAACCAAGCTTTTTTTCTTGTGCCAAGCAATTCATTTCACTAAGAACCAATCTTGTATATTGCTTGTGCAATTTTCAAGGTTGAGAGTCATCTTAGTTGATTTTCAATATCTCACTAGGTCCTTAAACTGAGATGCTAAAGCTTCAGGGAGGCTGAAGGTATTTGAAAAGTATATTATGCAGGCTCTTCTAGCCTTTCTATAGAAACCAATTAATTTGAATGATAGAAAGATGTAAGACACAATGTGCTCAAATTCTTCTTCATGATTTTCAAACTACGTCTTTACCTCCTTATATCGAGTTTTAACATACATCATCATATAATCAATAACTAACTCAACACACTAACCCAAAAGAACACAAATCTGTATGACGATGTACTGCAATATATACACAAGGATAGAGGATACTCACATAACTATAGGCACAAAGACCTACATTAATGCAGTGCATTATTTCAACAAAATTGACGTCTAATGAGGTACTGAAGAGTTTCGTGTGTAGGACATATCGATACGTGTGATTGTGGAGGTCTGTAAAGTGTGTAGTGTCTTTTTTTTTTTTTGTTGCAAAAGAAAATCATTAAAACAAGGGGAGAATACATGGGTTTAAGGGAATTAAACTAACAAAAGAATACAACAAAAAAGATTTGCCCAAATAGCTAAGAATCAAGGTTAAAACAAGCCTGGGATGTTTCATGTAGCTAATGAAATTACAAGAGTACAGCTGAAAAAGAATATACTTCATTTGGCTCAATTAGAAGAAAATAAGCTTCAAGGCATGTTGCAGGGTTTGGAGAGGAGAGCTAATTCTATTGGAGAATAGAAGATCACTGCAAGCTGTCCAAATCGAGTGGCTTATAACCAAGATCATTTCACCTAAGCCCATTTTTTCTGCATCATCCACATCTACCAAGATCCCAGATACTGTGAGCCAAGTAGCAAGGAGGATACAAATTAATCTTGTTCCCCTCTTTCTCCTTTTCAATACAAATTAACCTTGAAGCAAAAAAAAAAAAAGTAGCTAGCTAGGAGGATACAGGCATCCAGCTTGGAATAAGAAGTTCGAAACTTCAATAGCATAAAGGCACTTGAAAGAATTCTATCCATAACTAATAAGTTTGTACAGTAAGAATTTAAGCTTCATAAATATTCATTTTCCTACAACCATGGCACTGAAGCCAAAACAACTCCAGACTATATAAAAAGAAAAGCAGACCTCGCCTCCTAAACTACTACACACCAAGATTTGCCACTCCAGCAACTATCTATACTTGACAACTCAACAAGTAGTTAGTCATATTCATTAGGATTCAGAAAAGATTAAATTGCATATCATTTAAAACAAATCATAGAGCCTATTTGGAAAAGATATGATAGAGATTACAGATATAAAATGGGCCCCTTTACAACTAATTCTAAACATGAGAAATCATGTTATATGTGATTAAAAATAACCAAAATATAGAAATCAGAAATCTAAGGTATTAAAAATAACCTCATCATAACGAGAAATATAGAAATAAAAAATCTATAGTTTCGAATTTTAATAACATAATTAAGTCTCCTTCTAGATTACAATTTGTGAAAACATCCAAACTAGTGAAGATAACCAAACATGCACATTTAGATAACATATCGCTATTGATGAAAATAATAAAATAGTCGGACACAAATGTAGATACGTAGGCTAACATGTAACTAACAGAGGCACTAAATAGTGAGTGTCAATCTCAAGCTGACAAATGGCTCTATGCTTGTGGTATGATCAGTAGAGATTTAGATCTTCGGATAACCATCTGGCCAAATTAGTGGCTTATGTTAGGGTCTTTTGCAAAGGAACTTCGCAACACCCTCTTAACTTGTAA
Organism: Umbellularia californica; assembly: GCA_028538565.1. NCBI lineage: Eukaryota > Viridiplantae > Streptophyta > Magnoliopsida > Laurales > Lauraceae > Umbellularia > Umbellularia californica. The sequence continues at coordinate 53,601,437 of JAPQWN010000004.1, read as the reverse complement.
GCAATGCTATTCTTTCAAATATTCAGTACTTAAAAGATCATAAAACATTAAAATTGAAATCATATATATGATAACTACTCTCTTTTCAAAACACCATTGGCGCCAGATTTGAGTCATGTATCAAATCAGATCAAATATTATTAAATTGATCGTAGAAAAATCATTCACTTAAAATTCCTTTTATATATCAAGCAAAACATATAGATTCATGTCAAGATTCAAGATACATCACGTATCCATTCAAATAAATTAATCGGACAAATAAGAAACTTTTCCAATTATCGATTGAAACAAAGTAAATCAGATTGGCCTAGACTTCAAACTTTGTTTACCAACCCATGAAAACATCAAATCAAATAGAAACTTAATGTTAAAGATAGAAGAAAATGGAGCCTTAATTATTTGGCCAACTACTTACATGCACTTCAAAGTTATATTCTATATAATTGATCAAAAGATCAACCTAAACAGAATCTTAATGCTCTAAATGTAAAAGGAAGTAGAGTGGTGTCAAATCTCAGTTCAAGCAAAAGAGATATTTAGAATTGGCATCATGCTAAGCTCGCCATCCAAGTGAAAACCAATATAGCTAAAGGCGAGTTGAGCGAGCCTCATCGAAAAAGCCATCTTGAGTTCAAATTCTCCTCCTCATTAAAAAGAAAAAATGACCAAAGATGCTTTTGCATCATCTTCTTATTAGCCAAGAGGACATGTAAAGACAAAAGGTCAAAGAAATCATAGTCCATTTGGATGATAGCTTTACAAATTTCTTCCATGAATCATTCAAGATGAAGTAAAAAAAAAAAATCTAAAATCCACTCAATTATGAATATGGAAGGTATTTCTCACACTATTGCTTTGCCCATTGATAAACTTTTTGTTGATTACTTCACAAATATTTTGGGTCCTTCCAAAAATGAATTAAAATAAATCTCTCAAGCATTGAAGTAACTGGGACTCTGAACTCTCTTCAAGTTGAAAATTTGAGCACAGATATTAAAATATAATTGATTTAAGTAAGATTGCCCCCAATCAATTTTTTGATGGGTTCTCTTGTGATTCATTCCTCTATTTATAAGTTACAAATTCCCTGAGATAAAGGGATTGAATTGATTTACTCGGTTTGCCTTCTTGGCATTGACTACATAACTTCTAAAAATAAGAAAACAATGAGACAATTACAGTAACAATGAGGTGGATGATTTGCTATCATAATCATGATGAGCTGGATAAATGATTAGCTGTAAGATTGATACGGCTATTATGCCCCACAAGCTAATTGGTCATAGACAGAGCATTAGCTTGTCTCGCAATAGATTGAAACGCGTAGTAGTGAGGCCTTTAGTGAAAATATCTGCAACTTGATCGATAGTGTTGATGTATCGAACATCTAGAGCTTTGTTAACCACTTTCTCACGGACATAATGGTAATCTACCTCAAGATGTTTTGTTCTGGCTTGAAACATGGGATTAGAGGCAATATAGATGGAGCTAATATTGTCACACCATATAAGAGGAGATGATGAAAGGAAGATGCGAAGGTCTCGGAAGAGCATCCGTAGCCAAGAGATCTCAGCTGCTATTTTTGCAAGTTGATGATACTCAGATTAGGTGCTTGACCGAGATACCGTTGATTGCTTTTTCGATGACCAAGAAATGGGATTGTAGCCGAGATAAACACAAAATCCCCATGTGGAGCGTCGATATGCAGGATCACCTGCATAGTCAGCATCTGAGTAAGCTTCAAGTTTCAATGGTCCCCGTCGAAACAAGAGACCATGATCATATGTGCCCTTAACATAGCGTAGAATACGCTTGACAGCTGTCCAATGAGTAGTAGTTGGCTGATGCATAAATTGACAGACTTGGTTAACTGCAAAGGCCAAGTTAGGACGTGCAAGTGTTAAGTACTGCAATGCACCAACCACATTCTTGTATGAGGTACGATCTGGAAAGGGGTCACCATCGGTTGGGTGTAACTTGCGACCACTAATAACTGGAGAGGAATATTGCTTCGCATCTTCCATATTGGTGCGTTTAAGTAGATCCAAGGCATATTTACTTTGGGCAAGATGCAAACCATTTTTGGAGGAAATAATTTCAATGACAAGAAAGTAATGGAGCATTCCAAGATCTTTTATGGCGAAAAGTTTACTCATTTTACTGATCATCCGCTGAATGTGCATATCACTATTTCCTGTTATGAGAATATCATCAATGTACACCAAAAGAATAATGCTGATCTCATTTTTATGATATATAAAAAGTGAGTAATCAGCCTTGGACTCAACAAACCCAATATCTTCAAGAAAGTCTGAGAGGCGTTGAAACCAAGCTCGTGAGGATTGTTTCAAGCCATAAAGGGATTTATGCAAGCGACAAACATGATGCGGAAACGCCGGATTTTCAAACCCTTTTGGTTGCCTCATATATACTTCTTCACTCAAGAAACCATGTAAAAAGGCATTTTGGACGTTGAGCTGCCAGATGGACCAATTCTTACATGTTGCAAGGGCCACAACAACCTTTTTGGTGGTATGTTTAACCACTAGACTAAAGGTTTCAGTATAATCAAGTCCTTCCTTCTGATGAAAGCCATTTGCAACGAGCCGAGCCTTATAACGGTCAATAGTCCCATCTAATTTCCTTTTAATTTTGTAAACCCACTTGTTTGAAGGAACATTCATCGATGTAGTGGCTTGGACAAGTGACCAAGTACCACATTTTTGCAAGGCATCAAATTCAACTCCCATTGCTGCACGCCATTCTGGACGTTTGGCAGCTTGACTATAGCAAGATAGTTCGATCGGTTCACGAGCAATAGAAGTTGCTAATGCATACTTAGGATTGATTTTGCGGGTTCCATCCTTTTCCCTTGTTATCATAGTATGTATAGAGGATGAAGGAGCACTTGAACTTTTTGCTGTAACCAGATTAAGTGGGTTTGTAGAATGGGATACAGTAGGGTTGGCTATGGGTGAGGAGGTTAACGGGTGAGCTGATGAAGATGAGGGATTAAGAGAGGGTTGGCTGAGTGAGGGAGATGGAGGGATAGTGGGAGTAGTGTCTTGTGAAACAATGGGTGATGAAGAACCAATAGACATACTCGTGTGCGGCAGCCATGATGGAAGAGGCCAAAGAGATACTGAAGAAGGCTTGTCCATGGGCAAAGTGTCAATGGGCTCTTGAGATGATGACTTGAATGGGAATGAGGACTCATCAAAAATCACATGTCTAGATAAGTAAACCCGTCCACTATCCACATCCAAGCATCGATAACCTTGATGATTGAGAGAATATCCAAGAAAGATGCACTTGATGGAACGAAACTGAAGCTTGTTCTTGTTATATGGTCTCAAATAGGGAAAACATGCACATCCAAAGGTTCGAAGAATTAAGTAGTCAGGAGAACGATGAAATAACTTTTCATATGGTGACACAAATTTTAACAATTTGGTGGGAAGTCTATTAATGAGGTAGACCGCAGCATTAAAGGCCTCAACCCAATAGGTTGATGGCATGCCAGCTTGGGCAAGAAGGGTGAGGCCCGTGTCAACAATATGGCGGTGCTTTCGTTCTGCAGCACCATTTTGTACAGGAGTATGCGGGCATGACATGCGGTGAAATATTCCATGTTGAGAAAGGTATTGTTGGAATTTATTACTAACGTATTCACCTCCTCCATCAGTTTGTAATGATTTGATTTTGCAAGAAAAAAGGTTCTCAACATATGATTTAAATTTTAGAAAATGATCAAAAGTTTCATGTTTAAAACGCATGGGATAAATCCAGGAATATTTGGAGTAATCATCTAGAAACAAAACATAATATTTAGAACCTTTTATTAAATAATAAGGGGATGTCCAAATGTCTGAATGAATTAAAGCTAAAGGACTTGACGGGATAGAAGAAGATAAATTAAAAGGTAAACGCGTACTTTTACCTAGAGGACAAAAATCACAAAAACCAGTGTCTTTCAAACAACCTTGGAGAGGCAAGTTGTCTTGAGCAAAGATTTTGCATGATAGGCAGCGCAGGGTGACCCAATCTTTGATGCCAAACTCGAGAGGCCACTCATTCCCCAAGAAGTACAAACGGTGGACTTGACTTATTTTGGAGAGACTTGTGAAATTGAAGAGGATAGAGCCTGTAAGCGCACAAAAACTCACGGACCCGGGGGGGTGAATTTGCGGCCCACTGGAAGAGGACGGAGGCTAGAGCTCCTTGTAGATGATAGAAAAACCGATGCCTCGGGCCTGAAATGGGAAAAAGGAGAAGGTCAGAGGACCCTGGCTTGGGCAGCGCAGGGCTCTCCGATGCCTTTGTTAGCTGCAGGTGCAGGACTAGAACAGAGGTAGGAGATGTAGTTGGGGAGGAGATGGCGTACCAGCGTGTGGATAGCCCCCTATTTTACCTGTTGAAGGCTTCTGTCTATATTTATAGAGGAGGAGAGTGGACTTTGGGGTAAGCACTTGAGAGGCTGTCCCATCGTAGCCCACTCTGTCCCATCGGGCCATACCCTGATGGATGGGCGGTGTAGCTGTGTCAGGGATTTGGGCGGTGCCCTTATCCTATTGCCGTGGCACGACAGCTGTCCATGGTCATCTTGATCAGCAGTCTGACCGAGACCGAGATGGAGCATGGCCAAGGCTGAACTCCTGGTCTCATGCTTGTACCGAGACCGAAGCCAAGGGGGCACGTTACCGAAATGGAGCACCTGGCCGATAGCTGAGGTCGGCATTCATGCCTTTGTCGAGGCCGGGACCTGAGGCCGGTCGCCTTGGGGAATACCCCCACACAAAGCCCCCCAGCTTTTAACTTCTTAGAGCGCTCTTGCCTCTTGGAAGTTGAAAGCTACATAACCGGACAGTCTATCGAAGCTGGTGCAGGTACCGAGCTTGAGAGTTGTTTTTTGTTTAAGGCTAGTGGCGTCACCGAGCCTGATTATTCTGAAGACTGGCTGGTACTCTTACCGGGGCCAGTGTAATCTTTCGAACAGCGATCTGGTGCAGGACCGAGATGCTGTATGCTTAATTCGGGACTCGACTGGCTGGTACTTTTACCGGAGCCAGTGTAAGCTGTCGGGCAGCGATCTGGTGCAGGACCGAGATGCTGTATGCCGACATTGGGACTTAACTGGCTGGTACTCTTACCGGGGCCAGTGTAATCTTTTTCTCGAGGCTGGTGGCATCACCGAGCCTGTTTTTTTGGAAGCTGGTGCCATCACCGAGCTTTGATTTGTTCCGAAATCGGGACGTAACTGGCTGGTACTTTTACCGGGGCCAGTGTAATTTTGTTTCTCGAGGCTGGTGGCATCACCGAGCCTGCTTTTTTCGATTTCATCTGAAAGGGCGAATGTTACTACTGCCGAGCGGGAGAAGACACTGCTGCCGAGCTGGAGAGGACCGAGTCATGCTCGCCCAACTGGTACTGTCACCGAAGCTGGTGGCCTCGATGCACTGTTGCCGAACTGGAGAGTCTACTTCTGCCGAGCTGGAGAGTAGCATTGCAACTGAGGTTGATGATGAAGTATCCCAGCGGCAAAGGATAATGCCATCAAAGCTGATAGTAGAGGACCATGCCGCCAATGGCGGTAGAGGATCGTGCGATCGAAGCTGACAGCTAAGGATCGTGCCGCTGAAGCGAGGGCCGCGAGGGATTTTTAGCAGCTCTCCTTGAGGTGGAAGAGATTGGTTGCCTGTCGAGCTGGAGGAGGCACTGCCGCCGAGGGCGTCGCCGAGTCGGGCGTCGCGGACTTCGGGCGTTGTCGAGATGGGCGTCGCCGACTTCGGGCGTCGCGAACTTCGGGCGTCGCCGAGATGGGCGTCGCGCGCCGAGATGGGCGTTGCGGCCGTCGGGCGTCGCCGAGATGGGCGTTGCCGACTTTGGGCGTCGCGCGCCGAGATGGGCGTCGCGGCCGTCGGGCATCGCCGCGCCTAGGAAGGCGTCGGGCTCCGCGCATCGGGCGTCGCCGAGCTTGGAGGGCATCGGCCATCGCGCATCGGGCGTCGCCGAGCCTGGGGGCGTCGGGCGCCGCTGAGCTTGGACGGCATCGGGCGCCGCGCATCGGGCGTCGCCGAGCTTGGAGGGCATCGGGCGTCGCGAGATGGGCGCCTGCGGGCGTCGCCGAGACGGGCGCCGCCGAGATGGGCGTCCCCGGGCGTCCCCGTTCTTCATCTGCTTCGCCATGAGCCGCTTGATCAGGATCTCCAGGATCGTCGACAACCTTCCATGCGTCGTGGAAGACGATGCCGAGCTGGGGTCGCTGAAGCTGCTGCTGAAATTGTACCTCTCTGGCTCTTCGAGGCATGGTGTTTGGGAAAGATGGCTTTTTGATCTGATTTCCCACAGACGGCGCCAATTGTAAGCGCACAAAAACTCACGGACCCGGGGGGGTGAATTTGCGGCCCACTGGAAGAGGACGGAGGCTAGAGCTCCTTGTAGATGATAGAAAAACCGATGCCTCGGGCCTGAAATGGGAAAAAGGAGAAGGTCAGAGGACCCTGGCTTGGGCAGCGCAGGGCTCTCCGATGCCTTTGTTAGCTGCAGGTGCAGGACTAGAACAGAGGTAGGAGATGTAGTTGGGGAGGAGATGGCGTACCAGCTTGTGGATAGCCCCCTATTTTACCTGTTGAAGGTTTCTGTCTGTATTTATAGAGGAGGAGAGTGGACTTTGGGGTAAGCACTTGAGAGGCTGTCCCATCGTAGCCCACTCTGTCCCATCGGGCCATACCCTGATGGATGGGCGGTGTAGCTGTGTCAGGGATTTGGGCGGTGCCCTTATCCTGTTGCCGTGGCACGACAGCTGTCCATGGTCATCTTGATCAGCAGTCTGACCGAGACCGAGATGGAGCATGGCCAAGGCTGAACTCCTGGTCTCATGCTTGTACCGAGACCGAAGCCAAGGGGGCACGTTACCGAAATGGAGCACCTGGCCGATAGCTGAGGTCGGCATTCATGCCTTTGTCGAGGCCGGGACCTGAGGCCGGTCGCCTTGGGGAATACCCCCACACAGAGCCCATTTTCACTCTTGCCGTGGAAAGCGTCTTCCCTGTCTTGGTGTCCTTTACACAAAAACCGTCAGAGGTAAATACAAAATAACGATTATTATCACGAGAGAATTGGTGCACAGATAAGAGATTGGCAGACATGTTTGGGCAATGTAACACCTTATTCAAATGAAATTCAGATGAATTATGCTGTAAAATTGTGGATCCAGCGTGTAAGATTTTCAAACCTGAACTGTTACCAACAGCCACTTGATCAGGTCCATGATATTCACTATGAAAGGAAAGATTTGCCAAGTCTGGGGTGATATGAGTGGAGGCACCACTATCAGAAAACCATGTGTGATTGTCCCGCGTAGCTCCAAATGATGCCACCATTGCTGCAAGTTTCTTTGTAGGAACCCGTCTTTCATAAGCTTGGTCCATTCGGTGATAACAATTAATTGCAGAATGACCTATGCACCCACAGATCTGAATGGGTGGACGATTGTTGGGTTTATATGACTGTTGATTTGAAGAAGGCCTTAAGGTTCTAGATGCTTGTCCATTCTTTAAGGAATTTGTCGATCCAGTAGATTTGCCCTTATTGTTTTACTTCAATTTATGGGTAAATAGAGCAGAATTTGTTGAATCAACAACACTTGAATTTTTCTCTTCAATCCGCATTTCAGCACTAAGTAGTAGACCCACCAGATCATCAAGAGATATGGGGTTATCTCTGGCCTGAGCCGAGTTGACAGTGGCCTCATAGGCGGGTCCCACACCATTTAAAAGGAGTGTGATGAAATCATCATCATCAATCGGTTTACCCGCAAGAGCCAAATTATCAGCAATTGAATTCATTTTATCAAGATAATCAGAAATTGATAAATTACCTCTCTTAGTTGTTTGAATCTGATTCTTCAACTGCATAATTCGTTTACGAGATTGGAAGCATACCGTTTCTTAAGAGATTGCCATACATCTCATGAGGTTGAGAAATGGGCCACTGTGGAGAGCACACTTGGAGTGAGTGTTTCAGTAATCCGGCTTAATAGTGCTTGATACTTTTGTTGCCATTCAAGATACGCAGGGTCAATACTATTGCTTGGTTTACCATCATCTCCAAGCATGTATTGAGTAGGACCGGGTTTTGTTCCATCAACAAAACCAAACATATTGTTGCTTTTAAGCACTGGCAAGAACTGTGATAGCCATAGCACATAGTTGCTTCAATCTAGTTTGATTGAAACTAGATGAGACATGTTTGGCCCAAAAATGGGTGAGAAGGATGATCCAGAAGCCATTAGGAAGCCTTGAAGGAAAAAAAAAAAAACACTTTTGCAAGATGACTCAACGCTTGAGCAGCAAGCCACAGCAACAGTTGTTGATAGGGGTAGGAATGGTGAAATGACTCCTCTCTAAGAAGTTGCTTTGACCTTGAGCCTAGTGCACCAAAGAAGCCTTTTTACTTGATGGGAAAAGAAGGTGACCTTTGATGGGAAAAAAGTGACCTTCTTCCACATTGCGCTCTGATACCATAAAATATAATTGATTAAGCGAGATTGCCCCAATCAATTTTTTGATGGGTTCTCTTGTGATTCATTCCTCTATTTATAAGTTACAAATTCCCTGAGATAAAGGGATTGAATTGATTTAAACAGTTTGTCTTCTTGGCATTGACTAAATAACTTCTAAAAATAAGAAAACAATGAGACAATTACAGTAACAATGAGGTGGATGATTTGCTATCATAATCATGATGAGTTGGATGAATGATTAGATGTAAGATTGGTACGGCTATTAGATATCACCTTAGGAGATAGAGCATATTATAAAAAATAAGTCATCACGGGCCATGATGGTTTCTGTAAGACCCCGGTCTTAATTATTAGTAATTAATGATTGATTGATCTTACTTAGGTGCTAATTAAATTGTTTTAGTCCTAGAATAGTTCCGATTGAAAAAGGGTAGGATTGTCTTTCAGGTATCGAGAGGCGTATTTAGGGTATTTATAAAACTACGTCAAATCCTGGCAACTTAGATAGCTTAAGTTATTCCGAGTAACCTTCGTGTTCAAGTCATAGTCCTTTGATGTCCGAAAACCCTTCATTTTCAGTTTTACAATTTAGAAGGGACATAGTCGTCATTTTCATAAAAGTTGAGTTTTTCTTTGGAACCTCGAAATACGTTCACTTGCAGGCTCCTTGCAAAGTAGATTTTATTTCAAGAAACTTTTGTTCTTGGTTCAGACCATTCGACACCCCGAACCCTTTCGTTTTTCCCATTCTTTTCATTTAAGTTAAGGGGACATGGATGTCATTTCTGAAATTCCTGATTCCATATAAAGGTAGTCATCTTCTTCTTCTTCCCCATTCTCGTTTCTACCCAAAACCAAACAAGATAGCAGCTGCTCAGTCACTGCTCATCCCGCCTCCATTTCTTCATCAAATCACGAATTGCATCCAAGGAATTTCCTCCCCACAATCTGACGACCTCAACCAACCCATTTTCTCCACAATCTATATTTGGCAGTACAACATTGGTGACCATTCCTTCGTTGTTTGGGAACTTAGAGGTAAGATCTCTCATCCACCTTTTAGATTCGAGTTTAGGAACCTATTTTCACCCTAGATCTCGACATACATGATGATTGGCCAACTCCTCCCTCATTTTCCAATTTTTGTGTGATTTTGAGCTCGGATTTTTGGGATATTTGTCTCACATGTAGCTCATGATTTTAGAGTGTTTTTAGTTTATTTGAAGGTTCAAGGCAAGTGACAATACATGTTTACAAGCCCCAAGCATGTTTAGTAATTTGATTTCGGTGTATTGTGAATGTTAGAGTACTTTTTATGTTTAATTGCATGTAAAACCATGAAATGTTAAAAGGAAAACTTGATAATGTGTTTTCTTAGCCTTAGAAGCATGCCTAGGTCACTAATAAATGGGGGCAATATGAGAAACCATAAAATCCAAACTGCCCCGGGTCATTCGGCTATTCATCCTAGAAACAGTCGGTGGTTTAACTGATAAGCCAAAACGCGAGTGAAAAATTAATTGGTTGGCAGTTTGATTTTCCAGACCACTGACTGACATAAGCACTCGAAGGTTTGGCATGTCAAACCGCCAACTGACCTGCAAAATCCCTTTTTCCTATGTTTTTGTACTTGGCATTGGACTCTTATGTTGTTGGCCCTTATAGTCCATACTCTCCGACCCTTAGTGGACCGGAACCTTGGCCTTTTGTATATGTACCATAGGCGTTAAAAGAAAGTTCTAAAGCTATTTTTTGGGTTAAGGATGTTGCCCCTGCACCCCCAGCAAGCTCAGCGCAAAATTAAGTGACTTTTGAGCTAACTACATTACAAGTTGTTCGGATGCATGTGTGGTACAATACTACGTTGTCAATATGCAAACATGGGACCTTAGTTGTCAACCACCTTCAAAGTGCCAAGGTATCGATATGTTACGAATAAGTAAGATCCTATGGCTACATAGAGATGAATGTCCTTGTACTTATGTGTGGATGATAACCCTACTCCTAAAATTTGTAGGGTATACTGTCATGCGTTACTTGGTACGTTTTCAGTATTATTGACATAAATGGATTTAAGTGACCTCCGTTGAGGGATATTGACATCCTCATATGGTTATGGATTCGCTAGAAGATAGATGGGTATTATCATAGGTTTGAGTTGTAATTCTTCATCATCTGGAGTGTTCCTTCAGAGGAACAAACCAAGTATTCATGGTCTTACAAAGCCTTTTCCAACCAAAACCCATGACTTTCAATCATTTCTTTGATCTTCTCACTTGAAGGAGTGTGGGTGGTCCATGACTTCAAAGTGTAGTTGTGCATGCTCCCTTAGCCCTCACTATAGTTCTTCCATAAATAAGGATTCAAAATGGCACAACCTTAGACACCAAATGATACAAACACCAGCAGCTCCCTTAGATTGTACAAAACAGTTCTTGAAGAATAAGTGATTAATTTCAATAATTACTATTTAGTCAAAATTAATTTCTACCCATCAAAATACTTGGTAAAAACATCTCAAATTTAGTGACACAGGCATAAAGCACCTTGGCAACCAGTTAGAAGAAAATTGGTAGAAAGAGAGGCACAAACAGGCAAATAATGGGCCAGTCCGGCCAATTCCTATTTGGTAGAACATGGGCCCATAGCAGCTGATCTTTGCAGTTTTCTTTCAATTTTTCATTTCATTTTTTTTTTTTCTGTTTTAACACCATCTAAGGCCAGATGGAGGAGTTGTAAAGTGAAATTTATAAATAACTTGCATCCACGACACAGGAGCATGAACCTTTGTAATATAAATTTGAAAAAACAAAATGAAAGTCACAATTTTGTGTAATGAATCTTTCTCATATTTTATGTACTTTGATTGTTGTGAATTCAACATTCATTTTCAGCGTTTTCACACTACAGTAGGGAATAACTCCTCCTCAACAACTTTGAGAGAAAAATTAGCACATTCCTTTTTTCTATAAAGAATAAGAACTCCCCCTCGTCAACTAATTGGAGAGGAGTATTCTCTTTCCTTATTTTTAGTTCTTTTTTTTTTTTTTTTTGTTATTTTGCTAGAAAGGGGACTTAAACACTGGCATTCTCAAACATGCACGCATGTCCCAACCAGCTGAGTTATTGGTCAAATGAAAGTGTTTTCTTCTAGAAGGCAATTCTTAATGTTTAGTTTGCACTACACTTGTCTCTTTATATATGTACAATACTCTTATATGGATGCTTCTCATGAGAGACTATAAAGCCCCAATTCTGAATACCAAGTTTACCGCCAAGGTACCCGAATTTGGGGCACTACTTCCTGGAAAACCCGAGAACTTCCAAGATCATACATCCGCAATGAGGTCTAATTTAAAACTTTTTAACAATTAATTTAATCAATAGTTAAGTGTAGAAGCGTAAAGAATATAACGGAATTAATATCAGATAATAGCGGAAGCAGTAAAGATATTAATTGTACATGACGCAAATGTAATAGGGCACTAGTCTAATTTGAATCTCAAAGTGTGAAATATAAGTACATATCAAATGAATAGTCCCACCCTGCTCACTACAAAAGTCACTCGAAACCCGGAAGAGAAATCACTCATGCCCATGGTATCCAACCTTCAACTTGACCTCCTGATCGGCCAGTCCCCATCCGTACTTGTCCGCTCGAGGTCGAGGATAATACCTAAGCACCAAATGATAAGTCAGATTGATGGATCTAGTAAGACACGGCATACAAGTAACATAGGATGTATGTATCAAAGGGAACAGAGACTATGATAATGTCATAAGAATAACAAAGGTATAAATGCTAGGCAATTGAGCAAGATATAGCAAGTAGTTCTAATATGAAAGTAAAGCATCTAATCTCACTGTCCATCAATATGGCACATTCACACGAGCTGGACACCGTAAGATATTATACCGCGGCCCTCCCATACTGTAAACTAGTCCCAGCGGGAAAAAAAAGCACAATGCAAGGGATGAAAAAGTAGAGGGGTCTCCGGGATTTCTAGACTGGTATACTCAAACAATCAACCCGACAGTGTGCAGAGATAAACAATATGCAGCAGAAAATAAATCAACAAGCACACACCATAAGGACACCAAATTTAAGGTGGAAAACCCTAACCGGGTGAAAACCCACCGATCCGAACTGGATCAAATCAAGTATTATGAATCTCGCAATTACAAGAAACTCAGATCTCCTCCCTAGATATCCCCTACCCAAGGACTGAAGTTACCTTGTGTCGCTTCACGCTTCAACGACTTCACACCGTTGATTGCAACAGATCCAAACCAGTACTTGACTCCTCAAATCTTCTCGCAGGAAGATAATCTTCTACAAATGATGCAGAAAAACTGACTCTAGAGAACTTGGCAGCACAACTTCATAAAAACTCTAGAGAAGAAAATCTCTTAATGATAATCTCTAACTCAGCACTTTGAGAGGTGGGGGTCATAACTTTGCAATAGCCTTTGAACCCTATAAATAACCCTTGGTTCGTGCTTAAAGTTTCCTAAGAGGATTAGGATTAAAATAAACAGTTTGAGCACAATCAGAATATCAAGTTTCCAATTTCATCTCACTGTCCGCGCCAGGTTCGCTCTAGCGATCTCCAAGTTCGCTCGAGCGAACTATCCTCTGTTTCAGAACTAGGCTAGACAGAACACTGGTCGCTCAAGCCAATGGAATGATCGCTCGAGCGAACCCTTCTCTGGATATGTTCCGGAAATTCAGCTCTCTTTCTCCAACAGACTTCTTCTAATTCCTTCAGGCTCTCTCCTTCTGAGTCCTTTTAATTTTCTAACTTCAAAGTCCTTTTCTAAATAAAAATTACAACTCAAAGACCCAGAGTTTTGTCCAACCCATGAATTTAGCCAACACTCAAAAACCTAACAAGGGATGACAAGCCTCGCCAATAATAATAATAATACCCACACTCTAACACTCTTTGAATTGAAACCAGAATCCCACCGGCCGTCTAACCATAGCTCATCATGATAACTCCATCCACAATATATAGCTTCCACCAAGGATGATCGGTCCAATGGCTAAGCTTATAACAACTGAGGGAATGTTTAGTACCGACTCAAGGGAACAAGTAAAGGTATGTGTATGTCTAAGCTTGCCTTACACAAGCAAGGTCCTATCATATCCATACAATGTCCAAGGCACATGTCAAATACATCAATAAAGTCCAAGTCCCAGTACACTATTAAGTCCACTGCCACGACCCACCATTTCATGGTCTTAGCCCAATATGATCCAGGCACATCATCAATGTCCAAATCCAACATTGTTCAGTCCATTTCTCATTCATAAATGAGTTTACGAAACCATAATAACAGTCCTCTTCATCTACGGTATCACATCCATCCATCCTTAGGCCATATGATGGCCTACCTAGCGACAAACACGGGTCAATGATCTCCAATTCATAAATCCAAGCCACCACTAGGAAATCTTAAGTTCAAAAGTCTTCCGATTTCCATTTAATTAACAGGTATCACCAGTGAGTAATTACAAGAGTGAACAGTAATGAATCAAGTATATTAAATCCCCATAACCATCTCAATCAATGGAAGAAGTAACAAAGGTCTAACCTAGGTAACAGCCCCCTTTTCAGGTCTACGTCCATGTTAGTCAATTAAATTCCTATATGAAGTTTCAGATGCCAAGGAAGTGTATTTTCGTGCTCCTTAAGTTACAGGCTTCTTCGACAACATTTAAGGATCGAATCGGAATCCAAATAATACACTAAACCCTACTTTGGTGGTCTCCATGAATCAAGGTCAAGCCCAACCCTTAACTCATGCTAGGCACATCAATGAAAGTCCAATTGGATGGTCAATGGGCCCCACAGCAGACTAAGAGACCAAAAATTGTAAGATTGGAATTTCACTATCTGTAGTGTATCCGGTCAACATCCTCCAAGGGTGGTCTACCGCTGGGTACACTGGGATGGTCAGAATTCTGACTCTCAAGTCGACATCCAACCTAGTGTATCCAGTCGACATCATGGCCTAGGTGTTGACCGGGTAAATAAAGATTTTTAAACATTAACTTGACAAGCAGAGTTCACTTTTCTAAATTTTTGTAGTGTGTCCGATCGACATCCTGGCCAAGGTGGTCAACCAGGTACACTAGATTTTCGCAACTCCCAGTTAGATCTTTGGTTTTCCTATGTATCCGATCGACATTCTGTAGGGGTGGTCGATCGGGTACACTAGGAATTCAAATTTTCAAATTTCTAGAACTCTTCCATTTCAATCCAATTTCCAACAAAACTCAACTAAATCTAGTCCATTCATCATATAATCATGTCCAAACATGAAGACTACTCCATCCATCACCAATCCATCATCAATTGGGCCATTGATCATCCAAATGGGAAAAAACCATCCATCAAGGCAAAAAGTCAAAGAAAACAAGGCTTAAAGAGATAGGTCTAACAATCAATCACCACATGAATTGAAATTGCATAATCAAATAATGAAGAATATGCATTCTATGCTAAATAGGTATATTGTACTTGCCTCTTCTCCAAATGCTATGAAAATGGCTAGAAATAGAGAAAACCAAGCTCCAATATAGAAATCCCAGCTCCTATGGCTTCCAACCTCTCAATCGATCCCAAAACACAGATCTAAAGAGATCTAAAGCTCCTAATCCGAGATTCACACGAGATTTGCAATAAGGAATGTGAATTCTAGAGAGAAAGGGAAATTACATGGAAACTGAGTTAAAGAAAGAGGATTACCTTGATTTGTAGAGATAGAAGAGATCTAGGAGATGTGAGAAGTCTTCAGTAGCTTATAGAGATCTTCTTCTTTTAGCTAGGAACCTTAGATCTAGGATTTTTGAGAGAGAAATGGAGGGAAATGAGAGAGTTGGAGGAAAAATGGGAAGGAAGAGAGAAAGAGAGGAAAATGAAAGAGAATAGAGAAAGCTCATTGGAAATAAGGGAGGAAGGGATTCTTTTATAGCTTTGTGATGAAAAGGAAGTGCCAGTAACGCCCTTCCTTGGTTAGTTGAGGATTGGGATAAGTACATGGGCATTTAGGAAATTTTAGGTGTAATTAGAATATTCTCATGTGGCAACCCCTCCTATTAATTATAACTACTAGCAAAGGCCTCTAACAAACTAACAAACCTATAAAAGTCTAATAAACACCCTATAGGTTCTAGAAAATATAAAAAAAGACTAATTCCTATAAAATAGGCTAAAATCATAGAAAAATACTATACTACCCTTAGTAGCCCCTATTAAGTAAAGTAACTAGCTGACATATATTACAATTAACACAAATCAAACATAAGTGGGGGTCCACAAGGGGTGGGGCCTCACAGAGACATCATGCAAAACCCACTCTTTTAGGCACATGTGACCCCTATGATCAATTCGACCCCCTACACTCACTAACCCTTGTAAACAGAGAAATGCATAAGCGGAAAAGAAAGTTGCAATGGTTGGATATATATACACAAACAAAATGTAGTTAATCACGTTATTTATGGAGTGAGCAAAAATTAGAGTTATACTTTCATTTTAGGGAAAATTATGAGGAAAATCCTCAAATATCTGGGAACCTCGAGTTTAGTCCTGAAACACATTATACACCTTAGGAAGACTTTGTACAACATATAAATACTTTTTCTTATCAAACCGCCCTCCATACTCGTGTGTGCTAGTAATACACCTTAGACGTGTATGTACACGTCACCCACTAGAATAAGATGTGTGTGCATGTCTTGCCTGAGTATAGTAAAACCCTTAAACGCGTCTCAAACACATATACATGAGTCATCTACACAATAAAACATGCATGCGCCGGTCCTAAGCATAGTAAAGCCTTTTTACCACATTTCTCTGCCCCTTTTTAGCATGCTTTCTCAATTCCTTTATTAGCAACTCTTCATTTTGCAACCATTCTTTGCTTCTTTAGGTTTCCCATTTTAGTACTTCTCCACTTGAAAGCCGGCGGACACTCAGAAAGTTTCCAAAAAGACAAGCAAATCACCCTAAATAAATAACATGCCCATCCTCTGCAACTTGAAACCCTACAATACCTAAGAAAGTATGAAAAAAGATAAGTTGATTGCACTCAACAACTTACTGTGACGAGCTTCTGTGACTGGAGACTAAACATATTGGAAAAAGTCTGCAAAAAGACGAATTGTTGATAAAGGAAACAAAAGAAGGTTTTATAAAAGGGTCTTTGATGTTCTTGAAATTGTAGTGGATGACTTGTGCACGTCATTCACGCATGTGTGATACTCGCTTGCACGCATGTGGAGGGCAATTTGGTCAAAAGAAAAAAAATGGTGTATAAGGTCTTCTTGTGGTGTATCATGTATTTCAGGACTATACTCAAGATTCCCGAATATTTGAGGATTTTCTCATAATTTCCCCTTCATTTTAAGAACATTTTGATATATCACAAATAATGGAAAAATCTAGGTCAGCACTAAACCCTCGATTGATTCAAGATTATCTAAAGCATCCCTTTACAAAGAATAAGGATTGATGGATTTCAGCTAAAGGCTAGATTGAAGAAAGGGCTTATTGAGTTTCCTGATCATCTTTAGTAGTCCCCTTCTTACATAAACTAAAAGAAAGGGAAGAGAAATACACTTTGAAAGGAAGCGGACTACATAAACTAGGATACCAAGGAGAGTTTTCACTCTACTCCTACTTCCCAAATGAGTACTCTCCTATGAATGTCCTCTCATCACTCAAGGGAAAGGTGATATTTATAGTTGTTTCCCTCGTGTGGAGTCCATGATAACGAGATAATTATCTTCTTGGTGGAGGCTTCTTCTGTGGTAGCAAGGGTTTTATTGGTGGAGGTTTCTTCTATGGTGTCAAGGGTGTTGCCACTTGGTCTTGGCCAATCCAAAGAGAAATAGTAGAATACTCTTAAAGACTATTTTCTTCCAAGTGCTGCTACCTACACATTACAAAAAGCTTTCCACACTGCATTTAAAAAAAATAAAAATAAAAAAATCCCTAAACTACCCCTATCCCTCTCTTTCGCTCTCTTCCTCTCCCTGCTCCAGTAACCCCACCAGCCGCCGCCCTACACCGAACCATCTCCCTCTCTTCCTCTCCTGCTCCAATAGCCCCCACCCGCCCTCATCCCCATCCCCAGGCGCCCACCCACAACCCTCCCCCACTATCCTTTCAGTGTTGCCAAAGCGAAGGGAGAGAAAAGGAGGGTGAGGGAGAGAGACAAGAGGGGAGAGAAGGAGGGAGAAAAGGAGACTAAGCGGGGGAAGGGGAGAGGGCTGAGGGCGGGTGAGGAGAGGGAGAAAGGGAGAAAGAGGGCAAGGGTGGGCGAGGGCTGCCGGTGGCGGGTGAGAGGGAAAGGGAGAAGCAGAGGGAGGAGAGATTTTGGGTGGGGGTCGACAACAAGCAAGGGGAGAGGGGGAGAGAGGAAGAGAGTGGGAGAGAAAGGGGGAGATGCGGAGAGGGACTGGGTTGCCGGAAAGGGGGGATGGGGAAAGGGAGAAGGAAAAGGACAGGGCAAGCGGGGGCTACCGGTTGCGGGGGAGAGAGATAGAGAGAGGAAGAAAGAGAGCAAGAGGGATCGGCGTCGGGCGGGAGCTGCCGGTGGCGTGGGAGAGAAATAGGGAGAGGAAGAAGGAAAGCGAAAGGGACGCCGAGGTGGGCGAAGGGCGGAGGTGGCCGAAATCTGCTAGGGAGATGGAGAGAGAGGGAAGGAGAGGGATAATGGAAGTTTAGGATATTTTTCTTTTTAATTTTAAAAAAAATGCAGTGTGTGGAAAGTTTTTTGTAGTGTGTAGGTAGCAACACTCTTTTCTTCCACCCTTATTTACTTTTTTACCCTCCTTACTTTTCTTGTGTCTACACCTCCTTGAATTGACACAAGTTTAGAGTTGACACTCATCCAACTATTACTCTATGTTGGATTGATATCCTAAAATTTGATACATTCTAAAACTATTAAACTTGAAAAAGATAGATCGAGAAATTAGAATGAACTACTATAGATAAGATTTTGCGCACACATAGGTCTCATTCAGATCTTTTAATCCACTCCCCAATGATTGGTGAACCCTCAGGTGGGCCTCACAAGGGAATTAAAATGGACAGTCAGTTGTCTCCACTAGAGCATAACCCATAAATATGATAGAAAGTCCTCAAGTGGGATAAAGCCTTGTTATAAACATTAGTGCGGAGCCTCCTTTTAAGAACGTAAGAC
The DNA here is from genome assembly GCA_028538565.1 of Umbellularia californica. Taxonomy (NCBI): domain Eukaryota; kingdom Viridiplantae; phylum Streptophyta; class Magnoliopsida; order Laurales; family Lauraceae; genus Umbellularia; species Umbellularia californica. Next base: position 53,582,689 of record JAPQWN010000004.1, on the reverse strand, counting down.
CCCTATGATAAATTCAAGCCCCTCACACCCACTCCTGCCCATGAATTGGCAAAAAGCAAAATTTGACACTCATCCAACTATTACTAACAGAATGAAAAATGACATCTTCTACACAATTAAACTTGATCAGAGTCATGATCTAATTGATTTGGACTTTTGCAAACATGTAGGTCTCGCTAAGATCTTTCAAACCCTACCTTTCCTATGAGTTATTCTGGCCCCAGGTGGGCCACACATCGGATATGCATAGGAGGGTCCATGGGTTGTTCTCACATGTACACTTTCACTATCTGCACCCTTTGTGTGGGCCCACCTAAGGCCACATCAATTCATGGTGAAGATGGTGATCAAATGATCTAGATAGGACGTACATGTGTGCGAAGTTTCAAGTCTGTAAGATCATCCTAAACCCTTGATCCATGCCCTCAAGTTTAATAGTTCTAGAAGCCTTTTTTTTTTTTTTTTGGTTTCAGTCCAACGATGAGTCTCATTCAAATGGATATCAAACCGGGGGCCTGTGACATTCGACACGGTGGGGTGCGGGGAGGGGTATTTTGGATTTTTCATGGGGTCCCACACACTTAAAAAATGGTCATCCACACGCTTGCTCCCTTAGAATATAAATATAGGGAGATGCTCTTGTGAGAGTAACTCTCATGGTACTATGGGAGTAAGGGGTGGGGCCCTCACATTTAGATTGTGGGCATTGGATATGGATGTGGGGTGCCCACCCTTACTCTCACAATACTATAAGAGTTACTACCACAGGAAAGAGACTTCTTGGGTGGGCCCATGTATCAAGTTTGGGGTCGATTCCATGCTTCTAACTCCTTCATCCGTGGCCCACAAACATTTTAACGACTTTATATTAAAGAAAAGATTTTGACCTTTGATCCAATCGTCTCATCCATTTGGATAGGCGAAACTTGATGGATCTAGTTTACTTAAGGAGGTCCCATTATGTAGAAGGTTCAGATGTATCATAAAGTCGACCCCACTATGTTATCCATCACCATAACATGGTGAGGGATGATGCGCATGAATATTTTCCATATATATATATATATATATATTAATTTGCTCCTATGCATACAGTATGAACATGTGCACATCTCATATATATACCAGCTACTAGGACTATGAGAACTTGGTCCGGGAGGCACCCTTAACCACAGGGCGTAGTGTAACAACCACAGGCTTCAAACGGCGAGTCTACGTTAGCCCACATCGGAAATATCCAAGTCCTGACCCTGGGCTTATAAGTCAAACCTCGTATTAACTTAGCATGAGGCCTTTTAAAACATTGTTGCCCTGGGAACCGTAAGAGCTTTAAAGTTAACCATGCTCGAGTGGGAGCAGTAATAAGATGGGTGACCTCCTAGGAAGTCCTCACGCGTGCACGTGGGCCAAAGAGGACAATTTCATGCTGAGTTGGGCGGGCTGTGACAGTTGGTATCAGAGCTGAGAACTTCTCTATTTCCAATGGGGGAGAATGTGAGAACTTGGTCCGGGCGGCACTCTTAACCACGAGGCATAGTGTGCCAACCACGGGCTTCAAACTGTGAGTCTCCGTTAGCCCGCATCGAAAATATCCAAGTCCTGACCCTGGGCTTATAAATCAAACCCCGTATTAACTTAGCATGAGGCCTTTTAAAACCGTGCGGCGCCGAAAACAGTAAAAACTCTGAAATTAACCATGCTCAGGCGAAAGCAGTACTGGGATGGGTGACCTCCTGGGAAGTCCTCGCTCGTGCACGTGAGCTAAAGCAGACAATTTCATGCTGAGTTGAGCGGGGTTGTGATAAGGGCCCACCTAGGGCCCCACAAATCATAAGACAAGAGGGATCAAAAGGCCCAAATGGGACCACCCTATTATGAAGTTTCAAGTTAATCCATTAATGTTGCTACACCTTGATTTGTGCACTAACAGTTGAACAGTTTTATATAGAAAAAAAAATGTTGACATCATTAGATCCAATGTTCTAGTAACAATGTAAAGTAAACCCATGTGGGAGGGTACTAGAGTAACTTAGCGAAAGGTACGTTAACTGTGTCATTTAAAGGATCCGGTCTACAAAAGTTTCGTTTAAGGCCTTAAGTCCATGCATCTTGACATATTTCAGCCAAATGTCCCTAAATATGATAGATCACACATTGTTATGACTAATCTTTCCTTGTAACCTTCCGTAGTTATGTAACGCATTTAATCCCTAATTTTTCGCTCCTTAACATGATATTTAATGACTGATTTTCCCTTGTAAACATATCAAGCTGCCTCACAGATTTTATTTCCTAGTTTTAAATCAAATTTCAAATTTTAAATGGGAGGGAACGGTGATTGATAGATATCTGCTACTCGTTCGAAACAATCCTTCCTCCTGTGTGTATGCAGAAATGCTCGAAAGCCAATTTGAAGTCTAGGATGTATGGCTTCACCTTCATCGCCGAGAACTTCCTCCTCACCAGCACAACCAAAAACCTAAATTGCTCCAGATATGGTAAGACAAGCAGGGTGAGTATTGTTGTGTTGGTTTTCAACGCATCTCCTGCTACAGCCATAAGTTCACGGGCTAGAGAAACGCCCACTAGTCCGTTCTTGTCTTCTCGCTGGTAGACGCAGTTGTAGCTGCTCTCGTTGATCCTTTGTGGGTTCTGAGTGTTTGGACGAGCTGGTATTTCGACCGCTTGCGGTATTTTCTTCGGTTTGAGAGTAGCAAAGTATCACCCCCATGCAGAAGATGCAGTTGTAAAGGAGCATCGAGCGATGGTTGCTAATCTATCTTGTGATACTTCTGGCAAAACTCGGATAAATATGTTCCAAACTCAGATAAATTTGTTCGAAACTTAAATAAATTTGTTCCAAACTCAGAAGTATTTGTCTCAAACTCAGATAAATATGTTCGAAACTTAGATGAATTTGTGCCAAACTCAAATAAATTTATATCAAACATTTATCTGAGTTTCAAACAAATTTATATAGAACAAACTTCTGGCAAGACTCAGATAAATTTATTATGGAATAGAGGCCTTAAACAACAAGGTTAAGGGACCTATGGCTAATTTATTATTATTTACTTGTCTCTATTTCTCTCTCTCATTTCCTCTCATTATTCTCCAGATCTCATCACTCTCTCTGCTTTGATTAAATCTGAAATAGAGACAGACTGAGACTCAGACGGCCAGATAGAGATGGGATTTGGTAGATTATTCAATAGAGCGAGAATGAGAAGGGAAGAAAAGTGAAATACAAGAAAATGACTATAGAGGCCGAAGAAGATGAAGATGCACAGTTCCACGTGCAGATTTTCTGGATGATTTCTCCTTTCTTGAATCAGTTTTCCCCATTTTCTTTCTCTTATTCGTCGTAATCCTTGATTTGTGCAGTCAAATCATCTTCACAAAATTGACGGGCTTTCCCCCTTATATCTCTAACTAAAACTCTTAACAAAATCAGTTTTTCTTTTTTATATAGAACACAAAGTGTATTAAGAGGGGCATTCTGGACTTTTTAGCTATTCAAAACTTGAAAATGGACATTTGCCTCTACGGAAAAAAAAAAACTTGGACCTTTCACAACGACAAGCAAAGTTAAGGGACCAGCAGCCAAACGCCCCTCTTTATTGTACATTCTTACTGATCATATGGTGCGCCCCACTAGTATGCACAGGGGCAAATGTCAATGAAAATGAGTAGCTTCTTTCTTCCTCCAGAAAACTCCAGACAGTTTACCTCCTTTGATGGTCTGTATGGTGTGAGGGAATCCATCGGCATGGGTGAACCACCTTCCAAACCCCTATGTGAGTGAGTTTGCAACGCACCCCACTGCGTGCTCGAGTAACGTTGCTCTTCCAATGCCATTACCAAACCATGGTTCAGTGTACTGTTCTCCATCCATACCTCTTATAAGACACCTATCAAGTAATCTGCAACTCCATTCCAAAAACTTTTCAAACTTCCACCAAACATAAAAGTGAGACATTTGTACGATCACTTTTTCTAATGCGACTTCTTCTTATTGCAGCCAATGTGCGATAGTCAATTGCCTTTCAATTAGCACCAGCAACAAATGCCCGGGAAGATAATATTAGGTTTATATCTTTCATTAAAATATTGATGGGAAAATAAATTTAAATAAAAAATAGAATATGCTGATGACAACGAATAGAGTGATTCAAGGGCATTAAGTTATGAAAGCTGTATTAAGTAAGCATGATCCTCTGTAGTGTCAAGAGTCATAAGAAGAGGTTCCAACGGAATATTTGCTAGAATTAAAGAAAATCAAAGTGTCTCATAAATAGAAAAAGGGAGGATCGATCAAAATCTATTGTGTGCAGTCAAACTTAATTCGTGGTTGATTTCAATTTGAAATCAATCCCTTTCATATATAATAACTAGCAAATTGCCCCCATGCTTAACACAGGCATTAGAAATCATACAAAAATTATCATTTAATTTTATGACATGAGTATAAATTTTGATTTTGATTTCATATGTTTATATTTTATAAAATCTAAAATAGAAGTATTTCTCACATAAAAAAATTTATAGGCTTTCTTAAAAATCGAACATATTTTAAATAAATAATAAATATGGAGATTTAAATTTTTTTCTAGAAACATTAAATATGAGATATTGAGATGAAAAAATTATAAGAAATTTAGAATATGAGATTTTCCAATTAGAGGCAGGTTTAGTAGTAAGTTGGCTGGGTTCAGGGTAGGTATAGAGATTTTTGGACTTTGACTCGAGCTCGATTCAGGACAGGCTTAGATTTTGATTTGCTTGACTTGCATTCCCATTGCATTCCCATTGACAAAAGTATTGCCACTTACCTTTATTTAAAACCCGTATCATGACAACAATGAAAGCAAAAAGAAAAAAAGAAAAAAAAAAGCGATGAGGGAGACCGAGCTTTGATGGCGACCAAACAGAGAGAGAGAGAGAGAGAGAGAGAGAGAGAAAGAGATTTGAGTGCCATTAAAGTAGTCCAAGGGAAGAGTCACTTGGAAAGAGGGAGAGGTGGGGAGTGAGTAATAAATGACATTTTATTGAATTGAATTAGATTAAATCATATTAAAAGAGAGTTCAAAATTGTGGAGATGATCAAAATCAATTGGAGTTGGTTTCAATTTAAAATCAATCTCTTTCATATTTAACTATCAAAATTTGCCCATGATTAGAACTATCAAAATGTGCCTATGCTAATCACGGGCAGACAATTAAAAGAAAAAATAATTTTTAAAAGAATATGCAGTCAAATTCAAATAATGTATATAAAGAGTTATGGGCATGTAGGAGTTATGAACATAGGAGGGTTTGTGAAAGTTGAGGAACAATCAAAACAATTGATTGCAATTGATAAGGGAAACTTTTAATGTGGGGAGTGGTTTTGAATCTAGTATTTAGAGTATAGTCAAAATCAATTAACCCTAATTTCTCAATTGGATTTAGTGCCATAATCTCTTTCATATATAAGAATTGCTTCACAATTAATCTGAAGTTCTTTAAAAAAAGGCACATTCACTATTATCTTCTCAATATCTTGGTCTTGAGACCACTTTACCTTTTAGTTTTTCGACTTTAATGCCTTACGGCAGTTTGTTTGCATGTAATTGAGTTTTTAGGAATTTTAAAGTTGATTGCATTCCTAAAAGTGGTTAAAATCGAATACATAAAGGTGAAGATTTATAAAGAACCATCAAATAATCTCTCTTGTAATTGAAAAGGAATGCCCATTCATTCCTCTAGTGAATGAAGAATCCTACCTAAGGAGCTCTAGTGCACATACCATAAATTCCTAGATATTCAATTTACCGCAAACAAACAACCCTTCTAAAGATCGGAGGAAGCTTCTCGCTTTTGATTCATGACATATACCAAGCTAATTATTGTACACCCATAAAAAAAATGAAAAAAACATATATTTGAATTGAGTGCATAAAATATAATTTTTAATTGAGTGAACTAGTCAGCATATTTCCACAGATAAATATGTTGGGATAAGTTCCAATGGTGCCTAGCTAGGCTTTCCAAGTGGTCCCAAAAAAAAGATGCATGATGGTGACACACTAGATGAACTTAGGTTAGATTTAAATTCCACACATGGTAGGCCATCCCAACTTTTTATGACAGAGACAGGATTCATCAGCCATTTCAGCCTTTAGTGCATGACTAAAGGCATATTAAAATTCAATGGAAAGTTTAAAGTTTGTTCTCTATTCACTTTGGTAATAACTTGAATTTTTCCATTCTTTCTGTAAAGCAAGCAATAATCATTTCCAATTTGAATGAAGTATCCATATAGAACAAGTTGTTCAACACTTGGCATATTATGATTGAAACTGAGAACCAGTGCTACATCTCTTATTCAGTTTACTTCTTTCTTGGTTAATTTCAATGGCTATTGTCATCTTTTCACTAGCTGAACAAAAGCAACGTTGTGTGATTTGATACCCATAAAGATCAACTTTAACTTGTTATGTCCGTGTAACCATATATCTCAAGTGGAGACGCACAAAGAACATATTTTCCTAAAGCTATTCTTCAATAAATCTTGCATCATGCTGATTGTCTTTTGAGGCGGAATCCTACCTCACCTAACCATATCTTTTGCACATAAAACATCGAGGCTTTCCACTGTTCCGAAACTCACACCTTCAACAAGTTGGATCTTTTCACAAAAGCCACTCACCCATATCATTATTGTATTGACACCATTTTGCAAGTGGGAGATTTTATTTCTGTGTTGAAATTTTGGCATGAAAATGGCCTTATTTGCACACCATTTTCACTGGACAAATAAAAATGATGATCCCTAACCATTATATATGTAAAATGAGTGCAAACAAATGACCCCTAAAGACTTGCTTGTGTAATGCTGCGGAAGAGGGAATACATGTTTCCTTTTTTGAGTAGATAGGGGGAGGGGGAGGGGGAGGGTCAAACAAGTTTCTTATCATGTGTAGAAAAATCCCATAAAAATGGGGAATTTCCGAGGAGTTAATCCTGCATTGGACGACCTTAAAATGAGTGCCAGACCTTTTCTTAACAAAAGATTATCTTTGATTGTAAGTATATATTCCTGAGTAATTTGTAACCTTGAAGGATTTGTTCGAATCTTCAAAAACATGTATATATGATTATTTTTTCTAAAGATGTATTTAGGATTATGTAGATATGGACACATAATTCTGGATTATATGGATACAAATATTACACCCTAGAAGAAGAAGAGAGGAAGGGGGAAAAACCAAACTAAGGTCCTCCAGTGAAGCTCTCTTGAGGATTTTCATTTAATGGGTGGATGAAATCTGTGTAGGGTAAGTATCACTCTAATGAGATCCTCCCAACAGTTTGTTTCAAATTGTTGAAGTTTAATGGCTTTGCAAGTACAATATTTGTAATATAAATCCAATATTGAAGTATGATGGTCATTTTAGTGCCGAAATTAGATCAATGCCAATTCAGAGTGGTTGGTGCCTGTGAAGGGCTTGAGGAATGAAAAAGGAGGATATGTGTAGCCCTGGCCAGTGTTTTTAAAAATAAATGTCACATGCTACTAGTTCAACTAATGAAGGGACATGAAAATCCGGGCTTAGGGAGGTAGGATTGCAGGAGTCGGCACAGGTAGAGGTAAAAGGTTATCAATATTCAGTGCACTTCAGAAAGAGGTATGGGTAGGTGATGGTTACTTCCAGTAACGCGCCGCTCTACTCAGCAGGGGCATGGCCAAGGGATCCCATGGTCTATTAAAACCAAATAACAACTATATTTCATAAAGAGAGAGAAGTAAATAATAAAACTACTAGTGGAAGAGTTGTAAAGAGATTTTGAGACTAAAAAGATTTTTAAGATAATTAAAGAAATAAAAAGTATATTTTAATTTTTTTATATATTTAGAAGAAATGAATAATTGTTAAATACAATTAAATAAATAAAGATAAAACTCCAGAGATAATATGAAAGTATCCAAATTCAATATTGAAAATGTTTTTTAAAAAAAGATGAACATAATAAAAGTATCAGAAATTCGAAAATAAAGCTAGAAGGATATAAAAATATTTAAGAAGTAAAATCTTATCTAAAACATTAATATTGGAACATTAATGATATCTAGTTTTGAATTTGAAATAATCAGACGAAAAAAAATTATCGTAATCAGATTTAAATAATACTACTAGTAATAATAACAATAACAACAACAACAATGAGACCTAATAACATAAACCCCCTTATACTGAAATTTCACAAATCAAAAAACCCACCAACACAAATCTTTCAAATGAAAATACAAAATCCCAGATACAAAAACACATAAAAATAAAACTTAAAAATAGCGCCCACGGCCAACGCAGACAGTAATTAAAAAAGTTAATTAAGAAAAAATACATGTTGGATACCAACATCCACACTAAAAACAAAAAGGTATATATAAAATGCATCAAACTTTAAAAAGAAAGTAATTGAATTATATTAAAAAGAAGTAACAAAGATAACTTACAAAGCAGTTGTCGTTGATCATATAAATCCACTTCTTTTTGGAGACTGAATCAAAAGCATCGGCTAGCAAAAAAAAAAAAAACTCTGAACTCTACAAATCTCAAATCCCACCAACACAAACATTCTCAAACCCAAGCTCTTATCTGTAAAACAAGACAAACATCCAAAAATGAGTAGAGATGCAAAACTGAGAGAGATTTTAGGGTGAAGATAGACCTTTTTTTTTTTTTTGCTATAAGGGTAATTGTATTAAGAAAGGAAAGGAAAAGCAGAAAAAGAATTACAATGGATCAATAGGATCCCCGACAGCAAAATTGCTCAAACAGAGGAGCCAAAAAAGATTTAAGAGAAACCAAAAGGAAGGCTAGAGCTAACTGAATTTACCTGTAAGTTTGGACTTTCAAAAAATTGCAAATGCTCTTCAGCTGGGGGCTAAAAAGGGCTTAGAGATGTTTTGCAAAGAGAAGAAAATGACCTCTTTCAGCTGCAGAGTGATAAAATTGAGAGGGAGGCTTTGGTCTTCAAATATTATTTTGCTCCTGACTTTCCAAATTACATAGATGACTTCTATGAATATTACTGCCATATACTTGGAGCCTGTTGAATCACTTCTTTGAGAGAGAGAACGCCAAATGCTAGCTGCAGAGAGGAGTTAGGGGGGCTTCATCTTTGCTGCTGCAAAAGCCAGTGCCAGATTGGAATGGCTCGAGTGCAGGAGAAGAAGAGATGAGAAACTGAATCTTTTGCTAGATGGCACCCACTACATCTGGAAGCTAAGGAGAAACCCAGGCGTTTCAAGTATACTTTTGTGGGAGTCTTGTTGTGAAGCAGACGCCAGCCAAAACACTTGGTTTTAGTGAGGGAAATAGAATTCCAGACTAGAGAAGCCCAGGGGAGAACCTCTGCTCTAAGTCTAACTATATTCCAAGCTGCCTTGAGAGAGAGCTGGCCATTAGGAGAAGATTTCCAACTTAAAGTGTCACTGGTTTCAGGCCTGGGAGAGGGAATTGAAAGTTGACTAGAAAGCTAGTTTAGGACTTTTGTGGGGTATCCTTCTGGGAGGGACCAAGATCCTGACTGAAAGAGAGAGGATAGAGGTTGATCCAGAGGGAATTGATGGAGAGGAAATCTTTCTGAGAGAGGCTTTTCTCCATTTCAAGAGTCCAGCCAAAGATTGATGTCTTTTCCATTTCCAGGAGTCCAGGTAATACCTTCTTGGATCATTGGGAGCAGGCGCCTGAGCTTTCTCCAAATGCAAGATCTAGAGATCGAAAAAGGTTGGCTCCAAATTGACTTGAATTTGAAGTATCTATCCTTGAACCATTTAGCCCAGAGAGAAGATGCAGAGACCACATGCCAGCCCAGCTTAAGAAAAGAAGCTTGATTAACTTCTGCAATTTTCCTAATTCCTAAACCTCCTTCTGCCTTAGGAAGAGTAATGGCTCCCCAGTTCACATAGTTGATTTTGGAAGATAGACTTATTATAGCTGGGTCTTTCTTATATTTCTCTCTTATTTCAAAATGGGAAGATTCTAGGGAGGACTGGAGGAGAATTGAGGAAATAATTTCAATGAAAGAGATTCGTGAGGTAAAGATTAAGATTTTGTGGCTTTATTTGATCTATGGTTTGTGATTCTTAGAGAAGGAATATACCATGTGGAAGATTTAGATTTTTCTTTGGACCACCCAAGATGGAAAAAACATGAGCTAGGTGCATTACATAAATTTTCCAATATTAAGAAGGTAAGTCTATTGTATGTGCCAATAGATTAGATAAAATTGATTAGGATTACAAACTGATTTGAATTGACTTAAGGGGTGTGTCCATTGTATGTGCCAATATTCGTAAATTGCAACTTGATAATGGAGTGTAGTGGGCCGCATCAAGTGGTGGAAAGTGGGTCATAGGTTATAGGTGTACAACAAAAGAAATTGAGAGAAAACAACATTTCTATGTAGACTTCTTCCTTTTTTTTCAATCTTGTATATGCAAATCATATCATATACAACCTAGATTGACGCTCTGGGGAGTTCCTTCTCCAAACTGTATCATATTGAAATCAAGAGAAATAATTTACGGAAAGTGACAAATGTGATCTTAAAAGATAAGATTAAGCAAAACGGCTCATTACCTTAGTGGTAAGGAGTGACAATTCTCATTCGGAGGTTTTGGATTTGAATCCGGCATCCTCTCTCTATTCTCCTCACAAGGGTGGGTTGCCAAAAAGAATAAGATAAGATTAAGATTATCTGACTGGCCATGTGTTTTTGTTAGATACTTCACCTAACCTGTGTACAACATCTTTTCGCGTGTTCGGGCTTCTTTTTTTCGTTGTGTATGGGCTTTCTCTTGGTTCAAAAATAACCTTATCATAAGAAAATCGATGGAAACATGATGGGCATGAGGATTTGAGGAGAGATTATTTAGGGACGCTTTGATAAATTTTAATAAGGATAGGAAGAGTTAATTAGAGATTAGAAACCAAGATCATAGTATGAGATCTTTTTAGGTATATGAATAGGGATTACGGATAATGTTAAACCAAAAGGACTCCGACACTAGATGATGAGTTGGGTTTGTGAGGAGCCATTATTTCGAAACCAAGATCTCTTAGGCCTTAGAATCTTTTTACTGTATATAACTAGCATAGCAGGCCGTGCCTAGCCCAGGGCAAAAAAACTAAAAAAAGAAGAGGAATTGATATAATATTAATAATAGAAGTATAATCTATAATATTACGGTATGTAATATTAACAGATTATCCCTAAGAAAGTTTCCCAATAGTCATATAATCATACAAAGGGTGTCAAAAAAACTGAAAATAGAAAATAGTAAGAATTAAAAATAGAAATATTAAAATCTAGCAAGGCAGGCCTATACTAAGACTGGGCCAGAAATAAAGTTGTATTCAATTTGAAGTTATTTTTTGAGATAGCAATGAGAAAGAATAAGTTTATAAATATATATATCTTTTTTTTAAAGCTATATTTAAAGTTTACTTAAAGGAGAAGTATGTTCTAAAATTAAGTAAACTATAGGCCAAACTTGCTTATTAATTCTCATGAATTTTTAATTTTCATATCACTTTTAGGTAGCAAAAAGAGAAAAAACACGTTAAGTTAAATTAATTGATATGTTATCTTTTAATTAAGAGAGAAAAAGTCGGTGAAAAAAGCTTGATCTAAGAACAATATAAAAATATTAAAAAAAAAAAAAAGAACTTATGTTTGAGATTCATAATTTGTGTTATGGACATTATATTATCACATAATTAGCGTAACCCTCAATCCATGAACCACCTCCATTGGGCCAGCTTTTATCATCAAGATGGTCATGTGATAAGGTCAAACCCTAAAAAAGTAGTAGAAGTGGTTAAATTCAAGAATTTTCTCTTGACACAAATTAAATAAGTTTTAATAACAACTACAAAGCAAAAGGATGAAAACATGTAACTTTGTTAATTTCAAAATGTCAACCCCATCATTAGAATGACTATGTGTTGAATAATGTGATTAACGCAATCTTATGCATTAGTTAATGGTTTTGATCGGTTTGAACTATTCATAATAAGTGGGTCTCATTGAGGAGTGTCATGAATACGTCACAAATGATAAGATTTTGAGGGCCCATAAAGTTGGTGTTTAAAGGAGAAATGTGTTGTAAAACTAAGTAAAATTAAGTAAACTATAAACCAAAACTGAATTTATTAATTATCATGCATTTTTAATTTTCATATCTCTTTTAGGTAGAAAAAGAGAAGAGAAACATGTTAAGTTCTTAAACCAATTGCAATGTTATCTTTTAATTAAGGCAACAAAAATCCATCAAAATTAAAGGCAACGCTGAACATATTCTAAGAATAATATAACAACATTTTCAAAAAAGAGCTTTTATTTGAAATTCATAATTGGTCTTATGGACATTATACTATCACATAATTTGAATAACGCTCAATCCATGGACTACCTCCATTGGCCCACCCTTTATCATCATGATGGTCATAGCTACTCTGTTGTTGCAAACTAGGCCAATGTTAAGGCCGGACCCTAAAAAAATGCGTATTAGTGTTTAAATTCAAAAAAAAAAAAAAATTCTTTCTACAAAAAAATAAATAAATAAAAGAAGTTCTAAATACAACTACAAAGAAAAAAGATGAGAACATGTAACTTGGTTAATTTCAAAATCACATCCCCATAAGTAGAACGATCACGCGATGAAATAAATAATGAAAAGTTCTAAAATCAACTACAAAGCGAAAAGATGAGAACTTGTAACTTGGTTAATTATGCCATCCTAATAATTAGAATGATCACGCGATGAGTAATGTGATTAACACAATCTTATGTATTAGAAGTTAATGGTTTTGATTGGTTTGAACTTTTCATAAGTGGGTCCTAGTGAGGAGTGTCATGAATATGTCACCCACGGTTAGATTATAAGGGCCTATAAAATTTGTGTGATTTAATTTATTAGTTTCGATTTTTGTTGAGTTTCCCATTAATAACATCCACTGATTGAGTCTTTGTTTTTTATGTCTGAAATTAAGGAAATGAAAACAATCTTGGGGGAATGGGAATGAAATAAATCTTAAATGATAGGGAGGTAGATTTGAATTTTAAAGATAGCCCAAAACTCAATTAAAAAATAGGTCCATTGGCCTTAATATATCCCGACAAATGATTTACATCATTGATTCATGTGCCAATCTGTGTTGCTTTGCCATCTGGTGTGGGCTTTAAGTGTGGGCCTTAACTGACAAATACTTTCTAAAATTATTAAAGCAGTAAAGGGTCGAGATCGTATATGCAACCTAGAGCTGGTCATTTTAATAGTTGTATGTTTATACATTGATATTCTTCTCAATTTTAGCTTTCATAGGTATAACTGTTTTATGCTTAACTCCTAATTTTAAGTCGCAAAAAGTTTCAACGGTCTTGAATGCCTTTTCTCATAGAAAAGTATTCACACCAAATAATGGAAAAAAACACCCCACTATTTTATGGCATTTCCGTGGAAAGGCAGTTGCATAAACATGCCCCAATGGGTAGGTCGCATCCTTCAGTAGCACAAGAGACCACATATCATCTTCATATCTCCCAAGCTTAATGCTAAGAATTATGAGTCACTAGGACAGGCATGCTGCCAGCAATACAAGTTGAAACAGATTAGGATGTCTCTATTAGTAGTCATGGTTTGTCAATCACCTCCTACGACACCATATCCTGGTTAATATTCCTGTTGATGAAATCATGTTGTGCAATCTATCCTTTCATCTCACATATGAATAAAGATCTCTCCAACTGATTTTTCTCTAGTCACCTCTAGAGTGCTCTGTTAATTAATCAGGTATCTTTTCCTTTAATGATCCTGTCATTCTTATAATGGACTTACGATGCCCATTAACACTGCGTACAGAACTTCCCAATAAACATTATTAAGTCACAACTTTGGAACAATTTTTGCTGAGATTGGTTTTACAAGGGACTGGTTTTAAGGATGAATTTAAACAGTGGCTTGGCTGGAGAGTAGCTGTTTTGTGGCTGATGTTTTAGGGGACTACAGGATAGTAGTAAAGGCTGTTCGGAAGGGTTAAACAAGAGGTGTCTTTTAGTGCTGAAAAGGGCTTATTACTGACAGCGCTGACGGCCAAGTGGTGGATGTGATAATGGCAAAATAGATGCTGTATGTGAGACTGTTATGGAGTGCAAGACAATGACAGGGCAGCAATAATGAGAGATATGGACTGATTTTTTTATTAGAATTCCTGGAATTCATGTCCTTGCAAATTTGGAATGGTAGAATATATTTTGAAATGCTATTTAATTCTGTCATTTTAATATTCTCCATTTAGTTTCTATATGAATTCTTGTCTGCAAATTTTTCAATTTCTGAATTCCATAAAACTCTGAATGTGGACCCATCTTGACAAGAATTGGGTGGGCCCAATTCTTGCAATTGTGAATATGGGGCCCAATTTTTGGTAGATAAGATCAGCGTCCTCTGTTGGATGCCTAAATTCCAACCAGACTTTTCGAAGTTCCAGAATTCTGGAATGCTCTTGGAGGAGCTAGTATTTTGGAATTCCACCCTTTCGGCATTTGAAAATTCTGGCTTCCTTGAATACGAGAATTCCACCATGACATGAATTCTTGAATCCACAGACAGCTTGAATTCCTGTCAGAAATGTTTATAAAAAAACAGGCCCTAAGTTAGGGGTGTTCATGGGTCGAGTTGGGCCAGGCTGAGGAATATCCGGGCCAGCCCGACTCATAAACTCTAACCTACTGCCCGGCCCAAGCCCCACTCCGGGGCCATAACTATCTGACCCCTGGCCCAGCCGCCTGTGCCCGAGTTTACATTGTAAGGAAAGAATGGGCTGGTTTGATTGTGTCTATATCCGTGCGATGTCATGGTTTCAAATCATTTATATTAACTTTTATATCAGAACCTTTTTGTGGGGGACAGGCTGGGCCTGGGCTCTTGGCCACCGAATCCAGGACTGACCCATCTATCAAACAGGCTTAAATAAACACTCTGATTCCAGTCCAAGTACTAAAACTTTAGCCGCAACCAGGGCCAAATCAGGCTGGACCATGAACACACCTATATAGAGTTAGATGGCCAATTGCACAGGGTATGAGTACAGGTCTTTAAGGCCAGTCCAAATGTTTAATTAGGGGACTGTGGCTGTTTTTGGACTGCGCTACAGGAGTTTTTGGGCTGTGTTTTAGGTTGGCAAATGGGTAAGTTTTGGAAAGGGTTTGGTGCTGAGATTTGTCAATTCATGGAAGAGTTTTATGTAGGCTTCTGGCAAAATTTTGGAGGGGTTCTAGTGGCTGCATTTGAATGTTGACTACGGTACAGGTTCAATGCATTTATGGAGAGATGTGAGGGAAGTTTAAAAGCAAAGATTTGAGCAGGACTTGGGCACAGGATTTGAGAAGGGAAAGGGACGCACTTGGGTCAGTTTTATGAGAGATTTGAGTGCTGGGGTTTTAAAGACAGAATTTTCTTTGTTCTGAAGAATTTCTGGGGTTGAGTTTGAATGAAATTTGAAGGGTAGATCTATACAGAAATCTTGGAAAACTATTGTAAAAAAGGAAGAAAAATTAGAATGGGATATCAGCATGGAGAAATAGAAAATGCGAAACTCAAAAACTAAAGCTCATTCAAAAAAAACAAAAAAATTCAAAGATAAAGCACAGGTTGATAACATGAATCGAGAAAAGCCTCATAGATCACCCACTATAGTCCCAAGATGATGTAGGATAAGAGCCCTTGGAATCATACTTCAGTGTTCAACCGAATGTAGAAGAAAAAACGGAATTATTTCAACAGTTTGTCTATATGGACAAACTCATGGACAGAATTTGGGACAAACTGTCCACGTGGCGCAACGTGATTAGGACAATGCATTTCAACTTTTGAGAGAGCCCAATCACATTACGCTACATGGACAGTTTGTCCCAAATTCTGTCCATAGAGTTTGTCCAAATAGACTTTTTTGTTATTTCAAATGGGCAATCTGGGATTTGCACCAAAACCAAGAGAGAAGCAATGCTTTTCTAAAACAATGAAAAGTGTAATTGGTATTCAATTAAATGGTCTCCCAGTACATATATGAGCTTCTTCCATATTGCCACTTGGTCGGATTAGATTTCCTTCTTACAAGGATTCTTTGGTCACTCATAAACTTAAAAAAATAAAATAAATAAATAAACACAATACCTAAAGACACAATCAACTGACTTAACTTGAACGATCATGTACTTACCCTTTTAAAAGCATATTGACAACAATACTTTCCTTAATAAAGCCACCTATTAACTTAGACTCTTCCTCACTAACAACAGACTCCTAAGAAACAGGAAATCAATCTCCTGTTGAATAGACAGCTCCTATTACGACCCAGGCCCGAGATCGGACTAATCGGGGCCTAAACCTGAATCGTGAATCCATCATACTTACTCCTGTAAATCCTGGATGAACCGAAGTTAATACAAGACTCACAAGGGATCTAACACACGTAACTGTCAATATACATTTTTGCAGAATACATACACTGATAAACCATTTAAAACGATACGAGTCCTTCATATTAAAAGTCCATATATACATATGCACATGCTAATAAAGTTCACCACTGCATATACAACACAAACTGCAGGGAATATCATTCTTTACAGTTCCACAAAGAATGAATATACAAAATATCATTCAAATGTTTCCAAAGTGTTTTAGTACTTTCGCTCTCCGATACTACGCCGATTCGATCAATCCTCCTGGAGGAACCGGATTGGCTTCCTCCGCATGCGGCGCGGCCTTTGCAAGACCAGGATTGGCAACTGGGCCTGTAATACCATCAATAACACTATGAACACGACGGTTCAGCAATATATAAACATATCTATGATATTTCATGCCAAACATATCCATTTATTAATATAACAACTTTAGACAATTAAAACTAGAACAGAATAACATCCTGTACAGTATGGCCACTTAATAATCAATGACTAATTGACAATTAATATAGTTTTATACTCATTCAATTCAGCTTCTTCTCGAGGAAGTAGTTAGTCAGTTCATTTCATTAGTTTCATATCATTCATTGATTACATTGAACATTTATTAGGTGGCTTATGGGACTCTTCAGTCCAATATATATTACTTTTCATTAAATGGCTTATCAATTCATTGACTTTGTAGTCTAATATGTGGGATCTACCAGTGTCTTGATCAGAGATCACTGGCATCACCACGGAGCTCCAAAACACCCCAATCATCTGCTGCAGCAGGATTATTCATTAGTTCATTGCATTTATTCATTGTTCAATGGTTCATCGCATTCAGTCATTATAGTTTCAATTGAGTTAGAAGAATCATTAGTCATTTATGGTCCTACTTGTCTCTATCTCAAATCTAGACAACTACTAGGTGTAATCATTGGTTACTAAATGCATGTGTTATTCTCGATGAACATCACATTTATATATTTAATATGTGCATTTAGTTTCCAAAATTTCCACCCACGATTTCAAAATCCATTGAACTCACAATAATTATTTGGCTTGTATTTAGGTTCGCTCGAGCGGATCCAAGTTCGCTCGAGCGGACATCTCACAGAACATTGGTCGCACGAGCAACCAATATATCTCTCTCTAACGAAGACAGAGGCTCCCAGACAGAAACCTCATCGCTCGATCTCACAAATGTTCGCTCGAGCAGACATTTACAGATGCCCCTTCGCGTCAGATAGTAACTAGTTCGCTCGAGCGAACTGTCCAAAACTCCAACTTCCGGAATTCTGAACATTCACTCTTTCACTCCCATTTCAATCCAAATCCATTCCAAACCTGCAATAAACACATGGAGCCTCTTGTTCCCTCCTCCATCAACATTTCATAACACTTCTACTCCATTCAAACATCATGAAATCCATACAAATCAAACTCAATCCATTCTCCATTTCTATAACAAAGGAAGAGCTTGAAGACCTAACTCTTACAATTCAAAGGAAACAAGCAAATTAGCATTTTTAATCATAGACAAGTGTTATACTTGCCTCTTGGAGTCTATAGCAAGGAATCCCTCTTTACTTAGCTTGCCTTGATATTAAAATCTCCAATTCAAACCCTAATTCATGAAAACATGTAAAAACACAATCCTATAAGTTACTTGTGCTAAATGCTACCCCAAAGTACTCAATAGACTTGGAAATCTTAAGACAAGACCATTTACTTACTTGTAGATCCAAGTACAAGAGATCTTGAGCTCTTCCTCAAGTTCCAATCACTCCAATGAAAAACAAACTAAGGAAGAAGATGAAGAAGATGAAGCTTCTTTAAAACCCAATTGGAAACACTCCAAATCTTTCTCTCTCTCTCTCTCTCTTTAATAAGAAGAATGGAAGAAGGAAGAAGACCCAAGAGTGTCTAGGGTTTTCTCTCCAAAGAAGTTGAGTTGAATGAACTCAAAGGGTCCATCTTAAGCCTTATAAGGTCTTTTTGCAACTAAGCCGTCTCTTTCTTTCCTATCTTTAATTCAAGTCAATTGAAGGACCACTTGGCCAATTCCTTGTCAAATGACTTCGAGCCTATTACGAAAGTTAACGTACTCGTCGGAATACACGTTTTGGCACTAAGAGTTTCCGTATTCGACAAAATACGTATAAATTCGTATTTACAAAAAAGGCCTTGTTTTCTTAGTTTGAGTCTAAACCCTCATTCAATCCATTCAATTTCCTTTATTATCATTTCATTAAGCCTAAATCAACCCTTTGAGACTAATCTCATCCAATTTGATCACTAGCCATCATTAGTCTAATTAAACACGATTAATTAGCATTAACTTTAATTAATTAGAGTTAATCTTGATTAACTCGGGGCGGGGTCTTACAGCTCCCTAACTAACAAAGAGAAAATGTTTAACTAAACACATTCACAAAAGAGGGGGAGAACTCGTCGCTTCTTTTATTTCAATACATGTGGTGCGGATGCAAAGGTTTTGAACAAAGACCCTCCTTTGTGATTCTTTCAAGCAACTGAATCCGCATTATCGATATAAGAGACATAAAACAAAAGAAAATAGGAAACCTACCATCAAGTGTTGACACCAAAAAAAGTCACTATATCTCCTCAACATCAAGAAGCCTCGTGAAGCTGCATCCTGCCATAAAATAGGCAAGGCTACTTCAAGCATCAGATTTTGTCAGAATCAGACAGAAACTGAAGGATCCTTCAAGGCAGCCAAAAGAGGGGTACACCTAAGGTTTCGGGCCATTCCGACATCGTTTGGCCCAACTTCACTGCTCCGATAGCTAAACAAGCGCTCCCGGTGGCGACATCATCAAAGACACCAAAACTTTGATCAGAGCCTACGGATGACTCCAGAATGTCTCCAAAGGACTCCATGCCAAATTTCAATTCAAACCGATAATGTTTGACCCTCCATCAGCCCGTTTACTCGGTTTTTCATTGAATATAGGACCTTCTCTTGGTCCTTGTCCTTTAAAAAACTGAGGTTAGGAGCCAAGCCAAAGAATCAAAGCATCACATGTTCTCATTTGAAGGACGATGGCGAAGCCCATACATGACTTGCGACCGTCGATCTCAACGTGTCCCCACAATCTCCTGAGAAGTTAGATCCCTTTTCTTCCTTTTCTATTGTAGTTTGTATTTCTTAAAGAGACAAAAAGAAATCACAATTCTTGTCTTTCATATTTGATGAGTTTTGTAAAATCGCATTTCACAGCAAAATCGCCTTTTACGGCAAACAAACAAAAACGCCTCCTACGGCATTCTAAAAAAACAAACTTGTCTCTTTTCTTAATATTAATGCAATTTGAAAAGTTAGAAAAAATGATTGATTTCCTTTCCACTTGTGAAGGTGAATCTCCGGATTATCACCATTCCAAATTCCAAGTAGAAAGTAAATCTGGCATACCCGTACAAAAATGTTGGTGCCCGAGATCTTCCCTCCTCCGCCGAGACCCAGGTCAGCCCCCGGGGTGCGGAGGGAGAGGACGGAAGATTCCCCCTCTTTTCGGGTCCATCATCAAGAAACAAGCATAAGGTAAGTTAGGCCTACAAGCATATTATCTCTACAACTAGCTCATTATCACAGTGATAAAGCAAACTTTTTCTTCATGTTTTCCAAATCTTGTAACAACCCTTGAACCTTTAATTCATGCTTGTGAACTTTTTAAGCTCTATATCTTGATGGACATGATAGTGTTGTATTATGAACGGATATCTATTTAACAATATTGCACAAGTGAAAATACAGGCTTTTGGGAAATTGTAACCTCACACGTGATATCCTGTGAGTGAATCTCATTCGTGGGGACAGAAGGCCAACGAGTTTGACTCGAATCCCCATGCGGGTGTACAATCATGCCTCGACATGAGTGCAGTCTCGGGCTCAAGGTGTGACATACGTAAGTTGGTATCAAAGCATATGTTGTTCTAAAAGTTTTAAAAGACTTAGAACTTTATGGCACGATGTGACGACACGATAGTACGTTTGGGTGTACTAATTATTTTGGGTTTTCCTAGGGTTTGTTTTTATTGCTTGTGCTAACCCAATTGTTTTAAAGAAATGCCTCCACGACAAGTTCCTAATCCGCGAAATGACTCAAGTAGCAGTCAGAATCCAAATGGCACACTCTTTGTCGACCTTCATAGTGAAGGGCATGAGAATATTCTGGAGGAAGAATTGCCACCCCCGCCTCCGGATGGTGATGGAGGGTTGAGGGATATTCAACAAGCTATGTCCACTCAATTAGTGAGACAGACAAACAGATCATGAACATGATGGAGCGACAGGTCCAACCTAGGAAAAATGATCCTATTTCACTTTACGAGAAGTTCAGAAAGCGGGGAGCAATTGAGTTCACCGGGTTAGAGGATCCTTTGACTGCGGATGAATGGATAGTGCACACTGAAAATGTATTTGAGACTATGCAGTGTACAGGCAGGTAGAAAGTGAGCTTCTATGTTTAAAGACGTTGCCCACATTTGGTGAAAGAGTGTATGTCTGCCTTACGGGGCAACAACAGATGCTTATGCTTGGACCACATTTGAGGAGCAATTCCGAAAGAAGTTCATTCCAACTCATGTCACCCGACAGAAGAAAGCAGAATTTCAGAGTTTGAAGCAAGAATTGATGACTGTGGCAGAGTACATTCATGAGTTCATCCGCCTCTCACGCTTTGCCCCTGAGTGTATCGATATAGAAGAGAAGAAACTGGAGCGGTTTATTGAGGGATTGAGGCCCTCCATTCAACGTGATGTTACTATATGTTAGAGGCATACTACTTTCGATGATGCAATTGACAGGGCATACTATGCAGAGTAACAACAGCAAAATAATCTTCTGTATGAGCCTAAGCGTAATTTCACTCCCTCCGGCAAGAGCTCACCACAGCAATCACAAGGCAAGAAATTCAAGCAAAAGGGTAGTTCTTAGCCAACGCCAGTGTTTTGCACTCATTGTGGCAAGGGTCATGATTCGAGTCAGTGCAGGAGGATACTTGTGCTTGTTTCGAATGTGGCTCTATGAATCCCGCGGTCAAGGACTGTCCGCGCACTGTGAGTGATGTGGCTAAAGGTCAACAACAACAAGCCCGTCCACCCATTCAGGCCCAGCCCATCAGACAGGCTTTGCCTACAACTCAAAGGCCACCTCAGCAGCAGCAGCAGAGAAAAGTGCAAGGCCAGCAGAGGCCTAGGTAATAAGGGCAGGGTTAGCAGAGGCAAGGACAACAAAGGCAACAGCCACAGCAGCGTCTATAAGCAACGCGACGCGTGTATGCCATGACAAATGAAGAAGTTAAAGCGACAGACACCATAGTGAAAGGTAAGTTGTTTGTTTGTGACTATGAGGCTAGAGTTTTGTTTAATCCTAGATCCACACACTCTTTCATTGCACCGAACTTTGCCATGATGATCGGAGGTAGACCCAAACAGTTGTAGGTTGTACTTGCGATTGAAAATCCTGCCTTAACACAAGCGAAGGTCCCGATTACCAAATCTCTATTAAATATCAATTCAAATATTAAAAGCAATCAAACCACACGAAGAGAAGGACAAATGATTTGAACATGGAAAACCCTACTCGGAAAAAAACCACGGGCCTTACCATCTAGGCTAACAGACAACCAAGCACTATTTGAAAATGAAAGTTACAAGAAAATTTACAACCCTTTCCCAGTTGGTGACTCAACCTAAGGACTGCTTTGATCTTATTGACAACCCATCGTTAACCTTCAACCGTGCTAGAGCAAACCACCTCGAATGCATCTTCAAGGTGTCTCTTCTTCAAGAGAGCAGAACGGAATTAATCTCAATGCTTGATCTTTAGCACACGAACTTGAAGCTTTAGGGGGAATGAATGGATCTCTCAAAATCTTCTTTGGGGATTTAATCTTAATCAGAAGTGTCTTTAGAAGAGAGAGAATGGCTATAAATAAGCCTAAACTCATGTTTCAAGACTTGTGATGCAATTAAGATAGGAGAAGTATCCTAAGAGAAATTAGGAAGAAGTTTCCGAATGGAATTCAACTTTCCCAGGTTCGCTAGAGCAGACATGGAGTTCACTCGAGCGGACATGTCTCTATCTTCAGACGATCAGTGCATAATAGTGATGGCTAGAGCGAAGAGATAAGGTGGGTCAAGCGAATGTTGACACCAAAAAAGTCACTATGTCTCCTCAACATCAAGAAGCCTCGTGAAGCTGCATCCTACTACAAAACAGGCAAAGCTACTTCAAGCATCAGATCTTTTCAGAATCAGACAAAAATTGAAAGATCTTTCAAGGCAGCCAAAAGAGGGGTACACCTGAAGTTTCGGGCCATTCCGACATAGTTTGGCCTAACTTCACTGTTCCGATAGCTAAACAAGCGCTCCCAGTGGCGACATCATCAAAGACGCCAAAACTTTGATCAAAGCCTACGGATGACTCCAGAATGTCTCCAAAGGGCTTCATGCCAAATTTCAAGTCAAACCGACAACATTTAACCCTCCATCAATGCTCGAACAGCAAAATCAAGCCTCCCGGCGGTGAGAACCATCGAAGCCCTCACTCATCAAACAAAATACATGAGTGCCTTCAACATGCTTCCAAAAGGCTGCACGTCGAATTTCAAGTCATTCCGACAACGTTTGACCAGGTTTTGATGCTCCGAAAGAAAATTAAGCCTACCGGCGGCGGAGCAACCCGGGACCATGACATCCAAAACGGAGCTGATGGAACGTCTCAAAATGATCCAATAGGCTCCTCGTCAAATTTTAGGTCAATCGGACATCGTTTGACCACATATCAAATTAAGCTCGGCATTTTCCCCGCAGTAAAATCAAGTCAAGCATCGATGGGACCCAAAACGGCTTCAAAACTCAAATAAAAGCTCATGGTTGGTCCTATCCACTACTCAAGAAGCCTCGTCTCAATTTTCAGGTCATTCCGACATCGTTTGACCTAGTTTCGACTCTTGACGGAAAATCAGCTACAAAGTCTTCGGCTTTCCCAAAAAATGGGAAACTTTGTGCTCCGATTTCGCGCGGGTTCTCGTCAACTTTTCTCCAAGAAAATCAAGTCAATAATGGAGGAAAAATGTCAAGAAAAATACAGAAGAAAGAAGGAACGAAAAAGACGGGAAAATGGCCGAAAACAAAGCTCGGCGACCGAAAAGGGCAAAACCCTAAGGTCGCCCGGCGACCCTGCAAATCCGAGTCACCGGATTTTGCACCAAAATGCCTATTTTTCGATCTTTTTCGCGTTTCGAGCATTCCTACCTCTGTGATTTTCTGAAAATCCAATGTTTGATGCTTGAAAACGACCGATCTTCGTCGACATCTTGGATCCGCCGTCAAAAGCATGAAATCATTACCGATCGCTCCAAGATCGCCAACCGGCTGACCAAGAAAGAACACTTTCTGTCCGAATGATCGTGAAATCGACAAGACAGAGTCACCGGCCCACCAACATCAACCAATGTCTGAAATTGCATCGCAATCCGACATCAAACAATGCGTGGATCCACCTGTGATGATCGCAAGAAGAATCTCAAAAGACGAGGCGCGGCCCGCGACTCTTTACATGCCTTGGCGACCACTTAATGTCGTTAATTGACCCGTTTATGACAAATTAAAGCGGACAATAACTCATTATTTTGGACGGCCCAATCAGATTCAAGCATTTGGGAGTTACAAATCCAAGCAATCATGGCATTTAACCCATGAAACTCCCATCATCATGAAGCATAAAGGCAATTAAAAGCCCACTACCTTCATCGGCCAATCACAAGCCATGAAAAAGGAGTTACAAATTGATTTTGTAACTCCTCATCAATTCTTTCATCATGGCCATCAATGCCAATAAACACCTCATGGCTACCAAAAGCCTATAAAAGGAGGTCCATTCCAAGAAGAATGCATGATGAAAATAGATCCCAAGTGCAAGTTCTGAAAATCCAGAAAATCCAAGAGAGAGACGAAGTCCTGCTGCTTTGCTCCCGGAAGCACCACAAGGTGATCAACATCCCTTGTGGGGCCACCCCCCCAAGGTCTCCTCCTTCTCCAACATGGCCTAAACGCGGCTTTTCAGCCCGTTTACTTGGTTTTTCATTGGATATAGGACCTCCTCTTGGTCCTTATCCTTTAAAAAACTGAGGTTAGGAGCCAAGCCAAAAAATCAAAGCATCACCACATGTTCTCATTTGAAGGACGATGGCGAAGTCCATACATGACTTGCGACCGTCGATCTCAACGTGTCCCCACAATCTCCTAAGAAGTTAGATCCATTTTCTTACTTATCTATTGTAGTTTGCATTTCATAAAGAGACAAAAAAGAAATCACAATTCTTGTCTTTCATATTTGATGAGTTTTGTAAAATCGCCTTTCACGGCAAACAAACAAAAACGCCTCCTACGGCATTCTAAAAAAAAAAACAAACTTGTCTATTTTCTTAATATTTATGCAATTTGAAAAGTTAGAAAAAATGATTGATTTCCTTTCCACTTGTGAAGGTGAATCTCCGGATCATCACCATTCCAAATTCCAAGTAGAAAGTAAATCTGGCATACCCGTACAAAAATGTTGATACCCGCGATTTTCCCTCCTCCGCCGAGACCCAGGTCAGCCCCCGGGGTGCGGAAGGAGAGGACAAAAGATTTCCGAGGGTCCATCAAGTTGGCATACCCGATGGGACCGCGTTGACTTGAGAACGTGATGCTTTGATCCCTTGGCTCCTTTCTAGTTGGTGGCCTATGTTGCATTTTGCATCTAAAAAATATGAGATGGGATTTCAATTGTTCTTTCTCACTTCAAAAAAAAAAAAAAAAAAACAAATCTGATTTCTTTTCTTAGATTCAACTATGGGAAACTTTGATCCTTCCCTCTTCAAACTTGATAGCTCATAGAAATGTTCGCAATTATCGTTCATATCGGTGATTGTGCCATCTTTTCTCTTTGATGAGTCCAATTGGGATTTCAAAAAAAAAACTTCATTTCAAATTCTTTCAAAAAAAATGATCTCTCTTTCTCAAGATTCAACTTTGAGAAATTTTGATCATCTCCTCTTTGAATTTGATAGCTCACAGAAATGTTCGCAGCTATCGTTAATATCGGGGATTGGGCCATCTTTTCTCTTTGATGAGTCCAATTGGGATTTCAAAAAAAATTATAATTTCAAAAAAAAAATCAGTTTTCTCTCTTTTGAATTCAAATTTGAGAAACTTTGGCTTTTCCTTTTCAGATTTAGCGCTCGCAGAAATGTTAAGCCTTTGTTCGGATTGGAACACCTTTTGCTCTCTTTGATGAGTTCATTAGAAATCTTTCAAAAAGGGTTCAAAAAAAAAACACTGAGGTTCCACCAATTGCGTTCTTTGACCAAAGTGGATTTAAGAAAAGCCTTGTCCAGAGTGTGGAGACAGCTAGACTGTTCGAGGCAAGGGTCCTTCAAATGGGTTCATTAAGTAATCCTACCCTTACGTGGGGGCTGATCTATCTACTAAGGTTTCATAAGATCGAATTGGAAACCTATGTGCATCTTCAAAAAGAAAAAATCTTCAAAAAAAAAAAAACCTTTCAAAAAAAAAACCTTTAAAAAAAAATCTTTCAAAAAAAAAAAAAAACTTCCGTCACTTTTGAGTTCAGAGTTGAGAAATCTTGGTTCCTTCCCTTTCGGATTTAGCGCTCGCAGAAATGTTGAGCCTTTGTTCGGAATGGAACACCATTTGATCTCTTTGATGAATTCAATCTCGACCCTTCAAAAAAAAACTCCCGTCATTACTGGATTCACATCCGAGAAATTCTGGTTCCTTCCCTTCTGAATTTAGAGCTCGCAGAAATGTTGAGCCTTTGTTCGGATTTGAACACCATTTGCTCTTCTTTATGAATCCAAATTCGACCTTTCAAAAAAATCCCATCTCCTGTCCTTTCCAAGGATGCGATTTGCAACATTTGTGCCTAGCGGTGCTAGTACGCCCTTTCGGGTCTATTGCATTCGCAACCGACACATGTGTATCTCCAACCTTGTATCATTTTACCTCGAGTGAGCCTTACTTCTCGGTAATTTGAATTAAGGTCTACAATTGCTTCTAGCAGTCACTGGAACGCTCGCTCTGAGCCTACCATACTTGCTTTTTAGAACAATTGTATCCTCTATGGCTTTTTGCCTTCTTCATCGTCCTTGGGTTGGGCCATGTCCCCTCAAGTGATTTGGAAAGACAAAACCATAGTTGTTCTCCATTTATATCACCATGTTCTTGTGATTACTAATGGATTTGGTCTTGTTTCAGAAGTTTTCCAAAACTAACAATAGCAGCTTCATTAACCATCACTTTCGATGAGAACAAGTACCAGCTTATGCTTCAAGACAAGCAAAACAAGCATAAGCGCTCTACCAGTTGCCGAAGCGTCATCTCCCTCGACAACTCTCCAAATACCGGGTCAACTTCAACTCCCCGGACCATCGTCTTCGGGTCGCTGGGACCATTCCCACTCCCCGCAGAAGACACTGTATCTGCCAAGAAGTAGAAAATCGCCCCGCAACGTGTCACTAAAATGGCACCAAAGGCGAACACTAAGAAGCCTGAAGCCCGTGGCGTTCCCACGAAGCCTCAACCCGCAAGAAACCAAGTTTACCCCAAAACCTGGTCCCCAAGATCTTCACCAAAGTAACGGAGGTCCCGAACATCTTCAAAGCCAGCATACCTAGCCCCTCTCAAGGAGAATCGGTTCTACCCTCTCTCTTACATGAAAGAGGAGAAACCTACCCTCCACCCAAAGAACAAACAAAATCATCATGAGCCGGCTTGCTCCTACAAGCCCAAAATCAAATCCTGCATCGTTAGGCCTACGCAAAAGCATGCTGAAGCCTGCACTCCCGCGAGGCGACCCTTCATCTCAACAGGGGCCGAGCTCGCAAAATTCAAGTCTTCATTGCGACAGACAAATGACCGCGTCCAGATTCTGTCCTTGCCCAGCTTCAAAGAAGACAAACTCGGCTATTGTGCACGAGGGACTACATCCTTCATCGCCAAAGCCCAGCCAGAGCTGACTGAAGCTCAAGTTGCTCATCGTATGCGTCGCCGCACTGCATATCGACAAAAGAGACTTGAAAAACAAAGAACCCAGCGTTCTACTCTCCATGTCTCAAACAAATGGGTCAAAAAAGAAAGACCCGGCCAATTCGTTGCTGTTCGTATGGTTGGGAAAACCAGAAAACGCCAGAAGTCAGCAACCAAAATCAGTGTTAGACGTCCAGTGACTCGCAGCGTCTTTCGGACTTGAACACATCTAGAAGAATCCTCCACTCCTCTAAGCCAAGGACACCGGAGTAATCACTCCTCAGGTTCTTCATCCAGAAGAATGAGCCCCAGCTCAGTCACCAGGACGATTTCTTCGTTCGAATCCCGAGGGATGAACGTCTTGGCTACAAGTTCTGAGCCGCCTCCACAACATGATGATGTAACTTCACGCATCCAGTAGTTGGAGCAAGGACAACAGAGAATTGAGGCTCTGATGGAAAACCTTATTCTCACTCTACAGCGTCCACCACCTAACAACCAAGACCCTCCAAATCATGAAGATGACAAAGGCAATGCAGAAAACAATGAGTCTCGCGCCCTTACCAAAAAGGAAGTGGACGATATCCTCGCAAAAGCAAAAGAAGAGGATACATTGAAGGAACATGGGATCAAGCCACCCTACCCTTTATGGATGGACTCGGTTCCGTTCCCTGCAAAATTCAAACAACCTACTCCCCAGACATATACTGGGAAAGGTCCAGCCAGACAGCATGTCATCCACTTCAAGATCCTGACGGGAGCTATTGCGGATCAAGATGCCCTCAAGATTCGCCTCTTTGCAAGTACCCTAAAAGGTACACCCTTTGATTGGTACTCCACTCTGCCGGAGAACTCCATCCAAACCTGGGCTATGCTGGAGACACGCTTCCTGACCCACTTCCAAGGTGAGGATCATCCTGTCACTATGGCTCAACTTTGCAACCTAAAACAGGGAGAGAATGAGTCAACATACGACTTCATTTACAAATGGAAGGCAATGGCGTACAAATGCTCAGATGTGCTGCCACAAGCGTCTCTAGTCGACATCTGCTGTAACAATATGAGAACAAAAATTCGCTTCATGATCATCAGCAACAAATCAAAGAACCTGTGAGAACTCCTCGAAGCTTCCATGGAAGCTGAAATGGTGATCAAAGACCTCAACAGTCAGAAATCATCAAAGAAAGAGCCGACTGCTGTAACAACCTCAAAACCAAAGAAAAAGGAGGTTCTCAATGTGCAGACTAAGTCAACTCATCAGTAGCCAAAGAAACCTGAAAATAAAACTGCAGGTAAAAGGCCTGAACTCTCTGATGCCTTTAAAGAAGGTGTTAAAAAGAAATATCCGTTCGATGAAGATGTTGAAGAAATTTTGAGGCTCTCCTAGCAAATGGCAAACTCATTTTGCCAGAGCCCAAAAGACTGGGAGATATTGGCAAAACCAATGATCCCCGATACTGTCCATACCATCAGATGATCTCACATCCTCTCAATCAATGCTTCGTTATGAGAGAGAAGATCAATGAGATGTGGAAAAACGGAGTCATAACCTTTGATAAAAACTATGGCCCCGCCTCTGTCAACATGGTGTCATGTCGGCAAACTTCAAAGTCACCAAAGGAGAAGATCACTACTTCATTCAAGGTGATTAAAATGGCTCAAACGTCCCAAGAGTTGGTTCCATATCCAACACCAGATGGACAACCTATATGGGTGCATCCCGATCTCCTAGATGATGAAAATTGGGAGATCGTCAAAACAAAGCCGACCGCTCAGCAGCGAAGGCAAGCCAAGAGACAACTCTGCAAGCTCAAACAGCAGCAGAAGTCTCAACCAAAGCAAAAAGTCCCTGAAAAGGCAGAAACCTCTTCCACTGCTTCACTAGGGGTGACGGAAGAATCCCTTCACAAAACTTTAAAGGCGGTAAGAAAATTCACCCTTGATGATTTCATGCCACCTCTATACAAAAATGAAAATGTGCAGGGGGCATCATACTCTTGCAACTCGGTAGTTGGATTCTCCATGAATGGATACGAGTCCAGTGATACTGCCAGTGATATCGATGAGTGGGAAGAATCCCTTGAAACAGGAGAATACCTCTCCGACGAGGAATGGATTCCCGAGTCTCATCTTATGCCAGTAATCTGGTATAACCCATTACAGCCACAAGGATCCTGGTCCGATGATGAAGTAGGCTAGGACCCTATTCAAGAAAATGCTGTCGATCCAGCACCAATCAATGCTCCGGTGGAACCCAACATTGGTGAACCACGAGTAGCGGGTGACGAAGAAGATTTGGCTCCTATGCCTGATCTTGAGGAATATGCAAGAATCTTGCAACATCTTGCCATAGAGCAGGAGCAGGATCGCGTAATGATCTTCATCATAATCCAGAACCAGAATTCCCTGAAAATCAAAGGGAACTTTCTCCCTCTACTCCTGAAAATGGAGAAAACAGTTAGATCGATGATCCTTTTACATCTGAGGATGAGTCCGATTCCCAACAGTCTACACTGGGGGCATCTCCTGTCAGGATAACCTACAATGCGATAGCTCAGGACGATAGTGCATCTGAAGCTTCCGAAGACACGTATTCCCCAACCGGTAATGTATCATCTGGAGCTACATCTTCTCAGGTGACTTCCACTGAGATATCATCCTCTCAGCCCTCGTCTCCTGAAGCTGTGACATCAAAACTCAATCCTCTCCCGATTGATCATCTTGAAGAAACTTCTACCAACGAAATCTTCTTCAATGAAAAATCAGTCAATTGGTCCCAGATACCCGACCTCACAGATGATGTCTGGACCAAGACAGAAAGGTTGTCGGATGCTGCTCAGGACTTGTTCCCGGAAATTGCTCCGTGCAACATAATCACTGAAGACGCCAATGTTGTTACAGAAACGTCTTCAGCAAAGGATCAACCCCTTGATCCTGAAAGTGATCTTCCAAAAGAAGACCCTTCTCTAAAAGCTCTTGAAGTTGGTAGAGGTACCCGTTCTGGCCGGGATTACCACAAAATTACAACCAACCTTCTTCTTCTTATGTAAATCCTGCGGGAAAGCAAGTTGTAAGCGCCCCAAGTGGCAATAATAATGAAAACGCATGCCCGAAGGAGGCTTTCAAGTACGAATTGATTGAGCACTTCAAACACATACCTACACGTCTGCACATCCTTGACTTATTACGAATGTCTCCACAAACTCGTAATAGTCTCATTTCAGAATTACAAAGGCTGAATGCGGATGTCGACAAACACGCTCCACAAGTCCTACAAATTGAAATGGACTACAGGGTCAAAAAATCAAATACTCCCCCAAAGGGAGAAAATAAGAAAACTGAGGGATCAAGCAATGAATGCCTCTCGATACAAAAAGCAGCAAGTGCAACAATTGCCTTCGACAAGGATGACCTCCTGCTAGGCGAAACAAAGCACAACCGACCATTGTACTTTATGGGTTACGTCAAAGAAATACCAGTACACAGAGTGCAGATCGATCCAGGTTCTGCACTCAACCTCATCTCTACTTCGGCACTCGAAGAGCTAGGCATCCCACCTAGCAAGCTAAGTCATACATCCGTATCCATTTTCGGATATGACGGGAGCGCTCAAAGGCCTATCGGCAAAATCAGGTTCAAATTGCAAATCGGTGATCTTATTTCTGAAGTCACCGTATATGCGATAAGGACCCCTTCATGCTACAATATACTCCTTGGACGCCCCTGGATACATGACAATGGTGTCGTTCCTTCAACTCTACATCAGTGCATCAAGTTCGTTGGCAACGATGGCTTGATACATCGAGTGTTTGCAGACAAAAGGCAGAGATGTCCATTTTCCAGATACTCAAATGTATAAAGATGGAAAAGAAGAACAGGAGGAAAAAACAATTCACTTTGCTGACAGTCTCCAGAAAGATAAAGGCAAAGCTCCTCAGCAATCACCGGAGGTAAACAAACCCTCCACCAAACTCGAAATAAGCAGTCAAGCTCCCTTCGTTGTCTCCTTCAAATCTCCAAAGCCTTTGGTAATCACTACCAAAGTAAAGAAGACAAAACAAAAGGCTGGGGGAAAGTTCACTGTCTCCTTTGTGTCTATTATGCATGACACAGACTCGGAGTCAGAGCCAGAAGATGACACAACATCAAGCCAAGCTAGTACTCAGCAAGATCAGCCCGCTCTCACTTCATTAGAGACACCTGCAGACATAGAGGATCCTACATCTGCTTCCTTTGTTATCCCGGCAACTTCGCCAAAAGAAAAAGCAATCTTCTTCCATAGATCGGGAGCATCTCCACTGAACTCTCTGCTTGAACCTTTCCAAAACGAAGGTATGCCTCAGCTATCCTTGTATAGTCCAATGGCACAAGCAATCATGAAGAAAATGGGCTACGACGCTCAAAATCCGACTGGTTTGGGAGGTGGTCGTGGTATTCTTCACCATTCGAACCCACCCTGACCAAAAGTCAACCAGAAGATTAGAAAATCCACCTTCATAAAGGCAAGTCTTCATATGGGTTAGGGTATATCCTACCGCTCCTATGAGACAGTTGACACCATGGCTACAAAGTCGCTTTACCGACCAAGCCTCAACATCTCATGAAGACATCGATATCCCTGGATATCTCTTTGAGGAGTTATTCGTCAAAAATCCAAAAAGCTCCTCCAATTGGTATAATTTCTCTGATGATACAGAGGAATTGCCCGATGACACAGACGAGCGGTTCTCTGTCCCAGAAGAATCATCGTCTCCAAAAGAAGTACCCTACTTCAACCCAATTCCAGCAAATGATTGGGACCATCTCATTGCAAGCCTTGAGAAGGATACTGATCAAGAAGATCCATGGACAGAAACAGAGCCTCAGTCTGAAAATGCCTCCGGCTCCTCAGAAGGTCTTCTTGAGTTGGAAGCCTCCGAAAATATTGTGGAGGAACCACCTTCAAACCTTCTGACAGAAGATCCTGTCCAAAAGATAAACTTGGGAACATCTGATAACCCACGTCCTGTATTCATAAGCAAGAATATAAAGGATGATGAGTTACCCGAGTATATCTCTTTTCTTCGTGAGTTCGTTGATTGCTTTGTGTGGTCTTATGCTGAAATGCCTGGCTTGGATCCCAAAGTAGCAGTCCACAAGCTCAACTTGAAAAAGAAATCAAGCCTATCAAACAGGGCCAAAGAAGATTCCGTCCCGACGTGATGGACAAAATTGAACAAGAAGTTTAGAAACTCAAAAATATTGGCTGCATCCTGAATGGTTGGCCAACATCGTCCCTGTGACAAAGAAAAATGGGCAGATAAGGGTCTGTATCGACTACAGACACCTGTATAATGCATGTCCTAAAAATGAATTCTCGCTCCCCATACCAGAGGTGATGATTGACAACACCTATGGATTTGAGCGAATGACATTCATGGATGGATTCTCTGGCTACAATCAGATAAAGATGCATCCCGAAGACGAAAGGCATACATCATTTCACACACCATTTGGCGTGTATTGCTACACTGTCATGTCATTTGGTCTGAAAAATGCAGGTGCAACATATCAGAGGGCTATGATGAAAATATTCCAAGATATGCAGCACAAAACAGTTGAATGCTATGTTGACGACCTTGCCATCAAAAGCAGAAGAAAAGAAGACCATCTCGATGATCTTCGAGAAGTCTTCCTCCGACTTCGCAAATACAAATTGCGGATGAATCCACTAAAGTGCTTCTTCGGTGTCTCATCGGGTAAGTTTCTCGGATTCATAGTATGGAAAGCTGGAATAGAACTTGACCCTACCAAAGTCAAGGCTATCCTGGAAATGCCATCTCCAAGAACCCTAAGAGAATTAAAAGGGCTTCAAGGAAGGTTGGCCTACATTCGACGGTTCATCTCCAATCTATCAGGGAAATGCCGTCCATTCTCTCGCTTGATGAAGAAAGGCGTAGACTTTGTCTGGGATGCTGAATGTGAAACTGCATTTCAAGACATCAAAGCATACCTCACCAAACCTCCAGTACTGGCTGCCCCCACAACTGGAAAACCATTTATCTTATACACAAGAGCTCTCGACCACTCTTTGGGTGCTCTGCTCGTACAAGAAAATGACGATGGAAAAGAAGCTGCTCTATATTACCTTAGCCGCATGTTGGTAGGTGTAGAGCATCGCTACTCCCCAGTCGAAAAAAATGCCTTGCAGTGATGTTCGCTGTACAAAAGCTGCGTCACCATCTGCTGTCCAACACAGTCTACCTAATTTCGAGGATCAACCTCCTAAAGGTCCTTGTTACAAAAGCAGGTTCTCTCAATGCCCGACTGGCAAAATGGTCCATCATTTTATCACAGTTTGATATTAGGTATGTACCACAAAAAGGCGATCAAAGGACAAGACGATCTCCCGGACGAATTTGTCTACAACATGGAAACTTCCTTATCAAATGCTTCCTGGGACATGTACTTTGACGGTGCAACCAGGACAAATGAAAAAGGAAAGCAAATATCGGGAATCGGCATTCTCTTTGTCAGTCCCGACAAATACATGATTCCACACGCCTTCTCGCTACTGGAACCATGTTCAAACAATGCAGCTGAGTACCAAGCCATGATTATAGGATTGGAACTCGCCCTCGAATCCGGCATCACCATGTTGGAAGCTTTTGGAGACTCTCAACTGATCGTCAACCAGATGAATCAGAAATATGAAGTCAGGAAGCCTGATTTGCTGCCTTACTACAACAAGGCGCAGTCGCTTCGACAAAAATTCAACATCTGTCACATCACCCACATCCTCAGAGGTGAAAACATCCGTGCAGATGCCCTGGCTGGACTTGCCGCATCAATGGCAATCCAAGAAGGGGAAAACATGCAAGTCACAGTGTGTCAAAGAATGATTCTCCCTCCTCTCAACACACCCCAAGCAGGTGCTGAATGCCACCAAGTGGTTGGAAGTTGGATGTCCATCCTCAAACCTCCGATTGGCGACTGGAGAGATCCGTTCATTGATTACATCATGTTCGGAATCCTACCAGAAGCATCCAAAGACAAGCCCCGAACTTTCATTTGGATATACCTTCAAAAATATTTTACAGAAAATCCTTCAACGGAGTACTCCTACGCTGCTTGTCACAACAAGAGGCTGAAGAAACTCTCAAAGAAGTACATGCTAGTCTTTGTAGAGCCCATCAAGCTGGCCCTAAGCTCTACAACCAGATAAAAATGCTAGGTTATTATTGGCCTACCATGGTAGCTGACGCAATGCAATTTGCCAAGCGCTGCCAAAAATGCCAAATTCAGGGAGATTATGTCCACATGCCTCCAGAATGGCTACATCCAACAGCAATCTCATGGCCTTTCAAAGCTTGGGGTATGGATATCATAGGTCCTATCTCTCCCCCATCAAGCAAAGGTCATCGCTTCATCTTCGCCTCTACGGATTATTTCTCCAAGTGGTCAGAAGCATTTGCGCTCAGCGAAATGAAGACTTCATCAGTCCTTTAGTTCTTGCGCACCAACATTATTTGTCGCTTCGGCATACCTAAAAGATTCGTCCATGATAACGGACCACAATTCCGAGATCACAGATTCTACCGGTTCTGCGACAAGTACAAAATCCAAAGTTGTCCTTCGACTCCATATAATTCAACAGTGAACGGATTAGCAGAAGCCTTTAACAAGACACTCTGCAAAATTCTCAAGAAAATGGTCTCTATTCACAAAAGAGACTGGGGCGACAAACTACCAGAAGCTTTGTGGGCCTATCGAACCACCGTTCGAGGACCAACCCATAGTACACCATTTTCCTTGGTCTATGGATGCGAAGTTGTTGTCCCTTTGGAAGTACAAATTCCTTCCTTAAGGGTATCTTTGCAAAATGACATGACACAAAAAAGCAATGTCAAATTGAGACTCCAAGAGCTGGACAATCTCGATGAAAGATGACTCGAAGCTCTACAAAGCATTGAGTTGTACCAAGCACGCATGGCAGGATCTTTCGATAAAAAGGTCAGGCAACGCGTCTACACAAAGGGTGACTTGGTTTTTACAGTAAAAAGACCCATAGTCTTTGCCCACAATTCCAAAGGCAAATTCGAACCAAAATGGGAGGGACACTTCGTCATCGACAAAGTCTTCTCCAACGGTGCATATGTTCTTCTAAACATGGAAGGAGACAGATGTATGCTACCCATCAACGGCAAGTTCTTGAAGCGGTACTACCCTTGAAGACTTCCTCAAACGGGTCAGAGCGATATCTACATGGCCAAAGCCTATTTCCAGGTACTTGCTCGTCAAACCCATCCCCTTTTTGAAATTTTCATATTGAAATTTCCAAAAAAAAATCTTTCAAAACAATGCTTACTTTCATCGTTTCATTGTTCAAAAAAGAAAATCAAGATCCAAAAATCCAAGTTTAGGAGCCTCCTCCCAGACTTGACCAAAATTTCGATCATTGTACCCAAAATTCATGGTTTGAAACAAAAACCAGGACTCAGGAATTTTCACCCTAGTCCGCCTCGGCTTTTACAACCAAAATGTTTTAAGTCAAAATTTATGACCCTCGTGTCTCTAAACAAAAAAAATGGTTTTTTTAGAAACCGCGGGGAAGCGACATTCAGTCGATACCCGCAAAACTAAAAAACTGGAAGGATGCGAACCCCATTCGATACTTCCAAAAGGCCAAAAAAAATCGCAAGGAAGCGAACCCCATTCGATACTTGCAAAACCTCAGATCGTGGAGAAGCAACATACCAGCTGATATCCACAACCCAAATTTCAAAAATCGTGGAGAAGCAACATACCAGTTGATATCCACCACCCTAAATTTGAAAAATCGTGGATAAGCAACATACCAGTTGATATCCACAACCCAAATTTCAAAAATCGTGGAGAAGCAACATACCAGTTGATGTCCACAACCCAAATTTCAAAAGATCGTGGAGAAGCAACATACCAGTTGATATCCACAACCCAAATTTCAAAAATCGTGGAGAAGCAACATACCAGTTGATATCCACAACCAAAATTTCAAATGGTTCGAGAAAACCTCAAATTTCAAAAATCGCGGGGAAACGACACCAAGTCAGTACCCATGAAAACCAAAAGTTTTGGAAAAAGCAGAGAAGCGACGCTTAGTCGATACTTGCACCCTAATTCGCGAGGAAGCGATATTCCATTGATACTCGCAAAACCCAGCCCGCGAGGAAGTGACATTCCATCAATACTCGCAAACCGAATGAGCAAAGAAGCGAAATTCCATCGATACTTGCAAGACCATTCAGCGGGGAGGCGACATTTAGTCGATACCTGCATTTTGAAAACCAAAATTCGACTATAAACGCCAAAAATCGGCTATAAACGCCAAATCCGGTTATAAATGCCAAATCCGACTATAAACGCCAAAACTCGGCTATAAAAGCCAAAATCCAGCTATAAACGCCAAAACTCGGCTATAAACGCCAAAATCGGCTATAAAACGCCAAAATCGGCTTTCATGCCAACAAAACAAAAATTTGGTTTTCAAAAATCTGGCTTCCATGCCAAAACAAAACAAACAACAAACAAAACAAAAATCGGCTTTCATGCCATCTTAAAATTCGGCTTTCACGCCATTCAAAAAAAAAAACTTCAGCTTTCACGCCATCAAAAACTTCGGCTTTCATGCCATCACAAATTTTGGCTTTCATGCCATCACAAATTTTAGCTCTCATGCCACAAAACAAATTTGGCTCCCATGCCACAAAAAAAATTAGGCTTTCATGCCATCACAAATTTTGGCTCTCATGCCACAAAACAAATTTTGGCTCTCATGCCACAAGCAAATTTGCCTCCCATGCCACAAACAAAATTAAGCTTTCATGCCACCCAAAATTTGGTTTTCAAGCCACCAAAAAACCAGGCTTTTTGCCACAAAACTGGCTTTCATGCCCAAAACAATCCTTTGACAAAAGATTCTCACAAAATGACAACCTTTTGATCAAATTCTTAAACAAACATTCCCATCAGCTTTTGCTCAAATTTGTTTTCATCAAAAAAATGATTTAAGTGAAAGGAAGGGGATACAAAAAATATAGTACCAAAATTGCTTACATGGAGGTACCAAAAAAAAGGAAGAAGAAGAAAAGAGTTTGTTACAACTCGGGAGCTCAATCTAGTATGGTTTTCAACCAAAGGTTCAACTCCTCAAGCAGACCCTTAGCCTTAACTTCCAAAGTTTTCAGGCCACGCTTCTTCAGAATGTCCCCATAAAACGTGGCCGAATGCCGTGACCCATTTGCAGCACGAGGAAGTTCTTCCCAGAGGACCTGCCACTGCTCATGCTCCTGAGTCTTCCTCCGGACATTACCTTCAGCTTCCTCAACCTGGCAAATGAGAGTCCCCTCCTTGTCACGAGCCTTCACAATGGCGGTCCATTTGGCAGCAGCTTCTTCCTCCAAAAGCTCAAGACGCTGCCTAGCCTCGACAACCTCCTTATCAAGGCGGTCCAAGTCTTGCTTCAGCCCCATGATGGATAACTCGGTAACGCTCTTCTCCCGAACGATCTGCCTCCGAGTCATCGTGACCTCAATCAACTCAGCTTTGACTCTGCTGGAAGGTTTTATGACCATCTCATCAAAGAAGTCACCATCTGGGAAACTCTTGGTCTCAGTCCATTTGTTTCCCAAGGCGATGATCTCCCTAACAAAATCCTTGGTGCTTGCGATGTCCAGACCGACTTCTTTGCTATCAGCAAGGATGTCCTGCACATGCTTGATCATGCCAAAACCAGCTTCCAAATGACCTGAAGAGAGTCTCAACCCATGACAGTCTTCAACACCTTCCTTGCATACAGAAGGTGCGGTGCATATGAGGATTCGCCATGCTCTGGTGCCTGACTGCCCACGTCATGCTCCATTGGAAGAGTAATCAATAAACTCTTTCCAACGAAAAAAGCTGATTCATTAAAAGCGGAAGAAGCGCCTACTTTTGCATCAACCACAATTATCCCCTGTTCTGGCTCTGAAGAAGACGGAGGAACCTCTCCTGCTGCTCCACAATCTGCCAAGAAAAAGACAAAAAGGTATGAATATAATCTTGTCAAAAATATATCAAGATTATTATTGTAAATATACCTGCTTCGACGACTGGCGGAGTACTCTCTGCCTCTTTGAGCTCATCCGAAGCATCGTCAAAAGTTGCGTCCATGGATGGCTCGAAATCGTCAGAATCCTCTGGCAAGTCAACTAACAAGAAAACAAAAGCTACATGTTAGCAAATGACAGCACAAACAAAGAAGAAAAAAAAAGTAAGCCACAGCAATCATACCAGGTGAAGTTTCTGGAACCACTCCAGAGTCCCTGGGCTCTTCCTCAGATGCCACAACTGGATCCGTCATCACCTCATCGGCAGGAACCTCAGGCATCATCAGGTCATCATCCTCTGCTAAAAAAAAAAGAAAAGAGTAGCGGATCAAAACAAAATCTTTCACAAAAAAAAGGGGAAATCAGCGTGCAGAAAAAAAAAATAGAAATCGGCGAGAAAAAAAAAGCAGAAAAAAAATCGCTGACAAAAAAAAAAGAGAAGAAAATCAGCGTGTAAAAAAAACAGAAAAAAATATACACGGTGAAAAAAAAAAAAAAAGGAAAACCGTGAAAAGAAGAGAAAAAAAAAAGAAAAAAAAAAGAAGAAGAAGAAGCACGAAAAAAAAAGGGAAATCGTGCTTGAAGAAAAAAAAACAGAAAAGAAAAGAAAAAGAAGAAGAGAAGAAAAAAATGAAGAAGCTACTTCTACAATGGAGATTCTTGTGGAGGAAGAAAACCTACTTAAAGCCATTAATGGAGAAGAAGAAGCAAAGTTTGGAGATCCTTGAAGAAGAGAAAGCACTTCTTATCTTGGAGAGTACTCTTGAAGATTTCTTGTAAACAAAGAAAGTAATAGAGCAAAAGCACCAACCCTCTTGCTTTTATAAAAGAGAGCAAGCCAAAAGAGGAAACAATGAGAAAAGAAAGGAGGTAAGTGCTAAAATTTAGCTACTTTCCCAAAAAGAAATATATTTTGAGAAAATCTTTCCACAAAAAGGAAAACTTGAGAAATTCTCTCCAAGGAAGGATATTTTTAGATATTCTCTACACAAAAGAAATATTTTTAGATATTCTCTACAAAAATGACACCATATGAGATCTAGACCATCTCCAAAGCCCAAGGTCCCATGGGTTAGCCCATATGAGCCAGGTTTGACCACCTAGGCACTAAAAGTGGCTTTTAGTCAAAATATTCCTCTTACCAAGAGCAAAAAAAAAATAAGAAGAAAAAGAGCAAAAAAGTCCCATGCCTCTTTTGAGTTGATGGGACCATTCAAAAAAAAGAGAAAAGAAAAAAGTCTCATGAGTTTCCAAAAACCAAACCATCCAACCTCATGAACCAAATTGAGCCAAAATCTTGAAATTGACATTTCACAAAACCAAATTTCGGTCCCCTAGCTTGCCACATACAGCTTGTTAGGTCACAAGACCAAAACCAAAATCAAAATCCAAATCAAACCAAAACCAAAAAACCAAATCTGACCCCCCAACCTGCCACATACAGCTTGTTGAGTCACAAGGTCAAAATCAAAAATCAAACCCCGACCCCCTAACCTGCCACATACAGCTTCTTAGGTCACAAGGTCAAAAACTAAAATCCAAAATCCAAAATCCAAAATCCAAATACCTCATGTCATTTTCAAAACTTTGCCTTGAAATGGTGTGTGATCCCTCTCACTACCATAAAATTCCCCCGGAAACTCAGAAGGCTATCAAAAAAAAAAAAGCTCAAGACTCTTGGTCAAGTTGGAATCTCTCCTCCAAGTTTCTCTTTGAGGCACATCGACTCCAAAAAGCTACTCATCGCTGTACCTCGAGGGGGCATTTGTTAACACCAAAAAAGTCACTACGTCTCCTCAACATCAAGAAGCCTCGTGAAGCTGCATCCTACTACAAAACAGGCAAAGCTTCTTCAAGCATCAGATCTTGT
Source organism: Umbellularia californica (assembly GCA_028538565.1). Taxonomy (NCBI): domain Eukaryota; kingdom Viridiplantae; phylum Streptophyta; class Magnoliopsida; order Laurales; family Lauraceae; genus Umbellularia; species Umbellularia californica. The sequence goes on along the minus strand of JAPQWN010000004.1, from coordinate 53,542,144 downwards.
CAGAATCAGACAAAAACTGAAAGATCTTTCAAGGCAGCCAAAAGAGGGGTACACCTGAAGTTTCGGGCCATTCCGACATAGTTTGGCCTAACTTCACTGTTCCGACGCTAAACAAGCGCTCCCGGCGGTGACATCATCAAAGACGCCAAAACTTTGATCAAAGCCTATGGATGACTCCAGAATGTCTCCAAAGGGCTCCATGCCAAATTTCAAGTCAAACCGACAACGTTTAACCCTCCATCAATGCTCGAACAGCAAAATCAAGCCTCCCGGCGGCGAGAACCATCGAAGCCCTCACTCATCAAACAAAATACATGAGTGGCTTCAACATGCTTCCAAAAGGCTGCACGTCGAATTTCAGGTCATTCCGACAACGTTTGACCAGGTTTCGATGCTCCGAGAGAAAATCAAGCCTACCGGCGGCGGAGCAACCTGGGACTATGACATCCAAAACGGAGCTGATGGAACGTCTTAAAATGATCCAATAGGCTCCTCGTCAAATTTTAGGTCAATCGGACATCATTTGACCACATATCAAAGCTCGGCATTTTCCCCGCAACAAAATCAAGTCAAGCATCGATGGGATCCAAAACGGCTTCAAAACTCAAATAAAAGCTCATGGTTGGTCCTATCCACTACTCAAGAAGCCTCCCCTCAATTTTCAGTTCATTCCGACATCGTTTGACCTAGTTTCGACTCTTGACGGAAAATCGGCTACAAAGTCTTCGGTTTTCCCGAAAAATGGGAAACTTTGTGCTCCGATTTCGCGCGGGTTCTAGTCAAGTTTTCTCCAAGAAAATCAAGTCAATAATTGAGGAAAAATGTCAAGAAAAATACAGAAGAAAGAAGGAACGAAAAAGACGGAAAAACGGCCGAAAACGAAGCTCGGCGACCGAAAAGGGCAAAACCCTAAGGTCGCCGGCAACCCTGCAAATCCGGGTCGCCGGATTTTGCACCAAAATGCCCGTTTTTCGATCTTTTTTGCGTTTCGAGCATTCCTGGCTCTGTGATTTTCTGAAAATCCAATGTTTGATGCTTGAAAACGACCGATCTTCGTCGACATCTCGGATCCGCCGTCAAAAGCATGAAATCATCACCGATCGCTCCAAGATCGCCAACCGGCTGACCAAGAAAGTATACTTTCTGTCCGACTAATCGTGAAATCGACAAGACAGATGTCACCGGCCCACCAACATCAACCAATGTCTGAAACTGCATCGCAATCCGACATCAAACAATGCATGGATCCACCTGTGATGATCGCAAGAAGAACCTCAAAAGACACGGCGCGGTCCGCGACTCTTCACATGCCTTGGCGACCACTTAATGTCGTTAATTGACCCGTTTATGACAAATTAAAGCGGTCATTAACTCATTATTTTGGACGGCCCAATCAGATTCAAGTATTTGGGAGTTATAAATCCAAGCAATCATGGCATTTAACCCATGAAACTCCCATCATCATGAAGCATAAAGGCAATTAAAAGCCCACTACCTTCATCGGCCAATCACAAGCTATGAAAAAGGAGTTACAAAATCAATTTGTAACTCCTCATCAATTCTTTCATCATGGCCATCAATGCCAATAAACACCTCATGGCTACCAAAAGCCTATAAAAGGAGGTCCATTCCAAGAAGAATGCATGATGAAAATAGATCCCAAGTGCAAGTTCTGAAAATCCAGAAAATCCAAGAGAGAGACGAAGTCTTGCTGCTTTGCTCCCGGAAGCACCACAAGGTGATCAACATCCCTTGGGGGGCCACCCCCCCAAGGTCTCCTCCTTCTCCAACATGGCCTAAACGCGGCTTTTCAGCCCGTTTACTTGGTTTTTCATTGGATATAGGACCTCCTCTTGGTCCTTGTCCTTTAAAAATTGAGGTTATGAGCCAAGCCAAAAAATCAAAGCATCACATGTTCTCATTTGAAGGACGATGGCGAAGTCCATACATGACTTGCGACCGTCGATCTCAACGTGTCCCCACAATCTCCTGAGAAGTTAGATCCATTTTCTTACTTTTCTATTGTAGTTTGTATTTATTAAAGAGACAAAAAAGAAATCACAATTCTTGTCTTTCATATTTAATGAGTTTCGTAAAATCGCCTTTCATGGCAAACAAACAAAAACGCCTCATACGGCATTCTAAAAAAAAAACAAACTTGTCTCTTTTCTTAATATTTATGCAATTTGAAAAGTTAGAAAAAATGATTGATTTCCTTTCCACTTGTGAAGGTGAATCCTCGGATCATCACCATTTCAAATTCCAAGTAGAAAGTAAATCTGGCATACCCGTACAAAAATGTTGATACCCGCGATTTTTCCTCCTCCGCCGAGACCCAAGTCAGCCCCCGGGGTGCGAAAGGAGAGGACGGAAGATTTCCGAGGGTCCATCAGCGAAGAGTTCTTTATAAAGGGGTTCGCTTGAGCGAACTCTGTCAATTCCCAGATTGACTGACTTTCTTTGCTGTTTCACTTTGGCAGTCCTTTCTAAATAAAATTACAACTTTAAAAGACCTGTTTTTGTCCATAACCCAATGAATTAGCCAACTAAAACTCTTACAGCGATTATTACCCCAATAGGTAAGAGGGTAATATGTCAGATGTTTTACCAACGCCTAGCAACTACTCCAAAAGTACTTCAGCGGCTAGCGTAGAAAAAGAACAAAACTGGACTGTTCGAGGAGACGCTATTTTGACTTCTAATTGCTTTCCGAAATCCGTGGTGCCGCCAAAATTCAAAAATGATGTCATCATAACGTTCTATTTGAAAACACCTTCAAATAAACTGGTCATATGCTCAATCTTGAGTCAATATGCCGCCCTGACCCTCCAACTTCATCAAAAAGAACACCCATGCGGCAAACCCTAACTCTTTTCATTCATCTTTTTTGCTAAAATTCGGAATTATTCCTCACAAAAGATGTTAGTTTTCTTACCATAAGATTTTAATGACGAGCGGAACCACGTCTTATTTGGTCACTTCTCACTCAATAATCGCTTAGATTTATCGTGTATTCGTTCTGGTTTCATGTCGATTCATTTAAATGTTATTCATACCTGCTCATGCATCATTGAGGGGACCAAACATGCGGAAAAAAAAAAAACATTTGTTTTGCAATTATACCCAAAAAAAATGTAAAATGTGGGTTATCTGCTGTTTCAATCTGCGGAAAAATAGAAAAATTGAAAATTTTGGTTTTCCACAGGTCCAATAGGTGGAAAACGAGAAAATTTGGGTTTTCCGTTGGTCAGATCGGCGGAGAACCATAAAAATTGGGTTTTCCATAGGTCAAACCAGAAAAACTCGGGTTTTTTGCAGGCAGATCGGCCGAAAACCAGAAAAATTGGGTTTTCTGCGGTTCCAATCTGTGGAAAACATTCATAAACCAGTAACACTAGGAGCTTCTTATAAATAAAATAAATTAAGATAAAATAAAGTAACACCTCTCAAAATAATTGTCCTATCCTGAATGGGCTTCCGCCCTTCACAAACTTTACTCAAGTACGGTACTGGGCCCATTTTAGTAAAAATAAACCAGTAACTTAAAAAGCATGTAATTGTCAAGAATATCACGCACAAAGGTGTCCACGGTAATTATAAAATAAAAAAAAAATTTTATTTATTCACATGCATTCATGATAATCAAATCAAATAAATAAATTTATATATGCGAGAAAATCACTACAGTAAAGAAAATAAAAGAAAAAATATTGTATATTACATAACTTGATATTCCAAATACCAAATGTAAAAGATCAAATATAAGTTTAAATTCCACTCCCGTCATCATTTTTAGATTACTGGCTCCAAACTTCGTGCATAATTACTTATAAATAAATGTTAATTATTTAAAATTAGGCCTGCCTATTAAATGGTTCGCAATGCAAACAACTTATTAAAATGAGATGATTCAGCTGAGTCTCTCCTATTTTTGATTCAGTCCTTAGGCGAAATTAGATGACTCGGGAGAGTCAAGAGTCAACTCGAAGAGTTTTCCAACCATCGGTTGGTTTGGGACCCCCGCTTCACATCGGGATGAGCAGGGATTGACCTAGGTCTCCCCCACTCCTTGCGAGTGCGAGTTCTTTCTCGTCACATGTGCGAGTTTTCACTCTTCACGTGTGCGAATTTTCCCTCCTCACAAATGCGAGTCTTACCCCTTATGTGTGTGGGTTCTCTCTTTGGGTCCTAGACCCCATAGCTGGGACACCCAAAAAAAAATCTCTTCCTATTCAATTTACTCTGTCCTATAACCTACTTATAAAATTCAAACAATTACACCAAGAAGCAAGCAATTTTCCTTTGAGAATGTGGAAAAGTAGTTGCAAAAGGAGACTTTTCCGTGAGGAATACACACGTGCATTTATTCATACTAATATGACGGCCAATACATACGACGGTATAACTTCACTTTTGTACTTTTCTCTTGTTGGTCTGGGGTTGGACGCATGAGCATGGGCATGATTTCTCAAAAATGCAATATTAACTATTCACAAATAAATAAATAAATAAATAATAAAAGCAAGTGATTAGCGGGTGAAAAGTGTCCAAAAGGGCGGGGTCCACTCGTGACAGACCCTAGGGTCAAAAACCAATATCATTTGGGTTTTCAGGATCTGATCCTTACAAATATGTTACACTTTTGAAGAAATTAGTTGAATGGCATGAAGAGAACTCTGAGTGAAATGAGTCTTCAAAAGACTCATGCTTTAATTGGACATGGGCCTTCATCGGACCCTGGCGAGCCTGGGATTCAAAGTCCTTGTCGTCTGACATGGGACTCTTAATCTTTATTGGCCTCAAACTAAGGCCCATGTAGGTCTGGCCGAATCTAGCCTTTGACTGCATTGCGTCTCCGTGGTAACCTAGTTCATAGGATCCAAATGGGGCCATTAGGTCTCATGGATTCCTTCCAATTTGTGACCGGTCATTTTTAATTGCAAATGGGAACATATCGTCACGAGAAATGGTCCAAAAATGACATGCCTCTCCTGGCGACCCATGTGCAGCTCATATTTGCTCGATCAACTTGACTTTACTTGACAAGTAAAATTACCAAACGGGCCCCGGTATGACATTATCCTTAGCCGGTTAAAAGATAGGTACAGCCGCCCACATCATACTGCTGTTGCCAGTGAAGTTAGAAAAGTGAAGGTCTGCATCTTGGCCGGGACAAGTGCAAGCCCACATGTCTTTGCTAGCATGAAAACCCAAATCTGGGCCCATACTCATGTGCAGCTCTTCCCCAGGTGACATCCAAACAGGAGTTGGGCTCGGGCCTCAGGTGCTCAAATCACATTTATATACAATGCTAAGGTAGAAATATGTACTTTATCACTTGGAATTGGTCTCACGCTCTCACTCGGACTTGGAGCAGGCTAGGAATTTGAAGTAATGGCTCAGTCTCACGCCTGGGCGTAGGCTCACGCACATGCAATTAATTTGGGCTATTTAGTTGGTGGATAAAGAATTGGTATGGACTGAACTTGTTATTACGCCTTGGATATGGATAGTAGAAATAGAGCTTAGGAGTTGGGTTGGAATCAAGTAGGGTTCCATGAAAATGGGTATTAGACCATCTGAGTATTGAGGTCCTAGGACCAGGAATGCTCAAGGATAGGCATGTCAAATGGGCCAGGCCATGCCAAACCTAGCCCGGTTCAGTACGGCCCAGCCCGCCAGTCAACGGGCCGTGGCCCGGCATGGCCCGTGACATGGGCCGTGCTGGGCCGAAGCCCCTGGGCCCGTTGGCCAGGCTCCCCTAGCACGTGGGCTGCCCTCTACAGCCCACCAGGCTGGCCCACCAGCCCTCCCAGCGGTCCACCCGCTAGGCCCGGCCTGCCTGGCCTGACCCAACAGCCAAAAACAACTAGTTTTTTAGAAGAGGTCCATTTTAAGCCCCCCCCCCCCCCCCCCAAAACAGCTATAAAACCGTTATATAAGGGGTATTTTGTGTCATTTTCCATTTTACTAAGTCTATAAATATCCTAACCCTCCCCATTCTCATTCCTCACCAATTTACACACTCATTCATCACCAATTTACACAACTCTCTCACTCTTTATATATTCTCTAGCTCTCTCTCAAACTCTTTCACTCTCTCTAAGAATTTTTTGGAGAGCCAAAGATCAAGTCATCAAGAGACAAGATTAAAGGGGCCTTCAAAGATTTAGAGGTATTTATATCATTTAAATTTAAGATTCCATATATATAAGTTTATATTATATTATATTAACTCTCATTTTCTCCCCTTTCTTATATTAATTATCACAAAAGAAGGCTATTGGCCTATTACTGTTATTATTTATAAATTTTATTTTTTGAAATATGGCTAGAAGATTTCCCACAAAATCTTCTTCCATTAATTTAGGAGTTGAAGAAGATTTTATTGAATTACAAGATGAAGTAGGTGATTTACCACTCTCCTTTCCTCAGAGTTCCCGTAAACCAACCAAGAGGAATAGAACTTCAGTAGTTTGGGAGCTATTTACAAGGTTTGATGTTATTGAAAATGGAAAGAAAGTTGAAAAGGCAAAATGAGAATTTTGTAGTAAGATTTATGATGTCGAGTTAAAATCAAGTACCAGCCATTTGTCAAGACGTAGGCAAGAATATTTAGCCTTACATAAGCCGGCGGATGCAGGGACAAAGAGGCCTGGTTCACAGACCTAAATTTCTACTAGTGGCGGTGTGGTGGTAGTAGTAGTAGCAGTTTGAGTCTTTCTTTTTAATGCACAAAATGCTAGACAAAATCTTGTTAAAATGATTGTATTATCCGAATTACCATTTTCTTTTGTTGAAAATGAGTCTTTTGAAGAATAGATCCAGAAATATTGTCAACCACAATTTCACAAAATTTCAAGAAATACAGTCAGAAATGATGCTATTAGACTCTAGTAGGAAGAGAAAACAAATATCAAAAATTACCTTGCAGAAATTCCTGGTAGAATAGCCATAACTACAGATATGTGAACTTCTAAAGGGGGTGATAGTTTTTAGCGCTGCACATGGGCGGTTTGGATTGGTTTAACACTAAAACCAACAACTAAACCGAACCTGTCGATTTTTTAATTAACCGATCCGATCCAACCGATGGAAAGGGTTTAAACTAAACCGAACCGAACCGAACTAAACGGTTCGGTTCAGTTCGGTCAGTGAAACCATTGTTTTTTATTTTATTTTTTTGAAAATCAGACATTGAAAATTTCAAAATGATGATACCCCGTCCTTTGCATTTATTCCAATGCTTAGTGCAAACATAAAAATCCAGCATTCCAAACTTGACCAAACGCATATAAAAAATAATTCTACTCTAAAAAGAGAGTTTGGACTAAACGCAAGCACACAAAAACAATAACCAGCTTGCAGTGAAACATTCATTCCACATGATACACTCTGAGGCAGTGTTAACTGTTGCGTTCATGTGAGAATGGAGTTGTCAAATGTAACTATGAAAGTAGTAAAAAACGAAACCCTACAGCTAAAATAGTAAAAAAAAGCAATACTTAAGTTACTGCATACGATCGGATCGGTTTAAGCAGTTAACCGTGGGCTCAAACTGATAACTAACCGATGTAAGCGGTTTTTATGATTTTCAAACCGTTAACCGAACCGATCTACTATAAACCGATCCAAACCGCCTGGTTCGGTCCGGTTTTGCTGTAAGACCAGATTTTTTGTGTAGTCCTAATAGTTTTCTTTGTATTAATTACTGCGCATAACATAGATGCAAAATGGATTATTAATAAACGTATGATTAGTTTTAGTTGTCTTGAATGGCCACACAATGGTACTAGAACAAGTACGTTTATTTTGGAAAAACTAGATGAATATAATATTAAGGAAAAAGTTTTATCTATGACTTTAAATAATGCTAGTAATAATACAGTGGCTATTGAATTAATGAGAATGCAGATGCCACTTGCGACTTTGATAAATAGCTCTATCTTTCAAAATAGATGTGCATGTCACATCTTAAATCTCACTGCAAAGGCTAGTTTAAAGCATATAAGTTACACAAATGCTATTAAAGATATTGTTAGATTTATTTTCTCCTCCGCACAGAGAAGACAATTGTATGCCCAAATATGTGCGAGGCAAAGCTAGCGTATCAGCTATTAAAATGCCTAAAGAGGTAGAACATAGATAGAATTCTATGTATGATTTGTTAAACAAGACACTTGACCGGAAAACTGTTTTGAATGAATTTTGTGCTTTTCAAGCACAAGATTTGATGATTAGTGATGAACATTGAGAGTTATATGATCATATAAGAGATTTATTAGAAGCTTTTTATACTTCAACATTATTTTTTTCTGAGATATATTATCCCACATTTAATGAAGTTTTAATGAAGCTTTTTAAAATTACTTTACAATTCAGTAGATTTAGATATCATTTTTTACTGAGTAGCACTATTCGAAATATGGAAGAAAATTTTAATAAAAATTAAAAAGAGGCTCCAATGACATTTTCTTTAGCTGCTGTATTTGATCATAGGTTAAAATTAAGTGGTGTACAGTTTTTTATTGATGGAATAAATAAAAATATGAATTATATAGATTTAAATATTTTTTCAAATATGAGGGCAAATTTACAAGTACTTTTTTAATTTTATTATGAGCAAATTGGTACAACTAGGTTTAGTATGGGCCATTCATAAGTCCAGTAAACAGGTGTTGGTCAATGGGATGTGTGATATTCATCCATGTCCACAGGCATGGCATCCAGCTCAAGCTCAAATGACACTGTGACGGAGTTATCATCGTATCTTGACATCAGTGTAATACTGGTTCATGGTGCATCTAGTTTTGACCTTTTAGCCCGGTGGAAGCAACAAGAAAACGTTTATCCGGTGTTGGCCACCATGGCTCGTAATCTATTGACGATTCCAATGTCTTCTATAGCATCAGAACAGGCTTTTAGTGCAGGTGGGCGTATGGTGGATGACAGAAGAATAAATCTAACTAAAGAAACGGTGGAGTGTTGTGTTTGCCTACGAGACTGGTATTTGGCAGATAAGAGGAAGCAAGAGTTGACATCAAGGGAAGATTATGATCCAGCAGAATTCATTAGTGGACTACGCATCTGATTTTTTACTTTTTCCTTTATTGTAATTTGTAAATATATAAGTTTTTAATTCTTTTTTTATTTTTATTTTCTAAAAAAGATTGTAAGGTTTTGAAGGTAATCCTATTTAGAAACCTTCAAAAAGTTAAGATCCAAATGGTTCTCTCTTCTCAGTGGAGTAAGTCGATTTGACCGAACCACTTAAATATCTTTGTCATTCTCCATGCTTGTGTTCTAATTTTTATTTTTAATATTGATAAGAAAAAAAAAACGTAAAAAATATGAAGGAGGCACACCTGGCACGCCGGGCAGTGTCAGCCCATGGCAGGCCATGTCGTGCCAGGGTTTTCCCTTGGCCGGCCCACCAGATGGGGCGGGTCGAGGTTGGAGCGGGCCGTGCCGGGCCGTTTGACATGCCTACTCGAGGGTAGGGCCAGCATGTGCCTAATTACTGGCCTAGAGATATGCCTATCCTAGAGATGGCATGTGCTTGAGTTAGGACCTGATCAATTAGGTTAACCCACACTGAACCTAAATCGAGGTCCGCGGGCATGTAATTGGCCAGATCTTTCATTTGAGTCCATCTGTGGTACATGGTTTCAACGTGCCAATTCTGCCCCGACCTAATGTATAATGAGACTCACTTTCCATGTAAATGTAAGGACCCCAACCCAAAAACCTATATGATCTTAATTTCCTTAGCATAAGGTTTTAATGACGAGCGGAACCACGCCCTATTTGGTCACTTCTCACTCAATAATCGCTTAGATTTATAGTGTTTTCGTTATGGTTTCATGCCAACTCATTTAAATGTTAATCATACCTGCTCATGCATCATTGTGTCGACCAATCATGCAAAAAAAAAAAAAAAAAAGCTTTGTTTTACAACAATACCCAAAAAAAAAAAAAAAACCCTCAAAATGTGGGTTTTCCAGTGGTTCAATCGGTGGAAAAGCAGAAAAATTGGGTTTTCTGCCAATCCAATAGGCGGAAAACCAAAAAAATTGTGTTTTCCACAGGCCCAATCGACGGAAAACCAGAAAAACTGGGGTTCCAATTTTAATGCAAACAAGTTATTAAAATGAGATGACTCGTTTGAGTCTCCCCTATTTTTTACTTGATCCCTCGTCAAAATTAGATGACTCGGGAGAGTCAAGAGTCAACTCGAAGAGTTTTTCAACCGTGGGTTGGTTTGCAACCCCCGCTTCTCATCGGGATGACAAGGGATTGTTCTAGGTCTCCCCCACTCCTTGCATGTGCGAGTTCTCTCTCATCACATGTGCGAATTCCCCATCCTCACAAATGTGAGTCTCACCCCCTGCATGTGTGGGTTCTCTCTTTGGGTCCTAGCCGGCTAGCCCCTATAGCCGGGACACGCAAAAAGAATCCCATCATATTCAATTTACTCAATGTCCCATGAATTGCTTTTAAAATTAAAATAATTACAGCAAGTAGCAAGCAATTTCCCCTGGGAACATGGAAAACTAGTTGTATTATTTTTAATCATCTAAAAGAGAATTCTTCGAAAAGTTGTTCTATACCTTTGTGATTCTTCCTTGGGCATTCCCCATCACCCCCGTAGAGACGCATATACTTGATATCTGCGAAAAAGTAGGGAATGAATAACCCGTAAATTGTGTTTTCTATACCTTTCCATCAAAATACGGGTTTCCATGCAGAGAATTGAAATTCTCGAGCCACAATGATTGCAATATAGCAATATATATTCCCAATCATTGTACCTCGAGGGTGGCATTTGTTGGCATGCAAAAAAATTCATTCATCAATACCTCACATTTCCCTAAGGTAAAACACTCATTTCTAAAGAGAAAAGTGTCATTTTTATGATTACTGCAGGAGCCTGACCGGTCATGATTATAACATCTCAGTGACCATTATATGCTAAGCTTCATCGGTCGCTTCAACCTTCAATACAATGGCCGCTCAACGAAATAGTGGGGCCGCCGCTCTTCACTCAGACAATGACCACTGGATACTACAGGAATACAAGCGCTGATCACCGAACTTCTCCAACTGCCGCCGCACAACTATCATTAACAATCTGGACAGTTACATGTCTTATGGCCACTAGGTCTGCGGGAAGAGCAGTTACAACTTCCATTAATCGCATTTTTTGAAACCGCCTCCACTCCTCCATGATTTCTGATGGTTATGGCTTCTCAAAGGCTATAAAAGGGGGACTTGAGCAGACAGTATAGGGATCCAAGGCAAAAGACATTCTTCCATTTTCAAAAAAAAAAAAAAAAAAAAAAACACTCTCTCTCTTCTTTTCTCAAGGTGAGAATCAGGCAACAAGCATTTCTTGGATTGGGTGATAGCTTCCGAAAGCCCTTCTTTGTTCCTTTCGCCATGGAAGAAAGACAAGGGGTTGTTCCTGCTATTCTGAAGGAGACATCCTTGTCTTCTCTTCTTCTTCATAAAAGGAGATGAATTACAAAGATTGGCGGAGAAAATTTTGATGCAAATCTCTTCAACTTCGTCTTGGGCAACTTTCTAAAGACAGTCCTTCTTTCTCTTTTCATTTTGTAATTCCCTTTATATTTGATCTCCTAAGCCTGACAAGGGGGTTATATAAAAATTTATAAACAGACTGCACTCAGAAGGTGAGACAAACAAAACCCACGTAAATAAAAGTGGAGATAACTCCTCAAAGCACAACGAAATACGCGTGCAAGTCATCTTCACATCTTTTTGTAAAAATTCAAGAATGAATAAAAGGCCTTTCCTTTAATTCATTATTTAGCAAAACATTAGGCATATTTATTTTCTTATATTTTATTTTGATGCATTCGTACTATATTACTTGTATACTACGTCTTGTCGGGTTTACCCAAACTTGATATTATTTCACTTTGTGTTGTAGGTATTAGATGCCTTACCTTTATCCTGAAGAGTGAGGCATTCCTTAAGACACCAAGCGAGAAGGACCGAGAGTGGTACGCAGATGGTGCAACGTAGTGATGTTGGCCCGTGCACGATGGCCTGACCATTGGACTTCGGACTTTGATTGTCTTTGCATTTCTTTCATGGACTTTCATTTGTGCTATGTAATTTTGGCAAGGTCGTAACTGAAACACTTTATTTTCTTTTACAACTTGAATATTGTAGTAGATTGATCACTTGCTTGGCTCCATATCATATGTAGATGGATACCTATACTTGAGATTTATATTACAGCTTCCGCATATTGTTAAATTGGCTAATGAATTGGTGTTAAATATCCTCACAATATGGACTATTATCCTGGTTATGTTATAGTTTCAAACAAGTCTCGTCCTGAGATTCGGACTTCGGTGTTTCACTAGGGGATCTAGGTTTGGGGGTGTGACACCTCCTAATGAATATGAGTAGTAAATTTATCCTAATCAGGGTAAAGAGATAAGATATTAGGGCTAACTCCTAATGCAAACTTATGGTCACATGTAGTTTTCACACTCATTACCGCTCCTTCGTCAATGTCTAACTTCCTTGTGCTTGAACTCTTATTTGATTGTTAATTTACTTTCTTGAAAATGAACTAAAAGTTTAGTACTTTTTTTAAATTCCCCTCCAGAACGCAAAGTTTCGCAAACAACCCTGTTTTTTTCCATGTTTTAAAAAAAGACAATAAAAACCAATTTTTACAAAATAGGGTTCAAGTTTTCTAATGATCTTTCAATTGGGTTCTTTTATGGCTAAACACCACCTCTCCAAATGAGTCACAGGATGTCCAGAAGTAGAAAGCCCAAGCACAAAATGAACCCCAGTGAGAGTCCAATCACAAAGAAGTTAGGCAGGGTTGTAGACCACTGGTCATGAAAAGTGTCCACATATGATGCTATTAATTAAGATTTGCTAGAAAGTCCTCTAACAAAAACCTGCATGATATTTTTGATTCATTGAACCCCTTTTTATAATTAAGCAAAACCTAAAGGTTGTTCTAAAATTCTCATTATGCTACTTTCCCCTTCCTCCATCAACTTCACCTTGAAATGAAATGCTGTTTATTAGGTAGCCCTTGAGCAACTCCTCTCTCTCTCTCTCTCTCTCTCTCTCCTCTCTCTCTCTCTAAAATCTTGAGTGATGGCATTTCTTCTCTCTAAAACCACTCTCCTTTCCCGCCTCCAATCTCACTCTCAGGTCTATACTCACTCTCTTTTTTTCTGACACACACATCAAATCAAAATCCCTTTTGTTTCCCATTCCTAATTTGTATGTAATATCATTTTTGTGTGTATCATTTGATGTGTATTTTGGTGATGTGTTAATCTTCAGGTCAGTAATGAAAACCCTTCAGCTATCTCACGCCGGGGATTCCACATCGAACTGGGGGCACGCGAGAAAGCTGTGAGTAACTTGTCTTCCGATTCTGTTTATCTGATGTTGGTATTCTTGGATTTGATTACATGGGTCTTCAAATTTTCATGGTTTGAATTAGAGTTTATGATTTGGGGGGTTGTACGTTGATGGGAAGGGGCATTTTGAATGTATGGTAGTGGTTGGATGATGAGGTCCCAGGGTGGATGCAGTGGAATAATGTTCCAATCAACATGGTCACATGCTCTTCCTTATCAATTAAAAAAAAAAAAAAACACTCTTCACCTTTACTTATTAAATCTTTCAACTCATTGGCAATAGGAAATTAGATTACCATCCAATATTTGTCTTTTATGGATGCGATTACCAAGCACCTTACATAGTAGTTTGTTCATTGTTTGCACAACCCACCAAGCTAATCCATCTGGAATTTCTTTCGAGTCCTAATGAATTGGCATATTTTCTATCAGCGGAAACAAATATTGCATTCAACTCATTAAACTCCTCATTCGTGGAGATTGAGACTCCTTATCGGGAATTTCAAGCCCGGTCTACACAGGTTCGACCCCATACCCGTGTGCCCATGAACTTCATGGGCACACGGGTATGGGGTCGAACCTGTGTAGACCGGGCTTGCAACTCCCTATAAGGAGTCTCAATCGCCACGAATGAGGAGTTTAATGATTTGAATGCAATATTTGTTTTTGCTGATAGAAAAGATGCCAATTCATTAGGACTCAAAGAACTTTCAGATGGATTAGCTTGGTGGGTTGTGCCAATAATGAACAAACTACTATGTAAGGTGCGTAATCGCATCCATAAAAGACAAATATTGGATGGTAATCCAATTTCCTATTGCCAATGAGTTGAAAGATTTAGTAAGTAAAGGTGAAGAGTTTTTTTTTTTTTTAATTGATAAGGAAAAGCATGTGACCGTGTCGATTGGAACATTATTGATTATATGTTGGGCAAATGGGTTTTGGAGAAGGCAACAAGGTGGAGGGGTTGGATATCAATGTGTAATTCGTTGATTTCCTCTCAGTATTGGTTAATTGTTCACCATGTCACATTAGTAAGGATTCTAGAGGTGTGAGGTAAGGGGATTCTATTTTACTATTCCTATTCACGAATGTTTCCGAATTCCTAAGTTTACTTCTAAGTGGGGTGCGGACTTAGGATTAATCCATGGATTTTTCTAAAGTGTGTATGGACAATTTGGAGAGTATGCAAAGGACACACTTGTTTTTTTGCAAAGCCAAACTTGAGAAGATGGTTATGATTAATAATTTAGAGATGCTTTGAAGTGGTTTCTGGTCAAGGGTCAGTTAGGGGAAAAATGCACTTTGATATACGATACTGGGATACTTTGAAATGGATGACAAATCCGTATTGTATTGTCTGGTACTTCATCTATGTGTGGAAAATTCGTGCTCCTTCAGTTCTTCCATATCCGTGGCCTATGCATGTCATATCTTGCATCATAGCATCAGTTGACATTAGAACGCATGAGTTGTTTTCTACACTCTACATCCATATGTTAACTGTGAGGTGGATACTTTGCCTAATACCTATTTGGATCACTGTTGGGGTTTACTCCTCATTCCAAGTCTGTTTGTAGCCTGTTGATCAAATTGAAAAGAAGTTAATTGTGTGGAAAAGATATTTGTCGTTAGGAGGTCAAATCACCCTCCTTAAACTCATCACGGCCAATCTTTTAGTGTATTACCTATCCCTTTTAAGGATTTTAGTTTGAGTGGTAAACAGTTGGAGAAGATTTAAAAAAGTTCATCATTGGCACTTCGCAGTAATGATGAGAAAAATGAAAGAAACCAAATTTTGTGAAATGGGAGAATGTGTTGGGCCTGGAACCTGGAAAAGAAGAAGAGTTTTGTTGGGATGGGGAATGTGTCATTTGTAACAAAACTTGAGTGTGGCACTATTAAGCAAATAGTGGTACCTGTGAAAATTTTAAGCAAATGGTGGACGCTGTCGTTTGTATCAGCTGGTGAGATGGTTCTGGAAACCGGGTAGAGAGGCTTTAAAATGTTGAGATTGCAGAGGTTCCATTCTAGGGAAGAAGGTGTATTCTGAGCTCAGTAAAATTTAAAATGGGGCTAGTTTTTAAGTTGGGCTGGTGAATAATTTGTTTTTTGGGCTGATGTGTCTGGGGGAGGAGTCCTTAAGGTTAATTGTCCATTGTGTATGGTTGCAAATGTTTGGTTGTGAAATTCATGTGAAGTGTATCTTTTTGACGAAGTCTTATGGAGTCAAGGCCCAATGGAGTGATTCAATATTAAGTATACTAAAAGGTAAGTCTGTTTGCAGAAATGAAAATGACAAATGTGTTTGGACCTATTCTCTAACAGGAGAGTATTTCTACATATCGAAGGAATATGTCTCACATGTACATGGTGACTCCTCCGCATTCATTTGTTTGGGAAGGAAAATTCCACAGAGATGTTCATCTTGTGTAAAATCTTGCTTTGAATTCTCGCTTTAACAACATATCCATGGGTTTTTAAAATTACTAATGTTTAATCATGCACTCAAATTACTGGGCACGCTTTCTCTTTTTGCAAATAAGCCTCGAATATGATACTAATTTTTCATAATAAAGAGCCACACTCCATTATCTCTCTCTCTCTCTCTCTCTCTCTCTCTCTCTCTGTAGTGTGTGTGTAATGGATTTTGCACCTAATCTTCTATTAAATGATTTGGACTTCAGATATTTAATCATCACTTTTCCTTTTGCAACTAATCTTCTAATAAATGATTTGGACTCCAGAGATTTAATCATCACTTTTGCCTCTTATTTCTTTTGGTCTAAACCAGTGCATCATGATTGACAAAGTACAAGGTGCTGATGATTAGTCATTTGCATGCTTTAGAGGTCACAATCCTTACACTATTTACTTTGTGCTTGACAAAGGAGGTGAAAAGACATTACCTTGTCATCAATGTCCAGTGGTGGCCATGTCCAAACTTCCTTCTTGATATCTTTTAAGGGCCAATCAGCCAAGCACTTCCAGTCTCCATGGTTCACTTGATGGACGTTAAGTATTGTGGACCTTTTTTTATTTTTTTGAATGTTATAGTGGACCATTTTGATGCAAGCCATAGACTGCCTGATCCTTTGTTTATAAGAAAGATCCCAAATGGGGTCCATATCCACTCAATCATGATCCTTCACATGCCGGCATGATAAAACAGGATTTTAGAATGCTGTTTTCATGTTTTTGGATATGTTTCATGTAAAGCACGTCTGATTGACCCGAAACTATGTGCATATGATGGGGTATTGATATTCTATTACCTATCTAATTAGCCCATGCTTGTATAAGTTTCACAAGTACGAAAGAAATTATGTCTCATTTAATGTAATCCCCCTTGAATTTATTATAGCAAATAAGTTATATGATGATCTCTGATTTGGTGTGATCTGATTGGTGATGACTCCTTGAATTAGTAAAAGGACTAAATCTTTGTCTTGGAAATTGACCCTTGGTTCATCCTCCCCCTCCCCTACCATATTTCCTCGAAAAAAGGCTGAATATTTTGGAGGTTCTGTTGAGTAGTTATTTGATGGTCACTGCAGAAAGAATATGACAGCCATTGGATAGGGCTCGTAGAATGTTTTATTCTGCATTGCTATATCTCTTTTCTTTCCTATTCTTTTTTGGTGGCATATGGGAAGTAATTTGCCTTTTCGTTCTGTTGTTTATGCATTGTTGCTTATTTGATAAGAGAAGTTAAAAATTACTTAATAAGTTGGAAGTTAACATAAAATGATTGATTATGAAGACCACGTTTGAAATTAATTAGGTGAATGACTTCAAAAATAGCAACAAAAATAGTGGTGGCAGTAATAATAGTAAAAAAGAATATTGGCTGAATGGACTTTTGCCTTGATGCAGATGGGCCTCAAGCCACATGTGTAGGGCCCAAGTAGATTTAGGATTGTTTTAATTCACTAATTATATGTTAGCTTCTAACTTTGTTGCAATTAGGATTAGGTTTCCAATATTATTTAGTTTCCTAGTTTAATTAGGTTTCTTAGGCCCTAAGTTATGTTTCTTATTTATATGGCACTATAGAGAAGAAATTCTTAGAGAGTTGATTAATGAAAATTGGGTTTTCCCATTGAGGCGCGTCCTCGTTATCGTCTCTATAGAGACTTGTTGAAGTATCTACGGACAAGTGCTTTGGCACCCTATTGTGCTTCTACTCTTTCCAGCGAGCCCTAACCCTATCAGATTGGTATTAGAGCTGAACGATCCCTTGATCAGTTGGCATGGTTACCCCTACCCATCGTCCCTCACCATCAATTCCATCCGTCCTATATCCCCAAACCCAGTCCTCGTCGAAGCCAAACCACCCTCTGCCAAAACCCTTCACCGGAATTCCACGGCACTGATTGTGCTTCGGCACTCCACGCAAGCCCTAACCCAGGGCCTGTTGATACAACAGCACACGGTTGACATACACTCGTGGGCCACATGTGGGAACCACCCATGAAATTCTCTTATTTTTAGTTAGTATTAGTTTAAGTTTAGCAACGATTGTAATTAGGGTTAATTTCTAATTTGGATAGGATTATTATTTGTTTCCTAGTTTGATTCGGAATGCTTTCTTAGGGCTTAAGTTTCTTTTATTATAAATAGAACATTGGAGAGACCAATGATCTCAGATTAGTATTAAGTTAATAAAATTCCCTATGTGGAATTTTCGTTCGAGACTGTTTCTTCTTCGAGTTATTGTTCTTCGGAACTTTAATTGTGCTCCGGCACTTGCATCCTAACCCTAGGATTGCATCAAATTGGTATCAGAGCCGCACAATCCCTGATCGTCGGCTTGTACCCGTATCCATCCATCCCATCCCTCCCTTCTGTTCCCCATGCATGTCGCTGCCACCACTCCCTATCGAACCCACCCACTGCCCATCGCCCCGCCTCCAATCTCCACCCCTAACACCTATTCCAAACTCCAGCCGAAGCAACCATCTCACGTCAACATCCATCACCGTCCCCCAAATTCCAACCCCCACACCTAATCAAGCTCTTCCATCCAACAAAATCCCAAACTCCAATCCACTGTAACTCATAGCCCTAAATCCAAAGTTTCCCTAACATCTCCAAAATCTGAAATCAAAAACTCCAAATCCCCATACGCAACAACCATCCCAAAACCCTAAATCCACAAATCCCACACCACCCTACGCCCAACCCAGCCGAACCCCATAAACCACTTCGCCTCCCAATCCCCAAACCCAGATTACCAAAAAAAAAAAAAAAAAAAAAAAAAAAAAAAAAAAAACAGAACGAATAACAGAGAAGAGAGAAACTAGGGGAAGAAGTGTGTACCGTGCACCCTACTGCAAGCGCCACCAAGCTCCAACGCCATCGTCCGAGCTCCATCATCTTCGTAGAGCGAAGCAGCAACAGAAAGGGGCAACAACCCTTCTCCCTCGACCCGAAGCGCAACGTAGCACTTAGGTCGGGTTCCAGGCCTGCTTTCAGTAGTTAAACTGAGTCTAGTCGTGGGCTTGAGCTTGAGTTAGGCCATACCCAACTCAACAGTTCGAAATAAATGACTGTAGAAAAATATTTCATCCACCAGTGGGCCTAAGTTCCTTCAAGTCTTCAGCCTCCCATTTTCAAATATCCAGATCCTCACATCAGGACAGTCCAAAATTTTGAATTTGCATTAAAAAAAAAAGCCTCCCAAGAAGCAGGTAGAAGTGGAGTCTTCCTCCAATAATGATGATGATCCGAGGGCAACCGTTGCGCAATTATCGGTAACCATTAATCAACTAACCACAATGATGGCTCAAATGCAAGTTCAAATTCAAGCAACTTTTGAACGGATTGAAACCCGATTAACCAATTTGGAAACTAATCGGCGTGCGGATAATCATCAAGATGATGGAGGACATAATCGGAATCAACGAGATCCACATCCCGTCAATGTTGATCATGATTTGGGTATTAAACTTGTAATTCCCGAATATGATGGGAACTTGAAACCAGATGAATTCTTGGATTGGTCAGTGTGTGTTGAAAATATTTTTGCACACAAACTCATAACGGATGGTCATAAGATTACACTGGTAGCAACCCAATTTCATAATTATGCTGTGATATGGTGGGCCGAATTGCAAAAGAAGAGGAGATACCAACAAATTGACCCTGTTGATGTAGAAGATAGTATGGGTTTGGTCTTTGGCCCACTTAGGCTCAGCCCACTGTACATAAAATCCCACGTGTGAGATCATTGTTTAAGAGATTAGATTTAGTTGCTAATTTCCCTGTTGCTATTTCCATGTACTATTTCCTTATATAGATTAGGAGATTCTTTCATTCTTTGATTTATTCTAAGATTGTATCTTAACATAATTAGTGCCTTGATTAAGGTAACTTTTGATTATATAATGGAACAATCGATGATCAATTGATCATTGAGTTTTCTCCCATATTGCTGCCTTCTTCTTCATCTCCTCTCATCACAGACTCTTACAGAGTCTTACATGGTATCAGAGCACTGTGGGATATCTCCATCTCTCAGTTGCAATTTTTTTCTCACGGATCTTGAAGTCGTCATTCTTCACTGTCGACACTCGTCACTGTGCAGCGAGGAGATCAAAGTGGGCCACCATTAGATCATCACGATAGCACCTACAACCACTACCACAGTGGTCGACCCTCCTCTTTGAGATTTATGGGCATTTTTTCAGGATTTTTAGCACACCAGAGGTAGGCCTTCTACTGCCACCTTTCCCAGTTTTACAGGATAGTTTTCATCAGATCCGTTCAATTTTGCGGATTTTCATCCGTTTGCCTTGCAACCTGATCTGGAAGTTAGTAAAAAGACTCCTCCATTAGACTGTACTCTTTGATCAGAGGTCTGATCCTTTTGTGGGGCCCACGTGACCAATCCAAGACCAAATCAGTGGTCGTCTGGCCATTTTCTCTACTGTTTTGGGTTGGTTTCTGCACTGTTCTGTTTTCTGCACTATTCTGCTGGGTTTGTCTCCTGTTTGGAGTTCATCTTCTTACTCCAGTTGGCCATCTGCACCATACATTCAGCCTTTCTTGCTGATTATTGTTGTTTCATCCCTCTCTGTCAAAGATCACGGACAAGTATGATGTAATTCCCGTTAAGTTTAATGGGCAAAATTATATGTCTTGGTCCTTCCACTTACGGAACTTTGTCGAAGGACAGGGCCTTTTTGGTTATCTTGATGGATCGATAACCAAGCCTCAGACTACAAGTACTGCAGACTCCAAAGGTCTAGCCACAAGCTTACACCACAGCAGTTGATATGTGGGCTCATCTGAAGAAAGTCTACCATCAAACCAATAAAGCTCGGAAATTTCATCTAGATAGTGAAATTGCCAGATACAGTCAAGGGGATAAAACTGTGCAGGAATACTTTAATGGTTTCCTCACCTTATGGACTGAAAGGGATTCTAAGCTGATCCAAACGGTATCTTCTGGATTTCTGTCTGAGGCTCTCCAGTTACAAGAGGAAACTCATATTAGCCAGTTTCTTATGAACCTACGACCGGAATTTGAATCTGTTCGCTCTGCACTAATGAATAGGGAGAATACTGCTAATCTTGATACATGCTTCCAAGAAGTCCTTCGCGAAGAACTTCGTCTCACTTCCCAGCGCACTATTCTAGAAGCACCCAAAGCCTTCCTTGCACCTCTTCCTGATTCCTCTGCTCTTCTGGCAACTCCAAAGCAGCGTCAATGTTATGAATGCAAAGGCTTCGGACATATTACCAAAAATTGTCGTAAGAAATTGGTTTGCAGATATTGCAAACAGACCGGTCATGTGATTGATGACTGTCGAAGCCTGCAGCGACGGAATGAAACACAGCCTAAGAAGCTTCCCTCCCATATGCCAAAACAGAATATTCCATCAGCATTTCAAGCTCAAGCCCCAGTCTCAGATACAGGCAGCACTTCCTCCGGGGCTATCTCCATGACTCCTGCTCAAATTCAAGACTTGATTCAGAGCACAGTCACCTCTGCATATGCGTCTATGGGCTTCTCTGGTGGTCGGTATCAACCTCATTCTCATATAGCATCTCCTGCCTTTCATTCTTCTGCATCTCTTTCATCTTCTATCACCTCTTCCACTTGGTTTTTAGATTCAGGAGCCTCCAATCATATGACCTCTGTAGAACATAGCTTTACAGATTCCAACCCTTACCTTGGAAAAGAAAAAATTACCACTGCCAATGGTGATCAACTACCCATCTCTGGGGTTGGTACCATTACTTTATCTAGTATCACTGGCCAGTCCATCACCCTTTCTAATGTCTATTTTGTTCCAAAATTATCAGCCAATTTACTTTCTGTAGGACAACTTATTGATGATGGCTATCTTGTTCACTTTTCTTCCTCTGGTTGTGTCATACAGGGGCGACAAACTGGGAAGGTGATCGCGACGGGGAGTAAACATGGGCGCCTGTTTTTGCTGGACATTGGACATCATACCTACTTTGCTTCTTCTTCTAATAATTTCAAAAACTTGTGGACGGTTTGGCATAAACGTCTTGGTCATGTGAACAATGCCTATTTAATTTCTTTGTTTAAACTCGGTTGTTTGGACTCTCAAATTGATAATAAAATGATGTCTTCTTTATCTCAATCAAAATGTGAAGCTTGTTGTTTAAGTAAGAGTCATATTTTGCCATTTTCCGTTCATAATTCTCGTGCTTTAGAATCTTTTGACATCATTCACACTGATGTTTGGGGCATTGCTCCTACCTTGAGTAGGGCAGGTTTCAAGTACTATGTGACATTCATTGATGATCATTCTCGATATACTTGGATTTATTTCATGCGTTTAAAATCTGAAGTGTTCTCTGTTTTTAAAAGATTCTATAACATGGTCCACACCCAATTTAAGAAAGCTATCAAGATCCTTAGATCCGATTCTGGCGGAGAATACATGTCTCATGAATTCTCTGCTTTCCTCTCTGATAAAGGACTTCTTCATTAAAAATCTTGTCCGCACACTCCGCAGCAGAATGGAGTTGCGGAAAGAAAGAACAGACATATTCTTGAAACAGTTCGCACCCTTTTATTGGCATCCTTAGTTCCTCCTGAATTTTGGTGTGATGCTGCCCAGACTGCGGTATATCTGCTCAATCGTCTTCCTAGTACTGTTCTAGGCAAGACTACTCCTTACGGAGTTCTCTTTGACCATCCTCCTTCATACTCTCACTTACGTGTGTTTGGTTGTCTATGTTTTGTTCATCTTCCACCAAATGAACGCACTAAGCTATCTCCACAGGCTGCCAAATGCATCTTTCTTGGCTACAGTTCTGAACACAAAGGGTTCTTGTGTTATGACCGATTTGAAAAACGCATGCGAATTTCTCGAAACGCGATCTTCCTGGAACAAATTCATTTCTTTTCCTTGCATTTAGATCATCATCCTACTGCGGTGTCCTATTTGCCACAATTCCAGAAATCTGCTCCTGCCTCACCTGCTGTTCAGGTCTATGTCCGGCGTAACAAGGGTCCTCCTATGGTGCCTCCATCTCCTGATCATCTCTCAGTGCAGCCTCCTGCTCCTACAGGTAATCATGCTTCTTCTGACAATATCCTATCTCTGCGACGATCTAATCGTCCTTCCATTGCCCCTAACCGCTATGGCTTTCCTGCTCTCTTTTCATCCTTAGATAGTGCTCCTATCCCCACTTCATATTCACAAGCCTCGAAGATTGCATACTGGCAGGATGCTATGAATGAGGAATTACTCGCTCTCGAAGCAAATCAGACATGGGACTTGGTACCCGCTCCTGAAGGAGCCTCGGTGATTGGCAGTAAATGGATCTACTCCATCAAAGTTCACTCCGATGGGAGTCTTGATCGCTACAAAGCCTGATTGGTTGCGTAGGGATATAAACAAGAGTATGGGATTGACTATGAGGAGACATTTGCACCAGTGGCTAAAATGACCACAGTCCGTACTCTCCTCTGTGTCGCTGCAGCCCGCCACTGGCCTCTGTGGCAAATGGATGTCAAAATTGCATTTCTCCATGGGGATTTGCGAGAAACTGTTTACTTAAAGCCTCCTCCAGGATATGCCTGTCCTCCTAAGCATGTTTGTAAGTTGCGGAAATCCTTGTATGGCCTTAAGCAGGCTCCCAGGGCTTGGTTCGATAAGTTTCGGGCGGCAATTCTTCAAGCAGGATTTCGCCAGAGTCATTCGGATAGCTCACTCTTTCTTCGATGGACATCGAAGGGCTACACTTTCTTGTTAGTATATGTTGATGATATGATTATCAGTGGCAATGATAGTGCTAGCATTATGGAACTCAAACATCATCTCACTCGCCACTTCAGAATGAAGGATCTTGGTCCTCTCACCTTACTTTCTGGGGCTGGAGTTCGTGCGTAGCAAATCTGGCATTCGGGTTCATCAGTGGAAATATGCTATAGATTTAATCACTTCAGCACGACTCGATGATGTCACACTTTTGATACATCTATGGAGTTGAACAATAAGATCAGTGCGGATGATGGCCCTCCCCTAGATGATCCCTCTGTTTTCCGACGGATCGTTGGTAGTTTGCTCTACTTAACTATGACTAGGCCGGATATTTCTCATGCCGTTCATACGATTAGCCAGTTTGTGAGCAATCCTCACAAACCTCACCTTGTTGCTGCTTTGCGCATCCTCCGCTATGTCAAAGGCACCCTTAATCATGGTCTCTTCTACTCTTCTGGCGCTTCTCTGCACTTATCTGCTTATGTGGATGCTGACTGGGCTGGTTGCCCCGATTCTCGGCGTTCTACCACTGGTTGGTGTATGTTTCTTGGGGAATCTTTGATTTCATGGAAATGCAAGAAGCAAACCACAGTTTCCAAATCGTCTGCTGAGTCAGAATATCGAGCCATGTCATCTGCGAGTGCTGAAATCATCTGGGTGCGCCGCCTTCTCTATGAGTTCGGTGTCACTGTTGGTAGCTCTACACCTCTTCATGGGGATAACACCAGTGCTACCCGCATTGCAAACAATCCGGTCTTTTATGAACGGACAAAGCATATTGAGATTGATTGTCATTTCATTCGTCAACATGTTGTTACTGAGAAGATAACTCTGCCACATGTCTCGTCTCATGACCAGTTGGCAGATATCTTCACCAAAGCTCTTCCCAAACCGCGCCATCATGATCTTACTCACAAATTGATGTTTTCTGCGTTACCACATCAATTTGAGGGGGAGTGTAGAAGATAGTATGGGTTTGGTCTTTGGCCCACTTAGGCCCAGCCCACTGTACATAAAATCCCACGTGTGAGATCATTGTTTAAGAGATTAGATTTAGTTGCTAATTTCCCTGTTGCTATTTCCATGTACTATTTCCTTATATAGATTAGGAGATTCTTTCATTCTTTGATTTATTCTAAGATTGTATCTTAACATAATTAGTGCCTTGATTAAGGTAACTTTTGATTATATAATGGAACAATCGATGATCAATTGATCATTGAGTTTTCTCCCATATTGCTGTCTTCTTCTTCATCTCCTCTCATCACAGACTCTCACAGAGTCTTACAGTTGACACGTTGGCTGAGATGAAAATTTTGTTGAAGCAAAAATTCATGCCTATCAATTACTCCAAAGATCTGCATTCATGTTTTCAATACTTGAAACAAGGATCTAAGACAGTTGTTGAGTATTTTGAGGAGTTTCTGACAATGCAAGCCCGCTGTGGTTTGAATGAAGATGATGAGGTATTAGTTAACAGATACTTTAATGGGCTTATACTTGACATTCAAGATATCCTCACATTCAAACATTTTGATAATGTTGATGAGATTATTCAGCATGCTCTCAAAGCTGAGGGAATTGCAAATCATTAAGCCCAAAAACTTAATGCAGCTAATGACACGATATAGATGGACAATGATATTTGTGGAATTCTTGGATCCCTTTAATGGACAATCCTTCCTCCCTTTTATAATCTCATTTAGTCTTAATCAAGGCAATTCAATCTTAATACAATCTATCTGTTATGGAAAGAGAGCTATTACAATGATTTGAGTATATCCTAAACGTATCCTATATGATGGGTTGATTTGTTACAATGAATGGGCCTAGGCCTAGTGGGCATTGTGTCACTTGTGTCAACAGTTAAATGGGTTATGCAGAAGAATTCCTCAATTGCATGTTCTAAACCGAGTGCGTTATAAGAGAAAATTTTCACGAAGCCCGAAGGTCAAAATAGGATCACATGCTTTAAGTGTAAAAAACAAGTGCATCGTGCAGCAAAATGTCCCAAACGCCTCCACTTCATTGAGAATGAAAGTGATAAGACTGATAATTCAGATGATCCTAAAGAGAAAGAGGTTGCAACTGAGACCAAAGACCTAGAGATCTACCATGTAGTTGAAGGTGAATCCCTCATGATCCTCACTGACACTCCCTCGACTACTGAGACAAAGTGGTTATGAGAAAATATTTTCCGCTCCAATGGAATAGTCAATGGTCATGAATGCACAGTCGTCATTGATGTAGGAAGTTGTCAGAATATCATTTCCCAACCTCTTGTGGATCGATTACAGCTGAAAGTTCAGAAGCATCGTCGTCGCTATTTTGCTTGATGGTTAATGATAAGGGATGAAGTGCAAGTCCGATATGCATGTCCAGTTACCTTTTTCATTGGTGCAGATTATACAGATACTGTGTGGTGTAATGTGATACTCATGGATAGTTGTGATATCTTGTTGGATCGTCCATGGATGTATGACAAGAATGGCACTAATGGCATGCGCGACAACGACAACACACACATTCATGCATGTGAAAAGCAAGTCACACTCCATCCTCTGTAGCCAACACCACCAAAGCACACTATCTACAGAAGTAACATCAAGAAGAAGAGCCAAGTTCGAGGATGAACTCTTTTCCCACCTAGGGAGAATTAATGCAGTAGCACACGGTTGCCATACACTCGTGGGCCACATGTGGGAGCCACCCATGAAATTCTCTTATTTTTAATTAGTATTAGTTTAAGTTTAGCAACGATTGTAATTAGGGTTAATTTTTAATTTGGATAGGATTATTATTTGTTTCCTAGTTTGATTAGGAATGCTTTCTTAGGGCTTAAGTCTCTTTTATTATATAAATAGAACATTGTAGAAATCAATGATCTCAAATTAGTATTGAGTTAATAAAATTCTCTGTGTGGATTTTTCGTTGGAGACTGTTTCTTCTTCGAGTGCTTGTTCTTCGGAACTCTAACTGTGCACTGGCACTTGCATCCTAACCCTACGATTGCATCACCTGTATCACTTCTGCTGTTGGAACTCTTCATATTAAAATGTCATCTTCTCCACGCTACCACTTTTATCTTTATTTGATATGTGGCGCTGCTTCCAAGAAAAAGAGTTAAAAAGAAGAAAATGTACTGACTTATTTGAGATAAATTTTTCCCTTGTCAGCATATGCAACTCCTGTATTTGAGTTAAGTATGTGAAGATGAAGGCACTTCATATAACAATATCTACTATCATGCCATTCAAAAAAAGAAAAAAGAAACACACACACACACACACACACACAATATCTTCCATCATGTCACTTCATAAAGTACTAATTGTGACATTGTGGTCTCTGTTCCTTTTGCTTTATGTTGTTAGAAGGAATCCAATATATCTTTTACTATTTTTTTTGGAAAGGATTAATGCTTGGTCATGTACTTCAGACTGCAGTTTTCTTCCTAGAAATAAGGAAATGGAACTGGTGCTCAAGTGTCATTGCAATTTATGTTTGATTTACAAGGCTTTTTCACCTTTTTGTAGTTGTATGACTCTAATTTCTTCTCATTGTTTTCAACTAAGTCAACTTTTTTTGTATTATAGCTCTTGGAAGAAGACCCTGCACTAAAGAAGTTCAAGTCATTCAAAAGGAGTGTCTGGCGCCTCAAAAGAGTTGGTGATGTCCTGACAATTGTTGTTGTTGCTGGTACAGTTATCCAGTTCTTTCCACCAATAAATGGAAATTGATTTATGCTTGCATATATTTTGTATCTGCTTAATGTCTGTCTAGATTGGCAAAAGCATTATTCTCTGATCTTAAGATGCATATTAACAGTTAGGCTGGGGACAACTGCAAGATTCTATAAACTCCCTCGCTCTCTTTTTCAAAGACTTCTTTTGTCTTCCTCAAAACACATTGTAGAACATCAACTTTATCATCTTGGTATGCATCAAAGATTAAAAGGTTGCCGTTATTGCAGTATTGATATTCATCAAAGACTAAGCAATCGATAACATTGTCTGTAGATTTCTCTGGTGCTAGCAAGTTTTTCGGATTATTTAAGCTTCTGGACCGTCGTGATCTATGCCATTCTTTGTACTGTCTTCATCATAAACAAGATTTCTACCATTATCATTGTCAGATTCCTCACCCTCCACATAATGTGGCCCATTTGACTCCTTATATGTGTTTGCTAAATCAACATGGCAATTGGGACAATCCTCCAATGAGGCCAGGCTCACCACCCTTGAAGCAGCTATTGTTGATTCTATGACTTGTGGAAGAATCAAATTCCTTACAAACCAATCCCGGGCCATCTTGGATCCGCTGTTGTTGCTGATGGTGAACAGCTTGCCAGAAATTAGGTCACCCTGCTGGTCAGATTCCTTCTTTAGCTGCCGTTCAATCTTAGATGCCTGGCAATCATGGTTTAAACTTTTGGTCAGCACAGGGTTGACTCATCCAAGTTGACTCGATGTCGGCCAGGACCAAGTAGAGAAGGGCACTGGCACCAATTAAGGCCTGTTCCAACATGTATAATATATTTATGTACTAGATATCACACATAGATAGTGCAACAGCTCGCTATCTCAATTGGTGATGACGTGAACATGCGATCATTAGCACGTGAGTTTGAATCTCCTCTCAGGCAGAAAGCGAACTGTTTTGCTTTTAAGAGTTGTTTATACATGGGTCCCAGTATTTTCATGCAATGTCAAAAAGGCCCTTATATTTTGTGTTTTTATTATGAACCGCCCTTGACTAATATTTAAACTAGATATAAATTAATGTGATCCTCCTTTTTATTTGTTTCTAACCAATATGTCCCAAGAAAAACTCAAATGACTTATCCCTTGAGTTAAAAAAAAAAAAAAAAAAAATTGCCCCCTTAAACTTTGAGGACCAAAAACCAAAGGGTAGGATTGTTTAAATGGTTTGATAGTATATATTTTCCTAATCCGCATCCAAATGAGACCATCCAATTTTTTTATTTTGACCAATTTATCTTTGAGAAATAATGAAAATGATTTATTCCATAGTTAAAAGATAATTTTCCCTTTAAGCTTTCAGGACCTAAATCCAAAGGCTAGGATCATTTGAATGGGTTGATATTACATATTTTCTAGTCCAAATCCAAGCCTTTCAATTGACATGCTCCCTTAGTCTTTATACATTTAGGTGGGTCCAATAAAAGTAGCTTTAGTTAGTGAAATTTGCTAAGTTAAATAAAAGCTATTTATGTCATTTATCCATAAAAACAAGCAACCATGCTACTTGGCACTCAACAACGCTAGACTTATTTGAGATAGAATATTACTTGAATAGCTTAACTTTCACATTCTTACTAGTTTTATGTTATTTTCTATTTTTCTAGATTTTTTAGATTTCTTTAACACTTTTTATAATCAGCGCTGCCGTACCGGTCCAGCACCCGGGGGGTGGAGAGGGGGTGGGGGGTGCGCTTTTGTTAATGGACTTGTCCCGTTCTAACTGGCACGAAGAGCGGCACTAGAATTTAAAGCCATGCTAGTGACACTCAACATTTGTGCAGACTAGTTGAACTCCTGATTGATCTGCAGTAGCCAATCGCATCTTATCAAAGAATCCAGCCACCAGATCTTCTCGGATTCTTTGAGATCATTGTGATCCACCAACCAATGGAACTCCTTCGCATACTTCTCCATGGACAAGCACATTGAAGGATGTGTTGAAATCATCGAAATAGTAATTGCACATAATCAACTAGCAAAAAGGCCTCAAAGAAAAGCTTCATCTTTCCCAACTTTAAACTTCACATTTTCCTCTCCTTTTGCGAGTGGC
The DNA here is from genome assembly GCA_028538565.1 of Umbellularia californica. Classification (NCBI taxonomy): domain Eukaryota; kingdom Viridiplantae; phylum Streptophyta; class Magnoliopsida; order Laurales; family Lauraceae; genus Umbellularia; species Umbellularia californica. The sequence continues at coordinate 53,512,653 of JAPQWN010000004.1, read as the reverse complement.
CTTGGCATGTTCTCACTAAGCAAATGCTCTTCCTCTAAATTCCATAGCCTCAAGCTTTACTTTACTTCTAATCAGACACATCCTTATAATCAGAGATGCGTTTGATGACTTCTAGCCGGTGTAGAAAATCATAACCTCTCAGACTTCCATGATATCCAGGGATCTCTATTTTCAGATTGAGATCCTTATCATCACGACCCTCTGATCAATATTGACTGCACTGATCAGCTCCGTGATCCATCTGATCTCTTTGATGAAACAGATTGATCAAACTCCTGTCAAGCCCATTGTCATCGCTTTGGGTCGACGATTCATTCCTTGCAGCCCTTCTGGTCACTACCATTCGCTCTTCCGTGGGTTCAACAAAATCCTCTTCTTACTCCTGGATTCTTCCTCTTCGTCTTCCTCTCCCTCTCCCCTTCCGTCTCCCTCCACCATGCAACATTGTGGTTGGTAGGGAAGCACATGATACAGAGACCTAGTGGAAGTGTTTGCCCCTGATACCAAAATGATGTAGATCCAACCTATTAATGGTTAGTAGGATTCACGATCTAAGAAGGACCTTTCCACGGCTTTTTTTTCTTTTTCTTTTTTTTTCTTTTTTTTTTTTGGTCAAACAACACAAAAGAAGGCAAATTTCATAGCAATTAAGGAGAAAATCAACAATCATTTGTAATCAACCTTGCCAAAGATTAACATGACCCATGATGAAGAAGGGAAAAAACACCCAATGATGGAGGGGTACATCCAACTCTATTATCATGCAATAATGCTTCAACCCCAGACACTTTGTGCAATTACATAGGTATTTATAAAGCTATGCCTCGAATCCAAACCATACAATTGTTTATTAGATCTATAATCCTAGTGCGGAGGATTGAAAAAAATCAACGGGATTTCCTTTGGAATGATTCTATTTAAAAAAGGAGGTATCACCTAGTGAAGTGGGAGACTGTTTGTAATCCTTTGGCTCAGGGTGGTTTGGGTGTTCAATCGATTGAGAAGGTTAATATAGCCCTATTGGGAAAATGGTTGTGGAGGATGGGGGTCTAGGTAATAGTTTGTGGAAGAAGATCCTTTCTTGCAAGTATAGGTTGGATAACAACGATTGGTGTCAGTGTGTACCTAGTCAAAATTATAATGTTTATGGTATATGGAAGTCTATTCTTTTAGTTGAGAAAGAGTTTGATTTGTGGATTCGTTAGAGGGTTCATGATGAAAGTTGGGTGAGGTTTTGGCATGATGAATGGTGTGGGCAATCCAATTTGCATAGTCAGTTTCCTTCTTTGTACCTTTGGATTTGAAGGCAGCATGCTCTAGTTGCAGATTATTTATGTTCAAAGGAAGAAAGAGTTGTTTGGGACATTTCTTTTTGAAGAAATTTGAAGGGTATTGAAATTGATGATTTTGTTCGATTACTTGGTTGTCTAGATAAGTATTATTTGTCAGGTGGAAAATCTGATGTTAGGATTTGGAAACCAAATGTTAGAGATCATTTTTCAGCTAAATCTTTTTACAAGGTTTTGTCTGCATTAGATGTTAGAATGGAAGGTTGGCACGGCTTTTGGATTTCCTATGTTCCGCCTAGAGTTTTGGCTTTTTGCTGGGTGGCTAAGCAACATAAAATCCTGACTACTGATAATTTTGGAAAAAGGAATCATGTAAGAATTAATGGTTGTCCTTTATGTTTGAGAGATGAAGAATCGGTGCGTCATTTGATGATCCACTGTCCTTTTGCTTACAGAGTTTGGATTGTTATTAATCTGTTTAATCTGAATTGGGTTATGCCAATGACGGTGGAAGATCTTTTTCTTCAATGGCATTTAGGTACCGAGTTTGTTCGTGGCAAGATTTTATCGAAGACAAATCTTTATGCTTCTTGTTGGAAGCTTTGAAGGGAAAGGATTAATAGAGTTCTCTGAAATCAAAGTAAATTATTAGTAATGGAGATTGCTCAATCTATTATTTGGATAGTGTCAAATAATAGAGTTAGTAAGCGTAAGGAGTTTGTTGGTGTTTCTCTTGATGATCTTAACGAATCTTAGGATCCTTTCCTAAAGGGAAGTTGGCGTGATTAGAGTAGTGTGAAGAGTTATTTGGCTTAGCCCCCCTACTAGTGTCCTGAAGCTGAATTTTGATGGTAGTTATTTTCACGATATTTGGCAAGACGGAATTGATGGAGTAATTCGGGACTATGAGGCCAAGGTGATTAGAAACTATTATGGGCCTTTGGACTCTTTGAATGCTAATGCAACTGAAGTCTATGCTCTATTGATTGGTTGTTGTGAGTTGCTTAGTTTGGGTGGTTACCGTGCAATTCTCGAAGGTGATTCTTTTTTAGCTATTCAGTGGGGGGCTTTGGAAAGGCTTGTCATCCTTGGAGATGGACAGATTTGGTGGAGGAAGTGCAGGATATTGCTAAACAGCTTGGAGCCTCATTTCATCATGATGTTCATAGGGAGGCAAATGTCATAGCAAATGCTCTTGCTAAGGAGGGAGTTTTACGCATCATTTTTATGTCTAGTGTTTTCCTTTCTTTCTTTTCTCTTTTCATTTTGAGTTTCAGCTAGGTTTCAGCGGTTTCTCTACTATGTCCTCTTTGTTGTTCTTTTCTGATGAAATAAAATTTACTGTTTTCAAAAAAAAAAAAAAAAAATCCTAGCCTTACAAAAATGTTTGCTTGGAGAAAAAGAAATTGGAAAGAAATCTCTCATAACTAAAATAAGGAAAGACTTTTAAAGAGAATGGAAGATATTTAGGATAAGGGAAAGAGTAAAATTGGGAAGCAAAGAATTTAGAAAGATTAGAAAGTTGAACACAAGCCATGGGCGTACTGGGTTTTGTGCTAGCCTGTGAAGTTAGGCTTTATTTCTTTAAGCTCTTTGTTCCTTTGGATTGGTGCCACCAGTGATGCAGCCACAGGCCTCAAGACCTACAAAAATAAGCCCACTACAGCCAGCCCATTGGACCCAGACCATAGTGGGCCAGGCCCGTAGATGATTGATCCATTGGACCAGCCCATGGACAGCGGGCCCCTTAGCCCAACAACACCTACTTTCCAAGTATGCCATCTTCTAATAAAGATTTCTACATTTAGATTATATATCTTTAATCTAGAAAAATATTTGATTGACATGTGATCAATTAAGGATGATTGATTGACATGTAATCAATTAAAGATAATTGATTGTAATAAGAGGAGAGAAAATTCCATGAAGAATAAAAATATTGATATGTAATCATTTCATGAAAGGAAAAGGGAAAGCATATCTAAGTCCTAATAGGCAAGATTGACGTCTCCTCCTCTATCAGTACCTTTGTAATCTCTCATTTGTGAATCAATGAAACTTCTCTTCTTTCCCTCTCATTATTGTGAGAAGTGTTTTTCTCTTATGTGAAGACTCCTTGGGTTACCAATGGTGATGACTCCAAAGGCCAGGCATCCGTGGTGAATTTGTGAAGGTTGCATCCATCATTGGGTCCCATCAACCTGTCCATGTAGTTAAATGCTACCTCATCCATGCATTCCATCAAAGCGTCATTATCGCCGCATCATTGAGACAGCCCCTCTTTCCAATCTGGATCTCTGTAATCGTCCTCACTCGAATCGGTCGGCAAGGAGTTCCTCTTAATTCTCAATTCCAGCTCCATTTCATCATCAGACTGTCCACCGGAAGTATTAGGTCCAGCAACAATTTCTTGGTGTGTTGCCATTAAATTGTTGCACGTAACCCAGCTCGACTCCCGGGGCGCGGTGTTCCTGTGGTCTCATTCAGGTTTCTGCCAAGAGGGCACTTGGGTCAGGTGTAGGTCATGGGCTTGCAATCAGTTTGGAAATAGACTAGGGCTGGTACAATTCATGTTTTGATTGTAAAACCTTATTTTTTAAATATTAAAAAAAAAAAATCTTGGATGTGGACCAGTATGTAGTTGGTGTGTGATTGACTCTACTTCCAGTTGCTACAGGTGTCCAACCACTTGTTACAGCTGAAGCTATTTGAAGTTGGTTGTCATGATTTTTTCTTGTTCCAGGTTGCTGCTATGAAATTTATGTAAGAGCACACATGAAAAAAGGAGCCATCAAGGAGGCACAGGCGAAAAGTGAGAAAGCATGATATAGGGTTATGTCAGTGCCAGTCTTTGATCTTTGCAATTTCTGTAAGAGGTAATGTCCGTTCAGTGTCAGAGAACTTTCAATCTGTTTGAATAAACAGGGTGAACCTGTTACCCCTTTGTTACTGAAAATAGAGCTCAAGAAACAGAGGGAAAAGGGTTGCTTTAGATCTGCATTGCAGATTCACCCAAAAGTATCTGGAAATAAGGTAAACATGGCTAGTAGTGTTCTGCAAAGCGATTCAAAGAAATTCCTTGTGAAACTTATTTATTTGCTTTATTTTTCCAACCTGATCATTGTTCTTTCAATGTGTAATCTGATGCATGATTATCATTTTCCCAATTTGTTCGACCTCAAACCAAGGTGTAGCTAACTGACCAGCAAGGCATTGCATTCTGATGTTGGCTGTCCATTTTATGTCATCAGTGAAGAACTAACAACGCAGCAAGTTGAGAAACTGTGTAGGATTGTTGTTTTGTTTTGTTAATGGGTTTCTTTTTCTCAGTTGCAAGAATCAGGAATTGTACAGGGGAGCCATGGATCCATGAGACTTAACATGGATGGTTTCTTTCATGAAGAACCTGACATCCATCCCTTTAAACTAAAGCATTTGGACACCTAAAACTATCCTAAAATGGGTTGCTTTCAAAATATATTATATCCACGGATCTACCACAAATGATTCACAATCTGGGTCATTGAGGTCCAGCTTGATTGATTGTTTTGGAGTGATCTTTCCTGCCCTGGGATGTGGGCTGAACTGTGAAGAGTTCCTGTGGTCTTTATCCCAGGCTGTAACCCTATAATTCTCCTCTTCTTCCTTTGCAGGAATCTTTTCATATTATCTAAAAAATTATATCTCCTAACTAATATGGCCTTTTCTCTTTATTTCATCCTCCCGCATTTAGTTGGGTTTGGGGAAGAGAAGAGGAAGATGACAGGAGACTGTATTTTTCGCATGCGAGGGTCGATATGGACCCTCCCTGCACATCTCATTTCACACACAACAAAAAAAAAAAAAAAGGGGGGTCAAGGGACCACTTCTGCGAGGGAAACTAAAAGGGTCTTTTTGGTGTAGTCTACATCTAAGGTGGATTTCTTGGTAAAATCCTAGAAAAGAAGCCCAGCTTTTTCAGGATCTGACATGATTTTGGTTATTATTAATCTTCTTGGGTTGCATCTGGAGCTTTTGTACCCACTATCCACATTGTAAATAGGTCTTGTTTGGAACGTGAGCACATGATCCCAATGGCTTGAAATCTTCCTCATTAACCTTGTCCCGGCTATTATGTATGGTCCGTCTCAAATTGCAAGTATGTACTATGGACCATCTCATCACATTGAAGTTGTGGGGCTGAGGACTTCCTGGTAATTGATTTTGGCGTTTACTTCTCATTATTATTATGCCTCCAGTTCAATGGTCATTATCTTCTGATCACTAATCTTCTTAATCATAATGGGAGTAGTTGATGGTCGTCTACTCCAACCAAAGTACAAGTAGGCCCTTGTGGTTCCAACCACCTGAAAGTGTAAGAGCTACTTGTGATGCATTTGTACAATGCAAGGATTTCTTGGTAGCACCATAACTAGGGATGTAAACGGATCGATTCCGGTCCGGGTCGACCAGGACCAGAATCGTTAATGAGGTGGGCTTATGTAGAGATGTTTATACCCAGCACTTTTGGGTGGGAATGAAAATGGTCCTATAGCATGGAGAAAATGAGTTACAGATGTGACAAAAGTCTGGTTTGGGTGCATCCTGGTTATGACCCATCTGCATCAATAAATATGGCAAGATATTGGTTCAGGCCACGGAGCTAAAAGCCCAAAGTAGGGCCTAATGAAGACGAGGCTTGAAAATGCCATAGGATCCACTCATTGATCTATTCGGTAGCAAGGGACGGTCTTGATCAAAGGCTGAGATCTATTCAGTTTCCAATTCATCCTAATTGACATAAAGACCCATTTTTCCTTTAGGGCCTATTTGGATGTATGGTGAATTGAAGTATGGTGACATAAAGCATCAAATTAAGAGAGAATAAAATATAAAGTGTTATGATGCTATTTTGTATTTAGTAGTAAGGTATTAAAAAAAATTTTATTTTTTTATAGAAATGTGGAGTTTTTAATCTTTTAGTGAAAAAAAGAGATTTCTTTTGACTTTTTTCTGAAAAATTTAGAGGAAATTTTGAAATTGTGTACTTTTGAAATGACTAGTCTGGATTCACTTTACTTCACTTTAACTAGTTAAGTGCCAAACACGCTGAGGTGTATGTACACCCAGTGCAAAAGGACTTGAAGATCAAACTTAAATCCTTTGAAGAGAAAGCCAAATGAACTGGATAAAATCAATAGATGCATCATGTTCAATTTTACAACTCCAAGGACGTCGCTTTACCACTCGAACCTACTTACATATAATCTCAATTACAAACACTACTCACAACTCTCTTCAACTGGGCAAATCTCTTAACTAGCAAGCACATATTTCAGAAAGTCTCACAGCAAGCAGAGAGCAGCTGCCACGCAAAATATCAAAATAGCCTTGCTATCACAGGTCTGTTTTCGCTGCTCTTTTGCAACTGATACTCAGCTCTTTGCATATGTTGCCATGTGCAACATAACCCTCAAAAATCAGCCTCTGTTGTAAGAAATTACATCACTTGTTGAAGGACTTTATGGCATCGTGCTTCGCATTGCTGGTAAGCATTGCAGTGTTAACCATTTTCTTGAACTGCCCGTAAATAGGAATTTTGTCATTACAATCTGCTGGGGTTTCATGTTGCAATGTCACCAAGTTCGCAAATGCCTGCCCTCACCTGCACACCCTCACCATGGTGCCCCTTGTAATACCATGGGGAAGGTGGGGATGAAAGCATATTTTACAGCAAAAGATTCAATTGTAGTACCAAAAAATACCAAAGAAATCTCCTTTTGAATCCCCAACAACATTAAACAAGGAGAGAGAAAAATAATAAGTATCATCATCATTCAAAATAATAAAATATCATTTCAAATAGAAGCATTAGGTAATATGAACATTTTTATTATCTAAAATAGAAGAAATAGTCATGCTGAACATGGTATGACAGATATACACTAGAGCTGTAGTATTGGGTACAAGCCCTCATGCTAGAGTTAGACACAACAGATTATGCTTAGAACATGAATAGGCAGTATAAGTATGTTGGTAAAGCCTTAATTTCTTTTCATTGGTTGTAAACCAACTTTCATGAAAGAAACATGAAAATAAGAAACGAGCGGGAAAGAGAGAGATTAGAAAACTCAAGTAAAATTTGCAAGGAACATGCAACATGTCTTTCTCCAAACTCACTCCTTTTTCTCTTTCCAAGCACAAATTTTAAGAAAGAACAGAATATTTGCAGATTAAGTAGCTATTAACTAGGAAAACAGCTCAGTAGTGACTGAGATTGTGGATCTTGTTAGGCCATTATGCACTTCCTTCTATCATGTGATGAGAGAAGCAAACTCCATGGCAAATTCACTGGCAAAGAAAGGAGTGGTTCAAAGGCAGAGTTTGTTGATAGCTTCTACCATGGCCTACCTATTGCTTTTGCGTCTTTAAATTTTCTTCTTCAATTTCTTTCTTGTTAGTGATTAATGTTAAGTTTTCTGTGCTTCTGCTGTATGTCTCTCCTATACTGTATCCTTCTTTGATACCAATAAAGTTATCATTCAAGAAAAGAAAAAAAAATCTCAGGAGATAGGTGCTTACTAAAGCACAAGAATTATGTCAACCACTCTATGACCAACCCTCCTTCATTTGCAATAGAATGATTATAGACTCATGCAATAACACCTTTCTAGAGAACTTTGACTTGCTAGAATAACTGGAAAACTGGATGTTAAAAGAAATAACCAACAGTCCATATTCATCGAAAATGCTCTTAGGAATGCAACAGACATTTAAGTATTCATCAAAAAAGATGTTCGACTTGAAAAAGAAAAACGCTTGAAAAATAAAATCAGTACATGAAAGAAGCACCAATGCACCAGCTCTGTCCAGTCTCCTCATACTCACAACCTGTCAATTCGATAAACAAATAATGACAGCCATTAGAGTAAAATTAATTGAAAGATGGAATTGGAAAGCGTTCCAATCCCTAATAGTATTTAAATTTCATTTACTAAAATGTATACCTGGCATTGTTGCCTTCATCGTCGGAAGTAGACATTGCCAAAGCGTTACCTTCATTAGATGCACCATTGCCATCAACCAATCTACTTGCACAGCCATACTTTCTTTTGATTTTGCATCTGAAATATAAAGGTGCTCCAACAATTTAATCTAACAGTGAAGTGAGTCCATCAAGTATAAATATCTCAAAAAAAAAAAGTACGATGACAGAAGGAAAAGAAAGAAAATTACCTCTTTAATAATGTAGGACAATTGCGCTTATCATGTGAAACACCACGCTTGTTACATCCATTGCAAAGTCGTGGTTTTGTTTGTGCTTTTCCATTGAAGGATTTGTGTCTCTTCCCACCTTCATTCGCATTAACACGCGGTGGATTACGATAATGTACATAGTCACACATCATCTTTCCTTTTTTCTTCTTTTCCTCTGCTATTTTCTTGTTTTCCTTTGCTATTCTCCCTTCATCCGAATTTATTTCTTTAACTTTTTGGTACATTTCTGCCAAAAAACCTTGAACATACTGGCATGCCTTTCTAGACAAGGAGGCCTCATTAACGAGTAAATTAGCCAAATATGACAAGTGTCGATGCCGTCCAATTAATGACTCCTCACATACAGCTTTAATTTCAACACCATTGTTGTCATACACACAACCTTCCTTCACATGCCTATTCCACCTCTCCAAAATATACTGTTGGGGCAAATGCACAATTTTCTCTTGCTTCAACACACATAAAACATGTCCACATGGAATTCCTAAGAACTCAAACATTTGGCAGCTACAGGATGCATATTTGTCTTTCTTTATGAAAATGACCGCCCACTGAATTTCCTTTTCATTTCCTAAAGATGAAACAATATAAGCAGTCCCATCTAAATTATCTTTAACAAGTTTTGCCACATATGATATGGTTAGCAACAACTCATCTTGAAACTTGCAAAACATTTTTTGTGTATATATTTCTGCTATTTGTTTCTCCATTTCTAAAGTAGTCTTCAATTTCGGTTTGTCATACAAAGTGTCAAGATCTGCTTGAATCTCACAGTCTTCTTGGCATGCAATCTCTCTCTCAAATCGCAATATAAAATCATATAAAGTGGTCTTCTTTGACAGATATCGTTCAACAAACACATCGATGCTTTCATGTCTACAAATGATGGGCATACCTCCAAAGTACACATGTTCTAGACATATTATTGGGACCCACTTCTCACGACTATTATACAAATCTGTTAACCAATTATTATCTGTCATCTCAAACTCCTCTAGCGTCCTCTTCCATTCCAATTCAAACTGATCCGGTGTATTAGAGGTGCAAATACAATGCTTTAATCTCTCAAAAAAATCATCTTTGCAGATCACAATGTCCCCTAACTTTTCATGCATGTTATAAAGAATGTGCCACAAGCAGAAATGATGGTATGTGGCTGGCATAACAAACTGAATTGCCTTTGTCATGGCTTCATTTTGATCTGTTATAATCACCTCTGGTGGACCTCCTGGCATGGCTTCAAGCCATTTGCTAAACAACCATACAAACGTATCAAAAGTTTCATTTGGTAACAAACCACAACCAAATAATATCGACTGACCATGATGATTCACACCCATGAATGTGGCAAAAATCAATCCATACCGATTTGTCTTGTACGTCATGCCAAATGAAACAACATCCCCGAAGTAATTATATGAGATACGAAAGGTAGGATTGGCCCAAAATATGTGTGTTATCCTATCCTCTTTGTCTTTCTCTATGTTGAAAATGAATGCTGGGTTTATTTCTTTCATTTCTTTAAAATAATCATACAACATTTGAGCATCTACGCATTTTTTTCCTTTCCTTCTATCCCAAACATCTTCCTCAGAGCAGCCAATATTTTCAAAAGCCTCATCCGGGTTAGAAAGTATCATCCCTAATTCTGGCGTCTCTGCCTCATCTACTTCTGGAATGTGCATTTTGACTGCTGAAGATGAAGCCACATCCATGTTATCAACCATTTTACATGCCGTCACTACAATTGGCATGAACATCATCACCACCACCACCACAATCACAAGGAAATAGCATTCAAGATATTCGAAACAACAGCATATTAACTAAAATTAGTTAAGAATCATTAATAACAAGAAAAAAAAAAAAAAGAAAACAAACAACTCACTTTAGAAATCTATCTGAATTGAAATATAAAGTTGGACAGTATAATATGGTCACCTTGAGTGCTTGAGATTTACAAATCACTTCAAATCAAATAGCAAACTATTCAAAACAAGCAATTCGTGATTCAGCACCCTTGAAGCTGAATTAGGTAACTATGATCAAAACCCAAAGACAAAATCCTTCTATTATGAATAGAAAGAAATCATATGGAATAGAAATCAAATAAATGAATACACAGACCTAAAAATAAAGTTAAATACAAATCAACTGTTCAGGAGGTGTGTCATGTACTACAAATCTGAAAAAAAAAAAAAAAAAACTTAATTCATCTATGTAAAGAATGTTGGATTAACATAGGCCCTTTCTGTACAATCCATGACAAAAACACATTGGTCATGTCATTCCTTCCACCATATTTGGCACCATCTACATTCAAAAAATAAAAGTTGAGACTGAAATAATTGTCACTTAGCACAAAACTAAATCAATAGAGTGCAAAATGTATCCAGTTCTAAATCAAGTGCAAGTAAGTCACCAAGGAAGGATGGTTGGATGAAATCTCTTCATTAGGTGGATGGATGTGATGAAATTTGGAACATAAACAGTAAAAAAAATATTAAAAAAAAATTAAAAACATGAAGGCAATTTCAAGGACCAGCCATTTCATTCAAAAAAAAATAAAAAAGATTTAGAAAAGAAAACCCATATATATAAGAACTGGCTCAGATGATACCTTTGGTTAATCTTACATCATTCTACTACCAAAACCAGTATTTATGGCAGCTGTAAGACCGGCCTTTCTTTCTTCATTGCCAGATATATTTACATATATCATCAGATTATATATATGCATGCCAAGTGTATGGTGGATATAGAAAGGGAGAAGATGTAAGTACCTGAGCTTCTTCCCCACTAGAAATCAAGAGCCTGCTGCTGATCTCCCAAAGTCTCACTTTACCAGTCACCACAGAAAATGAGATTTTTCAAGGGTTTAGTATAAGGCCTTTGTGGGCTTTGGGGGGGTATTTAAAGGCAAAAGGAAATGGGTTTTGGCGGTAGGAAAGGAACCCCCATTTTTTTTCAGCCCCGCCAAAAACCTGTGCAGCCCCCCGCCAAAAATCTGTCCATAACAGCTCACTGATCAATATGAGCCCTAAAAATGTAATGTAACAATGTAAGGGAAATATACTATTATGATTTATAAGCAACATCATCTTCTGGGGGCCCCACAGATTCAATGGGTTGTCTGTAGGTGGGCCCCAATTGTGCTGTCCTTAGAACAAAAGATGTGCTTTCGAATCCTACTGTAGCTTTTACAAAAAAAAACTCCTACTATAGTATTAAGGAGCCATATTATGCATTGAAAGTGGGCCCATTATGTATAGACTGTGATCACAAGCATACAACCGTCCATCTAGCTATGAGGAAGAATCTAAAGTAGATGATCATAACCATCCTGATCATCAAGGGCTTAAAAAAGGATGGTTGGATGGCCCTAATTAGATGGTTATTCCCTCCCTTCCATCCATTCTAGAGTGATTTCACCTTACGTGTGTGAATAAATGGACCGAAAATCCTGTGGGGTAGTTCAGTTGGCCTAGGATCACGGTTTGCACCAGGAGATTGAGGATTCAAAACTGCACTACTACACTAGGGTCACAGGAGATTTACCCGACTCATTCTGGGCACGTAGGGATTAGTCCGGCTCAAAGGACTAGAACACCCTCCCTTATAAAATAATAATAATAATAATAATAAATGTACCCATGACTCGTGGTAGTGTAGTGCCAATACAAAGTAGATGGATGGCTAATCAGCTGAACCAGGTGATGTGATGAGTCCTACACAGCATCGTTTAAAAACTCGGGAATTGGAATCAACTCAGGAAGGTCATGGTCATGCCCATGAGCCAACTTACTTGGGCGAGAGCCTGGCCAAGTAGTCAACCAGAATCATTTCAACTCGCATGACTCAGCGACCTAATGAACCTAGTCATCTGGTCCAAGTCTGGATGAGCCAGAACATTTTTGTAAACCACTCCTACACAACCACATTTTATTACTTAGGGGGGAAGTTTGTTTGCATGTGAAAATGTTAAGCTCATCTTGAATTTGAATAAAATGATTTGGCATAAGTCAAAACCAAAATTTACACATCTTAATACATGGCAAACAGTTGTCCATTTTTCAATCTGGAGGCCTTTAATTCACAATCTGAACCATTCATCTCCTCAATAGGCTAAAAAAACTGGGGTAAACTTTTGTCTTAATGTATCAAAGATTTTGAGAAATTTATGAAAAACTCCAACCATTAGATCTACTTTACCGGACTTCTATGGCCCTGCCCTTTAAATGGCTAAAAACAGCTAGGGGGTCAAATTTCATGCCTCAATTCATCGTGAATTTTAAGAAATTTGTGAAAAACATAAATCCATAGGATATAATCTGATTCACGTGAAAAAGACAAACACCGAAATGCATTTCACATGTGTATCATTTGCATATGTAAATGATTGTCATGAAAATCATTTACACATGTGAATCATTTTCACGGCAAACAAACAACCCCTTAGGTCCGGGACAATTTGTTTTTGCAGTTTTAGGCTGTAGATCACCCTTTTCATTTCGAAGATGTCGTGGATGTTAATTATAAAATGGTGTGCGTGTTTTTTCACTCATCCGTAGTTTTTGAAGATAAAAATTTGAAACTTTCCCTTCTTATTAAATGGCTTATACTTCCCTGCAAATGGCTCATACAAATTGTGGAAGTAGAATACATGTCAAAGGTGTTGTGATCATATAACACCACCATTGGAGATCAATGCTGAGAATATTTACTTTAGAAGTCTAGAAGGGAACTTGTAATCTTACAGTACACGAATGAGCATCAAACAAAACTGCTGCTTCAATTAAAACCACACTGAACAACAGACAGGAAATTGTTCAGAACCTAGTACTTCTTATCCTCTTCATCCTCGAAACTCAGATTCAAAGCCTGCAACTTGAACCCCGCCCCTTGAATGATCTCTACTAGATTTGAAGCGACACCCGTTGCCTGTACTGTGGTCTGTTTCGTCAACTGCACAGAGAAAGATAGTATTGTCAGGTAGATCACAAAGGAAAATGCAGCAATGCCCGAAAAGATACTTTCTGCAGTCTATTTTGTTAAGAAATAAGGAATGCACTGAAAATACATTCATGTGAATGCATGCAGTTAATTTAGATTCAGTAATTGAGATTGGCAATGAAAAAAATGAGAAAGATTAGATCTGTAAGCCTTTGAGTGTTGTAGGTTATGATACGTGAATATTTATATCGCTGCAGATGCAGTAAAGGGAACTATAAATATTTGACACCGCATTTTCCAAAATTTAGGACACGGATATGACACCCATTTTCCAAGTTCAGGACACGATACAGCTATGGGTATTCCGATCATAACATACTATTTATGTTTAATTTTATGAATTTTACTTGAAACATTTTACATATGCAATTAATGTTTTTATTCATATTTACGAGATGAAGTAACCTTTTCAAGCAATCTAAATGTAAGATGACTTCATTTATTCAAGTTCTTGATGTAAGATCTTAAATGGATCATGGAAGCCAAATGTAACATGACCCTTAATTTTATCCCTTTTTCACTGCTGATTTTTTAAGTATTTTTCTGTTAACTGTAAAAGAGCATAGCATTCCTTTTAATATACGAAAATTTTCAAAACAGTCGGTATCTTCTGGGCTTTTTGTTGGTGCCATATCTCGAACCCATGACCTAATGTGGTAAACCAACGGTTTAAACCATCAAGGTAGAGATCAGCAAGTCGGTACCTTCTGGGCTAAATTTAAAACAGGTCAAATGAATTGCAGATGTCAAAATAGTTGGTAAAAATTTTCTAATGACCATCAAACTAGCCGATTTGCTCAATAGCTGTAAAGCCATCACAAATGTCTTAATTGGAGGGGGGAAATGACCAAGGATTGGGGTTTTCTCTTTCACTATATCAAATTCAAAAATCATCCAATCTAACAATCCATTCCCCATAAATTAGACCTCATTAGAACCTATTACGGTCCAATACCACCTCTAATAACCCATATTCACCTACATTTTTCTTGAAAATTAAAAATCCTATAAAAGTAGGGTTTCTGGATTCTCAAAATCTGACCCTTCTCATTCATCATCATCAATGATGCAGGCCCGAACAAGAGAGAGAAATGGATTAAAACATAAATCAAACAGTCCAGATGGGTCCAAAAATAAATTGCATATTAAATGAATTAATAAGGAACCAAATCCGATCTTGAGGCCAACATTCCAGAAACAAAGGAAAGCAACCTGTTCTACTTTGGCCCAATTAAATAGGATCCCAAACAGATCCAACAAGCAATTCCAAATAAAATCAACAAGCTAATAAGAGTATCAAACAACATTATTATCATATTCAAGGAAAAAATGCCAATGAAGTTACTTGTACATATACCTCCACAGAAGCAATACCCTCAAGGACCTGAACTGTGAGATCACTAATGCCCTCCTGTTCCTGCATAAGAAACTAAGCAATGTTAAATACACATGCCCTGCAGCTTTGTAGTTAAAATTTTAAGTACCTTCCCCTTGTAGTAATATAAGAGATAAAAAAGAGTAATAGAGAGTTGCACCTCTAAAGTTTTCATCACGGTAGAGACAGCTGATTCATCCATAGTTCCTTCTGCCTTCAGTTTTATATAGGGGAACTTATTAGAGATGGACAACAAGAACTAAGAGTGCACATGAACATAAATTCTGTGAAAATTCAGATAATCGGAACAAGGACCAATCAATGGCGGAGCCAGGATTTTCTCTTAGGAGGGGCAAAATTTTCTCTTAGCAAGGAATTTAGAAATAATTAAAAAAATAATTTATTTTGCTAACGAAAAGTGATATAAATATTTTCAACATAAATTAATTAGTTAATATAATATCATAAATTTAAAATCATGTGCTCAATCCAATTTACCTGATAAATTAGTTATTAAATTATCTTTAAAAATTATGAACTTGCGTCGGTCCCTAAATCCAACACATTCAATAATGGGCCAAAAAGAATAGAGAAGATTTATAAATTGTATGAATTTAACAAATTTACTTGTGACCACATTATTATAATTACAAAACAAAAATTAATTTAAAAAATTATCTTGAATGTTTCTTTATCGATATAATTTCCTTGAATGTCATAATATGGGTTTGATAATCACATCATTCAGACATCATTTATTTTTTAATTATCAATCGTATGTAAATGCATATCCAGGTGACATTAATATCATTAAGGGTATTTGTCCGCATTAAAATGCATAAGAATTTAATACAGAGGAATTCTTTTAAGGGGTTAAAAACAAAGACCAAAGCCTACGTATTCATTCTCATCTTTCGTTAATTCTGTTTTCATAAAAATAGGTTATTTGATGCTCATTTTTTTGGAAATTCACCTTTGATCTTAATTTTTAATTGCTTAGAAAAAAACTCCTATGCATGCTCATCAACATGGCAGACCAAAACCAGGCAGGAACCCTCAATTCTACCTAAAATTTAATTGCACTTCAAACACACATGCTTGACTACAATATTTTATAATGCAATGATGTTTTAATTAAAATATAAGGAAATCTCATTAATATTAAGGAAAATCCATTTGAGCAACTTAGATTTTCATTAAGTGGGCTGCATTGTGGGTCCACTCCTTGCACTCACCTTAAGCGTGTGGGAGGTCACTTTTTACATCTGCCTCTCGTGAGAAGTAAATAGGTAAAGAAAGATGAAAGAAATTATTGAAACCATATAATTCAAATGGAGATGTTAATTGGATAGCTTTGATGAGTTTTCTTTTGGATATAAGTAAATGATGAAATTATTGTTATGTGTTGTGTCCAATTTAAGAGGGGAAAATTGTTAGGGGGCAAATGAGAAAAACAAAAACTAAATTGAGGAGGGGCAAAGTGGAACAAGCTCAAAGTACACATCAAAGTTTATATATATTTTTTCACATTTATTAAAGGAATCTAAAGAGTTGCCCCTCCTCAACACTACATGGCTCTGCCACTGGGAGCAATGTAAGTGGAGTGAAAGACAAAGGAATTTTCAAGATAAGAGATGAGCCTTAGATCAGTCTAATCACATGTAACAATACAAATACAGTCAGGCATAGTATGATGGAATAGCACATGGTTTTGCAGCACTTACCTTAAAACACGTAAGGAACAAAATGAAAAGGTAAGTGAAGTTTGGGCTTCCAAAGGCCATTTCTTTTAAGGTTAGGGAAGCTAATATTTGAACCGCAACCATGTTGCAACATTGAGCAACTGTGCTACAAGCTCAACTAATCTTAAAGACCGGGACACTTGCCATAATAAAATAGATGCCATTTTGGATAGTGTATTGGATCTGACAAGTACTGGGTATTGGTAGTTAATTAATTGAGAGTCCATTCTGCACCCAACCCAAACTGGATGTTGACAGAAGACAAGAACCTCACATTACTAAGCCATATGTCATGAAATGACTGTGCCAAATCTTACAAAATAATTATCTGATTGCCTGGAGAGCTACAAACATAACCATATCAAAAGACTGTCCAATAAGAACTCTCTTTTTTTTTTTATAACCATCCAATAAGAACTCATTGATTGAATGAATTTTAAAACTAATATATTTCAGAACATCAAGAAAGAGGGATGGGGAGAGGAGACTCTTCCTTTCTATTAATACGGGAAGGATATGGCAGGGAAAAAAGCCATGGACAGCAGGAGCACAGATTTTACCCACCAAAAAAATGAAGATTTTGAAACAATACAGTACAGATACATTGCTGTTTTGAAGTATTTAAGTATCATAGTTCTTGTGTTCCAAAAAAAAAAAAAAACTCCTATTTTTTCATCAGACTGTTAAACCAAGTTTAAAACTTGCTTTTTGGAGGGAAAGATTCCTGCCGCACAAGAGATGGTTAGGCATCACCCCATGAGTAGCAGATCTCTGCAGGTCCTGGGATGACATGCTTAAGAATCTTTTTTTTTTTTTTTTGAAAGATAACATACTTAAGAATCTAATCAGGAAATAAAAAGAGTTTTAGATATACAAATATATTTATTAAGAAAATTGCAAATTTGTGGGCAAGTCTGGTCTGCCAAGTCCACTTGGCACAACTCAGATCACCAATCTAAGCATGAGTTGGACCCTACATACCTGCATAGCGTGTTGTGTGCTTAACGCAGTGGACCATGCACATGGCATGATCCTCTGCCCAAGTGTTGGTTCAAATCTAGAAGGAAACAGTTCACCCAAACCAGTCACTGAAGGCAAAGTGAGCCCTTAAGGCCCGCTCCCCATTCTCATGGTCCTAAACAATTTGGGACATGTTCGTAGGGATCAGAAGAATTGGGCATCTGGGCCCCACAAACCACTTGGGTCTTCTTGAAAGTTTCAACTTAGCCTGAACTCAATTCCAAGTTTAAAAAAAAAAAAAGGGTATATAATCCTTGTGCTTGGCCATTCTTTAACATTTGAGAAGAACTTGAGTAAATGAAAATAGGTTTGAGGCCAACAGAAGAGAAGAGAGATGAGAAGGATCCCACATAGAGTTTCAAAAAAGGAAAGAACAAATAAACAGACTCGGTATCTTTATGTACAGAGTCAGGTCAGCCCCTGCATAGGGTGCAGTTTTTTGTTTTTTTTTAACCAAAAAATTGGTTGTTTACTCAAGGCAACGGGCCCCATTTTGAGAATTCTAAAGGGCCCCACCACCTTAAGGGGACATTTGCAGACCATTAAATGGATCAGACAACAGCAAAGAAAAAAACAGAAAAAAGAGAGAAAAAAAAGAAAAGAAAAGGCAAGAGGCATGTCCATGCATAGTGCAAGCCAAGAATCTGCCCATCTCTGGAATTTTAGCGTTTTTACCTCATTTGCTTGTTTCGTAAGGCATTAAAATTTATAATTAGGGGTCACTACTAACTAGTGTTAAAGACCAGTAACACAAAAAGCTCGAGCTGTTAGCGAACGTCATAACAATATATATCAATCTACTAACTAGTGTTAAAGACCAGTAACACAAAAAGCTCGAGCTATTAGCGAACGTCATAACAATATATATCAATCCACCCCCCCCCCGAATGGGAGGCTGTTTGAATTTGAAACCCAACAGACGAACAGAACATACCAGACAGACAGATGGAGTTAACATGCCTCCCAAGAGTTTCGAACTCGTGACCTCTGGCTCTGATACCATGTTAATAACTAGTAACACCAAAGGCTCGAGCTGTTAGTGAACGTCATAACATTGTATATCAACAACTAGCACTACCCTAAGGCATTGTATTCACCTCCAAATTGCACTGTATATACATAAGAGCCCTGTTGTTATTTTTCATGCTTTATTCAATTAATTCAAGTTATCGTGAGTTATCTACTGGTCTTGTGTGTTCTATGCCCTAGGGCTGGAATCCTTTGGATTCAGTCAATCTCTTGGAGATTGGTCTACAATTTCGATCGAGGTTCCGGGGCTGCGCCAACAGTTCTAAGTGCTAGTTGGAGGCTAAGTCAAGGGCTGGTTGCCAATTTGGTTAAAGAGGGATAGGTTTGCAAAATTTGAATTCATTAATGGGCTAACAAGGTTCAGATTAGGAGTTATTTAGGGGTGAATCAACAGGTTCATTTTTTAATTTTGTCAGGTTAAATTGGTTAAATTTATAGGTTTTTAATTGGACAATTGGGACTTTGATTGGGGTACAGTGAGGTTGCGAGGGAAAAGTTAGGAGTTTCCTATAGGTATTAAATGGAATTGTGATGGGGTAGAAATTCATTGGATTTGAGGGGCTTTTGCAGGCCAACTTTTGAATTAAGAGTAAGTTTGGATTTTCCGATAAATTCTTGAAAGTGTTTGGATTTCTTACTAAAGCTTTCTAAATGTGAAGGTTTGAGGCTGGGTTTTCTTGAGGTTCTTGATGGTGATAGCTATTGAGGTCAAGAATTCAATGGGGAGTGAGTTTAGGGGGTGGGGTTGAGGTTCCCTGACAGTGATCATAATGAAGTCATTGTTCAAATAAGAGATTATGAGTTGAGGGCCAAACTGAATGTGAGGTTTAAGGTTTCTATTTATTAAGAGAAGGCAAAAGGATTAAAGGAGATAAAGTGAAAAGACAGGATGTATACTTTGAAAAATCTAGGTGACGATAGGCTAAACTCTAAAGGAAAGATCTTGGGAAACCTTACCCACTCCAATACCAAGCTTATGCAAAAGAAGGACCAGCATCACGATTCTCCCTCTATTGCATGTAATCTCCATGAGATCACGCTCGGGATGAGATCACACCATCACCAAGATGGGGGAAGGAAATCCACAATTTTCACCAAAAAACGAAAAACATAAAAAAAAAAAAAAAAAAAAAAAAAACTATAATATTTGTGGATAGCTGTATTTATATAGGAGATTGGATGTTGAGAAGAAGTATAGAATCCTCTTTACACTTGATTAACAATGTTGGAACCTTTCTTGATTAAAATACTAGCAAAAGCCTTAATAAAATTCATGTAAGACGTGACATTTTGACTATAACATCAAAACCAACTACGATACCAAATTTTGTTATTAACCCATACTTTGTCACTAAATATGCCGTAACATTTTAAATCATCATCATCATCATCATCAAAGCCTTGTCCCAACTATGTCGAGGTGGGCTACACAAATTTTATTTCTCCATTCCAATCTATCTTGAGTCAAATCCTTAGATAAGTTACACTTCTTCAAAATTGCATAGTCTTGAGCTCGTTGGATAGGGAGTTGGATAAACCATAAAACATACCTAATCTTGTGTCAACAGGCTTACACACAAAAAAAATTCATGACTAAAAATAATCTAATATATATATATATATATAAGTATATAACTAGTTAGGACAAAATTAGAAATAAGCATTTTTAGAGCATTTAGAGGTAGCGTCAATAGGGGATAAAATTAGAAGAAAAAAAAACCCATTTGAGATGGTTTGGGCATGTCCAAAGCAAGCCGGCAATAACACCAGTAAGAAAAAGTTTGGCTATGCAGGTTAACGGCCCACCAAGAGGAAAAGGTAAGCCAAAGAGGACGTGGATGGAGGTAGTAAAAATAGATAAGAAGAAGTGCAGCTTATCTAAGGATTTGGCTCAGGATAGATTGGAATGAATAAGCAAAATTCATGTAGCCGACCTCAACGTAGTTGGGACAAGGCTTTGATGATGATGACGAATATATATAACTCAAAAAATAAATAAAATCTTATTTCATGAGTTTTCCACATAAATGACCCTCAAGGAGGACACACGGGCTCCCTTTTGAGCTTGTTGAAAACCATCCATTTGCATCATGCTTTGATAAGGAGAAACCACAAGTGGAGAATCCCCACCACTTGAATTGAAGAAAAATGTAGAGGTGGAGAAATCCCTTCGGGGGATCCACCATCTTGCTCTAAAAGGAGAGAAAACAGGTGGAGAAAACTGTCCACTCTACAATTTTAAGTGTGGACAGTTCTCTTGCACCTTTTCTTCAAATCCGAAAGGGACTCCAAAAAGTCCCAACCAGTTGCTTAACTGGTAAGGGACATGTGTTGCATTCCTTGGTGTGTGACAGTGTGAGTGTCCTCCCTTCTAAAAAAAACAATAAAAATGACTAGTGATAAATCCCCACTAGGTGGAGCAACTAGGAGAGCTCTAGAGGTGGAAAATCCCCAAATGGACACCCCACAACTTTTCCCTAGTAGTTATTGTCAACTTCGTTTGTATTTGAATCCAAAAAACTATGTAGGAGAAATCAGTTTTTGGAAACTTTTTTAAATAAAAAACAATTATAAATTGTTAGATGTCATTTTAATGATGAAAAAAACAATCCATTTTGCTAGGCTCCCTGTTTGCATGAAATCGAATTCCTATGTGTCCATGGTAACACGGGTTCCAACAGAACATTATTAAAGAAGTGGGAGCTGAAGGATATGAGGTGGAGGTCATAGGGTGATGGTTGGGTATTCATTTACCATCTCCCCTTAATTCAGTGTCCATTATTTGATGACCATGATCATTTATGGATATTCACCTTAGGTTCTTCAATACTAACCACTTTCAGGAATACATTTCTCAGAATTCCTCGAAAAGTTGTTGAGAAGAGAATTACTTCTCTGCTCCCAAAAATTTTCGCACATCCAAAGACTTTCTGCGAATCCAAAGGAGCCCCAAGTGAATTTCAGGGCTACATAATTCCTAGCAAGCCCCAATTGAGTTTCAGGGCTACAGAGTTCCAAGCATCCAAACAGGCTCTTAACAAACCATATTTCATACATAGAGAATAAAACAGAGAGACAGAACCTTGAAGAACATGGTGAGCATGTCAGAAGGTGAGACGGGAACTGAAACTGGCTGCTCGGAGGGAGGAGCTTCATCCTCTTGCCCTTCAGGAACTAGGGTTTCTTCTGAAACTGCCCTAATCAGTCTCACTTCTGGGTATTTCTTCCTCCCCCCAAGAGAGGGAGAATAAGTAATTGCAGCCATGCTTCTTCTTCTTCTTCCATTGCACAGAAGATACTGAAAGGGAGGAGTTGCAGAAGAAGAAGAAGAGGAGGAGGGAGTTGATTTTCTATGGAAACTGCTTCTGCAAATGCAGGAGAGAGAAGGGAACGCAAGTGTTGCCGCCATTTTTGTTCCCTTCCCGTTTTCTCTTGAAGCGATGCGCTTGTGTTTTTTTGGGACTTCTCCGGCTTCCTCTTCTTCCCCCCCTATCTATCCACTCCCACTGATTGTGAACTATTTTGTATAAAATACAGAAAGTTTCAAAACGAGCCTTTTCTTTTTGCCAATGTTCAAAAAAGGGTCTTACATATTATTGGTTATTTCAAAATGATGATTTTTTTTTTTTTTTTTTTGGAGATTTTACCAAAAAAAATACTTTAGGTGACTAGTGGGCCTAAAAGATCATTTTAACCGACCTTGCATTAGATCAATCATTTTGCTTGAAAACATGTTTTTTTTAGCACTTTCAACTAGCATACCTAATGACCTTAGTTTTATGACGTTAAGGGTCCCAGGGACCCTGCAGTGTACACAAATTAGAACAAAATAGGCTTGTTTCCTCGTCCTTCTCCCCTTCCTGACCATGACCCTAACCCTGACCCTAACCTGTCTGCTTCACCTCGCCCTCCTCCTCCTCGTCCTCCTTGTAGTTGTTGTTGTTGTTGACGTGGAATCGATGGAGTTAAAGGTCGGGACGAGGAGGGGGGGTTTCAGAGTTGCCACGGCGTTTTCGATTGACGACGTATAGAGAAGGGAAGACAGAGGAATTTGGGAAGGAAGTAATGAAGATGCGGCAGCAACAGCTACAGAAGAAGAAGAGACTTGGCCAAAGGAAAGGAGTAGAATATACGAAGGAACAAGGAAGAAGGAATGAGAGTCACGGTCGTCGTTCCCACGCAACAGCTATTTTGTTTTAATTTGTATACACTGCAGGGTCCCTAGGGACTCTTAGTGTCATTAAACTAAAGTCGCTAGGGACGCTAGTTGAAAGTGCTAAAAAAAGACATTTTCAGGCAAAATGACCGATCCAGTGTAAGGTTGGTTAAAATGATCTTTTATGCCCACTAGTCACCTAAAATCCTCTTTTTTTTGTAAAATCCTCTTTTTTTATTTCCCTTCTTTCAAACAGGTCGTCTCCTGTAAATAGTCTTAGGATTGCAATTTGCAAATGATCTGTGATTATTTGGGTATCCCAAGTCTCATGTTAAGAAAGAAAAAAGAGCAAGTATGGACCTTATTTTTAGATTAGGAGAAATTTGTTATAAGATATGGATCCTAGGTGGATGCCCACTTGGGATGAGTTAGGGTTAGATTTTGGTTTCCTCTTTTATGGGGTTACTTTGTCTATATATAGTATCTCTACCTTTGTATTGTATACACATAATAGATAATAAAAAAACTCTCTCCCTTCTCTCTTTAGTATTCTCTCTTGGTCTCCCCCCTTTCACAACACGTTATCAGCACGAAACACAAAAGCCCTTCAAAGACTTCCAAAAACCTTTCTGCGTGTTTGATAAGGAGAAAAAAAACAAAAAAAACAAAGTCTTTTGCCTCGATCTGCGTGCTTAAAGAAAAAAAAAACCCAAAGTCTTTGACTTCCTGCTTCGGTTTGCGTACATGGTAGTAAGCAAGGTGAGACTTTTGCTCAGTTTAGAATAAGAAGACACGTTATAACTTATAAGCAGTAGCTTTTTGTTTTGCGTGCGCTTAACAAACCAAGTCAAGCCTTCCTCCTCCTCGGGGCTTTTGCAACACAAAGTCCTTTCCTATTTTCTTTTTTTATTTCTGGTTTCTGTTCAAGTAGAAACCAGCAACGTTTTCTGCGGCAACTACTATATTGTTGGACAAAGTATTTCAACGCTCATAAATTTCTTCTACTACAATTACGGTAAGTGGTATCTAAACTACAGTCAAATTTATTAGTATGCATAAAATCAATTTATAATGCTTGTTTATAATATTTATAGTATTTTGTTTATTGTTAATCATCTTGCATATTTTATTTTATTTTAAATTTAAATTTATGAATTTATAAATAGAACCAGAAGTTATAAAAGTGAACCTGAAGTTCACCTATCCATGGACCAGCAGTCCTAGAAGTTGGAAAACTGATATGAACCTGCAGATTCATATCCATAAAATTATAAAGCCATGAAATTAAACCTGAAGTTTTGACAAAACCAGAAGTTTTGATCAATTGTTAGAACCAAAAGTTCTATTTCAAACCCGAAGATTTGACAGAATATGCAGTTCTAATGAACCTGAAGTTCTAAATCAAACCTGAAGTCTTGACCAAACTTGCAGTTCTAAAATCAAAAGTTATGAACCTGAAGCTCTAAATTAAGCCTGAAGTCTTGATAGAACCAGCAGTTCTGATTCTCAAAGTTGTGAACCTGATGTTCTAACTTTTCTTTGGCCAATTTATTTTAAATTCGTTCCTTAATTACTTCTGATGTTACTATTTCATTTTTTTCTTTTCCTTTTACTTTATTGATTATCTGCACACGGTTAACTTAATATATATTTCTTACTACAGTTATTGCATGATGTCAAATCTGGCTAAACTTGACTTTAAAGCACTTAACATAAATGAGGACAATTATTTATCTTGGCAACTGGATGCTAAAATCCACTTGCAATCCAAGAAATTAGGAGATACCATAAAGGAAGGTAACAAGATGTCCCCAGAGGAAAAGGCGTTAGCCCTCATCTTCCTGCGCCACCACATACATGACGATCTCAAACATGAATACCTTACTGAGGAAGACCCAGCAAGCCTATGGAAATCCCTGAAGGATAGGTATGATCACCAGAAGATGGTCATACTACCAGCTGCCCGGAATGAATGGTTAAACCTGAGGTTACAAGACTATAAAACAATATCTAAATACAACTCCGCTCTATTCAATATTGTTTCCAGATTAAGATTATGTGGTGAAAAGGTTTCGGAGGAACAGATGTTGGAGAAAACGCTATCCACTTTTCATGCATCGAATGTGCTCCTGCAGCAGCAGTATCGAGAGCGAGGTTTCTCCAAATATTCAGAACTTATCTCATGCCTCCTAGCCGCGGAACATAATTTCATAGTATTGATGAAAAATCATAACTCCAGACCAACTGGATATTTGGTAATTCCTGAAGCAAATGCCAGTTTTAGCTCAAACAAAGGCAAAGGTAGGGGGAATGGCAGACATAAATCCTCTAGTAGAGGTGGACAACATAACTCCTCTAGGCGAGGTGGTTTTAAAGGTCATCCATCAAAATTCAAAAATCACCAGAAGTGGTGTGACTCTCAGCATATGAACAACCAGAATCCACCGGCAAATCCTTCCCACCGTCCTGATGACACGTGCTACAGATGTGGAAGAAGTGGGCATTAGTCACACACTTGCCATGCACCAAAGGAAGTGGTGGAACGATACAAAGCATACAAGGTCTCTGTCCATTCAGTGGAGACAAATGATCTAGAAGGCTGGAATTGGGATATAATGACATCAGAGAGTCCTCCAATTGACATTACAAACTTGAAGACTCGTGACTTCTTCGAGGATGAAGATAACCAACATTTGAAAAATGAGGCATTTAATAATCTTTTGGGGGCACCCCCTGGCATGGTCTAGAAGACCCATGGTTCTTTGAACATTAAAAAATTAAATTCCTTTTAGTTCATTTGAAATGCATGTTTCTTAGATTTTTTTTTTGTTTTGATAGAAAACTTCATTAATGTCCTAATTTATGGTGATTTTTTTTAATTATTTTAATCATATGATTGCATAGTTATGATGTTTTTATTATTTTTGTTTAAGGTATGGATCATGGAACTGAGGACAATCTATGTTTGGCAGATAGTGCCACAACACACACCATTCTGAAAAATCAAAAATATTTCTCAGAATTGATGTTCATTCCACGAAAGGTATCTACCATAGCTGGACCTGTACAGATAATTGAAGGCTCCAGAAGAGCCCATATGATGTTACATAATGGTACCCATCTATTCATTAAAGATGCTTTGTTCTCAAAAAGTTCCCGAAGAGACTTGATTAGTTTCAAAGACATCAGAATGAATGGGTACCACATTGAGATTGTAAGTGAAGGTAACAAGAAATACATATGCATTGTTACTAGTATTGGAAGCCAGAAGCAAATACTAGAAAAACTAAGTGCACTCTCTTCAGAGTTATATTACACGACAATCTCCAATGTTGAATCTCATTTTCTTATAAGTAAAACAACAAAGTCGAGCCCGAAGTTCAGTGATCCTAAGGCTTTACAGCTTTGGCATGATAGGTTAGGTCACTTTGGGGCTACTATGTTGAGAAAAATCATAGATAACTCTTTTGGGCATTCCTTAGATAACCATCAATTGACCATGCCTAGTGGGTACTTATGTATCTCATGATCACAAAGGAAATTGATCACCCGACCCTCTCTTACTAAAGTTGCGTACGAATCCCCATCTTTTTTACAAAGGATACAGGGTGATGTTTGTGGCATGATAGGTTAGGTCACTTTGGGGCTACTATGTTGAGAAAAATCATAGATAACTCTTTTGGGCATTCCTTAGAGAACCATCAATTGACCATGCCTAGTGGGTACTTATGTATCTCATGATCACAAAGGAAATTGATCACCCGACCCTCTCTTACTAAAGTTGCATACGAATCCCCATCTTTTTTACAAAGGATACAGGGTGATGTTTGTGGCATGATAGGTTAGGTCACTTTGGGGCTACTATGTTGAGAAAAATCATAGATAACTCTTTTGGGCATTCCTTAGAGAACCATCAATTGACCATGCCTAGTGAGTACTTATGTATCTCATGATCACAAAGGAAATTGATCACCCGACCCTCTCTTACTAAAGTTGCATACGAATCCCCATCTTTTTTACAAAGGATATAGGGTGATGTTTGTGGCATGATAGGTTAGGTCACTTTGGGGCTACTATGTTGAGAAAAATCATAGATAACTCTTTTGGGCATTCCTTAGAGAACCATCAATTGACCATGCCTAGTGGGTACTTATGTATCTCATGATCACAAAGGAAATTGATCACCCGACCCTCTCTTACTAAAGTTGCATACGAATCCCCATCTTTTTTACAAAGGATACAGGGTGATGTTTGTGGACTCATCAATCCCCCCAGTGGACCTTTTAATATTTTATGGTTTTGATCGATGCCTCCACCCGTTGGTCGGATGTTTGCCTACTTTCAACTAGGAATGTAGCATTTGCCCGCTTATTAACTCAAATTATTAAACTGAGGGGGGCTCATTTCCCTGATTATCCCATTAAGTCTATAAGACTTGATAATGCAGGCGAATTTACATCACAGGTTTTTTATGATTTCTGTTCATCTATAGGAATTGTAGTTGAACATCCTATCCCCCATGTCCACACCTAAAATGGCTTAGCTGAATCCATGATCAAGCGCATCCAACTTATTTCTAGGACTCTGCTGATGCAGTCCAACTTACCGGTTAGTGCTTGGGGACATGCTGTGTTGCATGCAGCAATGTTAATTCGACTTCGGCCCACGGCCTATCATCAATATTCTCCTGTACAACTTATATCATGACATCATCCCAATATTTTTCACTTACTCAAGTTTGGTTGTGCAGTTCAAGTCCCAATACCACCCCCTAAGCGTACTAAAATGGGACCACAACGTAGATTGAGAATATATGTAGATTATGACTGTCCTTCGATTATTCGATATTTAGAATCAAGGACATGAGATGTCTTCACTGCTCATTTTCCCGATTGTCAATTCGATGAGACAATCTTCCCGCTGTTAGGGGGAGATAAGATAGTTCCTGAAGAACGTATTGTTCCTGTAGAACAAACCGTTCTTGAAGAACGGCGAGAATTAACATGGAATACTTCCACTCTGTCTCATCTGGATCCCCGAACTTCACAATGTGAGAATGAAGTACGGAGAATTGTGCACTTGCAAGAAATTGCAAACAAATTACCTGATGCATTTAACGATGCAACAAAAGTGACGAAATCACATGTGCCAGCTATGAATGCACCTGCCAGGATTAATGTCCCTGTAGAACAAAGTCAAAATACGGCAGCAAAAGAATCTGCGATACGCCAGAAGCGTGGCAGACTTATAGGTTCGAAGGACTCAGCTCCGCGGAAAAAGAGAAATGAGCAATCATCATATCATCTCAAAGAGGCACGTAACGCTCCTAAAGAGGTTCCTCCCGAAGAGACACATAATGCTCCTGAAGAGGTTATGGAAAAGTCTGTTCTCTCTAGAATAATGGAAGTCCCTGGTGAGACTTTGGAAGCCCTTGAAGTGGCACCGGTACCGGAAAATGAAAAGATCTCTATACTTTACAATTATTCAAGAGAGAGATGGATGAGAAATGAAATTATCATCGATGACGCATTTGCATATGCGGTAGCTATACAAATATCAAAGGAAAATGATGATGATGATTGAGACACAGAACCACGTTCTATAAATGAATTTCGACAAAGAAAGGATTGGCCACAATGGAAAAATGCCATCAAAACAAAGTTAGAGTCTCTTAACAAACGTGGTGTGTTCGGACCTATAGTACAAACCCCAAAAGATGTTAACCCTGTAGGTTACAAGTGGGTGTTTGTAAGAAAAAGGAATGAGCTTAATGAAATTACTAGATATAAGGCACGGTTAGTGGCACAAGGTTTCCTACAGAAACCTGAGATTGATTATGAGGAAACATACTCCCCTATTATGGATATAACGATATTCGGATATTTGATAAGTTTAGCAGTTTCTCAAAATCTAGAAATGAGACTCATGGATGTTGTAAGCGCTTACTTGTATAGGGACTTAGACATAGAAATTCACATGAAAATCCCGGAAGGATTTCCTTTGCCTGAAGCAAAGCCAAGGAGTACGTACTCAATCCAATTAAGGCGATCATTGTACAGCATGAAGCAATCCGGAAGAATGTGGTACAATCGTCTTAGTGAATACTTATCTAAAAGGGGGTATGCAAACGATCCTATTTGCCCGTATCTATTTTTAAAGAATTTCTTGAAGGGATTTGCAATATTAGTAGTTTATGTGGATGACATAAATTTGACTGGGACTCCAGAAGAGCTCGAAGAAACTGCTGATTATTTAAAGAAATAGTTTGAAATGAAAGACTTTGGAAAAACGAGATTCTATCTCGGAATGCAAATCGAGATAAATTCTAATGGGATGTTGGTCCATTAATCTAATTATACCGAGAATGTTTTAAAACGATTTGGTATGGACAAGGCACATCCATTAAGCACTCCTATGGTTGTCCGGTCTCTTAATATAAAGAAAGATCCATACCGTCCCATCGAGAAAAATGAAAAGGTATTGGGTCCCGAAGTACCATACTTAAGTGCTATTGGGGCTTTGATGTACTTGGCATAATGCACTAGACCAGATATTGCATTTTCTGTGAATCTACTTGCCAGGTATAGCTCTGCACCAATTCAAAGGCACTGGATTGGTATTAAACACATCCTACGATATCTGCGTGGAACAACTGATTTGGGAATATTTTATGCTTACGATCATAGAGATTCCAGTTTAGTAGGATATGCAGATTCAGGTAATCTCTCTGATCCTCATAAGGGTCAATCACAGACAGGTTATGTGTTTCTAAATTGTAATACCGTCATTTCTTGGCGTTCTACTAAACAGACTTTGGTAGCTACTTCCTCCAACCATGCTGAAGTTTTGGCTCTTTATGAAGCCAGTAGGGAATGTGTATGGCTAAAATCTTTGATTTAGCATGTTCGTAGTTCTTGTCAATTACCTTCTATTGCAGGTACCCCGAATATTATCTATGAAGATAATGAAGCATGCATAAGACATATTCGAGAATGTTTCATTAAAGGAGACAAAACTAAGCATATAGCACCGAAGTTCTTCTTCACTCATGAACTTCAGAAGAACAATGAAATTGATGTCAAGCAAGTTTGTTCGAGTAACAACCTGACTGATCTGTTTACAAATCTTTGCCAAAATCAGTATTCCAGAAGTTTGTATATGAGATTGGCATGCGTAGAGTTCACCATCAAACTATGTAAATGGTTGCTGTCATCAGGGGGAGTGGTTTATCAGGGAGCATCCTGAAGTATGCTACCCATGGACATTTATGCGCTGTACTCTTTTTCCTTCTCTGGGTTTTATCCCACTGGGTTTTCCTAGTTAAGGTTTTAACGAGGCAGCATTATGCACGTCCAATACCAGTTCAATGATCTTGAAGAATGTTGTACTCTTTTTTCCTTCACTTTGGTTTTTTCCTACTGGGTTTTTCCTTAGCAAGGTTTTTAATGAGGCAACTGTCATTGAATGGTGGTCATCCAAGGGGGAGTGTTATAAGATATGGATCTTAGGTGGATGCCCACTTGGGATGAGTTAGGGTTAGATTTTGGTTTTCTCTTTTGCGGGGTTACTTTGCCTATATATATATAGGTATCTCTACCTTTGTATTGTATACACATAATAGATAATAGAAAACTCTCTCCCTTCTCTCTTTAGTATTCTCTTTTGGTCTCCCCCCTTTCACAACAAAATTTACACCCAAATTTTGATTCGTGGATATAGGATCTGAAACATTCGGATTTAGACTTTATTGTGCCAGCTAAGGATTTAGATTCAAAACATATTCGTGATTTTGTTGGCTTTATACATGTGTATCAATATTCTACACAACGTCATGCTAAATTCAGCTAGATATTGTAAAAATTTTGTTGAAAAACTTGATCCATTGGCTAATCAACTTAAACATTAGCCTCCAAAATGATGATTCTTTCTTTTACTCTTGCAACCGGTGGTCCATAGGTGCTAATCATCACGGGGAGAATCCCAACTTTGGGGATGATACCGCAAAGCATTGTGTGTGGGAGATTTTTATATTTTTTCTTTATATCTATAATTAATACTAGCACGACAATCTTTGTTTAGCACGTGTATATTCACCAATAACTGCAATGTATATTTGATGATTTGTTAAGAAAAACTCAGATTGCGTAAAATAAATCCTCATACGCTCATAAAAATGATTTGGTGATTATGATATGATTAGAAACGGAGTTTCTACAAAAAAAAAAAGTGAAGAGTGGAAAGAAGAGGTAGTTACATGAAGTGGAGGAGATGAGTGATTACATAATAGAAGTAGAGATAAGTGGTTACATATTGGAAGTTAGGGTTATAACTCCTAGTTAAAGTCATAAGTTATGGTTAAAATTATCTTCAAAACCCATGGCTTTAATATAATATATTCCTTTTTATAATATATGGTTTTTTTTTTCACCAAAAGCATCCTCAAATATGCCTTTACCTCCATGAGCATTCTCAGATACATGTAATACCCAAAAGCATCTTATACCGTATACTTTGATTTTTCCTCGGATCAAATTGCCCTTCAACCCCATTTTGTAACATTGAAACTAGATCGCATTCGTACACTGAAATAGTTTGAGAATTGTTATTTTTGTTTAATTCTTGAACTTGCTAGTCTATTCATGACATCATAAGTAGTTAACATTTATTTTAAACCCTTATTATAAAACAATAAAACGTCAAGGAAAAACATCATCAACTCTGAAAGTAATCGTCTCCGTGACTATAGTAAAAGCGGGGTTATGAATATGGAATGAAGTAGAGTATATATATATATATATATATATATATATATATATATATATACGGGGATGTGCTCTTAAAAAAATGAAAAGTCATAATAGAATGGTGCTCTTCACTCTCTCATAGTAAGGTGAGAGTGTCTCTCACAAGAGCACCTCCCATATATATATGTTATTTTTTTTATAAAAATGAAAAGGTCTGAAATTTTTAACAAAATCTCCACAAATTGTAGCAAGAGACTGCTTACTGTGACTACATTCATTATTGAAAAAACTCATCATAGAATGGCTGAACTCATATATTTACATACGGGAGCTGCTTCGGTGAGAGTGACTCTCACCAGTTATATGAGAGCTGGGCATCCCAGCCGTCCATCGTCTGACGAGATCCAACGGTGGGATGGAAAAAGTCAAAACAGCATGTGACATGGAGAGAGAAAATACTAACATGGAGAGAGAAAAAGGAACCCTTTTCCCTCTTCGTTTTTCAGATCCCGCCCAAATGTCTCTTGCAGCTGCCCTTTTCACTCTCTTCTCTGTTTTGCATAATCCTCTTCAGAGAACTCGTTGTGACGACGCTGCCGTGCCAGAACTGGTTGATCTCGTGAAGACGATCAGTTATTGCCCTCTTCGTTTTTCAGATCCTGCCCCAATCGTTTTTCAGATCCTCATCTGTAGAAGAAGACGATCAGTTATTGAGAAAGCTTGACGACATATAAAACGATGGACTATTCAACGCCAACGACGGATTCTTCCATTCAAGTTTATCAGGTGAGTTTTATTCCGGTCACAGTTTTGATGTGGGTTTTCAAAAAAAAAAAAATTCCTAGGGTTGTGTTAATCTGAGTTATTTTTTATTTGCTAGGGATTTTTAGCACTTACGATTAATTCTCTTAACTCTGGATACTCTTTTACGATTAATCTGAGTTATTTTTTATTTGCTAGGGTTGTGTTAGTGTTTATGAAAACAGGGGCAGATGTTTAGTAGATGACTGATTTTGGGGTCTTTGTAGTATGTAGGGTTTTAATTTTTTTTGGGGGGTTTTTGAAGATGATTTTTTTTTTTTTTGGCATTATGGTTGTTTGGGGAATTATGTTTGTTGTTGTTTTATGTGGGTTTATCATTTTTTCGGCCGTTGAAGTTAGTTTATGGTCTCTCGGGGTTTTTGTAGGTTGATAGAAATTTTGTGGATAGAGGGCTTTATGCAGTGTTCATAGTCATTTTGAGTGGAGTTTATTGGTTGTTGTTTATTACACCGTGAGACAGCTTTAGTTTGCTATATTAGATCAGGCAAGTGGATATGGAGCATTGAAATAGCTATCTATAATAAGATGAGTTGCCTTGACAAGTCTCTGGTCCAAATCTCCTGTTGGGTTTGATATCAAAGGGATTGTTAGAGTAGTAAAAAGGTAAAGGCAAAGAAATAATTGATTATTGAGGTTGGGATTTATCATGTCTTCTTTATAGGCTTTCTTGCCTGAAAAATCATGTAAAAGATCTGTTGCATGAATACCCATTGAATCATTCCACTTCCAATCTCTTGGGGTTTGAATCAATTTTTTTTTTCAATTACTTTTACTGTTTCTTCATCACAATCTCTTAATTTGTTTACATGTAATGGCTTTCCAATACCTTCTGTTGAATCTATTGTGTGCCTCTTTGTCTAACAATTTATTTTCAAGATCCGGTATGTTAGTTGAGTATTTGTATATTGGTGTAATTTTAGATATGGGTTTTGATTAGAGATTGCTATTCTTAGCAATCTAGTGTTTATAAGGACTGAGAAATTATAATCTATTATTTGTAAATTTTCAAAATACAAATGGCAAAAAATATTTCGCATGTTTTATTATTGTTTAACTTTGTTCTTAATTGATAACATCATTCAGAAGGAATCGGCTAACATGGCTGTAACGGAATCCTTGCCTCTATCGGTTCAAATGCCTATGGTGTATTTCTCACAACATATGCCCATCATCCATCCATCACATCAGTCACAACAAATTCCTATGATGTATTTCTCACAACAAATGTCTATCATGCATTCATCGCAATACCTACAACATCCAGCCGCACAAGAAATGCCCTTCACTACTGTCACATATTCCTCATCTCATTCAGTAGAGATGCCTGTCCATTCATCGCAACATGTGCTCCATTCATCTACTAGTGCAAGTCAAGTAAGTTTAGTTTCTTATATTTTCATCTAGATAACATATGCTTCTAATAATAAAATCCTGTCCTCTCTTTCAATAATTTGCTTCTATGAGTATGAAAGAAATAAACATCATTTGATGTATTTCTTTTCCATTTTGGTGTGCATTGGAACATTGTTTAGAAAGAATCAGGCGCATCTTCAACAGTTAACTCATTTATTCCAAATGTAGAAGAGGTAAATATACCAAGAGTAGGGATGTTGGTGGATAGCATAGAGGATGCTTACAACCTTTACAATACTTATGCAAAAGCTGCGGGGTTTAGTGTTAGAAAAAGCTTCGATGCAAGACGTAAAAACGAAGTGGTTTGGAAAAGATTTGCGTGTTCCAAAGAAGGCGAAAAAGTAAAGAAGATGAGTGGTGCAAATGTTGTACAGAGGCGTGTTACAGACATTTGAGAGAATTGTGGGGCTGAATTACAAGTAAGAAGAAATGAATTTGGGCAGTGGGTTGTAAGCAAATTTGTTGTTGAACATTCCCATAATTTAAGTTCTCCTCGAAAGGCTCATATGTTACGATCACACCGTAATGTGCCTGCACCGAAGAGAAACTTGATAGATTCATTCAGTGCTGCAAATATACGCACCTGTAGTCAAATGGATATATTTGAGGTTCAAGCAGGTGGTCGTCCGGATTTGGTTGGTTTCACAGAAAAAGATGTCCGGAATTATGATAGAGACAAAAAAATGAATAACATGGGCAAAGATGGTCAAAGGTTATATGAACATTTTAAGCAGCTAAAAGAAACAAGTCGATCACTGCTTTTTTCAATAGAATCAGATTCTGAGGGTCATGTGAAACATGTGTTTTGGACCGAGCATATCTTTCGAGCATCATATAGGGAGTTTGGGGACGTCGTTGGATTTGACACGACGTACAAAACTAATAAATTTGACTTGGTTTTTGGTGTATTCACAGGAGTGAATCACCATGGGCAAACAACAGTATTTGGTTGTGGACTGCTTTCAGATGAAACATTTGAGACTTTTGTGTGGTTATTTAAGACTTGGCTTGAAGCAATGCCCGGAGAGGCACCTAAATTGATCTTAACTGATCAGGACCCAGCGATGAGAAAAGCAATTAAGTTAGTACTTCCCACCACATGCCATCGGTTCTGTGTCTGGCACATAATGCAGAAGCTAAATGTTAAGCTAGGTGGTGTTGCAATCCACAATGGAGAGTTGGTTTGGAGAATAAAAGATATTATATATAACTCTGAAACAAAAGAACAGTTCGTGTCTAATTGGGAGAAGTGTTTGGAAAAATATGAAGTGCTTGATAATAAGTGGCTTAATGAAATGTTCAAAAACCGTGAGCTGTGGGTACCAATATTTATGCGCGGTACTTTCTTTGCAGGGATGATCTCGACACAAAGAAATGAAAGTATAAATGCCTTCACCAAGCAGTTAGGGACAGAAAATGATGGTTTGTGTGATTTTGTCTTGCGGTTGGAAGGAGTGATTGCCCAGTTAGGAAGAAATGAGCTAAAAGCTGATTATGACAGTCTAAATGGCAAGCCGATTTTGAAGACTGATTGGCCAATGGAGAAACAAATGTTGGAGATATATACAAGAAATTTTTTTTTACAAGTTTCAGGAACAATTCATGTCAATGGCAACTTGCATTATACAACTTCAGAAAGATGAAGAAAATGAAAGGAATTATGATGTTTCCACATTTAAAGGTGCAAAGGAAATTGTCTGTAGGGTAATTTTTATAAAAGATTTGAAGCATGCAAATTGTTCATGTCAAATGTTTGACTTTGAAGGAATCCCATGTAATCATATTCTTTGCATCCTTAAACAAGAAAGGATATTTGTTTTGCCGGACCAATATATTTTAAGAAGATGGACTATTCAAGCGAGAAAAGGGTCCGATGTATACATGAGTCTCTTTGAGCGATCAATTTCATTTGATAATTCGTTGGTTGCACGGCACGGGGATTTATTATATTATGAGACAATGGCCGTTGATGAATCATCTATGTATGTAAAGGCATATGAAAATGCTAAACAAGTCTTATTGGACCTTGTACGAACATCCCATACAATAAATGAAACTGCGGGGACTGGAGATATGAAAGGGGGTAATTCTTGTGAAAAAGAAGGGGATAAGTCCGTTGATGCAAAGCAGTATCTTGAGCCAAAGCATATTAGCACAAAAGGACGTGCCAAGAGACTTAAATCCTCCAAAGAAAAAGCACTTAAAAAGGCCCGGCTATGTCGAGGTTGCAACAAACGTGGTGTTTCACATGACAAGCGCAACTGTCCTGCACTATTAAATAGGTAATCTCTTACATAGAATTCACTATTTTAATAATGCCATACTAAACTATTAGCTCTTCTTATTCATTAAATTTTATTTGCAAATTTACATCTTAGGGCCATTGTTCAAGAGTCTGCGAATTCTCAAGGTACAACAGGAGATGATTCATGCTCATTTGATCAAGACGACACTTCTATAAATACAAGTTCCAATGATGAATATGAGGCTATATTTTAGGTGAAAGTTTAAGTTTGATTTGCTACGTATATTTTTAACAATGCTTCTTTACATTTGACAAATATATATGGTTTCCTTACTTTCTTCGCTACTCTTTTGTCTATGCAGATGGTGTGAAAGAAGAAGAACAAATGTAAATGAATGGAACTCATACTCAGTGAATGGAATTGTTTTGTTTCAAGAACTTTTGTTTCAGTGAATGGATATGTAACTCATAATCAATGAATGGATAAGGCTATGTATGGCCTTGTTTTGTTTCTAGTGTATTTTTTTGTTTTGTTTCAAGAACTTTTGTTTCAGTGAATGGAAATGTAACTCATAATCAGTGAATGGATAAGGCTGTGTGTGGCCTTGTTTTGTTTCTAGTGTATTTGTTTTGTTTTGCTTCAAGAACTGTTGTTTGTTTCAAGAACTGTTGTGCATGGCAAGAACAGTTGTAGGGGGGTCTGGTAAATTGCTAATATCAGAACAGTTGATGGGATTTTCAGATTTCTTTCAATTAGTCTTTTTTTGAAAGATGCATCTTGATGCTGGACATTAGCCCGAGAAATGAAAAACATGATGTTTATATGTTTGAAAAGATGAAAATGTAATCCTTGAGATGGAAACCCTTTATCGCTTTCTTTCGTCTTCGAGTTTCAGTTGTCATATAGATAAATATCGGTCTGAAAAACTGAAGGTTTTGAGAATGTTGCAGACATCATCTCGGGTTGAATTCTCCATTCTCTCCCAGATGCAACTACATAGAAATTCTTGGCACAAAAAAAAAAATTTAAAGTGAATCTGCTTACC
Organism: Umbellularia californica; assembly: GCA_028538565.1. Classification (NCBI taxonomy): domain Eukaryota; kingdom Viridiplantae; phylum Streptophyta; class Magnoliopsida; order Laurales; family Lauraceae; genus Umbellularia; species Umbellularia californica. The sequence continues at coordinate 53,475,502 of JAPQWN010000004.1, read as the reverse complement.
TTATTAATGTGAGCAGGCTACTCTCCAGAATGGAAAATAAAATTGCAGGGGCTCTTTGTCAAAATAGACGCATGCATTTTGCCCATCCCAAATGGCATTTGATGGAAATGATCTAGGCAAGATTCCCAAAAGGTGGTTTTGCAGTGGGCAGAGGCATTTGGGTAGGATTGAACTGTGACTAAGTTGCCATCTCATCTGGAAAAGCAGAAAACATCTGATGCTGATGATGATCTAGTTGTTCCTGATGCATTCAGTTGATGAGGAAAACGTTCGCACATATGCTGTTGCTGTGGACATGCCTGCTGTAACTGTTGAGGCATTCCATTCATTGTGAATCCACTCAGTGGGCACATATGCCCATACTGAAACAATTCACTGCGAATTCACATGGTGTGGGTACAGATGACGCTGTTGCTGATAAGCTATTTCATTCAAAATAAATCCAGTCGGTGGGCACTTAATAATTGGATTTGGTTGTTTCAATTCAACTTCCAATTTGCATGCAAACATGAACTCTGCCAAATCCCAAAAGATGGAAATAAAGGAAAGCATTGCTCATGGATAGTTCCACTGGTTTTAGTTACCTGTCAAAGCCTTCTAGTATGGTTTTTAGGCTCCCATCCAATGGGATATAGTCCTTGAGTCAAGTCCAGATGTACTGTTTTGTCTTCCTTAAACCAATTATGTTGTCATCATGATAGAAACATTTAGAAAATCATTCAGACACAAATTCATTCAACCATTTAAATTGCACCTGACATTGGATGGTCTCAGCTATGCCCATGTAAACATAGATTAATTCACAAATTCATTAACACCCGGAATGATATGTAAACTAAAATACAACACATGATCATCAATACACGACATATAGCCACGAAACTGCGATGTATTTTGCTTAAATGCATATTCCTTTTGTCTTCGCTCTCAATATGTACACGCATGAGTCAGTTTTGTGCCTCTAATGCATCTTTAATTCCTTCAATTGTTGCTGTCAAGTTTCCATTGACGTTTTTAAGGCTTGAGTTAGGTGGATATTCGCTTGAGACTTGATCTTTCCAGAAGAATGCATCACATCCATTGTCATCCTACAATCAAATTGAATTTTTCAGTAATCACAACAAATAGGAAAGTATACTCTTCAACTCACTTACATTCCAATATGGACATCTCCAAAACTTCCGGTTTGGATTGGTCTCCGTATGACTCGTAAATAACTTCATATCTCCACTCCCCCACGGGCACTTTGGAGCCCATTTAGTGTTCCTTGAATTGGATGATGACATCTTGTCTAGCCCCCTTTAACCTACATATCAATCCCGTTTATTTTGTTAGAAGAATATAGAATGCACAGTTTACTTTCACATAGGCATATTGTCAAACACCTTACTGCTAACAACTTAACACACTTTCTGCAAACATCATGGCTATGCTTCCAAAACAAATACATCATGGCATTAAAAAAAAAAAAAAAGCAGCCATACAAAGTCATACAACCTACATGAATAAAAATGAAAAAAAAAATATTCCGTACTTGAGATGGTTGCAGAAACAGGGACTTCTTCAAGTAATGAATTCTTGCATATTTGAAACATAACAAAGATTATGGCTGCAACTCAAATGACACAGCTGAAAGGTACAGTTTACATACTACAAATCACATATTCTGGAAAAATGGAATGTTATTTGTTTATTATTTTCATTTGAGGCAGAGGAAAATTTAAAAATCACTTGGGGTAGTTTTGGTTTTCAGACATTTCCACCCTAAACCAGCAGCAACCTGCATTGCGTTGAGAGAGACTGGAATTAAAATGATTTCCTACCACCCCAATTGTTTTACCAAAATATTCGATGATCTTGTGTTAGGAGACACCCAAGCACCCTAAACACTCAAATCGCATGTAACAACTTGAAGCATTTCAGAGAACTAAATATTTCCTACAGGCATCAAAATCAAGTATCTTAAGAGCTCTAGAAGTTATCTTGTACAAGAAAATATCATCCATTTGCTCAATGTTGCTGTACCCTGTACCCTAATCTTCAGAATAAGATCACCCCTTCCTTCTGGCAACCAAATCTAACAAAGAAAATGAGTGATTGAAGAGGAAAGAGAAACCTGAGAGACTGGAGAAGATGGGTGCCCCTTCCTTCTGGCAGCCAGATCTATTTTGAATATGAGGGATTGAAGATTGGAGAGAGAGAGAGTGGAGAAGCTGGGTGCTCCGGTTAGCCAGATTTAACAGAGAAATGTTATGGATTGAAAAGGATAGAAAAACTGAGAGACTATAGAAGATGGTTGCAAGTCAAAAGTCTTGAACGATCCTTGCTCCATTTTGCAGGTTTCTCTTCTCCGCGTTTCATTTGGAGGGTAGCCAGCGTTTTGAAAACTCCATGGCTCGTTTTGAAAAAAGGGCAGCCGCAAGAGACATTTGGGCGGGATTTGAAAAACGAAGAGGGAAAAGGGTTCCTTTTTCTCTCTCCATGTCAGTATTTTCTCTCTCCATGTCACATGCTGTTTTGACTTTTTCCATCCCACCGTTGGATCGCGTCAGACGATGGACGGCTTGGATGCCCAGCTCTCATATAACTGGTGAGAGTCACTCTCACTAGTGCAGCTCCCTTTACATAAATCATTCATTCAAATTTATAATTATTAGTCAATCTAAATGCACCTCCATGTATAATATTTTTGTTAACTTTTGACTACTAAACTATTAAGCCTCTTATCAACATCGCAAGTTGTTTATCGACATTGCAACTTAATTATGTTAATGTTCAATTCATACCTAAGCCTGCGAATGATGTTAGACACATATATAGACATAAAAACCCGAGCTTGCGAGTATTATGTTTTGAACTCGCAAGTCATATCTCGAGCTTATATGTGTCATGTTTCGAACTCGCGTGACATAAAGTGAAGAGCAATTTGTTATGAGAAAAAATGAAGTCTATTGTATAATATGCTTTTGGGTATTACGTATATTTGAGGATGCTCTTAGAGGTATAGGGATATTTGGGGATTTTTTTTATATACCCCATTAAAAAAAAACTCCCAGTACATAAATGCAGGTGAATGTAAATATTTAAATTTCTCAAAGATCAGACTTTGCTCGAATGACTTGGTATGTGAAAATCACCATAAAAAGCTGTGAGATAGAATATACTCTTTAACTCATTTTCTTCATCGATAAAATAAATAAAATCGTACATCTAGAATCCAAATCACCAAAGCACATTTGACTTTACATGATAAAAATAAGATAGAGACCACATACTATCTTCAAACGTTTATGAGCGGTAACCTTGGGCCCGTTTGGGAATTTACCAATTTAAGTTAAAATAACGCAAAGCCTCTATTTTTCAGGCAAAGGTCACATCAAAAGTAATACATCTTTAAAATTTCCTCATTCTTAAAAAAATTGTCAAAAAGCAACCTATTTTCCCCAATAAATGAAAAAATAACCCACTTTTTATACAAAAAGCAAAAAAAAATTTCCAATCAAAGCAACTAAAGACAATATAACAATCATAATCTGCTTATATTTTATTATCTCTAAGTTTGATATTTTTCTTTACCTTTATTTTGTGAGAAGGTTACCAAATGGGCCCGCGACAGTCAATCCTTGACAATATTGTATATATATATATATATAGGGAGATCTTCAAGTGCATCCTTCCCTCACCACTTTTTGGTGAGGGACGCCCCTTTTGGGTAATATTAAAGTACAAAGTGTACTTTTGTACTTTGCTTTTTTCCACTTTTGTACTTGCTTTTTCCCCAAAAGGGGTGTCCCTCACAAAAAATGGTGAGAAATAGATGCATATGAAGACCCCCCATATATATATATATATATATATATATATATATATATATATATAATTTTAGGGTAAGAGCCAAGAAATTGCATGCCCTCGGAGGCCTTCAACCCACCCAGGATCTGCGATCTGATAGTGAGGATAGTAGAGTAAGTGCAGCCCTGGCCCGGACCTTTGACAGCCCTATAAGATGCAGCCATACCTACCATTAGGTGACAGGCTCAAGACCAAACGGTGTGGCCGTGCAGGGATAGCAAGATGTCTGGAGTGACACCACATCTACTTCCCGCCCCATCTCTCTCTGCATTCCCTCCAAAGCTTCCTCCAACTTTCTCTCCATTCTTCCCCAAAACACACCAAAAAATCAACTTCTCCTCTCTCTCTTACCCCACTTCCTTCCAATTCTCCCCAGTCTCTAATGTATGGATAAAAACAAACACTACCCATATATTTTTTTTCTCTAAAATGATGCTCAAAACCCCATCTGAAATCTGCTATTTTTTTTCAACAGGGACGAACTGGGTTCCCAAATTTCGCTTCGAATAAACACAGAACCAGCAACAGCATCGAAGAGGAAGAGGAAGAAGTAAAGGGGGAGGAGAAATCTATGTTGATGATGCCTCTTCATGAGATGCAGCGCTGGTTTGAGAACAAGCCTGTAGGTTTTGGAGAAGGGAAGATTTATGATACTTCGGCTGAGGATAAGATTGTGGAAGAGTTGGAACAGGCTAGAAGAGCACAGCTTGCCAACATCAATAAGCTGAAGCACAGTTCTCCTCAGGAGATTGCGGCGAGAAAGAAGAAAGAGATGGAGATGCAGAAAGGTATTTTCAATAATTGGGATGTGGGTGTTTTCAATAATTAATGAATTGATCCTATTCAGAGCTGCATTGTCGATTTGCAAGAACTGGGATCTGGGTTTTACTCTTTTTGTTGGTTTTGATAGTGAATTAATGTAATTTAGAACTGTGTTTGTCTACCCCATTTGCCCATTTCATGAGAACACTGAGAACTAGATGTTTTATTTTTTTCTATCTCTTAGGGATCGTTTGTATTTTACGCGTGGGATATGTAAATACAATTCACACATGTAAATAATGAATATTCAAATTTTAAGTATGTAACGTTTATACATGTGTTCTTTTTACAACGTTTGTCTAATAACACTATTTTCGCATCATTTACTCATGTGATTTATTTTTCTATGTCATGATATGTGTATATGTATTAAATGATTTTGTAAATGATACTTAGTAATCATTAAATTATATTCTACTATAATGATATGAAACGGAGATAAAAAGGTCTAATTTATATCAAAGTTTTCATCTGCATTTTTGATCCTTAAAAAAGAACATGTCTTTCGACATGAAATATACTTTTCAAAAATATATATTTCTATCAATGATCACGTAAAAAAAATGCATTTCAACATGTTTGGTTAAGGAAATATGAGTTTATAGTCTGATTGTTAAGAAAATAGTATTATTATTAATATTTTATTAATTAATATATAGTTCAGTATTATCTTAATTCATTATTCAATTTGCATAAAACTTAACCCATACATCTCACTGGCTTTATGCTAATATTAATCAATTATAGAAATAGATTTTATAAAAAAATTTTTAGCAAGGCAAGAGAGAGAAATAGAGAGGTTACATTCATAAAAGGGGATGAGATGCAGGGAGGGTTTTCATTCATAGCTTTCATCATTATTCACACATCTTTTATTAGTATTTTGTAAATGCGTTGGGGTTTTGAACCCAAACCTCTTTGATGGAAATGCATCTTTTGTTATTATTTTTCTAAATGCGTTGGAGGAGGGTTTCGAACCCAGAACCTCTTGGATGGAAATTGCCCCAAAACCAAGCCGTCTGCCTCTAATGGGTATTCTTTGAAATCACATGTGGCTTGGTATTCTCTTTTCCCACCTGAACAAGTGTTCAAATCTTGGTGTGAAAATGGGCCCATTTTCACACCATTTACACATCTGATTTTACACACATGATGCGTAAATACTTGCAAGCAAACTTGATTGATGCGTAAATATTACACATATTCATCATTTACATATGTAAATGAGTGTAGACAAACGACCCCTTAATGTAAATGATAATCATGTGTATATGATTAGTATTACTATTCCCAAATCGATTCTGCAGATTTATATACTGATGAAAATGAAGAAAGTTCCTTCTTTTCTTCTTGGTGCTACATTGAAGAGTCAAACTCACTAACTTTATCTGACGCACTCACGTCCCTAACATGCTCAGCAACTGCTGGAGACCAATGAAGAAAGTTATTTCACAATAGACTACTTTGTGGGCTGTCACATTTGTAACGTTCTTTCCTTTTAGGATATAATGGTCAAAGCTTAAGGATATATGGTGAGAGAGATATATGGTCAAAGCTAGTATAGTTTGAGAGAGAGATGATTTTGTTTCTTTGTTTGTTTGAACGATTTGGGATCTCTGTTCTCTTTAAAACCAATCAATGAATCCAATTTAAAGCTATTATTATGTCTACCTATCTGTTCATTTCATAAGAACTCCCAGACCTAGATTTTTTCACAAAGTAAATTGCAGATATGTATATATGATTACACATTGAAGGAATTACTTGTCTCAAATCCAAAAAAAAAAAATTGTTTCCAAAATACATACTGTGAAAAAGAAGAAAATTCTTCCACAATGTGCTGCTGCACATATACTGCATATTTAGCTCGGATACTACATTTGGGGAGTTAGATCCCTCCTTTTTCTGTCCCATCACTTCAGTCTAATTCTTGCGGCTATTATTGGAATGATTGTGTGGATGTCCATGGTGGCAGTTTCATTGCTCTTCCTATTATATGGTTGCCAGGAGGTCTGCTGACCCTTTCAACAGTCCAACAATCTACTTATATGACAGATCTCAATGTTCTACATCATGGATCTGGTGCAGGTTGGGGACTGCTGCGGTTGGCTGCACTTGAATTACTGGTAGAGTTGGGGTTATATAATCAAAGCCTAGTGGCTGGTTTATTTCTGTCAACTTTGGAAAATTTGATTGTCAGTTGATTGATCCTCTGGGCTGAACCTAAGCAACCCGGAGTAACCAAATATTGACCTGTTTTAATTCAATTGACATCAAATCTCTTTGTAGCATGTTGCAGCTCTTTTGTTTTATCAGCTTTCTGTTTGAGTCAATAATATCTGACTTTGCAGTACTTTAATGGAGATATGCAGCATTTGAAGCTGTTCAATGTGGAGTTGAAGTTCGTATTGGGAACCTTCCTAAGAAAAAGAACATCCATCGTGATCTGCAATCAACCTTTAAGGGCTTTCCTGGAATTCTCCATATAACCCCAGCAGTTTCTGGAAACAAAAAGACAAGGGATCCTATTTGTAAGGGGTTTGCTTTTATTTACCTGGAGTCTGAAAAGGCTGCAGACAGGTAATAACAGACTCATTTGTCCTCTATATGTTTATCTGCAATGAATCACATGTTAATTTTACCAATAGAAGTACTTAAAAAATGTGTGTAAGAAATATATCATGCCAGTTATATATATATATATATTGTATGGATTGGTAATTAAAGGTACTTATTTGTGTTTGAATACTGAAGTTCTTTACCAGTTGGTTTGGTTTAAGGGGCAACTGATAAAGCCTAGAAACTTGGGTAAATCGATTTTTAAATTGTTTTCTCTTCCTACGACAAATTTTATCCAGTAAATGGCAATTCTTTTATATCAAGAAAAGTGCCTGGGCATGAGTTCTTTAAAGGCTTTGCCATCATCACACCCGTTGCGTGGTATGCAGTTCCAGAGAGTGAAATCGTGAACAATCATTATTTTTTCTGTATTCAACACATTGATTAATGAAATTTCTGAATTTCTAACACTGATTAATAAAATTTATGAATTTTTCTTCCAATGTTGTACATGTAATTCTGTGCAGTGCCAGTGATGGTGAATCCATGATCATGTTTTTGCTATCTTGAGGTTTTGTCTTTGGAAGTTGAACCGCTGGTAGTCTTCCTTCTCCTTGTTGGCATTGCGTTTGATGAATAAAGCTTGGTAGCCTTACCTTTGAGATTCTCTTGGCAACACCTTTTTTCAGAATAAGCCTTGGAGGACGAGGCGAAGGTGGCCGTGGAAAATACTGGGTCTTGATGGTTTCACCTGAGGTTGCTTCCAAGTTTTTAGGGATCTGATTAAGAGTGATTTCTTCAAGATAATGTTCGAATGATAGTATAAAAAATGACATGTTTCTTGACGACCAAAGATCATAGGAGCGGAGGATCTTAAAAAAACATGGTCCATCACTTTTCATGGGAGCATCTGTAAAATTCTGTAACCATTCTCTCCAAGTGATTAGGGGAAGTTTTGCGCCATTATCTCCCCTTTCCATTTTGTTTGTTTGTTCGAGAGAGTTCAATTCTAGGCGAAGTCCTAAAAGTAAATCGTTATGTGAGATCCAAGGCAAGGCAGGAGAAGATTTTACTAAAGGTGGACACGGAGAAAGCATATTATAGGGTAGATCCGTGCTTCCTCTTTGTATATGCTTAGAAGGTTGAATCTTGTGCATAGGTGTCAGCAGTGTTTTTTTTTTTTTAAATCTCTCAGCCGCTGGCGGAACCAGGGAGGGGCGGGGGGTGGCCATGATCCCCCCAAAATTTATGAAACCCTCCCTAGGATTTGGGGAGATTATATATATATATATATATATATATATATATATATATATATATTAAATATGGCCCCTCCAAATTTTCAAAAAACCCTCTTAAGTTCTTGAAAATTCCATCCAATTTTACATATGGCCCCTCCAGAGTGGTTTTTTTTTTTTTTGCATTGTGCTAATCCCCCCCTCTTCTTTTCCTGGGTCTGCCCTTGCTCTCAGCTCACTGAGAGAAAATCCAAGATCCCCTTTGACAATGGTTCCTGATTGTAGAAAGATTAGAAGAAGGCTTACTTATTTTATATATATGTGTGTGCGCGCGTGCGCATGTGAATCACTTCAATTAAGTACGCATTGCCTACTGGTTTGGTATTCTTTCATTTGTTGTTTATAGTACTGGTATTGGTGGCAAAGACGCTTGTGAAAGTTCAAACGGATTCCCTTTGGGGAAGAGAGTAGTCTTGCATATCTCACTTGAGTGGTTGGAATGAGGTTAAAATTTTTTAAGTTGGCTTGGGAATTGAAAGGATTTAGAGAAGGAATTGATTGCTTGTGACATAATAGTGGCAGCATAGTTTTTAAAGAAATGCCCTTTTTTTGAGAAAAGTTGATAGCATTTTTTAGGTTCTTAGGCCTGTCTACAATGTGACAAGCTGTATCTACAAAGAGGATTCCCAACATGAGGGAAGTGAATTACAATGTTGGATGTCAAACCAACGTACCAAGCTAAATGTGAGGACTGAAAGTTGTATTCTTTCTAGGATGATGTTTAGATAGGGGACACTTTCGTTGCCTTGCAATTTCCAAGGCTCCTTAATATTCCATTTAAGGAAGAAAAAAGGGGGAAGGATGTGACAATTAAACGAGTTATGAGTTTTTAGGTGAAGGAAAGATCATTTGACTTTAAAATCCCAATTTTGATGAATAGATTCATTATATTGATGATGTTGAGTATTGAATGAAATGGTATTGATGTCCTTGGAAATCATTTTCAAAAGAGGACTTCATTCGAATCTCTCTTCAGATCCTTTCATGTGGGAAGTGGAATTTATATTCCTTGTGCATGAGTATGGGAGCATGGAGCACCTAGAAAGAGAAAGTTGTAGATGATTTGCTTTCCATTTCAGGAGCTATTACAAATGGCCACTTTGTGGAACTCTTTCAGGTTAGGTGATTCAATAGACAAGTACCGATATCCTGCATTGCTAGAGCCTGTAGTACAGTTGGAAGGTGCTATTTTCACAACAATGAGGTTGTGGGTTCAAGTCATGTATCAAGCACTGGGTGTCTTTTAAAAGAAGTTTGATAGTACTCAGAGAGGAAATTTACTTGGCAGAATGGAAGGATTCTATTTGCTGACATTAGCGGGGCATCTTGGGGAAGCTTTTTGGAATGAAACATCTTGGAGGAGTTCCATGTAGGAATGACATGTGCTTCTAGCTTTTTGGGTTTTGTGAGAGAGATCCTCACAAATTTCACTCAGCTCTTTAATTTTGCTATTTAACACCACACCCATTTGGGGCATAGTAATGCTTAGGTTTATTGTTGATAAAAAAAAAAAAAAAAATTCACAAGCAAAAGAAGAATTCACCACATAATTTGTATTCTACTTGATGTGATATATTTGAATCAAGATGATATAGGAGAGAATGTTGTTGATTTTATCGAAGTGACAAACCTCCAAGGTGTGCTCCCAGGGTCTTCATAAAACAATGTTCAAGTTTTATCAGGGTTGTCTTTGCCTGCATATTTTTCCATGAGAATGACCTCTTTTTCCAAGATTTATGCCAAAAACATAGTTCGTTTCCATTTGAAGTCAGGACGGGACCTAACTATCCTTGAAAGGATACGAAATGTGGAATTGCTAGAAATGACTTCCCTGGATTGCTTTTATTATTTGAGATTTGGGGTCTGTTTTTCCTGAAATCGGCTAAAATTACAACAATTCTGTGAAGTTCAAAAGTAAAGATGGGCTTTTTACGAGATGGTGCATTTTCATTTGCTACACTCTTGTTTCTGTTTGCTAACTATTTCATGTTATGAAATCTGTCATTATTACAGAAAAGGTTTCATGTAGCCATTTTTAGATATATTATCTTGATTCTTTGTGATATATATATTGAATACGAAATAATTTGGACTATTTCTCGGTTTGTGCATGTCATCCTTGCGCAGGGGCCATGCTATGTATCATTCCAATTTTATCGGATGTCTCCGAAGTTCTTTTTTATATTATTTTTACATATTGAAAAAAATAGTTGATATTTTGGATTGTGATATTATATTTAAGTTACTTATCTTTTTTTTTTTTTTTTTAATATAAACACATGTTTATTGTCTGAGAATTTCAACATATCGAAGATATCCATGCATGGTACATTACATGGGGATGCCTTTAACAATCTGGGACTAGAGATTGGAGTATGACTCAGATGCCAGTGGCAATACAAGACATTGCCTTTGTTTTTACGACTTGAAGATTGATAAAAAAAGTGACATAATTCGTGAGTTGAGCAGGTGGAGCCTGTTATTCTCGTGAGCACTACCCATGGCAGTCCTGCTACTGGACCCTGAGAAAATGAAGGAAAGAATGTTATTCTACAATTGTAGAATAGGGTAGACCTCAAACAGAAAGTAAACTAGTGGACAACTTGATGTAAGACAAATAAATCTCGCTAACTAAACTATATCACAAATCCAAATCGCACTGCTTCAGCCCAAGGTCCATCTAACAACCTGTGTAAAAATACCCAGTCGTGGTATCCATCACACCCTACAAGAACTCGTACCACAGTTAGAGTTATGTTACTAATAGAAACAAAGCAACTGCTTATTGAACTGTCCAGAATTAATCAATGCTGGACTTTGATAGCAACTCTGCAACTGTATTTTCATTGGCAAACAGACAGATACAAACAAGTACATGTGCTGTCCAGCAGTTGCTTGTATATTGAAACTATAATGATGGTATATTAATATAAACAAAATATGCTTGATTCTTGTAGATCAAATGGTAATCATGGTAACGCAATTGCTTCCTTTCAGTTTTTGAATTTTACAAACTTCCCTGTTGTCAATTGGTTTGTTTTTTCTGCTTGTACAAGACTGCAGGCTGTTTGGAATGACAGTCAGCCTATAACAGGCTTGCCTTTAGCCAGACAACATTGATACAATCTCAACAACAACCAAGAGAGCAAATCTCCTGCTGTTTATAAGCTGATAGGAGATGAAGATAGAAGAAGGCAGCAATAGCAATAGTTAAGGGAAAAGAAACCCAAAGAAGATGATAGTGAGACAAAGCCTCACACATGTATTCACAGTGAATACAAATAGGGCAGATCTTTCACACACAATTAAACACATAAACTCACAGTTGCAACAAAGAGAGCGTTCCAACCGTGCTATGGGCTTATCTATTTAAATAGAAAAAAAAGCTCCCATAAACCTCCTGGCTGAGCGGCCTATATCTATTTAAACAAACGTCAAAGCGCAGAGATGCTAAATTATGTGTCCATTGAAACCCTCTTAATATGACTTGACTTAATGCATGATATTGATGAATTAGTGCAAAAGTATAAGGACCTTTAAATAATCATGAATTCAATGTAGAGGTGCCAATTTGACATCCAGGCCGACTAGCAGGCCCAGCCGACCAACCAGGTCCCATTGCTAGGCCTAAATGCCTGATCCAACCCGTAATAGGCCCATTTGTGCATTTGTGCAGGGGCCACTATAAGGACCTGCACTGAAATCTAGTGTGGTCTACCACCCTGTGAGGTGCACAGCTTTCACTTGTGCAAGCTTGGGCATAGGATGTCGTCCTCATGTTCTTTCCTTTTCCTTATTTATTTGCATTTAGAACACTATATTTGGATGGTTTGGATTATTTCATCTCTTTGGAACTTTTGGTTTGCTTTAGGTTGTGTTTAGACCTTATTATTATTGAGAGGCATATAAATTTTAGCAATAAAACAACAGGCACATCTTGTTGGTTTTTCTTTTCTTTTCTTTTTTTAAAATGGTCTCTTTGCATCAAACCATTCCTAGGAACTAGTGCTGATCTATCCGCTGAAATTCTATTTCTCTCAGCTGGCTGAGTGATTGCTTATGGTTTGTGCTGGTTTTCCCTTGATTTTACTGTGCATTTTGCTATATTTTGGTGTTTGAAACATACAAGTGCTATCTAAATCTAGATATGGCTCCTTCAACATTTGTAGATCTATCCAAAGAGGCTGGATTCACATTATAATGTTTGCCTTTAACAGTTGAGAGTTAATTAGGAATCCTAGTTACACACACACACACAAAAAAAAAAAAAAAAAAAAGAAGAAGAAGTCAACTAAAGAATCCTATGAGTAATAGAGATTTCTGCACTACTGGGGGAACTTGCACTGGTCCCTCGTATGTTATCTTTCCTCACAAGTCATCGAGGACCTCTGTGGGCCTCTCTTCACTAGTGCGCCACAATTAGGCACATTTGAGTATTGAGGCACTGGTGAGGGAAATGACTGGGGCATTAGCTTCTTGAGAGACGAGAAGTATATGATTAAATTATACACTAATTGAGAATCTCACGAGTCTGAAGCAGAAGAGATGGTTTTTGGATTTTTTGCGGCTACATTTGGACTAAAGGAATATTGTGGAAAGGCCCCTAAGTCTCAATGGATTAGATTTTCTTTTTTTCTTGTAATAAAAAAAAAAGGGTTTGGTTCCTCTGCTGATCTTATTGACAATACCATGTGCCCTTTTTGTTAGAATCTAACTATGTGACGCAGCCAAGATCCGCGATCGAACAATAGATCAATCTCCTGTAGTATTGATCGAATCCAAGAGGATTCCAGCCACTAGGGCAACCTCACAAGAGGAGAAAACACCATTATTGAAGAGAAAACTCTCATAACTCAAAGATTAATTGATAATAAGCATGTCTATTACAATGAGGCCTAACATCCTTTTATAAAGGAGTTGGCTTCATCCCTAAGCAACTATATTTCCTAATATATCAATCATATATAAAATCAAAAGGAAACTAACTAATATTAATCATAAACAAACCAAACTACTAATAATATTTCCTAACTAAATGGATGTCCCCTTGGGCCTATGGATTGGACCTAATGGGTTGGCCGACCTATTGTCTGGCTTGCATCAATTCTCCCCCACTTGAAAAAAACTCGACTCCGGCGAGTTGATAGAGTGATAAAAAGGGAGAGAATTCGATCACAAATTCTGAAAAATGTCCGCCTGGGTCGAAAATCAATCGCACAGACATCTGTTTATTCTCATGATAGGGCTTGGAAGCTTGATGCAATCTTTTACTCCATTGAGAGGTAGAGGGGAGGTTTTGCTTCTGCTGACATCTGTATTGAGTTCGGATGTGTGATCTGACGGATAGAACCTTCAGTTGTTGCCTTTGTACCAATGGAGCAGGAATATTGACTATCCATTGGTGATCGCCGAAAATAAAGTCAATGTAAGGAATTTCAATTATTTGATCGGCTTGTGAAACTACTGGAACAATGGACTTGATTTCTGACGGCGCAATATAAAGTCAATGTAAGGAATTTCAATTATTTGATCGGCTTGTGAAACTACTGGAACAATGGACTTGATTTCTGACGGCGCAATTGGATTTTCTGGAAGTGGTATGACAATTAGAACCACTGGATGTTCAATCTTCTCACTAACTTGCTCAGAGAATTCAATATTTACTTTTCCTTGTTCATTTGCAACCTTTTGCAGCTCTTGAGGAACATTAACTTGATCATCTTGCACTTGTTCCAAAGTTTCCATGAGATCAGCTTTGCCTTGACCTTGATCATCTATTGCACGCTTGATGTTTGCTGGCATGACTTGTATCTCTTGTGGTGTAATCATGACTGTTCTCTCAACTCTTTGCTCTTCTTGTGGCTCTTTCTTTGATTCAGTGGAAGGAGGTGATGTAGATGAAGATGAGGTTGTTGAATTCATTGGAACGAGCATAACTCTTTTTCCATTCCACAAAATGGTATATGTGTTCGCCTCTTTATCATGGTGCACTTTTTGATAAAAAAGCCATGTACGTCCGAAAATAATATGAGCAATATTCATATGAATCACATCACACCAAATTTTGTCCTCATAATGGCCCATTTTGAATGAGGCCAAACATCTATGAGTCACGGGGATAACATGACCATTAGACCATGTGACTTGTTAGGGCGTAGGAAGCTTCTCAATTGGCCAATGAAGTTTGTCAATGACCTCTTGTGCGACAAAATTCATTGCACTACCATTGTCAATAATCAAATTAGCGGACTTGTCTTCAACTCTTCTCCGTGTGTGGAATTTCTGAGCATGTCTCCATTCTTCTTCTTCCTTTTCATTTGTATTGAGGAGTCTGCGAATGACAATAGTGAGATTGTCTTCTCCTGGGAAAAGTCTTTCCACAACATGAGCTCTTGATCTTTGCTGAATATTTCTTTCTTGATACTGAGATTGACACATGGGATATTTTCGAAGCATGTGCTCAACACGAATAGTTCTTTGTATGCTTTTGGAATGGTCTCACAAAAATTCTTCTTTGTATACTTTGTGGGCGGGCCAAGAGGGCTGGCAGGCTACAAAGATTGGCAGGCTACTGCACAGGGACGTGCAGCCTTAAGGGAGGTGGATTGTGACGCTCCGGAGTCCCACATTGACTATAGAAAGGAAAGTGAATGGGGTTATATATAAAGCTTACACCCTTACCTTGCATGAGGCCTTTTGATGAGTTGAGGCCCATTAGAAGCAAAATCGTGAGACCCGTGGGCCAAAGCGAACAATATCATGCATGGGTATGGGGTGGGGCGTTACAAATGATCTCAGAGCCGAAGAGCGATCGCCGGAGAGACGTTTGTCCTTCCCAAAATTTTCTTTTCTTTTTTTTCTCTGTTTGTTTCTCTTCTTATGCTTTTTTTTTTCCTCTGCTACCTTTAGGTTCAATGGACGTTGACGGCTGGCTTTTGGGTTTTGGTGATGTAGGCTTGGGTTTTTGGCCCAATGGGATTTTTGAGGATTAGGGTTTTGGGAGTCTGGGTACTGGGATGGGTTCGATTTGGGTTTGGTAAGGGTTGGAGATGAAAGAAGGTTAAGGTGTTTTGGGGTTTTGGGTGTTCGGTGGGATGGGCTGAGGAGGTTTGGGTGTAGGCAATGGGTTTGGGTGTCTTTTATTTAAAAAAAAAATAAATATTATTAGGGTGTCAGGATGGGCTGGAATTGGGGTTTTGGTGTTCGTGGAGGAGAATGGATCGGCTGGGGTGAAAGTGGACAGGATGATGGGTTTGGTCGGAATGGGGGCTGAAAGGATGAATGGATGATGAGACCGTGGATAGTGGATGTTGACAGTGATGGATGGATAGGAAGATGATGATGAACGGAGGTGACGAGAGAAAATTTGGGAAGGACAGACGTCTCCCCGGCGATCGCTCTTCGGCTTTGATACCAATCGACACAGCCAAGATCCGCGATTGAACAATAGATCAATCTCCCGAAGGATTGATCGAATCCAAGAGGATTCCAACCACTAGGGCAATCTCACAAGAGGAGAAAACACCATAATTGAAGAGAAAACTCTCATGACTCAAAGATTAATTGATAATAAGCATGTCTATTACAATGAGGCCTAACATCCTTTTATAAAGGAGTTGGCTTGATCTCTAAGCAACTATATTTCCTAATATATCAATCACATCTAAAATAAAAAGGAAACTAACTAATATTAATCATAAACAAACCAAACTACTAAATAATATTTCCTAACTAAATGGATGTTCCCTTGGGCCTATGGACTGGACCCAGTGGGTTGGCCGACCTATTGTCTGGCTTGAATCACTATGCCTTGATAACACTTTGTTAGCAATGAATTTAACAAATTCAAGTAGATCTGAAGACATTTCATCAGTCACATGGATAAATATATTTTCATTAATTTCTGTTGATCTCTGGGTACTAGGCACTACACAGCAGTAGATCTAAGTACAAGAGGTGAACTATGTCGTTCCTTTCACAATATCAAGGAAATAGAAAAAGATAATGAAAGGGTGATGGAAAAAAAGGAAGGAGAGTAGAGAAATTTCTAGATCTTCTCCTTAATCTTCAAAGAAATCACTTGCATGCAGAGGAGCAGAGGGAGCTCAAAATTGAAAATGAGTGCTCCTCTGAGTTTTGGATGCTTCTAGAGGGGTGAAATAGTCTTTCCAGCCCATGTCAGCCTGGGCCTTGTACACAGGTCCCTGTTTACATGCGCGGGCCTTCTTCTACCTGTGTGAATACTGAATACCCATGTCAAACTAATGAGGCTCTGTTATGCAAATACTGCACTTGTCTGGACAACTTATACTCCATTTTAACCCTTTTCCAAGCTTCCTCTCTTTTGATCCTTAATGCTTCTAGGGTTGGGTCTTCAAGTCTCTTGAGATGCCCCCCTTTGGCTTATTTTCTTTAATTATCGATTCATCATGCTTCTTGAAGTCTTAACATTACAAAATGGCCTGTCTTGATGACTAGACTTCCCTTGATGACTAGACTAGGACTAAATTCTATTTAAAAGCCTCCACCGGTCCTTGCTCATGCACAACCTGATAAAATCTTCAATGTACATGTTTTGATTCCAGATCACCATGACCATCCAATCTCGATAGTTCAATTTTCCTAAGATGGTTAAAGCTTGATTCCATGCAATTCATAGTATTTAAAAGGCATAGATCTAGTCCACAGAGGATTATCCCTTTAAGTCCTGTGAGGGTGCTGTGTATTGTACCTTTATACCCTTGTTTCTTGATTCTCTGACCATTTTGTGGCTCCATTTTGATGCAGTGCGGACCAAGAAGAAGAGGCCCCCCTAATGGACCCCACCAAGGAATCTTGTCCATTAAGTGATTTCCTTAGTTGGATTGATTTAATTTTGTTAGAGAATAATTGATTTGAGTCAACTAGACTGATTTTAGCAGTCATTAGACTGATTTGATTTTGTTAGAGAATAATTAGAGTGATTTTAGCAATCATGCATTAATTAGATTTTTCCTTATTAAGCCATTCCTCTGTTATAAATAGAGAGGAGCTTTTGATTGTAAGGAGGCAATTGATAATAAGAAAATCTTCAATGTTCTCATGAGTTCTTTTGGGTGTTTTCATTGAGTGCCTTAGGACTTGAGTCCAAGGACTCGATCACACCGTCGGAGGTGTTGATCTTCGATTGATTGTGGCTGGGCTGCATCAAATTGGTATAAGAGATATTTTGCCCACGGATTAATGCACTTTACATGATTAAGGCTTGATTATCATCCTTCACAGATATTTTAGGGGCTCTGAGCTATCTTTCAACCAAAATGAGCTTCTCTCCTTAGACCAATGCAGGTACACCTGCACTATGCCCTTGATCACTTCAAATTGGCTTTGAACACGATCAAATATCTTGACCATTCATTTTGAATGGTTCACACATCATAGGAAACTAATCATTATTGCATCCTGACCACTGTAAATAATATAAAATAATTTCTTTTTGTATCCTGACCACTGCATTTATTCAGTCTCTGTTAGTAAGTTGAGATTTTCCACCACGTGTCAGCTTTTTGCAGATGTATTCCAATCAAAATATACAGTTTGGTAAGATCCAAAAGCAGATAACTTGTGAGATGACAAATTCACAAAGATCTTCTGAATCTGCTGCCGAACGATCAGCTGTCAGCACCTCTGTGTCTGCTGCACAACTAAAGGTTGCTGACATGAGAGAAGAGACTGATGCAGATTCTGTCGTGGATAGCCTGACCTGGGATTCAGAGGAAGAAATGTTCTCAGAATGGTCTGCAATGGGTACTCATGATGGCACTGAAACATTGGCTGAGATCATTTATAATATGGATGATGAGCCTATGTTCTCAGACACTGAAGTAATTGATGTGGGTACTGAAGAATTCAGTATCTCAGAGCCAAATAAGAAAGATGAAAGGAGACCAAGTAATGAAGGAAAGAGTGCTAAAGCTGATTCTACATCCCTAAAGCAGCCTAAAAAGCGGGTAGCTCAGAAGCCGCAACATAAAGCAAAATCAGGCAAGGATTTGAGACTAAATGTTCTTGGCGCTGCCAAAAGGTAGATAAAAACAGCCACATCTTGTGTCTGGTTCCATGCTCTAGACAGTCAATTTAGTGTATGTTTTTACTCTTGGTTTTTCACCTTGCAGATTACAAATCAAGGAGAAGGCTGTCCTAGCTGGTGTGTTCTCAAAGTACGGGGGTAAAGCTGATTCAGGGAAAAGCTGATTCGGGTTGCTTTCTTCATGAACCCTTAGGTAGATAAGACCATCTAATCATCATCCTTTATTTTGTGCAATCCTTTACATTCAATTTACCCAGCTTTCTATATGGCATTTGATGTGCACAGACAAGATATGAGAACCGAGTTCAGCAGACGACATCGAGCTAGTGGAAATGAACATTATTTTATGCAAATAAATGAAAACCTTTTCTTTTTCCTTCATGGGTCATATTCAGCTCATCATATAAAGATTTTTTCAATTTCTCTGAACAAACTGCAAATGTTGAGGAATCTATAAATAAACATTAATCATGAATAATAAACATATTATTATCTTGAACCTGAGTTGGATTCCGTAAGAATGACGGACTCCCTTTCACCGAACCATGGAATCTGGTTAATCAGGCTATTAATTGCATAATTTTAGTCTAAAGAAAAAAAAATCTTAAATTGCATATTCTTTTTATTGGCAACTGTAAAATTTCATTGATGTGAGAAAGAAGATGCATGATCCTGCAACTGCATAATGATCATGCAAGTACTAATATTTTAGAACACTACCCATTGTGCATCTTTAGATCATGCAACAAGTTGGCTGCTTGATCAATGGACTCATTTGTCCCCGAGTGCTAGTTTATTGTTGCTAATATTTGTTATAATCATCCACTGGTTTAAATACAATAAGTTGGAGCAAACAAACCCGTGGTTCAGTGGTGTTGGCACTTTACTTTCAAATACATGCCCAGTGATCAGTCCCTGAGTTCTCAAGTCAAAGTATTCCTCCGTAACCAGTAGCCCAACATAGCCGGAAAAACAAAAGGAGTGGCAGTGATATTTCTCTAAGTTATGAGAACTACATGCCTGCTAATTACATAACCACCCCTTTGTGAGTGGGAGCCATGTTCTGTTATCCTAATATTTGTACAATATCTAGTGGTGTCAATGGGCTGGTCAGGGCCACAGGATGAGGTGTGTCTGAGCCAGTTCTGCTTATAATTTGGCCACAATATGGGCCCAAGCCTGGCTCTAGTGAAAAATGTGCAGTAGTTTTACAGGATAAATGGTCAATTCTTTTTACTAGTATTTTTAACTAGCATAATCCTCTCTTATAATGATCACATTTCAATTTCAATATTACAAAGGAGTGTTTTTTTTCCTTACACATTTCAATTTCAATAAAGGCCTTATTATGGGCCAGGCTGAGGAGCTCTTATATAGTGATTCTTATATCAAACAAACTTACTTAAGGCGTTTCTTGTGCCCATAGGGCTTAAAACATGTCCAAACTTGGCATGAAGTGGCTGAGCTTAAGAGCTCAATGGACCAGCCCAGCTGATCGCTGTTGAGTCTTAAATGATAGATGGGCCTTTCTCCATACAGTTACAAAGATCCACAATTAGACCCATCGAGTCTTGAAATGTCAACTCAAATCCAACCCAAAATTCACAGGTGTAATAAGTACAGATGGATTCCAACTTCAAAGTTAGGTTCACGGGTCGAATGCAAATAACCTATGTAGATAACAACCAGGTTAAAAATGTCAACCCAGACTGCCCTGTATTAGATGAGTAAAAGAAGTCAAGCCCAACCCTACCCAGAAAAAAATGCTTTGCCTTGATAGAAACTCAATAAAAGAACAACAGCTGATTGAGGGTATTCAGATAATTTATAAAATTGCCCACTTAAAACTAATGTATCTATATATGGAAAGATCCAAGTTGACTTGTGGTCTTCGTGAATATTAATTATTGGGTAGTTTTGTGGGCCCTTTGGCCCCACCATGTTAAAAGAGAATTACTTTATTCTGTTTTGGTGACTGTAATTTATCTTGTTCTATTTTGATGTCCCAAACTTGAAATGAAAGGCTACTATATTAATACGGAATCCAGTGATGCACATTGCAAGGATTGTGATAGGATTTTGGATTATTCGCAAGTGGGGCCCACCATACAGGCATGAAATATTAATTTTGATTGGTTTTTTAAAACATGTATCCCATGTATTACCACTAAATTGAGTTTTGCCCCCATTGACTTTTGTCGGATTAAATCACATTTAAATGATGTAGAAGGGAGTGGAATCACCTTTTTAATACTGGATCAATTTGATAGTAGGTCCAATTATAATGTGTGAGATTAATGAGATCATATGAATCTAATTCATCTACGACCAAGCCATTTGGATACTAGGGTAAAGAAAAAAGTAGTAAAATCTAAACCTATTTCAAATCTAGATAAAGGGTCCAACCATGACTGATCACACAGGTACTTACCTACATTATAGGCCACCTGTTCCCTATTGAATGCATCCACTCATATAGATGATTGGCCACCTATAGGACAGACCAATTGATGAGCATCTTTATTCCCCTGGATGTTTGGTCTCGTCCTTGACTCATGGTGGCAAGGACATTTTATGCCCAAGATGATTTTAAAACACTAATATTTTGTTTTTCTTTGAGTTTCACAACTACAACATTGTTATAGAAAAAAAAAAAAAAAAAAAGAATTTGTGATCATAGTCGCACAAACAAAGAAAAGAAGAGTGTTTGGTTGATCATCAGAAGAAATTAGATGGACTAAATTTTGTTAGCCATCTTATTTTATTCCAGATGCCATCCAACAAATCGAATTCTTTGGCCCATTAAGGTTCTCAATAATTTATGTTTAGAGAGACCATTGTCACAAGGAAGCTTTTGTAAACACAAAATATACCCCATAGAAACCTCTGGTGAGGGAAGGACACCTTGAGTGAGGTAAAGAGCCCTCGAGTGAGGGAAGGTGGTATCCCCAGGGGTCGATCCCTTGCAACTAGGTGAGAACAGACATATCTTACCACTAACTAGGCTAGGGTAAGATGCTGGTAGCGTGCATATCTGACCCACCTGGACCCACCTGTGTGCAGGCCTGAATTCATTTACAAATCGAGGAGTCCAAATGCGGGTCCATTTCCAACATGGACCCTAGTGCTTGGACAGAGTCCACCCAAATTAAAAAACGCGCATGCCCGGGTCTACTGGTTTAAAGCCCATCAGTAGATTTGGGCTTTTGATGTGAGCTCAAACTTATGAAAAACCTGAGAAAATCAGAAGATCCATTATTTGTTGATGTATACACTATGTTTTATGTCATTATGTTTAGTGTGTACACACACAAAAATATAACATACAAACGGGCGTAACAGGAGTTTGTGGGGCTTAACTCTTATGACCCTAGTCTTGGGTCTGGCCGGTTAAAGATAGGGGACCCTACACACAGATTTAGGTCCGGCCCATTGGAATGAAATGCATGTCCACCCCTGCCTAGAAGGACAGGATCTTCCGGTTCATTGATAACTTTACTATATGCAAGTTATATTTTAAAAACCTCGAGACTTTTTTTATATTTTTTTACGGCTTTTATACTAATTTTCAAAATAAGACAAGTGATAGTGAGTTTGTGGGACTTATTTTATTCCAAATGGATCAAATCCATAGGGTTTTAAGGATTAACCATGTACGAGAGCTTGTAAAAGGTGGGCAGCCACCTTGCTCGATCTCGGCTTGCACTCATATCGGCAGCTCAAGCTCGACTCAAGCTCGTTGAGCCTAGCCGAGCCCAAGCTCGGGTGATATAAAAGACAACCCAAAATTAGGATAGCTCAAGCTTGAGTCAATTTCAAATATTAGTTACTTTATTTGAAACATAGATCAAGATCAAAGACCTTTAGCTGAACTTGGTGCAATCCTGTAAAATCTATTGGAGATTTTATAGTTTGTCTTTTGCTTTCCAGCTCTTTCATCTCCCACTTGCCATTTCATTCTCCAAGCCCAGCCATTGGTTATTATTATTTTTTTTTGGTGTGGGCCTCAAATGATAAGTGGCAAGTGGGGCACCAGGTGTCTTATTCAGTCTTTCTGTGTCTAGCTGCTTAATGCTGTTACATGAGACAACTCAGATCAGCTTATCATGTCTCTATTTGAAATTAAATTAAAAACTGATAGCAAGTCTCCTTCATCCTGTCTTTAGTGAGGGGTTTTCTTTTGTTCATGGACTAGGAAGCTTCTGGGGTTTTATAAAAGATAAGGAAGGAAGCAGTCAGCAGCCCAAATTCAGTACTTAATTAAGGATCATGGTGTCCATTCACCTGAACCTGACCATGACCTAACCTATAAAGAAGAAAAAAAGATTGAAGTATGAGCACTAGCTTATAGTTCCAATTTATTTAATGGGGGTACTAAGTTTGGGTCTACAGTAAAGGACCTGAAATATTTGGATTTGGGTCTGAATCCATGTAGTTCTGGACACAGACCGAGATATAGACCAGACCTTGAAAGAGCTCAATATTATACTCAATATTGCAAGAGCTTTCTTAGGCCCATTTGGCAATTTACAAAGTTAGTGAAAATAATGTAAAGCCTTCATTTTTTTCAGAAAAGGGGTTACATCAAAAGTACATATCTTCAAAATTCCTTCCTTCTTTTATAAAAAAAGTAAAAAACTCAACCTCATTTTTCCACTAAATGACAAAAAAATCAACTTTTTACGCAAAAAGTCAAAGATGATTCCCTACCAATCCGCTAAAGATAAAATAGCATCATAACCCTTATATTTTATTATCTCTTGATTTGATGCTTTACATCACTTTTATTTTAATAGTAATTACGAACGGTCTAGCATGTGGGGCCACTTGAAAGCGCAATATTTACTATGATCTACCTGAGTACAATAGAGGAAAATCTGGTCACATGGGGTACTGCTCTGATGAAATTAAAGTTCTTCAATCCTTTTTTAGTTTGATAAAGCTAGATTCAGGTCCAAGCAATAGTCCTAAGATTGGGACCCGAGTTGGACCTATACTTGGATCCAGATCCAATTGACCGTATGCTTTTCTTACTACGTATATGGCTTGTCATATCCACATGGAGTCTTCTTAGAGCTGTCAAAATGTCACATGACCCGTTAACACGACACGAACCTACACGATATTAACGCGTTTGAGTTGGCTCTTAATGGGTTCGGGTTGTTAACGGGTTAAACCCGTTAACACGTTAAGTTAATGGGTCGTGCACGAATTAAACCAGTAACCCGTTAACAACCTGCTTAACCCGTTAAAATTTTTTTACTCTCTAAATGTAAATAAATTTATTTATATTCATAAAGAAGAAATTGAAATTTATTATTTTATAGTGGGTTTTTAGGTGAGATCCACTCGAGTTCCTCACTTAAAATTTCATGTGGCTTATATATTTTTCTCCTTCTATTTTTGTATAATTTTTTTTTTAAATTTAGAAATAATTTAATTACTTAACGGGTTAACAGATTGGGTCGGGTAACCCATTAAATTAACGGATCGTGTTTGGGTTAGATTTTTTGACCCGTTAAATTAACGGGTCGGGTACGAATTGAGGTGATTTTAACCAGAATTCGTTAACCTGTAATCCGAATTCATTAACCTGACACGATTTACAGCACTACCCTAAGTCGTCTTTATCTCTTCGTAAGATGGTCTAAATTTGGGTGCTTGTGTGTGTACCACTTGTTAGGTGGTGAGTTGCCATAATTTTCTCTTGATTACGAAAACTCGACTAGCCCAATTCAGAGAGAGAGAGAGAGAGAGAGAGAGAGTCTAGACTCAGGTCCTTTCTCTGTCAGAAGGAGTCATAATATTCTGACACATATAACTGTACGTGAGGAGTGAATTCAAGGAGTATAGTAACATGATGGCAGACCTGCTGAAACCTAGAAAGAAAACCAGTGTGAAAGAGATGCTTTCACTTGTGCTGTGACTGTGAGAAGAAAAAAGGGAGGGGGGCTTAGAACTTAGATGGGAAAAAATTGGCAATGAATTATTTAGCAAACAGATACATTATGATGATAAATACCCATTTAGTGGGCCCCACTGTTTGGTGAGACATACCATTGATCTAATTGGATCCACTGTGGATGGGGACTTGTGTCTGGATAGAAAGGTCAAACACCAGATGGCTATCTATGATCTTCTCTGATGGGGCCTCCTAATGAGATAAATGGCCTGGATCACTGAACCTTGGGCCCCACCTCACATGTAGGGGATGGGCTGGTTAGGTGCTTACTGTGCATGTCATAGATCATAATGCCCCAGAGGACCCAATAATAATTCCCCAAAAAGTGCATCCCTCCCACCAAACACATCTTCCTTCCTCAGGGAGAGATAAGCCTCACCCACCACTGTTAATCTAATCAGGACAGTCTCCACTGAGTTATTATTGAGTCCCAATGCCTACCCTGCCCATATCAAACCAGACCTACAACTGCCCATCAATTGCCAAAGCCCAGTGGCAAACTCTGACAAAATCCTGGGCCCTCATCATTTCAGAATCTTATGATATTCTAACAGAAAACATACCCATGCATTTCCCATTTCAGTTTTGTTTTTCTGTTATGGAGATGTAAGGAGTCTTAAAACTAATCATGGTTTTGGATCCATAAAGCAATAACAGAAGGTCAAAGGGGAAGTGTCTGAGACTGATTGCTGTGTTGCTTCCTCTGAATGTTAGTTGCATCAGACAATGACCCCAACAACAAAGGGAAAGAGGCACCCAAAATCTATGTTGGAAAGAAAAGAAAAAAAAAAAAAAACTGTGCAATTGTGGTCCAAACTTGTGGGTCCTGCCAGTGACATCATCGTTGTTGTCATCATCACGATAGCTTTGATCCATCTATCTAAGGATTAAAATGAACTATGGCCATCTATCCTAGTAATGATGTTGAGTCAAAAGTTGTGATGAAATCAAGTGCATTAATGCTAATGTGAGGCTGCAATAATAATCAAAACGCCACAACATTAGATGTATTGGGAGTTCATTCTCCAACCTTTATATATATGACATTGTTCTATGTACATCCAAAGCATTTTAAACAGATAAAAAGAAGAAATGAAGATTTTATAATCTTTGGTTTGCTTAATGTTTATCAAATGTTTTCTTTCAAGGAAGGGCCATGAAATGTGGGGCACAACAAAACAAAATATGAGTCAGAAGACTGATATACTGCTCTGCTTTTGGGACCATTACAAAAATTGGTTTGGATCTTGTAATATTTTTGTCATGCACCTGTGGTCTTGAGTTCAATAATAGTTTGGAGATAATTTTGTTTGATTAGTCCACACTCTTCAGACTTCAGACTCACTGCTGAATTGAGCGTTAAAAAAAATAAAAGAAAAAGAAAAAGAAAGGGCAAGTGCTTAATAAGAGTTCAGCTCTGTCGTAGACCCGTCCTATTAGCCCGATATTGTCGGCTTTGAGACTTTGACTGTGCGGTTTTGTTTCTGGGGTTGACCCACAGGCGTCCCCTAAAAGGCCTCAATACTACAATAGACATGGGTATGGACTAATAACCAGGATCCGGACGTCTCACCTTTCCGATGTAGGATTGGGTTGTTTCAAGCTTTGAGACAAATAGATCAAGTTGTTGGGATGTACCTAATAGAGCTGATTTTTTGAATAACTTATCACATGGCCTTTCTATGTAAGCCCACAAGCTGAATTGCCCATGAAGTATGAAGAGGAAAGTCCTTTTGTGGAAGAAAATTTTATGCTTAATGATACATCTACACTTGAACTCTTTAAATGGCCATTCTATGTAAGCCCACAAGCTGAATTGCCTATGAAGTATGAAGAGGAAAGTCCTTTTGTGGAAGAAAATTTTATGCTTAATGATACATCTACACTTGAACTCTTTAAAAGTTGATACCAAATTGATGAATAAGCTTTGATGATGATGGTAATGAACAAAGAGTGACTTCTCAACCAAAGAAAAACAAGACTACTGCACAAGCCTGCAAATAAGAAAATAAACAAGTGTGTGGTCAAACTGAAATAAGGACATGGGCCTGCAGGTTCAATGCATTTTGGTTATTACAACCATGGATGAGCCCCATCATAGGTTTAGATTTAATGAAAAAATGGTCTTGTTTGGATTGTTAGAGATTAAAGTAAGTTGAATTGAAAAAAGATAATGAGATGAAAGCTCCTTAGCATAAGAGGATTGCCACATTTCCAACTTAACTTGAATTTTATTTAGAGACTTGTAGATGAATTTGTCTTTTCTAGTTTCAATCGCAAACCCCTCTCATTCGATGCCCAATGAATTACCTGTTATTGTAAGATACCGACAACCACAATTTTGTATTTACTTGTGGCATTTTATATGGTCTCCTTGGATCCTAAAACATATGAAATGCTGACTTCAGACAGATGCTGATATGGAGAGTAGGTTGATGGGTTGGTATCCATGGGTGATTGGAAGGCCTCAAAGGATTCAATAAGCTTGTTTTGTTCCCTTTTAAAATTACTAAAAGTAGAACAATCTATCTTCCCTGTTTAGGGGTTCCACGAAGGTGTCAATGGGCCTAAATCTGGTCGAGATCCAATGCTTTTGGGTCGGTCCATGTCCATGTTTAGGGTCTAAAACCCTTAATGGGCTGGGTCTTAATGTAGCATCATAAGCACATCTTTAATGTTTGCATAGAACAAATAGAAACTCATTGTTAAATGAGTTTCATGAGACATGCGCGCTACCACACTGGTCATAGGGGGTTTACCCGGCTTCTCTTGGGCCGGTGAGATTAGTCCAGTCCAAAGGGCTGGGACTCCCTCCATTGTAAAAAGGAAAAAGAAAAAGAGGTGAGACATGAAAGATAAAGGTAGAAATAAAAAGAGGAATACGAATAATTATGAAAACATTCCAATTTCCAACATAAGTATTCCCCAAATTCTGCAAATCAAAGAGACAAATGCAGAGAGTTACAAGATAAGATCTAATATCCAAATGGGCCCTTTAAGGAATATGTATGTGTTAACAATTTTCATTTTAAAATGAAAATGGTTTTCAAGGGAGAATTAGCATGTGTGTCAAAATCAGAAGAAAAAAAAAATAAGGAAAAAGAATTCTAACAACCTCCCTTCTTCATTATGTCCTGTTATTTGTCAATGCATTTGAAATTTAGTTTAAACTCTTTTGGGGTGATTTAATTGCTTGTATATATAGATACAGGGGCACAAGTTAAATTAAAAGAAACGAGTGGTTGAGATGATTTCTCCCCACATCTTGTGGCTGATATGCTTTCTACAGATTTCCTCATCTCTCTATAGGGTGTAAGTGGGTGAAATTTTTCCCATGATCGAATATCACAAAAAAGGACCCTGACAGATTAACTAGCAAATGTAGCATTTTCCATCACCTAAACTTGACAAGGTACTCCTTTAATGTGAGTTGAATGCTTAGGACTCTGAAATAATGAGCCCACTGGCTTCCAAATTGACTAATCAATGCACATTAATTAGAAAAAAATGATCATCTTTAAAGACATGATTGTGTAAATAGTTTTTGCATCACTGTATTTCCACATTGAAATTTTTTTTTCAGATGTTTCACAATTTAAGTTTTTATTATTTGATATTGAAAAGTGTTTCTACCTCTTCTATAACATTGCATAAACTGATTTTCTACTAAAAAGATACTCTATATTGATTTGGTTTTATATTATATTTTGATTAAAGTAGATTTGATTTATGATGTGATCAGGTTCTTTTTCTTATCTTACGATTAGATTGGATTCTTCGGTTAAATTAATGATATTTATAATAGTCCATAACTAGCAAAACTATTACCAATGAAAAAGTAGTCATTAAAGTCCCTCAAGTTTCTTTCAATTTCTAACTTTTGGGTTGGAGTTCAAGTTAGATTGACAGGCTAAATAATAAGAATGGATTCAATCCCAACTTGAGCTCAACCCATTTCTTAATGGGATAAAAATTGTATACTTGATCTAGCACACTAACCTGTGCTTAGCACGGGTATATATAAAAACCAATTAAAAAGAAATTTAAATTACATAGAATCATCCTTGAACACTTTCCGATAGAGAACAAAGGAAAAAAGGATTATGACAGTCTTTTTTCTTTTAATCCAAGACTCTGTGGTGTAGAATTGGAGGAAGAAAATCTGGATTGAAGGAAAAGAGGAGTATACATAGAGTAAGTGCATATGTGATTTGGGATGGAAAATGAAGTGGTTGAAAAGAGAAGGGTGAACAGTGAGTGGTTGCATGTGGAACTGTGGGGATAACGTGGATTAGTTATAGAGAAGGTATGTAAGTCCCGGTCAAAATCAATGGCTACGGTCAAAATTAACTTTAAAAGGCTTGGCTTTAATACAGTATAATTGAACCTGAAAATA
The DNA here is from genome assembly GCA_028538565.1 of Umbellularia californica. Lineage (NCBI taxonomy): Eukaryota > Viridiplantae > Streptophyta > Magnoliopsida > Laurales > Lauraceae > Umbellularia > Umbellularia californica. The sequence goes on along the minus strand of JAPQWN010000004.1, from coordinate 53,446,544 downwards.
AGAAGGGTCAACATGAACCATAGATATAGCTAGGTCGAAATGAAGTGGGTTAGAAATTTCTATCCCTACTTTCAAAGTTTGTTTTGTTCTTATTATTATTATTATTATTATTATTTTTCTGTCTAATAACAATGATGGCAGTAATAATGATCATGACGATAATGATGAGAAAATTAAGCTTGTCAACCCGGTCCTTTGACAAGGGAAGCCGACCTGACCCTGAAAAAGCCCTTAGAATAAGAGCTTTTATTTTTCTTAAAAGGCCCAAAGGCTGGGCTTGGGCGGAATTAGAGGGCCGATCTTGGATAGTAGTGAGCTCGGCCTAGCCTTGCCCAACCATTGTATTTTCTTATTTCTTTAATTTCTATTTTTATATATCCTAAAGAACCCTACTAATATTTGAATAATAGTAAGAAAATGGGGATAAGGGTAGTAAGTGGTGATATGCATCATTAGTGGTGGAAAATCCAAAATAAAAATAATGAGAAAAAAACAATAATTGTGATTGGTGCTCATTCTCATTGTTTTCATTTTCTAAATATCTAATATCTAAGTGCCAATTAGCGTTGATCTTTATTTTATTCTTTAACATTTATTCCATTATACTTGCCAAAAGGTTTTGATATATTTTTAATTTCCCTTTGCATATCTAAATTTGCCAATAGGGATATTTTTAAATCTTTACATATGTATTAATCAATTTGCATTTTTGGAAAGTCTCAGCACCTGTCTTTATTGGTAGATGAATGCAAACCTTTGTTTCTTTGATTTCTAAATTTTGGTCTTTATCAATTACAATTGTATCCCCACCAAAAGAAAAAAACTACAATTGTATGAATAATATAGGATGCTTGACGGCCGTGTAAAAAAATAAAATAAAATTGAATTTCCTTGTTTTCAGGCCCTAGGCCCTTCCCTGGCCTGGCCTTAGCCCTCAAGGGTAAGGTAAGGACCTTGGTAGAGCAGGCTCTTTGAGAGCTTTAGTCTACTCGGGCCCGGCTTTGCATATATTGAGGGGAGGGCAAGGACAACCCCAGGCCCGGCCCGGCCCCTTGACAAGCCTACTCCTAATGCTATGTGTGGAGTCCCCTCACAACCTCCCCTTTGTTAAAAGAGTTTGGACAAAACCCAATTCATATTTATCATTGCACAAAGAGTTATAAAAAATAAATAAAATTGTTCAATCTTCACATTTGGTATGATTTAAAGATTTAATGCCTTCCACTTTTAATTGAAGATTTCTAGATTTTATAGGAGGTCAGACCCAAAGATGAAGATTAGTTGCCAAGCGTGACCTAAATCTCTATAAAAGGGGTTAAAATCTTATAAAGATACACAATGAGTTTAGGAGAGATGACTTTTGTCATATCCATCCTATCCAGATCACACACCACTGCTGCACTTGCACTTATCAAATTACGAGCTTGTAAAGAAAAAAATAAAGGAAAAAAAAAATGAGGGTGGTTGTTGGGGCTGAGAATGTCCAATCAACTTTAAACTTGTCATGGGTCACCTATTATTGCTCATTTGGTAATACTTCTCACTTCTGATCAAATACAAAGTGGGGGACACTAGGGAGAATAAGGCCAACTGGTAAGGGAAGGAAAAGAAGATGACAAAAACCTGATGTTACTTCTCTTCAAATAATTCATATGCTATTATTAACCAAGTATCTGCAGCACTCATTCGAGCTGAATGAACAATCTGATATAAAAGGTTTTTACATTATGTTACTCTCAAAGATTTCCTGATAAAATTTCTTAATTTCTGCCGGCTTCCATTCGCCTGGAAGTGAACACAACTAACGATGCCCACCTATGGAAAATATCAGTTTTCTCAGTTGGTTGGCAATCTTGCATGTCATCTATCTTTTGGGGATTCAATCTTTCAAATATTCTTACTTGTGTGGGCTATCTTGGATCCCAACCTCTATCCTAGGTACAAAAAGAAACCTATATGATCGACCCAATCGGAGAGTTGGGATCATTCGATCATTTGTGATGGTATCAGCTCCTCAATAGAATATTGGAGGATATTTATTTGCACTTAATAATAATTCCGTTATAAAAAAAACTGTCACAACCTTCTACATAAGGAGCTCATATTGATGAGATAATAATCATGATGATAACAACAATTTATGATAAATATATCACCGAAAATAAATGGGCCAAAAACTAATATCAGGTACTATTTAACTTGGATATGAATGCTCTCTGTTTTTTTATCCCAAAATCTTTGTTACTTATTAAAATAGGATATATGAAAATCTTTACTAGTTCACTCAGCACCAAGTCTGTTCTTTTTCAAACATTTCATGGATAGGTTGTTTGGTATGTTTCATTTAATTGAAAAATAAATTTGATGTATATTAAAAAATTATACTATACTTGACAAATTGTCAAACATGCATGCAAAGTCATGTAGGTAATTCTATTTAAAAAAAGTATAGAAGTTATCTAATTGACATCTTTGTAAAAGTTATTGTTTTGATAAAGAGAGAGAGGTCAATGTGAGAGATATGCATGAACTTTTACAAATAATTAATCTAAAATAGATAAATATGTATTTGAATCAAGAGGATTTTACAGGAAGAGTCCCTAAATTTGGCCATTCGTCGCGAAGGGTCCCCGCTTATTGTGTTGTAGCACAAATGGGGTCCGTGAGGACCTCTTCCATTTTTTTAATGCTGAGGCGTTGCTCGTGCCTAATAGGAGCAATGCTAGAGTCACTCTACGGGGTTTTCACAAAACTTCCTTTGTTTCTTCTTCCTTTTATTTTTTCCTCTTCCCCCACCTATTTTTCTATCTCCCTCACTCCATTTTCTCCCAATCATCTTAGGAAAATAGTATCACAGGCTTTATAAAAAGATTATTATTGACCAGTATACTATTTCTTTCTTTCTTCTTTTTCACATTCTTAAGATTCATTTTTAGAAGTGAAAGAAATGAGAAAAAAAGAAAAAAAAAGAAAGGCAGACATAACATGGAAGAATGGTTCCAATAGCAATCTTAAACGGGTACATTATCATGTAGATGTTACCTTCAACCCATGAACCCATTCATGAGAAAGCGAGAGAGACAAAGGCTGCTTGGTAGGGTTAACAGGTTTGGATGCAGCTTTTCCGCTCGCCCTTATGAATAGTGGAAAACTTGTATTTGCGGCTTTTCCACCATATGAACAGTGGAAAACTTGTATTCGAAAAATTGTATTTTGTCCATATGAAAAATGGAAAACTTTTTTTGCCATATGAACAATGGAAAACTTGTATTCGCAGCTTTTCTTCTAATATGAACGCCAAAAAACTTGTATTCACAACTTTTCTGAACAGTGGAAAATCTGTATTAGATATGAAGACATATGAAGAAGACAATGAAGAAGAAAACTTATAAGCAACGCTAGCGTCCCCCAAATTATTTTGGGCGACGCTATCGTTGCTCAGAAAAAAGTTTAAGAAAAATAAAAAGATGGTGGGAAGACCGAATTTGTGCTGCACAATTTTCGAGAACCCTTCGCGTGGAATGGCCAAGTTCCAAGATTTTTCGTGTAAAATCCTCTTGAATCAATTTTAAGTTGAATAAACCTTATTTTCATACTTGCCAAATATCCCCTTGGTCTTTCATATTCTTAATGGAATTATAGAGGTAGCCTAAAAAACTTTTGAATGCCATCTAACTTAGATTACTATAGATGTTCATTGAAAACGAATATATTTGTATGGATAATTGGAGTCTAACATATGCAAAGTTGTAGAGAATTAAAAAAAAAAAAAAACTTCGGCTCAACATAAAATCTCCCATTCAGGTAGGTATTTTTTTTTTGGATTACATATATATCCCTCAAAGTCTTTGACCCAACAGGACTAGCGTCACCCGTTAAACCCACACACATAACACCCGGTAAATTTAGGGCGAGTTTCGAATAAAATTATACCACTCGACCAACTCCTTGGTGGGTTCCAATTAGGGTTGCAAACGGAACGATTTTGGGTTAGAAACATATTGGATCCAGACCTGTTTCTAAATAACAACTCCGACTCCGGGTCCGATTTTGTCCAATTTTGACTTGGAACCTATTTTATTTGTTCCGAACCTGGTTCCGATAGGAAAATCCGGGTCCGGTTCTAGAATTGGGTCCACCTAGAAAACTAGAATCTAGTTCCAAAATCGATTCTAGTTTTTCTTCTTCTTTTGATTTTTTCTTAAAATAGGCATATCATTCAATTTATAACAGTACATCAAGTTTATTATCTCTAATATTATACATAAAAATGTAAAAAGGAAAATTTAATTTTCAGGTACAATTTGCAATATGAAAGACTCATATGTAGGGTTTCGAATCTACGTATCGGATTTTGTAAGGACCAAGAACCGAACCTATTTATCCATCGAAACCTAAATTGGTTTTCATATCCAGATTCACTTATGAGCTGAAACCTAAAATAAGTTAGAAAACTTCTGGGTAATTAGATAATCGAATATCCGTCTCGAACCCTAGTTCCAATTCTGATATAATAAACCATATTCACTAAATATGGGGCCAAGGTGTAAATGTGCTTAATCACAATCCTGAGAAGGTTAAAATAATCACGTGAAAACAATAAGGAAAGAGAGCATTTGTTTTTTATTACCTCTCTGTCAGAGGACTGTTAATTATTAAAATCAATGCTTACTAATAATATAATCCAAATCATGCAGTAATTAAGAAAGCCATCTGATATTTATATGTCGAGAGAGAGACACATTTCATTGAAACCACTTGCTCACTCCTTCCTTTCTATCTTTTCTCATAGACGGAGGAGATTCTCTCGCAAGCTGCATTTTCCGACGAAGCGGCTCCATTTCCCGGCGAGATCCCGGCGGATCCGACTGAGATGGGAGGGCGATGACGAGCTATCGCCGGCGGTGGTGGCGGACATGTCTCTCTCCTGCACCGACTGCTTCTCCGATCTGCTCTGCTGCGAGGAGGTCGGATCTCTCGACGGCGACGATGGTGATGAGTGCGACTCCTCGCCGGAATGCTTCCCGGCCGACGTCGAGGAGTCGATCGCCGGATTCGTAGAGGGAGAGGGGGAGTACTCCCCGGCGACCGGCTACGCCGCGAGGTTCCGGTCGCTGTCGCTCGACGCCGCCGCCCGGGCGGAGGCGGTCGCTTGGATTCTCAAGGTACGCCGCCGACTCCGCCTCTTGCTAACGTGCTCCCGAGGCCGTCGGGTTCTTGCGCGGGAAAGTCCAGCGCACGTTAGAACGAGGCCCGGGCTGCTGCTAACGTGCGCTGGGCCCCCGGTGCCCCTTCGCCCACACCGAGGTCTGACGGGGCCGAGCGTTTGGATAATGGTTGAATTTACGAAAATGCCACCGGTATTTTACCCTGGTCTCGCTAACCTGCGCCGGATCATCTGGGCCGTTGGATCCACGGTGGCCGAAGCTGGCGTCATATATTATACGAAATGACGAGAATGCCCTCCTCTTTCGCGCCAGCGCACGTTAGAGCATGGCATTTTTTTTTAATTTGTCGTTTTACTATAAAAACTGGAGATGACGGAGTTTTGTTTCTCTTATTTCGCAGGTGCATGCGTATTATCGTTTTCAGCCGTTAACGGCGTATCTTTCCGTTAATTACATGGACCGTTTCCTCTCTGGGCACCGTTTGCCGGTTAGACGCCGTCACATCACTCTTAACAAACACAGTCTCATTCCACAAAATGCTTATATAACTTTATTACATATGAATTCCCTGCCTCTTTTAATTAAAAATATATTCTTGTGAAAATAAAAATGTCTTTCATTCTCACCCAAAATTGGAAAAAAAAAAAATTCTTTGCGATGACCGAATTCGAGCTTTTTTTTTATATCTCAAATGTAATTATTATTATTATTATTATTATTTTTTATTTTTTATCGGAGGGTTCCCAACTTTTTGGGTTGGACTAATCCCTTTGGGCCTAGAGGGAAGCCGTTGGCTCCAAGGTGGTAGCCTAGTTAACTCAATCTTCAATTCCTGAAGAAGGAGGAACCGGGGGTCGATACCAAATGTAATTTAATCAATACATGATTAAACAAGATTTTGAATTATATTTTTTTGATAATCTGTTTTAATTAATATTCGTGCAGCAAGAGAATGGGTGGCCATTACAGCTATTATCAGTTGCTTGCTTATCACTGGCTGCTAAGATGGAAGAAACCCTAGTCCCTTCTCTTCTTGATCTTCAGGTACTATAATCTTTTTATATATAATCAATGGTCCAAACGCACTACATTGTCATTATCAAGGTGTTTTTATCTCCACTAACGCGATGCCTAACACATTACACGACTATATAATAAACATCAACATCATCATCAAAGTCTTATCACATATATTATTAAATAAACCTATCTTGATGTGCGAGTTAACTTAAACTACAGGTTGAGGGTGCACGGTTCATCTTTGAGCCACGCACCATATTAAGGATGGAGCTTCTGGTCCTCAACGCGTTGAAGTGGAGGCTTCGATCAATAACACCCTTTACTTTCATTGAATTCTTCGCGTATAAAGTTGACTCAAGTGGGAACTTTTTTAAGTACTTGGTCTCTGGAGCCACCCAAATTATCCTATCTACCATTCAAGGTATCAATGCATATAAAAAATTAAATAAAGAAAAGCATTTTTCACGTCCATTTGAATAAAAAATATCATTTGATCGGCTTTTAACGTGGCGTAGTGATTGATTTTCTGGAGTACTGGCCATCATCTGTTGCTGCTGCTGCCATACTATGCGCGGCCGATGCATTCCCTGATCTTCCTTTGGACAATTCTCTAAACACGGAATCCTGGTGTGTCGGCTTGAGCAATGTAAGGATGTATGTAATTGTGATCTATCATTTGGGGTGTGTAAAAGAAAGGACTATGCCAATTTGGTGAATCTATCCTTTTGCAGGAGAGGATCAAAAGTTGCTCTCGATTAATGCGAGATATCGTGGTTGATGATGGCTGCCGGAAGCCCCCGAGAATTCTACCGCAGCTCAGAGTAATGACCTCAGCGAGCGTGGGCGCTGAATCATCTTCATCATCATCATCATCTTCCAACAAGAGGAGAAAGCTAAACAATTGCCTGTGGGAAGATGATGACAAGGAAAGAGAATAATAAAAGGAAACATGCTGATACAAAGCTGAAAAGGGTTTTCTTCTTCTTCAGTTGAACAAGGCAGAATCCTCAGCATTTTTTGGAGGGTTTTGGAGGATTAACAAAGAGAGGTATATATATATATTAGATAGGTTTTGAGAGTTTGGTTGGGTTGAGGGATTTGTTTTTTACAGTTTATTTTAATGTGGGTATTGCTATTTGTTAATATATTGGGGATTGCAGATTCCCAAGAGAGTGGAATTTTTTTATTTGTTTTTTGGTGTGTTTGAAAGTGAGAGGGAGGTGAGTTTGGTTGTGGGTTGTGAGAGAAGTGGCTCTTGAATTCAAAGACAGCATTGATTGTTGAATGAAGGAGAGGGAGATGGTGGGGTCATGGAGACATGATGTGGGTAGGTAAAATAAGGGGAGATAGCTGAATAGGGTTGGGGAACTGTGGTGTGAGGCTTGAGATAGTCAGGCTCGTCACTCAGTCCACCATCATTACTTCAACTTCCTCCTTTTTATTAATGAGATGTGAAGAAAGTAAGAAACAGCTCAGTAGGCTTTGGGGCCTTTGGGTTGTGTGTGTGCATATGTACATGCTTTTGAAGCAAATGCATGTACAGGTTTCTTTATGAGTGCTTGGAGAGGGGAAAGACCCTCTCACACCATGGCCTAATTTTGGCCTAACAATACAAAAAAGGCTTTTGGGAGCCTTTAATAAGGAGTGTTTGTATTTGAAATCATAAATGAAAGTTTATCTTCTTGTACTCTCTCTCTCTCTCTCTCTCTCTCAAAATTTTGTCTTCTCATATTTGCTACTCATGATTTAGCACTTGGCCAATTTGAAACAAAATTCTAATGCTCAGATTTGTATTGAACATCCAAGAATCATGCAAAAAAAAATAAAAAATCCATGTATGGTTGAAAATTGTAGGATAACAAAAGGTCCTACTTTATTCCAGGCTCCCAAGAATTGTTACATATCCTATTTAACATCTTGACAATTAATAACATTGAATTTAATCACGAAAAAGGGGAAAAAGAACACAACTTATAGGCCCATCTGTTTTCATGAATTTGAATTCTTAAGAGTTTGAAGAGTATTTGCATTCATAGAAGTGGCTAAAATTGAAAAACTTGATAAAGATGCATAAATGACCATGAAACAAGTGGCTAAAATTGAAAAACTTGATAAAGATGCATAAACGACCACGAAACCAGAATTAAAAGGAGAGGAATCATAAATACTCAGCTGTTTTCCTAATAAATCTTTTACATATCCTTCACCCCCTCATTCAATAAAACATAATTGGAACCCATAATTCCATAAAAACATGTGTCCTTAGAAAAATCATTAGATCTTTGTTTCTTGAAAAGGGAGTTATGATAATATGATCCAAGTGACACTTGACTCATTTGACCCATCCTGTTCCCTCAGCTTTCCCTCGTGCACACGTCTTGTTTCGTCATCAATTTGACGTGTCCTAAGTATACCCCACAATAGACTAAATGCACCCAAATCGACAGGTGGAACACCCCCAATTTACATACAATAGTAAAAGTATAGTTGAAATCTTTAAAAACCCACCCATCTCTCTATAGACTAAATGCACCCAAATCGACAGGTGGAACACCCCCAATTTACATACAATAGTAATAGTATAGTTAAAATCTTTAAAAACTCACCCATCTCTCTATAGACTAAATGCACCCAAATCGACAGGTGGAACACCCCCAATTTACATACAATAGTAAAAATAAAATAGTAAAAGTAAAGTTGAAATCTTTAAAAACTCGACAGGTGGAACACCCCCAATTTACATACAATAGTAAAAATAAAGTTGAAATCTTTAAAAACTCACCCATCTCTCTCTCTCTCTCTCTCTCTCGTGCATGGCATGTGCTGCCACTGGTATTTTTGTATTCTGGCCCTTTGTTTTGTTTGGAGTGTGGGATGAGGGTGTCAAGAGCAAGGTTTGGAATTTTGTGGGGGAAATGGATGGCAGGCCCCATAACCAATTGGTTGTTTATTCATTGAAAGTGATTTCAGTGTGTGACCCGTGAGGTCATGACAGAACAAATTACTTCTTGTTTCCCTTACTTTTTTGCACAAAGCTTTAGCCAGCTTTTGGTACTGGCTTTCTATTACTGCTAGTTTATTTATTTATTTGGGTCAGGTCCCTTTGACCCAGATAAATTTTGGGAAGACCACATTTGTCTTCCTATCGATATCAATGATGGGCCACAGATAAATAGTTCATTGATTGAAATTGAACTCTCCCCACCACTCCTTTAGAGGGCCTTTTTAAGTCAATGGATAGATAGCGAGAGATAGAGATATGATCAATGGGATGTATGCTGTTCACTTCTACTTCTTTTTAGGGCCCTTTGTCTGCATTGAATTGATTTCATAGGATTCATGGTCACATGGGGTTTCATAATTGAAAATTAAGGAGGTAAGCAGTGAATTACATGACATAAGATTGAAATGTAAATGCAACTTTGATTTTTATAGGATTTGATTTAGTACGGGAATGGCTACATACTCATTTTCCATTAAAGAGAAGTGTTGGAGGTTATATTTGAATCTTTACCTTTGATTCTTCCATTTTAATTTCTTTTAAAAACACATTTTTTACAATTGAATTTCTCAAGGAATCACGATCAAGTGAGCTCCAACAAATGAACATTGAGTTTTATTTTCCTTTTTTTAAAGTACCCTAGCCTAGGAGACTTGGATCTAAGAGAACCTACTGAGGAGAGGAAGCCCGCGCCGTGGAAAGGAGAGCCTACACAAGCAAAGCAGAAAGAGGAAGCTCACAAAGTGAGGGGCAGCCCACACCCGTGGGAAGAGTACTGATTCCCATTTGTGTGGGCTCTCTTGCATCCTAGTCTCCTATGGGCTAGGATAAGAAAATGAAAAAAAAAATAAATAAATAAAAGAACATTAATGAGCTAAGAGGTGAAGGATATAGAGTGGGAATGTAAATGTGACACGAACTTTCCTAGTGATTTAGGAGGCCATTGAGTAGAGTACTTGATTGAGTTTAACAAAATTCCCTGCAGATCTGATCAACTCAATGCTCTATGAGCTGAGTCAACTCGGCTGATAGGGTAAGTCGATTTTACAGTTACACTCATTGTGTAGCCAATGACCCATTCATTAGCCATAAATAGCTACTGCATGACTCAGAAGTTTGCCCATTCATCATGGTCTTCTTCCACATGGCTCATTCTTGGTGGCACCTAATGAATGCAGAGTCAGGATATATATATGTGCAAATGGATGAATGACAGGAGACATATGAGCCACATGGTTGGACCCTATTGTGCTCACCTTTCATATTAAGTTTGTAACCATGACGTGAAGTTGGTGACACATAGTGACAACCACAGATCACATTGCCACAATCCCCCAACCCCACAGTCCTAACATTAACTTTGTGACGAGTATCAAACCGAAAAAAATGAAGGGACTAGACATTGGGACTGTACATGACGCTTATCTTCTACATCCATCACTTGTCACCGACCATGTTTGCAATTTTGGCATCCTGATGGACACCATGACATGGACCTTAAAGAATGCTGCAAATAGTGTTTCTTAAAGTTGATGAAAATTATTAGAAACATCAAAATTTATAAAACATGTCAAAATCAATAAGCCAACTATATAGTTTATATGATTTGGAGACAAAAATGTGACAAACTAAAACCAGAACGCTGTTAGTGTGTGTGTGTATATATATATATATATATAAGATGTTCTTATGAGATTTACTCTTGTTCTTAACTTAACTTTTTATATAACTGTGACATCATGTTAACATAACGGTTTGACGGGAATGAAGTAGTATTCAGACTAAATTCAACAAACCATTAGCTTTCATCGATTCGATCTCTAATTTGGATTTTAAAGATATTGATCTATTAAAACTGATAAAATCCTTGGACAAACTAAATCTTACAACAAGATTCTCCAATAAAGTCTCAGAATGGGTAGAACCCATTCGATCTAAACTGGTTCCTTCACTGGTTCGTACTCTGATTTGATTATAAAATCACTGGTATAAGAAATTGTAGATAGTGTTGCAAGTGCCAGTTTCGGGTTTTTAATTCCAAGACTTTTACAAAGTGGTACGAATGATATTTCCTCACCCATCATGATCCATATATAGTTAGGAAAGTGAAGAAAAATGGAAAAGAAAAACTACAAAAAGACAAGATTTATTTTCAACTTTTCTTTTAAAGATTTTGAAAGGATCCCCTTAAAGTATGCACAATGCACATCAAATATGGTGTTGGGAGACTCATTGATGTGGACCTTGCTTTTGTTAAGTGCATGAGCCAGTTAAAAAGAATTATTTATATATATATATATATTATTTTTCAAAAGATGCTTGTTTTTGGACTGTTTTGATTTACCTAATGTTATATGTTTTCACGTTTAACCTTCATTAAGACTTAGTCCTTGGTGGCATATGCACATTTTTTTAAACTTTAAACATTTTGAAAACCTAAATATAATGGGTGGAACCAAATCCAAAACCCTACCGAACCGTATTAAGTATTGGTCGAGTTGAGTAAACGAGAAGTTGTGGAAAAATATGAGAAACACAAATCATAGAAAAGTGAGAGTTACATCTACATCTCCACCTGAATTATATATTTTTCCCCTTACATCTTTAGGGCATGTTTGTTGCATTTTAATACATAGAAATTGAATACATAGTATTCCTATGTAAGTAGTTAAGAATGGAGATCAAAGGAGAATTCTAAAAACTAAGCATCAAATAACATTTTTTTTTTTAGGGTAATAGAATCAAAAGAAGATAGGAAATAAATTTAACATGAATCACCCTAATAATCCATTTTGCATCGTTTTTTTATTCTATTTCCCTAAACGGAAAGGGTATTTGATGCTTTGTTTTTTTTTATTTTCATTTTTAACCACATAAGGTATGAATCCTATGTATTCAATTCATATGTGTTTTAACGCAAACAAACAAGCCCTTAATAATCATTGTCGGAGCCCATTTAACTATAAATTCCTATATATTCAATTTTCGTGAAACTAAACATGCCGCCGTAGTAATTAATTGCCTTTTTGGTAGTTGCCAGAGGCACATTATGATCAAAGTCGTTGTAGTGGGCCATATAAAAAAAGGCCGATTTTCTCTTGCCCTATAGTCATTCGGATCGTTGCTAGTCATCATAGAGGGTCTCATGAAATTCAGGGGGTCCCGCCTTTGGTGATGGTTTCGATAAATGCTTTTCTAGAGTGCTTTGCACAAGACGAAGATTTTCCTTAGATCAAAATTGCTAGTCTAAAAAAAGTGTTATTGCTGTACTAGGCCAGCTGAAAATGGATTCAAAGACAAAGAAATCAAAAATAAAAAGTAGTTTGGAGATAGGTGTCTAATCTTGGAGACTTATTTATGATTATCATTAGAGTTGCTTTTAATGGAAGGTGTAATTACTTGTTGAAATGTTATTTTTTTCATTTATTTTGTGGATCATATTTTGGGCCTAAACGGGTAGAAGTGTCACAAAATTAATTAGTGTCATTTGATCTACTTCAAAGTATTTATTTAAGGGAGCAAGCTTTTGTGGGTCTAATAAACAAGTTATAACCTAATTATACATTGAGTAAAGAGGAGCAATGAAATAAATGTATTTTTAATATTTAATTTTATTAAGGCAGATGGATGTAAGTGTTGAACGATCAGGATTACACTAGAGTTTCATTTACATTTATACCATTATATAACATCATAGGTTGTTTAACAATAATGCATGAGTGAAGAAATTATGATTTTGTCCTTTCTTCACTTTTCCTTTCTTTTGCATGTGGAGTGAATTATATGATCAAATCAAGATTAAAAAAAAGGAAAAAAAAAAAAAAAAAAAAGAGGGGTTACAAGTAAAAATACCAAATGGCTAAAAGCACAAAAAAGACAAGACAATTCCTCCTCCCCAATTTATCCAAGTTGGAGAGAGTAAAACAGGTTGGCATAAAGTGGGGCACCGTAAAACTATGTATAAAGAGTTTACTCTTCGCTCCTTTTTCCATTATGCACACATATTAAGTAAAATTTTATATCATATCAGTTTTACTCTCCTTTTAATTCTTTCATTCAAAAATCCTTAAGTAAAACCTCATGTCATATCAATCAATTCATTTCTTTATCTTTTCTTATCAACAGTATACTCTTTTTTTTTTCTTCCCTTCGTTCGATGTTCTTTTACCAATTACCACCCCTCTTTTATTACTTGTTCTTTAAAACTCTTATTGCTTTATAAATTGTTCAAAAACATTTTACGCTTTGGAAACGATGCAAATCAGTAAAATTCTATGACAAATCAGTCATTTGATCCCACATCATTAACACCAAGCAGTATTAGCTGGGATTAACAATTGAAGAACCCGACTAAACCAAACTCCAACAAGCTGGGGTAATAAAAGAGTTGATTTTTAACCATTAACTTTTTTGTCAAATTAGTTCTCTGTCTTTGGGGCGCATTTGTGTAATAAGAGAGAGAGCTCTGTGGATTTTCATTTCTCAGTTAGTGTGAAATCTTGTTTTCTTGACCTCTATGTAGGAAATCGAATCCTTTCTATTGTGAAAAATCACTTTATTTTATATTACAAAATAATGCCCAAACCAAGGATGATCCCTGGGTTTGTTGGATAGAAACTTGGGATGATTGTGTGGGTGTGAATATGCGCGGGAGTAAAAAATGATTCCTCTTGTTACACAAATGTCTCTCATGTTAACAAATCTTGCGAGGTGGCCCTGCAACAACTTGTCTGTTTTATTTTGATTACAAAATCCTTGGTTCATTGTATCTAGACTCAATAAGAATTCCAATTAATAAGGTCAAATGATTTATTTCTATATATGATTTCCTGTGATAAGGTAAGGCATTAAATCAGGGATTTACTATGATGGTTAGATTCCCATAAGATATGATTTAAAGAGAGCCTTGGTCCCTCCTCTAGCCACCATCATCAACCAAACCAAGCACCATCGAGAGGTTTATAAGGGAGGCACAGAGGGGAAAATTCCTAAAGATCATCCGGGCCGTCCGAGCAACCAATCGAAGATCTAGACCATCCATCTCACGCATCTCCATTGCGACAGGTATGATTTATGTTTGATGTATAATATGTGTTGGTTATGTAAGTCTAGATAGATCCAACTTCTGTTCATCTATTTTCTAACATCTCACACACACACATACTGAGGTAATCTCTTTCTCTACTCTCCTATGTAGTTTTAACTTTAGTTCATATTAAGAATAGCATCAAATAAGTTGCAGAGTAGATCATTTCAACAACCAAACAGCATTAAAGTTAAACTGTATGCACAGACTACATTAAATAAATGAATCAGCCACATGTCTAGAAGGTTGATTATAATAATATACCTCAGTCGGCACAATCTCAACTTAGATTATCCCCATTACCTATTATAAAAACTCAGATAGTGTCATGCAAGTTCTAACCATCTTGTCGGTCCCACATCTGTTTATCTGTATGCATAACCAATGGCTGGATAAGAAAGTTCTTCTATATATTCTATGTTTTTAAAAGGTAAAATTCACTTGATGATCATAACCATGGGAATTATGGCTAAGAAAAATTCAGCTCAACTGTTGATTTGCATGCTCTTGATTCATGGTTATGATTATTAAATCAAATTTAAATTTCAGACACATGTAATCTAAGATTGCATCATTTATATCTGACCATCCACTATACATATAGGTGAGTGCAGACTAGGCCCCACAATGTGGCTTAGAGTACTAATATTGTAACCTAGTCTATTGAACTTGACGAGATCACGTTGTGGCATTCAACCCATTTTCCCTTATGATGCCTTTTGCTTTGGTCCCTACAGAGGGCCAAAAAGAACAAAATGACAAATGATAGTGGTGGATATGAAATAGCATGACTTGTACCCATATGGATATTCATCATACACTGGCACACATGTAATCAGTTATTTGATTTTTGTTGGTTTGGAATGTTCATTATTCTTAATTCTAATAATCAATTGGATTGACTAAATGGGCACTTAGGACCATTGATTGAATGATGCCCATGAGTTTTACTCAGTTGGGCTACAATGGTTTACCTGATAAGTATTGGTTTTGGCTGTGGGACACTGAGATTTATGGTATTGGTCTAAATTCTAACACTTCAAAAATTATTATTCAAACTGTTGGGTAGAGATTTAAAAAAAAAAAAAAAAAAAAAAAAAAATCAGCTATGGGTCCATTATTAATTTGGGTTAGGGTTTAGGTCCATGGTTATCATACCCAAAGACCCGAATGCCTGATGCCTGGTCCAAGTCCAACTTTCTCTTCTGCCAGGGGGGGTCTCTCATGGCTTGTGTGGGAGGTAAAAATCTAATCCCTTTTAGGTCCACTTAGATGCATACAATCTATGGAGGGATATTACGATGGAAAGGACTCATCATGGACAGGATTTTAGGAAAAAGAAATTTTAAACCAGATCATACAATCATTGATTCATGAGTCTTGAAGTTTAAAAGTTTTATTCTTTTTTTTTTTTTTTAAATTCAACTCAAAGGTTAATATAATTTAATTTAGTGTCGAATTAGAGTGAGTACCAATTTATGGTGGGTTAATGAGTATAAGATTTTATCCACATGGTGATAAACGGGCTACCTCTCACACAAGCCGTGAGAGGCACCTCTTAGCGGAATGTGTGCTGCATATTAGTTAAGTGAGAACCAATAAGGAAATTAATCCGGATGTCATCTTTTTCAAACTTTTACTGTTCTTAGATCCATCGCCTAGTTATGATTTTGAAACTTTCCTTTTGCATCCGTAACTCTTGTTTTTCAAATGAAAAAAGAAAAAGTTAGCATCATCTTGTCATTTTCATCTAGCTGCACAATGGTGCTTCTGAAAGAATCACTATAAATAGATCTGTTCTAATAGGTAGGTCGCTGGCACTGATATACTAAAAAAGAATGGGTTGCAACACTGATGGATTCCAAAAGAGAAGTGGTGGTTGCCAATAAAAGATAATTGTGCAAGCTATCAAGAGAGACCAAAGGAGATGAGAATTTGATCTTAATTTTTCTGTTTAATCGAGATGTAGTCCTCTAAATAGTGTTATATAGAATTATTCCCAATGTAGTCGCCTCCACCCATATTGTATACTAGCTTTCCTTTAACCTTTTTCACATCAATCTTAAATCACGTTGGGACACACACACATATACTACATTGAGGACTCAAACTCATGCACTATCAGTCTATCATTCACACACCCATGATACTTTTAGCAATACACCATTATGTATGTATGGACATCGATATAAGAATCTGTTTAATATCCTTGTGTGATCTGCTGTGAGATTGATTCTGCGAACTCGCTCGCATTGAAAGCTCTGTCCTCTACATGAACGACCAAGGCCTCCATCTCTCTTAAATAGAGCAATCTCGGATGAGTCACAACTATCCTAGAACTTTATCCCTCTTAGAATACCTCATCACTTGACGAGCGGAAAGTTTAGCCAAAATGGGAGTCTGATGCTGATCTGATCTCTACTACCATTGTAGCAAAAAAAAAAAGAAAAAAGAAAAAACTCTACTGGGCTCAATTTAGTGTGGGCCACATGGCAGACGAGCCACACAATTTTTCAACAGAATATAGAGTCGGTTTTTTCTCCTAACCAATAAATAGACTCTCACTAGCATATTTACCATTTGCAAACACAAAAAGTATCCTATAAAAAAAAGACAAGTATAAGCCATTGCATCAAGTATTTTCATACATTTCTACAAAAAAAAAAAAGTCTTCATGTTGTTGTCATATGTGATGGGCCCACTTGTGTTTATATATGGGTGGACCCCAACCACAAAGAGATGCCCCTTATAAGGAAGTCTTAGTAGTTGCATAGAAGGAGAATTTGATAAACTCTATCTTTATTATATCTCCGTTCAAATTTAAAGCCAAATAGAAAGCTTATGACCTAATATGCGTGTAAAAGAAAATCGAAAACCGTAGTTAATAACCGTATTTCACGGTTCGGTTACGGTTATCAAAATCAGAAAACCGCACTTCATGATTCGATTACAGCTTTCATTATTGACTCCAGGTTATTAACCGAACCGTAAAATACAGTTCGGTTAACTGTACCATTTTACTAATATGAAAAAAATAAAGGGCCTAAATGAAATATATATAATTCTTAACTTAAGTATACACTTGACGAAACAATTTTTTACGGTTTTTCCGAATACGGTTCGGTTACGGTTTTTAACGGTTAACCGCGGTTCGGTTTTGAACGGATTTTCCAGATACGGTTACTGTTACGGTTTTTAAAACTGGAAACTGTAACTCACGATTCAGTTAACGGTTCTCCCAAAATGAACAGTTAATTGAACCGTTACACCCTCTATGACCTAATAAGCCAAAAGGATATCTATCTATATATATATATATATATATATATATATATATATATGGGGCAGCTCTCCTAAGCTATGGCTTAGAATAAGGTAAGTTAATGTAGGCTCAAGGACCCACATGCGCGTAGGGATTTGGGGGGGGGGGGGGGGAGGGATTTCAAGGACTCCCTGGACTCTCCTCTATGAAAAAAATTAGCTCCAACCATAGTTTCTATCATCTCCATCTAGCCTCCAAAAGTTTAATGGTCAACAATCCATTCGAATCGGTATACAGTCGATCAAACGGTCCAGTAAATTCAGATCCGACCAAAACTTGGTGGACATGTGCAATTTAGGGGGGTCGTGTGTTTAGTCCATTTGGATGGACAAAGGATGGGCCCCACAAGCGTGGGCATATGAAAATTTATCCGAAGCTTAAGCTTAGGAGAGCCTTGGCCATATATATATATATATATATATAAAGAAATTTTCAAAAACTCCCCTATTTCAAAAGTGGAGTTTCTGCCCCTATCTAATGGCCAATGATTTATTAGTGTTTTAAGATAATCAATAAAATATCCACCTTTGTGTGTTTAGGAGAGAGAATGGATAGGTGTATCATTGATGACATGTGTCACAGTTTCATTGGCTAAAAAAGAGGGTTTTTTTTTTTTTTTTTTTTTTTTTTGTGAAAAACACCCGGGGAGTTTTGTAGCGTTTCCTCTTCTTTCCACTAGATATGAACCATCCATCATAATTTTCGACTTCCAGAGTGTCCATTCTTGCCCTTGTATTGTGAAGAGTGAATTATATCTCATTGATCTCTTGTAGACAGTCACGGATGTTAATCTGAATCGCATTTGTAATGGCCAACCCTAAATAGATTGGTGCTTCAACATCTAAAGCCTAGACGTACATGACTCAAACTGTTGGTTTTAGGGGCAGACCTACATGTAGGCCATGGCCCCCCTTAAGTTTTCAAATTTTTATTTTTTACGACTAAATTTTTTGTAATTTTTTTATTTTGACCCCTAAATTGTTAAAATTTTCTTTTAATAATTTACATTTGGCCCCCCTACTTCTATTTTCTGGTTCGGCCACTTTTGGTTTCCCTGTCTAAAATGGAAGAACACAGGAACCCCAGTTCCCCCTTTTTCACTCCAAACATTAAGGATTCTGGCTGTCGCTTGAGACTAACTTTCCCTTTAAAGTTGTTGCCAATGCATCTAATTGGCAGGGGTTTTCATGCTAATAAAGGGAAGAAAAGTTTCACAACCGAAAAGCATTACTATTTGGTTGCCCTTTCAATGAAGAGATTAGCCCACTTTGAAGAAACACATATAAAGTCCCTTTTTACCCTTTGTGATTTTCTACTTTTACATCATTTTTACTTCACAATTTGCATTGTCTTAAAGTGTGCATGAGAGTGTAAAACAGAGGTGACTAACTTAAAGTAGTTGGCCTAGCATGTGAATATGAATGAAGAAGAAAGATGCATGATGGTCTTATTCCCAAGTCACAGATCCTAAAACTTTCACCGAAAAGAAAAGAAATTTCAAAGATTAATGAATCTATGAAATCTCTCTTTTTACCATATTAGGTCACTGGTCTAGGAAGGTAATCCAACATGAGGACCAAGGATAGATCTCGGGTTGGTACCATAAAAATAAGATGATGGCTGTTAGCTATTGACTATATTTTGTTTTGATTGTCCATTTCAAAGTCTTTGCCTCACTATTAAGAATGTGAGACAGCAAAAGAATGGTTTTTATTTTGATTGTTTATTTCAATGTCTTGGATACGATGGTTACTAAATTTTAATCAAATTTCCCATATGTTAAAAAAATTAGCCTCATCAATGTTACTTTATATTTGAGAGGAGAAACTGAAACTGCATTGTAGATATGGAGACAACGCTGGTCATTAGATTCTAACAGGTTCAAGCTTTTTTTTATAAATAGATAATCCAAATAAACCCTCTTTTATAGAGTAGCATCAACATGCTCCACATGTTTTCACAACTTTATATGGAGTACATGAAAGTATATTCCTTCATCACTTTGATGCCATAGGTATGGCTTAGTGGCTCCACCATAAGAATAGGATTGTTAGATTTGTAAAAAACCTAAGCTCATAGTTGGAATGCCTAAACACTCCCCCTCATGTGTAGGCCTAACAGATTTCATGGACGGCCCTGTCATGTGGGCTACACAAGAACAACGAGATCAGAACCCACATTGATATCATGTAATAAACCATATATCAACTTAAAAGCTTAAGCTCATAGCTGAAATGCCCAAACAGGTATATAAGAAGCCTTGCCAAGGGCATTACTTAGACGATGTGGGATGTGGGGGCTTTACTTTATCAACAAGATTAACTACCCATGAAAAATTAGTCTCATCGAAATATTACTAGCCATTTGATCAATGAAAACATAAGTGGACAGTAAATATATATAAAAAAAAATGAATGGTTAAAATCTTTATGCTTGATTAAGAAGCTAGAAACATTTGATGTGGTCAGTTTTAATGCATATGGCTAGTCCATCTAACCTTTTATGAAGCTGATTTTAGGTACCACGGTCAATCCACAGCCTCTTCTGCAAAATTCATAACATCAGCAAACCTGTCAACTTGCCACATTTCTCCACTATGACCACAATCACTATAACCACTGTGATGAGAGGTCGTCAGTTAGAGTTTGAGGTGTCTAACTAGATCACTGAAACATCTGCACCATACAATTATGTTAACCCTCCATGATTCCATTATTTTGGAAAGATCAACAGAGTATTTCATGATGGTGAAACTAACAGAGCAATGGAGTAAAAATAGTACTCCCATTAGAAAGAATCTTGGTTATGCTCAAGAGAGAGACAGAGGAGGGAAAGCTAAGAACTGGGGGAAACAGTATTCCAAAAAGAATCTCAGTTAGAGAGAGAGAGAGAGAGAGAGAGGGAGAGAGAGGCTAATTTAAAGTATAAACCAAAAGACAGCTTAGCTTGTACCTTGTTAAAATCACATGTGAAGAGCCAAAAGAAAGGTTGTACCTTGATAAAAAGCATATGAGCGACAAATGACTCAGCCATCTACAATATAATAGGACAACTATCTTGTTATCCAAGGCGACAATGAATAGCATGCAAGGTTACCCCAATCTGATTTCAAAAAATATTTGTTCTGAAAAGTATGTTTGTGCTTTATCAGTGATTAAGAAACAAAATGAAGTGTTTATTGACTTAACAGAAAGAAAATCTGATTTCTAATATGATGAACAGTCATCCATACAACACGTGCGATGTGACCGCGAAAGCGTCCAATGACATGTGAGCACATAATCCACCCAGATCAGCACCTGGCCCATTGGCTACTTTTCTCTGCTGAAGATTCAAATAGCAGAGTAACCCCCCCTCCTCCCTTATCTTGTGCCTAGTGACTACACAACCCCCCATATAAAATGCTCTCCAAAGTGAGGAATCCTATGAATGAGCCCAAAAGCCAAAGACCCTTTTACTCTCTCCTATTGAAAAGCAAACTGGGAAGGCAGAATCTTCCTCTTTATCACCCCCCTTTCACAGGGGGGATTTCAGCTTTAGGGGAGTTGTCCATTACAAACAAGATTTCAGCTTTCAATCCCACCTTTACATTGTGAAAGCATGCTCATTGGGGCAGGGTGTAGGCCCTGAATAATGGAGTCAAAAGTCACCATGATTCGGGATTTTGGAGTTGGATGGTGTTTTCATGCTGAATGCAAGACAGAACTGTTGGCAAGTCGGTGGGGTACTCAATTTCTGTTAGAAAACAATGCTGATCAATGGGCAGCCCTGCGGCTCGCCCTGGTTTGCTAGGGATCAACCGCCCAGACATGAACTACTAGAGGCTTTTTTGGTGCACCACAATGATGAATTGGTCTAGGTGGAACCCAATTGACAGTTTGATACTGTTTGTGATGTACCTCTATGTACACAATTCACAACCTTCTCTGGGCCAAGCATTTGCTACCTGTTGTGCCTGTGTTACACAACACTTCTAGCTTGGAAATGGACTCAAATCTCCTCAATTGCGCAATCACAATCAATCATTCACTGAGGACTGTTCCCTCTCTATTCATTCATCTTTGCTGAAGTAGCCATAAGCCCATGTGGGTCCCACAAGACAAACGATTTGGTTCACATAATGATTGGGCCCAACTCTGCAGAATGCTTTCAAATCTGAACAAGCAGTATAGTATTTAGGACACAACATTGAATGGCTTGGCTTCCCTTGTCATGCACCATTACAAATTTTTTTTATATTTTTAGAACAGAAACCAGCAGAGTCAATTCAAGTTTTACTCTTTGTTATACAATGGGATTCAGGATCCATGGACCTGGTGTGGAGACCCCAGTTCAGGTCCTTACAATGTATCTCCCTCCTTAGGATGCCTTGTGAAAAAGAAAAGCAGATGGGGATCTATCAGAAAGAGCGCAAAAGACGCTTAGTTCTTCCTTTTCTTCTTTCTTCTTTCTTCTTTATTTGGCTTTAGGTAGTGCCCACCTCCATTGATGGAGACAAAGGTCATCTATTCAATCATAAGGAAGCACCATCTCCTCATGAAATCCATGATTTTCTTTATTTTTTCCTCTTTTGATCCTCCCATGATGAAAATCAGACAACCACTAAAAGCTGCAAAGTGTGTTAAAGTTGAAGGGTAGCTATGACATATATGCAAGCAAAATGAAGGGATTATATAAAGAAAATACAGATTAGCATATATAATTACTTGGTCATGGACCCATGTGAAGGGTAGTAGGAACATATATTGATGAAGTTTCAAGATCAATTACATTAGAAAACTAAATAAAGTACGTGAAGGAAACTCCCCTTAAAAAAATGGAGATCCAACAGTCAGATTTTAAAGCTAAAGGATCTACTTTTGTCTGGATTTGAATCACAGAAGGCTTACCTGTCTGTTTCTAAAATTTAGAGGGAACATAACAATTGGGCCTCAAAAGCCCAACTTGGGAATGTTGGAGAAATATTTTGACCTACTATACTAGCACAGCTGTCAATGGGCTGGTATTCAAGCCCAAGTCACCTGTGTCCAGGCCTCAGACCATTTACAACTTAGTCCAAGTCCGGGTCCAGGTATGACCCATTTGGAAAATGGGAAGACCTGGGTCCACCCACTTTGCCCATAAGTACATTCGGATCTGATTTTGAGCCTAGGAGCAAAACCGAATTCATAAGACAAATGTATGAAAACCATAAAACTACCATTTTATATAGAATGTGTATATTAGATGTTAATATTGCCATGTTAGCATGAGTATGGTACAATAAATAACATATAGATATAAAATCCAAAAGGGACAAATAAGCCTCCCTTGGCTCGAGACCGTAGGCCCAGGTCAAGCCCAATAAGTGCTTGAGACGCGAATGTAGCATCTGAGTCCAACCCATTGAACACAGATGCATCTTGAGGCCCACCTAAATGGACCCTGACATGAGCTGGACCAAGCCGAATACAAGCCCAACAATAGCCATTATGGGGTGACAGTTGAATGGATCTTGGAGCTTTTTGGCTCATAAATCAAGTCTGGATGGGCTTAGGCTATGATAAAGATCAGTTGAATACTGAAAAGATGGATGAAACCTTTTGTAGATGTAAATCGTCTTCCTAGAAGAGTACTTTCAGCTAAGAGTTTCTGATCAACAAAGAGGCCCAGTTTAAGCTGAAAAGGTGAATTACAAAACCAGAGCTGACCCTCATCAATTTCAACCGTTGGATGTGTTGTTATTCAAGCGAAACAAAACCAATTACAAGGAGTGAATGATCTGGTCTTGCTGATGTTGTTGGTTCATGAAAATGTGTGAGCTACTAGGTTTACTCCTTCAGCACTAGATATTCTCTGTTTGGGGTGGGTCATTGCCACCATGGACCTGGCCGTTAGTAAATGGGTCTACATGACCAGGTCTGATCCGACCAGTTGAGAAGGTGGTCCCAAGTTACCCAGGCCAAGACCCAACACAGACATGGTTAGCGTGGGTCGACCCAATCCATTAACAACGATCAATTCTTAGTTAAAACTACCTAACAATTGTCACCATGTCAACCTAAACATTAAGGGCCACTTTTCTTTGGAATTCATAGTAAAATGGAGTCCAACAAATAATTTGTAAAGAGGTGAGAGATGAAGGATGTAGACGTAGATATGATGCTGACTTTCCTTGAAACTGATTTGCTTGGGTGATGGCTGCATATTCATTTTCCATTTTAGACTGTGACTCATTTTTCATGAAAAGCTATTTGTGGCTCCAACTCGCGAACCATTTCCCACTTCTGGGAAAAGATTTCTTTCGTTCCCTAAGAACTCAATTCGATGCCAACTAATCAGGCTGAGTTGAAAATGCGTTCTTAACATCCACTTAATTAAAATGGGTCGAGAGTTGGAGCCACCAAGAGAGAGAGAGTTGTTTTTTTGGTAACCCAGCCACGCGTAGGAAGACAGCCCGCACAAGCGTGAAGAAGAAAACCCACACAAGTGAAAAAAGGTGACATACCTTGGCAGCCAAGTGAGAACTGCTGCCACTTACCAATGACGTAAGTGGCCGATATACCCAGTAGTTTCATATTGCAATCAAGTGACTTTACAATGATCTAGCATTCCATCAGACTTCAACATAACCAGATAAACTCATTTACTTCCAATAGGATTAACAACTGAAGGGTGTTGGCCTGCCTGAAATTTACTCGGGCTAAAATTCCAGTTTGGCTTTTATTTTAAAATTGAGCTTAGGGTTATGAAATTCAAATCTGTGGCTTTGATTTCAAACTTGGGGATTAGTGGTACATCAATTTGAGCTTTATAGCGTAAAACTCGATTTAGGACTTCAAAGGCTTCATTCCTTTTCCTCTTTTTTTTTTTTTTTTTTTTTTTTTTCAAAAAAGAAAAAAAAAAGTCTCCTTAATTTGGAATTATGAAATTTTTAAAAAATTGTATAAGATGAGATTTCCAACTTAAGGAATATTGAAGATTTTAATGTCAACAGCTTTCAAAAAGTGAAATTTTAGAAGATCTTGAAAATCATTAAACTATGATATTTATATATTTTGACAAAGATGATGAAGAGTTACAACTGACATGGACTTAAAAATTGGTTACAGAAATTAAAAATAAATAAATAAATGAAAAGGTTCCATTTTCTTGCTTTATAAAATTTTCTCTTCATTTTTTTGTAGGTTTTGATTTTTCCCACTTGACTTTCCATCAAGTTGTTGAATTTTGAAACTAAAATTCTTATTGGCTGTGTTTCAAATTACATATCAAATCCGATAAGTTGCTGATTCCTGAAGCTGAGTTCAGAATGGTGAATTTCACTTCCTGCTTGTCAAATTGTTTTTACAAACTTAGATTTCATACTTTGTTGAATATTGAATTCTGAGAGTGAGTTCCAAGTTCTCAATGGCTGAATTAATTGCAAACTCAGCTCCTTAAAGTTTAACCTGAACTTTCAATATATAGGCCATATAGAATCAATTTTTCCAAACCCAAGATACCTATAAACTAATTAGAAGACTATACATCTTGTGATCATAATAAACTTAAGATTTCCATCTAATATCCAGGCCTTTTGGGCTCACTTAGTTTAGGACACAACAAAGCCTCATATTGACTACACCATAATTGCCTGGTTTGCAGTTTGAATAATTTCCATTTAAGTTGCAATTCACAATTTGAGACTTAGACCTGTAGTTGAGTTGGTTTTTGCAACCATAATGAGGGTCACACTATGCTTTTTTTTTTTTAACTGCGAAGACCATGTCTGGGACAGGTTTTTTACCACCACAAAAATGGGCAGCAGACTTTTATATTGAGCTAGTTTTTATAGCCATAACAAGGGCTCTTATTTGCCCGTTCAAAAGCCACAGTAAAGATGGTCCAACACCCATGATAATCATTAGTTAAGTAGTGTACTTAATTTACAGGCACATTTGGGATTGATTTTATACCCACAACAAGCACTTGCTGCAGTGGGCTGCAATTAACACCAGTTTATATATAATCAATCGCAACCATAACATTTGAACATAATTAACTTCTGCTAATATGATGAGTGTGCTATTACGCAATTGGGCTGGTGTGTGACATCCATGATGAAGCTTGTTTTGGCCTGTAATTGAGTCAAGCCTTGGGCCATGGTGCGCCATTATTCATACGCCTAGCTAAGGATCGAGATTAGGTTGGTTCCTTACAAGCCATAAGATAGTTTTATAGCCATAACTATTGCCTGTAATTGTGACAAAAGGTCATTACAAGCCCATGCTTTGTCCGTGCGTGGTCTCAAAACTTGACCCCAAATCTGTCATGAAGCATTTGGCTTCGGGAGGGTCCATGTGTTGGGGTTTTCATGGACATGTTTGGAATGGGCCAAAGGTTATCCAAGCATGGCCCATGAAGTTACAGACCTGAATCCTACCCAGATGCAGCTCACTGGCCTGAAACTCAACTCCAGGCCCAGAACATCTAAACAGTATGTGCACCTGGCCCTTTCTATCAAATATTCGGGCTGGGCCATTCTACAAGCAGATGTAGGCTCAAGTCTGGCCTATTCAACTATAGGACCAGAAAACCAGGCCTGGGTTCAACCCACTAGCCTAAAACAAACCCCAAATTCACCCTCAATGAGGGCCAAGTTAGCGTCTTGCTAGGGGCTGGCCCAGCTCATGAGCAGCCCCTAATGTGGTGCACAGTCCTATTGCACATGAGTGTCAATTTGGTCAAGCACACTGTTTGGAGCTAATACCTTTTTTTTCTCATATATATGTACAGCAATCCCCAGTTTAGGTGGTTTTTTTTTTTATTCAATCACTTTGACAACACTAGACAGTGATTTTAACCCCTTTGAGATGGTTTGACTAAAAATCACCCAGAAAGATAAACAAAAACTGCCCTATGGAATCGGATCCCCTGTTAGGGGGTGCCACATGGGGTTGAGATGTCACATCCGATCTCTTAAAAAAAAAAAAAAATGTCTTTAAAAGATTTCTCTTCCCATGTGGCACCCCTTGAGTGGTCCAAACAGGGTTTCCCTGTTTAGAGTCTGGATCCCTGTCCTATGAGTGAGACAGCAAGCACCCACAACTTTAGTTGAAGTTTACAAAGGCAGAAATTGGAAATTTGCCCTAGAGGGGCAGCTACAGATGATGGTGGTGGTGGCCGTGGTGGAAAAAAAAAAACAAAAAACAAAACTTTGTCTGCCCGATACAAGATAGATGCCTTAGTATTGATCTAACAATGGATTGACTTATAATTTTCTTTTACTCAAAATGTATAAACTATAGTAAGCATTTCCTTATTTCACGGTGATATAGTCAGTCAATGTGATGGGCCCTTATACGTAGGGATGTAAACGGGTCGGTTCCAGTGGACCTAGACCTAGAACCATCTCGGGTTAAGTTTCTTGGTTCCAGACCCGGAACCGTTAAGGAGAAGGTGAAACTAGACCCGAAACCATAACCATATATGGGTGGGTTTGGGTCTGGATCCGGGTCTAGATAGAGACCGATATGGTGAAAAAAAACTCTAATTTTAAGGAAAAATTCTCGAAAATTGAGGTAATGTGTCGGAGATCTCGGGTCTAAACCAATGCGGAACCGGAGCAGTTTAGGTCTTAGGTCCAAAAAAAGAACCCGGACCTGGTCCTATTTACTTAGCAGGGCTTAAATAAGGATTCAAACCCGGTTTTTAATGGCCCGGAACCTTCAAATTATTGAAGAATGGGGACCCATTTGCATCCCTACTAATATGGATGGGGTTGAGGTTAAATATTATATTATCCCAATGGATAGTGAGGAAAAATAGCAGAGCCTCCAGTGACTTGTTTCTTCTAATCTATTCAATTCCCCTGTAAACAGTGGTGCGGCCTAATCTAATCAAAGGTGTGGATCACCAGACCATGGCCCACTTGTACGGTCGGGTGCATAGGGAACTCAGGTAGGGGTAAAAATGTACATGGTGCGGACTATTTCCACTTCGGATGGAAGTGCTTGACTTCCATTCATGGCTTAAAAAGTTATCATTTATGTGACCATGTGGAGATGTTTGGGGATCTTGGGCTCACAAATTAAATGAGAGGCCCTTGTCAATTGGTGACCCAAGAGGATTGAGGATGACCCCTACTTGGGGAGGTAGTTATCATTTAATTGATTGATTTGAATAGGCACAAGTGGGGTCCCTTTGTTCATAAACTGCAGAATGTGGGACAGTTTTTGGTTCTTATGTCATTTTCTCTACTACTCTTACTCCCAATGAAACTCTCCACCAAACAACACTGGACTTGTAAGGCATATGGAGAAGTAGAAGTTTCATCCAAACACCTTTGATGAAGAGTATTGCAGTGCCATATTTCTTGGAGAAGTTTCACTAATCTCCTGCAACTTTCCACCATCACACAAAAAATATGATGGTGGTGGTGATGGTGATGAATCTAATATTCTCCTTACAGTATGATGGCCCATCTTTACATTTCTAGCTTGATCAATCTAGATCTTCCTCTTAAGGAGTGCCCTTTATTTTCATTTTTTTTCCCATGGAATGACTAGGATCATTCATTTAGATTGGATTTAGCCTATGGACATTTTCAGTTGAGGACCCATCAATCATAGTTCAACCATATGGTTACTGTAACATCGCACCATGATTCCAAAGGACATCAAATGGGAAACACTACACATAAATAAAACATTTAATGCATACAACTTTCATCTGTCCAAGCAATATCACTTGTCCAACCACCCAACTTTCTCAGTGGGGCCCACCCCTTCCTAGCAGAGACTAGGTCAAATCACTACCTTGAAATCAGTGGCACAGAAGATACTGTACTAATAATTATTATATGAAGAGGATCCTATATCGAAGAAGTGAGTTCACACGTTTCTCTCCCATGATATTATAATATAAATAAAACTGTATTTAGTATTAAAAAAAGATGTATTTAGGCCCTTTTTAATATGATTCATAGAACACCTTGGATTGGATGAGAACTAGATTAGCAGAAGTGTCGATCTTACTAACATGCATTGTTTTATTCTGGTGAGAGCTGTCCCCACATAGACCTATATTGGGGAATGAGAGGTATGTAATATCCGTAGGATTTAGAGGTTGCAAAAGCATAGGATTTACTATTTAGGGGTTGCAAAATCACGGATCTGATTGTGCAACAAACACGATTAGGATTGTGTCGGCTTAGACGAAACACTAGATGCGGATATCTATGAGAAATCAGTAATGTGTGATTCACTCTTTATGATCTAATGGCAAGGTCGGGTAAGGTCCGTAAGGATGGACACCCTTAAAATGAAAAAGATAGACAATTCACTCTATGAGTCTCTCACTATTTCTTGTTACTAGTGTGAGTTGGACATGAGCCAGAAAAAAGAAAAAACCAATATAAAAAAAGATTTGTAGATGAAGCAGAACGAGAGGAGTATGGGAAAGATAAAGATTAGGACTGATTAGGTAGACCCATAATGACATAGTGCTAACCAAATGGCCAAGAATAAAAGAAATTAACAACACTAAGCTGCATAAATTTAGGTTAAGATATTAATTTAATTAAAGCCAAATTAAAGATGGAGAACATACCAATCGTTACCAAAATCATTGTATTTAAAAACCTAAAATACTAATACTAAAACTATAATATAAAATTAAATCAGCATATTTAACTACAAAATCATAGGTGAGACATATTGGATTTAAGAAAACTGTATAGAACATACAAAATGCAAGAGTACAGATCATCTTGAACTCTCATGTAAATGGCATAATCACATTGATTTTTGGCCATTGCAATTGTCCAATCATTGTAGTAATCCGATATGCACCATTGTAGCATTGATATTGAATTGGGTGCCCAAGGGTCGACCCCATCCATATGTAGGCAAGCCACATGAACTAAATCTCTCAACATGGGAAAAAAAAGGGGCAATTGGGCAGAGGTCCCTCAACATTTGATTTTATGGCCTTAGATTCACACTTTCTTTTCATAGTGTGGTAAATCCTTCTTCCAAATTTGAAGATCTAAAATGACCAAATTGCCCTTTCTTTAGAAGCCATTATCTATTTAAAGATATATTATATCTCATGATTAGTGGGATATGCCATTAATAATGGTCAGCTACTATTTAATTGACCACGATTAATGAAAATCCCATTAATGAGATTTTGAAATAAATTAAACAAAACAAAAATAAAATTCAAAAGAAGCAAATAAATTTCAAAATAATGCAACTAAATTTCAAAAAATGCACATAAATTTCAAAAGAACGCAAATAAATTTTAAAAGAAATTTTTTTTCAAAAGATTCAAATAAATTTAAAAAAATGTAAATAAATTTCAAAAGACATAAATAAAATTCAAAAACATAAATAAATTTGTCGAACAACTCAAAAAGATTTGTTCAAAAACTCAATTAAAATTTTCAAAACGGAGATAGATTTGTCAGTAACTTAGATAAATTTGCCAAAAACTCAAATAATTTTTTTAGAAACTCAGATAAAGATAAATTTGCAAAAAAACTCAGATGAATTTGCCAATAACTCAGATAAATTTATCACGAACTCAAATAAATTACAGAAACTCAGATAAATTTGATAAAAACTCAGATAAATTTGACAAAACTCAGATGAATTTGACAAAAACTGAGATAAACCCCCAGTGCACGTTACAGAAATAAGACCGCATTGTGCTGGGCTTCTGGGCTAGGCTAGGCTGGGCCATACCTGACCCAAACTGAACCTGACCTTGGAACAGACTTAACTAGGTGTTCTTTATTCGATTTGAGTTCTGCTTCAGAACGTGCTCAACGCCTACCATACCCTTTCAGATAAATTTACCAAAAACTCAGATAAATTTACCAAAAATACAGATAAATTTGCTAAAAACACAAAATGATTTGTTTAGAAACACAAATAAATTTACCAAAAACTAAAATAAATTTGTCAGAAACTCAGGTATATTGCCAAAAACTCAGATAAATTTCCCAAAAAAGTCAGGTTGGTCACGCCTAACCCAACCTGCAGAAGACCCGTAGAGAGAAGCCCCTTTTGTTGACATACGGACTGAGGGGATGCTAGGCATCACATACGATCACGTGCAAAAGCTCAGTCATCATCTTCCTCTTTTCTATCTTCTTCTCGTAGCTTGGCTTGAATTAAGCAAACTTCTCTCCTATCTCTTTCCCTATCTGCCACTTGTCAAGATCATGGGAGAAAAGGCCATGTGCTTTTTATCATGCAAACCGAGACAAGAGAGATGCAATGGAACTTTACAACCCTTGAGATCAGTACTTGGAACTCTACAAAACAAAGAACCTAGACTACTTCTCTCTTATCCAACTCCAACGAGTCTATGTGGCCCATCAGATATCTCCACTACAACTCTTCTCATCTTCTCCGGAGAGTTATTGCATAGAACAAAACCGAGAAGCACCGAAGCAAACCAGTTTCTCTCCAATCGATCGAAGAAGACTTTAGGGTTTTACATAGCCCCCAGATAAAGGGAGAGAATGAAAGCTTTAAATTTTTTAAATATTTTTATGCCTAAAAGGCTAAAATAGCAAATCAGTCATGAAAAGGTCTGATGTGGTGTATACAAGGACCTCTCGCCAAACTATGTACAGATGTATGAACCATAGGCTTTAGAGGAAAAGTTGTTGGACTGGATGCCTTACAAGACCAATATGAGTGATCTCTCGCTAATTGACTCGAAAAAAGAAATAGTTTAAGATTCTATCAATGATTAAATCATGCCAAATTAGCTGTGATCTTCTCTCTCTCAATGATTAATCAATTTATCTAAGTTTAGGACTTTTATTTAAGGGAAATATTCAATTGTGGGCCCCATTTGGGGATGAGACCAAGGGGGATGGAAAGATCTACGTGAGACCACCTCATGTATCAAGTTTGAACCCAAACCCATGCCCCTATCCCCTTCATCCGTGGCCCACAAGTTTAATGGCTTCATATTCAAAAAAATATTCAACCCTCGATCCAACGGTTCAATCCATTTTGATGTGCGCCAATCTTTGGGATTAGTGACTATCAAGGGGTTTCCTATTGGTTGCTAGGTTTGGATGGGTTGCTGGTTGGGCCCCACAAAAAAGTTCTCACATAATATGTGAGAACTAGTTCTCACTTGAATATTTCCCTTTATTTAATTATATTTGTGTGTAGGCACTAAATTTAACTATATGGTTTTGATGACCTTTTGTGGACCACTTTATTATATCTATTTTTAATTTGGTTGCGTATCCTATTAGTGTGTCCCACCTACATATCCCTTGAAACGTTATACCAAATTCAAATTTTAGTGGAGATCTCGGAGTTGTTTAAAGATATCTGTTAGATGGGCCCACTCAAATCACATATCGCATAAGATTACTTTGATAGGAGTTTAAAAGGGCTGAAGAATCGTTTGGTATCTTTGCATGTACCATTAGGATTTGAAGAGATTGTTTTTAGAAATAGAGAGAGAAATTTTAGGAAACTTTAGGCATTCAAATTCAATCCTATTAATGTAGGAAAATTAGAGAATAGTGGTTTGGTGATTCAAATTTAGGGATGTAAATGGGTCCCCGATTCTCCGATTGACCGGAAGTTCCGACACGTAAAAAACTGAGATTGCGTCCTTATTTAGGCCCCAATAAGTAAATGGGTTCGGGTCCAATTCCACCTTAGTTAGGACCCGTGGACCTGAAACCCGACATATTACCTCAAGTTTCAAAAATTTCTCCTAAAAACCATATTTTTTTAAATTTAATTCTCTACCTAGACCCGGACCAAGATCCAGATCCAAACCCGTCCCATACATGTTTCTGGTTTCGGTTTCGGGTCCGGATCCAATTCCACCTTCTCCTTAAAGGTTCTGATTACGAGTCCACCATGGACCCGGACCAGAACCGACCTGTTTACAACCCTATTTAGATTCGATCATATTATGTAGGAAAATTAGAGAATAGTGGTTTGGTGAAATTAGATGAGAAGGCAATTCTGGAATGTAGCATCCCAAAAAGTTTGAGGATGCGCCACGTGTCGCTCCGTCACAAACAAGGCTGCTGTCTTTTATTATACCAGTACAATAGGCCTGCATAATTAAAAGATCATTAAAATTTCTAATTAGAAATATTTCTAAATATTTAAATAAATTATAAATTAATATTAATATATAATACATAATAAAGATGAAAACCATAAGAGAAATTTTAGGTAGCTGAAATATTTAGGGAAAGAATAAGTAAATAGTAAAGATTTTAGGACCTTGATTTAATTATATTCGTGCTTTTAGAATTGAGTGTCATTTCAGAATTAAATGTGGATTTTGGAATTAATTTGCTTCTACAATGGGCCCCACAAATTAATTAATCCTACCAAATATCGAAAGAAAAATAAGGAGAAAAATATCCATAATGGGATTAATCTTACTGAATATTGAAAGGAAAATAAGGAGAAAAAAGTACCAGAATACAGCCTATGAAAGTGGCACCCACTCTGATATTAAAAAAGCTCTTCGTGTGTTAGTATTAAAGAAAGTGGCTCTCGTAAATTGTGAGTTAGGAAATAAAGAAGACTTGAAAGTTTATTTTGTTAAATTAGTAAATATAAATGATTATATATTAGGTGTGGATTTTAAAATTAACTGGGTTCCACAATAGTCCCTACGGATTAACCATACCAAATACTAAAAGAGAAAATAAGAAAAAAAAAAGTAACAAAATACTGTCTACGAAAGTGCCCCAAATTTCTGCAACTTAGATCTAACATGAGGGATTAGACATGAGGGTTGAGATGATATGTTAGATCCTCTGGGCTACCAATTCTCGTATCTATTTATAGCCTTTTGACTTATTGGGTGATAACCTTTCAAGCCGAAATTGAATGGAGAGATGATAAGGACCGAAAGTCAAATCAAATTCTCTCAATTTAAAATTGAATGGACAGATGATAAGGATGGAGAGTTTGATTAAATTCAAAAGACTTATTATCCCAATCACCACCCAGTCTTAGGGGTGATTGGGGTCCACGCACATATAAACACAAGTTGACCCCATCACATATGCCAACAATATCAACATTATTAGGTCATCGGTCATTCTAACACCTTGATTTGCTGCCCCAAAGTTTAATAGTTCTAAAATACATAAATTATCCTAACACATTTCAACCATTTGTATGATTTGTACCATTTTATATATGCTGTGGGGACAATAATATGAGCCTTTTACATTCATGACCGACATCTTTTCAACATGAGATTGATGATTTGAAGCTTCTTCACCCTTAGACAAATGCTCTACATCTGGCTTACCATTGGAACAATGAATAGAGGTTTTTCGACCATTAGATTGATGATTCACTTTTTTTTTTTTTTTGTTGTTGGATAGATGATCTTCATCAAAGCTTTTTCGATGGATCATTATATTGATGGTCCACTTCCTTCTTTCATTGGCTCATCTATACTCGAGATATTTCCATTGTTAGATCGATGATCCACCACCACACATCAGATGTTGGATCAATAATGTTGATGCACAGTTTTCTTGATGACGCACATCATTTCTTCTGTTGGATTGGTGATATGATGCTTCCCTCCTAGGATCAATTATCTGCATACATATTTTCAATCATTAGATCCTCAATATTAGAATTTTCACAGTTTAGATCGACAATTCATGTCCTTTCTTTAGATGTTTGGATAGATGATCAGAGGATTCACCAACATTTGAATGTAAGGATGTCGATCACTGGTCTATTTCAAGGATGCAACATGCTTGATACACATGTAAGGACTCATGGGGGTGGTACTGGGCTGGGCCAACATTCAATGAAAGAAGTCGAATGAAATGGGCTTGGGCTTCAGTGTTTTGCCTTCAGTCCAGTCTGAATCCAAGTTTGGAATTGCCACAGGCTTTGGGTTGGCACAAAATGATAGGCCCTTTCTCCCAGTCGGATTGGCATGCAGGACCCAAATGGCCAAATCAGGCTTACTTGGGCCTATGCCTGTATAACCATACCCAATCAACAATATGGCTTGAAATGCATGTCTGGGCCGACCCACAAGGCTAAGATCAGGGTGACCCTGACAAACGGAAACTGTAAATGGGCCTAAGCTGTGGGGTTCAAGAGAAAAGCCACATCTCTCATCCTCAAAAATACTGGACTCAATTGAAACACTTGTCAAGTCCTGTTCTGAAGATTGATCCATATATTTATAGGCATAAAACCGTGGCAGTGGGACAACTCTTGTGCCTAAAACTGAGCCATTAGCAAGGTCCAAGAAACATTGAACCCGAAGAGCCCATTGCCTACCAGAGTCATGAACAAGGTTATTATCTAGTCATTATTTAGAAAAATTGTCCTGACTCGGCTGAGTCTTATTGAGTTGAATCAGTCTGACTGAGTACCCGATCAGATTTCCCAAGGTTTTTCTTTCTCTTTTTTTTTTTTGATATTCCAGCTAAGGGCTAGGTGCCTAGGTCCCGAAGAGAATCACACACGTGAACTAATAGGAACTCGCACATACAAGGGGCGGACAACTTGTACATGTCAAATAATAGAAACTCACACATGTAAGGAGAAGTAACTCGCACATGCGAGGTAATAGAGACTCGCACATGTAAAGGAGGGGGTGGCCAGGTTCGAAAATTGGTCACCTCGGTGAGATCTGCCGCATTCTCGATCAAATTGCCCAGTTACTCAACTCGATGAGCTTCCGAATAGGGTCGAGTGGAGCTAGGAGTTTCTAGATTCTAGTTTAAATCATGATTTTCCATGGGAAAACGAGGCAAAGGGCTTATCATAAAGTTAAAGAAATTAAGCAAAAGGAAAAACACCCTTTTGTTGCATATTATTCAAAGTTGTATGATTATGTTCAAGCAGTTGCTTTGTTTGAGAAAGTGCATAGGTTTTCTTAGGTAGAAATCATATCCTGAGGAGTTAGCATGCACTTTCTATATGCAATGATTAGTGCAGGATGATACTCAATGAGAAGTTAGAATTTTTGGGTAAGAAAAGCTTCATAATATTAAAACTGAGAAAACAGAAAGAACAAAGAATTAGGCCAAGAACACATCCAAGAAGGCAGATACTTGGAGTAAAAAGAAAAAACACTATGAGTTAAACATGTAGAAACCCATTGAGCAAGATGGTGAGTGGACCCAATTAAGGTATTGGGAATAAACTTTAGAAGTATTTGACGAGTCCAGAATTGACTACTTGGTGACGTTGAAGATGATGGAAAATAAAGTCCAATCACTCCAAATTAATGACTTGCAAAATATCATTTCAATAACTTCTTTTAGCATCAGTATTGATCAGGATTCTCATAAATCCTCTACTTACAGCTGTCTTTAGTGCAAAGAAGACCCGAGCACTTTTAACTCTTGGTTGGTAACCTTGCATGTCACTATGCCACTCTTTCCATGTTAGTGGGCTTCTCTTCTCACTTTGCGGGCTATCCTTTTCACTTGTGTGGGCTCTCTTGGCTCCCGGTCCCTTATGCTAGGGTTCACGAAAACAAGGATCAGCTATAGCACAACTGGTTGAAGACATGGTCTGCGCGAGTAGAGTCCGTGAGTTTCGAATCCCAAATGTAGCAAAAATCAAGGGAGGTTAGAACTTTCCATTGTTATCTCGAGTAATAATCATCTCGAGAATGGCCTCTCACCTCAGTGGTGAGAGATGTCATTTCTCATCTCGAACCATGCCACCTTTCCTCCCCCAAGGGCTTCTTCCCTTGTCCGAGGCCCCTTACATCACCGGAGGGCTCTCCCACCGGCATGGGTTTGATAGGTCAGAAATTGCCGAGTCAGGTCAGGTCAGAAATTGCCACTCTGTAATCTGCAATCCAACCAATGGTTTTCCACCTTCCATAACCCATTGTCAAAAGTACCCGAAACACCTACTCAAAGCATTCCAATCTCCATTGATCAAGATCATTGATGTGAATCTCATCTACCTGGCTTGATGATCAAGAGAGAAAGATCAAGAGAAAATGGGCCACGCCCAATATTATGTAGTTATGATTGATGGCTAGGATTATGAGATCTAAGGGACATTTGGGACATGATCCAGTCACAGTGGGCAAGGGCAACCCCTAGATAACAGTGCGCGGGTCCAACTTGTACGAGCCTAGGAATTTGAGGAACATCTGAATAAATTTTTCTCCTTTTCCAGATCTGAGATCTTGAATTCCTGGTTTTTATTTTTTAAATATTTTCTTGCAATTTCAATCTCTTCTTCTGTTCATGAATCTCCTGATGATGAACTGACTATTCTTTTACCTAAAGTGGTACATCCGTACAAGGATATGAATTACTACACCCTTGTTTGGTAATTTTCAGCCATTGATTCTTGGGCCATCCATGTTTGGATGGAGGTGAAATTTTAAACACCCCTGTTCAAGTGTGCCCCTTTCCACCTTCATCTCTCATGATCAAATCATGTACTTGAAAATGCAAGTACAAATACATGAACCATTTTTCCTTTATTTTTTTTCCTCTCAGATTTTAAACTTTGTCACTAGCTAAGAATCCTTTCTAATGCTCCCATTAGAAAGGATTCTTAGCTAGTGACAAAGTTTAAAATCTGGTTTATACCATTAGAGTAAATCTTGGGTTTCAAAAGAGCGGCCACTTACTTTAGAGGTAAGTGGCATTACCTTTCCTCACCCGAAGTTTACTTCTGCCATCCGAAGGCTCCCTCACATCACCAGAGGGCTGGGTTCCCAGCCCGCAAGCTTGGCACAAAAAAAAAAATAAAAAAAATCAGGTGTTTCGGATGTCATCAATTTGATGATGTTCCAACTTTGATTGAAGTGGTTTTTTTTTTTTTTTTTTTCTTGCCATATTTTGTTGTTTGGATTTTTTTAAATTGAGTTATGAATTTTTTACTAGAAAAAGTGTTCTAACGCTTTTCATTTTTCTTTACACCAAAAATAAAGTGAATTCTCATCATGATGAAGACAGGATCTCCTAGCAAGTGTTGTTCTCAACATAAAGTGTGCTGTAATTAAAGAGAACATACTGTTTTCAAAAATGATGAAAATAATTATCCACCCCATGAAAGATAAGTCCATTCACAAAGATGATTTGACCATGGCCCATCTCCTCAAGCGTATCCCGTGAGTTGTTAGAAAAGCACTGTAATAATATTGCATTGTTTCTCATCTACAATGGCTTCATAGCAACCCCAATGGGTAGTTCAGTTGGCCTAAAATCACGGTTTGCACTCGAAGTTTGTAGGTTTGAAAATGCACTGGGGCTACAGGGGAGTTTACCCGGCTTTCTTTTGGGCCCAAATGAATTATTCCAGCGCAAAGGGTTGGGAATCCTCCTCCGATAGGAAAAAAAAAAAAAAAAAATTCATAGCCTTCCTTTTCTTAGTTTTGGCTGGACAAAAAATACTTCCCCTACTACTTTATTAATGAAAATTGGGCAGTAACAAATACGACATGTTAGTAGTTGTCAGCAGTTTGGATCTAAGAACCTTAGACCCAGGTCCATTTTGATATATGTTAGAATGTAGCCCAATTTGACAATCAATGATCATGGCCAAGCCAATGGCACCATCCCTTGTAGCTTCTCTTTTTCATCCTGGTGCATGAGTGTAATCAATAAATTAAATGAAACCCAAGGGCTCATATTAAATTATCTTATGTATTGTCCTCATGCATGCAATGGAAGAAGAGGGTGAGGTGGGAGTGGGACTTGGGAGGGAGCCCAACCACACTCATAATGGAAAAGGATAATGGTAGGGTATGTTTCCCATCCATTATACAAATATCATTCCCAAGAAATTATAGTAAAGTAAAAAATTGCGGTATATTTTTTAATTTGGGGTTTTGTTGAAATACTATGGGGAAATTGTTACATAAATATAAAAAATAGGCTTCAAAATATTTTTTGATATTTTATAGGATAGTTTCACAATTTTTTGGAATATTTTCAATTTTGGTAATATTATAATATTATTGAGAAAATATCATGACAAGTAGTTTTTGAAAGTATAGACACTCTTCAAATATATGCCATATGAGAGAGAGAGAGAGACCAGGTGGCAAGTCTTGCTCGTCATTATTGCTCAATAATGCATTCAACGCCCACAAACTTTCATGGGTGAACTCCAATCACTTTCTTTTTTCACTCTAAATTTTGGATCCTCCAAGACGGGAAACGGGGGACTCAAATAAAAAAGGTAAAATTTTAAATAAGGCCTTAAGTTTTTGTTTTATTTCAAAAAATGACATAAGTTTCAAAGCTTTTCAAATTAATTGTTAAGTTTTTCAATAAATTTTCAACCAAGGATATTTGACAATTTAAAAATAGATTTTTACGACCTTTTGTTTCAATTTTTTTAAATACCTAAATTGCCCTTCATTTAAAGTCATTACATGGTTCTAGTAGCCACTACATGTAAGCGATTACCGTGGGGATGTTGCTTGTCCTTGATCACCATGAGAACGGCGAAGAAGAAAGCGAGGAGAATATAGAGGAACTGAATGAGGTTTTATTTCAATGAAGGGTAATACGGGTAAAAAATTAAGGAGAAAATCCATCTAAAAACAGCTTTAAATGGACGGATGTCCTTAATTGAAGACTTTTTGAAAAACTTAGGAACTAATTTGAAAGGTTTTAAAATTTGTGTCCTTTTTTGAAATAAGGCAAAACTTTAAGGCCTTATTTGAGAATTTTCCTATAAAAAATTTATAAGGTTCCTTAGTGGAGCCCACTTGTTTGAAACACAAAATAAACTTCCCCCCCCCCCTATATTGGACTTTGACAAATTTTTCCTAATAGTAGTTGAGGCTACTCTTAAATTGATCGTTTCTAAAAACTATGTGCATAAAATATTATAAAAATTCACATATTTTATATGTGACCAATCTCAGGGTAGACCCAATTCTTATTTGAGAGAAATTTGGAACGGGGCCTTATGTACAATAAATAGACACTCATTGTTGTAGGCGAGTTTCATGTTCATTAAATCTTCTCTTATGGACCTAGGCTAGGACGTGAGTTCAAATTTCAATATGATTTTGTATCAAAATTTAAATATATATATATATATATATATGCATATTGCCCAATATCTATTTCATTATGTGATGCAATAAAAATTGGCTATTTGGCCCTTTAAAAGGCCATTGTAAGCAGAAATGAGTC
Organism: Umbellularia californica; assembly: GCA_028538565.1. Lineage (NCBI taxonomy): Eukaryota > Viridiplantae > Streptophyta > Magnoliopsida > Laurales > Lauraceae > Umbellularia > Umbellularia californica. Next base: position 53,406,800 of record JAPQWN010000004.1, on the reverse strand, counting down.
CATCTTATGCCCATCCGACTTGCCAGATGAAGGCAGAACCTCTGGATTCATCCATTGTCATGGGAAGAATACTAGCAACCCAATGTAAAGTCTTGAAATTGACAATTGAATCAAAAAAATTGATTTCATCTATTGATCACCTGATCCGTGGCCTTAATAACGATGCCCAGTAACTTCTCAAAGGGCTAATTAACCTTTGCTGGATCTTTTGTAAGGACCTGCTTGCTTCATGTTATTGAACAATTGGGATTTTTAGAGTTCTATTTCTAAAAGTGATTAAAATTGAAGAAACAAAGGTGAGCACCCATAAAGTCATCAAATATTCATCTCCCCTTTAAATGGAAAATGAATATCTAGTCCAATCAATTTTCTTGTAATTCAAATCTTAGAAAAGTCAAGGTTTAATTAACATCTCACCTTATATCCTTCACCCTTCACATCTTTAATAGTAATTTCTAGGAGCTCATTCCACCACTAATTACCTTTTTTTCAATTCCAAGCAAACAGGGCCCAAATTTTTAAGTGGAGTTTTTTTTTGGTAAAAAGGATATTTTATTAAAGACAACAAATTAAAGAAGAAAAGGGGGAAAAACAACTTAGCCCCTAGTCAAAAGGATACTTTAAGCTCATTTCCAACCTACATCTTGCTTAATCGAAAAGCAAAATTTAGCAAGCCTATGTGCCCTAGCGACAAATTCAATGTCTACATAAAGAAACAAGCCCTAGAGCCAAAGCTTTAATATCTAGAATTCTTTTTTCATTTTTCTTTTTCTGCTATCGGAGGGTTCTCAACCCTTTGGGCTAGACTAAATCCACCAAGCCCAGAGGGAAGCCAGGTAAACACCCCTATAGCCCCAGTGTAGTAGCATTAGTGGACTCAACCTTTGATTCTTAATAGAAGGGAGAACCGGGAGTTGATTGGGGCCAACCCCTTGGGGTTATATCCAGAATACTTGGGTTAGCATACGATGCGCTGAAATAGCATTTCAAATGATCCAGAATCCAGAAGGATAATGCCAAAGCAGGTCCCGTTGGCAACAGTAAGGATAATATAATATTTCAATTTACTATGTAGCCCTTCGGCCTTCTCTTTAGTTTAGAAGTGGGGAACAAGTCCATATATATAAGATTTTTAAGTACTTAATGTGATGTGTTGTCATCATGAATTACAAGGATAGGAGGCCCGGACTTAGAAAAAACATATGAACTCTAACAAAAACATATAATAAAAATGAAAACCTCTTTAGCTGCAGGTGTAGAAGACAAATAGAAATTGCTTCAAATTTGGGAATTTCTTTTTCAAAATTCATTAAAAATAATGAGAATCATTAAGTGTAACCACCACATTTTCAGATTTCTTCTAAATTAATCATAAAATACATTGAACTTTCATTTTTTTTTTCATTTTTCAGTACTTCGTATAAATCTAAGATGCCACGTATAAGGAAATTTACTTAATTTTGATTTGAAGACATATTAATTCTTATCATTCTAACATTCTTTTTTGTTATTATTGGAAAAAGTATCCAATATTCAACATATATGCTAATCTCCATTTTGGCCTCATGATCTTGGCACTCTAGATAGAAATCAACATAAGTTACACATCTTTATATGCAAGTATCATACGAAAAGAGACAAAGGGGATTTATCATTAAGATGGCATAGAAAGTGTGTTTTTTGTTGGAAACATAGTTGTTTTATTCAAGAAAGATGATTATATGCTACTTCATCTGCAATAGACAAACATTCACAATTTGAACTTAAACCTATTTTTTGCCAAAGCATGTGCTTTGACATTATCAATTCTACAGATTGCCTTGATTTTCACTACTATGAACTCTTTGACCTTTTGCTCTTATATTTTGCATTGGAGCGTAAATCTCCTAAGGTGGATCATTTGCATTTGAGTTAATCGCATCTATAGACGTCAATGAATCACTTCAGAAGCTAACTTTCCTCAATCCATATTATATAGTCAAGTCCATGGCCCCTTATACTGCAATGATTTCAGCTATAGACGTCAATGTTGGTAGGAAGAAAAGGCTCAAATCTCCTTACTCCTTGAGCCACATTAGCTCAATACTCCGTCACCTTAGTGTTGTTGGTTTTCTTTTTTTTTTTTTTGACTTGAATGTTGGTCGCTTGGTTGAAACTTGAAAACATTTAGGTAGCGTTTGGTTCGCGTGAATGAAGGTCGGAATGACCATTCCAGCGTTTAGTTCGCCAAAAAGGGGCGGAATAGCCATTACCTTCGGAATCCCATTCCTTTATGTGAGGGAATCACCATTCCATTAGGGAGGGAAAGGAATCACCATTCCATTTCTTTCTAACTTTTTGTTGAGAACAAAATACCCTCGCTTGACATCTATCTATATCTATCTATACTCTTATCTTATAATAGAGGCAAAGTTGCAACTTTTTTTCAACCAACCATTGTGGAGCCCACCCAAAATATTATAATAAAATATAATAATATATTATTATTATTATATCATAATAATAATAGTATAATATCTTTTTCCCCCAACCATTGTGGGGCCCACCCAAATATTATAATAAAATATAATAATATATTATTATATCATAATAATAATAATATAATATCTTTTTCACCCAACCATTGTGGGGCCCACCCCAAAATATTATAATGCAAACTTTTTCACTACACATTGTGGGGCCCACCCCCAAATAATATAATATAATATAATAATATATTATTATGAGAAATTACAAACTTTTTCACTACACCTTTATGGGGCCCACCCCCCAAATCATCCACCACAAACAATGCAAATGTGATAGTAGAATCTAACAAGGGTATTTTGGTCAATCTTATGTAAATTTGATTCCATTCCAAGCAGCATTCCAGTGTACCAAACGCAGGAATATGAATCAGAATTCCATTATTGGGTTGATTCCTCAGCGTACCAAACACTGGAATAGAATTGACTATTCCTGCCTCATTACATTCTATTGTCATTCTGGTCTCCATTCCATTCCTGCCTACGACCATTCTAGCGAACCAAACGCTACCTTAATTCAATAGAGAGAGAGAGAGAGAGAAAGAGAGAGAGACCAATGCACATCTTTACTATCAATTCAACCCCTTCATATTCATAGCTACGCTTCGTGAATAGCATTAAAAACTAGATAATGTTAGTCCCCATTGATCTACTACCATGTCATTTTATCCATCGTTAAATCTATAGTCATAAAATACTAGTCCTAATTGACAATGGTTAAGCCATGTACCTACCATCGGATCTATTCCTTGAAGTCAATGCACACCTTTATTAGTCGTAGTGGTCATGCCCTTGAACATCATTAGATCTGCTGTTAGTTTTTGTCCATCATTTTATTTTTATTATTAATTTTAAACTATATAATATAAATATGCATTCATTTTATTATTGATTATATTAAGAATTGGTCTCATGTTGGTGGATGCCTTGGATTTCATTTATCTCATACTTGGGTGTTTAAAACTTTTCTTTTCTTTTCTTTTTCTTTTCTTTTTTTTTTTTTTTCTGACGGTGTCCAGCATTTTTTAGAACCGACTATATTTTCCCGGAACACGTGAAGTTCATGCCTCCCCCACGCCTATATGTCAGGCTTTTGCCGTGCAAGTGGTCCCAGGGAGAGAGCTAGAGTTCGAGATCGCAATCTTGTTTCCCAGTAATCCTAGCCAACTGCGCTAGCCCTTGAGTACTTTAAGCTCATGCTTTTGGATGTTAATTTTATGTCATTGTTTAAGTTGCACGAAATTCAACCCATGCATTGGGCTTTATGATGGTTAAAATTTGACACTTTAAAACTGAGTGATGGAGTTAGCTCAATGGATTTGATACTTGGCCCACCTCAATCATTAATGTCCCCTCACATTTAACGTACCTTAGTGAGTTCTCTCCTAACTCTTACTAAGCCGGGGCTTGAATACGGCTTGTATCGTATTGGGCTTCTACCAGGGATCTCTCCCCATCAATGATTCTAATAGGCCAGGCACTTGCTGCGCAAGTGTGCTATATAGAAAGTTCTTTCATCCCATATGGGCCATATGGGTCATATAGGAATAGGATGCATGCATTTCACCAAGCAAGTTGCACATGTGGGGAATGTTCCTAATAGGAGGTGGATAAAATATCACCCCAAATCCCAATTGTTAAAATTTTAATACTCACTTTTGTAGCTTTAAAATCTGGTTATTCTCCAAGTGCAATTATTTTGTGATTGAGTTTAATGGTGGTTGTAAGTGCCTAAATAATACGGACTTAGTTTAAGTGATGGAAGGGATTAGGAAAACTCTGTTTGATCGGAGAAGTTACCGACGGCCTGGATCCTGAAAACAGGGAAGAAAGAGCAGTCAGAGCCCGAGGCTGTTGTCAGCCAAAGGCACTCCGACGCCTGAGTTAGTGCAGTTACTGAACTAGGGTGAAGTGAGGGAGAAGATGTAGGTGAAATAAACAGGATGTAGACTGTATATTGCTTACCTTCTATGGGGCTCCCATGCAGGTATTTGTAGAAGAGAATAGAAGTTTCCATAGTGGAGGTAGGTGAGGATACTTGTCCCATCGGACGTCCCCTCAGCCCCCTTACATAAATGTGGAAGTGATAGGGAAGGTCCCTTATCAGCACTTGGCCACCTTCTGTCAGGGGAGCTTTGTCATGTAGCCGTCTCATCTCATAAATGAAGATTGAGACGGACATCCACCTCAGTCAAGTGGACCGAGATGGAAATTACCGAGATCAGGGGATACAGGAGGTCGGTCATGGGTACCGAGTCGCTCAGGGCAGGGCCCGTAATGAACGAGGTCGGTAGGCAGACCGAATCGAACTCCAACTCGGCGACAGCTGGCACTTTTGCCGAACTGGAATAAATCAGGCCAGAGTAACCCCTAATTGGCAGTTTAGCGTCGAAGTAGGAGATTACCTCGGTGTTACGTAAGCACTCCACACAATTGCCCCTCAGCTGCCGATCTCGTCAGCTCGGGGCTGGAACGAGGTCGGGAGCTGGAGACGTGGAAGCTTACATGAATACCAAACTAGCATACTGCTTTTTATACTGGCTGCGGTTGTCACGGTCTTCATAATGACTTCATTTATGGGCTCCATCAATCAGTCGCCAGCCTGTCCGCTGGGGAGCGCCAAAATCGCTGCGCCCGCCCGAGAAAATTAATTGCTCTGACGGCGTATACTGCGGAAGCCGCCCTGATCTTGACACGTGGCGCCATCTGGTTTACGGTACCGTAAACCGAAGCGACGTGTGCGTCTTTTGAGGCGGTGTAATGAGGACGTGCTTTTGGTTTCTCGAGGCTCGAGGAGACGCCTTGCTGCCCTATAAAAGCAGTGCCTCCTTCTTCCTCCTCTACCTTTCCGCTCAAAATCTGGGGGAGACTCTGCCCGTGTGATTCTCAGATTATCTCTGTGCAGATCATCTCTGTGTCTTCCCAATCTTTCTGTCCTTCTGCGTCTAGTTTGCTGTAAGTCTTCTTCTCCCTGATCTTTCCTTTGCGCACCCCTTCTCCAGTTTCTTTCTTTAGCTAGGGCTTTTCGTTCACCCATCTTAGTTTTTAGAAACATGGGAAAAGGGGTTTACCGTTGTCTAGCCGATACCCCTGAGGCTCTGTTTAGGTTTAGGGCGACCTACGATATTCCGGACGACGTCCGGGTTAGGCTGGATGATCCAGAAAATCCCTGGGATGGTGATGCCTACCGAGATGGGGCGATGCCCTTTCCGTTAGTCTCGGTGGTGGAAGGGGGAGTGAGGTTTCCCGTCCACCCGTTGCTCAGGCGGTGTCTGGCAGCGTGGCATCTTGCCCCTTGCCAATTGATGCCGAATAGCTATAAGATTATCATGGGTACAGTAGCACTGAATAGGATTTTAGGCATCCAGCTCGGTGTCCATGATATTGAAGAGGCATATGATATTAGCAAGTCCACCGGGGTGATTGACGACCGCTATTACCTCCGGAGCAAACCGAAGATGGTCTCGTTTGTAAATGCCCTGGAGGACTCGATGCGCCATGCCGGGACCGATCGGTTGTTCGTTAGTGGCAACTGGGAGATTGGTGCGGACGAGACCGAGGCAGAGAAGAGGTACCGGGTACCTCGTCACTCTGGGCGCCTCCCAAGTAAAGCACCGAGCTCAAAAATAGCTTAATTTTTTTACCTGCTGTCTTTCTGCCGGACTGACACACGCTAATCTGTTCTTTTATACAGGCGCTGCTGATAGGAGACAGGCGGCCATTCTCGACGGCTGGAGAAAGAACGGAGGTTGGTTCGACAAAGTCCAGCGATACCAGGGGCATAAAGGCCGGGCTGCCTGGTGTCTTATAGGCTACTTGCCGAGATACAGACATTACAACAAAAGGCAGGGGTCGGAATTGCTTGAGGTCGGTCCTAGCAACGCACCAGAGGCGTTTGGGCAAGAGCGGCCGATCTCACCCCTTACCGACCCAGAAGAGGCCTCTGAGGAGAATCTGCCCAGTGCCGAGATGGGTCAAGATCCTCCTGTCACCAACCTCCGGGAGAAGCTTCTAGGAAAGCGGCCATCCTCGTCGTCGAGGTCGGCCCGTTCTTCTTCTTCTTCTAGGGACGCCCCTCCGGCTCCCCCATCTGGCTCCTCCCGGGATGATTCGACTGTAGTCAGGGAGGAGAGGCAGACGAAGAGGGCGAAGGGCGAAGAGCCGCGCCAAACCAGGGCCCGGAAGGAGAAGGCCAGCCGGAGAGGTCTGACGGAGGAGGTCGAGGAAGAGCCGCGGGTTGAAGAACGACCTTTGGTTCGCCGAGGGAGACAGGAGGAGAGGGTGTCGGGGGCACCTGAAAAAGAGGGCCCAACCCGGCAAGACCCTGTCTTGCCCTCGGCGTCTCGCGCCCCTCTGGATGAGCCCTGGAGGCCGTCCTTTCTTCTAGCCCCAGGGACGCCGCTGACCTCAGGACACCATTTGCAAGGCTGTCCGGCAGTGGCGGCCGTGCTGGCTGGGGCATGCTCACTTCCCCTGGACGTTGAACGTTTTAGGAGAATGGAAGAGCCTACGCTGCTTCAGGCCAACCTGTCGTCGGCCCTGATGGTGAGCATTTACCCTGCGTATAGATTTTGACACATGCTGTCTGTCGCTTCTAACTTGTTTCTGCTGTTCAGGTAGTGCAGAGGTCTGTGGTGGCTCTGGAAAAATGCCAACAGAGCCGTGCCGAGATCCAGTCTTTGCAGGCTGACAGGCAGAAACTTGCTGCAGCCTTGGAAAAGGGCTCGGAGGAGCTGAGGAGGGCCGAGGAGGCATGCGCCAAGCTGAACGCGGAGAACGAGGCTGCTATGGAGGCGATTACCAAGAAGAGTGCTGAAAACTTTGAGCTCCAAGCAGCCGCGCATAAGATGGAGAAGAAGGCCAAAGAGAGGGAGGCCGAGATGGAGGTCTTGAAGAAAGGGAGGAAGGCCGAAGTGGAGATCCTGAAGAAGGAGAAAGCCGAGGCCGAAGCTCTGCTGAGGGCCGAGCAGGAAGCTTCAGCCAAACAGAAGGCTGACTTCGAGGCTTCTCGGGAAGCAGAGCTCGAGGCCTCCTTTCAGAAGGGGGTGGCACAGGCGACAAAGCTTTATGAAGAGCAACTCGTTCCGCTGGGGGAGGAGCTCTTCGAAATGGGATGCCTGGCCGTGCTGAGAGAAATGGGGGTCCCCGAGGATCACCCCATTCGTCAAGGCTTGCCCAAGCTTCCCCGTGCCGAACCTGAGTCACCAGCCCCTCCGCTCTCCGAGGCACCCCTGGACCACGTAGATGAAGAGCCTCAGGCCTCAGAAATTCTCCAAGTTCCAGCCACCGAAGCTGCTGCTGATCTCGGGCCTGTTGCTACAGAGGCCCCTCTTGCTCCTGCTGGCGATGGTGGAGTCGAAGATGTGTCTATTATTGACATAGATCGGCTGCCATGATTCTTCTGCCTTCTTTTCTTGTGCCCATTTGGGGAGATTTACATGTAAATTTTTGTTTTGGTGTTTAGTGAAACCTCTCTTTTGTACATGTTTTTCTCGAAATGAATGGAATCCCCTGTTTTTTGTGCTCAAATTTATTTTGTACATGATATCCTTGTCTTGTTTTTCTCTCTTTATGCGTTTGGCTGAACAACCAGAATAAAGTAGGAAATAAGACAAGTCTATGAGCTTGGTCCATAGCCGTGCTTAAATGTATTTTTGTAACCCGAGACGCGGTGTTTGATCCTGCAATCATAACCAGTGTTGACCTCGGTAATAGGTGCCCGGTCCTGTGACCCAAGCTGAGTCCGGTTTTACAGAAAAAAACTTGACTGGCCAAAAGGCCGTACCGAAGTGGTTGATTCTGGTAACCGGGCTGTATGTATATGCCGGGCTCAATGACTCCGTCATAAGAAATAATTTTGGAGAATATAAACATATTCTATAAAGAGAACCTGTTTATTACCTTCCGAATTTAGATTACATCTTAAAAATAGAATTTCTTGAGGTGGGTGGCATTCCACGGACGTGGTAGCTCTTTGCCTTCCATGTCCTCAAGCCTGTAAGCAGATTGCCCCGCTACCGAAGTCACCTTGAATGGCCCATGCCAGTTCGGTGCAAGTTTTCCTTCGCTAGGGCTTTTGTCTGCTGGAAGGGTCTTTTTCAAGACCAACTCTCCAGGGGAGAACTTTCGCTCTTTGACCCTCTGATTATACCCTCTAGCCAACTGTCGTTGGTAGGAAGCGAGGTGGATGGCCGCAGCATCCCTTCGTTCCTCAGCCAAGTCGAGCTCGGTGGAGAGGTTTGTATCATTTTGGCCTTGGTCGAACAGTTCCGACCTGAGAGTCGGTAGGCCGACCTCAAGTGGAATTACAGCTTCCATTCCATAAGCTAGGGAGAAGGGGGTCGCCGAGGTCGAGCGCCTTGGGGTAGTCCTGTACGCCCAGAGGACACTCGGAAGTTCCTCTACCCATCTGCCTTTGGCTCGATCTAGTCTCTTTTTGAGTCCGTCAAGCACCACTTTATTCGAAATTTCAGCCTGTCCATTACTCTGGGGGTATGCTGGGGTAGAATAGTAGTTCCTGATGCCAAGATCTTGACAAAAGCTTCTGAAGAAGTTGGAGTCGAACTGGGTCCCGTTATCGGTGACCAAGGCTCGAGGAACTCCGAATCTAGTGACGATGTTTCTCCATACGAAGTTTTTGGTATCCTTCTCAGTGATGGAGGACAACGCTTCAGCTTCTATCCATTTGGTAAAATAATCAGTAGCTACCAACAACCATCTTTTGTTTCCTGGAGCTCGGTGGAGTGGTCCCACGAGGTCCAGCCCCCATTGGGCAAAGGGCCAGGGGCTAGAAAGAGGACTTAGGTCATGTGCTGGCTGATGGAGAGAGTGGGAGAACTTCTGACACTTCTCACATTTCCTGGCGTAGACCTGCGCGTCCTTCTGCATATAAGGCCACCAGTATCCCTGACTGATAGCTCGGTAAGCCAGTGACCGACCTCCAATGTGGCTGCCGCAGATCCCTTCGTGAATTTCATAAAGGAAGTCCTCGACTTTGCTCGGGTGTACGCACTGGAGGTAAGGGCCATTGTAGGACTTCTTGTAGAGTTTGCCATCCGGAGAGAGCCAGAATCGGGATGCTTTTAGCCTGATTTTGTGGGCCTGGTTCTTGTCCTCGGGCAGCTGGTCATTCTTGAGATAGGAGATGAGTTCATCCATCCAGCTCGGGCCGAGATCAATACACAGGAGCTGCCGAGGTGGTTGAAATTGTATACTTGGTCTGTCTAGTGCTTCTACTTCGACAGTTCTTCTTTTCCCTGCCTCGACAGCAGAGGCCAAGTTTGCAAGGGCGTCGGCGTGAGAGTTGGAGTCCCTGCCTATCTGCCTGACTTCAGCTTTTTGGAACTGAGATAGGAGTTGCTTGGTGTGGGCCAGGTAGGCTGCCATCCTGTCATCACGGGCCTGGTAATCCCCATTGAGTTGGTTCGTCACCAGCTGTGAGTCGCTGAAGATCACCAGTTGTTGTGCCCCCAGGATTTTTGCGCTGTCCAGCCCTGCAATTAGTGCTTCATACTCAGCTTCATTGTTAGACGCTTTGAAGTTAAGGGTCAGGGCCTGCTCAATGACGAGGCCCTCTGGAGATTGAAGGACTATGCCGGCGCCAGCCCTTTTGGAGGTGGAAGACCCATCGACGAAGACTTTCCAGGAAGAGGAGAGGAAATGTTTCCAGGACTGCTCCTGTTCGGTCTCTGCCGAAGTGCTCGCCTCCTTGCCCCCCAGTTCGGTGTCGAGATGGGTCGGTGCCGAACTAGGAGAAGTGAATTCCACAACGAAGTCTGCCAATATTTGGGCTTTAATGGCCGTCCGGGGCTGATAATTGATGTCATATTGCCCGAGTTCGACAGCCCATTTAGAAACTCTTCCTGAGAAGTCCGCTCTCCGAAAGAGGGACTTGAGCGGGTGTTCTGTCACAACCGTTATGGTGTATGTCAGGAAGTAGTGGGAGAGCTTGCGGGATGCACTGATGAGTGCAAATGCGAGCTTCTCCAGTGGCAGGTATCTCGTTTCGGAGTCCAGCAGAATTTTGCTTGTGTAGTAGATGGGCTTCTGCTGCCTGTCATCTTCCCGCACGAGTACAGAGCTCACTGCGTGGTCCGATACTGCCAGATATAGGTATAAAACCTCACCCCGAACAGGGGTTGAAAGCAGAGGAGGTGAAGAAAGGTACGCCTTTAGTTCCTGGAGAGCGACTTCGCATTCCGGGGTCCATTGGAACCCGGAGCTCTTTTTCAAAAGCTGGAAGAAGGGATGGCATTTATCTGAGGCTCGACTGATGAAGCGGTTCAGTGCTGCTGCCATCCCGGTAAGTCGCTGAACTTGTTTGGTCGAGGTCGGACTCTGTAGGGCTCTGATGGCCGAAATCTGATCGGGATTGGCCTCGATTCCGCGCCTAGTGACCAGGCTGCCAAGGAACTTGCCCGAGCCGACGCCAAATGCACACTTGGAAGCATTCAGCTTGAGCCCGTATTGCTTGAGGATGGAGAAGGTCTGATGGAGGTCTGTCAAGTGGTCCTGCGACCGTTTCGACTTGACGACCATGTCATCAATATATACCTCGACCGTGCTGCCGAGCTGGTCCTGAAACATCTTGGTTACCAGCCTCTGGTAAGTGGCACCAGCGTTCTTTAACCCGAAGGGCATTACTTTGTAACAGTAGGTGCCCCTAGGTGTTATAAACGCGGTTTTCTCTTGGTCGGGCTCATGCATTGGAATTTGATGGTAACCTCGGTAGGCGTCGAGGAAGCTCATCCTTTCATGCCCGGCAGTGGCGTCGATCAGCTGGTCTATCTTTGGGAGAGGAAAGCTGTCTTTGGGGCAGGCTTTATTCAGGTCGGTGAAGTCTACACAGACCCTCCAGCTTCCATCCTTCTTTTTGACCACAACTGTGTTGGCTAACCACACAGGGTAGTGGACTTCTCTAATGGCGTCAGCTTCCAGTAACTTGCTGACCTCCTTGGTCACAGCCTCTGCCTGTTGGGAACCCGATCTTCGAATCTTTTGGGCAACAGGTTTATGCTGAGGGTCCACATTCAGTTTATGGCTTATGACCTCCGGGCTGATGCCAGGCATTTCATATGGGGTCCAGGCGAAGACCTCTCTGTTTTGCAATAAGAAGTCAAGCATCCTGTCCCTTTGCTCATCAGCAAGTTGACTACCGAGCAAGAAGAACCTTTCCGGATTGCTGGGGTCGATTTCGACCTGAGTAAGGTCCTCGATGCTCTTCTGCTCGGGAGTTCGGCCCACAGCATTGAGCTCAGCCTCGAGCTCGGTCATGTGGACTCGCTGAGGCTGTGTCTCTCCGGGGACCACGGCCAAGAGGCATTCTTTGGCCATGTCTTGGTTGCCGGGGACTATGACGACTTCGAAGCTCCCGTCTTTATTCTGTAAAAGGAACTTGAGCTTCTGGTGATGGGTCGAGGGAACAGCCTCCATGCCATGAAGCCAGGTTCTCCCCATGATGACATTGTATGGAGATTGTGCATCCACCACCAGGAAGTCTGCCGTTATGGAAGCTCCTCCGACCTCGACCTTGAGGGAGATCTTCCCTTTGGGATACACCGTCTTGGAGCTGAATCCCACTAAAGGGATGCGAGCTTCGAGCAGATCCTCTTCCTTCAGACACATTCGTTTGAAGCAGTCGAAGTAAAGGATTTCTGAGGAGCTCCCAGGGTCCACTAGGATCCTCTTGACGTCGAAGTTGTGCAACCTCATAGTCAGAAGAAGAGGATCGTTGTGGGGTAGCTGAACCCCGGCTAAGTCTTTGTCTGAGAACCAAATCTTTGGTCTCTCTATGCGGGCCTTCTTTACAGAGGGACCGAGCTCGGCTGCCATCACATGTTTGCCGTGCTGGGCCCTCCTGGCCTCGGCACGCGCCTGATCGCTGCCTCTGGGAGCAGGGGCCAAGTGAATGACATCGATGGTCCCTATAGGCCCATCGCTGTCCCTGTCGTCGGGATGGTGTTGCTGGGCTTGGTTTACCCTTCCCTCCTCTTTGATATGATCTCTGAGGTGCCCATCTTTTACGAGCTTTTCAAGGTGATTCTTGAAGGAGTAGCAATCCTCGGTTCTGTGTCCTCTATCTTTGTGGTAGGCGCAGAACTTGCTCTGATCCCGTAAGGCAGCATCACCTTTCATAGGCGGGGGCCATTTGAAGAAAGGCTGGGCTTGGATTTTGCCCAGGAGTTTGTAAATGGGCTCCTTGAAGATGGTGTTTACAGCCCTGTGAGGAGCGCCACTCGGCTTCGGCTTTGCGCTGCCTCCCGAAGTGGGAGTAGAACGTGCTGCCGAGCTGGATGGTTCTCCACTTCGGTCTGCCTCCCTCTTAGCAAGCCTCTTGTTTCTCCTTGAGGGTCGGCCTCCCGAAGGTCGGCCCTCGGAAGATTGGCCCTCGAGGAGTGGGAGCCAAAGATGATGGCTCTCCTGGGCCCGGAGCTCATCTTCTTCTTGTTCTACATACTGGTTCACCCGGGCCATGAGTGCCTTTACGGAGTTCGCTGGGCGACGCGCCAACTTTTTCCGAAGCTCATTTCCGGGTAGCAGACCTTGCTGAAAGGCTGTGACGGCTACCTCGTCATTGGAATTCTCGATTACGCTATAGATGGTCCAGAACCTCTTGGCGAATCGAGTGATATTCTCTGTCGGCCTCATCTTGATAGAGATTAGGTCGGCGTCGGTCTTTGGGATGACCCGATGTGCTTGAAACTTCTCTACGAAGGAGTTTCGGAGCTGTCGCCAGCTCGAAACCGATCCCTCGGGGAGTGCACAGAACCACCGAAGCGGGAGATCACCTAAGCTGGAGGAGAAAACCTTGCAGTCGAGGTTGCCGTCGCCGCTGAATACCGACATCTTCTGGGTGAAGTGTCGGAGGTGAGCTTCGGGGTCTGACGTCCCGTCATAAAGATTGAAGCGTGGGACGCTGAATTTATCAGGAAGAGGATGGTCCGTGATGTCCCGAGTAAATGGGGAGGTGCCATGGATGTCGGCATATCTGGTAACCAACCGACCTCGAGCGAGGCCGGCATGCTCCAGGTTCTGCTGCACAGCCAGCTTAATCTGCTGATCAATATAAGCGGCCATGTCGGGGTCGGCACCGACCTCCCGCCTTTGCCTCTGGTGCTGACGCTGGTCGGCACTGGCGTGAGTGTTACTCGAGCCTTCTTCCCGAGCTCGGGCACGTCTCTCATTTAGCTGCTCCCTTAGGTCTGGCTGACCTTCAGGGACCCGCCGAGCTTTCCGCTGAGGTGGGGGTGTGTGAGAGGCTTCGGGCTGGGGTCCCCCCTTGACCTCCAGCTGTTGCTGGAGCTGGAGTATCTGTGCCTTCTGTTCCTCAATGACGAGGTTCTGAGCCTTGATTGCTTCAGTTTGGGCTTCAGCATCGTCCTCTTGGGCCATGTCGTCGTCACCTTCGTTACTGAGGTGGATATGGTCCTCCTCCATGTGGTCTTCGTGATGAGACCGAAGAGGCCGAGATTGCTCGGGAGCCCTACCTCGCTGGGACTGTTCCTGAGGAGGAACGTCCTTGCGGGGTGCTTGGGTGAAGACGACCTCTAGGCGTGGACGCTCCGCCTGAGAGGACGTCGTCCGGGCCCGAACTGCTACGGGACCGCTTCGAGGAGATGCTGGTACGCCTCTTGACGACGAGTGTGTCACCGTGACAAGTGACCCTACGCTTTGAACAGGAGGATCCCCTTCCGCCCTTTTCGACTGAGGGTTGTGTGGTGTTCGCCTGACATTTCTTTGCTGGCTTGTCCCTAATACCCCTGCCTGGTTCGTCACCAGTGGAGGCGGCGTAAGGGGCAAGAATATCTCTGGCTGGCCGGACATGGATGGTCCGGCAACGCTCTTTCCCTTCTTAGCCTTAGGAGGCATGGCTATTGGGATGAAGATATTGGTTTTGCAGGTCGTGGGTTCGAATTTCCCCACAGACGGCGCCAATTGTAAGTGCCTAAATAATACGGACTTAGTTTAAGTGATGGAAGGGATTAGGAAAACTCTGTTTGATCGGAGAAGTTACCGACGGCCTGGATCCTGAAAACAGGGAAGAAAGAGCAGTCAGAGCCCGAGGCTGTTGTCAGCCAAAGGCACTCCGACGCCTGAGTTAGTGCAGTTACTGAACTAGGGTGAAGTGAGGGAGAAGATGTAGGTGAAATAAACAGGATGTAGACTGTATATTGCTTACCTTCTATGGGGCTCCCATGCAGGTATTTGTAGAAGAGAATAGAAGTTTCCATAGTGGAGGTAGGTGAGGATACTTGTCCCATCGGACGTCCCCTCAGCCCCCTTACATAAATGTGGAAGTGATAGGGAAGGTCCCTTATCAGCACTTGGCCACCTTCTGTCAGGGGAGCTTTGTCATGTAGCCGTCTCATCTCATAAATGAAGATTGAGACGGACATCCACCTCAGTCAAGTGGACCGAGATGGAAATTACCGAGATCAGGGGATACAGGAGGTCGGTCATGGGTACCGAGTCGCTCAGGGCAGGGCCCGTAATGAACGAGGTCGGTAGGCAGACCGAATCGAACTCCAACTCGGCGACAGCTGGCACTTTTGCCGAACTGGAATAAATCAGGCCAGAGTAACCCCTAATTGGCAGTTTAGCGTCGAAGTAGGAGATTACCTCGGTGTTACGTAAGCACTCCACACAGTGGTTAATGGTCATATGAGTGTCATCTAGAGCAAGTGCATGTCAATTCATGAGGAAAAGGTGTGTCTGAATAACTTGGATTTTTTAAAGATGGGTCACCTTAATTATGCAAAATAAATAAAGACAAAGAAGGGACTAAAATTAGAGTGAGTTGATTTGGAAAATAAAAGTTTATGTGCTGTTGGTGTACAAATTAACCACCCATGATGTAAAATGTTGAGCGTTTGACCCTTGGGTCCTCTCTCACTAAAAATAAGTGGCCTTTACTAAACGAGTGGTTTAGCGGTAGGAAAAAAACATTCGTTGCTATTTTTTACCTCTAGTCATGGAAAAAAAAAAAAAAAACTAATACTAAAAGCAATGGTGTCAGCCATTATAGGTCACTTTATTTTATAATATCTCTTATGTTTACAAGTAATCCTCTCCTCTCATGCATAGGGCACTGCCAGACCTACATGCAAGCTTCCGAGGGCAGTTGCTCCCATTGGACCTGGGCCTACTTCCAAAATACATTTGAAAATTCTAGTTTGCTTCGAAAACCCAAATAAAAATTCTCGGTTTATCTCCAAATCTCACATAAAAGTCTTGGGTCCACCCCCCTTAAGCGAAAATCCTGGGTCCATCATTGTGTACAGGTGGTCTTCATTTCAATATAAGTGAGAGTTCATCAATCTCTGCCTTTGCTTGATGGTTCTAACCATTAATTTATCCAATTAGATCATGGGTTCAAGATAATGAGATATAACACCAACAAAAAAAACATAAGCAGAGTTCACTCTTGCTTTATTTTGAATGTTGATGATGATGAAAGGGTTTGAAAGAGTGGAACCCGGAAATCAGGCCAAAAATTAGGGGTGGGCTTCACATGTGACTGTATCTCATGATAGTAGCACGTGCTAACGGCCCCAAAGTTTGAAACATTTCAAGACCTTTTCGACTTTCCCACCTTTAACACAGTGCATGACACTGAGCCTTCGATGTCAAGAGAATAAGTCCTCTCGAGAAGAAAACAAAGGAGACAGTGAGAAATGGAGTTTGAACAGCTTTAGTAGGTGGCATTTCTCATCCTCGTAATGACTCTTTGACGAAGGACGGTTGGTAATAGATTTTGAGACAACCAAACAATGTGCTGAGTCCTCCATATTGTCTATTCATTAAGTGCCAACTATTGGTGCCTACCTTCTTAAAATATGTTACATGTAATTTTCAGGTTTTTCTGGTCACAGTCATCGGCACATAATACTCAATGAGACTTAGAGGTGTGCATAATACAACCCAATTTTTAATGATATCATGGGATTTTGTTCTAAATTTTTTTTTTTTTTTGATGTTTTTTTTATCTTTCACTATATTCTGGGTTTTGCAAAATGAATCCACACTTAGCAATTATTCAGTGGGAGCTATAAATTTGCAAATTTTCGTTTACAAAGTCTACAAAAAAGGGGGAAAAAAAAGAGAAGAAAACCCACTAAATTTATCAGTTTATTAAAAGTACAGGCCAAGAACAACAAGGAAATTGTGTTTTTATCTTTCACCACATATTGAGTTTTGAAAAATAATTTCCACATTTGGCAATCATTTAATAGGAGTAAACGTGTGACTTCTTCTTCTTCTTTTTAATAAATTCTTCGAAAAACCTATGATATGGAATTGATTAGTTATTCAAATCTTATGATAGTACGTGTTTTGGGCAAAATAGTTAACAAAAAGAAAAATTGACCAAAGTCAAGCGACACTGGGGCCATTTTAGACTCTTTTGTCATTATCTCATAGAATCCAAGTTTAAGAAAGATTAAATTGTGAAAACTCCATTAAATTATCCTCCAATTTGATCTATGACCCTTATGGCCCGTTTGTTTGGAAGAATTGTGAAAATTCTTGTCTCGAAGAATCATGAGAATTTCAAATGCTACCCCATAAAGTAGGATTCCAAATACTTAACCTCCTTATAGCATTTAGAATACTAGAATTCAAGGACTTCATAAGGCTAAAAGTGCATTTTCATGTGGTTTGGAATTCTGAATCCTTACAACACACAAAGTATTTGGATTGTCCACGGGATAACATGGCACATCATGTCATCAATCATCAACAAGCTTAATTCCTTGTAAGAATGCCTCTAACCAAACAAGCCCGCGTGTTTGGCAATTTATAAGTAGACTTAAAGTGAAGTAAAGCCTCCATTATCCAGATAAGAAAAGACCAAAATGTTACACAAATTCGAAATTTCCTCTTTCTTTAAAAAAATGTAAAAAAAAGCAATTTCTTTTCTCTACAAAATGATAAAAAAAAAAATCCTCCTTTTACACAAAAATTAAAAAAGATTCTCTATCAAAAAAAAAAAAAACCCAACAACATACCCTTATATACTTTATTCTCTCTTGATTTGATACTTCACTTCACTTTACATCAATTCACCATACATCCAAACACGGCCGTTTAGTGATTTTAAACACATCACTTTTTATGATTTCAATCCATTGATGAGTAATTGTAAAATGAATGAAGAATTTGGACTTGTGGTTATTCACGGAGATAGTGAATGTGAGTGGGGGTAACCTCACTAACCAGAAATTAAGGAGGTCAAAAACCGTGCAGATGATCTCATATTAATCTCAGTCTGAAATTTTAGCCATTTGGTCAAAAGATAATATGAAATTTAGAGTCACGCATCACATGTAAATATCTTACATGCCAGATATACGAAGTAGAATTTTGAACGATTTGAAATATAGATGGTGGGTTCACTTTGATTTAGATGGACACCAGTGGGAAATCTTTTCCTAGAGGATAAGCAGCTAGAGGACAGATGCATGCTTAATGGAGTACTACAAATGATAGTTCTAGTTTGTGTAGGATAATGGGTGGCTTTAAAGTTCTGAAATTCATAAATCATAGCATTTATTAAACACCATGCTCGGGCTCCTTGACTTGTTGAGCTTGAGTTAAGAATAGTGCGTAAAGGATTTAGATGTTGCATAAGCATGGATCTAACGGAGTTTGCCGCTACAAATAAGATCAGGACTGCCTCGGCTTAGATCAAACACTAGATGCGGAGATCTAGGATTATCTACAAGAGACCAATCACATGTGTGATCTCTTCTCGATCTAAGGGCAAGGATGGACACCAAATCAGAGAAGATCGATGATGATGGACGGTTCATATGTAGTAAAAGACAAAGGAAATTAGAAGGCTTTCCCAAATGGTGTTTCTCTCTTTCTTCTCACTATTACTTGTTATTGGATATGAGGTTATGACATAATCAACCACCACTCTCTCCCATATCTATACATAGTCTTTTTGTTATTGGGTGATAAGCTCTACATTTGAATATGAATGGAGAGATGGTTAGGATAGAGAGTTGAATCAAATTCTCTCAATTTGAATTTGAACGGAGAGATGATAGTGATAGAGAGTTGGAGTAAATCCAAAATAATCATTATCCCTATCACCACATAAGGATTAACACATTCTTATTTGCAACTACCAAGACTTCTTGTGAGGGACTTCTCTTTGTAATTGGGATTAAGCATTTCCTTCGCCATGTTGTACATGCTAGGCAGCGTATCTGGGCCGACAAGGCCCAAGGCACATCCCAATACGACAATTATATATAAATAGTCCTATTTTTTATATAAATAAAACTTAAAATAATTAAAGAGTTATTTTTCACTAGTCAATTAGCATCAATGTTTGTGCATTTGTTTTAATAGTTTTAACCTTATCTCAATTTGAGAACCCTAAGTCTATAAAGTCTCTTTCAATTTATATAAAAAAGTTAAAGAAAATTTAGAAGAGACATGTGGGCCGGCTCGTGGGCTGCCGCCCAGCCCATCTGGGGCACGACCTAAGTCATTTCGTGGGACGTGTTGGCCGACCCCCACCAGACCTGGGCACGGCACTGCCCCGCCGGGCCGGCCTAAAAGCGGGCCATGCCTACACCCCTAGGCCTACCTATGTGAAAATTCTCAACTCCATTATATTATCCTAACCCCTTGATCCATGGTCCAAAGTTTAATGGTTTTGGAGGCATCACTTTCTTGTGATTTCAATCCAACATTGAGTAACGGTTAGATGAGAGTCAAATTTGGACTTTATATCTTAGTTATTAATTTCGTTTCGTTTCGGCCGAAATGGTTGAAATTTTTCGTTTCAGCCAAGTGGCTGATTTCGGCCAAAACTTTTCGGTTTGAATTTCGGTCAATTTCGGCCGAAATTTCTCAGCCGAAATTCGAGATTTCGGTCGAAATGGAATTTTACAAAATTAAAATTTTTTTTTTATTTTTTTTACACATATATTTTGTATTTCTAATATTTTCACAAAATATAATTCCAAAAAAAATTACTATAATGGATTAAATTTATATTTATTACTTTTTCTATTTTTTTTACTTATATATGTATATATATTTTGTTATATTTTCTCCAAAATGTAATTCCGAAAAGTTTCGCCGAAATCCCGAATCGGCAGAAACTTTTCATTTTGCAGGCCAAAGCGAAATGAGGTTCAAAACGATATTAACAACTATGCTTTATACCAACTCATAGATATAGTATGCCTGAAATAATTAGAGTGACTCAAAGGTGGGGTCCACACTCTTAAAACACAGGGGATAAAAAGGGGAATTTTTTTAAATGGAGAGTTTTGAATAATCTCAAAATAGAGTGTGACCAAACGACATGTCCCTCTTATCTCCACCACGCAATTACATAGGTTTTAGGACAGGTCCCTCGTATCTCCACGTAAATTACTTTGGTTTCAAGGCACAGCTTTTGGATGGTGTGGCAGTGGAACCCAGCGTAGGAAGGTGGGAAAATTCGGTGTGAAGGACAGAGATAAGAAAGCAACATGCACATTCCTTTCGTTTATCCTCCCTTGTCTCCTTCCCACCTAGAAATAATTCAAGGCATGGTCCCTTCTACCTTCTCCACTTTTTCTTTTTAGTACCGAAGGCTCCAATTCTTTTGGGTTAGACTAATCCCTCCGGGCAAGAAGAAAGCCGGATAAACTCCCTTGTAGTCCTAGTATGATAGTGCGGTTTCGAATCTACAACCTCTAGATGTAAACCTAGCTCTACACCAATTGAGCTACCCCTTAGGATTGTATGGTCCCTCAACTGGATCGGTTGGCTAAGGACTTGGGTGCCTCCTGAGTTCGAGCTCAATCTAGCAAATAAATAAATAAAAATAACTGAGCACAGTGAGTCCTCTCGCTCCTCAATCAAATGAAATTCATGGTCAGGCTTGTAAATTCATACTGAGACAACCCATCAAATGAAATTCATGGTCACGCTTATAAATTCATACTGAGACAACCCATGGGGCTAACCTTGGGGCACACATGATCAATTCGAGTCAGTCATCCTAAACTCTTCTTATATGTCACTGATTCCATACCCAATGAAATGGACCATTGGATTAAAATAAAATACTGCATTTTAACACAATTAAATTTGAGGGCCACATTTCAAGGCACTAGGATGGTGGGATTGACTTATAAATTTATATATGTTTGGTCCACAATCTAAACCATGATTGGTGGCCTTTAGGTGGGCCCCACTGGCTGTCTCACATGGAGACTGCCCTTCTCTAATTGTGGAAACCCAAGAATTAAATTTCCACCAACCCCATGTGATGGGGAAAAAAGAAATCCATTATCTATTCTGTCCTTGTTAGGCTTCTGTTCATTGTTTTTTCAGAGCCATTATTTTTCTCAACCTTTTGTGATGCATTATACTGTGGGATAAAGATCTGCATGTACTATACGTAGAACCTTCTAGTGCCCCAACAAAATAAAGAGGTGGAATTATTTAAAGCCAATTCCACCATGCTAAGGCCCTTGGGGTAGACTGCAGGACTACTCTTGTTCTCCTCTTTTCTTCCCTCCATATTCTCTTCTGTGTCAACATGGAAAGAGGCAACAAAATGGAGAAATGCCAAGGCATGAATAAGTTCAGCAGCCCAATCATTCATAATCTCTGTCAACGTGAATAAGTTCAATACTCTTTCCAATTTATTATTATTATTAATTTTTATTTTATTTTTTTGCTATTAGAGGATTCCGAGCCCTTTGAGCTAGACTAATCCCTCGGGGTCTAGAAGGAAAGTCGGGTAAACTCCCTGTAGCGATGTAGCTCGAGTGTGGTAATGCAGTTTCGAACTTACAATCTCTGGATGCAAACCGTGGTCCTAGGCCAATTGAGCTACCCCTTGGGGTTAGACTTTTTCCACTTTGAGTGATATACATTGCTAAATTGATCAATGCATTAAAAATAAAAATAAAATATTTCAATGACTTTTTATTAATTTTTATTTTGTTATTTCTCTCAACAGTCACTTTTGTTTTGCCCGTTGATTGATCTGATGTGGCATCACTATCATTGCTTATTTTGAATCTTAGCTACATATTTTACACCCAATCAATCTGGAAAATATAACTCTAGCAAAAACCAAAAATTCAGGGGCACGGCAACGACCTTATCATTGGCCCCACTTTGAAATCAGAGGACCCTATTTTGTGCTTAACAAAGAGAAATGTTGCTTGACACTAGGTCACAGGGGAATTTTACCCTGCTTTCTCTCCTGGGCCCGTAGGGATTATTCTGGCCCAAAGGGCTTAGAACCCTGTGTGATAAAAAAAAAAAAAAAAAAAACTAGAAACTATGCATAAACAAATGAAATGAGGTGAAAACTAAAAATGTGGGGATGTCAAAGGACTTCCAAGCCTTTTGGGATGACCCATGTGAATTTCAATTTTTCTCTTGACCCATGTTTGAGATCAGGCTGAAAAAAAAAGAAAACAAGAATAATAATAACAACAACAACCACCTAACATGTCTGTTATAATTACATAGGTAGATGTCTTTTTTTTTTTTTTTGAAAAATAGTAACAAAGATTTCATTAGAAGAAAGAAGAAAAGAATACATCAAAACTTAAAGAAAAGAGGAGTTGGAATGTACAAAAGATAAACACCTATCGCAAGAGGTCTTAATAGGTCTTTCCCTTCATTGCTACCTTGAAACTACCGGGCACTAGCCTTTCAAGGAGAATAAAAGCAAATTCAAGCCTTCTAAACCCAAAGGGATTGGCCGAGTGGTCAATACCACGGTTCTTCCCTTTTCCGGAGCCAGAGGTCTTGGTATTGACCCTCAGTTCCCCCGTCTTCAGGAACCGAAAGTTGAGTCCACTTGTGCTACCATCTGGGCGCCACAGGGGGGTTTTACTCGGCTTCTCTCTGGGCTCGGAGGGATTAGTCCAGCCCAAAGGGATGAGAACCCTCCGTTAGTGAAAAAAAAATAAAATTCAAGCCTTCTAAGAACATACCTTGACCATGTCGAATGATATTTTCTTGTTTTTTTTATATTTATTCTCATTTTTCTTAGTTATATATTTTCTTATAATTCCATATAACATCTTGCTACATGCGGCTTTCTCCTGGCTCTTTGTTATTCAACATTCGGCTCCACATAACAAAGCCCTTGTAACATCAATGTAAATAAAGTAACCTTTTAATCAAAATGCCTAGTCTACAATTACATAACAACCCAATAACTTATCTCCATTTTGCCCATCAAAAATTTATTTTTACACTGGTATTAAGTCTTCTACTATTTGAAGAGCTCATTTTTTCCAATCAACCCATTAAAATTGCATTTGCCATTAGCCTATTAGTTCTCAGTCATTTGATTAAAATACTTTGTTTCAGAATTCTATATATTCATTTATTTGTTTCCTTATTTGACTAATCAGAATAATAACATCTACAAATAACATATACCATTTGAATAAAAATCTAAGGTATGTTAAAGTGGAGTTTTGGCAGAAAATATCCAGAGTTAACATTTCCCACAGTTTTCATCCGCTAAGGTCAAATTATTTGAAAATATGATGTTGTACAAAAAAGAGATTCAAATGGATTAGGGGTGAATATCGGGTCGGGTTCCGGGTTATCGGACCGGGTCTGACCTGACCCGGTATTTTTTAAGAGCCTTGGACCCAGTCCGATAACCCTGTCAATGAATACCGGGTTATCGGGTTACCGGGTCACCGGGTTACCGGGTTATCGGGTTCGGGTTCTGGGTCACCCGATAACCCGGTATGCCTTTTATGTAAGTTGGATCCAATGCATATATATTATATCCAACAAATGTTATATAAAATACACCATCAAAATGAAGCAAAACAGTTTCAACTTTTCTTTTCCCAAGGTTATATCAACTAAATTATTGGGTTATCGGTAAGGTAAATTGAAATAAAAAAAAATATATTTATTTGTTATCGGGTTATCGGGTGACCCGATAACCCGATAAACAATGAAACAAAGACCCGAAACCCGGACCTGTTAACAGAGGTCCGGGTCGGGTTTGGCCCGACCCGATAAAAAGGTTATCGGGTTAGCCCGATAACCTCCGGGTCGGACCGGGTCACCGGGTCGGACCGGGTTTTCCGACCCGGTGAACACCCCTAAAATGGATCACACCTAAAGTACACTATTTCAAGATTCCCTCCTTATTTAAAATAAAAGTAAAAAAACAACCTCCTTTTTTCACAAAAACAAAAACAACTTCCTTTTTTCATTCAAAATAACTAAAACAGCATCTCCTGATTTGATACTTTACTTTATCTTTATTTTACGATAAAATTACCAAACGGCCCAAGAAAAGTTGCATAACAGTTCAAGTGTGTTTTTTAAAACATATGGGGATGCTGGTGCAATGCACATGTCACCTCTCATCGAATGAGTATAATAGCAACAAAGCAACATCTATCGTTACAGTGTTTTGAAAGGAAAACTACATGTCACATGCAGGACTGCAGATAGGGACACAACAAAACATCAGTGGCTGGGAGAGAGAAGATTTATATTCCCCTTTTTTTTCTCTTACCTAATATGCCATTGGTATGTTCTTTTGCTATTGTATTTTCCTGGGGTGTACTAAAACCTTGTAATTGGGAAGGTTTGAAACCCAACTCAGCAAATGAATCGTCGCATTCATTTGTACAGAATATAAAGAGGTTGAATGATACACGTATTATAGAAATTGGAGATCAAGAACTGAAAATTTTCAAACAGACATGCAAGGATGGGTATGGACCCTCCCACTAGTTTGAGAAAACCCCCTAATTTTATTTTAAATTTAACGAGTTTTTAACATATGCCCATGTAATTGAATTCAGATGTCTGAGAAATGCATCTTTGAGAGTTGCTAAAATTAGTGTGATGTCCAAGATGGCTATCAAATGATCTCGTTTTCAGAGAATAAAGAGATAGCCCATTGGTTAGGAATCTCGTTCTCACCCAACTGCCAGTGTTTGATCCCTAGGTCCTCTCCCCGCGTGTAGATGGTCTTCTCTTAAGAGTGTGTTAGCTTTTACTCCAGATTTACCCAAGTCTCTTAAAGGTCGAACCACTTGGCCAGTAACAAAATCAGAAAAACAAACACTCCTCTTTAATGAAAAATAAACTAAAAGTGCATTTGTGCACGAGCTGTTAAGGGTTTCCTCATCTGCGGCATCAAAGTCTAATGAAGGGACATGAGAACTCCATATCCTCCCAAGCGCAAAAAATATGAAATAAATAGAGGCTTTTTTTCGAGAGATAGTGTCGCTGCTCTAAATAGGTAGTCGAGGAAAGCACCAGAAAACACGACGCCTTTTCCACTCTCTTTTTCATGGCATTCACATTGCACAAATGCATTCTAAGAGAAGATGAAAAATGAATACTCTGGTAAATCAAGTCCCAAGAAAGTTATAGTATCCACTTTATAGAATTTACCCTTTACCTCTTTAAGATTTTTCCATTAGAACAACTTCCAAGGCATTCAATTTTATGCAAACAAATGGCGTCTAAGAAACCATAGTAAAATGTACGTGTTTCATCAAAGAGCACAAAAATAAAGGTATAGAGCGAAGGATCTAAGATGGAGATGGGGATGCGTGGGTCTAAGATGAAGATTGAAGGTTCTAAGAGAAGATAAAATTTGATGACCTGTTGGTCTTCACCTTAATTTTTTTGTTTCGAGCCTCTTACTTTTGAAGGCATTTTCATAAAAACTCTAAGAATCCAACACCATAAACAACTCACTTGCCACCAGGTTGTATTAAAGATTTTGACAATCCATAGGAATTTACCCAACTCAGTATAACTCGGTATAAAAGTAGAGGCCATGGATAGGGATGGCAATGGATTACGTTAAAACATGAACTCTGTTGCATTGCAATTAAATTATATACACTTTAACTACTCATAATATTGTTTACTGATGAATAATCATACAAAAGAACAAAAACTTGAACTTCAATTTAAATCTAATGATGTAAACCTACCTAGTTATCTTAAACTGTAAATTCAAATGGGCGTTCTAGAAGAAATCTTAGAAATTCAACATTGATTAGCCACTAAGAAAATTTTGTGAGGTTTGAATCTTACCTCCAACATACACAAATTATTTGAAAGCAACATTGAAGCAACCATATACCTGGCCCACCAGAGATTCTTTGTCAAGAAGATTTTGGCTCAAGAAAAAGATGGTGAGACAATCCATGAAAGAATTTCTCAATCACATGATTAGGACAAGTTGGATGACATAAACCCCAATATAAAATGATCACTTAGAATGCGGTCCTCTTTTTATTGATGCAGTCATACATGAATTGCAATTATTTTATAGGAAATGATCACCTCTACTGTGCTAAAAATGTAACGTTCCAAGTAGCACTTGAAAGTCTCCTGTGATGCAGCACTCGGGTCATGTCACCATCACTGGTTCTTTATTCCACAAATTTTGGGGTTTGCTTTGGGGTCAGTGTTGAAAAATTCCTTTTTAAATTCCCAAATCATTTACCAAAAAAAAAAAGGCTCATCTCACAAACCATAAGTTTTTATAATTGGAGCTCGAGCTTAATCATTTCAATCACTGGTTGGTATCTTTGAATCGGCATTAATTTTAACTAGCAACAAGGGCCCGTGCTAATCTCAATCCAAAAGTAAAAATATATTAAGATTTTGGTACATATTCTTAGGAAGAAATAAATATAAAGTAAAAATAACTATATTATTTATCATTCTAAAATTCTTATATATTAAAATATAAAGGAAAAAGGATAAAGTAAACTTGCATAATCATTAAATAAAAATTCAATTTATAAATCCCACCTATTTTGATTTTTATATAATTTTTTAAGTTGAAAAGAGAGAGAATAATTATAAATATAAACATTATAATAGAAATAAATGTAAAAATCAGATGAGTTTTACATGAGTTAGCTATGATAAATATGAAAATCATGTCTTACTTCATCAATATATTATAGGAAGAATTTCCTTGGAGCTAAGAATGATCATTCATGATATCTCTTTTAAAATGTTATACCAATGAAAAGGCATAGCTGATATCATTAAAAACAAAAGACAGGTGAATCAACATGAAATGCAAACTCTTGAATTGCATGTGGGTGAGCCCAAAATAACCCAAATCCAAAACCATCATCATAGCAAGACTAGATAATTATCTTTACCATAAGAAAAACCAAAAAAAAAATGAAAAACAAAACCCTATATAGAAGATTCATCAACAAATTAAATCAAAGCAAGAGTAGATTATCATCTTTACCATGGGAAGTTAACAAATAAATAAATGAATGCTATTTCTAAATGTAATCAACCAAATTCATCACCTTTCGCCACTTTCACCATCATCAAAGGAATTTGAGAAAGGACAAAAAAAAAAAAAAAATGTATCTCACTTCAAAGCATTTGCTATTTTATATAGTCAAATCAAAATACACTCTAAATGTATTTTAGGATACGGATAATAACAACTATCACTCTAAATACAAAATCAGTGTAGCATTAATCTTCTCCAATTAATTGTGGGTGCAGGAAGGGTTATATCCTCTTGCAAGGATCACAAAATTAATTCAAAATTGATAGAGAGATTTACTTTCTATTCTTAATGAAAGAAAATAAAATTAATTGAAAGTGGATTATGGGGAGGTGTTGCGTCCCGTTATTAAGGAAAGAAAATAAATATGATAGGATATGGAATATGGGGAAGAGTTGTTATTGCAGAAATTATTGGATTTTGATTTAGAGAGTATGAGGATTGGTGTGATTTGAGAATATAGAGATATTATGTTAATGAGAGAGATTTTAAATGAGAGGTTGACAATTTCAATGAGAGAGATGTTTGGAGAGAAATATTAGATCTGTGCCCGAAAGTCCACGTGCACGTTAAAGCTGTCTATAATTTTTGAAATAAGAACTCTTGTGCCGGTGACGTGGCACTTCTACGTTCTCGCTCCGATTTTCTTTAATATATATAATTGTAAAATGCTTTCGTAAATGTATCATCAAATTTGTATTATTAATAACATTAAATTTTAAGAATTTAGATTTAAGGAGAAGGATCATTTGGTGGGCTTGGTTCTTATATTCAATTCACTTGCTTTCAAATGTTGTATCGATGTGCTTGAGGTGAGTCGCATTGAAAAAAGACGCTTTTCCAAATAGAAAAATGTCATCCTGTTACTAAATATGGGTTTGGAGTTAAACACATCAATACAATAAGATTATCTTAACCACAAATTATAAAATTTAAACTTTTATAGGCACAATTTTCATCCCAATGCAATCCAATGGTGGTTAAAGGTTGGATAAACATGGTCAACTAAGTATTAAGTTCAACCCACATACATAGTGAGCTTTTTCGAAAGCTCATGTATATAGTGTTGAAATGATTGATTCATTCTATCATGTGACCCATTGTTTGGGTCCACCGGTACAATATCAATGGGTACTCCTCGATACCACAATTTTTATGTTGGTGTGTCAAGTTCTCCAATGTAGAATAGTTTTCGGCTCCTGATATGTTTGACATACAACTTTCGTAACTAACAAATGTGGGGTCTACAGTGTAGTAAGGGCCCAAAATAATGTTTTCGTGCATGCTTCCTTCCATTTTATCCTTATTTTTTAAGATTTGTTGTTTGTAAATAGATTCTAGGTCCTCCGTGACGGCCAATATATCATAAACTTGTAACACATGCTTGAAACTACACCACCTAATTAGAGATGATCCATACCATTCAAGATGAATGTCATCTTCTCTGATCTCCATTGACATATCCTCAAGTTTCAATTTAAAATAATTGGGTCCTGCTATCTGATTGAGCACCATTATAGAGATGTGATTAGGCACTAACATGACATCGTTACTGGTGTGGTGTTAATTATGTTTCGATCATGATGCTCAATCATACGGTGGGTCCCCCTCCCTTTTAAACTGAAATGGGAGGAATCATCTTTAACATCCTGACCCTAGTTAGTATAATTATAGTTATTAATCTTATTTAGTGTTAAGTAATTGAGGTTAGTAGTGTAGCAAGTTGCCTTAGGTGTGTTAAAGTAGTGACTCGAAGGTTTTGATAGAGGTTAGAATGAGTTTAGTGCGGGAAGGTTTGTAATTTTAAAAAGCTGTGAGGGACTCATCATAATTTCATAAAATTTCGATTTTAGGTCGGTTAGATAGAAGACTTAATTTCAAGAAACTTTCATCCAGAACCCAAGTGAATTCGGCCTTTAAAAATCCCTCGTTCAATCTTATGTCACTTTAGTTTTCAAGTTATAAGTGTGAGGACTTTTTGTGAATTCATAAAAAACCCTCTCAACGCAAAAGGGGATCTATTCCTTAGCAACCACTTCTTCCCCTCTTCTTCTTTCCTTATTTTCTATTCTTCTCTTTCCATTCTCACATTTTCCTTATTTCCATTGATCCACCAAGCTCCCTCCAAGCTCACCAACGACCTCCAAGCTTCTCCATGCATTGTCATCCTTTTCCTCTTGCTCTCTACTTCAAAATCCCTCATCTTGGTTAGCATTTCTCCTTAGTTCTCCTTTGTCCTAGTTCATAGGGGGGTCGTGGATGTTGCATGCAAGCTTATATCCTTTCTCTCTTCTCGTTTTGTTGTGAGTTTGAGTTTTAAGTTGGCCTTTGGGGGTATGGGTTCTCAAGAGGGCTTAATAGGTAGGATTTCTCGTTTCAAGTGATTTCTCGACTAAGGCAAGTGAACAAATATTTATTCCAATTATATTTTTGCTTTTATTACATGATTCTTGCATTTATTTCACCCTACCTACCAAGTTCAAGCTTACTTATGTAAATGGTGGTTGTGAATGTCAAAAATTTGGGGGGGGGGGGGGGGGGGGGGGGTGTCATTAATGGCTTTTAGGTGGGAGTGCATGTCGCTAATTAGGGATGGGTCCGAAACTGGGTCTTTACAGGCTTTGGCCCATGGACCCAAGACCCGGTATATGAGTTTCTTATATTGCAAACTGTAGCTCAAAATCAATTTTTATTGGAAATTTTTATATTTAATCTTTGAGGTAGTAGACTTGATGCACTGTTATAAGTTAAATGATATCATTATTTTAAGAAAAAATAAAAAAAGAAAAGAAGTTATAATTGGCTTTGGAACTAGATTTTTGGTCCTCTAGTTAGACCTGATTCTAGAAGCGGATCCAGGACCTCTTATTGAAATCGGGTCTAGAACCAACAAAACAGGTTCCGAGTCGGGATCGGATTCAGAACCATTATTTAGAAATGGGTCTAGATCCAGGTCCAGTATTGTTTTGATTCAGAACCGTCCTATTTGTAACCCTACTTACAGGGAATGTTAGGGGAATTGAGAGTGGTTGCCTCAGACCTTGAACTATGGCTAACCATAACAACTAACCATAGAGCCATCTACAGTCGCCTTATTGGAGTGAAATTCAGGGAATTGAGAGTTGGCTCTCAGTTTCTAAGTACTACAACTAACCATAAGGTATCTCAATAGCTAACCTTACAAGGTTACATGTAACCGTTGAAGACTTGTTAAGGAGCCATGGACCTAGGATTATGAGCTTAGTTTTGGGACCTTTAGCATTCATTAATGAGGTTTAAATGGAAGACAAAAATTAAAGGATGCTTTAAGCTTGACATACCCTTATGGATTGTTCGGTGTGCGAGGCACAACTCAGGCGGAAGGTGTGGCGATCGTGGGAAAATTGATGCCAGGTTCTATACACGAATGACATCAAGGGCATATGTTTGGGATTATAATGACTCCTTGACTTGTGCATAATCAAGATATTGGTGTAATTATTCTTTGTAGCTTCATCTTCACACCTTGAGCATCTTCCCTTCTTGTTATGGTATTTGTACAAGTTGCAAGTTACGTGAGAACTTAGAATGGACTTTGGATCCCCTATGTGCATTTTGTTGGTTTTAATTTGTTTGGTTAATGAATTTTACCATCATAGTTGAGATCATTTGCCGTGTCTAAGGCTTGGTGGCTTTCTCTACCAAAACTTGATTAGAGTGTGGGAGGACAATGATACTATTCCATGGTAAATTAGCTTATATGGGTTACCTATTAGTTAGGATGTTTGAAGTATAGTGTATCGTCTTTATCAGATTCCAAGATTATTGATATTCATGCACTATTGGCTATTTTACTCGCCATTGTTATTCTATATGATTACCTTGACATTTATTCTTTATTAGTGCATCATATCATGCTATCTATGTTTGTGTACTTGCTAGTTATTGTTAGCTGATCTACACTTGGTGCTACAGGTAATGGACCCACTTTCCCTGAGCCAAGTGTTGAGGCGCTACCGAAGGATCAACCAGCGGAGTTCTATGGGTGGTGTGTAGACGACATAGTTTAAGTCATCAGGTTGATGCACGAGAGAGCCTTCACGACAACACCCTGGGATAGATATTCTTTTTGTATATCTTTTGTGGCCAATATTTTTTATGATTGCGTTGTAATTAAAAACTACTTTTACATCTTTTGTATAAACTCTAATATTATGATGGAATGGAACTTATGCTTAATGTTTCATTATCATTACTTGTCTGCTAACTTAGGAGATTAAGAAGCTTCTGCCGTAATCATTTATTACTTGAGAAAATGATTATACCTCACATAACAGACTTCGATCCACATAAATGGGCCATGTTCATATAAATGTTTGGAAAAGTTTTTATCGGCCATTAATCTCATGCCCCGAGATGCGTGTCTAAGGACAATTGGATCGGGGGATGTGACAATATCAATGGAGAGGATGACATGCGTCTTGAGTGTCCAGATCATCTCTATTTGGGCCTCAGGATAGAGTTCTAGGCATGTGTTACTATTTTTGGTAATAGTTGGATTGCAGGTTCCTCTATCGCAGCTATTGTACGTGAACCACGTAACAAATTCCTGAAACTCCATCATGGGGCCCTCCAGAGATGATCTAGACCGTTAAAGATGATTTCCAACTCTTTTAGTGATATATGCTAAAGTTTTAGTTCAAAAGGAGTGTGTTCCATCGTCTGATTGACCACATGATGGAAACATGACTGGGCTTTGATGTGGCGTCGTTGTTAACGTGGTTTTAATCACAATTTGTTATGTGTCAATTGAATGGTGGAACACCCACCCTTTGAACTGAAACTTCAGGATCTAACACTAGAGGGGATGTGACTCATCTTTAACAATTGGATTATGTCCATGCAGGCCCCACGATAGAGTTCTAGGGACTTGTTACATGGTTCCACTGTAATAGCTACGATAGCCTCTTTTAAATATGCTCCTTTTTTGCTTATTAGAGGACATGACCCCACCTAAAAAGCAATTAATAGTTGTGCTAGTTCATCTCTAGATGCATACAACTCATAGAGAAAGAAAGATGAAGGGTTATGAATGGTTTATCAATTTAAAGAAATGGGGTCATCTGATCATTTTGCCCTTGATTTGAAGAGCTTATGAAGTAAACTATTTTTTTATTTGGATAAAGTGTTTAATTTTGCATAATCAATACAATGGAAAATATAGGACTTGTGAGAATCAAAATTGGGTAGGTGCTAATTTATGGGAGGTAGTAAATATACACGGTTATGATTAATTAAAGCTAGGTATAAATGAGTCACATAGATAGAGACTAGACCGTTAATTGTTAAGAAATTGTAGCCCATTTCTAGAAATATGATGTTCAATGGGTGAGCCCCACTAATCGCTTCACTTGAATGAGGTTTTAAGTCATGATTATCTGAAAGAGAACATTAAGTCATTAACTAGTATTTATCTCGTATTGCTAGCGATATTATCAAAGACTTTAAATACGTCTCGTTTAATGTTTTTGTATTTATTGTTTACTTCCATTACATGACTTTGGATGTCAATATGCCTCCCTTATATCTAGGGTTGCAATTCGATGCCGTTTATTAAAATAAAGCAGGTATAAAACCTATTTTGAATTTGGGAGGAACAACCAAGGCATTCAAGAGTACTCAATAGTTTTGCTCATGGGAGCGAAGTGGGTCTACCTATTAACAATCCTACTCCTTACACTCACTATTCACAATGACTTGTATCCATCATAATTTAACTCCCAACAAAGCTTATGGTTACTGTTTAATTAATTATACAAAAATACGAAATTCACAAGATCCTTTTTTTTGGTTCTCTTCTGTTTTGTTGTTAGGTCCTCGTTGTTATCTTTTTCTTTAATATATGCATCCTTGTTAGCAAAATAAATAAATAAATAAAACATAGCAAGATGATCGAAAAAGTCTAACTTTAACGCGCTTAAACCAAGCTCTAGGATGATGAAATGGGCCCATTTCTTGTACACATTTATACCATTCATTTATGTTCTCCTATTTTTCAATTATTGGCATGTGTCTAATGGGACATCATTTTTTTTTTCTGCTGCGGATGGCTCAAACTTTTTTTACTCCTCCAGATGATTCAAATTCACATGCACTTTCACCCCCTAAGTGAGGCTTTTATCCTTAACTAGTAGAGCTATAGTTGGGGATATGTCAAATTAGTATTAGCTCTGTAACAAACCACTCCTACCTTCATTTTATTTAGGGCCATTTGTTTGTATAAAATCGAATTCTTAGGAATCCATGGTAAAATGCGTTTCAACAAAAGATTATTAAAGAGGTAGAGGGCTTGATATAAAGTAAAGATGTAAATGGGATTCTACCTTTCTTAGGATTTGGTTCATTAGGGTGATGAGTTGTATTCATTTTTCCATAAAGGGGAGATGTTTGATGGCTGCCTATGGATCTTCACATTTGCTTCTTTAATTTTATCCGCTTCTATAAATACATTTTCTTAGAACTCCAAGGTTTTCAATTAGATGCAAACAAACATTAGGATATCAAGGTGCATGCTTTTGGCATTACAAGTAGAAGGTTAAAAAAAAAGAGAGTATTAAATGGAACTAATTAGGAGCCTTAACTCCCTTTCATTCTCTTTTATAATGACATTTTGGTATTTTGCAAAAATAGAGGAAATGAGTCATAGAAAATTTGAAGCATCCTTGGCCATCTTATTTTAAAATGAGAATATGATATTTTTTTTTGTGGTCTTGTGTCCTTACTATCAAAAGTGGTGTCACTGCTAATGATGAGACTAGACCCCAATGATCCATATTAAAAAAACCAGGTATGAATCCATTTTCGCATCCTTTGTTAATCAAGTCCAGGCGTGGCTCCACCCATAGGCCTTTATAGAATTCGGATCAAGAGCTTCTATTGGTACAACAAAAAAATATTCTTCCCACACACATAATTTTTTTAAATGCCTAAACTACCCTCCTCCCTCTCTCTCTCCTCCCCCTCCTAGTCGCTGGCTCGGAGGAAGACCAGCCAGCCTCCCTCCCCCCTTCTCTTCCCCCATCCTCTTCTATTTTCTCTCCGTCTCCCTCTCTCCCTTCCTCTTTTCTCTCCCTCCCACTAGTTCCCTCTCCCTCTGCCCTGTCACTTGACCCCCTGTACCTACCCGCCCCACAGCCCCACCTTCCTTTTCCTCTCCTCCCTCCCTCCCTCCCTCCCTCCCTCCCACAGTGACGTTTGAGCCGCCCTATCTGACGTCACTGGGGGAGGGAGAGAGAGAACGAGGGAGAGTATATATAAAAAACCTTAGGGGGGTATATATAAAAAACTCTAATTGAAATTGGAGTAATGGTTCGGGTCATCAGGGCCTGGCCCATGTATAGAAGTTGACGTATGGGTTTGGATCCAGTTCCAATATAAACAGACCCAACCAACTGCCCAACCCGTTTTCATTGGCGGGGCCTCAGGTAATTTAAAAAAAGGTACAGGTTCTGTACCTTATCACCCCCTAAAAAGAGGAGTACTTAAGAAGTGGGACTCACTAAAATGAAGGGCCCAGATCTCACCTACATTTTCCACTTTATCAGCTAAAGCCGAGTCAATGTGGCATCATCTAAAGTTTTTCCTCTGTCGATCCTACACTTCTGGGGTGGCCCACCCCTTGATGGTGCGGCATTTCAGGTGATCCTGAGATTACAGTACTCACAGAATGGGATTGCTTTGCAAGACAGGCAGTGTGGGAAAAAGGGTATGTGTCGGTAGTCTTTTTATCACTTTTCTTCTCATTCCCACTTCTCGCTTCTCACTTCTCAGTAAACAGCTTTCCCCAAACAGCTGTTATTTCATTATTTTGTATCATCAAAGTAGATTTGCATTTCAATTGCATTGTAGCATTTGAGAGAGAGAGAGTAAACAGCTTTCCCCAAACAGCTGTTATTGCATTATTTTGTATCATCAAAGTAGATTTGCATTTCAATTGCATTGTAGCATTTGAGAGAGAGAGAGAGAGAGAGAGATTTTCTGTTGTTTTGTTGTTTCTTCTGTTTTTCTGTAGGGAGTGTGAAGAGGAAGAGGTGGCGGAGGTTCACTCATCTTTATCTCTACCATACCATTGAGAATATAAAAAAAAAAAAAGAAAAGAAGTAGGAGAGAGAGAGAGAAAAAGAAGGACAAGAAGATTCCCTGTGTACAGAGGGATTTCTGTTTTTTAGCTCTATTTGGGCATTTGGGGCTTCTTTTCCTTCACTTTCTTGGTGGGTTTTCTTCTGGAGTCACATTTTCAGGGGTGTTTTCAGTGTTAACTGATCTATACAAAACATTTGGTTTCTGGGTTTTTGAGGATTTGTATTTTCGAGAACTGGGGTGATTTGGGTTTTTGGTTTTTGAAGAGAAAGAGTGGAGCTTTTTGGTGGGTTTTAAGGGATTTTGGTTGTGTGTGTGTTTTGAGGAGATTTTTGGGTGTTCTGTAGAGAAGAAGAAGGAATGGCTGGAGGACAGGCGCCAGCGCCGAAGGCAGATGAACTGCAACCACACCCAGTGAGGGATCAGCTTCCTGGCATTTCTTACTGCATCACTAGCCCTCCTCCATGGCGTGAGTACTTCACTTCTCTTCTTCTTCTAAGAAAAAAGTTACATTTTAGGTACTAATGGTGATTTTGTAATGTATGATGATTTTTTTTTTTTCAGTTCTTCTGACATTGTATTTTTTTGGATTTGTTTTACTTGTTTGCTGATGGTTCTGATTAAATTTCTTATGGGGTTTCTTTTGTCACTGAAACCATTGGATTTTTTCCTCTCTTAGAAGCTTTTATCATGGAACCGGTTTCCTATGTATATTCAGTTTCAGAGGGTTTTGGGTTTCTCTCAAACTTCATTTTATCTCCTTTCTTTTTTGGATGTTTTCTTAATATTTGGAGGAGGATCTTGTGAGGTTGCCCTTTATTCTTTATTTTCTTCTGTTGGAAATCAACCTGTATTTCATTCCTGGCCTCTTGATTCCAATGCTTCTAGGTTTTGCTTGTTAACCTTGAGTTTTGACTGTTTTTGTCACAATTTACAAGATGGATTTTCTGTAAACTCTCTTCTTTTGTTTTTTGTTATTTAATAAGTGCAGCTCAACCCATTTCTCTTTTGTTTCAAACCCACTTGGATTTTTATTTCTAACCTCTTGATTTCAAAGCTTCTTGGTTTATCTTGGTGACATCCTCTGAGTTTTTGACTGTTTTTGTCACAACCAATTCCATTCTCACCAGATGGATTTTCTGTAAATCTTCTCCTCTTCTTCACTCCCCCTGCCTCTCTCTCTCTCTCTCTCTCTAGATGCATATACTGAGTCTCTTGCATTTGTCACAAACTTCTAAATTTAAAAGCTTCTTGGTTTAACTCATTGAGATCCTTGAGTTTTTTACTTTTTTTTTTTTTTTCATCACAACCATCCCTTAATTATCAGATGAATATTCTGTAAATCTACTATTCTTTTGGGGACTTTTGATGCAGCTGAGGCCATTCTTCTTGGTTTCCAACATTACCTGGTCATGCTAGGCACCACTGTCCTCATCCCAACTTCTCTTGTACCCCAGATGGGAGGAGGAAACGTAAGTCTCCACAATCTCCAAATAGCTTTCAAGTTTGTTCTTTCTATATATGCTTGTCAGATCCATGAAGGATGCTGTTCCTTCCATTTACTTATCCATGGAGCTTAATTTTGAGTCTTTTTTTTTTTGTAGGAAGAGAAAGCCAGGGTAATCCAGACATTGTTGTTCGTAGCAGGTTTGAACACACTCTTCCAGACATTTTTCGGCACCCGTTTGCCTGCTGTTATCGGTGGCTCCTATACCTTCGTGGCTCCAACCATTTCAATAATACTAGCTGGTCGATACAGCAATATTGTTGATCCTCATGAAGTATGCAATTGGGCTTTTACTTCTCTAGTTCTAATTTTGCGGAGTTAAATCGTTTCTGATTATGGGATTTGGTTTCTTGACAATGCGCAGAAATTCAAGCGAATAATGCGTGGAATCCAGGGTGCCCTGATTGTCGCATCAACTCTTCAGATAATCATTGGCTTCAGTGGCCTGTGGCGCAATGTTACGAGGTTGGTTTTAATTAAAGTCAATGTGAATTCACTAGCATCTTTAGTGATGATGTTCATCAATTGCTTATAATTTTGAGTATTTATACCTGTGCAGGTTCTTAAGTCCACTCTCTGCAGTTCCTCTGGTAGCTCTTGCTGGGTTTGGGCTGTATGAGTTTGGTTTCCCTGGGGTAAGCATCACTAGTTGCTTTGGGTTAGAACTATTAGATGCATATCCACTTGGTTAGTACTGGCACTGGTACAAATTGACTGAGTTGACTTTGGCCTGATATGGATTTGATTCCGTGTGGTAGTCTGTGTTATTTGGCTAGTGTTTTGGTGGAGTGGATTGACCTTCTAAGTTTTTTCTCCTACAATGCATTGGTGTTTATTTTTCTCTTCACTACTAGATGAAGAAATTCAAATTTGAGATTCATGCATGTAACTTCACATGCTACGATGGTACACATGTACAGCATCTGTTTCACCTCTAAGTTGACCCCACTATAGAGATGATGCTGTTGCAAAAAATAAGTGGGCGTGCAAAATTTATGGATTATGGATAGTTGAAGGATCTTTTCCAATGATTATACACATGGAGATGAATGGACCAGCATGATTACTATGTTAGGAGTCCAAAAGAGTCGGTTTCTCCTTTGTATGGCTTGTTGCACATGCTTGCTGAGTTCGGATCCTCTCTCTACATCAAACATCGCCACCCATCTGATCCAAGCGTTTTAAATGTACGATTGTCTACCAACCGTCCATTACATGGTCTCAACCATTAGCATTGTTTGATGTATCTGATTTTTTGGTAGATGGCTTATCTGCAAAACCAACCTTGAAACTTGTAGGGCCAGTGGGTCCCACCTACATGCGTCGTCCTATTTCTTTAGTGGGTCCAAGTCTGTCTATCAAGTGCCAGGAGAATCTGAACTCACATTTGCCACACCTGCATGTGGAAACACCTGGAAATAGGCATGGAAAGAGGCTATCACGAAAACTGATTTCTCCTCTACAAGGAGAAAAAATTCCCTGATTTTTCAAGAGTGTTCCTAGGAGATCCCTATCCATTTGATGTGCTGTATCTGAATAGTCTGTGTTGGTTGTATAGGTTGCAAAATGTATTGAAATTGGGCTTCCAGAGTTGATAATCCTGATCGTCTTATCTCAGGTGAGGAGCTTTAATTCACAGTATCTTGAATGATAGTTGTTGCTGAGCCAAATGTCAAATGGCATTATCTTGTCTTAGAATCACTGAGAGCAGTCAATTATGTGATCTTCTTGTTTTTGCAATGGAAAATGTTCAGTGTTTCCTGATCTTTATTATATCTGATGATGTCTTTGGTTGATCCTTGTTCGCAGTACATACCTCATGCTATGCGCTCTAGAGCGGGCATCTTTGATCGGTTTGCTGTTATATTTTCTATTGCAATTGTGTGGATTTATGCACATGTCCTCACTGTTGGCGGAGCATATAATGGTAGACCACCGAAGACTCAACAGAGCTGCCGGACCGATAAAGCTGGACTTGTTGGAGCTGCTCCCTGGTAATGACGGTTTATTGCTACTTGAGTCTATCTTTAAGTCATTTGCTTATGTCAGAGAAAAATGAACCTCTAGTCTTTCAGGCAAGACTTATATGTCATACCCCAGCTGAGCTGAGCTTGTGAAGAGCACAGCAATTGATGTGCTCCTCCAGACTACCAAAAAGTGACAGGGAGAAGTCACAGTTAATTGTATACTTCAAATCACAGCTTTTTTGTAATTTAGATTCTAGATTAACTGTTCATAACAATCATTTGGGGGAAGGACTTCAATATACGTGTGATCACCTGAATCATATCCCCAGAATTTCTTTTGGTTTTCTTTGCAATTCATTTGGTATCAGAGCCATATCGATGAATTTTCCAAGTCTCTTTTGAAAATCTGCACACAAATAGGGTATCAAGATTGTGAGGCCCACTTCATGATCATGGTGTGAATGGGATATGTCACAGCAACGATTTACAGTTCTGAAAAACTACTATTGATTCTCTTCAAATCTGATCGTCAGTTTCACTGTATTGGATTGACGAAAATCTGGTGTCTCTGAGCAAAGACGTGTCTCTTATATTCAATCTGGGCCGTTTGTATATTCTCAACATCATCATTATTTTTCTGGAATTTCTGGAAGCATCTGAGGTATTTATCGCCTCTTCTAGTTTCCATTTTTCAGCATCTCTACTGTACAAAATCTTGGATCTGAACCTGGTAAAGCCTATTCTTTTTTAAGAAGGGTTGATTTTTTGGTCTTTATCTCCAAATAAAACTATTTTTCTGATCACGATTTGTTTTTAGTATCTGAATCATCTTTTGGCTGACCGTGCTTGTCTAACAGGCCTAATTTTGTGAGTATTTCCTTTTCTTCTTTTGCTGATCCCAATCTGCTTCTTTAAATCGTGAATTCCGGCTGAAACAGAGGACCAACAGTAATTTTAGATGGGAACTACTATTCTGATTGGTCTTCCCAAATGCAAAATTTCTTGGAAGGCCAAAATCCATGGAAATGTATATTACTGGAAAAATTGAAATTTCTTATGAAAAAATATTCTTAATGTGAAGAATAGTAATCAACTGTTGGAATTTGAAAAGTTAATTCTTGGATCTCCAATTCCTTCCCCTGATGAGCATGTGGCACAGTAGATGGTGCTCACAATTGCAACCTTGAGGTGGTGGTTCAAGTTATGATACCATTAAAAAAATTAATAATACCCCCTATACAGGAAACCAGTTGACAAAGTTTAAGCAACCAAAAGATGCCTTGGATTACTTGGCCTGACTGTACGTGCAATCTAATCTTGTATGACGATATTGGTTGGAGTGGAAGATAAAATGTATCACAAGGCAATTACTCCATGAATTCTATATCAAAATGAATACTTCATGGGGTCAACTTTCTCTAATTGAGCCAAAGTACGATATTATTCAACATACTGAGCTTATTGATTCCAAAGCTGTTGCTTCTCCACTTGAGCTATATGTTAAACTTAAAACTAGTCATATTCTTGACGGTCCTACTCAATGTTGAAGAGTTGTTAGCAGTGTTGTCCACCTTACCGTTACTCATCCGAACGTTACATACTCTGTTTATATATTAATCCAATTTGTTGCTATCCCGCACCTGTGCATTGTGTTGCGATTCGTCATATTTTTGCTACCTTCAGTGCAGTATGAATAGGGCTCTTTTATTGCTCTTCCAGTAGCTCCTATATCCTCAAGCCTTTTTCTGATTTTTGATTGGCCAACAATGTCAATAATAGGTAATCTGTTACTGGGTTCTGCATTTTTCTCAGGCCGTCTGTCATCTCCTAGAGAAGTAAGAAGCAATATGCGGTTTCTTGCTCCTTTGCAAGGCATATTATCGAGCCTTAGTCCCTTCTCAGTTGTGATAGTTTCACTCTGGTGCTTGCTGATATTGGGACTAATGTTATCTAACATCACTATTTCGTGACAAGAAGAGTGTCATTTAGATTGCATGTGTCTTTAATGAGTGAACCAAACTTATAGATATGCATTGTCATTTTTGCGCCAATATCTTCGTATTGGGACTATTCATCTGTCCTTCATCCCCCTTCATTGATTAATTTGGTGGCTTCTTTATCAAATCTCTTGGTTTTGTTTTTTTTTTTTTTTTTTTTTTTTTTTTTTTTTTTTGTGCCGGTTTGGGGGGGGGGGGGTGTTCATTTGAAGGAACAGTAATTCGTGTGCTCCTTTACCAAAAAGGTGACATAGCGATTACAATTTATACACCACAGGCCACAACAGTTTTTCTGCTTATCTTGCTGTCTTCTATTGTAATTTATTTTCATATTGTCTGTAATCTGGGTGTTTGTAATTAAAGGAAAGGGGTCATTAGAAAGAGATGTTGCGTTCACCTAGATCTCATCTTCAACATTTCTTCTTTCAATACCTGTTGTTTCAGTTTTCTTTACAATTCACAGAGATGAGGTCAAGTTTGTGCTCTACTACCTAATCCATGGCCTGAGCTGGAGTCAAGCTTGAGGAGGCACGCTTGAGCTTGATTATAAATGAGCCGAGCTTCAGCGTTGGGCGTGTTCTTGGCTTTTTTTCTTCATTCATAGAGTTATATATTTATATAGGGCTGATGACCTGCTTACCTCATTGTTGGGCCCACCTGGGGCCCCACCAATCAAGGGTAAGATGGGGGATCCAAAGATGTGGATGGGCCCTACCTTTGCATAAAATTTTAGGCCCATCAGATTGTTGTAAACCTTTGATCCATGGCTTTATTTTCAAATTTTTTTTCTGACCCTCGATCCAAGGGGTCCTGTCCCAACAGATTGGTGCAAACTGTGGGCCCCACTAGGTGAAGTCCACCATAAGATGTGTGTGCGATGTAGGGGGTTTGGGTTGTTTGTGGCCCATTGGGATTGATAATCAAGTGGGCCGGGTCCACCATAAGATGTGTGTGCGACGTTAAAGCCAAAGAAAGTTGTTAACAATCTTAAATAGTCATAGGGATTGATTTGACGTGTTCCATTAGTCTTGCGGCTTTTGGCATATTGGTTAGGTCCATAACATTTGATATTTGAGCCGGCCTCCACAACTCGAGTTTTGAGTCATGGGAAGGGCTACCTAGAGTAGAGTGAGAGTAAGAGCCATTACGGAGGGGGCTACTTGAAATAGAGTATGAGCCATCTCAAGAGGGGAAAAAAGGCTACCTCCCTCTAGATTGAGAGCCGCTGAGGTGGTTGTGGGAGCGTGGTAGTTTGTTATGGTACTAAGTAGTTATAGCGCTTGATTTGACGCGTTCCATTAGTCCTGGTGCTTTTGGTGTATTGTTTATGTCCATAACAAAAGGCTTTTACAACTCTCCTAAATTGTTAATGCTCTTTAATGGTACCTATTATTTAGGACTTTATTGTCTCTTTCTTTATGTGTTTCATTTAGGATTCTTTTAAGACTAGAGATGGGATTTAACCCTTTTTTGGTATAAGATTAGCAGGATTTTATGTTTATTTTTGAATTAAATTTAAATACTTGTGTAAGGCAATTGGCCAAAACAGTTTTCACAGAGTTTTCTTTGAAAATTTAATGAATGCATGAATGACCTCTTTGTGAAGATTTTATGTTTATTTTTTGTATGTGGTACTAGGTGTTTGACTCATCAACCCTCCGACTCTATAACTCTATTCTGTCACTCAATCTCCTTACTTCTTTTATGTTGTACTGACTGTGTGGATGTCCACGGTGGCAGTTTGATTGTTCTTCTTGTTATCATCTGAAAGGTGAGTGACCGTTTCTTGGTCTAACGGCTTGTGGTTACTAGGAGATCTACCGACCCTTTGAATAGTCCAACTGTTATACAAGTGTTCTGCATCATGGATGTGGTGAAGCGTAGAGACTAATGCAGTTGGATGAACTTAATACTGGTAGATTCAGGGTGATTCAAGTAAAATCTAGTTGTTGGCTTCTCCGTTAACTTGGAAGATTAAGACTTAATTATGGGCTTGTTATTGTGGGTTTATTGAACCTTTGGGCTGAATGTAATCAACTTGGGCTAACCAAATATTGACCCCTTTGGATCAATGTACCTTAACCGATATCAGAGTAAGTTCTTACCAACTGAGATCAGAACAAGTTCTTACCCTCGGGCTGGAGTTTGACTCGTAAAAATAAAAGGGGAGGAGAAAAAAAAGAGAGAAAATTGTAATGCCTTGGATAGTGGTGACTCGGCAGATGTTTGCTATTTCAAGAACAATCTTTATGGGTAGCCCACTCTGTCAAGACGCCTAGTGCCTGAATCACAACCCAATCAGTGGGAGGAGTGGAACTATGGATATCAAAGAGATCTTCATGGAGAATATTGTCATGAATTTTTGGAGTGGTCCACAAAGGGATGTTGATTGAGGTGACCATTATCATGTGCGTTAACTCCAGGTATTTTTGGCAACAATGTTCGGACTGTGCTACCAAAATAGAAGTCCATTTGCGGCGAATTTCAATAAAGTCGC
The DNA here is from genome assembly GCA_028538565.1 of Umbellularia californica. NCBI lineage: Eukaryota > Viridiplantae > Streptophyta > Magnoliopsida > Laurales > Lauraceae > Umbellularia > Umbellularia californica. The sequence continues at coordinate 53,363,879 of JAPQWN010000004.1, read as the reverse complement.
AAAAATAATTTAATGGAAGGGTGGAATATTTTCTACAAACTAGGTATGAATATATCAATAGGGTAGAACTTTTGGAGCTGGATTCTAGTTGTGATTTCGATCTGTGGCCTACGATAGAATGTGATACAAATCCAGGGAAAAAACGCCGTCATCTGTAGATATCAAATCAGATCAATCAGTGAAGCAGCCAAATCAGTTTTATTGAGATAAAATCTACAAGCCTAGATAATTGATCAAAGTTGATTTTATCAGATACAATGCAAATGATCCAGTGGTACAAGACAATCCAAGCATTCATCCACATCTAAAGAACAATCCTACTGTTTGTTAGTATCTAGACTAGGACACTATCCACTAGCTGGATAGAAGATCTTATTATTACTCATATTTTATTTGGAAGGTTGAGAGGAAGAAATTAGTTGCAAGATCTAATTACTGTTTGGTTGGTGTTTGCTCTGTCGTTTAAGATACCATGTACCTATCCCAAAAGCTTAAGTTGATAGGTGGAAGGCCCAAACAGGTATATGAACCCCTGTCCAACTCAGGACTTGGGCAATGTGGGATGTGGGACTTCCCAACACTCCCCTTTACGTGCAGGCCCAATGGATTTCATGTAAGATACCATGTACCAACCCAAAAGCTTAAGCTGATAAGTGGAAGGCCATGTAAAATACACAAGAACGACGTGGGGTATACAAGAATGACGGGATTGGAACCGCTTTGATACCATGTACCAAACCAAAAGCTTAAGCTGATAGGTGGAAGGCCCAAACAGGTATATGAACCCCTGTCCAACTCAGGACTTGGGCGATGTGGGATGTGGGACATCTCAACATGTCGAAAGCCTACAAACTCGATGTTGAGTTTCATCCAACCCGAGGAGAATGGTGCAAAAGGAAACCAGGATCTCCATGAGATCTGTTGGGATCCACTTCCATGTCAATGCCAAAAAAATGCCTGCAAAAAAGAAGTAGAATCCCACATTCAGCTTGACTCCTTTTTTTGAGTCTCTGAAATTGGTCGGGCTCTTTGATGGCTACGTATTATTTAGGGTTAAGGGCTTAATTTCCTTGTTCATTATGTGTTTCATTAAGGATTTTTTTAAGCTTAAGAGGATTTTTCTAAAACCTTTTAAGTTTTGATATAAAATTAGCAAGAGGTTATGTTCATGGTTTTGAAAATCAGAATTGTATCGCAAATTGTTCTTACCCTTGAATCGAATCAAATGGTGAATCGTAGGATTTTTTTTTTATTCTTCTAATAAAAATAAAAAATAAATAAAAATTAAACAGAAAAAAAAGTAGTTATTCATAATCCATCTATTTTCATATTCATATTAGTTAAATACAATGACAAATAAGTCTATCATACAATCATATGAAGAACATCATGGCATATATTAATATATAATATATGATATGCACAAATAGTTGAATAAATTTAATGTATTAATATATATTTATTTTTTATCTTTAAATTAAAATTATAAACGTAAAAATAAAATCTAAACCATCAATCTTACACAGGAGGATATCTCTTGAACTTAATAAAGTGTTCATGAATAAAAACAAAAAAGGAATTGAAAAAAAGAAGATATAAAGATGCTCCATACATATAGTTGAATGCTTTAATCAAATGTATATTATGTATTCATATCTAAAACCTCCCTAAAGCCTCAAAAACTCATTTTTTAACTACTAAATAACCTTTTAAAAGTAAAAATGCTGAAAGAAAGAAAAATAGAGAAAAAGGCAAAGTATTATTAATATTAACTTATTGGTTGTAGACTTGTAGCTATTCTCGTAAGATTCGATTAAATGTGTATTGAATAGTAAGATTCACACTTGAATCTTAAGATTCATCTGTATATGGGATTTGTTGCATAGATACAAATCATTTTCCTTAGGATTCATAATACAAATGGGGTTTGGGATACCAATCGTAGGATTCTGATAACAATGTTTATGTTTAATTTTTTATCTCACTTTAAATATTGGTGTCAGGCAATTGGCCAAAACAGTATTTGAAGACGTTTCTTTTGGAATTTGATGACAGTACTAATGCCTTCTTTGTGAAGATTTTATGATTGTGCTTTCTGTGTGAAACTGGGTGTGCGACCATAATTGCTAGTTTGCGGTTCGTCCAATCTGCATTTGAGTTTGCAATTTTTAACGTGGATAAAATTGATTCTAAAATTTGTTAGGGTGGGTTCATTTTATTCGCTTTTTGATTCGTCTGATTTGGATTTCAAATTCGACAAGTTTCATAAACTAATTTATCTAAGTCAAATCTATCACTAGGGCTCACATTATCATCACCATAGCCTTGTATTAGCTATTTTGGGGTCAGCTACATGAATTTTGTTTTGCCAGCTGTCGACCTACCTGACGCAACTCTCCTGCTGGTAGGTTGACAGTTAGCATAAAGCTTGTCACACTTCAGTCATTAGGGCGCATATTTGAAGTCCAAATTGCTCAAAATAACTCCCCTTGTATTAATTCTGGGCCATATTTCACTCCAGTAAGAGTTGTGTTTGTAAAACAGGTGATTAAAATTTAAACAAGAGTAAAATTTTGTGTTCTACAAGTGATCAATCTTAAGGTGGGCCAACTGTGACCGAAGTTATATGTGGACTAGAGCCGCATTTCTTTTGAGGAGATTGGATTTCTTAGGTTGGCTGCACTGGTGAATTTATGGAACTCATCAATTTAATTTATGAGAAAATTTTGAATTGAACTACGAATTGTTTGAAATGCAGTTTAAAAAGGCCTTATCAGCAAATTAGGTAATTGTGTGGGACCATCGACCTTAGGGATCTGATCTGATTGTTGATTCTAACACAGCTTGATTCTATCTGCATCAACAAGCCCTATGCCAAGCTCCACATGTGAGTTAATGGAGCTCGCCTGAGCCCAGATGAGTGGATTTGTCTCCACATCTGACAGCCATAATATCATGTGATTGGAAATGCTCCTATGGAACCAAAGCCAGCACTCCCCCCACCCACCCCCACCCCCCCCCCCCCCCCCCCCCCCGCCGCCCCGCCGCAAAAAAAAAAAAAAAAAAATGCATGGGTATCAATTATGGAAAAAAAAAAAAAAAAACCCATATCCCAATTTTAACTGTTCGGTTGATGGTTCGCTGTACTTCTTTATGATTAAATTGGTTGTTTCTCTAAACAAGAACTGCCATAAGCATTACACCATGAATCATAAGGTTGAACATTGTTGGAATGTGTTTCATGGGTGAGTGCAGGATAAGAGTGCCATATCCATTTCAATGGGGAGCACCTACGTTTGATGCGGGTGAAGCTTTTGCCATGATGGCTGCTTCATTTGTTGCTCTTGTAGAGGTCAGTCTGATCTTCATGCCTTTTTTTTTATGGACTCAAACCCTTGCCGGCTGATGTTGATAATTTTCCTAACAGTTGTATTTTTTTTGTGGAATTCTAACATAACATGTCTATGTTTCTATAATTCTCTGCACTAGTAAGTTACTCTAGATTATGATGGTGGCTGACAGGATATTCTTATACCTAAATTTTGTTTTCCCTGTGATAATACAGTCCACCGGCACTTTCATTGCTGTGGCAAGGTATGCAAGTGCAACACCATTGCCACCTTCTATTCTCAGCCGAGGCGTCGGTTGGCAGGTGGAAGAAATTTTACTGATTTGTGCTTTGCATGACTTCCTGAATTTTGGTTTCTGATGGCCATATCCTTGGATGATGTTTTTTCTTTTTCTTTTTCTCTTTCAGGGAATAGGTATATTGTTGGATGGCCTGTTTGGTACAGTAAATGGTTCCACAGTATCTGTGTAAGAATTTCATGGGAAATTGCTTTCTTTTATGAGTTTGTTGTGCTTTCTTCATGAGCTGGCCATATTGATTACCAATCAGATACCGATTCAATATAGCTGATAATGTTGCTAATTCATTCTTATTCAGTGAAAATGCTGGCTTGTTAGCTCTGACACGTGTTGGCAGCAGAAGGGTTGTGCAAATTTCCGCTGGATTCATGCTGTTCTTTTCTGTTCTTGGTGAGCTCATCAGCCTGCTTATACGAGCAACTTATTTAAGCACTGCATATATGGACTTCTGTGTATGATTGTCAAAGAACCAAGTCACAAACTAATGCTCCTCTGGAAAATTTATAACTTCCAATATGATACATCATAAGGTTCTTCCTTTGGTACTCCAAATTATATATATATATATATATATATATTTAATTTGCCTGGGTAACAGTTTGCTCCTGAGGTTTGATATAACAATTTGGCCTTGGAACCAGGATGTTGAGCTTTCTGAATTGATTACTTGATTTTTCATTTCCTCTTTAGATTCAGCTGTTACTCATTTGTTAATGATGCTTTAGGAAAATTTGGAGCCATATTTGCTTCCATTCCAGCACCAATTGTTGCAGCACTATATTGCCTCTTTTTTGCCTATGTGGGTATGTATAGTACTTCTCGTGAAGCTTCTGTTGATTCAAGGTTCAAGTCAACGATTGCATCATTTTTGTTTCTTTACTGTGCATGAACAGGCGCAGTGGGTCTCAGTTTCCTTCAGTTCTGCAATCTCAACAGCTTCAGAACAAAATTCATTTTAGGGTTCTCTGTTTTCATGGGCCTATCAGTGCCGCAGTACTTCAATGAGTACACAGTAGTTGCTGGTTATGGTCCAGTTCACACTAGTGCAAGATGGGTATGCATGAAACACTCATTCTTTTCCATTTTCTACTTGATTCAAATAACCAGGTATTATACAATGCATGCTCTGGAAGAAATCACGGTTTAGTTCCATAAAGCTGGGACCTTTGGTGATCCAGATAATTTATCTGATCCCATGGACAGGAAAGATGGGACAAAAAACCTCCATTGATGGTCTCAGTCATAAGTTTGGTGGTTTTCTTTCACCATTAAGCATATGGACTGCTTGCTTTTTATTTAAAAAAAAAAAAAACCTCTTCCATTTGCGTTGTTGCAAGCCAGACCCAGTCATGCAATCACCCACGCGGCGTTCCTGGCCATATGAACAATAGGGGTCACTAAATGGTGGAAACTAACGAACAGAGGGCGGGCTTTATGATCTGTAGAATTTTATTGGTTTTTTCTTTTTCGTGGATGAACATCTGGTGCTTTAACGCAATTGGATCCTACATTTGGTTGAGGACTCTCCACTTGTTTTTCAGTTTAACGATATCATCAATGTTCCATTCTCTTCGGAAGCATTTGTTGCGGGCTTGGTGGCATTCTTTTTGGACACTACGCTGCATCGGGGGGACAGTATGATGAGGAAGGATAGAGGCTATCATTGGTGGGATAAGTTCCGTTCATTTAAGACTGATACTAGAAGTGAGGAATTCTATTCCCTGCCTTACAATCTTAATAAGTTCTTTCCTTCTGTGTGATCTTACTCCTGGAGGGTCCTTTGGACAATGCTATAAGATGTCTTTCTTCTTTTCTTGTTAGTTCCTTGGACATTGTAGCAGCAGTATAAATTAATTCCTCTATGAGAGGTGTCTTTTGCATTTTTTAAATATTTTTTTTCTGTATATCTGATAGGCGAAACGGGTTCAAGTAGCTAAAAAAAAGTAAAAAAGAATTTGTTTGCTTTCTACTCTGCATTGGATATCATATTGGTGTATTGCAGCTTCTAGTGAAGTAGCAGTTCAGACTGAAATATCTAGGACATTCATTGCATCATGGTGACGTGGATCTTCACTAATACTAAATGTCAGCTACTTGGTTTTAAAATTTGTGGCACATTAGTAATAGACACTTGGCTGCAATAGCAGGTGCCTTTTGAAGAATTTATTCGAATGCATGATTTATCTTGATATGGAAATAAGGTCCCTTGTAAGACAAGGACATTAGGTTTCTGATATGCTTTTGACTTTGGGGCCTATTCGTTTGCATTACAATACATAGGAATTGGATACATAGAAATATAGAATTCTTACCATAAATACTTAAAAATGAAGATCAAATGTGAATTTTTAAAAATGAGCATCAAATAACCTTTCTTTTTAGGGAAATTGAATAAAAAGAATATGAGAAATGAATAAACCAGTCATCACCGTTGTAGTTCATTTCCCATTTTTTAATTCTATTTCCCTAAAAGGAAAGATTATTTGATGCTCATTTTTGAAAGCTAACTTTTAATCTTCATTTTTTAACTAATAATGGTATGGTTTCTATGGATTCAACACCTACATATTTGAATGCAAACAAAGAGGCCTTTAGTGTACAGTGAAGGTTATAAATTATTAGTAGTGTACGCACTACTGTTCCTTCAACAACTGAGATATTTAATATTTCTTAGACGTGATATGATATAGCATTTTTTCAGTATCCAATATAATCATACAAATCATAAGCTATGCATATTAGATATCGCACTTGTGTAACATCGAGTTATGTTGTATGGATATATATTTATCGTCCATCATCATAGGAACATTATATCCGTCAGCTTTGTGAGTCTTACTTTTCCTTTCGTCCCTATTTGTTTTTGTGTGACTCCATAATCCATCATGTCTTTCTACGTGACTTCATTTAAGGTTTTAACTGTTCTTCTCTTTCTTCTAGTTCCTTTGAATGTGTAACCTTCCTGCATATTGTAGGAGCTGTGTACTACAAACCATTTTAAATGACGTACATTCTCTTATATTGGATGCCCATGACCTTCCCCCTACCCCACACACCCATAGTAGGGAAAAAACCACGGTAGTGTTGGCAAGTCCTACATCACACATCGCCTAAGTAATAGGCTTGTCATGTCTTAATATACTTGTATGGGCCTTTCACCTATCAGCTTAAGCTTTTGGATTGGTATATGGTTTTTTGGTATCAGAGCAGGTTTCGATCCCGGTGTTCTTGTGAAGTCCATATGGACGTCGTTCTTGTGTAGCCCACGTGACAGGTCCGTCCATAAAATCTGGTGGGCCTGCACGTGAGGGGGACTTAATATACCTGTATGGGCTTTCCACCTATCGGGTGTTGAGAAGTTCCACATCGCTTTCCGCCTATCAACTTAAGCTTTTGAGTTGGTATATGGTAGCTTATACCACCCATGCATATCCTATAACATCCACATATCAGAAACACCAATTGCATTCTTGGCACATCTTGAATGATAAAATACTCACATCTGGTAGAAAAGGATTAGCCCTTTATAAGTAGCTAATTTATTTGTTGTCCTTGAGCATGAGGTATCCAATTTTATTACTGTATGATGGCATGTTTTGAGTGTTTTCCGGTGACGAAGCTTTTGAGTAGTAAAAGTTGTAGTTTGATGTGACAACTATAGGACCTTCTGATCTATCAATCATATCAGAAGACTTTGTTTGACCATCTGCGGTTTTCTTATCATAGCCATGTAGTTCAACTTGGCATTGAGGCTGCACCGATCTTTACCATCTGAGCTTCAAGACCAACATCTTAAAGTACTGTTTGCTTGATATGCTAACAGCCTAACATGATCACACTTTTTTCAGCTGCCATTCATCTTGCAATAAGATGCTATATCTTGCCATATTGCATTGGCAAAATGCCCCCGTGCTGAGCACGGGCATTAAAAGTCAAACAGAGAATAACATTTAATTTATGACATAAATAAAAATTTTAATTTTAATTTCATATATTTATATTTTTTAAAATCTAAAATAGAAGTGTTAATTTCTCACACAAATTTATAGGTTTCTTAAAAATTACACAATTAAAAATTAAAATAATTAATGAATATAGAAATTTAAAATCTTTTCGTAGAAACATGAAGCGGGTGAAATTATAAGAAATTTAAAAATATGAGATTCTCCAATGAGAGACGGGTTTGGTAGTGAGTTGATTGCCTAGAGAAAATAATATATCTATTTTCATTATCACATATAGGTGCTCTGAATAATGATCTATATTGGAAATCGAAATTAGGATTCATAAAAGGAAACTAAAATCACAAAAAATGAGTAAAAAAATGCAAATACCTTAGTTTCTTGTAGAGAAGAGGAGATCCAATGAGACTTGCGGCAATTCACACGGAGAAAAGAAAAAAAAAAATGCCACATAGAAAAGAAACTCATGGTGAGAGGGCTCTGTATGTAGAAGGTTACAACTCATTTTCTCAATTACTTGTTTTAGTTACAGAAAAGAGGGCTCCATATATGCTAATTTTAGTTATAAATCTCCATAACAATTTTAAGAGTTAATAATAGGCTCAGGTGAAAATTAAAAAGGAATTTAAAGAGACATTAAAGAGGGTCAAATTGGTATCAAAACGGTCAAAATAAAATTGAAATGAAGCGGTTGATTTCTCACTTGGAATCAATTTGCTTCATTATATATAATTGTTTTACTGAAACAGGGTCCTGAAAGGGTCTGGATGTGATGGATTGGCAATGATTCTCAAATTTGAAAACAAATTATCTGAATTAATGAAATGGAGAACTAAACTAGTTTTTGAACAGGTCTAATTGTCCATCCAATCCATTTCTTTCCCCCACAGAATATTAAATATTCCTTCATGGGTGGTCCAAACATGGGTGAGTTGCATGATATTGTCATCCTACGGAGTTGGTATATTTATTCTTTTGTGATAAGGTTTGTCTCCAGTCTCGACCCTTTTGGACCCTGTTTTAGTCGGACCCATACCGGATAATGACCTTTTTTTAATGTAAAGGATCATCTCCAACAAACCAGCTCTATTGGAGGTTGCTAGTCATTCAACAAGTAACATTTTTTCTCTTCTTTTTTTTTTTTTGAGAAGCGGCCAAGTTCAGCCAATATTGCTGTTGTTTTCAAAAGCCAAGTTTTAGGTCTGAGTTAAATAAAACACATAAAAATGGATGGCATATAATTTAATTAAAAAAAAAACATCTTTATTTGATGACCCAATTTATCTAATGATGAGCCAATAAAATGGACTTATTCCAGATCATTAAGCGAAAGGCCACCTTTTATTTTTAAATTGAAATGTCTTCCTTTTCTTTCTCCATCGACTGAATGAATCTTGCTAACAAGATTATTACTAAGAATTTCAGAGATCCTTCGTCTGCTTTTCTGCTGCATGATTCTGGGTAGTAGGATACAGACCCAAGTCTCTTTCTTTCACTACCAATTTAATGATTCTTGTTTCAATATCTACATCATGGGGTCTTTCTAACCAGATATTTTTTTTTAGCGTTTAATTAGTCTTGCTAGTTAGATAAAGATAACAAGTTGTGTACTGTATATGAACATACAATTAACATTGTTTAATACACAGTTTTTAGGAATACTGCATTGGCCAAAGGTTGATAATTTTGATTGTGTCCTTGATTTAACTACCCAGAATGGAGAACACTCCATTGATAGAATGGAAAATTCTATCCACATCTTTATCAACTATCTTTTCTGGCAATTAATAGAATTGAATGCATTTCTCCAATAATTGGCAAATTCTCTCTTGGGTGGGGCCTACTTCAGCTACTATTATTGACTAGTAGTATGAAGGCAATGTTCATCCTGGATGAGAAATTGATAGAATTGAAAATTCTAGGCAGCTGTCTTTTCTGGCAACTAATAGAATTGAATGCATTTCTTCAATAATTGGCAAAGTCTCTCTTGGCTGGGGCCTACTTCAGTACTGTCATTGACTGGTAGTATGAAGGCAATTTTCACCCTGCCATGGTTTTGTTTTCACGGAAGACTCTCTGGACATGTTTGTCAGCATAGTTTTTTTTTTCCCCCCTTTCACGCTCATGTCCACTAATCTGGCAAATTAGTGCACATGACAGGCATCTATTTGTAGTATGTTTGCGGGCTCTCTCTTGTATCCCAGCCCCTTTGGCTGGGTTATAGAAAAAAAAAAAAAAAAAACAACTTACTTACAAGCTTAACATAGCTACATGGGCATCCTGAAATTGAAATGTTTTGGCCCTTCCAAAATGTATCATTGCAACCCAATGCTAGGTAGGTCATTCGCCCTTTATTACACAATGCATGGATCTTGAGATTGTAAACCCATAATCATCACCTTAGGTTTGGTCTCATAAGGTTGATAATTATGTGTGTTACGTTTTCTAGCCCGTAGATATAATTAATGTAACTTGCCATCCATGTGTTCATTGCCCTATTATTGTCATGTTTGTACTTTTGGTCTTATATCTTGTATTATGTTAATTTGGCCCATCTCTATAGATCACAACAGTTTTGTTTACATTCTAACCCAACCCCATCTATTCAATCAAACCCCACATCCATGAACATAATAAGATTTGAAACTTCACTTCAATTGGGATGATACTTCTTGTTCGATTGATGACATGTAAAAGAAAGAGGTAATCGCCTTTCATTCTTTATTTTGACTAGTGATCAATTCACAAGTTAAATGAAGTAACTTGAAAATCCTTTCTCGTGAGATTTATCAAATGATTTAGGAGTTGTTTGTTTGCACTCATGATTTACATATTAGATGTTGTCTGTGCGTAACATTTATGTATGATTGTGTTTATTTGCGCTCATTTATGCATCACATGCATAAACAAGATCTGCAAATGGTGTGTAAATGAGGCCATTTTCATATATAAATTTTTACACATAAAAGGGTGTGAAGTGATTATACACCTCTTTGGTTAAGAAGGTGTCAGTACAAAGGACACTTGGGACTAGCCCTGACATCAATTCAAATCCCTTCACCAACTCCTAATTTTTGTGATTCCTATAGACCTAGAGTTTTAACCCAAACCATTTAAAATTTTTATTAACTCATAAAACCCCAAAATGTTTAGTTTTATGCCTTAAACATTCACAATTTTTTTTAAATATATGAAAATGTTACCGATATGATCCAAACATAACAATTTATCATGTGAAAATGGTGCTTCCAAACAAACGGGGTATTGTATTTCATGCATAAATTTGACATATGTAAAATTCACATATGCAAAACTTACATGAATTTTACACATGTAAATCCAATTTTCATATCCCATGCTTAAAAGGCAGACGCCCTTTATATTAATAAAAAGTGTGCTCCACCATCTTGCAACAAAAGGTGGACAAATTTGCTGGTTAGGAGCAAAGTGAGTAGTTGATATTTTTTTTCTAAAGATTGGATGGTTAGAATCCTTTGATGGGTTCCGGTTTTGGACTATGGCTCATGCACAACGAAATGTTGTCCATGAGAAACAATATGTTGAATACATCAATCAATCGTTTCTCTTTTTAAGTTCCGTAGTAAACCTGGACTAGAGATACGTCCTATGCAGGGATTGGCTTGACCCCTTCTGTTTCTACTGGTGGGAAGTACCTGGACATACTGGTTCCGGAAGAAAAGAAAAAGCTAGAATCAAATCAGAGAAGTTCTTTGAGGAGAATAGAGGTTTCTTGTTGCAACAAAAGATTTCTAACCCCTAGAGTTGAGGTACTCAAGATCTTTACTAGAGAAGAGTTCGAAAAAGGCAACAAACTACTACTACTACTAAAAAAAAGCAATATTGTTCATCAAGGAGGTTTTGGTGTAGTTTATAAAGGGATACTATCAAACAATAGAATAGTTGTCATTAAAATATCCAAGAATGTAGAATCTAACAATTCATCAATGAGCTTGACATTTTTTCCCAAATCAACCACAGAAATGTGACGAAACCAAGTTCCCATACTTTTGGGATATTGTTTGGAGAACCAAGTTCCCATACTTTTGTCTGGATTTTCCCCCATTAGGACCCTCTCTTACCACATCCACGAGTCACATGATGTACCATCAATCTCACTAGTAAACCGTTTAGAGGTCGTCATGGAAATACCAGAAGCATTTGCCTACTTCCACTCTTGCTTCGAGGCCACTCCTTCGTAGAGATATTTAGTCCAGTAATATACTAATAGACAATAACTTCACAGCCATAGTTTCTGATTTTGGACTTTCAAGATTGGTCCCTATTGATTCTATTATTATGAGGTTACGAAATTTTATTCTAAACTCTCGCTTTTAGGAGAACATTGTCAATATATATATATATATATGGGGGATATTCATATGCATCCATCCCTCACCATTTTTGGTGAGGGACACCCCTTTTGGGGAAGGTTTGAAGTACAAAAGTGTTTTTGTACCTTACATAAAGTACACTTTTGTACTTCAAACTTCCCCAAAAGGGGTGTCCCTCACCAAAAATGGTGAGGGATGGATGCATAGGAAGACTCCCCTATATATATATAGTCCCTCACTACAAATGGTGAATGATAGATGTACTTGAATATTATCCATATATATATATATATATATTGGATATGCTCCTATGAGAGCATCTCTCACCTTATATGAGAGATAAGGTGGGGGCACTCACATCCATATCAAATGCCAACAACTTAAATGTGAGAGGCACATATTATCTCTAATAGTAAGGTGAGAGATGCTCTCATAGGAGCATCTCCCTATATTAGAGAGATGCTTATAAGAGCATCTCCCTATATTAGAGGGATGCTTATTAGGGAGATGCTCCTATGAAAGCATCTCTCACCTTACTATGAGAGATAAGGTGGAAGCCCTCACATCTATATTCAATGCCAACAACTTAAATGTGAGGGGTCCCACCTTATCTCTCATATAAAGGTGAGAGATGCTCTTGTGAGAGTAAGTGTGGGGGCCCTCACATCCATAAACAATGCCAACTGCCTAAATGTGAGTACCTTCACCTCTTACTCTTACAGTACCGTGAGAGTAACTCTCACATGAGCATCTATTTATATATATTAAGGTTTTCCTAAGTTGAAGTTTAAGATAAAATTCCGTAAGCTCACGCTTGTGGGGCTTACCCTTGGTCCATCCAAATGGATTAAACACACAATCCCCCTAAATTGCACAAGTTCACAAACTTTTGGTTAGATTTGAATTTACTAGTCCGTTGGATCGACTGTGTACCGATCTAAATGGATTGTTGACTATTAAACTTTTGGGGCTCAGATGGAGATGATAGAAATTACGGTTGGGGTTGTTTTATTTGCAAAGAGGAGGCTCTCAGAGAAACCTTGAAATCCCCCCATCCCCAACCCCATGTGGGTCCCCAGGTGGGCCCCAGCACACGCTTGAGGTTACCTCAGCTTACCTTATCCTGAGCTTTAACTTAAGAGAGCTGCCATTATATGTGTGTGTGTGTGTGTGTAAGGGCAGCTCTCTTAAGCTAAAGCTTAGGATAAAATCTCATAAGCTCATGTTTGTGGGGCTCACGTTTGGTCCATCCAAATGGACCAAGCACATGACCCTTTTAAATTGGACATGTCCACAAACTTTCGGTCAAATCCGAATTTATTGGACCGTTGGATCGACGATGTATCGATCTGAATGGATTATTGACCATTATACTTTTGAGCCCATATGGAAATGATAAAAATTACGGTTGTGGCTGATTTTTTTCAGAGAGGAAAATCCTTGGGAGTCCTTGAAATCCCCCCACCTCCATCCCCATGTGGGTCCCCAGGTGGGCCCCACCACATGCTTGAGCTTACGTTATCTTAAGTTTGAGCTTAGGAGAGCTAGCCCCTATATATACACATATACATATATGTATATGTGTGTGTGTGTATATATATATATATATATATATATATATATATATATATATATATATATGGGAGATACTTCTATGAGAGATATCTCTCACCTTATATGAGAGATTGGGTGGGGGCCCTCACATCCATATCCAATGCCAACAACTTAAATGTGAGGCCCCTACACTTATCTCTCATATAAGGTGAGAGATATCTCTCTCTATATATATATATATATGAGGCATCTCTCACCTTACTATGAGATATATCTGTGGGGGCTCTCACATTTAAGTTGTTGGCATTGGATATGGATGTGAGGATTCCAACTTTATTTCTTATAATAAGGTGTAATAAGGTAAGAGATGCTCTCATAGGAGCATCTCCCTATATATATATATATATATATATATATATATATATATATATATGGGGCTAGCGCTCTCCTTAGCTGCAGGGGTGGGAACCACCTGATGGTCCATTCGACTGGACCACGCACATAGCCCCACATAGATAGCTGTTTGTGGTTGATAAGACTGAAATACATGGCAGTGGGTTTGAGGCAAGTCTTCGATGTTAGGAAAAGCCAGGCTCACAGGCATCCTCCCAAGTCCCAATCACTACTTGGGAGGAGTTTTCAAATTAGATCCGCTAGTTATAACTTTTCATTAGGATTCTGTACGCTGTAAGTATCTTCTAGTTATGTGATAGAACTCTTTAAACTATGGGGATGATGATGTGTTTTATGATAGGTAATAAGGAAATTTATAGAAATTTATAGACAAGGATGATTTATTGGATGAATCAGGATAATGAGCATTTTATCTTAATGAGAAGTGATCATAGGCATTCTAGAATCAAGGGTTGCAATTATGGGATTTGCCCCAAATTTGAAATTCCAAAGTTTCACTGAAATTTTATTTAAAGAATGGAATTAATATCGCATAAAGTTCATCTCTCAAGATTGATGCTTGCATTGGGAGGTGAACTTCCTTGGAAGAACTTAGTTATCAAGGTATTTTACTGTACTGGCATTGGCTATTAATTTTTTGTCTTTCCATATTTTTGCGTTAACAACATTGTTAGGTGCTTCAAACTTGGGTGAGTTGCATAGTATTGTCATCCTACACAGTTGGTATACTCTCATGTGATAACCTAGAAGATTGTTGGGGTTAAGGGAAATTATAAATTATGCATATATAATAAATCCTGCTTCATTGAACATTGTTAGCTAGTCATTCAACCAATGGCTATTATTGTTAGCAAGTAACTAGGAGTAGTATGATGCAGCACCCAAGTTAACATAGTGGGTGGGGGCCACATTTGGAAAATCCAAACCTCTTGTTAGTCCTAGTACCATTATGGTGATCAAATGTTAAATTATTGTTCAAATTAGTGAGATGGCCACCGTTGGATGAATTGAACTTGGAATCTGTTATTAACTTTTTTTACTTTCCTCTTTTTAAAGGGCAAAAATGGAAGGAGCTTCTTTGTGTGAAATCTGGTGGCCAATCCATCGGTAGGCCCACTGAAATAGATTTTGAATATTCAGATGCATAGTACACAATGGGCCTTTGGGCAGTGCTGCGGTTTGGATTTTCCAAATGTGGCCCCCACTCATGATTTTAACTTGGGTGTCGCTGCTTCTGCCAAGTTCAGCCAATAATGATGTTATTATAAGCCATGCATTTTGTGGGGCTGAGTTAAATTAATCCTGTAAAAAAGAAAGGCATATGATTTAATAAAAAAAAATTGCTTAGATAGATTCCAGATAGGGGTGAAAAACTGTCTTTATTTGATGACCCAATTTATCTAACGAGGAGCCAATAAAAAGGACTTCTTGACCATTTTCATCTGACCATTTATCCTGCATAATCTTCTTAGTTATAATTATCAAGTCAAATGTACTCTAATAGTAGGTGAGGATTTTTCTCACGGTGACTTTGAGTGGACCAATGAGGGTCGGTCAAGTCACCGTGGGATGCCTGCCCCAATTGGTTTCCTAATGCCACCTTTTCTTTTCCCCATCTGTTGAATGAATCTTGCTAAAAAGACTTCTACCAAGAATTCCAGAGATTTATCTTTTACTTTTCTGATGCATGAGCTAGTCTAGACAATAAGACAGAGACTCCAAGTCTCTTTCTTTCGCTGCCAATTTCATGAGTCTTGCTAACCAAACAAAAAGACTCAAGGACAACTTGTTTCAATATCTATATCACGGGGCCATTCTAACCAGATATTTTTAGCATTTCATTAGTCTTGCTAGCTAGATATAAAGATAACAAGTTGTGTACTGTTTATACATAAATTAACATTGTTTAATGCATATGGTTAATAATACTGCATTGGCCAAGGCCGAAGCCTTCATGTAGCAGCCGACCTCAATTTGGTTCGATCCGATTTTATCTAAAAGAAAATATTCAAAAAAATTATTTTTAAGTAAATAAATATAATTACAAGTGCTCACTTAATTGCTTTTTGGGGTTTTTATAGATAAATGAAATAACAATAGAAACTTTTTGAAAAATAGAGTTCAACTGAAATTGGCATTGGCGGTGGCTGAAATCTCTATAAACTGGTTCACACCTAGAGTGTTTGGCTCAGTTCTAAAACCATGTTAAAATAATGGAAATAGCTTTTCTAAATTAAATGGACTAATGAATTCAAAGTGGCCCAATATCCAGGTTCAGAGCAAAAAAGTATGATCCAAAAGATGGATCCAGCTCTGGCCAAACTAAGTCCAGATTAATTTAATTGGATTATGAAAAGGTTGATCTAGGCGGCTAGGCCTATTGACTACCCTAGGTGTAAGAATGGAGAATATTCTCCATAGATGAGAACTTTCAAAATTGGAAAATTCTGAGCACGCAATGAGCAGAACCACATGTCCTACATGTGCATTGCTCAGACTGTAGACTCAAAACTGAATACGTTTCCTCAATAAGTGACAAATTCTATCTTGGATGGGACCTCCTAATTTGGTACTAGTCTTGACTAGTATCAAGGAAATTAAATGTTCCTTGAATAATCTTCACAGAAGGCTTTCACAGTAAAACAAAATCATCTATATGGAACAAAATCAGTTCCGTTGTTTTTTCGTTTTGGCAAGTTGATGTCTGGCATCAAACCACAGGAATGATAGGGAATTCAAAATAATTTTTCTATCTACCTTAAAATCCTCCCGTTCCACAAACACGCTTCAAATGTTAGATATATAGGATGACGTGACACTGAAATGAAATCTTTACTGAATTTCTAGGATTTTCTTGACATTTTTCGTTTCTATGTAATATGCGGTTTTTGGCACTTTACTAGCATAGTAAAAGTCAAGTAAAGCCTCCATTTTTCAGACAAGATGTTACATCAAAAGCACTTTAATTCAAAACTCCCTCCATCTTAAAAAAAAAAAAAAGTAAAAACGGAACCACCTTTATCAACTAAAATACGAAAAAAAAAACTCTACTTTCCCATACAAAAAGTAAAAAAGATTCCATAACAAACAACTAAAAACAAAATACCATCACAACCCACTTATATATTATTCTCTTTTCAAAATCAACTTTACTTCACTTGACTCTATTAGTAGAGTTGTTACTTCACTTGACTCTATTAGTAGAGTTGCCAAACTAGCCTATGTCTTTGCAAATTATTTTTCATGGAAAACAAAATGTATTTTGAGGCAAGTGATTTTATTTATTTTTAATTCCAAGTAAACATTTTTCCGAGCACTCAAATTTTTTTTTTTTTCTTTTGGGAGTGTGGTGTTCTGAAAGCCTTCAGAAATAGAACCAATTATCTGTAGACTTACATGAGGTAAAAATTAAATTGTACCAGTTCAAATGTTTCGTCAAGGAAATTTGAAAATCGTAGATTTTAATTTTTCATTAAAAATATAAAATCACTTGTAGAGATAAAATGCCTTAAGAAAAATATTGCGCACAAGCTTGACCCTACCCCGTCGACAAAAGCTCATTGACTTGGAAATCCTAGGATGAGTTCACACTTCATATCAAGCTAACATGTAAAGATCACACGTTCAAAATAATCCGCATTGCCTCTCTTGTTGAGTCTTTCGTGTATAAGTGCCTGTAATGGAGTGAGAGTTAGCGCCCCCCCACCAGAGAGAGAGAGAGAGAGAGAGAGAGAGAGAGAGAGAGATGGTCCTTTACATTTTGGTTCAGGTGTTATGGTTTGTATCATCAGCAGTACCATCTTTTTCCCAGCCGGGTTGCCAAACAAAATGTGGCGAAGTTGACATCCCCTATCCCTTTGGGATAGGAGAACCACACTGCTTCAAAAATGATTCGTTCAAGTTAACATGCCGTAACTCCTCCACGCCCCCAACCCCACGACCTTACTGGAGAGGTTATGAAATCCAGAACATATCATCATTGCTGCAAGGAGAAATGACAGTCAGCACTCACGTGAGCTATGACTGCTACGACGGAGCCGGCAATTTGTCGTCGAATTTTTCCGACTGGATCAAATTGCCGGAAGATGGGCCATATACATTCTCAAGAACCCGCAACCAATTCACAGCCATTGGGTGCAACACCGTGGGCTCGATGTTGGTTAACAAAGGGAGTTCCCTATGGAGAGGAGCATGTGCATCGACATGCTCTCATGTGATTGGAGCAATAGACGGATCCTGCGACGGAATGGGCTGTTGCAAGTTCGAAATTCCAAAGGAGGTCCAGACATTTAAAGCGGCAATGGATATAATATTCTACAACGAGACTTCTGTGTCTGATTTCAATAATTGCAGCTACAGCTTCCTCGGAGACCCAGGCCAATTCAACTTCGCTCACCCGAACTTTAAAACTGCATTTGCGCGGACGGTGCTGGATTGGGTGGTGGGGAATGAGAAGTGCAAAGATGTTGAAGGGAAGGACGGCTACGCTTGTCACAGTGATAGCTCATGCCATGATTCATCGAATGGCCCTGGATATCGCTGCTCTTGCCGCAATGGTTACGAAGGAAATCCCTACCGCAGTGGGACTGATGGATGCATAGGTATGGTAATTCATTCCCAATTGAACCCACACACACAGAGAGAGAGAGAGAGAGAGAGAGAGAGAGAGAGAGGTGTTTAAGCATTTAACTTTTTTGGACAGGCTAATTCATGTTTCTGTTCCAATTTGTGATGGCTATACAGATATTAACGAGTGTGCTCATGAAAATCTTTATCCTTGCAAAGGAATTTGCCGCAACACGCCAGGGAGCTACAAATGCATTACTTACGGAATCCTCGTTTCTATAGGTAAATCCTCTCACAAGAAAGATATACCCAAATCTCTTCCAACATGGTCACCCTGAGCTAGCCAAGAACAGCTCGAGGAGAAAGTGAAAGTTAACTTGGACTGGATTGAGGAGGACCAGGAGGAGTGTGCAGGCCATGGGTCAAAGTATCCCTGATGAATCATCCAAGGTTGCTCAAGAGAACACTGGCCCAATGGACTAAAGGCCCATAACTTAAGCATTTTAACAAACATATGCTAAATAAGAGCAGTACAGTCATGTTGCATGCCTAATCTATTACGCTTGTGGGCCCGCTAGGCGGTCCGTACCGTAAGCTTGTAAGGACGGTCTTTATGGTCCACATAGTTCGGAACGCCCACTGGGACTCACCTTATGACCCATCCAAATTGACCACACATTCACAACCCACTCATAGGCATCGAATCCCACGAATTTGCATGGATTCGGATGAACTAGACGGTTGGATTGATGGTCAATTTTTCTTATTTGATACAAAGCTGTTAAACTTGTACGTGGACCACGGATGAAGGGGTTAGAGGTATTAGATTGAATTCAAAATTGATATGTAGGTTGGCTCTACTTGGATCTTTCGATTCCCCCCTGTGCCATGACCAGTGTGGTCTCACGGAGTGACACCCATCGGAATGGACTGTAGACTGTTAAACTTTTGTGGCCCAGATGGAGATAATAGAAATCAAGGATATGGCTGATTCTTTATAGAGAGGAGGGCCCATGTGTGTCCTTCAAATACCCCATCACCATTCCCATGTGGGTCCCCACTGGGTGGACACCCTTATCCTCAACTTGAGTAGAGGATAGGCGGCCTCACACACACACACACACACACACACACACACACACATATATATATATATATAGGGGGATCTTCAAGTGCATCCATCCCTTACTATTTTTGTACACTTTTGTACTTGAAACTTCCCCAAAAGGGGTGTCCCTCACCAAAAATGGTGAGGGACACCCCTTTTGGGAGGTGTTTCAAGTACAACAGGGAGGTACAAAGTACCCCTCTTGTACTTGAAACACCCCCAAAATGGGTGTCCCTCACCAAAAATGGTGAGGAATAGATGCATATGAAGATCCCTCTATATATATATATGAGCAAGGCTCTTCTAAGCTCAAGCTTAAGATAAAATCTCATAAGCTCATGCTTGTAGGGCCCACCTTTGGTCCATTCAAATGGACCAAACACATTACCCCTCTAAATTGCACATGTCCACGAACTTTCAGTCAGATCCGAATTTACTGGACCGTTAGATCGACTATGTATCAATCTAAATGGACCATTGACCATTAAACTTTTGGCCCATATGGAGATGATAGAAATCACAGTTGGAGCTGATTTTTTGCAGAGAGGAAGATCCCATGAAGTCCTTGAAATCCCCACAACCCCCATCCCCATGTGGGTCCCCAAGTGGGCCCCACCACACACTTGAGCTTACCTTATCCTAAGCTTGAGCTTAGGAGAGCTAGCCCATATATATATATATATATATATATATATATATATATATATATATATGATTATGGCTCTCTTAAGCTGAAGCTTACCTTATCATAAGCTGGAATAGTACTGATCCCACAAATCTAAGTCGATTATATCTGTTTTTTGCATGATGGAACTGAAAAATCCAGTTCTGATTGGATTTTTCTAGATTTTGGAGACGATCATCATGCAAAAAAACAACGATAATCGACTTTGATTTGTGGGACCAGCACTGTTTCAGCTTAGGATAAGGTAAGCTTCAGCTTAGGAGAGCTGACCCTATATATATATATATATATATATATATATATATATATATATATATGTAACACTCTTATCTCTCATAGTAAGGTGAGAGATCTTCTCATAGGAGCATCTCCATATATATATATAGCACTCTCATCATGTGCTCCTAATAGAAGAAAGATAACTATAATGGCCCATATGCCTTCACTGGACCCAACTTATCAAGCCGATTTTGCAAATGGGATGTTCTGACCCTTCCAAGGGCCATTGTCTAGCCCACACTAGAACCTTCCTCATTTAAATTCAAATGTTAATAAACGTTCAGAGATCGAGTCACTTGGATCAAGGGGAACATGCCAAACTCTATGAGTTACTCTCCTCTCGAAGTTTGATAGAAATCAGCTGGCTATTTAAAGAAATCTCTAGGCAACCTGGAGCACTTAAAAGATACAAGAAAAATTTCAGTATTTGATCAATCTATCCATAATGTTGAACATGCAACCAGTTAAGAGAACGTAGCAGTTATAAGGTACATTTTTGTTAATTTGACTCTGTTTCATGCTCTAGATCCATAATAATGGAACCTAAAATTTGCTAACCCAATCTATTCATCAGAATATAATCCATGTATTGGCAGGATTTGAAACATCACATCAATTAGGGTGATATTCGTTGTTGGACTGATGACATGCAAAACCAGTTAAATCACCTTATATTATTTATTTTGACAAGTGATATGTAGTAATTAAGCTTAGAATTCTTGTACTAGGGTTTTATTGAATGATTTAGATTGACAGAAAGTGTGAATTAGCATCGGGCAGAATTTGCTAGTTAGGATTGTAGTTAATCTGTTTTTCTTTTGTGCCTATAAATCAGGCTGTTAGAGTCCTTTATTGGGTTCAAATTCTGGATGATGGGTTGTGCACAATAAGATAAGATGTACATTAGAATGAATATATTAAGTACGTACATGTATCTCCTTTCTTTTTAGAAAAAAAATAATATATTAAACTTGGATTTTTATGATCTTAATGAAACTCTGCAGGAATTGGCGTAGCGATTCTACTTCTAATCATAGGAGGTGGTTGGACATATCGGGCATCGAGGAAAAGAAAGAGGATCAAACTCAAAGAGAAGTTCTTTCAGCAGAATGGAGGTTTTTTATTACAACAAAAGATTTCTACTCGAGGAGTAGAGACTTTCAAGATCTTTACTTTAGAAGAATTAGAAAGGGCGACAAATAACTATGACACAAGGAATATTGTTGGTCAAGGAGGTTTTGGTGTGGTTTATAAAGGGGTATTATCAAACAATAGAACGGTTGCCATTAAAAGATCCAAAATAATAGATGCCAACCAAACTGAGCAGTTCGTCAATGAGCTAGCCATTTTGTCCCAAATCAACCATAGAAATGTGGTAAAGCTATTGGGATGTTGTTTGGAGGACCAAGTCCCCATATTAGTGTATGAATTTATCCCCAATGGAACCCTTTATGACCACATCCATGAGGCGGGTAATGTAACATCAATCTCACTAGAGGACCGATTAAGGATCGCCACAGAAACAGCAGAAGCACTTGCCTACTTGCATTCAGCCACCTCAATGCCAGTCCTTCACAGAGATATTAAGTCCGCCAACATACTCTTAGATGATAATTTCACAGCCAAAGTGTCTGATTTTGGACTTTCGAGATTGGTTCCCATTGATCAGACCCAGATAAGCACATTGGTGATGGGGACTTTGGGATACTTAGACCCAGAGTACTTCCAATCCGGCTATTTAACATCAAAGAGTGATGTGTATAGCTTTGGAGTTGTCCTTGTGGAGCTTTTAACAGGGGAGAAGCCTGTGTTTTCCAACAGGTCTCAAGAAGATAGAAGCCTGGTTATGTATTTCCTTAATGCCATGAAAGAGAATCGCCTCTTTCAAGTGTTAGAGGAGCAGATATGGAGTGCTGGCCCAAAAGAGCAGCTAATGGCTATTGCTCGACTTGCAAAGAGATGCCTGAAATTTAAAGGGGAAGACAGACCTACAATGAAAGAAGTGGTGGTGGAACTCCAAGGGCTGAGAAGATTTCAAGAACCTCTATTATTTCATGAAGACGAGGAGACTCAGAGCTTATTGCATGGAACATCACAAGGTTATACTGGTGAAGCTAGTGGGCAATACAGTTCAGAGAAACAAATGGATTTGGCATTAGAGATTGGGCGATAGACATTTCATCTAGTAAGTCCCTTTCAGTTGAAAGATGTACCCCATATATGAGGAGTACTCGTTAAAAGACATTTGGAACCAACCACTCTAGGTTCTGTTTCTTGCTCTCTATTTCCTTCTTTTTTTCTTGTTTTTCTCCGGCTCTCCTCTTCTTCCAGCTGGTTGCTTGCTGTTTTTCTTTGCATAGGCTTTTCTTCTTGTGGTTTCTCTTATGCTACTAAACTTTTTTGCTCTTGTTTATTTTGGTTCTTCCAATGTTATTTGCAATAAAGATGGTATGTTTCACAATCATGAAAATAGGATTAAGAAAAAATAAATCCTCTACAATATCATGTTTAATGAGAAGGCTATAGGCTACTATCAATGTAAATTATTCATGGAATTTCTTCTCTAAAATACCACCATCAGAAGTAATAGTACCATCAAAGCTAATTTCAACAGAAGTCTTTATACAACTTCTTATAAGAGCTTCTAAAGGATGTAAATTAAACTTTGTTTGCGTAATCATCCCAAAATTTATGTCTGTATCTTTCCTAGCAAACTGTGTGGTATATGTTGAGAGATAGGACCAGTAAGTTTTGCAAATTCCACGACCCATGTAGCAATAGCTTACTAATAACTTTGATTGCTTGTTGATGATGTGTCTGTGAAGATCAAGAAGACAACTGCTTAAGCTTTTTCCATAGTCCTTTGGAATGTTTTATCACTAAAATCATCTCAGTATATTATTGTAATCCTTGAGATAAGCTTTTAATCAGGAAGATAGAAATAATCCTCTGTGATTAAAATCATAATGAAAATATTCCTTAATATATGGATTTCAGGTTTGTATCCAGAATAGAGTTATGGTCCTTGTGTGACATTGATACAGACTTCCTCAAAAATCTTCTTGTGTTTCTTGTTACTGTTTACAGTGATTAGAGGTGGAACTAAAATGCAGTGCTTCTTTACTTTACTTAGGTCCCACATCCACCAATCCATTCCATTCCTTGAAATATGCCCCTAAAATAACAATCCCAATAAGCCCATTAGGACATCTATCTCATTGTAATGCAAGTTCCTCATGAAATTAGGAGTCCAAATAACAGAGTCACCAACTCCCTAATTTTTTTTTACAGAAAGAGCATTCCCATTTTCTGATATTGCAAATAAGACGGGAAAAGTATCTACCAGTCTGACATTACCTCATTGAAGATTCTTAGAAAATCTAATTTGATTGCCTTCAGCACATTTATATCAGATATAGGAAAGAAAAACTTCTTGAACTGAAGCAATAACTCTGCATATCCCAGAAGCATTCTGATGATGCTCAGGCTCATCCCAACCACCATTACTAATATGATAATCAAAACATCGCAAGAGAGCCCATGCTCCTCATTCGCTAGCCATCAGTAGCTACTTCCTAAGTAATGCATTTTCAACCCTTCTGATAGGGTGCAATAACCAAACCACCTTCTTCAATATGGCAACAAACCCTTTTCCATCCAGCTAAAGGGAACTTTTTATGATATTGAAAACCATTCCACAAAAAGTCTCCTCGATCCCTTTCTATACTTTGATCACACTTGCTGGACATTGAAAAATCGATAAATAATAAATCAGAAAATCTGAATGATCCACCTTCATAAGTAGTCCTCACCCAGAGATAGATACTCAAATATTTCAATAACCAAATCCCAAAGTAACCAACACAAAGAGGGAGGCATAAGCATTTGGAGACTTTTTAACCCAACATCCAAACAAATCCGCAAAGGATTGAAATTGATCCAACCCCATCCTACTCCTAAAGACAGACACTTGCTTCAATCAATTTTTTAGCTTATAACAACTTCAAAACACTAAAGGATGAACTTCAGGTTTTCCGGGGCGGGGGGGGGGGGGGGGGGGGCGCGTTGGTGGTGGTAAAATAAAAAAAACAATGCCAAGAAGAGGACTGGACAACCCATTAGGAGAGACATTAATCATAATTGAAAAATAGGCCTAGGAAAGAGACACATTTTAAATCTAGGATATCCAACTTTTCTCAAAACCCATCCAGAGTAACAACTAATCAAGAAACGACCATTCCACCATGTTGTAAGCATTTTGAAATACAAAAGATTCCCAATTTGCTTGTGACAAGTATCAAGACGTTGATGAACAGCAAGAACACATCAAGAATTTGATGATCTTTCCACAAAGACAATAGATTCTTAAACTAGAAAGGGGAGATCACTTCAGTAAATTGGCCAAAAGCTTCGCTAATATTGTATAGACACTTCTATGAAAACTAATGAGTCTAAAATCCTTTTAAGTCTGAAATTCCTCCTTTTGAAATTATGACAACCAACGAAGCTCCTATATTCTTTGTCAAAATCCCATGAGAGAATAACTCATAATAAACTTCATCCACATCTTGCTTACAACTTCCCAAATTTTTGGAGAGAGGGAAAGTAAAACCATCTAGCCCAAGAGCTTGACCATCTCGTCGTATCCTCATCAGACTTCACATCTTGTTCATAGAAAGGAGCCTATTGGGCATCATCCATTTCATAAATGACCAAATTTGTATCCATTCCATCCATGGCAGGGAATAAGGCGCCCTAGCATCATTTTAAATCAAAGAAATGAATTATCTCTCTGTCAATGTCTTCCTTTTATCACACAGTCCCTCCCACTGCAAATAGAATGAAAATGATTAATTCTTCATCCACCTTTGACCATAAAGTGGGAACATTGAGCTTTCTTTTCCTTTCCTTTAAGCATTTGGTCCTTGATCGTTGCCGCCACTGAACCTCTTCCTAAACAGCCTTGTTTGCAGACTCCTGCCAAGAGAAGCGTAGCTGCTTCTCTTGATCAGATAAAGCTTCAAATTCTCTTTGATACCAACTGGTAATCAAAACCTATGACGTTTTTTCTCTTTTTTTTGTACTTGTAATCTATGATACTTGGATACTTCAAAATAGACAATGTAATGTCCCCTATCATATCTATTACTAAATCTTCATGTATAAGATTCATGTCCCTGCAGTACCCACAGCATGTCCCTACCATATCTCTGTATGTATTCAATGAAATATAGTTATATTTCCATTTAAAGAGAAGTAATAATAATAATTAAATAAATTTCCTTGATATTGCTAAAAAAATTGAAAGAAAGTTTACAAATAAATATTAGAATATACTGACAAAAAAGAAAATAGAGAGCATGCAGGCACACGAGAGCTCCAACAAACATATTACAGTACAGATGCTCCAGACTGAGCACGGAAAGTATTCCTTATAATACAGAGGAGGATACAGTTGGGTCTCACCCTAACAATTTTTTCTTGCAAGCAAGCAGTGGGTTTGGGCCAAGGTGGTAGATCTTGTTGAAATTCAGTGTGCCCATCACCCGCCAAAGAACACCCTGAATTAAAGGGACTCCACAAGTCCCACGTCGGAAACATCTAAGTCCATCAGTTGGTAAGGCCCATGGTGTTACATATCTAGAGAGTGAGTCCACCAAAAACATCTCTCCCCATTTATTAATTTCCAAAATCTTGAACTCATTATATATGCTCAAGATTATCAATCTAACCTTTTCATTAAAATACACAACTTTACATGTAAAAGTCGATGATCAAGTTAAATTTCCAGAAAAAAGGGTAAAAGAGTTCCTACACACTTACATCTTAATGATGCACCGAGAATGCTTCGAGCCTTGCTCGTGACACCACTGATCCTCTCAGCTTTGATTTTTGCTAATTTACAACCAACCCATACAAGCAACCAAATACACACACATGTATCAATATGTGTAATATAAAATCTTTTAGTGTCCCCCACAAAGCAAAACTTTGCTGTAGCTCATCCACCAAACAGGGGCCATCACTATCGCAGGGCACATTGTGGATTGATGACTGCCTAAAAACACACCAATAAAAGACAATAACAGATATCCAATTAGTGGTTAGATATGCTCCTCAAATCTTTCGTCATCTAACCAGGGACTCACATGAATGGATTAATGATGGTCACTTCACTTATTTAACACATTCCTTAGGGCCTGTTTCTTTACTAGAATTCATAGAATTCATGTCTGGTGCTTGTCTGGGAATTTCAAATGCTGGCATTTGAAATACTGCTGAATTTTGGAATCCCGAATTCCCTGTTTCATTCAAAGGCCTGAATTCTTGTCTAAGAATTCTAAATTCCCTGACTCCACAAATTCCCTGTTTCATAGCTAAAAGAATTTCTACCTAGAATTAGAACCCTATATGTATTAGTACTATACAAATTCAAGTGTAAATTGCCCACCAATATATATATATATATATATAGAGATCCCCACATAATTCCAGAATTTAAGCATCTCAAAAAAATAATTGAAATGCTAACATAATAAATTGGAAATGCTAACATAATGAATTACATGCACCCAAAGTCCACAAAAAACAAGATCACACTATCAATCTCACACATCCAAAATATGTTAGCACATCAAAACCTACCTAATATGGTTTATATAGTAATCCATAAGACAGAAAGCACTCAAACATCCAAAATATGTTTACAAAGTCATCCAAAAGACAGAAAGTACTTAAACCGCTAACAACTTGAATATAACAAGGTTTAATAAAGTCCTCCATTCATATGGACCAAAATGTATACTGAAAGACTTCTCATTCATGGAGTATGGCTTGATCTTCCCCGATGAAAATTTGTCTCTAGCCATTTTATCTGCTTCTCAGCATTCAAGCTCAAGAAACTATATGCCCTCCTGTCATTACTAACAAGAAAGTCAAGAACTAGCATTTCCATTTCCTCAGGTATAAGAGGATGTGCAATCACAACTTCACTAATTCGTGAAATCAAGCCTTCGAGTGGGTTTACGCTTTCAGCAAGTTTAATGACAGCAATTGCAACTTTATCCAACGTATTTCTCACTTCTTCACATTCCACTGACATTTGCTTATTTGAAGTTCTGCTGGTACCAGTTTGGTTTGATGGCTCAGGTGTTCGCCTTGGTGATGTTACACTATGTTGAGACAAGTTGGCCTCATCCATATCATCCAATCCAGGTGTCTGGGTACGAAAGCCATCATTTATGAATTCATCATCCGTTGGCATTTCTGAAAAAAATTGCTGGCTTCTTTTAGTTCCTGTAAGTGCTATATCGCCTTGTGCAATATCGCCTGATAAATATGAAATGCGACGTTTCTTTCTAGTTTGCTCTTCTTGTAATGTTAGCCATTGTTCAGCCAACCCACAACATACGGCCACGGCGGCACCAACAGCAGATATTAAACGTAATTTTAAGGATTCTGTTGTAATGTAATTGAGAAGGTCATTATGTACAAACAAAATAAAACAATGCGAGTAAAGTATCAAATGCAAATTAAAACAAAATAAAATAAGGCGAGTAAATTTTCGCGATTCTGTTAAAATGCATTTGAACGGCTAACTATGCATAAGCATGTTAAAATGATACAAGTAAAACAAGAGGTGGAAATAACATTATATTCAAACGATCAATGTTATGAATTGTACATATCATGGAACCATTAGTATCATATTAAATCGGAGAAAAAAGTTAAATAAGAATTGATACCTTCCATTAAGTGCTCAGACTGCAACTTTGAATAAACCAACTTAATTAGCCCCAATCCTGAAATAAGAAAATACCAAATTAACTACATTGTCAATGTGTTGTATCTTGATCATTCGATACAAAGATGGTCTTTAGATTAGGCCTGATCAGATATTGTTAGACAAGCCATCAAAAGCTATGAAATGAACAGCAGGCATAAAAAAGGGATGAACTCAATTTCTGCAGTCATTTTTATGACCTTAGATTGGACAATTCGATCTGATTTTTAGCAGAAAACCGATCAATTCCCCCTTTTATTCATTGATGGTAAGAGGCCCTACAAACATGGCACATGTCTATTACAAAAGCTTCCCTGCAGGTATAAAGAATTCTTTTACATGCTACACACAGGATACAGGGAATAACTGATAAGGATATTAACGAGGATGTATGATGGTTCAAGTGTCCGTCTTTCTTGTGAGAGCTTAGAGGAACAGTCAGTTTGAGGGTATGGTGGCAGCTTGTTTAGCAGGGGGCTGGAATTATAAATGGAATAAGACAATAATCAAACTCTACAGCTGAGACTGTAAAGGATTCAGACTTCTCGTGCAGATCAGGGCAAAATAAATCAGAATGTTAATGCAATCTACCCATTTGATGAGCAGCTTAAATTGGATGTATGAAATAGAAATAGTTCATGGTCGAAGTCTGATAAAAGACAATCAATGGCTAGGATCATCCAATCATCCACAAAGAGGCCAATGCATTCATAATTTTAGCTTGCACAAACAACATATTATGACACTGACAAATCCACAAGTGGCTCTTCCTGAAAGATAATAGGAACCAAATTTGGGAAGTCATAGAAAAGGATACAGTGTCAAAACAGAGGACTAACAGATTCAAAAATAACCAAATAGAAACTCAGTTAAATCATCAACCTTTTTGATTTCTATATAATGTGGTTGTCAGAAAAACTATGCTGTATGTAAACACCACATTTATGGCAGACAATTTTCATTCTAAGAAGATTTTAATTCAATATATGGGGTGCAGAACCCAAAGTTTGTATTCAAAAGAGGAACATCCCGTCAAAGCTATCACTAGGTAATTCCAATACTTGATTTGCGCCCACAGATAATTATATGAAATTGTGATGGCGTCAGCAATGACTTATGAGTTTGTCAAACCATTTGGCTGAAAAAAGAGCCAAGGAATTGCTCTTGGATGCTACCATATGGTTAGCATGTATGATGACCCAGTAGAGAATAATGCACAACTGAAAAAGTATCATCGCTTAAATGTACTAAAACCATGCTGAAAGTGATCACAATCTACTATCACACTCATGGACCTTGGTTAAGTGGTGTTGGCACCTTGATATCGCACAAAAGCCCCCTAGGATGTCAATGTGTTAATTCAGAATTATGAATCAATAGCACATTTGTGCAAACCCAATTCCAGAACAACCCCATTTCCTTGTTTCTGTGTGGAATAACTGTTTCAGAATTATGGATGTATCGCCAGTATAAAAAAAAAAAAAAAAAAAAAAAAAACACACAGTGGGCACACTGCCCTGCACTTAGTGCTGTCTAGATGAAACGATGACCCATTTAAACACAGTATCATCTCCAATTCAATTTGGACAAAATGAACACGAAACTCCGGTAAGATTTTTCAAGCAGAAAATATAGAAGAACCATGAATAATTCTAAGTTTTAAACAAGGAGTACACATTTGAGGAGGGCATTTGTTCAAAGGTGATTGTCAACCAAATTGTAGTATTTTTTTCTCATTGGTTCTTTCTTCTTGTATAGAAGATTATGAAATTATGTATCTGGGTCCCTGGAACCTCCCCAAAATGGATGGCATGTATTTTTCTTTTTCTTCCTTTTGCAAAGAATTGCAAATGTCTGCACTTGGATCGCGTCAGAACAATATCAAGACTGCTCAGTTGATCTCTTGCTGGAACCTTCCCAAACTACATCTTACAACATTAGAATTTCTATAGTTAGGAAACATGGATCCATGGCTTATACAAAGCAGGTCAACACAAAACAAAACGAAATGCACAACCCTATTTCAACATCCAACTTGTACACTTTTTTTTATCAATATCACTTGAATGATTGAAAATGGGGGAACTATGATCAGTAATTTATCAGAAGGCTGAAGTATGAACAGATTTCCACACTTTAGAAATCAGAAATCAAGAAGAAGAAGAAGAATCAGACATCTCAAAAGAAATCACGACACGAACAGATCAAGCAAGGAAATAGAGAGAAAATGATCAATCACACCTTCACATCCGTTGAAGTAGATGACCGTTGGCGTTCCCGGAAGATGTGGTCGTCCGTCTGAAAACTCCCGTCTCAAGCCAGTTTTCCAAATCCTTCGTTGCCCTTCTGATTTTCCAAATCCTGCCTTTCTAGTGATTTCGAATACCTGGAATTTCAAAATCCAACGAATTCTTGTAAAGAAACACAGAATTCCTTCCTGACAGGAATTCTGAATTCCAAGAAACCTGAATTCCTGTCAGGAATTCTTATAAAGAAACAGGGCCATATGTGAGTGAGCATTGTAATGGCCCTAACGTGCCTTTTGCCCATTCAATTGTCCAACTAAATATAATTCCCACATGTTGGGCCTCTAGCAATCTTTCTGCAGCATAAAAAATCATCAATCTAAAAAAAAATTTACTACTTTTTTTTTTCATCAATCTACAACTGTCTGGCAATGGGTTAAAGATGATCGTCCATAAGGTACCCATTAAAGAGATTTCACTCAGTGGAAGACCAACAGAGAATAGAAAAAAAAGAAAGAAGTATGGCATTGGGTGTTTAGGGTCTCCTTCCTTGTTTGGATGGAGCTGAGATGCAGATGCCATTTCTTCTGCCCTGCCAGTCTTCTCTCTCTCCAATTGCCAGATTCAAACAGGGCCAGTGAAAACCAAGATTTTCAGACATCTGGGTTTTCTTGCTTCTTGAAATTTGACAGAAATTGCGAGGCCAACAATTTAAGAAGCGGAGGAAAGAGGGATTCAAAAATTCTATTAGTACAAATTCTATGTACAGAATTTGGGACAAACTTTGCACGTGGCGCAACGTGATTGAGTTCTCTCAAAAGTTGAAATGCATTGTCCTAATCATATTACACCACGTGGACAGATTTTGTGGGCCAATGATAGAATTGGGATCTCTTTCTAGTGGGCTCTCCCCATGAAGGATATGTGGAATTCACCATGGGGCCCTCCCATTGATAACCTGAGTCCACCACAAATAATGTGTGGAATTCACCATGGGGCACCCCTTTGATAATCTGAGCTAGTCAAAATGAACGCCCATGCCTCAAATGAGCTCTCCATGAGGACCCCTCCAACCCATTACCCCTCAAAATTTCAATAGATGGGCCCATTTTTTTTTATTAAACTTTAATTGGAGGCCCTTCATGGAGTTCTACTTATTGGGTTTATGTCTTGTGTTTTGGTTTGATTGGATTGGTTCATTAGGTTGGCTAATGACCAGGTTCGAGGTTAAGGGTATTTTGGTCATTGTGCTGGGGCTTTTTTCTATAGCAAAAAAAAAAAAGAAGTAAAGATTATATATTGATGTAATCGGTAATCCTAGACTCGGAGTGAGAGAGGTGAAAGGTGAGGGCGCTCTCTCTCTCCTGTGGTTTCGAACCACATGAGGGGCAGATGTGAGA
The DNA here is from genome assembly GCA_028538565.1 of Umbellularia californica. Classification (NCBI taxonomy): domain Eukaryota; kingdom Viridiplantae; phylum Streptophyta; class Magnoliopsida; order Laurales; family Lauraceae; genus Umbellularia; species Umbellularia californica. Next base: position 53,331,882 of record JAPQWN010000004.1, on the reverse strand, counting down.
GCAAAATTGAGACATATGGGGAGAGAGTGTGCTAAGTATTAAAGGGTTTGGAATTCTTGTAATGAGTTGCCCAATTCCTCGATAGTGAAATCCTCACGGCTTTGTGGACGTAAGCGAGTTCGCTGTATCACGTAAATCTGATTGTCGTGTGATTGCTTGTGGCTGTAATTTTTTCTTTTTTTTGCTCTCGGAGGGTTCCAAGGCCCTTTGGGTTAGACTAATCCTTCCGAGCCCAGAGGGAAGCCGGGTAAACTCCCCTATAGCCCCAGTGGGGTAGTGCAGTTTCGAACCTACAACCTCCGGGTGCAAACCTTGATCCTAAGCCAACTGAGCTATCCTTTGTGGCTGTAATTGATCATACACAATTATCCTTGTTAATTCCCAACAATTCGTATCAGAGCCCCAACACTACTAGCACTCAAAAGAATATACATAAGTTAGCTATTTACTCATTGAAATAATAGGATTTTCTTTGTCTAATCACTTAAAATTGATGGGTAGTCAGCTACAAAACTATGAAGTTTCTATCATTTATCTTGCCTCCTTAGTTAGAGTATACTTCTCCTTTATGTAATTTTGAACATAGAAGCCTTTTTTTATCTCCAAGAAGAGCGATTGCAAGATTGCAAGGGGTTTACGTTCATGGACTTGTTCCATGCTTTGCTTCTTCTCATGCTGCCCAATGCATTTAAAATGTAAGCTGGGTCCTTTCACTCCCCTTGCATTTTAATTCCTTTTGAATGCTCTTACAAGGTTTTTTTTTTTTAACAAGTTGATCTCACTATAAGATTAACCATACAATGAATAATATTTTTTTCGGAAGATACGGGTTCCTCTTGGAAATGGAACTTTCTATTTTGTATTCTAATATTTAATAGCTATGTTTTCATTGTAATTGTAGGAAGCGATAAAGACATCAGATAATTTTTGAAAAAACTAAGATTTATCACAACATTTTTTTTGGTGCTATCGGAGGCTAATTCCTTCGGGCTCAGACGGAAGCCGGGTAAACTCCCCTTGTAGCCCTAGTGTGACAGTGCAGTTTCGAACCTACAACCTCCGGATGCAAACCGTGGTCCTAGCAGGCTAAATGAATTATCCTTTGGGGTTAAGATTTATCACAACATATATTCCATGATTGTTTTACAGCATTTTTTAAAATTCTTGAAGAAAAAAAAGAAGAAAATGCACGAGGAAACAATGATAAAATTATCATGATATTTTCAATGACAAATTAATAAAAAAAAATGTAGATATGGTTTATGACATTTCTGTTCAAACAAGTTTCAACTTCAACCTTTAAGTCATTTATTTTTCAACCAAAAGACCATACCAAAAAAAAAAAAAAAAAAACATCCAAACAGGTCCAACTAATTAGATCCATCATATTCATAAAGAAGATTTCTTACTTCACTTTTCTGGTGGGCCATTGTAGACCTAAATACAAACCCCAAACTGGTGTAAACATATCTGAATCTTCACCTAGATGGGTATACAATATACATGATCTTCACCCATATCAAGTGGTAGGGATGATAATTTGTTTGAATAATCAACCATACTTGAAGGACCAAGATTGAAACTTGGATTGTGTTTGGCATAAAACTTGGTCCAGGTTTGGGTCCATGGGTTTTAGACCCAAGGACCTGAATAATCAATTACCAATTACCAGGACGATATGTTTTTATATAAACGTATGTATGCTACTGAGTACATTAAGTGTATTATATATGCATCTAAGTATATGGGTCTTGATTCAGGTCCAGGTCTTGTCCAGGTAATTTGGGTCCTTGACTATGGAATAATTGTCCTATGCTTTGGACCAAAGTCTGGTCCAAAATTGGATGTGGCTAAGTAATTCAGTTTAGGGTCTTGGTTACATAGACCCACCCGAACTAACCTATTTTCACAAAAACCCCTAATCAAGAGCAAAGTTTTGGCTTAGTAAAGTGAGGGCAAGTCGAGCTCGAGCTTTGCTCCTTGTGCTCAAGTAGGGGTGGCAAATAGGTCGGGTTGACATCAGATGTCTACATGTTGAAGTCCAAGCTGTATCTGACCCATTCTTGAAACTGATTAGGTGACCCAACCCATACTCAATGCAAGTCAACATGGGTCAACACATTTAACTAGAGAGACCAGCCAAACCTGTAGAAGTTTGGCCCAAGCCCAACCCATTTAAATATTGTAAGCTCAAACCATTTTAAGTACTGTAGTTACATTTGAGTTTAGGTATCGGGGGAAAAGCCCAATGTGCAAAAAAAAAAAAAATTAAACTACCAAATCGTCTGCGAGATGCGGGTCAACCCTAACCCGCCTATTTAACAGGTTATGAGGTTATGTGGGTCGGTCATGACGACCTATGACCAACCCATATATGATGCAGATCAGGTTCTGCAGATCAAATGTGGATGGTTTGTGGATCAGATCAGATCTTGCCCCCACTATTTTCGAGCTATATAGATCTGGCAGTTGAGCTTAAGATTGATCTCAACAAAGTTTGGCTCGGCTTAGCTCATATAAACCTCCAACCAAGGTATCTATTTTTCTTTTTTCTTTTTTGGTACCTCAGTTAAGGGGGCGGGGATCCAAGAAAGAGCCCGCATACACACGGAAAAATAGTCTACTCTAGTGGGAAAGGAGCTCGCACGAGCGAAAAGATGTGACGCACCCGGGCTCGAACCCTGGGCGACTAAGATACCTATTTAGATCCACTAATTTCATACAAAAAATGTTCCCAGATCATAAAGGCCCCACATGCAGAAACCAACCACCTAATATGTCCATAGATCCTTCAATTAGAAATGTTATCACCAATTAAGTTCACATCACCTAGTCTATGGAGAAAAAAAAAAAAAAAAGAAGAAGAAAAAGAAAAAGAAGACATTTGACTAATATTCACATTTCAACCTAACCAAGGGGCACCACCATTAGTGGTCACTGGAATCATCAAAGTCTAATTCTGACCTATGGTGGTTGTTGTCCTTGTCATTGTTGTGTTGGGTGAAAAGGATGTCTCCAACTACATAATAGAAGTCATCAAAACACTTGAATGGTGAGACAACTTAAAAGGATCTCATGTAGATTTGTAGGGGCCCTTTTGGAAAGGTGATTTCTAGCAAACTTCACCTCCGACAATGAAATGAATGACTCATCCATGCATATACAACTATACAAAAGCATCTTGGGCTCATACTTTCATTTTATATGAACAGTAGGAGTTTTATTTGCTTTTTTGTGTTGAAGATTAAACAGTTCACATGGATTTGTAAAAAGGATTTTGATGCTACAATTGTTGTTTTGGGATTTAAACTGTAAAGTTCATTTTCTTCTTCTTCATTTCTTTTTTAAGTCTATTTTTTCATGAAGCTAAGCTAAAGTCAAGTCAAGTCAGTTGGTCATTTGTGACATGATGTTTGTGCCACATATGAAGGGTCCTTCAAACATGAGTCACTCTTGACTTGTAAATTTGTTGATTATTTATCTTCGAATGAATGAATGAAACATTTGATGTTTCATGCATTGATGCCAAAAGTATATGAAAAATCAATGGAGGTGGCATCATTTTTGAAGTTTGAAAAGGGAAGAAATACAATAGATAGAAAACCAAGGGAAGCATTGTGCCTATCACAAATTAGAGAGGTTGTATCAAAGAATGAGTAGTAGAATATAGTGTGCCAAGACTCAAAATAAAAAAAAACTGAAACATGGCCCCAGTGACATCATTTTCAAAGTTTGAAAAAGAAAGAAAAAATAGAAGATAGAAAACTTGGGGAGAAATTGGGCTGATCCCAAAATTGAGGCAGGTTCTATCAGAAAATGGGCAGTAGAATATGGTGGGCTATGAGCCTATGACTCAAAATACCTAGTTTAAACATGGCCCCTATGTCTCACTTGTATATAACCACTTCTTGCACATGCTACATCTACTCAACCTTTGTGTTGGGAAGCAATGTCTCCCACTACGTGTGAGTTAAATGGAAAACATTAACTTTTAAAGAAAATTCCAAATTTTCTTACAAGTTTCAACATTAAGAAAAAAGTTATGTTAAAGGGTCGTTTGTCCTTTACACATGGGAGATGAAAATGAGATTTAACTAGGTAAGATTTGCATATATAAAATTTATACATATGAAACACAATATGGTGTTTGTTTGGAAGCACCCTTTTTACATGAGTAAACATCAAAATGATTCGGATTACATATGCAAAGTCTTCATACATCTCAAGATTTATGAATATTTTAGATATGAAACTAAATGTTTTGGGGTTTCATGGGCGGCCAATAAAAAATTTGAATATTGATTCTGATTAAAAGTCCGGGGCTCATAAGAGTTGTAAAAATTAAAACATCATGAAGGGATTAGATAACGCAATTCTTAAACCAAAAAGTGTGTAACCATGGTGTCAAGGTCATTTTTAAATAAAAACGCCTCATTTGCACACTGTTTTCACTCGTCATTCATGCATGCAATGAGAAAATAAACACAGACAAACATGTACCCAGGGGCGGACCTAGGAACTCTTCCTTGGGGTCAGGTTCAGATTGACATTTCCATCTTGATTGGTAAATGGCCAGTCCACTTATGTTACATATGGTTACCAAATTTGTTTGTGAAAATGTTCCAATAAGTGCTGGAATAAAAAATAAAAAAAAAAAAAAGGTGGGTCCAAGATTGGCCCAATAGGTCCCATCTTCAAACCTGGACGAGAACGTATAGTTTGTTCATTGTTGCCACCAACCATTCATCACAATAGGGAAGAAGAAAAATAGGAATCCCTGGCAATCTATTCTAACCACATACATGCCTTCCTAACTAGCTTTGACTGCTGAGATGATAACATAGGTGGGCCAATCTGTGAAGCAAATGAACAGTTAAGATTCAAGGGGACAAGGTTTGTCTGATGGAATTACATTAATATTGATCATATGGGAGCCTCTTATGTGAAAACATAAATGGGCCAATGGTAATAATGGTGTTTATAGAGAGTTTTTCAGTTAAGATTATGCAAACCTAACTAGAGAGAGCTTGGGCCGGACCAGAGTTTATCCGAACCGGGCCCATTTAGTTACTTAACAGGCCTAATATTCTGGGTGGGATCAAGGGTGTAAAACTCATTCCCAGTTGTAGCCCATATACAAAATTCATACACATTCTTGTGTTAAGTATATTGGGCTGGGCCGGTCACCTTTCCCAGGCCTGGCTTACATAATACTTTAAGCTAGAAAACTAGGCCCAGGTATTGCTTATGGGTCTAAAAATAGAGCCCAAGTTGAGTCAAATGTGGGCTTGGATTGGGCTGTCACAGCCCATGATTGTCATTACTCGTGCATTGCCTATGGGATCCACAAGTTAATTTTTTTTTTTTTTTTTTTTTTTTTGGCTATGTCAAGATACTGGTCATGAGAGATACTTTCAACTTGAAGACCCAAGGATTGGCTCGTGATAGTAAGGTGCCAACACCACGCAACAAAAAAAATGCTCCACAAAATTGCAGTTCCACCTATTAGATCACAATTTCGTCTCTATGGCTGGAAAATTTGAACACATGGAAAATGGAGAGAATTTTCTTTCTAGTGTGGAATCCTCACATTAGACAATGACACCCTAGGTGTGTGAGCTTAACAGTGTGTTTGGGAAAGGGGGGAAAATGGGGGATTGGGGGAAAATGGAGGGAAAATTTTTTTGGAGAGTGTTTTTGGGGGGGGGGGGGGGGGGGGGTTGTGGTTGTGGAAATGGAGGGAAAATCTTGTCTTTTCCCCTAAAAAAATTTTCCCCCCATGAGGGCAAAAGAGGGGATGGCTTGGAAATGACTAAACTACCCTTTTTTGTCCAATTGAATTTTTTTTAAAAGCAAGGGTAAAATGGTCTTTATCTCTCTACCTTTTCACTTTTCTTCCCCTACTTTTTAACTTCCCAAACAAGAGGAGGGATAATTAATTTTACCTCCCATCCCCTTCATTTTCCTTCCCCCTCAAATTTTCCCTCCCCTCCCCTCCCCTCCCAAACATTGCATAACAGTTGACAGAATTCATCACGACGTGGACCTGCCCAACAGATCACATGGGCTAGTGTGCACATCCCACGTCAGCCCAAAAACAGACCAGCCCCTCACCTCCACAAGGTAGTACAAATCATTTGCCCCCCAAAAATCACTTGAAAGCTTCTTCCTCCCAAACGACGAACAACATTAATGCTGTGTTTGGGAAGGGGGGAGGGGAGGGGAGGGGAGGGAAAATTAATTTTACCTCCTCTTGTTTGGGAAGTAAAAAAGTAAGGGGAAGAAAAGTGAAAAAGTAGGGTTTTGTTTGTTTATTAGGTAAAGGGAAAATTACCATTTCGTCCTTGTTTCTGTAAAAGTTTCAAAAGGACAAAAGGGTAGTTTGGTCCTTTCCCACACTTTTCCCTCTCCCTCCCTCATTTCCCCCCCTGTTTTTTTTTTCTTTTTTTTTTTTTTTTTTGGGGGGGGGGGGGGTGGGGAAGGATTTTTTCACACTTTTTCCCCCATTTTCCCTCCCACCCTTTCCCAAACACCCTCCAAAAAAATTTTCCCTCCATTTCCCCCCCTTTTTTTTTCCTCCCCCCCCCCCATTTTCCCCCCTTCCTAAACAAAGTGTAAAGGCAAATTCCATCAAAACAACACTGGCATTCTCTGATGCCCAACACAACCGCCCACACGCCCCCACTGTCCACCTCGACCAATATGCGTCAAAACTAAGATTGCCCCACTACAACATCGAGCACATTTGGAATGCACTCAACTGGCAACACCTCATCTCCACCTACCAACCTCACTAACATCCCTCTTGCGGTTGTAAATGGGTCGGTTTCCGGTCCGGGTCCAGAGTGGAACCGGAACCGAAACCATTTTCTAAAAGGGGGAATCGGAATCGGAACTGGACTTAGTTCGGAACTAGAAAACTGGTTCCGCAACCGGAACCGATAATATTAATGGGAACCAGAACCGGAATCGGAACCATTTGTGAGGTGGGTCTGGTTCCAGTTCCGAGTATGAGATGTAGAAAAGTAGAAACCCTAATATAGAAAAGTGTTTTCACATACTAAAGTTACCTTATGTTGGTGTATATTGGGTCGGGTCTCGAGTCCACGGGTCTTAGCCACTGTGGATCTGGAACCAGAACCATTTAAGTATCGGTTTTAAAAAAAGGATCCGGAACTGGAACCATTTGCTTATCGGGACCAAAATAAGTACCCAGACCCGGAACCTAACGGGTCGGAACCTTCGGGTAATCGGAGAATCGGGGACCCATTTACAGTCCCAATCCCTCTACATTCCTTCACCACCGCACTATATAAGGAAGCCGAACCATATCCACCACAACACATCCACGATTCAACCTCATCCACCTCTATCTCCATGCCAAATGAATCCTCAACAAAGACCCCCTCGTCCTATCCGGCCTCAACCTCGTCACCCAATAATACTTAAACAATCCCACCCAACCCTCGCCATTGACACTGGACAACAACCCCTCAATGTAGACAATATTATCATTCCCACGACCTCACTCCCCACTGCCACCAAACATCATCACTCCCCTGCAAACGCTATCATCCTTCCACAACCCTTCTTCCCTACTGATCCCACCTATCCCACTAACATTCACCCCTTTCGACCAACCCTGGCCAATACCTCCGATATCCAACATTGCTCCTTCAACTCCGAATACACTACCATACAACCTCCCGACACCACAAACCAATCCATTGAACTATAGCCTAGACCCATTTTCGAATTGGCTCTGGCAACCCACATGGTGTTGCTTGGTCATAGGTACTTTGTGGACTTCTGTGACAACTACCCTTTCACCTACCCTCTCGTTGCCCCTGACGATGCAACCATCATTCCATCCAGCAATGGCATTTTGGATGCCACTCCTGATCAACATGCTGATGCAAAACATATGGACCCCCAATCCGTCCTCGGCTCAGCAGCCTAGGCCTCCAGCTGGCACAGCACACTCCGAGACAGGCACGGTGCCAGAAGTTTCATCGCATGGAAGTCAACACGACACCTCATTTAGGAACACAAACGTGGAGGAATGGCTCAATTTACTAGAGTCTCAAGACGACGCACTAATGCTGGGGAATGGCCCACTACAGGACACCGTCAATGGGGTAAACTTATAACCAACCTGGCAAAATTCAAATCCTCCAAATTAGAACCAACACTGGAAATCAAATTGAAAGGACTTTCCATGGAAACCTGGACTCTCATCACACAATAGATGAATCTTCAGGAAGGAAATACCTCGGTACTTGATGTGATTCCTGCAAGTATACGGTTGTCTCAAGTAATATAGACTATGGAAGTTCGAATATCGTTCCCACGAGGATCGTTACAAGGAAAATAACAATGATCAATGAAAATGAGTATCAACTTAAATATAGCCAGAGGCGGATCGACGTTTACACGCCCTAGGTCAAATTCCAAATTCCACTTCAATAGTATTGGGCCTTGGCCCACGCCCCACATCAATGAAAACACTCGCCCCAGGTCAAAAGGGCAGAACGAAAAAAAAAAAAACCCAAAATCCTCTTTGGCTCTTTCGACCTTCCCTCTTCAGCTTTTCACCCAGTCTACAACTCTTCCGACCTAGTGACCTACCTTCTTCCTTCGTGGCTTCAACGGTTCACGTAACTCTCTCTCCCTCTCTCTGTAGCTTCTCTCCCCCTTTCCCTCTTTGGCTAGGGTTTGTGCAGTTTCTTCTCTTCCTCCTTTGCACATTCGGGTTTATGTTTTAGTTTTCTTTTTTCATTTGAAGTGATGATCTAAGTGCTCTCTTTTCCATTAAAAATGAAAAAAGGGTGATTGAGAAGAATATGTTCTCTCTGTCTCTCTTTCTTTGATAAATGGAGGGAGTTAGGGAAATCAAAATGTAGAGATATCATCTCAGACTCTCAGTTGCCCTTTTGTCTTTGGTTAATGGTTGGACTTGGTGATTTGATTGTTGACTCGATCACATTTATGCTTTGTTTCTTCTTTTAGTTGTGATTTTTTATTTGATTTGATTTTATTTGGTAACTGTCTAAGCCCTTTCTCATTACTTATTTTATTTTATATTTAATCATAGTCTGATTCACGAACAAAACTGTTATCTCATGTGAGAACTATTTTACCCCACGGAGGGGAACTGTTGATTGGATGTTATTTTATAAAAAGCACTATTTTTAGCCAGTAATTATTATTTGTTAGATCAAATAAATATATAGGAAATTCACTATATCAACAATTCCAAAAGAGGTCTTATTGAGAAATAATAATTATGGATCTTATTAAGAAAATTTCCTCTATATTATTGATCTTATTGAGCGGCATAAAAATCAACAGTTCCAAAAGAGGTCTTTTTATAAAATAACATAAAAACATAAGTAACCTTTCTTCAATTGGCTAAGTTGAATTTCCTATATGCAAACATATTTTATAAAATAACATAAAATAACACGGGAATTAGATTATGTCAGAACAGTTAAATATTTTATTGGATGTCAACTGGCTAAGTGAATTACTTATGTCAACAGTTTATATCCCATTGAAATTGGTTGAAATATAAAAAGACCCTTTTTATAAACTATTGTTTATGTTATCAACAACCAGTTGAATAGGAAATGTCACTCAGTAAAAGGGGACTTACAATGGGATAGTTGATATCAACAGCCATAGATAGGAAATATAAGTTACAGTCTCGCCTAAATCTTTCATGTCAATAGTTTATTTCTCAATAAGACCTCTTTTGGAACTAGTTAAATCAATAATATATTGGAAATTCACTTAGCTAGTTGAAGAAATGTTACTTATGTTTTTATGTTATTTTATAAAAAGACCTCTTTGGGAACTGTTGATTTTTATGCAGCTCTGATAAGTGTAAACTATTCACTTAGCCAGTTGATTTGACAATTACTGTCTCGTTATTATTATTTTATTTTATTTGGTAACTGTCTAAGCTCTTTCTCTGATTTTTTTCATCTTATAAATGAGATAAGGAGATGTATGTGATGAGGAAATTTGAAGATAAACTTAGTTGCTTTCTGATGCAAATCTACAATCTCCCTCTCCTTCAAATGACAATCCACTTTCACTTGCCAGTAGTTGCTTTTTGAATTTGTTTTATGCCTCCACCCTTCAAATCCCTGTTTGGTTTATCTTGTTTGCTCCTTGTTTCTTCTTTTTAATTCTTTCAGCAGATGCTTGATACAAGGGAAGTAAGAACAAGCTTCCATGGATTTCATAGATACATAACATGCATTAATTGATGTATTTTACTCTATTGAAAAGAGAAGCACAAGAACTCTTCCCCTAGTCAATGTGTCTATTAGAGGTGTTAAGTCAATGTGTGTCTGTTAGAGGTGTTAAGCAATTTCTTGTAAATGTATTATGGAGATTCCACTAGTAAGATGTGTAATATTAGGTTCATCAGGATGTATTTTTGTGTTGGAAGTTGTGAATTGGGTTGCAGGATTAAGACATGGCATTTTGTACCCACCAATCAGGAGGGTTTAAAATATCAGGATTGTTCTTTTGGCTTCATATCATGCCACAACCCCAAGCTGAGATATGGCTCTGCCCACCATTTTTTATGTGAAACAATAGAGAAGGAAACTTAAAGGCATTCCCTTGCTTGCTTTCTATATATCTTCTAAGCTATTTGAACCCACAGTCACTAATAAGGATGCAATGAAAGCAACTAGGAGGACCATTTATAAACTTCTCCCCTATAGCAGGACCCTTTTTACAAATGAAATATATGATCATTAAAACTATGGAATATATAAATTAAATTTTATTTTAAAGATTTTGAATGATCTGGAATTGTCCATATTTTCTGTCCTTATTTTGAATAGATCTAGAATTGTTGTGAGCAAGTCTTATCTAATTGTCTTGATCTATGTTTAAGCTTTAAGTACTTATTTCTTTTTCTCTTTTTTCATTTTGGAAACTTTATTCTTGGCCCGTAATATGATGTATATGATTATGCTGATAATGTTCATATATAAATTATAAATACATGTACTCTCATTTGGAATCATATGATTAAGGAACTGTTTGGAGCTTAAGGAAATAATAACGAGGTATTAATTTTTACATGATAATGTATATTACTTCTTTAGAGTTTCTTTATTATTGTTGTAGTTTGCTTGTCAAATTGTGTGCTAATTTCTTGAGGTTTCGCGATTTGGGTGTTGTCGCTTGAAAGTTTATTTACAAATCAGGTGTTAGTAGTAGGATTCCTTATAAAAAGAAGAAATTGTTTAAAATTATGTCTTTTAACTGTGTTATAAATGGTGATTATTAGTGGTTGGCGAGGATTTTGATGTAATTGACCTTATTTCTGAATCAGATATGAAAAAATATTACAAAAAACAATCAACTACCAATCCATTGTCTTCGATTCCAAAGAATGACAAGAATAATGAAATGCCATCATCATCGAAGAAAGGGCATGTAGAAGTTAACTTGACTGATCTTCCCGCAGATCCTGGGTTACGGAATCCAATCTCAAGCTATCATCCTATGGATAGGGACTAAGTCCGAAGAGTATATCTACAAAAGGGCCCTTGTCAGCCTCGTGACCATAAGTTTCCTTATATGGGATGTGGACAAGATATGAGGCGATTTAATCCTTTTTTGTTTAAGGATTACGGCAATTGGTTGGAGTATAGCATAGAAAAAGATGCTGCATTCTGCATGTGTTGTTAGCTTTTTTGGGGAGGAAACACGTTATGATGCTTTTATAACTCAAGGATTTAAAAGCTAGAGCAAAAAAGAAAGAATTGAAAATCATGTGGGAGGCCCGAATAGTGTTCATAATCAAGCATATAAGAAGTGTCAGAAATTTACTGAATCAAGAGCAACACATTGAGACGATTATTACCAAGCAATCAAGTCAAGCTCGAACAGATTATCGAATCCGTTTGAAGGCAACACTTGCTTCTGTTTAATTTCTTTTGCGCTAAGGATTGCCTTTTCGTGGTCATGATGAATTTGAAGATTCAAACAATATGGGTAACTTCCTTGAGCTTTTGCAAGAACTTGCCAATCAGAATGAAGTTATTAAAAGAGTTGTAATGGAAAATGCTCATGAGAATCTAAAATTGACCTCCCCTAAGATTCAAAAAGACATTGTGAATGCGACTGCCATAGAAACCACTCAAGCTATCATTTCTGAGCTTGGAGATGCACCATTTTCTCTTTTAGTGGATGAATCTTGGGATCTCTATCAAAGAGCAATTGGCAGTAGTTATACACTATGTGGATAAGCGAGGATGTGTGATTGAGAGGTTTTTAGCCATCGAACATGTTGCAGACATTAAAACTCAATCACTTAAGCTGGCCATCGAAGCGATATTTTCTATGCATGGATTGAGCTTGTTAAGTTTTCGTGGGTAAGGTTATGATGGGGCTGCTAATATGAAGGGTGATCTTAATGGACTATAAAGGCTCATTCAGAATGAGAATCCCACCGCATTCTATGTTTCTTGTTTTGCACATCAGCTTCAGTTGACACTCGTTGTTGTTGCAAAAGATAACAATTTAATCGATGCTTTTTTCAAGTCGGTTTTTATGGTGTTGAATGTCGATGGAGGCTCTCTTACAAACGTCACGACATGCTCCAAAATATACAGGTTGCTAAAGTCGTTGATGCTCTCGATCCGAGCGAACTTGAAAGTGGACGGGGTTTGAATCAGAAGACTAGCCTCAAGAGGCCGGGAGATACACGTTGGGGCTCGTATCATGATACATTGATTAACTCGCTACTCATGTTCTCTTTAGTGGTTGATGTGCTTGAAATTATCTCAGATGATATATAGTACCAGTGAACACAAGGGCTCTGCCACTAACTTATTAAGTGTATTGGATGATTTTGATTTTGCACTTAAATTGCATTTGATGAGAGATGTAATGGGGGATCACTAATAAATTATCAAAGTTATTGCAGCGAAAAGATCAAAATATTATCACTACCATGGAACTAGTGAGAGTGTCGAAGCAACGATTGCAAATGATGAGAGATGATGGGTGGGATTCTCTCCTATTTGAAGTCCATTCATTTTGTGATAAATATGAAATCATTATTCTTAATATGAATGATATGTTTGTTGGACGAAAGCGATCAAGACGTAAAGCTGAATTGACAAATCTCCATCATTTTCGAGTCGACATATTCTATACTACTATTGATTTGCAACTTCAAGAGCTCAATTGCCGCTTTAATGTGGTGAACACTGAGTTGCTTCTTTGTGTGGCATGCTTAGATTCAAGTGATTCATTCTCTGCTTTCAATAAGGAAAAATTGATTCAGCTCTCTCAATTATATCCAAATGATTTTTCGGACTTAGATCGGGTGAGACTTGATAATCAGCTTTCAACTTATATCACTGATATGCGCACCAATAGTAAGTTTTTTGAAGTAAAAGGAATTAGCGGCCTTGTTTAGAAGATGGTTGAAACATAAAGGGACATTGCACGTCTTTTAATTTATTTGCTCTTGAAATTAGCGCTAACCCTACCAATTGCCAGTGCTACTGTTAAGAGAATATTTTCTACTATGAAAATCGTTAAGAATAGACTGTGCAATCGAATGGAAGATGAGTGGATGAATGATTATTTGCTTGTGTATATCGAAAAGGACATATTCAATAGCATTGATGATGAGACGATCATACAACGCTTTCAAAACATGAAGAGCCGTAGACGGCAATTGTAAAAGACTTTGTTTTGGGGTTGAAATGACTTTTGATTAGAGAAGTGTCTATTAGTTGATGTCCAATAAGCCGTAGACGGCAATTGTAAAAAACTTTGTTTTGGGGTTGAAATGACTTTTGATTAGAGAAGTGTCTATTAGTTGATGTCCAATAATTAATATGTACTTCTTTCTTCGGGTTGATACCTGAATTTTTTGGAGGTTGTGAACCCTTTCTTTTTTGGGATGATTGGTTTGCCCTCATGTTTTGGAAGACTTTTTTGTTTTTAGTATACTTGTCTTATACTGTAAATTTTGGAGAAATGAATAGTCCTCATTTCAAACAAGAAATATATTAAGTTGATATGGTTAAATATTTTGCATCTATTTACATGGAATACATTTTTTCTTTTGTTATTGTGATGTGAAAAAATTCTAGCTAAAGTTTAGCCCCAGTTAAATGAAAATCCCGGGTCCGCCTCTGAATATAGCTAACAAAAGCAAATAGAGATAATAAAAACAATGGAAACATGATAATAACAAGGAAAATAAAAAATGCAAATTAAAAGAAAACAAGAAACTAGACAATAAAGAGATGTTAGTAAAAATAGAAGAGCGCGAGTGAGAATAAAACAAGAATAATGTTAGTAACAAGTTAATAACAAAGTTAATGACAAAAGAAAATTAATAAGGTTGATAACAAGAACAAATGACCAATGTTAGATAGATCAAGTGAATAAGTGTGTGAATATAACAAGTGAAAGATATAAAATGAGTAGATGGAGATAAAGAAATGCGTTAAAGTAGTGTAAAATCAAAGGAGGAATTGATGGTGTGAATAGAGAAATTGAGCGTGGGAATTAAAATAAGTGAATAAATATATTGGAATGTGAATAGAATATAGGTAAAGTAAGTAAAATAAGCAACACGCAATACTAATGAATAGATTGAACCATTTAGAATCCACTAAGTGACACTAATCCAATACTAATGCTTTTTTCTTTTCCAAACAAATACTCAAATCTAATGAAAAATCAATGCTTAAATTTGGAAAATATAATTTTAAAGCTCTAAGATAGAAATTAACAATCTAATAGCCAAAACTTTCTCCCATTTACAAAAGAAAAGATTCCTAATGACTATTTATCAAAAGTAAGCATAAACCATCAAAAGGTTTTAAATCCTAAGCATGATTTATCAAACCTAAGCATAGAAAGTAAAAAAGAACGATAAGATAGGAAATAAGTATGGAAAGTTGCACAAGGCAATGAAGACAAATTTATTCTAATATGCTAAGCACATAAACAAGGAAATTAAGATAAAGAGCATAAGCAAAAGGAATAACATCAACTTAGCTTCATCTAGAAGATCCAATCAAAGGAATTAGTCACTCATTGGAGAAGACAAATCTTTCATTCCCAATCTTCAATTTTTACAAAACATTCTTCACTTTCTTTCTACAATTGCCCTCAATAACATAAATAGCTTAAGTAAAGAGGAAGAGACACTCTTTACTATTGTATTTAATGCCTAGAGCTCCCCTCCTTATATAGAGACATTTTTCTTGCTCTATTTTGGTTTCTTTCCAATGTGGGATTTTACAAGAATGAAAATATGAATAATGAATGTAATTCCTATGTTAGAAAATAGTTTCCAGATTGATGTGCGATTTTGACCCCTGAAACGCCTGAATTGAAAAAAAACGTTGTGAAATATGATTTGTAGATTTTAGAACAAGCTTTCCAATGCTTATGAAATCATCTCAATCGGACACCCAAGTAAACCAATATGATCAAAATACCAACCTAGGTCTTTTATTTTTCTTCTTATTATTGGCCTAACTTTGTCATTTCTTCATCCAATTGCCTTTCAAACTTATCTTTACTCCCTTTAACTCTTGAATCTCAACTTTAATCTACAAATTAATCTTTACTTAACACCTACAAAGAGAAATTAATATAATTGAGAGTATTTTCGAACATATTTTATATGGAAGCCAATGGAACTAAATTAAATGTATACAAATGGGCCATCTATAATGGAAAAATATGAGGCACGCATGATGGGGAGAAAAATTATGACTTTTATGCTAAAAACAGTGTTTTGAGTTCTTTTATCTTTGAAAACTCACAAAATAATGCTATAAAAGTGTAACTTTTGTGAACTCATCACGATGAATCTTCAAGAAGGAAATACCTCGGCACCCCTACACTCATGCATTGTTTTAAATAACGAGGATGATTTGGAATGTTAGGGGAGCAAAAAGTAAAGCATTGTATCACAACATACAGTTCCTGCTCATGAAATACCAACCCAAAATGGTGACCCTATTGGAAACCAAAGTGGTGGACACTAACAACAACCGCACCTTTCGTCTTCTCTCTTAAACTCTTTCTAGCCATGTCATGATCCCCGGTACGAGTCATGAAGGAAGAACATGGATATGCTGGGATCCTCAGTCCATAACGGCCCATTTATTCCATCATTCAGACCAACATATCACTCTTTCACATACCATAGATGCCACCATTGACGAGCTACTCATAATAACCTACGCCTCTCCAAACTAGATTAATAGATGTTGGCTCTGGGAATCCTTTTCACAAATCCATATACAGCAACACCAAAGCCACAAACGAACCCCTTGGGTCCTCATGGGAGACTTCAATTGCATTGTGGATCTGCATGAAAAAAAGGGAGGTAATAGCTCCATCACAACCCCTGCAATTCAAGAATTCCAAAACTTCATCATCCAGAATGCTTTTACGGATATGGGCTTCATGGCCAACCATTCATATGGCCCAACATGAGAAGTATCGATCAAGTAGTAAAGGACTAAAGAGTCTGGATTATCGATCCCACGGAGAGAGGATGGAAGAAGTAATGAATTCAATTTAAGTGAGAATTGAACTAAGATATAGCTAATATAGAAATTGAAGTGAACAATTAAAACTATTGAAGTATGTGTGAAAAATGGAATTAAATCAATTGAAATGTGAAACAAAATTAAAACTACTCTAATTAACAATTTAAAATATAAAATGAATAAGATCTAAGCTAATCTAACAAGCTACACTAAACTAGTGGACGAATGGTGGTGGAAATGAAAGATTTGATGTGGTGTGAAATGTGTAGGATTTTAAAACAAGTTATGTGAGATGTGTATCTAACAATCTAAAAGGAAAATAACAAATAAAATTAATAACAATCAAAATAAGAGATTAGGCAGTCCAATATCCATTAAATATGTAATTATCCAACTAATACATGTTCTAATTCAACTCCCAAATCTACAATCCAATTAACAATCTCTTGCCTAATTGGATGAATGACATAACAATGAAGATTAAAGTAAAGAAAATAAAAGGCCAAGATCCTAGATCATAATCTAACTACCCTAACAATTAATCATCAAAATCAAGCTAGAAAAGATCAAAGATAAGGGCTCTAGATCATGTTATGTAAGAGAAATTAATCCAACTGCAAAGCATCAATTGAGATTATTCAAACATCAAGTGTAGAGACAGAGCATGAGAAATTAGAGAGATTAGCACAATGATATCTAAAATCTAAATCAATCAAGGTACAAATAGGGAATTTAAACTAAAACATGCATGTAAATGAACTAATCACATTACTTAGCTTCAAAAGGAGAGCCTAATCCGAGAGCTTTTGCCACTAAACATCAAGAAAGAGCTTCAAATCTTTATTAATGATCTTCAATTACATACTCTCTCTAGATTAGTTACAAAGAAGTTCCTAATTACAATCTAAAAGTAAAAATAAAATTGTAAAATGACTAACTTGCCAAAAGATTTCTTTTCCTTCACTCTACAAATACATTCCAATTTATAGGAACATTGAAGACATTTGATTGGCTCATTTCATTTCACAAGATATGTGATTTGATTGGCTTATATCCTTTCACATAGATTTGTGCCATGACAAGCTTTGATTGGTGGATAAGTGAGCTGGATGGAATATTTTATAGGTAAAAAAGTAATATGCAATTGTTGGGATTTGAACCTATAACTAGTTTCATGCCAACCCAAGCTCTAACCAATACACCAACCACTCATTTGTGTTAGGAAATGACTTCTTTGATCCTTAAAGTCTTATCCTCTTATTTTATAATTCTTCAACACTTCACCAAGATTTCTTAAATAAGATTTCTTCATGTAACTTCTTTATTTAAAATCTCTTCTTGATGCCTTGGGACACTAATTGAAAGGTTGGGATAGTCGTGGGGTCCACCTACACAAGAGAAATTACATAAAAATGCATTACAAATAATCGGATTTATGTAAGATAATCCGATAATCCGTTAATGTGATAGAATGATAAAATCTCTATGTAGAACAAATGATATTCATATGAGATGCCGATAAAATTCGGACTAATGAGGGGTAAAATATGCAATATTTAACACTCGTCAAGAACTGGTACTGGTAGAATCCTAGAAAGACTGGATAAGGGCCTAGTGTCGGACTCGTGGTTTCATTACTCCCCTGATTGGTTTGTGTACCATCTCCCTCGTATCGGGTCGAATCATAACTCTTTACTCCTAGCCCAATCTCCAACCACAACACCCACTCAGAAACCATTTTGTTATGAGAATTTGTGGCACACCCACCCTCAATTTGAACCTTGGGCCAATAATCAATGGCCCAACCTCTCAGGTCTGCTGATCGATTAAATCCATGCAATGTCCTTTGCCCTATCTCTCTTGAAAAAACAAACCTTTGGCAACTTGTTCGTTGAGCTTAGCCGCATTTGTAGTAGTCTCCAAGGTATACAAACCGCTCCATCTTACCCCCATTCCTAATTTTTGCACCAACTGGAGAAGGATCTACTAGCCCAATACATCATCAAAATCCACTAGATTGATCTATTCTAGGCCAAGTGTGTTCGCTTAAGCTGCTCTCTCTAGGAGACAAGAGTACCGAATTCTTCCACCTAGCTGCCAAGATCCTTCATCGAAGGAATAAAATTATCTCCCTTGGTTGCTCGGAGGCTTGCATCTCCCAGAGTGAGAATGAGATTCTAAATGCCACTCCAACTGATCATGAAAACTATTAGGCCCTTCTTTCCATCAATCCTTCTAAAGCCCCAAGCCCTGACGACTTCAATGCTAAGTTCTTCGAAGCTTTTTGGCACTCGGTCAAGGGTGATCTCCGAAACATGGTTCATGACTTCTTCGTCAAAAGAACCATGGACCCTTAGGTGAATGGCACTGTGACGCCCTAGAGTCCCACATCGACTATAGAGAGGACAGTGAATGGAGTTATATGTAGAGCTTACACTCTTACCTTGCATGAGACCTTTTGATGGGTTGAGACTCATCAGAAGCAAAACCGTGGGGCCCGTGGGCCAAAGCGGACAATATCATGCATGGGTCAAGGGTGGGCATTACAAATGGTATCAGAGCCAGGTTTCTAGTAAATGCTGGTTTCTAGATTAAAAACAAGTAGAAACCTAAGACGTGTGAGGATTGGATTTCTTTTGGGGTATCTTTGCTTTTTGTAGCTTTTGTAGAATGTATAGTTTGTTTGCTAGATTGAGTCCCATAGGACTAACGTTTCTTATGTTTCAGGATGGCTGGCCGTAATATGTATTCGCACAGCGGTAACCCAGAGAGCAGTGATGCTAATGCTAATGCTAATAATGCGAATGCTAATGCGAATTCTATGGAGGGACGATTCAACCAATTGATGCAAGCTTTTGTCACTTCTCAAGAGTCACAGTCTAAGATGATAGAAGTGATGCAGAAGCAAGCACAACCTGCACAAATTATCATGCCAGCTAGGGAAATTGACCCGAATGATCTGTTTGATAAGTTTAAGAAGAGAGCGCCGCTAGAGTTTTATGGGAACGAAGACCCACCTGATGCAGATGAATGGGTAGTTCAGACGGAAAAGATCTTTGAGGTCTTCCGATGTACTGGGAAGGAGAGGACTCAACTGGCAACATATATGTTTCGGGACACAGCTGAAATGTGGTGGAAGACAGTTAAGACACCATTTGAGGCTGTTGAGGATGATACTGCATGGGAGTCCTTCAGCACTTTGTTCCGTGCTAAGTACATCCCACCCCACATCACTGAACTTAAGATTGCTGAATTTGAGACACTAAAGCAGGGGGAGAACTCAGTACAGGTGTATGAGTAGCAGTTTACAAACCTGTCCAGGTTTGCCCCATCCTTCGTAAGTACAGAAGCAGACAAGGTTATGCGATTTATTCGGGGACTGAACCCAAACATCAAGGAGAAGGTGACTAGTGTTACCTTAGCTACCTATGAGGAGAACCTCAAGAGGGCCTATTGGGCAGAGGAGTCCATCAAAGAGAAAGCCATTTACAATCAAAACCTTCGACAGGCTCAGGCCCAGGGTAGGAGCCAAAGTATAGGATATCAGCAGTAGCAATATCAGCAACGACAGTATTAGCCGCAGGCCAAGAGGCCTAGGCCAGAGCAGGGACGGAGAGTAGAGTGTATTCATTGTGGCCGGAGCCACCCGTCAGCAGAATGTAGGAAGATAACCGGAGCATGTTTCGAGTGTGGTCTGCAGGGCCACCAGGTTAAAGATTGCCCTAGGAAACAAGGGCAGGGTGTGAGAAACACGACTCCTAGACCACCTGTTACAGCGCAGCCATTGAGGCAGGCACCACAGCAGCAGCCTCGGTTACAACAGCAGCAGCAGCTGCCTAGACTTACAGGACCTCAGCAGAACAGAGGGCAATAGAGGCCCCAGGGACAACAGTATTGGCAGCAGCAGAGACAACAGCAAGGACAACAACAGAGGCAGCAGCAGCGACCTCAACAGTATGGCAGGCTTAATGCCTTGGACCACCAGGAAAGTGATGAAACAGGAGGAGTAGTGGAAGGTACACTGCCTATCTCAGATATACCTGCTAGAATCTTGTTTGATTCTAGTTTTACGCATTCTTTTGTTTCCCCTATATTTGCTGCATGCTTGGTGGGAGAAGTAGCTCCATTGCATTGTGTTTTACTTGTTAGTACACCCTTAGGGAAGACCGTGCAGTGTGAGTCCTATTATCCAGCATGCAAAGTGCAGGTAGGAAACTTTATCTTATCTGCAGACTTGATCATCCTAGGGATGAAGGATTTCGATGTGATTTTGGGGATGGACTGGTTGTCCACTTATAGAGCAGTGATGGATTGTTTCAACAAGACTGTCAGATTGCAAGTGTTAGAAGACAGTGTTGAGATTGTTGGAGAGAGGAAATGCAGGACCACTAGTGTCATTTCAGCTTTGAGGGCACACAGAATGATCAGAAGTGGATGTGAAGGTTACTTGGCATTTATCACGGAGGATAAATTGTCCAAAGCAGTGGAGGATATTCCAGTTGTTTGTGAGTTCCCGGATGTCTTTCCGGAGGAGATACCTGGATTACCACCAGTTCGAGAGATAGACTTCACGATAGAGCTTGTGCTAGGGACGGCACCAATATCAAAAGCACCTTACCGCATGGCTTCAGCGGAGTTGAGAGAGTTGAAAGTTCAGTTAAAAGATCTCTTGGATAGAGGATTCGTGAGACCGAGTGTGTCACCGTGGGGTGCACCGGTTTTGTTTGTGAAGAAGAAGGATGGCTCGACGCGTATGTGCATAGATTATAGGCAGCTGAATCAGGTTACAATCAAGAACAAGTATCCGTTGCCCAGGATAGATGAGTTGTTCGATCAGCTGCAGGGAACAGAGCATTTCTTGAAAATTGATTTGAGATCAGGCTACCATCAGTTGCGAGTTAGAGACCAAGATGTACAGAAGACAGCCTTCAGGACCAGATATGGCCATTACGAATTCTTGGTTATGCCATTTGGGTTGACCAACGCACCGAGTGTATTCATGGCTTTGATGAACAAAATCTTTGTACCATGCTTAGATCAGTTCACAGTTGTAGGTATTTATAGACGATGTTCTAGTTTATTCGAAGTCCAGAGATGATCACGCGGAGCATTTGAGAGTTTCATTGCAGATCTTGAGAGAGAATAAGCTCGATGCCAAGTTGAACAAGTGTGAGTTTTGGCTTAAGCAAGTGTCTTTTCTTGGACACATCATCTCTAAGGAAGGTTTAGCAGTAGATCCAGCGAAGATTGAAGCAGTTGTTAGTTGCAGAGTCCGAAGACAGTGGCACAAATCAGGAGTTTTCTGGGTTTGACAGGGTATTACAGAAGATTTGTAAAGGGATTCTCCAGTATAGCAGCTCCATTGACTAAATTGACAAGGAAAGATGTTCCTTTTGTGTGGACAGAGCAGTGTGAAGGAAACTTTCAAGAGTTGAAGACCAGATTAACCACAGCCCCCATCCTTACTTTACCTTCAGGGACTGGTGGATTTGTGATTTTTACGGACGCTTCAAGTGTTGGATCGGGTTGCGTACTCATGTAGGAGGAAAAAGTAGTGGCCTATGGGTCTAGACAGTTGAAAGAACACGAGAAGAGATACGCTACCCATGATTTGGAGCTTGCAGCAGTTGTGATGGCATTGAAGATGTGGAGGCATTACTTGTATGGTGAGAAATTCGAAGTTCATTCAGATCACAAAAGTCTTCAGTATTTGTTTGGACAGAAGGACTTGAACATGAGGCAGACAAGATGGATGGAATACATCAAGGACTACGATTTTCCAATAAAGTATCATCCCGGGAAAGCAAATGTGGTTGTAGATGCACTGAGCAGAAAGACAGCGACTACTGGATGCTTACAGACAGAGTGGGCTTTGATAGAAGTATTCAGAGATTTAGAGTTTCAGCCTCAGACTGAGAAAGTGATGATTGCGAATATGCATACATGGGAACCGGAGATTTTGGACAGAATCAAGAGCAGTCAAAGAGAAGATCCAGAGTTAGTCAGGTTGATAGACAACATAGCAGACAGGCCAGAGTTTAGACTCGTGGAGGGTGTTTTGTATTGCCAGGATAGATTGTGTGTGCCAGATGTACATGATTTGAGAAACGAGATTATGGTTGAAGCACAGCATTCTCGTTATGCTATTCACCCAGGGAGCACCAAAATGTACCAGAACTTGAAGAGCTTCTATTGGTGGAATAACATGAAGAAGGAAATTGCATGATTTGTTTCGAGATGTTTAGTGTGCCAACAAGTGAAGGTTGAGCATTAGAAGCCTCCAGGGTTACTTCAGCCATTGGAGACACTGAAATGGAAGTGGGAACACATTATCATGGACTTCGTTGCAGGGCTACCACCCACGAAGGATCATGACAGCATTTGGGTGATTGTCGATGGACTCACCAAGTCAGTACACTTTATTCCGATGAAGATGAGAGGATCCATGGACGTTTTGGCACACAAATACATTGATAACATAGTAAAATTGCACGGAATTCCAGATTCAATTGTGTCAGACAGAGACATGAGGCTTGTGGGCGGATTTTGGGTTAGTTTGCAAGCAGCCTTGGGTACTACGTTGAGTTTCAGCACTGCGTATCACCCTCAGACCGATGGACAGACGGAGAGGACGAACCAGACTATGGAGGATATGTTGCGGGCATGTGTTCTAGACTTCGAGAAGGACTGGGAGAAGAGTCTTCCTTTGTGTGAGTTTGCCTACAACAACAGTTACCACTCTAGTAACGGGATGGCACTGTTCGAGGCATTGTACGGACGGAAGTGCAAGACCCCGATTTGTTGGGAAGAAATTGGTGTTCGAAGGTTTCATGGACCTTCGATCATCAGTGATACCAGTGAGAAAGTGAAGCAGATATTTGACAGGTTGAAGATTGCAAGAAACCGTCAGAAGAGTTACGCAGACCTCAAAAGGAGAGATTTAGAGTTCAAGGTTGGAGACAAGGTTTTTCTCAAGGTCTCGCCGACTAGAGGAACTATGAGGTTTAGGCAGAAAGGTAAGTTGGCTCGGAGATTTATCGGACCATTTGGGATTGATATGCGCGTTGGGGAAGTGGCTTATCGATTGATATTGTCAGTAGAGCTATCAGGAGTTCACAGGGTTTTTCATATTTCCATGTTGAGGAAATACGTGCCAGACCCTACACACGTGCTACACCATGAGCAGTTGGACGTCCAACTAGATACTGCATTTGTTGAAAGGCCGACGAAGATCATAGACACTAAGGAGCATGTTTTGAGGACAAGGACAATTCATTGGGTCAAAGTACAGTGGGAGTATCACAGTCCGGGAGAAGCAACTTGGGAACTCAGGGATCAGATCAAGGAGAAGTATCCAGAGCTTTTGCTAGAGGTGTGTTAGAGATTTGGAGGACCAAATAGCCCAAGGGGGAGAGGATGTAACATCCCGACCCATAACCCATATTAATTATAATTAATCGCTTGATTAGTTAGTAAGTGTGTTTAGAGTCTTAGCGAGTCGAGTTTGACGTATGGATCTCGCGTGTGAAGTCTCGCGCGATTCAGAGTGCGTTTGGGTACAGTAGGGGTGTGTCGCTAATTCCGGGAAGTTTCGAGGGCTTTTTAGTATTTTTCACTTTTCGAGATTTTGGCACCATCGGGTAGATTACCTAATTTCCCAAACTTTGTCCTTCTGTTGCATCCTGATCCGGACCTTCGAACCCGACCCAATACTTGACCTGACCCAAAACAACCTAAGTTATTTTATTAATTTCCCAAAGTCAAACCCCACCTAATCTAATCCCATATGGACCCCACCTCACTCCCATCATCTCACTCACCTGATGCCCACCCTCCTTTTATCTCACGTGCAAGCCCCATACCCATTCCCTCTTTTCATTTACTAGGTCAAACCCATCTCCCTCTCTTCTCATTCCCCACTCCAACACAGCAGCCCCTTTCCTCCTCATCTTCTCATCCCTCTCGTTCTCTCTCTCTCCCTCATGGCTTGCTGCCAGACCGCCGCTGCAACCACCTCCAGCGACCATCTCTCTTCTTCATCTCTTCCCCTCTTCCAAACACACTGCAGCCCATCTCTTTCTTTCTCTCTCTATTTCTTTCCCTGTTTTTCCTCTCCTTGCTGCCAGCGTGAATCACACATTTGTCTCCATTTCCACTCTCTGTTCTCTTTCTTTCTTTCCCTGTCTCTTTCTTCTTTTCTCTTTTCTTCACTCACCTTGCTGCCAAAGAAAATAACCCATACCCATTTCATTCCCTCTCATTTTCTCATCTCACCTCATCTCATCCCATCTCATCTCCCTCACCTCACTCCACTCACGTCAACGTTGACTTTCTCCCCACCATCTTTTCACTTCATTCATTCATTCTTTCTTTATTTCTTTCTTGCATTTTGTCTTTTGCATTTCTCTGTCAATGGGCCACTAATCTAGTGGGCCACCAATCAAGTGGGCCCCACAACCTCCCAATCTCAATTTCAATTCGTTTTCTCTCTTTCTCAATCTCTCTCTCACCCACCTTACTAGAAACAGACTACAAAGGCAGCCCTAAGGGGGGTGGATTGTGACGCCCCGGAGTCCCACATCGACTATAGAGAGGAAAGTGAATAGGATTATATGTAGAGCTTACACCCTTACCTTGTATGAGGCCTTTTGATGGGTTGAGGCCCATCAGAAGCAAAACGTGAGGCCCGTGAGCCAAAGCGGACAATATCATGCATGGGTATGGGGTGGTTACAAATGGTATCAAAGCCGACTCTCGACTAGTTCAAGTGGGTCCCCTGCCGTGGCCTGGTGTAAGTGGGCGGGTCTCCATGTGGGCGGACCAAGAGGGCTGGCAGGCTACTGTACATGGACGTGCAGTCTTAAGGGGGGTGGAATGTGATGCCCCGGAGTCCCACATCGACTATAGAGGGAAAGTGAATGGGGTTATATGTAGAGCTTACACCCTTACCTTGCATGAGGCCTTTTGATGGGTTGAGACCCATCAAAAGCAAAACCGTGAGGCCCGTGGGCCAAAGTGGACAATATCATGCATGGGTGAAGGGTGGGGCGTTGCAAGAACAATCCTCATTCTTATCCCAAAGAAGGAACGCCCCATAACCATAAAAGACTTTCTCCTTATTAGTCTTTGTAACGTAACCTACAAAATCATCTAAAAAATCCTTATCCATAGGTTGCAACCCATCCTTAACCGTATAATCTGTCCCACTTAGGGCGTCTTTGTGAAAGGGAGGAGATCCCTAGACCATATTGTGGTGGCAAAAGAAATGGTTCATAGCATGTACAAAATAAGAGACGCACGAGCCACCGTTGCCATAGAACTCGATGTTGAAAACATTTACGATCCATTGCGGTGGGATTTCGTGCAAGCCTACTTCACCCAGTTTGGTTTTGACAGGTCATTCTTTAAAAAAATCATGTTATGTGTTTCATTGGTGAGTTTCACGATGTGGGTTAATGGAAACTATATAGAGAAATTCAAGCTAGATCGCGGGCTCCGCCAAGGAGATCCATTATCTCCCTTTTCTTTACCTTCTTTGCACCGAAACAGTTACCAGACATGCTGAAAAAATGGGGGCCACCAAGAAAATGCTCTCCCGTCAATTGCACCAAGAGGCGACTGGGTGGGCTTGTTGCAATTCGCGGACGACCTCCTGCTGTTTCTTCGCCCCAACATCCATACCTCGCTTGAGTAAACTACTATTACAAAAAATTGCGACTCAGTAGACGATACAAGACACTAAAGAAACTCTTCATATTCAGAGACATGTCACTTCCTTTGATTATTCAGGAACTGTTTTCGCACTCAAAGGAGATCAAAGGATCACCTGGCAAAATACCATTTGAAGAATCCAAGCTCGCATTGCTGGATGGAGGGGAAGCACACTGTGTCCTATGGGACGGAAAGTGCCAGTCAGTAAACATTGTTATCCCCATATACTGGCTAGGCCACAACTCCATCACGGGAAAGGTGATCAAACAAATCAATAGTTTCAACTTAAACTTCTTCTGGTCCGGAACAAGCACCAATCACGACCTCGACCCCCATCACCTGGGACATGGTCACCGGACCTACTAATGAAGGCAGCATAGGTCTACGGGACCTCTCAACCCAATAAGAAACACTCCTAACTCACCTAGTTTGGAGATTCTACAAAACTCAGAGGCACATTGGGCCACCATGCTCTCCCAGAAATACCTCCAACACACCACTTTCCGTGTATATGTCCCCACTACCAAAGACCCACCCCTCTGGAGGAAAATCCTTCAGAATAGGCAGTACATCCTTGACAATATTTTTTGATCTGTTGGAGATAGGTCCTGCATAGATGCATTCCGGGACCGTTGGATCCCAAGCCACGACTATGCCCCACCAAACTTAGGTGCTCATAACCAATAGCCTCCATTACCGGTCAACAGCCTCACCATTTAGGATCAACTTCAGATTCTCAAATGGGACAGGATCTCTCTCCACAGGTGGTGGGATGAGGTCACAGTGGAGAGCATCCTCATAATCCCTTTAGGGGGTAGAGACAAGGTCTGCTAGAAAAATCAGAATGCAGGGACCTCTCCAACCAAGGCTCTATACAAGCACCTTACCCCTCCAATCTCGGGATCCAACATGCCATGGACTATCTTATGGTCCCTCAACATACCATCCAAACACAAACTCTTTCTGTGGAAATGTTTCCACAACATATTCCCTTCAAGGGTTTGGTTAAAGAAAATTTTCCCATCCATCAACCCTATATGTGTCTTTTGCCACAGGGAACCAGAGACCACTGATCACCTTCTGTGCTCTTGCCCAACATCCTTACTCATATGGCAATCCTTACATCGGCCTAGCCTCATAGAAACCTCACAGACACTAGTAAGGTCCTAGTTCTAGTACTAGAAGAAGGCATGTCAAGAGTTGATAGGTTGGATGTGGTGGTATATCTAGAAGGCCCGTAACAACATCATCTTCCGAAACCAACCATGGCACCTACTGTAGTTCTCAAGCAGGCCACACAAGCATTGCATGAGTGGCAGGTAACCTCGTTCCTAACCAAGAACATTTCATCCCAAAGAGCCCAACAAAGTCTTGGCAACCACCCCCACCAAACACTTACAAACTCAACATTGATGGGTCCTTCCGCGCCCACAATTCCACCTCCGGTATCGGAGGAATCATCTACGACTCCACTGGATCAATAATCAGGGCCTTCGCTTCTACCACAATTGTAGAATCCACCATCGAGGCAGAACTTCTAGCTATTTTGCACGGCTCACAGCTCTGTCTGGATCTAAGTATCCATGATGTCATTATTGAAGGAGACACCTTCATTATTTGGAATAACCTCACCATAGACTCTGGAATGCCATGGAGAATGATGCCATTGTGGAAAAAATTAAAAAATATTATAGAACAGATCCCTCGTTGGAGTGTGCTCCTGACGAGGAGAAACATGAATACACTGGCAGATGCTCTTTTAAGCTGGGACTCCCACATAAATGGTCTTTCATAACAGATTACTAGTACATACAGTGGCGGCTCCAGGAATTAGAGTAAGTGGGGTCAACAAAAGATTTATCTTCCACAAATCGAATAAATTTATTTTTCCTTTTATCAACATCTGTCATCTACTTTCGATAATTCGACAAATATAATATAAAATTCTCAAATGATATATTTTCGACAATCTGATAAAGATAACATTGAATTCTAAAAAAAAAAAAAAGAAATTGTTACTAATAGTTCTTAATCGAAAAAGAAAATCCAAATACATAAACTCCTATAGTTGCCCTCGGTGGGTTTTCATGTGTTCAAATCGTTGCATAATAGCTTCATTATTAACACTAGCAAACTCATCCTTTTTAATATGTTACCAGACAGTCATTCATGCATTGATCTCCCATTCGGTTATACAACCTGTTCTTGATGTACTTCATTGCTGAAAAAGATTTTTTTACTGTTGCAGTCGCTACTGGTAAAATCATGCCAATTTTAGAAGCAACTAAACCAATGGGTATACGATATTATTTTTTGTCTCTACTAATTTTCTAGCAATGTCACAAATTCCTTTAAGTTCTAAAAACTCATCGCTACAGCACATATCATGGAAAAGGTATAAAAAAAGGACCTTTCTTCTTCATTTTCTTATTCTTTTTGGAGATTCAGGACCTTAAGTGCACTTTTCTTCTTCATTTTCTTTTTTTTTTTTTTTTTCTCTCTCTTTACTGCTCGTCTGGTGTTGGGAGTCTATATACCTGAATATGAATATTAGGGTTTTCTCCTTCTAATATGAGGAGAATACTGTGTTTAGATGTTAACTTTGGGTAAATGAAGAGTTACTGATAGAAGTCTAAAAAAAGGAATTTTTTTTAAAATGTAAAAGTTTGGCCCATAAAATTTTCTCGTTTTGATAGACAGATGACCCATTAACTTAGGCATTGAGTGGGGTCAAAAGCTTCCCGTAAGTTCAATTCATGAAGGAAAGTAATTTTTTAATATTTTTTAAGATCTCAGTGGGGTCAATTGGCCCCACTGGGATCAATGTTGTGCCGCCCATGAGTACATATATGGCCAATATACTTACAGGAACACCAGATACTGAACCCGGAAGTCCATCACATGGTAGTTGTCGTTTGGAGAACACACCACACCTTTTGAGCAATACTAGTGGGAGGTACGTGCGTTGCACGTAGTTGTCATTGAAAGTATTTACATTGTAGTTACATGTTTACTGAAATGAAAAATGGTAAGTATACAATTATCTAGTTGCTAGTGTGCATGTTTTGATTTTATTAATAAAGAAAATAAAAGTTTCAACCTACTATAATCAAATAAAAAAAGTATTTACAAGAACACTTTAGAGGATACTAATATATGCTTACATTCTAAGTTCAGAGTATAAGAAAGTAGAAAGCATTTGTTTCGATTGAAATATTTACAATAACATTTTATAGGATGCTAAAATATACTTACATTCTATGTTTTGTTAGTGCAAGCTTTGAGCAGTCGAATGGGTGGATCTTTTTGTTTTGAAGTAGGTGTTTTTGCCGCAAATGTGGGATCTTTTAGCTTGTAGAGATTTTGGAGCTGTAGATCATGCATATTAGTATAACAATAGGACAAGAGCTGAAATGAGAAGGGAATCTAGGAAAGATCATAATGTTGTCAGTTTAATATGCCTCTCAAAATCTAGATTATGTTAAAGTATACAATGGGTATGCAACACACATAAATCAACTAAGTTCACAAAAGTTAATAAAAAAATAATATAAGTCTTGTATTAGAAACTTATCTTTTTGTGAGTAAAGATAACATGAAAAGTATATCAGAAATTTTCATATAGGTAGACAGTATCATAAAATTATACAAGTGAACCATTTGTCATATGATAAATGAATTGGTGTAACTTCTATTGAGTTCTCAAGGATTATTCCCAACAGAACGATTCCATAAGCAACGGAGTTTTTAGTTCTCCATTGAGATTGGCAGCTTAAAACACTTAATTTTCTTGAATAAAGTTGTATATGCACAGTTTCCAAGTTTGAATATGGGTGAGGTTTATATTTGCAATTCTTAATAAACATGCTACCAGTATTGATAGGAATGAAAAGACAATTTACAGAAATGTCAATTTAGATCTTTATGAGTTTGTTTAATTACTTGAGTAATGTTGTATCTTTTTCATTTAGAAAAGTCACAAATAACAAACAGACCCAACAAAAGTACAATAATATAAAGTATATATATACACACAGATATATGCATGCATACAAACAAAACAAATATAAAACTAAACACATTACATACTCGAAGTATCAAATTATAAGATCTATTGACCCTATTTTTGCCTAATGAGTTTATTAATTAATTAGCTGACTTGGTAACATATTAGAAAGTGACCTATATGTTAGCATTTTGTGGCAATGCCTGTTTGTGAAAGGGAGTAAAACTAATGATTTAATTTGGGGATCTACAAGGAGCTACCAAATACATGGTCACCAAACCATCACCTAGCAGATTAAATCTCACACATTCATTGTTTGATGTACATTTCCATGCCAGACACTATTGTCTAATCAGTGTTAAAGAGATGTGTTTATTGTCATTAAAAAATATATATACATATGTCTAGTTCTTATTATGCCTACTTTAGTTCATTAATGACCAAAATATAACTTCCATTCTATTGTGATCAAATACTTCTGCACCAATTCTTTAGAAACTAAAGTAAAAACACAAAAATATAACCGTTGTAAAAATCTCATCATTCAAAGTTTCACGTGTTTGTAGCGCTTAATTATATTCAACCTATAACTAAATGGATCTCATAAGAAATTTAACAGTTCCTACAAAGAGAGAGCACTACCTTTTAAGAAAATAGATTCTACAGCAACGTGGTTATCACCTTTAATGGACATGACTACTTGTGTCAAAACACCTTTTTACCATGGTAGAGCCTATAGAAGATTCTGTCATTTGAGATGTTAATTCAATAGCAATAGTTCCTAAAATAATTCAAAAGTTGTTTGAACAGGGAGTTCAAGCACAAGTACACCTTGTATGGTCAAAGCAAGAAGCCCTTCCAGGCAAGGGTTAGCAACATTGTGAAGCCTTTATGCATAGAGGCCAATTGCAGAAATTGCATTCGCAATATATCTTTGATCTGAATCTTTAATGTAATCCTAGCGGAGCACTAAAAAAATGTGAGCATCAGTATGTAGTGACACAAGCAATTAAATGACTGTATGTGATTGAAGAAAGTAAAGGCAAAGGAATATAGTGCCAAGGAAATGAGCAATAAAAGAAAGAAACACATGACCGGATTAAATAAGCATGTGCTAATTAGAAACTTGACTATAGAATCAAATAATTACATAATTATTGCATAAATATTATAGCATCCATAAAAATATTAATTTCAACATTCGTTAAATAAAGTAGGTTTAAGAATATATTTGAATCCACTCCTATTACGGGAAGGGCTAAACCTCTTCTGCTTCTAATCCCTTGTAATAGGTACGAGTCAAATAAGGGCCAAAACAAATCATCATCCTCTTATCCTCACATAACAAACTGTAGGTGTATGAGACCACCAACTATACTCACTGCACATTGTTATTGTTACTAAAATGACAGTATTCATTCATAGTCAAATGTACTCTTTTTATTCATCTTTGAAATTCTTTTTTGACAAAATCTCTATTTGGATGGAAGATCAAATGAGGTTAGATAGTAACGAGTACCTAGTTGTTACCTAATAAAATAAAATTCCAATCTTTAAGTTATATCTTTCACCTTTCACACCTTTTGTTGGAATATATATTACCTTGAATTCTTAGAATTCAAGTCATCAAAACAAATGGCCCTTGGATTAAACCCTGGAAGGAAGAACCATTCAAACAAAAAAAAAAAAACAATGAAGGGCACCAAACACAAATAAAAAAGCAACAATAAAACAGCCTTCATGTCTATGCAAAAATTTGTCGCCAGTTAGGGATGAATGAATCTTGTTAGAATTTTTGGCTGCGTAATAAAACTATAGAAAAAAAAAAAACCAAAGAAAAAATAGAACTGTAGAATTTAAGCATATCACAAAACCAATTTCCAAATCCCAAAACTAAATTAAACCCTACACAGTTTCAGAACAAAGTGTAACAATAGAACTAATTTCAATTCAAGCAGATAGAAATTCCAACTGAGAACCTAATGAACAGTAATTGGTTCAGAACATGTACATAAAAAATAACAAAACATTAAAAGGAGCACAAATGCATTATCTTCCGCTCTACAACAATTACCATTTAGTGTATATCAAAGGTGCCTTCACGAAGCATTTAAAAAATAAACACTAACAAAAAAGAAGTGTAGCATTTAATCATATCACAAAATCAATTTCCAAA
The DNA here is from genome assembly GCA_028538565.1 of Umbellularia californica. NCBI lineage: Eukaryota > Viridiplantae > Streptophyta > Magnoliopsida > Laurales > Lauraceae > Umbellularia > Umbellularia californica. The sequence continues at coordinate 53,299,421 of JAPQWN010000004.1, read as the reverse complement.
TTCCAAAAACCAAATTAAACCCTACAAAGTCTCATAACAGAGGATAACAATATAATAGAACAATCATTCCTACCAATGTTTCATAAAGTATATATCAACAAAACTAAACCATAACATAATAATAGTAATAATAATAATTCATATGATTTTACCGTAAACAAATTTATAACAGACAATGTCTGCTAACAAAACAAAGCACAAAAATTAAAAAAAAAAAAAGTCAAACCGCAACACTATGCAATCAAAAGAGACATCCAGTGTCTACAATCCTTGCCACAAACCGTTTTCAGAGTCAACTTGAGTGATGGACCAATAGCGACTTCGTTGGAAAGCAATTGCTGAAGCGGCAATGGCAAGCTTGATATCGTCTTTGCCATCTTAGACCAAAATCTACTTCAAAGACCTGCAAACAGAGATAGAAAGAGAAAAAAAAAAACAAAAAAAGAAAAAAGCATCAGGATTAGGTATTAGGATTTAGAAAGATTGTAGGTTAGGGATTTGGATGAGAAACCCCAAAGTTCATATACCAACCTTATCTATGCTAGTTGAAACCCATGATCGTGCATGCAAGCCATGTCATTGAGCAGAAGCAAAAGACGAGAAAGAAGCCACTAGAAAAAACACGGCGTGTCTAAGTGATGAGAGGAAGAATGACAACAAAGAAGGGGAATCATCCAGACTTTTTCTTCATGTGGGCTCCACGAGCAGTGGGCAAATGGGGAGAAAGGAAGCAGGAGGAGGACTATGGAAGCAGGAAGAGAAACTTCCCTTTCTTTATTATACAAGAAGTAGTCACATATACACTATATGAGGAAAAAAAATGGTACAGGAAAGAAACAAAGAAAAGAGAAAAGGAGAGGACATAGGAGAAGAAGAGAGAAAAGAGGGAAGAAGAAGAAGAGCAGAGCAGGAAGAAGGGTTTCTGGTTGGGAGGCCAACAAGGGATTCTCCTTGTTTTTATATATGGGTATGGCACGTGTATGGTGGCATGCGTATGGGCATTGAATCGACCAAAACTGCTGCTTTTATATATGTGATAGATCGTTGCCATCTTAGACCAGAATCTACTTTAAAGACCTGCAAATAGAGATAGAAAGAGAAAAAAAAGACAAAAAAAGAAAAAAACATTAGGATTAGGTATTAGGATTTAGGGAGAGAGATTGTAGGTTAGGGATTTGGGTGAGAAACCCCAAAGTTCATATACCAACCTTATCTATGCTAGTTGAAACCCATGATCGTGCATGCAAGCCATGTCATTGAGCAGAAGCAAAAGAAGAGAAAGAAGCCACTAGAAAAAACACGGCATGTCTGAGTGATGAGAGGAAGAATGACAACAAAGAAGGGGAATCATCCAGACTTTTTCTTCATGTGGGCTCCATGAGCAGTGGCCAAATGGGGAGAAAGGAAGCAGGAGGACTACTATGGAAGCAGAAGGAGAAACTTCCCTTTCTTTAGTATACAAGAAGTAGTCACATATACACTATATGAGGAAAAAAATGGTATGGTAAAGAAACAGAGAAAAGAGAAAAGGAGAGGACATAGGAGAAGAGGAGAGAAAAGAGGGAAGAAGAAGAAGAGCAGAGTAGGAAGAAGGTTTTCTGGATGGGAGGCCAACAAGGGATTCTCCTTGTTTTTATATGGGTATGGCACTTGTATGGTGGCACGTGTATGGGCATTGAATCGACCAAAACTGCAGCTTTTATATATGGGGTAGACATATGGGGGAGACATTTGAATACTTTTGGGAAGAGAATCCGTTCATCAAATGTAATACTTTTGGCCCTAGGAGGCTAACTTTTGTAACAATGAACTTATGCTATTAATATAAGTCCCATTCTAAGCAAAAAAAAAAAAAAGTACTCTCTTAGAGTTTCGATCATAACATAAATTTATAGACCAAAAAAACTATTATTTGATGGCCATAGGAGTATAAGTAGCTTTTGAGCCTTGCATTTGTGCACGTCCATGTAATTCTTTGGCATACTTGGACTAAGAAATCAAGGATAGTGCATACTTTAATTTCTGAAAACTAATGTAAAAGAACCAAAGTCTTTCATAGCAAACTCTCTACTAAGCTAAATGATGAGCAAGTCTAGAAAAGCAGAAGTATCACAAATAATAATATACAGGATATCATCCACATAAAAACGAAATAAGATAAGCTCATATTAATGAAGAACAAAAAATAAACATAAAAGAGTCAGCTAAATTGTAGAGAGATTCAAGAAATAGTGAATATTAATTAAATCAAGCACACCAAGTATGTGAAAACTACTTGAGATCATAAACTGTTTTGTTTAATTTACATATATGTGTTGATGTTAATGGATCCATAAAGTCATACAGTTGCTCTATATACATAGGCTCCTTAAAAATCTTATGTAAAAATTACAATTTTTACGTCCGACGTCCACCTAGGGGTGTCAAACGGACTGTGCTGGTATCAAATGAACTGTTTACTCATGGCCCAGCCATGCCACGGGCCGTGCTGGTGGATGGCAAGATTGGGCTCATGGGCCAAAAAAGTATTTTTAATTTTTTAACATAAAAATGTAATTTAAGATTATATTTTTTAATATGTTACTTTTAAATTATATTCTTAAATATATTTTCACATAGTTGCTCGTTTGAGATCCCAAACTCCACCTCAAAACCATTACAATTTTCAGAATAGTATGTATAGTAGTTGGTTTGATAACTGGAGTAAAGGGTCTTTGAATAATTGACCCCTCCGTTTGATTAACACTTAGCAACCACTCATGCTTTAAACCTCTCTAAACTTCCATCAGACTGAAGCTTGGTTTTGTAAAACCATCCACACCTAGTAATTCATCTTAGATTGTTAAGGCACTAATTCCCATGTTGAATTAGCATCTAAAGCACAATTTTCCTCTTTCATTTTTTTCATATAGTCAGAGTGATGAGGAGGTGCTTTCTAGTTCACAGTGCTCAAGAGGAATATTCAATGCAACATGAGGAGACAAAAAAGGAAGAATGTAAGGTTAAGGGTATCTAATTCTGATCTTATGTTGCAAGGGTGCACACATGTAGGAGGATCAATAGGAGGAGCTGTTGCTGATTGAGGATCTAAAAAGGTGGTTCAGTTGTTAAAGACTCAGTAGCTCCATACTTGGAGTATCAAATTTATCAATTTAAAATTCCATGACTTTAGATGAGTATACCTCCCAACTGATCTTCAAGCTTCAGCAGGGGATTCATCATACTAATTAATAGCTATTGTTTCAGGGGCAAAATCATGTATGGACCTAGCAATATCCTTATGAGCACAATGGGGTGAAGGTGTACTAGTAGTAGCTACATGAGTTTGTGGAGAATCTGTTGAGACATCGATAATGGTAGGATTGATATTTGTAAAAGTGGATTGTGACCTTTCATCATTGTAAGTATCGATCAACTCAATCTATAGAGGTTGTAGGCTCCCCCTCAATCTATACATTATCTGAACAAAGAACCTCGATGTTGAGCACTAAGGAGGAAAACGATTTCATCAGACACAAAAGTCTAGAGACAACGATAATTTGTATTGAACACTGTTACCCACTAACATACAATATAATGAACGTGGATTGAATTTATCAGTCCCACAGTCATGAAGACAAGGAAAGCAGCAAGTACGCATGCCAAAAGGGACATAGTGAAGCACAATGTGGTATATATTCGGTCAATGAATAACTAATATGGAGACTTTATATTTAAATGCATAGTTAACCGATTAATATACAACTGCATGAAAGGCTTCTACCCAAAATTTCTTTGGAAAATGAGTTTGAAACATCATAGTTTAAACCAAGTTCAACAATAACTTTGTGCTTCCGTTCAAAAACTTCATTTTGTTTGCGGTGGCAGACCCAGGATTTTCATTTGAGTGGGGCGGACAATGTCAATCATTCTTTTGCTATATTTTCTTTTCACATTAAAAATAAATGAAGAGAAAAAATATTGCATTTAAATAGATTTATACAGATTAGCGGTTGATATTTTTTTATTATATTTCTCCATATCTAATTTAAAGATAAAATCAATATATAGCATAGGTTAAATACGTAGTTTTAAACAAAAATTTTCTTTTTGTAAGGAACCCTACTATCAACACCAAATTCATAAATAAGCCATTTTCAATTTCTTAAGAAACTAGAGAACCCCAAAAAAGAGCAGATGATAAAACCAATAACAAAAAGAGACATCATCTAAGAAAAAGGTCAAGATCGTGTAAAGGCATAGAAGAACAGACAAGAGTATTCATTTTCTTTCTTCAGTCATAGAATGGAAACGAGCTGCGTGGTCGCGTGGTCTTATTCTCCCATAGAGATGAAAAGAAAATGTTGTTTTTTTTTTCTTTCCCCTTCCACCAAAGAATAGAAGAAAATGGTCGACGTGGGGCGATTGCTTTCGCTTTCGTGGGGCATGGCCCAACCTCCAATTTAATTCTTTGTGATTTCTGGATCTGACCCAGGGCACCCCAAGTCAAATACACATGGGTCCGCCCCTATTTGTTTGGAGTACGTGGATAATAAACTTATATAATGATATCCTGATTCCCCAATAGATTAATAAAATATTTGCCAGAAAACTTGCCACCTCCATCACTTTGGAAAATTTTAAATAAGATTTTACCAAATCTCCTTACTTTCAACAGTTCTTTGAAATTTAATAAAAACCTAGCGAATTTTCTTAATGGATATATCTAGGGAAAGCTAGTATAATCATCACTACCCCCATAAATCAGAACAAAATTTAGACAAATCTATTTGTATCACATGTTCTTCAAATTTTAGGTTAATTATAAAAATGGAGGAGTCATGTAAGTGGATATTTTTCGTTTACGAGAGAATCCCTATCGTATTTGACTCAATAGGAATAATTCCTCGGACACAAGCAAAATCCCTCAACACACATGCACTAGGTAAATCCGAGGGATGTCAAACACATGACGTGGGGAGGAAACCTAGCGAATCAAATAGGGTGGTGTGCTCATGGGTGGGGCTAGCCAGAGCTCGATTTTAGCCTACTCAATCCACTTTTGGCTCGAGCTTGAATATATTATCTGAGCTTGTTTATAGTTAGACCCGACTTGGATTAATTGATAGAAAGCCGAAAGCCCTACTCCATCTTGTGTCCCAATAAAGAATCCTTATAATTTAATATAACTTGTCAAAAATATTCCAAAAAAGGCCTAGTTCGGCCATGCCAAAGTGGCTAAATGGGCAGGCTTGGACTGGACATTTATAGCGAGTCTCGAGGTTGGGCTGGATTCGGGCTTGTGTCATATCGAAGCCCTGCCCAACCAAGCCCATGAACAACCCTAGACCCAACACCTATTCAGGCTAGGCTTCATCACACACACACATGATGGGAGGGGATCACATCACATGCCCTCCCAACCAAATGCCACCTGTCATTCTCCACCCCACCGTTCCTGGTGGGAGCCACCAAGCCGATCATTCGTTCCCTACTCGTTGTCAAATCAAGAAACCCGTACGGGTGCATCACATCACCAAAACACACACACAAGGTCCAAAGTCTACGGCCCCAACTCAACCCAACCCCACCATCAACAAAAGAAACGAGAGAGAGAGAGAGAGAGAGAGAGCGCCCACGCACGGTGTCTCACCCTACAAAGCAAACCAAACCAAAGCAAACCAAATGAAGGACGGAGCCCTCTCTCACTGCCCGTTTCCGTGAGAAAACCCACCTGCCCGTTCTGCCCGCCCTGCCCGACTCGGGCTTCCAAGTTCACCTCTTCCCCTCAAAACCCCATTTCTTCTTCTCTTTCTCCTCTCCTCTCTCTCTCTCGCAAACTCTTGTTGTTGTTGTTGTTCTTCTTCTTCTTTGATCGATCTCTCGATCTCAAAAGCCCTCAATTTCTCTCTTGAAAGCCTTCGAATTCGATTTTTATTGTTACGATTTCTTAAACCGAATTTTGCCCTAATCTCTCGATTTCCCCCCCTTGTTCCGATTTGGGAATTAGGGTTTTTTTATTTTTATTTTTGCGCTTCTGAGACGGTGATGAGCGGCGTTAGAGCGGATCTAGGGTTTTTATTGTGTCCAATTCAAGGATTCTAGGGTTTTGGAGGTGCGGAAGGGGGGATCACCACGGCGGTATTGATGTTAGGCGAAGGGGGTGTCGGATCCGGTGTCGGGGAAGATGCGAGGCGATTATGCATGGGCGGGTTGGTGAGGAGAGGAAGCGGATTCGGCACATGTGTTCGGTCCATCCTGCTGGTTCCACTGTGGTAGATGCCGCCTCTGCTGCTGCCGATTCTTCCGCCCCCGTTTCTTTCTCCAAGGTGCTTGATTTGTGTGGATTTTTTTTTTTTTTTGATGTCTTTGTGATGAATTGTTTTGTGGGGTTGATTGCTTTTTCTGTGAATTGATTCTTGTGGGGAACTTGGAGGTTAAGATTGAGTTTTTTTAATTGCCTTCTTTTGTTTTAATATGTTCTATTGAGTATTGGAGGAATAGAAGCTTGTGTAGAGATTAGGATTGTTTTTTGATTGATTGAATGTGTTGGTTTTAGAGAAATTATATAAGGGGTCTGTCTGTTTGCATGGAATTGAGAATACATAGGAATTATTGGTCAAACAAAGGATTATTGAAGAGGTGAGGGGTGAATGATATAAGGTGGAGATGTAGATGAGACCTTGTTGATTCATTACCCAATTAAAAGGGAGATTAATTGATGGTCATTTGTTAGCTATGGCGTGCATTAGTCTTTCATGGACTCATATTTGAATGAATAAACAACGAGGATGAAGCAATAATTTTTTAATGGACACTATCCCTTTGTTTATTCGTTTTATTGTTGTTGGTCCCTTTTGTATATATCCAAATCATATTGCTTTGAGGCGATTGCACCTATTTTGATTAGAAGAAGAATTTTTTTTAAAAAAATTATTTGACTAACTATTCTATTTGGTGCTAAAATTTGGGTAATAAAGAAATGAGGAGCTTAAATACATGTCGATTAGATATATTGCATGCTCATGCTAACATGGTTGCATGGAGCTACGAGATAGAAAAAAAATTATAAGTATATACATGATAGGACTTATAGCAGCCTAAATAGAACATAATTGGTAATTTTGTTTGAGATGGTTTTTGTACCTATGGACAATTAAAACAGCCCTCTATGATGTATTGAAGGCATACAAGTTCAAGGAACTAGGGAAGGGAAAGATCAATGAAGATCTTGATTCTTGACTGAGCTAGTGAGGAAAGGCATGATAGATAATGGGATTACAGAGACTGTGTCTTTAAATATGATTGAGTGGAAAACTAGAACTTACAAAGCTGACCCTAGATTGGTGGTATAAGGGTCTGATATTGCTATTTCTTTGAGTCCCAAACATTGTGTTGTTCGTTGTTCGTTGCTCTCTCTCTCTCTCTCTCTCTCTCTCTGAGAATGTGTTCATCATCTTCTTCTTTGAAGTTGACATAGAAAATGTAGGTTCCATTCTAAAGTATTCTTAATATTTTTTTTTTAATGGTTATGATAATTTATAGAGCATACTTATGATTGAAACACACCAATTATAGGAAAATTCCTCTATGATATGTTTCCAACACACATTTAAATTTCCTTTAAAGTGAGTTTCGAATCATTGTCCTAATCAGTGCTTTCTCTTTGGTTATCTTTGTTCTTGCCACCACGTGACTTGATAGTTTTGGGGTTTACTTTATTGGATTATATATTTGGAAATGACTTAAATGAAGTTATATAATATGTATGGATGTATATATAATTCTCAAAATGCATAGCTAAAAGAAATAATTTATAATTATTCTTTCAGTGGCTCAATATAGTGAAGCCGTGTACATGTAAGAACAATAAACTAGTGGCTAACTAATATCTGAGTTAATGGTCCCATAATTGATGAGCAAGCCTTCAATCTTACAATTATTTTTCACTTCAAGTACCAAACCCAAAGTTTTCACTTAAATTATTATTATTATTATTATTTTTTGATGTGTATCTCTTTCGGACAAAATCCTATGGATTTTATTTTGAGTAATCAACAGTTTCTCTGAGAGTCGTTTTGTTTTATTTTATTTTATTTTTGTTGTACACCTGTTGATGACAAAATCCTCTAGATTTTATTTGAACCATCAACTTAATTTTGTTAACATTTGTTTTATGCACAAGGGGGGTATGTTAATAATCTTTTAAGCCCATAGTATTTTTATCAAAAAGATCAGGACTTTGTTCATTTGCAGGTGCCGAGTTATTTGGATACATCATTTCTCTTGGATGAATGTCGTGGGAGGATTGAGCAATGATCCTTTTCATGCGTAAGGTGTCAGTTGGAAGTTGTGTTGTGTCTGTATGCAATTGTGTGTAATATGTGGATGGAGGGGAATTGCTGAAGCCAATTGAGTTGAGAAGGTTATTGAATCAATCATGAATCATGATTCATGTAATTGAGTGAGCTAGTATGAAGGAGTTTGTATGTGTTAAACGAGGTGGTTTTTTGCACACATCTAGAGGGTTTCTGTTCTTGATGTTTATATGTTAGCCTTTGTGTATGTTTCATATGCTATAATCCTTATATCTTTTGCTGTTTCTTGTTTCCATGGTTTAAACCATACATATTGATTTTTCTTTCTTTCTAATTTCCTTTTTCAATAGAATACAGTTACCAGTAATAGACATTGATGTAATTTGATAATTGGATTTTCTGGGCTGAGGTATTTGTACCTATGCTAGCTGATCTACTGTAAAGGGCCGTAATTTAAGCTTTAGTAGCTTTACTCTAAGATTCTGTGGTGATCCATGGGAGCTTAAGGCTCACTGGCTTTAGCATTCCAGAGTTCTTCTAGTTAAATGCTTCATGATGTCAAAGAAACTGCATATATATATATATATATGTACGTATGTATGTGTATGTGTCAGTGTATGTGCTTTGTTTAATATTCTTTGCTATGTTGCATTTTCTGTCAGATAGGAAGTTATTACATATGCCGTGTCACCAGTCAAATCAAATCTTCTGATGCCAAGATGAATCAGTTGTCTTATCAGTGTGATGCTTCCTGAGTTGTAGCAGTTTGATGGTGAACAAGTTGGCACCGAAACTGGGATTTGATTCCATGATAATCACGGCATGAGTGGTTTATGTAAACATGAAATGATGCATGACTACTCAGAAGTCTTTGTTGACAAATGATAGCATACCAACTTCAGAATGCACTAGGCCTCAACTTTCAAGATATGCTTGTGCACATTGATATATTCTCCTGTTTTTCTTGTCCATGAGGGGGTGGAGTTCTCCAATATCAATATATCATCATCTTCACATTTATGATTGGCTAATGCCAACAGATCATTTTTTAAAGTACTTCCTATTCCAATGTTTAACAGGGATACCTCGTTGGTATATTGCACTTTCTAGGAAATGATCGACTACTTTGCTTAGGTGCTTGCTGTAAGCTTCCATTGAAACTTCAAATTCCCGTTGATTTTGGTTTTATGTGTACTGAAATAGTTCGTCTTCTATATTTGAATTATATAAACTTCATTGTTTCTTTTTGCATAGTTTACCTCTGTTGCCTTTTGGTGTATGTTGGTTTCTATCTTCCTTTCTCTTGCATTGAACTGCATGAAACAAATTAAATATTAGTGCTTATCAAATACAAATCAGATTGTATGCAGTGTCTGCCTGTAAATCTATCCAAACACAGTTTGCTTATCACAAGTTTTTGGTTAAATGCAGTAATTAAACACAACATTGGTTAAATGCAGTAATTAAACACAACATTATCTTGGATCTCCACTTCTCCTATCCAATTTACCAGAATTTTCTTGCACTGACTTATAATGGTAAAGATGGTCAGTTTATTTCAGGATCCTCCTATGCATATTCCATTCACATCTGTACTTGGATGACTCATGGTCTTGTGATCTAGGTTGTTGATATGATGGGCCTACGTTGGATGGAAAATATCTCAGATTGGAGATCCTAATTGCTCATTCTTGTTATTATTCTATTCTTAAAAATTCACCTGTATGCTAGTGGTTGAAGAGTTGGGATCTTTGCATCTGGGAGATTTCAAGATAATCTATTGTGGTGGTGGTCCTATCAAGTCAGCAATCAGGATTATCAGACCATGGTTCCGCACTAAGGGAACAGGGCTCAGTAGACCATATAATTACAGCAGGGGAGGCCCTGGAGCTATGTGCTGCAGGTGTATCCTGAGAAACACTTTTCAGCTTCTTAATTCAATGTGGATAATCTCTTTGCATAAAGAAGTCTTCTTTCAGCATTGTTATACATTTGACTCCAAACTTGTTTTACTTTACTGAAGTATCTCTTGTCTTTTAGGATGGACGGAAGATCAGTGTTGGTGACACTGCGCTTTTCCAGGCTGGAAATTCACCACCTTTCATTGGAATAATTCGTTCATTAACATCAAATAAGGATTGTCTTAAGTTGGGAGTAAATTGGCTTTACCGACCTGCTGATGTAAAGCTTAGCAAAGGCATCTTGCTGGAAGCTGCCCCAAACGAAGTCTTCTACTCTTTCCATAAGGATGAGATATCTGCTGCATCATTGCTCCATCCGTGCAAAGTCGCGTTTCTTCGTAAAGGTGTTGAACTTCCTTCAGGGATATCCTCATTCGTTTGCAGGAGAGTGTATGACATTCAAAATAAATGTTTATGGTGGTTAACTGATCAGGATTACATCAATGTAAGTGTATTATTTCACATTTCCTCTATTTGGCTGTATGTCATTTATTTATATTTTCCAGCGCTTCCACGTTATTTTCAGGAGCGCCAGGAGGAAGTAGATCAGCTATTAGACAGAACACGACTAGAAATGCATGCAGCTGTGCAGTCTGGAGCACGTTCTCCAAAACCGTTAAATGGTCCAACATCAACACAACAGTCAAAGCCCAGTTCAGATAGCGTGCAGAATAGCACAACCTCATTTCCTTTGCAAGGTAAAGGTAAGAAAAGGGATAGGGTTGATCAGGGCACGGAACCCATTAAGCGAGAGCGCTCTACCAGAACAGATGATGGAGATTCTGGCCATTATAAGCTGGAAAGTACGATAAAAGCTGAGATTGCCAAAATTACTGACAAAGGAGGTCTCATAAACTCTGAAGGAGTTGATCAACTGGTTCATCTCATGCAAGATAAAGCTGATAAGAAAATAGACTTGGCTGGCCGAATAATCCTTGCACACGTAATTTCTGCCACAGACAAGCCTGAATGCCTTGATCGGTTTGTGCAGCTCAGGGGCGTGCATGTATTGAATGAGTGGCTCCAGGAGGCACACAAAGGGAAAGTTGGAGATGGTAATAGCCCTAAGGAAAGTGACAAGTGTGTTGAGGAGTTTCTTCTTGCTCTGCTTCGTGCACTTGATAAATTGCCCGTTAATCTCCATGCTCTACAGACTTCTAACGTTGGCAAGTCTGTTAACAACTTGCGTAGTCATAAAAACTTAGAGATTCAGAAGAAGGCCAGGACCTTGGTTGATACATGGAAGAAACGAGTTGACATGGAAATGAAGATCAATGATGCAAAGTCTGCATCGAATCAGAGTGTTTCATGGTCTGGAAAGTCAGGTTTTTCTGAAGTTACTCATGGAGGAAACAGACGTTCTGGGTCCTCTGAGGTTGCCATAAAAAGCATCATTACACAACCTTCTGCATCAAAAACAGGTGCCATCAAGCTTGGCAATGTGGATATTGTTCCCAAGTCGACATCAGCGCCCCCTGGATCAACGAAGTTCACACCATCTTCTCCCGTGTCAGTGACAGCGGGCTCAAAGGATTCACACTGCAAAATAGGAGGCAGCAGTGGAACCTCAGACATGCCTCTGATGACAATAATGGAGGAGAAGAGCAGCAGTTCGAGTCAATCACAGAATAACAGCCAGTCTTGTTCAAGCGACCATGCTAAAAATGCATGCAAGGAGGATGCTAGGAGCTCTACAGCAGGGTCTATGAATGCTAAGACCTCTAGTGGGGCATCTCGCAGTCGGAAATCAAGCAATGGCTTTCTGGGTTCTGGTGTCCAGAAAGAGAGTATTTTGGGTAAACCAGGTTCTTTGAACAGGAATACCACACATGATAAAAATTTACAGGCTGGACCAACCTGTGAAAGATCAGTTGATAACCCTCCAGATCATGGTAACAGTCACAGACTAATTGTTAGGCTTCCAAATCCGGGCCGTAGTCCTGCACGGAGTGCCAGTGGAGGTTCTTTTGATGACCCGTCTGTTATAGTTAGCAGAGCTTCTTCTCCTGGAGTTTCTGATAAACACGATCACCATGATCGGAAAACAAAGGGAAAGGGTGATAATTGTCGGTTTAATATATCTGCAGGTGTGAATACAGAATCATGGCAAAGCAATGATGTGAAGAATGGATTATCTGGGTCTGATGAAGGTGACAGATCACCTGCAGCTGTTTCTGATGAAGAACGCATTAGAAGTAATGTTGAAAATGTGAAATTGGATTCATCTAAAGCCACCTGCTCATCATCAGGAAATGAAAAGGGGGATCTACCAAAGTCTGGGAAACCACTTGATGCGTCTTTCTCCATAAATGCGTTGATCGAAAGCTGTAAGTACTCTGAAGCTAGTTCATCTTTATCAGTAGGTGATGATCTTGGGATGAATCTGCTTGCCAGTGTGGCTACTGGGGAAATATCCAAATCTGAACCTGTTTCTCCAAATGGCTCTCCTGAGATGCACTCACCTACACGGGAGGACACTCTGATGAGTGACTCTGTCAAGTTGAGGTCATCACATGATGATCTTGCAACTCATGGTCACCAACAACTCGATGACAATGCTGATAGTGACCCTGAGAAGCTGGTTAAGAGTGCTGGTGCTTCGCTGGTTAGGGATGCAGCACAACAAATTGGCGCACATGAAACATGTAATATTTCGGGTGAGAATAAGGGTATGTTGCCATCCTCGGAACATAAAGCAGCAAGCAAGCATACTGAAGAATTCCTCCCTTCCAGTGTGGAGTTGAATCAAACTGCAGATCCCTCTTTGAAGTTTGATGGTGAACCTGATAGAACTACAGCTGATGGTGGGGCGCGTTCGACTGGTTCAACAGCTATTGAAACTCCTCACAAAGATTTGAAAGAAGAGATTACTATAGGTGAAGGAACCAACCAACTTCATGAGAGAAGCACAATAAGCATCAGTGGGGAGAGAGTTGATGGTGCTAAGGTAGTGAATGGATCGCTCGAAGATATCAAAAAGGTTGACTTGGCATGTGAAAAGGTTGTAGAGAGTAGCATGGTAGTATCTGATTCTGTTCATACTTCTTCGAGTGATCAATGTGATATTGGCCAGGTTACTACTGCATGTATACAGGTTGACAAGGAAGCTGTTGAAGAATCTTCATCTCGTCTGATGGATGGTGAAAAGATGGATGTAGAGCTTGAAAAATTGTCTGATGGGGCTGCATTGATGAAGCAGCTACCTCTTGTTGTCACAAATCATGCTGAGGCTTTAGGAAGGAATGAGGATGCTGTAGCTCCTTGTAATATTCCTTGCCTAGAGAACACGGGGGAATCCAAGCCTGAAAAGATTAATTGCATGGATACAATAACTAGATTGGACCCAAGTGATGTTGAAAGGATAGGTCAAACCACACTTGAAATTACGAAAACCAGTGGCAGTGATGAGACCTCAGAAAGAAAAGAAACCCTTGAACATTGTCCTAGTGGGTCTGCTCCGGATGAGGAATTACAGACCATTCCAGCCCAAGAAACTGATCAATGCAAGAAGTCTATGGGATCCAAGTTATCTGGTGTTGAAGCAGATGAAACAGAAGAATGTGTGTCTACTGCAGAAGTTTCTTCTTTCTCTAATGCTACCGGATCAGACACAGCTGCGAAGCTTGATTTTGATTTGAACGAAGGGTTTCCTGCTGATGAAGGGAACCCAAGTGACCCAGTTATGTCCATTGCACCAGGATGTACATCTGCAGTTCAATTGTCAAGTCCAATGCCCTATCCAGTTTCTCCTTTAACTAGTAGCTTGCCTGCCTCAATCACAGTGGCTGCTGCTGCGAAGGGGCCTTTTGTTCATGCTGAGAATCTGTTGAGGTGTAAAGGGGAGCTTGGATGGAAAGGATCAGCTGCTACCAGTGCATTCCGGCCAGCAGAGCCTCGAAAGGTTCTGGAGATGCTACTGAGCGCCACTGATGTCACTTCCTATGATAATGCTCCTGGGAAGCACTGTCGACCTCCACTGGATATTGATCTGAATGTGCCTGATGAAAGAATTCTTGAAGATGTGACTTCTCGGAGTTCAGTCCAGGAGTCAGGATCTGGATTGGGAACTGCCATTAATAACCATGACTTGGGACGCAATGCTATCTTCAGTTCTCCAACTGTTCGCAGTGCTGGAGGACTGGATCTGGATTTGAACAGAGCAGATGAAGGTACAGAGAATGGGCAGCTCTCAGTGAGCACCACTTGGAGATATGAACTTTCGCCTGTTATATCATCATCATCTGGCGGGTTCTCTAATGGCGAGGTGAATATCCTGAGGGACTTTGATCTGAACAATGGGCCGGGCCTTGATGAAGTGGGTGCAGAATCAGCACAACGGAATCAGCATGCTAAGAGCAGTGGGCCATCTACGTCACATGTTGCTGGCCTTAGAATGAACAATCCCGAATTCGGGAGCATCTCTTCATGGTTCCCTCCTGGTTCCTCGTATCCACCTGTTAACATCCCATCACTCTTACAAGATAGGGGAGAGCAGACTTACCCTTTTGTGGCGACAACTGGGCCACATAGGATGCTGGGACCACCTGCTGGCGGCACCTTTGGAGGTGATCTATACAGGGGTCCAGTTCTATCCTCTTCTCCTGCTATGGGTTTCCCTCCTGCTGCACCATTTCCATATGGTAGTTACCCTTTTGGCAACAGTTTTCCTCTGGCCTCAACATCTTTTGCTGGTGGGTCAACAACATTCGTGGATTCCTCATCTGGAGGGGCCTCATGCTTTCCAGCTGTCCCTTCCCAACTAGTGGGACCTGCTGGTGTTGTGTCATCTCATTATCCAAGGCCTTATATGATGGGCCTTCCAGAGGGTACTGGTGGTGGAGCGGAAAGCAGCCGGAAGTGGGGAAGGCAGAGTTTAGATCTCAATGCAGGTCCAGGAAGCACAGATGTGGTTGGGAGAGATGAGAGGTTGACTTCAATTTCAGGGCAACTCTCTGTTGCCAATCCCCAGGGATTAACAGAGGAGCAGGCAAGGGCTTACCAGACCACAGGCGGTCCTATGAGGAGGAAGGAGCCCGAAGGAGGGTGGGAACCTGATAGGTTTAGTTACAAACAACCTTCACGGCAGTAGCTGGGGTTCAACTGGGAAACAAATCTACAATGCCCGAGGGCCAGGTGAGCTACCAGTTCTTTTTTTTTTCCCATCCTTATAGCTGTAAGAATGTTGATGTTTATAGTATGTATTCTCTCTACTCTGGTGCCCAAGGATGAGTTTATACATTGAATTGCAGGAGCAGGTATATGTGGGAGTCTCTTCTTTTTATCTTGCTATCTTATAAGTTATACACAGACTTGTCCACACACATCCTGCGGCTTGCCTCAAGGATTGTGGGGGAACCCTTTCAGAAACTCTTACCATGTAATTCCTGTAAATGTTAGAGATTCCATGCATTCCTTGAAATGAATTTCTTGCTTTCAACAAGTTTCTGCCTGGTTTTTCTTTCTTCCCAGACCAGGTTGTCAGTTGATCAATTTCTTAGAGGGATGATCAGCAGGTATTGGAGGATGGTTGGGTAAGTCTCTTCTTTTAATGGCATATCTTCATACCAGCACCATCTGTTGAATCAACTGTAATTAAAAAGAATAGGTTGCTGGAGCTGTTCATTTCTTAATCTGTTTCATCAATCAACAATTCCCTTTGTAGATATTTACTGCTGAAATGGGTGCATGTATGTTCGGAATGCCCCCCCTACACTACTGCTGTATCTTAGTGATAGTTTGGATTGATAGTTTGGATCTCATTAACTTTACCATAAATGGTGGGAATGTTCGCTTCTGTTAACATTTTAACCCAGCGTGATTATGATTATTTTTCTTAAATCTATTTATTCCCACTTATGCAGGACTCTAGTTCTCTTGGATACCTCTTGACTCTTTTCAAACTTACATGTGCATTTTCACATTATCACCCTTTTCATCCATCTCTTGCGTGTATATATTGCTAATGTTGATATGCGGCGCTGTGGCTATATTGCTAATGTTGCAAACTGGTGTTTGCATACATATGCTTGTTATAACCTCGGGTCGTACACTTTTTTCTTAGCTTGCATTACAAGGACAAGTTTCTTGAAGAGGCCTCATTTCGGTTGGGTTTGCATTTTCACCTGATGTGTTACCCACTGTTATTGGGTGTGAATCAGTCGGACACAGTCCTGGACTAGTAGCTGCACAAGCATCCAGGCCGAATCCTGTGGGAGAGTGGCATGAAGGTTGAATTCAATTTTGAATGTTTTATGATTCTTACGATGAGCTGTCTTGTGGATTTGGGTAAATCCAGCACATTGACACGTTGAAATGTTAAATCTTATCATAACAGGTCCATGCAGTTCAGCCTAAATTATTGCCGGAAGTGATTGGGAAAGAATTTGATTGCTTGAGAAAACCGTAGTTTCAGGAACTAAGAAGAAATGCCATCTCATTCTTAAGTCCACAATGGAAATTCAAATCTTATTATCGCTATCCTTCAGCCAATATTAAGGCTGTTTGCAGATTGGAAAAAAATTCAGCCATTTGAATGCTAATCTGAATATAGCAGTCACATGTCTCAGATGTGTTGCAGTTAATCCGATGCTGGCAGGCAATGATGATCTTATTATAGGCTTATTAACTTTTTTTGTTTTAACTTTCCAATCTGGAGGGCCAAATCTAGCACAAGCAAGTTTTGTCTAATTTTAAAGGGCCCCACAGTTTTGAAATATGAGAAAAACGAGAGAGAGAAGATTGGCCAAGTAGAGGGCTGAGTGTAAGTTTTAAAAGAGTCAACTGAGGCACGAATTGGTGGCAAATATTTAGGCAGTAGAAGGGATTTGCAATTCGTTTAGTTGTGTTAAAGGCAGCATCATGTCAAAGAAACCTGATGCGTCTGAAGGTGAGTGGGAATTTAAAGTTTGTCCATTTCTTTATACCTCCTCGTAAGAGTGAAATCACAAAGCTATTGAAGATGGGTCTGTATGACCATACTAATGGTTAGGGTTCGTTAATATTTTCAGTAGCAAAACACGTCGATATGATGATGCATGGTACATTTCAAAGATCCTTGTAACGTTAGGCCAATAGGAATGTTTCATGCATGTGTGTAGGATGATGCTTTGAAATGGAAGAAATTTTGGTGATTTGCTCAAAATAGATGTCTCCTTTTATTGATCTTTTTCTAACTTTCATTAAAATATACAGTTGGGTTACCATCAAGAAACTTGTGCATAGAACAGTGAGATTCGGTGAGAGGGCCAATCAACTGGAAGACACATTTATGCTAAGTGGGTCAGATTTTAATACTTTGCCTCATTGTAGAGCTTGACACCAAGTTTCCCATGATTTATGCATGCGCAACTCACGCACAACTACGTGGGACCAATGACCCACATCATACTTGTACATTTCACAACTCAAATCCCAACTCTTCCAAAGTCTCGAGACTCAACCCTCTTTTTAGCAGTGAAATTTCAAACTGCTAAAAATAAATGCGTTCACCTCTCTTGTCCATTGGAATTTGCGCAAAAAAAAAAAAAAAATCCACATTTTTACATGCAAATAAAAAAATATAGATGGTCCTATATTATAGCTCAACTGGTCGGGACATCCATGCCAGCCTAATAATATAGGGGCCAAGAGTGCATGGGTTGAAAGAAAAAATAAGATAAAATAAGATTTAAATAAAAAAAAAAAAAAAGGGCTTGATCATGTGTTTCGCATGCAATCAATTTGAAGGACCCATCTCATGTAGGAGTTAAATTTTTTACCCACAACCGGTATATGAAAACATTTAACGAAACGGTTTGGATTTCAATGAGCAACACCAATAATGTAATTATAGGCCCTTGTTAGGTGACCATGGTGGCTCTCAAAACTCCCTTCGAAAACCAGGATTGATTCTCACTCTAATTTCTCTCACACCGCCCATGAATACAAGAGACTCTCATCAACATTTCTTCCATGTGCTAAAATAAAAATATCCATGACCACGGGCATGAAATCCTCCCCTTCTTAGTATCTCCCAACCGCACAATAGGAAAGGATGGATGAGGCCATATGGAAAATGAGGCTGCCTTCGTTATGGATTGATTGCAAAAGGTGTAGGCGGCATGCAGGTGCCATCATCTTCTACAACAAACCCATCTATCATCTCACCCAAACAAGACATTGAAGAAGGGTTTTCACCAATAATCAAATACAAAAGAGGGTAAGATACCCAATGTCTTGTTTTGACTGAATATGATTTCTTCATTTTAATACCAGTGTGTTTTCTGTTGTAATTGGCTTGGCCATGTCATCAACGACTTGTGTCGTTTACCAAGGAAAAAAAAAAAACCAAAGTTGAGTCAGACAATGAACATGTTATCGTATGCCCAAAATTCCCTCAATGGATGAGACAAAGAATGGAGATTAAGAAAGCTTGACCTCTAAATATCAGGTCTACTGCCCTTTCACCTGAGGATGGGATTTGGTCAGGTTTTTAGTCAGGACCAGCCAGACCCAGAAAACATTCATGTCTAATGAATCAAGGTCCACATCCCAGTTGGCTTCGCCAGTTTTGGGCCCCATGCCCGAACCTTAAGAAGCAATTGAGAACATATGGAATTTATATAAATCATATTAACAAAAAAGGGAGAAAATTGAAAAATTCCATTATACAATCGCAAAAAGGACCCAAGACAAAACATGCATTTATCAAATGCATGGGTTTACTTCCTACATGGCCGATGAAGTTTAGAAGGTAACCAGTATTTGCTAATAACTCAAAAGACAGGAATAAAATCTTCAATATCAGTTGCTTGGTGAATCTTAGCAGGCCATTCAAAAGGTAATAGTACCACAATGCAGAAGTAGTTTTAGAGCACTTCAAATACAGAAAATGGGGTGGGGTAAGAAAATGCGTTCCTTTCACAAACAAGTATAGAGCTTGTTTAATAGTAACTTGGTATGTAGCTTACCACCTTATAAGATTAAACAAGACTGCGATTTCCTTTTAACTGAATCGAAGTAAAGACATCGAAGGCTAATTCACACATTCTGGAGAGGAAGGTTTGCAATTGTTAAGATTAAATTCATCAGGCTAAAGTTTCTAAAACATATAGAGTCACAAATCTAGCTGGGCAGTATGACAAACATCATTTATGACTTCTTGAAGAGAGGGAAAAAAAAAAAAGGCAATTAGCATCAAAGACTTAAAGCCGATCAATTTAATTGGCAGCATGTATAAAACTTTTGGCTAATGTTTTGGTATCTCAACCTAGGGCAATGCCAGAGGCACTTAAATTCTTATTGCAAGAGACTTCAAACAATTAACATACTTTAGGTGTTACATGAATATATTGGCTTAAATCACAAAACATCTATTTTTCCATCTGTAGCAAAAATTCATTTGCCTACATGGAACACAAAGCATATTAGACATGTATACTGTTTAGGAAAGGCCAGACCATTCCTAACCTAGAAACTGTCCAGCCTGTGGGGCCCACATGGCCCCAAAGGTGGGGATTTGCATTTATAAACCCGTGCTCCAAACTTGGCATAACCACAGGCAAACCTCTGTTGGATGAGACAAGTTACCTTCTTAACTCTACGATTATCATCCCAATGCTAGAGGCAGTTGACACGAGCCCTGTTTTCTTCTCAAACTTTCAAAATCCATTCTTCTGCTAGCAAAGAAGAGTTCCCTCAAGACACCTTCCCATGGAATGTCTCAGGCTGTGGGGCCCAATTAGAAGCATATGAATCATGAGGGGGTAAGAGATTTGAAAGGTCTTCCCCATGGAGGTACAATTTTGAGGACCTCAAAGTTGGCCGAATTCTAGCCTTCAGATAAAGTTGGACGGGTGTCAAATTTTTTGTGATCAACTACAGGCCCACAAATTTCAGATGAGTGTCAAACTTAGGCTGGGTACTCTACTCCTAGACATTACTAAAAGCTTATGAAGAACACTAGAAAGAAAATAAATACCAAATGAAGCTCAGTACTACAGAAAGCTTGTGAAGAAGAAAATCTCTCTAATTTAGGCTGTGTAATCAACTCCAAAAAAAGCACAAAAAGCTAATGAAGAACACTAGGAATAAAAGCTCTCTCTCCCGCACACAGCAGAAGCTTTATTTGTTACTGATATTAGGAATTGTTGTCACTCGACAATGACGATGCATCCATCTCTGGCGGAAGAAGCTTAATTAAGGATGACTAGCAAGGTAATCATGTCTCAGTCTCATTTAAAAAGCTGCCGAAGCAATGGGGTTTCCGAAGATAACGATAGAAAGTGGTCCTCACAATATGATGTACGAGAATGACATCGGTTTGAACTTAAAAAAAAGTAAGAGGATAAGTTTGACTCACATAACTCTTTTTTTTTTTTTTTTTTGAATGGTACTCACGTAACTTACTAGGCAGGAACTTCTCATGTGGCTTTATGGAGACTTTCTTGTCTGGGAGAAAACTTTTGTTCTCCGAGACAAGAAGCCCTTTCGTACAAAAACTGCAACATGTGAGGTGGAGCCCATACGTGACTGCAGTTGGGCCTGAATGGGGCACTTGACTTTAGACTTCTTGAATCAGGAGATAAAAAGGAGATATTTAATATATCCTTCCACTTTTGAAGGTTCACAACTTTGAAGAAATAGCACTTGGTGTTCACAGTGATCATTTTAAATGGAGAGATCCAGCAATCAAGGGGAGAAATTCATTCATTGAGGAGAACTAGATCAGTAATGTATGATGAGGATGGTAAATCCAGGAAGAGGAAAATACAGTTTCTATTGACAGTGATCAAGAGGAAGTTGAGGTCTCAAAATCCCTAGGGCTTGGAGGGTAATCTTGGAAGCAAAGGCAAATCCTCCTATCATCCATGAACAAGGCATTGGTGATTTGCAACAGCATTTTCAATAGAGTGATGGGATGGAAGTGGTTAACTGTGTTACTGAAAGGAATGAACCATTAAAATGAACAGATTTATTGTATCTAAAGGAAAACCACCTTCAAGGGGTGAGATGAATAAATTCAAGTTGCATGAATGGGGCAAGAGAAATTTAATTCATCACTTAAAGAAAGCAGTAAGGAGCAATGGGTATATTCAGCAAGCTGTTCGGACTATTAATAATAACAGCAATGGTGGAACTGAGGGGGATGATTCTATAAAGAAGCAAGAGACAGTTGCAGAAGAAGGAAAACAAAGGATAAATGATTAGATGGAATAGCAGAATTGGAGATAAATGAGGTTCTCTTTCCTGAAAGAGCAGATAACAGGAACAGAAAGGTGTCCCAGTAAAGATGGCAACATGAATATTTAGGGATAGGGTTCCCTGAAACAAAATAAGAAGAAGAAGGGTTCCATATTAAGGGCTTGATTTCCAAGAACAAGGTTGAAGTGGAGAGGTATTGAGGACAATTCAAAAGACAGATAAAGGTACCTGAGGAAAAGATATTTTCAGATAAAAAATTTTCTTTTACCCTTTTTTTTTATTGGTCATCTGTGACATCAGCGTAGCAGATTATTGCAAGTTGCTGCAATTAGGTCAGCTAATGGAAACTTAGTGTCATGGACTTTGGAGGAAACCAAAGGGAAATTCTACTTTAACTATAATTTCAAATGCGTGGAAGGTGGTTTCAAATGGGCCTTCATATTGTTTATGTTCCAAACAAGGTTCATA
Source organism: Umbellularia californica (assembly GCA_028538565.1). NCBI lineage: Eukaryota > Viridiplantae > Streptophyta > Magnoliopsida > Laurales > Lauraceae > Umbellularia > Umbellularia californica. Next base: position 53,277,514 of record JAPQWN010000004.1, on the reverse strand, counting down.
GAAGAGAGAATAATATGGAAAAAACTGGTTGAGATCAACTATCATTTAATGCTTCCACGATGCACTGGTGGTGACCTCAATATCATCCACTTTCCCTATGAGAAACTGGGTCTCTAGAATCAATTCTGATAGAAGGAAGTGGAATGATTTGCGTATTGGGGTAGTTGTTTCACTTGGACAAACAATCAGGAAGGATTTCAAAGTGTAAATGGGGCATTCATCTAAGTGAATAAAACTATAAAAGACTAAGGTAGCATTTGGTTTGCTGGAATGGTTGTAGGCAGGAATGGAATGGAGACCGGAATGACAATGGAATGGAATGAGGCAGGAATAGTCAATTCCATTCCAGCGTTTGGTACGCTGAGGAATTAACCCAGTAATGGAATTCTGATTCCTATTCTTGCGTTTGGTACGCTGGAATGTTGCCTGGAATGGAATCAAATTTACATAAGATTGACCAAAATACCCTTGTTAGATTCTACTGTCACATTTGCATTGTTTGTGGTGGATGATTTGGGGGTGGGCCCCATAAAGTGTAGTGAAAAAGTTTATAATTTCTCATAATAATATATTATTATATTATATTATACTATTTGGGGGTGGGCCCCACAATGTGTAGTGAAAAAGTTTGCATTATAATATTTTGGGGTGGGCCCCACAAAGGTGTAGTGAAAAATTTTGCAATTTCTCAAAATAATATATTCTTATATTATATTATAATATTTGGGGGTGGGCCCTACAATGGTTGGTTGAAAAAACCATGCAACATAGCCTCTTTTATAATAGTATAGATAGATATAATATTTTGGGTGGGCCCCACAATGGTTGGGTGAAAAAGATATTATATTATTATTATTATGATATAATAATATATTATTATATTTTATTATAATATTTTGGGTGGGCCCCACAATGGTTGGGTGAAAAAGATATTATATTATTATTATTATGATATAATAATAATATTACAAGCGAGGGTATTTTGGTCTCAACAAAAAGTTAGAAAGGAATGGAATGGTGATTCGTTCCGTTCTTGGATGGAATGGTGATTCCCTCACATAAAGGAATGGGATACCGAAGGTAATGGCCATTCCGCCCCTTTTTGGCGAACCAAACGCTAGAATGGTCATTCCGTTGGAATGACCATTCCATTCCGACGTGAAACGGAATGACCATTCCATTCCGACGTCCATTCACGTGAACCAAACGCTACCTAAAGAATAAATCTAAGAGGGGTGTCTCAATCTCTTCCTACACCAACATTGAACCATAATCTGGTGCTTCTTGAATTGGATAAAAAGAAATGGGGCCCAACTCAATTCCGGTTTCAGAATTGCCAATGGCGACAGAAGGCTTTCATGAATTGGTAGCCTCTGTGTGGAATAATTTCCAGTTGAAGGATTGCTTGGCTACAGTAGCTAAAAAGATGTTCAAAGGAAGAATCAAGGAGCAGAATGCTTCCACTTTTGATAATAAGTATGTAACCTGCAAGATGTTCTTTTCGGGTAAGCTCGCGATAGAGAGGGAAGTTAAAGATGTGTTAGAGGTGATAGAGAGAGAACAAGACACTTGATTAAGGTTGATTAAGGTCCAGACCCCAAATCAAAGCACGAAGAGGGCACACCCAAGGAGCGTCCAATTCACACATCCAGCAAGAGAAATCTTAAAGCAAATCGTATTCATTAAATCAATGTACTTATATAATTGACTGGTTGTCCTACCTTCGCTCAAATAAAAAAAAAAAACCAAACTAGGAGTATAGTTTCCTAAATAACTAGGAAACAAAAACTTTTATTATTAACTACTTCCAACTAGGACTCTTCTATATCTTCTAAAATCAACTAGATTCTAAACGATTATGCGTTTTTACAACTTTTGGAAAAACTACTAAATTAAAAAAAATGAAAATAAATAGACTTCTAAAACTCCACTCACTATTCATGGTGGTCCAATCTCTTCTCGTTAATTGTGACTAAACTCCCAGGTCCCATATCCTAACAGGATGAAAGATTTATATTTAGTGAAGTAGAAGCTGTTAAAGATGTTCTTTTACCAGTAGATTGGGTATTAAGGAAGCCAAGAGGGTTTGCGTTTGCCAGGTAAACGACAAGCTGAAGCACCATGAGTATTTTGGTAATTAACGCTTGGGAAGTAGGAAGATCTTTAAACAGTGTGCACCTAGCACAATATGGCCCTCAATCAAGGCATTCCAGGTAGAAGGATGGAGTTGGAGGGTTCAGAGTCAGTAATGGGAACTTTAAAGCTAGCTGTGTCAACTAAGAGATTCAAACAAAAATGTTAAAGGAGAAGCGTCATGGCTTAATGTTCTAATAGCATCACGAAGGAGAGGTTGAATCCAAGGGAGTGCATTGCTAAAATCTGTGAAAGTTTCCAAGGGAGTGTCCAATCCACTGAAATATTCCTTCATGGTACTCTGCTTGCTACAGTTGCAAGACTTGATGCGTGGAATACAGTAAAGGGACAAAGTGTAGATGGGGCGATGATATAGGGTTTACATTAAACAAACTTAATTTGCTTTAATGGGGGATTATCCCATCCTCTAAAAGGGCCTTTGAGGATTTTAGCGACAGGTTTATCCGCTAGAACATTAGACAGATGAATGAAGTTTTAGGGGCAGTTCTTAAAGCTGCATGGATTCAATTACGCTGGGTGTTTTCCATGCATGGACAGCAGAGACATCGAAAGCTCTCTGGGTTCTTGCTTAGGACACGTAATTGACATTGATGAAAAATCAGCCCATAGATCTGTGGTGGAAATTGCTGGAATGTGTATTCTTTGTACGCAGCTCAGCAAAACTTTTCTCATGATTAGATAGCGTTCGTTTTGAGATCAGAGTGGAATTCGAAAATCCAAAAGGATAGATTCCTGTGCTTGTCAGAAAAGTTATTTCCAGGGGAAATTCCGATTCTCAAGTCGGAGACAATGCTGATACGGTCTCAAGAGGGACGCAATCAAGGAGAGAGGAAAGGACTTTGATGACACCCCATGTAAAATGATGTTTCAACAGCAGGAGATGTCGCTCAGTGATTAAAAAGGAAATAATCTTGGGAGTAATCCCTGAGTGCTCACAATGGACATCCTTGCCAGGCTGTGGATACGGAAAGAATTTATTTGGAAGGGAGGAAGAGAACTATAGATGGAACGCACGATCCAAATCAGTGAAATGGTATGAATGCCGACAGCAAGAGTACTAGAAGCATAATTCCAAGAATTTTGGTGGAACAATCTCATCTTGAGAATTAGAAAGGACCACCATCATATTTAGGGACACCTCACAAGTATTCAACGGGCTTGAATTTTGAAATCAATCAAAGGGCCAGATAATTACAACTAGCCCAGGAAAAACAGTAAGTTTCTGGAGGGTTTGAAATCAATCAAAGGGCCAGATTATTAAAACTAGCTCAGGAAAAAGAGTCAGTTTCTGGAAACTACTCCATGAATTGTTTAACAAATGTTTGGAAAGGGACTGAAGCAAGAGCCCAATAAACCCAAAACCTTGCCTGAAACTATTACATTTTAATCCAGGCCCATCTTGTGGGGTTTCACAGTCAGCAAATGCAATTCCAGTTTGAGAGAGAATCCTGTAAAAAAAATCATCTTTTGAAAAAGCTCATAAAGTTCCTGTATTTGACTTCATAAAGAAAGTAAGGAGCAAGGTGGAGATTTTATCTATTGTTCTTGTTAACACCAGCTGACACCATGACACGACCAGAAAAGGATGAATGGAATTGATGGAAAACTTGAATGATCATCAATCAAAGGGATCATCCAAGTTTCCATCAATTCCATTCATCCTTTTCTGGTCGTGTCATGGTGTCAGTTCTATGAAAGATGAAGGCATAAATGCGTATGCTATTGAAGTTCTTAGGTAATTTGGTGATCAATCCAGGTGTGGTATCTTAATAACTCATCCTTTGATTCTGCTACCAGTGGTCGTCGTTCTCAAGGGGTGAAGGATTTATTATTCAATAAGATTACTGTGGAGAAGATTGAGAAGAAAATTCATGAAATAGCTGATATTATGGGTGTTCCTGTCAAGAGTAGGAGAAAATTCTTCATAGGACAGTCCATCATTCTTTTGAAAGGAACAAACAATTGGGTGACAGCAATGATGATTCTCCTTTAAGGATTATCGGCTAAATGAGATCCAGAATGAGCTGGGCTGACACGGCCAGTAAGAAGATAATAGTGATTAGAATGAGGAAGCATTTGAAAGTGAAGATGGCGACAATAACCATGATTAGTGGAGTGAAAATGACACAGATAAAATGTTGAAGGTTGAAAAGACTTCCTTTGGTAAAAATGATGATATGTGAGGCTTAATAAAAGGTTTTTCAAACAAGAATCAGAAAAAAATTCCCTAATAGGAGAGGAAAACGTGTTAAGAAATTTACATAGGTTGATAAATTATGACCAGCTATTCAAGATTAAATAGAGGGGAGCTTTAGTTGTCTATTGTAAGATTTTGGTGTCCGTCCAGATTGGGGTAGTATTAGTAGAATTTTATTTTATTTTATTTTGATGTAGTTGTGCACTTTGTAATATTGGTTTTGGGTGAAATACATTAATTGTACCATTTAATAACCAAACAATTCTAAAACAAGCCATCAAAGGCGTGGTCCCCTTGCAACTTAGCATGTGACTGAAACAATCTTTTCTGTTGTCATCTTCTAGTTTCTTTGTGTTCCAAACTGAAACTGCCATTCCTTTCTTTTTCTTTTCTTTTGTTTTTTTTTTTTTTCTGCGGTTGTATAAGGGAATAGAGTAGTGATATCGTGAGTCAAATATTGTGACATAAGGGTATTTTTGCCATTTCACAATGCATATGTTTGGTACGAAGCACTCTATAGTAAAGATTTGAAGTGTAATCACTGGCACGTATAATTAGGGCCTAAGCCTTATTTGCAGGTAAAAAATTCTTCATTTTTTCTTTTGAATGATGACTTTTATTAATAAAAAAAATACAGTATAGGAGAGATACAGTAGTTTTTTTTTTTTTTTTTTTTTTTTTTTTTTTTAAAGGTGACTTAGCATTGCTCAAAGACTGTACGGTATAAGAGGGCTATATCATCAAAAAAAGCCCCTACAAAAACACAGGGAAGAGCTGTGCAAAAAGATTTGAAACCCAAAACAATGGGCACCAACAAAAACAAAAGGAAATTAAGTAGGGCCATAAATGAGAGAAGAAGGTTTAAAAACTCCCTCTTTGGCCAGTTTATCCACCTCCGCATTTGTCGATCTCATAATGTGATTGAACTCAATGTTCAAATCACCCGCCAACTGAAGCACCTCTTCAATAATGTTTGCTAGATACCATGGAGGTGAAGAAGACCGAGTCACCCACTGTATAACACAAGAAGAGTCCCTTTCTACAAAGAGTCGTTGAGATTGTAAGCGGGAAGCTTCTCGAAGACCAATGTGCGAGGCAAGTAGTTCCGCTTTGTTGATTGAACAAACACCTGTTGGGCCAGAGTAAGACAAAATAATTATCCCATCTTCGCTACGGATAACACCACTAACACTTGCAATACCCGGATTACTTGTAGTGCTCCCATCAAAATTTAGCTTCAAAGCTCCAAGTGGAGGCGGGTGCCATCTGGAGAAGATGCGCCTAGAAATACGGCGGGATCTGGCTACTTCATACCAATTGTGAATAATGGAGCTTATCGATATTCCTTTAGGGCCCGTTTGGCACTTTACTAATACAATTAAAGTCAGGTAAAGTCTCCTTTTTTCAGACAAGATGTCACATCAAATGCACTTTATTCAAAACCCCCTCCATCTTTTTCATACAAAAAGTCAAAAAGTAACTACCTTTATCCACTAAAATACAAAAAAACTCCATTTTTCCATACAAAAAGTCAAAAAGATTCCATAACAAACAACTAAAACCAAAATACCATCATAACCCACTTATATTTTATTCTTTCTTCAAAATCAACTTTACTTGACTTGACTATATTAGTTGAGTTACCAAACTGGCCCTTAAGTAAAGGTAGAGGGGAGACCCAAAGAGCCACCAGACGCTTGACATTATCCATTATCCTGGTAGCATCTGAGGACTTACCTTCAAAGCACCGCAAATTTCTTTCTTTCCATAAGACCAAATTGCTGCTAAGAACAAGAGCTTGTGCATAACCCTTCCTCTTTTAAAGCCTACCCCTAACCTCCAAAAGTCAAACAAAGAAGGGATAGAATTCGAAAGAGGGCCACAAGAATGGAACCAAGACAAAATCGATCTCCAAATGCAATGGGCAAGGAGACAATTAAGAAGCAAATGGTCTATAGATTCCTCACTAGCCAGGCATATTAGACATGCATTAACTACAATCACTTAACGTCGACGTAAGTTGTCCATTGCTAGTATCCCACCGAGCAATGCAGTCCATCCAAAAACTATTACTCTAGGCAGTGCTTTCACGCTCCACAAGCTGCCCCAGAAAGAATGGCTTTCTACCACCACTTCAGACATCGAAGAGAAGAAGATACTGAAAAAAGGCCATCAAAGGAAGCCATCCAGATTCTTCTATCTTTGCCCTCCTTAGGGCCAGTTTGGTAACTACTAATATAGTTAAGTCAAGTAAAGTTGATTTTAAAGAAAGAATAAAATATAAGTGGGTTATGATGGTATTTTGTTTTTAGTTGTCTGTTATGGAATCTTTTTGACTTTTTGTATGGAAAAGTGGAGTTTTTTTGTATTTTAGTGGATAAAGGTAGTTGCTTTTTGACTTTTTGTATGAAAAAGATGGAGGGAGTTTTGCATAAAGTGCATTTGATGTGACATCTTGTCTAGAAAATGGAGACTTTACTTGACTTTAATTGTATTAGTAAAGTGCCAAACGAGCCCTTAGGGATGAAGACATTCCCAAGGACTGCTAGCATAGAGCAGAATTGGGACGACTCCACCTCTTTCAAATTTATTCTGAACGTAGGCCCCCAACTGATTTGATCACCTTTTCTCTCCATGTATTCGATAACTTTAGCTTCCTGGTTAGTAGCACAGTTGAACAACTCTGGAAAGGTATAGGCCAACGTATTCTCCCCAGCCCATAGATTAGTCCATTTGGTAGAAAGAGGCACCGATATGTCTAGCTAAGTCCCAAATTTCTTTTGCCATAGTCTGCTAATCTCCATGGAGGCTTGCTTCGGCCAAAAGCCCAATGTATCAAAAAGAATCACCCTCCACCATGACATTCCAAAGATTTAGATAGGCTTCATGAAGCTTAGTCCTCATAGCCAACTTTTACACTTTGTTAATTAAACAAAGTCCCGCCAGGCTCAAGAATGACAAATATGCTTTGTAAGTAGTCTCGAATAAATAACTCCTCCAATGCCCACTAACCCCTATCTAGCAAGATAATTGATTGGCATGTAATCTCTAAAAGAGGAAAGAAAATTCTATTTGAAAAAAAAAGAGACAACTTGTAATTATCTCATTAAGAGGAAAGGAAATCCTATCGAGGATCCCTCCACATTTGGCAACCAAATCCTCAAGGAAAAGATTTTATGATTTCCACAAGTCATGCAAAACCCATGTTTAGCAATTATAAATCCTCGAGGATTTGGACATATGGAAATTCTCATTTTTAAGGATTTTTAGATCCGACCCCCACCGGATTTGGAAATCCTCACTTTTGCAGATTTGTGCATTTAAACCAGTTTTCCTCAGCATATGCATTAATATCGATGTGAAGTCCTCAGCTATACAAATCCTCATTGAGGAATCCTTGTTCCAAGGGAGTGATAAATCCTCAGATGTGCGGATTCCACACCTATTACAAAACGTGCTCGGCAGGATTGCCATCCCATTCTCTACAAACCCCCTCGTAATATCTTGATTGAGTGATTCAATGAAACTTCTCGCTTTCCCTCTCATTAATCTGGATACATGGAGTAAGTGTTTCTCATTGTGTGAAGACTCCCAAGGTTGCGAATGGTGATGACTCCAAGGGATGAGCATTTTTGGTGAATGTATGAAGACTCCATCCATCATTGGGTCCTATTAAAGATATTTCCTGAATACAGGCATTATCCACAGAAATTTTAATAATAATAATAACAATCTAAATCGAATTAGCATAAGGGCATTGGCTAAACAAGTGTGAGTCATCACCCTCTGCTTCCCTTTAACATAAAATGCATAGTTTCAGAAAATGGGTTTGCTTCTATGCCTTTTAAGTTGATCAACGTTTATGACCCTCTTCAAAATGGTTCTCTCAAAAAAAGCCAAACCTTCAAAGTACCTTTAAATTTCCAGAAAGGCACACAGCAATTTGATGCTAACCCTTTTAACCATCTGATGGTAGAAAGATTAAGAAGAACTCACCATCCTTATCTAGCCTCTGAAGCCATTGGTCCATCAAACATTCCAAAATATACACCCCTTGAATAACATTTGGAAGAGATACCAGTGAAACAACATTCTCCGTATGAAAATTACGACAGAAATAAGGAAACTAAACATTTCTCCCCACCCTAGTAATCCAGATAATGAAACATGCACTCCAGGGTTGGATGCAACAGAATAAGTAGAAGGTAAAATCTTCTCCACCAGAAGCCCATCCCCAGACTACAAATCACCGCAAAACTTGAAGTAGAATCCTTCTTGGACCAAGAATATTAGAATAGAATCAAAAAGCCTGACGCCCTTGAAGGAGCCGCTTGTACCAACCACCTATTATTAAGGATACTACATTTCTGGAGAAGAATAGACCTATAATCCATACCAATACCCTAACCATTTTCTTACATTGGCCGAAATTGCCTCTTTATGAAACATGCACTCCAGGGTTGGATGCAACAGAATAAGTAGAAGGTAAAATCTTCTCCACCAGAAGCCCATCCCCAGACTACAAATCACCGCAAAACTTGAAGTAGAATCCTTCTTGGACCAAGAATATTAGAATAGAATCAAAAAGCCTGACGCCCTTGAAGGAGCCGCTTGTACCAACCACCTATTATTAAGGATACTACATTTCTGGAGAAGAATAGACCTATAATCCATACCAATACCCTAACCATTTTCTTACATTGGCCGAAATTGCCTCTTTAAATTGTCAGATTCCTAGATCCCTTTATTCAATAAGCTTGCACATTCTTTTTCATCCCACTAAATGGATTCTGTGTTCATCTTAGAGTCATTTCACCAAAATAGCACATTAGATCCTCTCAATTCTCTAAACAACATAAGCTGAATATTCAAACAATAAGAGGGCTTGTGAAAGCTAATTTATGATGGTAAATCTTCTATTGTTGTCAAAAAAAAAAAAAAAAAGATGGTAAATCTTCAACCAATAGATAAGTAGCAGTGCACCATGAAGAACGTCTCTGTTCAATTACTGGGTCCCATGAAAACTTTGAAGCCAATGTAAAGTGAGCGACCTAGGTAAGTTGAAGGAAACCTTCCCACCTAACAACAAAAAATGTTCTATGATGACTCCACCACCTTTTTTCAATCCGGATCACCCAGCACAATAACATTTTCAGCATTTTATTTTCAGTCCAAAAATCAGAACATTGCAAAATGATCTTTTAAATTTCCACTTATATCCTGCACCACGACAAAATGATAGTACCATTTGCAAATTGTTAATCCGTTGCTTCAATCTCTGAGTTCTCTTAACACATAAGCCATCAATTAGTCTGACTTCCTTAGCCTTATATAACATCTTACTTAAAGCTTCAGCAACAATACAAACAATAAAGGTGAAAGAGGGTCACCTTAATGCAAACCACGACTACTTTTCAAGAAATCCATTGGGATCCATTTGCCATGAGTGAGTAATATGCAGCTAAAACATACACCTCATCAAAGTCCTCCACTTTTTCCACACACCCCATATGCTCCAAGTAAAAATTTAGAGACCCCTAATCCACCATAAAATATGCCTCGTCAAAGTCTAATTTGCACAAAACTCCAAGACTGTGTTTCTTTTATACTTGAATTGACACACGTGCAATAAGCACAATGGGAAGGATTAATTGAAGGTGATTCTTAGGCATTATTTCTGAAAGAATGTGTTGGATTTTCTATTTCTGGTGTCTAGAAAAGTCGGGTGGAGTGTTGTGGCATCATTAATTAATCCTTTGTATTTTATCATGATGCGTTCCGGTTTGTTTTGACTTTTTAGTGAATTCAACTATTACCATTAAAAAACTGAGTCAAGGATTTGGCTTCGGAAACCATCAAAGAAAGGGAATTCCGCAATTCATTCACCAAAATCCAGTTAGGATTTTATAGACACTTCAAATGCTGTCAACAGGCTAGATTCAAGCTACAGTCACATGTCCTGGATCGACTCCATTTACAATTGAGTTGAAACCTAGGTCCAGGACTGACACAGACCCTGATGCTTGGGTCTAAGTCTGCCTGATTAAAGCCTCTTAGTATATTTAGATATGGATGGGCTAGGGACTGAGCCCAAATTCATAAAAGAAAAGGACCGAAGATTTTGCAAAAATTCCCCCTTTATATGACCTATATATTATACGTTAAGATCATTTTGTTTAGGATGCATAGGGTATATATATTTTATACATAAAAAATACGCTGGGCTTACAAAGAGTCCAACATGCCTAAGACCCAAAGCCCGGATCCGACCCATTAAGGTTTTGTACCCTAACCCATCAGATCTAGATGCATGTCCAGGTCAACCAAAATGGACCTAGATCTAAGCTAGACGCAGCTAGATTCAAGCACATTGGTAGTTTATGTGTTGAGGGAACAGAAGTCTCCAATTTCAACTGCACCTCCCTTCTTTGGCACAAAAACTATAAAGGATAGACCAATCTCCTTCGACATATGACCTCTTGTATGGAACTCATGCAGGATTCAACACATCTATTTCAACCATCTCCCAAAACTTTTGTAAGTTGTCAGAAACCATCCAAACTCGAAATAGGTCTCCCTCTCAATAAAAAACTGCACTCCAAAACTACAATTCCATGAAATGAGGTTCAAACAATTGGGTGATCTCCAGACATGATGAATTGAATTGTCAACCATCCAACTGAGGATGCACTTTGTCGTTTTTTAAGTAAATGGGATTTGTAGAAGTCAACAGATTCATGCTCTACGTCAACCAAGCCTTCCATAAGCGTATCAAACACTAAACACAATTGGATATTCTAGAGGCTGCAACACCATGAAACTGATCTTTGATCCATTTATTTTTAGACATTGGTGGGTAAAATCACGGCAAGCTAGTAGACTGTCATGCAATCATCAGGTGTCACTTCGACTCAAAGAGCATTTTTATAAGAAGATTGTTAAACTTGCATCATGGAGAGAGTTGAATGCTTGGCAATGAAGAAATAAGAAGTCAGGGTTCACGTGGCTGAGATGTGCATGCTAGAACAGATGTTAGTGGTAACAAGAAGTCAAGGTTCACATGGCTGAGATGTGCATGCTACAACAGATGTTTGTGGTAACAAGAAAGGATATGGATACAATTAGGAATGAGCACATAAGAAGGAAACTAAAAGCAGCTACAAATGAAGGAAATCAGTCTAGATCGTACAATAACATCCACTATTCAAAAAAAAAAAAAAAATTAAAAACCATACAATCACATCCATAGAAGACCAAAGACAGTCCTAATATGTCAAACTGAAGGGCCACAAACAAAAGTTAAAGGAACTAGGAAAAGGGGAAGACCATCAATGATCTAGATAGAAGTAGGTAGCAAGGAAAAACAAGTTAGAATGTGGAGCGACATAGAACTTGACTTTGTATAAGCTAAGTGAAAAAGATAGAACTACAAAGATGATCCTAAACACAGCGGAAGAGAAAACCTTGTGTTTCCTCTTTCGCAGAACTGGTTTCCTACCCATCATGGTAGGAACTCCGGATCCTCCCTAGCGATGATTCTGCAGCAAATAAAGGAGGCTCCAGAATTTCTGGCGGGCATTCCATCGTTGCACCAAATGGAATGAGGAAGACATCAGATTGTCTCCTTCCCTTTTCCACGGCAATGGCCGCTGCACAAACAGCTCCTAAATAGTTGAGATGAGGTTATGCCAACAGTGAAGTTCTCACTTGATAGAGTCAAGACCATAGTGGTCAATTCTGTTCTAGGGCGGAATAGAAACACCACATGAATGAGCAATAAAATTTAGGGATTTTTACCAAATAATTAAGCTTATATTGCAAATAATCAATTTTATGAAGTATAATAACAAAATCACCATTTAGTTGTTCGTACCTATTTTTTTGACGAAATTACCCAAGTTGACGATATCACCAACTAAGTTGAAGATATCACCAACTGAGTTGACGTTATCATCAACTGAGTTGGCGATATCGTCAACTTCCTGTATAAGAACCCACGAATTTTCTTCTTCTTCTTTATAAAAAAGTCTTTTCTCTTTCTCCCATTCATCCGTTTTATGGGTTCCCTACTACCATTTCTCATAGATTTTTTCTTAAAACTAGTTTATGAAATTAATCTTAAACAACAGGTATGTTCATTTTCATATATTTTATTATTTTTTGTACTTTCCCCTCATTCTTATTAGATAAATGAGGGATTCTTAGGCAACAAGGTGAATTTGTTGTACTTCATTTATTCTTCTAAAATATTACTAGTGCATTGTTACTGATGCCCACTCGAACGTTGGCATAGTGCCATGTTAATTCAATGCAGAGGGCAGCCTTTGTTGAGGAATCCAATTGTTGAGCACTTGGGATTCTTGTACATTAGTACACTTTGTAAAGAAGCAGGTTAGCAACAGGTCAACTAGACCTATGGGTCAGCCCACAACCCATGTATATTGGGTCAGCCTACCAATCAACATTGTATGAGTTGTCAATAGATATTAGATAGATATTAGTTACCTTAACTGTGCCTGTAATCTTGTAATCAGATCTTAATCAGATCCACTAATTTAGGCTATCAATGTTATATATATGTACCGATCATCAATACAATAGTACACAGAAATTCTCTTGCAATACTTCTCTCTCTTGTATGCTTCTGGTTAGTTCTGGATAATCTCACATGGTATCAGAGCCCATCGATCTGTTCATTCAAGCATAAGAGGAGCCCTGATCAACTGATAGGAGAATACTGTATTCGGCTTTGAGAAGCACTGCACTACTGTGATCAAAAGCGGCCCATCTGTTGATGATCATTCTGCATCAGAGAAATCTCCCCATTCTGGTCGTCCATTTATCCTAGGATTCTACACATTTTTTCCAGAATTTTTTGATCATCTGAGGTAGGCCATTCTCCCTATTTTGTACTTATCTCATTTGAGCAAATAGTTTTCATCAAGACCGTTAAAAATTCTGGTTTCTAAAGCTTTCTTTAAAATTCCACCTAGAGGAGTTTCGGATTTTTAAGGTAGAGATCACTGTGTGATCTGATCATCCAGCTGATCATTCAGTAGGGCCCACATATCAGATCTGTGCTCCAAATCAAGGTCGTCTGGACCATTTTTTGGAATTTTCTGGACTGTTTTGGATCTGTTTGATTTATGTGATTGTGATTCTTCATCTGATCATTCAGTGGGACCCCTAGCACTCATCTGTGCTCAGATTAAAGTCACCTGGACCTTCCTTATTGCAATTTTTCAGATCTGGTTAGTTGTTGTAACTGGATTTCAAATTTGACTTAGCTTCTGGGGTTGGATTTCTCATATATTCAGTCTTGAGCAGTTTGTTTTGTTACAATGTCTTCTGATCGAAATGTATCCGGAATTACTGTCAAACTTGATGGCACAAATTATCCTTATTGGTCCCATCTCATGCAAAATTTCCTCAAAGGTCAAAAATTGTGGAAATATGTTGCTTAGCAGATCCCTACACCAGATAGTAAGGCTGATACGTTTGAGGAATGGGAGGCTTCTGTCGGGAAAATAAACTCTTGGATTGCCAATTCAGTCACTCCATCTATTGGGAATCAGTTGGCTAAATTCAATTACCCTAAGGCTGCTTGGGATTATTTAGCACGCTTATATACTCAGTCTAATGCTGCTCGCCGGTATCAGTTAGAATGGGAAATAAAAAATGCAGACCAAGGAAATGACTCCATTCATGATTTCTTCATCAAAATGACTGCCTTATGGGATCAATTGGCTCTAATGGAACCCACTTTTAAAACAACTGATGATGCTCACACCTTTGAAGTCTATAGGCAGCAGACTCGCCTGGTTCAGTTTCTTATGGCCCTCCGCCCTGATTTTGAACATGTTCGTGGTCAGTTATTACATCGGTCACCTCTGCCTTTCGTTGATGTGGCACTCTCGGAACTTCTGGCAGAAGAGCAAACTCAGCTTTCTCTTACAAGGAAGAAACATGTGGAACCTACACATGTATTGTCAGCAAATGTCAGTACTCCACCAAATGATCGCTCTTTTCCATCTGGTACCAATGACTTTTGCAATTATTGTAAGAAGAAAGGACACTGGAAACGGGACTGCCCAACCAGACCTCAAAGGCCAAGCAATAAGAACAAACATTCTGGTCAACAGCCCAATCGTGGTCCCATGCAATCTTATCCACAGCGACCCTATGCGGCCAATGTTACTGAAGATGATAGTTTTGTGCCTCCGCAAATGGATCTTTCATCTCAGATTCAGGCTATGGTTGATGAGCGCATGCAACAGCTATTTCTAGCTTCCTCCACTGGTTCTACTTCTCAGATGGCCCCTACACCCTCAGCCTCTGGTTCTGCCATGACCATTTCTGGCCTATCAGGTACTTTTGATTCTACATGGATTTTTGATTCTGGTGCATCCTATCATATGACAAATGATGTTTCCAAACTTCATAATTGTTATACCCCTGCCAGCTCTCTCACCATCCATACAGCTGATGCCACTCCTCTCCCAGTCTCCATTATTGGCTCCATTTCAAATAAGTTGATCTCTCTCACTAATGTTTTGTGTGTTCCTCACCTGTCTATCAACTTAATCTCTGTTAGTCAATTGACTTCGTCTGGATTTATTGTCTCATTTTCTTCTACTGGCTGTTCTGTGCAGGATCCGCGCACCGGGAGACAGATTGGGACCGGCCTTAGGTCAGGAGGACTTTACTATCTCCATTCACTGCATCTTCCATCCTCCAGCCTATCCCCTGCCGCCCTTGTTTCATCTGCCTCACCCTTTGCCCTTTGGCACTCTCGCTTAGGCCATTTATCTTTAAATAAAATGAAGTTTTTATTTACTAGTGGTGTATTTGGAAACATTTCTGTATCAGACATTTCTACATGTTTTGGTTGCCAATTTGGTAAACAACATGCTTTCCCTTATAATAAAAGCACTTCTGTTACTACTGCTCCTTTCGCTTTGATACATTCTGATGTTTGGGGACCTGCCTCTCAGCCAACGAAAGGTGGTTCCATTTATTATGTGCTGTTTATTGATGATTTCACTAGATATACTTGGTTGTATTTAATGAAAAACCGTTCTGAGGTATACACTATCTACACTGCTTTCTCCACCATGGTTTCCACTCAATTTAACACGAGGATTAAAATATTCAGGTATGACTCCGGGGGAGAATACATGTCCCACAAATTCCGTTCTTACCTGACCAGTCAAGGGACTCTAGCTCAATTATCTTGTCCTGCCACACCACAGCAAAATGGTGTAGCAGAACGGAAACACAGACATATCCTAGAAACTGCTAGATCCTTGATTTATTCCTCACATGTTCCTCTGTAATTTTGGGGGGAAGCAGTCCTGACTGCAATCTATCTGATTAACAGAACACCTTCCTCTGTATTATCTGGCACATCTCCCTATGAAAAATTGTTCTCCTTTAAACCTGACTTGTCCTGTCTCAAAGTTTTTGGTTGCACGTGTTTTGTTCTGTTACATGATAATGAGAGAACCAAACTTTCCCCTAAATCCGCTGTCTGTGTATTTTTAGGATATGGCATCGAACAGAAAGGCTATCGATGCTATGATCCTAAAACCAATAGGTTACGGGTCTCCCGTAATGTCACCTTCTTGGAACATATACCTTTCTATACATTACCTTCTCAATCCCCTTCTCCTGAGCAACCTATGGTCTATCCTCTTGATCCCTTTCCAGACCTGTTTCCCTCCGATGCCCCTTCCCCTCCACCCCTGCAGGTATATCATCGTCGGCCCAAACCTCCGACTGCTCCTTCGGAATCTGTAGCCCCACCTCCTCCTTCTGATCATGGGCCCATCTCCTCTGCTCCAGATGTGCAGGATCCTCCTCAAACTCGAAGGTATCCAGTACGCACCAGAATCGCTCCCTCTAGATTTGGCTTTGTTTGTACTGATCATTTTTCTCCATCATTTAAGTCCTTCCTTGCAGCAATTCATACCTTGGCAGAACCACAATCCTATCATGATCTATTCATTTAGCAAGTGATCTTAGATGGAGAAGGCTAGAGGAGACTTAGAGTTGGGAGTTTATGAAATGGTGCTACTATGCGTGATTTTTTTTTTTTTATTTTTTGTAAATGTACATGCTGCATTGCAGTTAAAAGAATTTAAGTAATTCTAATGTACATCCATGGACATACTATTCCAATACGTATGAAGATGAAAGACTATTCTACATCCTAATCTTATTTCTTTCCATCTACAACTACCACCTTTGAAACCCTAATAAACATAAGAATAGAAAACCATAAAAAAAAAAAAAAAGAAAAAAAAAAACCATAAAGTTTAGAACTGTAATACGCAAATGGTAAAAAACTTTAAGGGAACTGGAAGTTTAGAAGTTTAAGCAAGTCAAAATGCGAAAATGAACTAGAAGTCTCGAAGTTTAAACAAAGTCAAAATACAAAAATGAACTAAAACATGCATCCAATTTATATACATGAAGCGAACTAAATCCAATTGACAAATAAAAAAATTGGATCCAATTGTTGGAAATGAACCCATTTTTTGGGCTGTTATAATATTTAATAGTGCAACTCATTAGTTGGTTGCTTATGTGATACATATGCACACAATGACACTTGTATGTTTTGTTTATATGGTCATATTGATTAGTTGTCCATATGTGAATATATTGACTCTTTGCTATGGATTTAGAGCTCCATTTTGTTGTTCAATTAATAGGTTATAGACTGCTATAGTTCGGGATTTTTTTTTAAAGATAGTTCAAGATTTATGGGTTGTATGATTGGATTTTTGAAATATATGGAGTATTGATTCTTGATTGGACTTGTTTTCCTCTAAAGCTTCCAACATTCAACTTCTGTATCATCAACTTAACTAAACTCATTGACAATTAGTATCAATTTTCTCATTGTTTTAACTATCTATCAAGTGAAAATCTAGGCCCTTAACCAAACAGTTGCTTGACTTGGGTTCAACTTGCCTTCAAGCATTGGACATGTCAATTGAAAAACAACTTTTATTAGAAATTACAAATCAATTGTACAGAGAACCGTGAGCACTAACAAGCAAATAAAAAGTCTAAAACCCACCCCATTCAGAGCATATGTCACTATCCATGGATGCCTACTGTAGCATGGAATAGGTGGTGGTTTATGGCAACACAAAACTTAGGAAATTCAAGGAAAAAAGGTGTGGCAACTATTCAAACTTCCAAAATATAGTGCATTCCAAATTCACAATAAGCCCATTAGTATGAGCAATGATACCATCCAACCTATTGACTAAAGATACTTTGTCAGGCTAAATTAGCAACAAAAGGAAATTATAATCATTCTTTCCTACACAACTGTTTTAGAGGCTTGAAAAGTGCACAAACACTTCAAAAAAACACCTTGGCAAAGCTAGAGATGGAGATGAAAAGAGCCAATATGTGGCAATTAACATTTGTTTTCTAAGGAAAAGGAGAACAGGTAATTAACTGCAATGCAGCATGTACATTTACAAAAATAAAAAATAAAAAAATCACGCATAGTAGCACCATTTTATAAACTCCCAACTCCAAGTCTCCTCTAGCCTTCTCCATCTAAGATCACTTGCTAAATGAATAAATCATGATAAGTGCTCAACAATTGGAATATTCCTCAACAAAGTTTGCCCTCTGCATTGAATTAACATGGCACTATGCCAACGTTCTAGTGGGCATTAATAACAATGCACTAGTAATATTTTAGAAGAATAAATGAAATAGAACAAATTCACATTGTTGCCTGAGAATCCCTCATTTATCTAATAAGAATGAGGGGAAAGTACAAAAAATAAGAAAATATATGAAAATAAACATACCTGTTGTTTAAGATTAATTTCATAAACTAGTTTTAAGAAAAATCTATGAGAAATGGTAGTAGGGAACCCATAAAACGGATGAATGGGAGAAAGAGAAAAGACTATTTTATAAAAAAGAAGAAGAAAATTCGTGGATTTTTATACATAAAGTTGACGATATCGCCAACTCAGTTGATGATATCGTCAACTCAGTTGGTGATATCGTCAATTGGGATAATTTCGTCAAAAAAATAGGTACGAACAACTAAATAGTGATTTTGTTATTATTCTTCATAAAATCGATTATTTGCAATATAAGCTTAATTATTTGGTAAAAATCCCTAAAATTTACTGTTATAAAAAAAAAAAAAAAAAAGAAAGAAAAAGAAACCCCGGATGAAATTTTCCAGCCCAAGCCGATCGTTTTGGGCAGAATTGGGCCAGTCTGGCCGGAATGACCAAATCAGCCAGTTCCGGTAGGAACCAACAAAAAAACAGCCAATGTTGCTATCTCCTTTTTTTTATTTTCCCCTCAACTGGGTAAAGTGGGGTAATTAATTGGTTCATTACACCTAAATATGAGGAAAAGAACCTAAGGGCCTGTTCGGATGTATGGTGAATTGAAGTATGGTGAGGTGAAGCATCAAATCAAGAGAGAATAAAATATAAGGTGTTATGATGGTGTTTTGTTTTTAGTTGTTTGGTATGGAATCTTTTTGAATTTTTGTATAGAAAAGTGGAGTTTTTTTTTTTTGTCTTTTAGTAGAGAAAGGATGATGCTTTTTTTTACTTTTTTTGAAAAATTCAGAGGGAATTTTGAAATTGTGTACTTTTGATATTACCTCTTGTCATTTCTTGTCTAGATTCACTTTACTTCACTTTAACTAGTTAAGTGCCAAACACGCCCGAAGAGAAGCCTAATCGTTAAGGCTTTCTGCTTGTGGTTGACAACAACCTCCCTTGTGGCGGCTTCATCTCCATCGTCTTTTAATGTCAATGTTCGGCAGGTGATCCACCCAATCCATCACCTTGAAATGCATTGTATACTCAGCCTCCAGTTTGCTTGTGGACCCATGTTTGATGGTCCACGCTGTTAAGAGATATGTTCCATCTTTAGGGTATCATTTTTTTATTTTTTATTTTTGAATGATAACTCATCTTTTGGATACCATGTAGTTACAAAAATCTTTCCATTGCCAATGAATAGATTATTCACATCTTTTTCGTGAGTTGTGGCTTGTGGTCTAACTTAATTGCATGAAAATGATGAAATTGATTAGTTCATAACAAGTTCACAGGTCTCATACTTTCATTCATATGTAGTAAAAACTAGAAAATAGTTAATTTAGATTGTAGTTTAATTTAAATGATATAAGTATGTGTTTTTAGTATTATTTTAGTATTCGACTACATATTTTCAATTTAAGGTATTCTTTTATATTTTTTCGTTTTTTAATCATATCTTTTACGGAATGGAACTTCGGAATTGACCGTAATGCCGGAAAGTTCCACTGCATGGCCAAATCGAAATGAGGACTGGGACAAAATTGACAACTATGGTCAAGACTCAAGAGATGGTTTTAAAAAACAGCCATTACTGTTTCATAACGGCTGTTATAAAATGGCATGGTTCAAAATAGCGGCCGCTATATAACGTAGCACCCGCATTATCGGCCGTAGTGGTTGAGGCCGCTACGATATTTTGAAAATAACGGCGCTACAGTCTAAAACCTAATAGAGCCAAGCAATTTTAATTTATAATATCATTTTTCCTGATTCTTCTCCTCAATAGCCTTTTCCATGGTTATCTTTATCCTATATGGTTTCAAATCACTAAGAAAACACAAGATTGGTTGGTACGCAAGATTCAAAAAAAATTTTAAGCTACCACGTATCACCGCAACCGCTACGTATTGCTTGCTTCGTAGTGATTTGGCCATTGATCGCTACACCCGCCGCAACCACTATTTTTATCCTTGTGAAATGGTAATGGCCTATACCGTTACGCTATTTTCCTTATAATGGTCATAATGGTATAAAAAAATAGTGAGAAAAATGGTCCATAACGGCCAATATAACGGTCCATAATGGCCGATATTTTGAAAATAACGGTCAAAATATTGGCCAACGGTGATTTTTTTTTAATTTTCTTTCTCCTTTTTTTTTTATTTCTTTCATTCCCAAATCATTTGTGAAGCTTTCTAAGGCTGTGCTAGAGCTTCCCAAGCTTCTTTTTTTCCACAAAAACTCTAGTGATTTACAAGATTTTTATAGGTTCTCATATGATGGCTTCTTCCCTCTTCAACCACAATACCCCTATGTTCAGGCTCTGCCGCCTTAATTAATTAAACTTGAAGTAGTAGTAAATATTACTTGAAAGTTGAAATTCACTCTCAATTTACTTGGTGATTGAGTAATTGAGTACTATATGTCTACACTACTAGTGCCAGTTTCTTGACTTAAAGTGTTTACTACCAATGGTTAGTTCAAAATTATGGTTGCAATGCATATTGTAAAATTTGTGAAATTTCAACTTGTGTTAATAAATACATGTAAATCTATTTAATTCAGAATAGACTTTACAACTTTCAAATAAGACAAGAATATACGATGTTATGACTTAGGGTGACCGATATTTTTCTTTAAAGTGTTTACTAATGGAAAAAATCTTGTTTCCTAGCATTCTATAATATTTGGGTAATTTTTCAGATTTTTTAAGGTAAAATAAAAATTTGCACCGCGTTGGACTGCAATGCGATGTGATAACTGCAATGGCGACCGCAACTGCGATTTTAATGCATGCTCAAGACTAGTTGAAGAATAGCTCATCAGTTAATGCTTTTTGCGGGTTGTCTGTTCATAAATTTTTAGCATTTCCTTTCAATAAACATGAATTAGAAAGGAAACCAGTCTAAAGGAAGTTTATCGAGAAGTGTCATTTTTATGTCAAATGTGTTGTAGTGTTGCAAGACTTTCGTGTTTCCTTTTTGTTTTAGGTACTTCACATTCTCTCTCTCTTATACACACACATTGAGAAAAAAAGTGATAAGTGATAGAGAGTTCCTCAGTTATATCACCTCATTTTAAGACTTAAATTTAAGTTGATTTAGGATCTGTATAGTTACCCATTAGTGCTCATCCATGGTAAAGTGTTGTTGTTGTTGATGATGATGATGAGTGTTATAACATATAAGGGGAGAGTGATGACAACGATAGGAAATAAATCATTACCTTCCATACTTACACATAAGATCTTTTTTTTTTTTTTTTGTGGAGATGGTTATACAAAAGATAAAGTTAACAAAACCAAAGGCTCAAAATTCTCTTGGCCTCGATTTTTTTAACAATAAAAGATATTAATTATTCAATAACAAGAAGTAAAAATAGCTAATGACATTGATCCTCACTTACATAGAGGCAATTCCCACCAACACATGAATCTACTAATTGGTTCAAATAGTTGTGTTGGCCCACTAATGAATAATGACTAATAGTAAGAATCTCAAATGCTGTCAAGGAGTTTAAAAAAGCATTTCGTGTTATATCACTATTGTCTGACTAAGCATGTAGTTTATGAGCATCTAAAGAACATGGGGGAACAACCACCATCAACCTAGACAAATCTCCAAAAACATCAAAATTCAAAGCTTCGCCAAAGGGTTACACAAACTCAAACGAAAAGGCCAAGACCCCTACGCCCTTAGACTTCAAGGGATGAGCATATATCTAGAAACACTTGCCATACATTCTAGTTGCTTAAATGGATGCATCTCCAAACAACAAAGTGAAAGAAATGTTAAAAAAAAGTGAAAAAAATGTTCAGCAGCAATTCTTTTGAAGAACTTCATCATATTGTACAATGCATCATCAAAACCTCATGTTTGTTCAATTTTATTCCCATTTAACCTATGGAAAGAAAAGTAGAGTAGATGCCCTCTAAGAGCTTGTGTAACACATTAAATGGAGGTTAATAAATCAATAGCTCTCTCAGCAAAATCTATAGCAAAAAACACACAGGAAAAAATAAATAAACGTGGTGTAAAGTGTAAACTCCAGTAGTATAAGAGAAGTACTTAATTAAGAGATCAAAGTACATAAAACTGAGGCAGTTTCTAGCATATCAATACCAATGGAGGTAGTCAACAAACCAGTAATAGCCTAAATGACTGCCCCCCTTAAGAACTTAAGACAACCTAAGGGCTGGGCAGAAGAAGGAAGTCGCTATGATATAATACATATTCTTAGCACTAGGTCCCAAAAAGTAAATCACCAGCCATTTTCATAATGCTGCATTGCAGCCTCAATACCATGATATGCTCAATGTTGTCATCATTCATCACATGTTCCATAAATTCCCATAGAAAGAGACACTGGGATTTGTTTGATAAGTTGCACTTCTAACTGAAATTCACCCTCTTTGGGTGTTCCAGATTCTTGTTAGACATTATCTCACTAAATTCTCCATTTGACAGAGAGAATCTCAAAAGGCATCGCAATTTGCAATAGTAAAATCGCTGAAATAGCCCTTGGACTGCTCCGAATTCACTTTTTGACAATAGCATTTGAAGAATTCCAATAAGAGAGTTTCTAACAAGAACTTGAGGGGATTTCAAAATTCTCCAGACAAAAACTCCTCAAATTCTAGCCATTAAACCCTAAATCCATTTCCATCTTACTAGATCCTTTATATGAACGAAGGAATTACCTTCTTTTTCCTTTAACTAATTAGAAATAGTGAATACTTTTATTATTGACCGTAATAGATTTGTATATCAGAGCCCTTTGAAAATCTCCAAGCCATCAATACATTCTCTCGGTCGAAAATCAAGCTTAACTTTTGCAACTAAGTGTTTTCTTTTAATAGCACTTCCCAACTAAGTTTGATATAGCATCCCACTTCAACATTTCTGATAATTACAAACCCAATTGCACCTTCTATCCAGTTTCAAAAGGATAATCATTGAACAGAGCATGACATCATTCAGCTATCGTTTCATAAGTAGCACCACACCATCTAAAATAATAATTCGCGTTCCAACACTATCCGCACAACATGTTCTTATAGAAAATGAAACCAACAAAATAAAAGAGAGGAAAAATGAGCTAAGCTTCTACCTCATGCTTCAGCTACATTCCCAAGAGTGAACGCGAATTGCTCGCGAAGAGGCGAGTACTCCACCAATGCGATATCCATTGCATACCCACTGACAGGAAGCTTCAAATCTCTGAGAATGCAGAAGGCCTCCGCCAATCGATTCCTCGGGACCTCCTGCGCCACCAAGCAATGCGGAATCCACGAGTCCGGCCGGTAATCCTCTCCAATCTCAACACCCTCCTTCTTCAGAGCTTCACAAAGCTGGGAATGGAATTGAAGGAGCCCCAAAGAAGGCGTTGGCGCGAAGAAGAGGGTGTTATCTTCAGATGGGAAGCTACCCACAGAAGAGAGGGTCAGAGCCAAGGGCTCCTGCTTGGAAGAGAAGTTCTTCATGACATTTTGGAGTTTGGGAGGGTCGAGGCTGGGGCTGGAGAGGAGAGTGATGTGCGGCCGAGATTCAAGCTCGATGAGTTGAGTGCTGATCTGGCGCCGGGCGAGAACATTCCAGGCCTTCAGGACCTGGTTCTCAAGCGCCGGATCGAAGTAGAGCTCAATCGCGTAGCCTTGAGACATTAGAAGATTGAAATTGAAGAGAAGAGAGAGAAAGAGAGGATTTTGAAAGTACCCCAGATGAAGAAAAGCCAAAATAGAAGGAACCCAACAAGGAAATGGTAGATGGGAAGCGATTCACAGCAGGACCAAATCACAATACGATTGGGAATGCAACAGGAGATGTTGGCAATGGGAAGAAGAAGAGGAATAAGAAAAGGTCCTGGGAAATAACGATCAAGGGAAGAAACAAGCCCACAAGGAAGAGGAACAATAAAGAGAGAAATCTCTAGATTTTTTCAATGCCCAGAAGAAGCCGAAAAAGGCAAAATCTTATAAGAAGAGAAAGAGACAGAAACCCAAAAAGAAACAAGACCCAGTAAGAATTGAAAGATGAAAAAGAAGATGATTTTCTCAATACACAGAAGAGAACCAAATGAGAAAAGCAAAAGAAAGAGCTGCTGTCTAAAGATGAAGACAAAAAGGGAGGGGAAGGAGGGGTGGGTGAGAGGCGATTTTCATTTCCAATGAACTTAATTTTCAGGGATGTAAAAAAGATGACATTTTTCGTGGAAGGCTGTGCATCCAACACAGGATATTGGACAGAGTAGAGTGGGCGAGATCCAGTGACGTTAAAAATACAGACTTTTGCTCAAACCCTCCTAACGAAAAACTTACTATCGGTGTATTTATTGTGATTGAGAATGGGACTAATGTGGGGCCAATTTGCAATAGGGATGACAATAGCTCGGATTAATCATGTGATCCCAGCTGATTCTTTTGTAAGTTTGTTGAGTCTTAACATATAATTAGATTTTAACCCGAGTTGGATTCGAATCTTGACAGTCTAATCCGCCAGTTTTTATGTACAGAAGTTCTGTCCAGAAATAGTAATGGTTTATAATATGTAAGAGTTGTTTTTGTTTTTTGCTATATATTAGTTAGATGAGTGGTACATTAATGTGGGTCTAACCTAGGGTAACATGGATCAACCCTCTTTCATCCTTGGAAATTGAAATGGCTCTACCACTTTGTTGGTCAATGGTTCTGCATAAAATATAAGTACTGATTGCAAGTTTAAATTCTCAGTTGTGTACGAAATGTTTAAATCCAATTCATACTAAACATGACCTATTATCATCCCTAATCTGCAGTACAAAATGTTCTCTCAAGTGGGAACTGCAGTTATTTCAGCTCGCTCTATGGAGCCCACTTAAGCCCACCTTTTACTCTACCCCTTAGGTTCATGATCCCTTGAGAATTTGCATCAAACCCAATTTAAGACTCATCAAACTATTTTACAATGTTGGACTGAATTTGAAACACTTGATGGTTAAAAAATGGTTAAGATTTAAGACTATCAAATAAAAATTAAACTGATTTGATGAGGTGGGTTTTTTTTTTTTTTTTGCTTAACTTTTGTTCATGATTGAGACCTTTTCATTTCCCACTAACCTATTGATAAGAACGAATCTTAATCTAGGTAACAGCTATGAAGCAGACCAACATTAGAGTCATGAGATCTAAGAGAGTTGTTGAGCAAGAAACATATAGTAAGTGATGATCTTGTTACAGAATTACAAGAAACATGTAGTCACAGAAGTATCATGGGTATGATCTTGTTATGAGAGTTTATTTTGTGCTTTTGGATAAGGTTGGCTGAGCTTTGGCTTAGGAGAGTTGACTATTTGAATAAAACCTAATCCATTATAAGTTCAACCCGGGCCTTTGATTGCTCTGTTTTTCCCCTTCACAGGAGAGGGAATTGTAAAGTATCCTTAATCAATCAACCCAGGGTCATGGCACTGTGGATGAGATGAGATGCTCCTGACTACTTGGGCTATCTTAAATGTCTGCCACAAAAGATAAGGGGGATAAGGAACTTTTTGTTGCAAAATCCAAGCAAGCTAAGGGTTAGGTTGTTTTTTAGCCATTTACATATGTAAATAATTTGCTTGCATAATGGTTACACATCATCACATATGGCTGTGCTCATTTACGTACATGATGCATAAATGAGGTGTGAAACTATAGTCCCGTCTCTTACACAGTCAATGATTGCATTCTTGTGGGCCACATCAACTACCTTTATTTTTTATTTATTTTTATTGTGGACCCTATATTTGTTATATCCAAACTGTTAGATCTATTATTAGACTAATAACCTTGAAGCTGATTATCTTAAATCTTCATAAACTTTGAGTAATTTGTGAACAAGTCTCAAGCTACCAATCTAATTTCCTGCACTTCTACATGCTTCAATTTCATGATCCGAACCATACAATATTCTTATTTTAATGGTAAGTATCAGGAAATTCAGTTTCATATCTAATCATTTTTACTTGTGGAAATGGTGATTTTGACAAACAAGGTAAAGTCTTTTACATTCATTTCTTACGTACAACCCATTTTCCTGCTGCATGTGTACAAGGCAGTCGAGTGCTAAAAGTCAATACATATCTGTTTGTTGCAATCTTTAAGCCATCATTTGCAACAATGTTTGAAGAAGCCTAGATATGTATTCCTATCAAAATCTGAATAAGAAAAGTGAATTAACAGTCATCTTTTTTACACACACAAAAAAAAAAAAAAAAAATTTGTTCTTACATGCTATTGGATAAGCTAGGTTTATTCATTTGAAACCATATTCCTTTTTTTTTTTTTTTTTTCACTCTTTCCAACAGTGGCTGGTTCAACTTCTGCAACTCCCAGAGCCAAAGCTGTCCCTACACTACAGTGGTCAATCTTGTCACAATCAAACTTTCTGAAAACAACTATATTTTATGTAGGAGTCAGCTCATCCCATAACTACATGGGTTCTCATTGGATATGATGATGGTTCTTTCCCATTCCAGCACAAACCATATATCTTGCCCATCACGGCCACAATTAATTCATTTATTGCTTTTGAAAATTACACTAGAAACAAGTGTGGAATTTTCACCAGCTATCAGAGGGTCAAAGAGGTATGGGGCCTATCAAAAGACCAGGAAGGCCCCCCCCCCCCCCCCCCCCCCCGCCCCCCCGGAAATTTAAAGGATCCTGCTATGACGACCGCCTGGTCCACATGCAGGGATGTCTGCCGGAGAAAATTCCCCGTATATAAGTCGTGCAAAATTTTCTCCAATGAACGTCCACACGAAAGGGCAGGCGTAAAAACCAATAGCATTGATAATGCTAAGTGGGCCTGAAATTGAAGTAGTGATTGATTGCGGACATCCACAGGAGACACTCTATTAGCTATAATTCTATAAGCAAATCTGCGCCAAAATTCACACTGTAGCACAGTTTAGCTGTGTTTAGCAAATGAACATCACGAAAATTTCTGAACATGAAAACTTAAAATTCACAAAATTTAAAGTGCCACATTTGAATTGAGATCAAATTAAAGGGAAATTTAAAAAGTACCCTAATCTGCCAAAGGTCAAATCCTCAAGGCAGGAGTTGTGCAACATTAGTCCATCCCCTTGGTGAATCTCTGTTTCATACTTCTGAAACTGAGTCCCTAATAAATGAGCTCAGCAATTCTTGAAAAAATGCTGCTCATCTGCATCTGTTAATAATTTCACAAGCCTGTTGGCAAAACCAGCTATGAAAGGTACGGTTCCACAGGAAAATTAGATGGAAGAAGATGATGCATCTGGATATCTTTAGAGAGCCCAATGGTAAGTGTATAAAGAAAAATATGATTAGTCAATCTTCTTTATTTATCTATAATGATAATCTAGGAATCCAGAACTGATGTCAAAATATTGATGTAACAATAGTAATTACACAATCCTTTGAGCTTTATATTGTAGACTTGCAAGAGCTCCAAAGGCAAAAATATGGTGGCTTCACATTCAAGTTCATTTGAACACTCTCAATAGGCTCGACGCATCACCTCAAGACACACAACTCAAATGCCCAAATGCAAGCGTAAGGCTTTTATGTTCGTGGAGAATATCAATTCTAGTTCTTTCACACATTCAGCCATTGCAGGTCTATCGCTGCTCTTAGAACGCACACAGCGAGAGGCCAGGTTTGCAAACATGATGATCGACTCCATGGTGTATGAGCTCCTATTCATCTCTGGGTCTATCACCTTACGCAGCTTCTTCCGATCGCTCAGTATATGCCTGACCTGTTTTCCAGCAACTTTTCTATATTACTTCGCCATTGTTTGAGTTGAACCAACTCACTAAACATGTTGGAATGAAAAAAAATATGTTACACCTGCAGTACAAGGCTTTGATCAGCGGGTCCCTGGTTCAAGTCCAATGCTCTGCGGCCAGTCAACAGCTCTAGAAGAACAACTCCAAATGCATATACGTCGCTTTGCAAAGTGAGCTTCCCTGTCTGTTGCAACGGGAAAAGCCAAGCATCAGACCTTTATATCCAAGTATATATATCTATATATATATATATATATATATATTCATCTGACAGTGTGTTTAGGAAAGACAAACTTTGCTTGGCTTCCTAGTTTTCACAAGTGGGACCCAAAATTCAGTTATCCAACCATTGATATGATGGTTCCCACACAGGGTGGTCCATGTTGAGATCTTCCACATGGGAGAATCCTAACCCTTGAATTGATGGGCAGCCAATAAATAGTTTAAGAAGGAAACAATAGTCACATGTAATGGAAAGAAAAGATGCAAAAAATGGATGGTGAGGATCTTCCAAGAGAGCTTCTTTTTTTTTTTTTTTTTTTTTTTCAATGGACCATTTTATTGAGGAGAATAATCATATAAAAAAAATCTGGACCATTGATCATGGGAGCCACCTATGGAAACTGGAAAACCTAAAGAGACAGTAAAGATTTTCCTTGCTGCGCTTCATAAAATTCCATGTCTGCTTTTCCTGTGGAAAGTTGGCCCAGAAAAGCTCTTTTAACCTTTTTTTTATGAGGACAAAGGGCAATAAAGAAACTATAGCAGAATAGGAAAACATGGTATTTAGATTCAGAGGCCGGCCTGCATGTATGTGTTTCACTCTTTGAATCACGTGAAAGTTGCGCATGTCTTCTCAAAAACAAATATCATGGGAAACATCAATTAGAACCCTATTTTACAAGGGTGCCTTAAGTAAGAGGGTACATTGGAATCAGTGACCCGTGTGGTTTTTGTTCCTTAGAAACAAGAAAAAAAAAACATTGCTTGTGTATTCTGAATAGCAGTTATATTATCACAACAAATCAGCTACATTTTACGAAGATATTATATAAGTTAAGGAAGAATCTCCTGAATGAATTACTCTCTATTGTTTTTCGATACTTTAGAAGAGCAAGAGAGATTTGAGGAATAATGATGTGTTAATAAAAAGAACAAACACCTGTTTTCATCATCACCATCATCATCAAAACCTTGTCCCAACTATGATGTGTCGGCTACATGAATTTTGCTTCTCCATTCCGATGTACACGGAATGTTGTTTGGGTCTTGACAATCTTAGGCCGGCTATCAACCTACCTAAGACAACCTTCCTTCTTTACATTTTTTTTTAATCAACAACTAAAATTCTTTGTGGTAGTCCACATGACTAATAAAATATGATCATAGATGTAAAAATCATATCCTAGCAACCAAAGGGGAAGGATGTTGTGGTCGCCATATTTTTATGCAACCATTTGGTCCATTTGGAAAGAGAGATGAAAGACAATACAAAAATTCATCTGTGGATCCATGTGCTTTATCTGATTTTATTCATCATTGTGTTGATGTTTGCGCTTCCTTTTGCAAGGTATTTAATAGAAAGGAAATGGTTAGTGGTTATTGATGATGTTCAGCACATTCCACTCGAGTATCATGTTTGGAACTCCTCCATTGGCACTTATCAAGCTTATATTTGACAAAAGCACTAGTGGGGTGATGTCAAGGATCAGCAGGTGTTGCAGGTATTTTTGGGACTCAAAGGGAAAAGCTAATAGCTTATTCAGGCACACTAATTAAGAAGAAAGTTTCTCTTTTACTGGGGGTTCTGGTATGACTATAAATACGTCTTCCCCCTGGCTGGAGATTCAAGGAATGAAATAGACTTGTTCCATTGGAAGCTGGCAGATTATATTGAGGAAATTATAACATCATGGTAAAGTTGATCTTTCTTATAGCCATTTCAGCGAGAAGCTAATAATGAGGTAGATGGGTTATCAAAATCAGGAGTTCTTTGATTCTAATGTAACCTTTTTATCATCATGATGTCTTTCTTAAATGATGTTATTCTCTGGATTGTGGAAGCCCATAGTTTGTGGGTCTTGCACCTGTATCATTTTTTATTAATATACACTCCACTAGTTCACTGCCAGTCCCAACTTTGGATAAAGGAGGAGGGTTGCATCAGGTTGATAGCCAGCGTAAAACTTTTGTCACACGTAAAACTTTTTTCACACCTACAACATACAACATAAATCCCAGCATCTGAAAAAAGAAGAAAGGTTTATATCCTAAAATGTCTGCGTTGACCATTCAACTTCTGAAACTTTTTTCACTTCAATGCTCAGTTTAGAAATGTTTATATCCTAAAATGTCTGCATTGACCGTTCAAATCTGATGAGCCGGGTACCTTCTCCTTCTATTGATACATACTTATGAACAACATCTCGCAACCGAGGCTGCTATTCAACAAGCTACTACCAGCATTTGAAAAAAGAAGAAAGGTTTATATCCTAAAATGTCTGCGTTGACCATTCAACTTCCGAAACTTTTTTCACTTCAATGCTCAGTTTAGAAATGTTTCTATCCTAAAATGTCTGCATTGGCCATTCAAATCTGATGAGCCGGGTACCTTCTCCTTCTATTGATACATACTTATGAACAACATCTCGCAACCAAGGCTGCTATTCAACAAGCTACTACCAGTGGTCCAATGACCGCAACTGTAAGGACCCGTTCCTAGAAATACCTAGTGGAACCCAATGTGACCCAGTCAACCCTAAGTTATCCTATTTAATAGGTGATTAGTATGTATGAGTAATTAGTAATTTCCATTAACTAAGCCTAGTTTATAGGATTAAGACCCTAGTGAGATTAATAGTGGTTTTCTTAGAAGTAATTAACCAATTAGAGGCCTTAGTTGTAATCCTAATTATAGATGGGTTTCCCTTAGAGAGTTTTGCAATTAACCTTAGACTGGCCCAACTACCCATTGCCTAACCCATTAGCCCATTAATTATATGAGGGCACTTTAGTCTTTTCTGCCCCTCCTTTTCCCTCCTTTTTGGAAATCCTAATACCTTAAATAATCTTGGCTCCTTTATTCTCTACCAAGTAAATATGGGCACTTTTGTCATAATAAATAGCCTACCTTTATTGCCCTTAGGCTCCTTTATTCACAACCACTCATTTGAGGATACTTTAGTCATTATATGTGAATACCTAAACTACCCTAGTCTTTATCTTTTATTTCTATTAGCAACCAAGGACCCTTTGGTCATTCCATTTTAACCTTCTCCAAATACCCTCATCCTTATCCTAAACTTACACTAGTAAGGGAGGGCACCTTAGACATTTTCCATTCTACCTATTGCTATAAAAGAAACCTACTACAAGCTTCCCAAACATTTCCTACACTCTCTCTTCCTCTCATTTCACTACAATTTCCTCCCATCTCTCTCTCTCTCTCTCTAAGTTAGAGATTAGGGTTTCTCTCTCTCTAGATCTTAGCCCTCCAATTACTAGAAGCAAGAGCCTCATCTACATCTAGCCATCTACAAGCTAAGGAGCTCATCTTATCTCCAAGATTTCTCTTTCCTCTCCAAGTAAAGGTAATCCTCATTCCCTCTTTTCAATTCCCTTGTAGTATAGCTCTTTCTCTTAGAATTCCCTTTCTTATGCATTTCTCTCTTCGGGAATGGGTGTAGAGATTGTAGATTCAGCTATTGGGGTGATCTTAGAGCTATTGGAGTGGAGCCCAAGCTATTTGAGGAGCTTTCTTCCTAATTAAGCGAGTAGACATGCTTGGATTCTTTAATTAAAGTGATTAACATGCTTAGATTGTTACTATCTTTCATGGATATTTGGTTTGATTTCTGTAATGGGATGGTTGTATGGAAGTTATGTTGAGTAGATCCTAAAATTTTAGGGCTTTGTCCATTTACTTGCTCATATGAGATCCAAACTTGATTATATTACTAGATTTTCCGCATCTCTTAGGTACTTTCTCATAGCGTCCCGAGATTCGAGGCGCCCGGATCTTGGGGCGTTACAGCAACATATGTTACATGAGACAAACTACACAATTGAGAAATGACCAAAGTCCAATGTTATTGTTGCTAAACGTTTGGACATGTAGCCACTTAATGTAATCAAAAGTTCTGCACTTATTGCAAATGCAAGGGCCATGTTCTTCTCGAATGTCGGCGGTGTCCTCAGGCTCCATCTCAGAAGGCCAATCTGGCGACTTTGGATGCTCCTTCTCCTGCATTGAATCCAACTACTAACACATTGATGCCTGCTTCGTCCTCTCCTTCTCTTACCCCTGAAATAGTTCAGCAAATGATAATAAATGCCTTCTCTGCACTTGGTCTCTCAGGTAAAAAATCAACCTCACATGGTATCCAGATTTGAGGGCTTTTAACCGTATGACTAACTCTTCCAATCAGTTATCTCAACTGAAGCATTATGATGGAAATCTCCAAATCAATACTGCAGATGGTGGTAGTATACCCATTATTGCCATCGGTGAAATTTCGTACCCTTTACCTTTGAGTCATGTGCTTCTTTCTCCACAGTTATCTACCAATTTATTATCTGTTGGACAGCTATAGTTGACCATAATTGTTCGGTCTCTTTTTCTTGATAATAAATGCCTGCTCTGCACTTGGTCTCTCAAGTAAAAAATCAACCTCCACTTGGTATCCAGATTTAAGGACTTCTAACCGTATGACTAACTCTTCCAATCAGTTATCTCAACTGAAGCATCATGATGGAAATCTCCGAATCAATACTGCAGATGGTGGCAGTATACCCATTATTGCCATCAGTGAAATTTTGCACCCTTTACCTTTGAGTCGTGTGTTTCTTTTTCCACAG
The DNA here is from genome assembly GCA_028538565.1 of Umbellularia californica. Lineage (NCBI taxonomy): Eukaryota > Viridiplantae > Streptophyta > Magnoliopsida > Laurales > Lauraceae > Umbellularia > Umbellularia californica. Next base: position 53,244,688 of record JAPQWN010000004.1, on the reverse strand, counting down.
TTATCTATCAATTTATTATCTGTTGGACAGCTATAGTTGACCATAATTGTTCGGTGTCTTTTTCTTGTTCCGGTTGTGTCGTGCAGGATCAAGCGTCAAGGAAGGTGATAGCAAAGGGGCCTAAGCATGGACATCCTTTTTCATTGCAACTGTCTACACAAGATAGAATTTTGGTTGCTTCTGCCTTGTTTTTGGATTCTAGTTCTAATAAATGCCAAATATGACACAATAGATCGAGCCCACCCCATTCTTAAACTTTGTTGTCTTTATTTAATTCTGGTTTGCTACTTGATAATAAAGTTTCTCTTAACGATGTTTCTTTTAATTGTTCTAGTTGTAAAATGGGCAAGAGCAAGACACTTCCATTTCCTATGCATGCATCTTTATCATTGAAATGCTTTGATCTTGTACATAGCGATGTATGGGGTATAGCACCTATGGCATCACATTCCCATTTTTAAGTATTTTGTTACATTTATTGATGATTAAGGTCGTTTTACATGGATTCATTTTTTACATTCAAAATCTAAAGTGGGTGTTTACTACTTTTAAAAAAATTTAGCTTATGTTGAGAATCACTTTTCCATTTCCAGTAAAACACTTTGCATAGATTTTGGTGGAGAATATGTTTCAAAAGATTTTTAGAGTTTTCTGAAACACAAAGGGATAATTTCTCAAAAAAAAAAAAAAAAAAAAACATGTCTTTATACACCCCAACAAAATGGGGTGTCCGAAAGGAAAAATAGACGCCTCTTGGACATTGTTCGTTCACTCCTCTTAGAATCTTCTGTTTCCGCAAAATATTGGCTGAAGCTCTATCCATAGCTCTTCATGTTATGAACAGATTACCTTCTTCTCGCATTTCAGAATGAAACACCTTTTTTTCATTTGTTCATTTGTTCTAGAAGCCTCCTAGTTATTCTCATCTCCATACTTTTGGCTGTGTATGTTTTGTTCCTTTACCTCCAGCTGAACGCACAATACTATCCGTTCAATCCTTCAAAGTGTGCTTTTTTAGGATATGCAAATGACCATAAAGGATTTTTATGTTATGATCCTAAAGTAAATCGCATCAGAATTTCTCAAAATGTTGTGTTTTTCGAAAACCAATATTTTTTCTAGCATAATCAAGATCATGATACATCTCTTGTGATTTCATTTGTTCTCAACTTTGATGATATTCCTGTTTCGCCTACGAAAAATATTAAGCCGATTCTAGTGTATGAGAGACATAGATGGGAAAACACTACTGCGCCTGAGCCTCCTGACACAATCACTTCCTCAACACTTGACCCCGCTCCTGCGCCAGACATAAGTCAGTCAGTCCCTCTTCGCCGATCTTCACAGATCTCCTGCCCTCCTGATTGCTTTGGTTTCACCCATACATCCTTACTACTCTTTATTCTATTCATATACAGAACCATCAACATGATTGTTGGCATCAAGCTCTACAGGAAGAACTTGAGGCACTATACATGGGACGTTGTTAAATGTCCCCCCATCACACATCTCCCACCCCCCTGATTGCTCTGGTTTCACCCATACATCGTTACTACTCTTTCTTCTGTTCATATACTGAACCGTCGACATGATTGATGACGTCAAGCTATGCAGGAAGAACCTGAGGCACTCAAAGCAAATCATACATGGCATGTTGTTATATGTCCCCACATCAGTCAAATCCATTGGATGAAAATGGGTCTACTCTATCAAGTTAAATCTTGATGGAAACTTGTCTCATTATAAAGCTTGGTTAGTGGGCCTTGGCAACCGTCAAGAATATGGTATTGATTATGAGACATTTGCTTCGATCACCAAGATGACAACAGTGCGTACCATTTTTTTCTATTGCAACATTAAGCTCATGGCCTCTCTATCAAATGGATGTGAAGGATGCCTTCCTCCATGGAGATCTTAAAGAGATGTACATGCATCTTCCTCATGGTTATGATTCTACCTCTAAGAATGAAGTGGCTCAGCTCCGTCGCTCATTATATGGTCTCAAACAAGCACCCAGAGTTCGTTCTACTGTGCTTACCTTGGATTTGCTCAAAGTCCCTATGATCCTTCATTGTTCGCAAATATTACTCAATATACCACCTTACTTATAGTTTACGTGGATATCATCATCACGGGCACTCATAATAACATGATCCATGATCTACAAAACTCACTTCAAGTTGTTTTCCATATGAAGGATCTAGGCCCATTAACATATTTCTTGGGACTTGAGGTACAACAATCCAAGAAAGGGATTTTTCTTCATCAACATGAGTATTTTACTGATCTAATTGAACTTGCTGGACTACATGGCGCCATACGTGGACACACCATAGAGGTCAATATTGCTCTGAAATGATGATGGGGATCTCCTTTCTGATCCAACCTCTTACAAACGCTTAGTCGGCAATCTTATCTACTTGACCATCATTGGGCCTGACACCTCTTAAGCGATGAATGTTGTCAGTGAATTCATGACAGCACCACAGCATCACCATTTGGTAGCTGTCAAAAGGATCATACGGTACATTCTTGGTTTTCTGACCCAAGGATTGCTTTTTCCAGTTGGCTTACCGCTTACACTGAGTGCTTACTCTGATGCGGACTGGGCAGGATGCCCAGATACTCACAAGTCCACTACTGGCTAGTGCGTTTCTTTGGGCGAAGCACTCATTTCATGGAAATGCAAAAAAGCAAGATAAGGTCTCCAAATCTTCCACAGAAGCTAAATATCATGCTATGTACTCGGCTTGTTCTGAGATTCTATGGCTTCGTGGAGTACTTTTGGATCTTGGTTTTCCTCAAACCTCAACTACACCTGTCCATGCTATAACAATAATAATGCCATTCGTATCACTGAGAATCCAGTTTTTCATAGCGTACAAAACATATTAAGGTGGATTGTCACTATATTCGAAATGAATATGACCGCCAGGTCATCAGTCTTTCACATGTTTCCATTGGACTTCAACTTGCATATATATTCACAAAAGGGTTACCTAGGCCTCGCCATGAGTTCTTGGTTCGCAAATTGCTACTGTTTGACCGGCATCAATTTGAAGAGAGGGGGGGGGGGGGGTGGTTGTTAACAACAGCTAGCCCATAAAGCCCATGCACAATAGGCCCAGTTCATGACTGACACATCACTGAGAATCCGGTTTTTCATAGCATACAAAACATATTAAGGTGGATTGTCACTTTATTCGAAGTGTGTCACAACCCACATTCCGGGGCCCTTTCGGATATCCAGATCGTGATCATATAACAATATTCACCATGCACACATCAAATAATATTCACAAGGAGTCAGGCATTTAGTTTCAAAATATATTTCCCATTTATAATTATCAAAAATCTCTGAATAATCAAACTTATTATGTCTTGACTCAGAACAATAATGTGCTAAAACCTTTAATAACTTCTCCTAAACAAGGATTGATAATTCTATCAACTATTCAAGTTTTCTCGTTCACTCTTTTCAGCCACTCATGCCAAAATCTACGTGCTGATCGTCAATCCGCTCTGGCCCACCCGCAACATGATTACCTGAAGGTGGCAACACAGCATCAGTATTACTGGTGAATGAATTTTCCTAATTACACAAGTCACATATAACATAGCATCACATAATCAACAATCTGAATCACTAAATCAAATATCATTAAAAGTATATTCACATCTAAATCCATGCCATGCACATTACCACGCCTCAAAAGGCCCATCGTATACATGTATACCGGTCACCATGACCCTGTCTCATCAGACACATCCACTAAGGACCCACCATCATAATGGCCATTCTCGTCCACTAAGGACTCATTGCACAATATCACATAACAACCAAAATAGGAATATTAAATAATATAATTGAACACACATGCAGCAGCGTACGCCTAACCTATGCAATTCTTACTAATCACTACCTCACTTCTTATCATAATAATATTGAGTGATATAGGGGTGGCCCACACTTTATTATAAACATAAAGTTAATTGCTCACAATTTAACGGATTAATCGCAGTTAATTATAATTAATCACAGTTAATCATAATTAATCATAGTTAATCATAATACTCAAAACTTGACTTCATCAAAGTAAAAGAAGTTATTTAATATTTCTACACCAAGATCCAGGCCTTTCTTGATTAATAAACCTTTTTCCATAATACACAGAACATAAAATAACTAACAGTACATATCTGAACCGCTTAATGTACAATCCAGTGGGTCCCACTAGACCAAACCAAGATCAGACCTACTGTCTAAGGTCCTCCAAGGATAGGCTTTACTTTTAATGGATTGGATTCACCATCAGACTTCTTTACAGGCCCTACAGTCTCAACCAACATGCACAGTGACCCTTATCTACAATCTCAACCAACATGCACAGTGACCCTTATGGTTAACAAAATTGAAGCTTCTGGATATCTAGGCAAATGAGGCCCAGGCCACATGGAACCACCACCATTAACCACCACCATTCAGGTCGTCCCCGGGCCCTCTTCAAAACGTGGGGTCCCAATCTCTGATTGGCTTAAGTAGTTGGTCCCACTATTGATGTCGACCTACAGCCCAGTCTTCGTCAATTTCACGACTGGTTATATCAATTCTATTGGATGAGGGCCCAGGTGGGGTCCACTCTGCATGGGACCAACACCAACATGGTCGGCCAGTGGTCCTCCATCATCCTACCAGATCCGATTTGGAATCAGATGGCCCATGGGACCCAACCATCCTTAATCACCTCTTCCTCTCCATGACGATTGAATTCTGGTTTTCATGAATTCTGTTCTGGCAGTCAAAAATCTTAAGGAATTCATGGATCAAAGACTCCATTAGAATCATAGGCCTCTACTAGTCAAACTTACATGATTTCCATGATTGAAATAGCACTTACAACAACCCACGATTACAGAAAAAATCACTCAACACAGTAGCATTGAATATAATTACCGTGAATCAGATTATCAATCATCCGATCATCACAGATAACTAGGAAGACCCACTCACCTCTGGTATGTGATCGTTGCTCTTGCGATGTGTGGATGCGAATAGGACATCCGACTATCGGCTCCCCTTAGATTGGTTTCTTCCTCTTCTTCCCCTAAAAATCCAGCCACAACTCTCTCTCTCAGATTTTCTCAAAGCAATGAATTTGATACTAAAAGAGGGACGTGGGTTCTATATATAAATAAAGAGGAGAAAGAGTCCTAATCACCTTCCTAATTAGAGTTGTAAAACAACTCCCTCTCTTTCCTTTCTAAACTCACCCAGAGACAAATTCTAATTCTATCCTAAGTCACAAATTAAGGTCCTTCCTGGGCTCAAGATATTACAAAATGAATATGACCGCCAGGTCATCAGTCTTTCACATGTTTTCATTGAACTTCAACTTGCATATATATTCACAAAAGGGTTACCTAGGCCTCACCATGAGTTCTTAGTTTGCAAATTGCTACTGTTTGACCAGCATCAATTTGAAGGGGGGGGGGGGGGGGGGGGGGGGGGGTGGTTGTTAACAACAGCTAGCCCATAAGGCCCATGCACAATAGGCCCAGTTCATGACTGACACATCACTGAGAATCTGGTTTTTCATAGCATACAAAACATATTAAGGTGGATTGTCACTTTATTCGAAATGAATATGACCGCCAGGTCATCAGTCTTTCACATGTTTCCATTGAACTTCAACTTGCATATATATTCACAAAAGGGTTACCTAGGCCTCACCATGAGTTCCTAGTTTGCAAATTGCTACTGTTTGACCAGCATCAATTTGGGGGGGGGGGGGGGGGGGCGGGTTTAACAACAGCTAGCCCATAAGGCCCATGCACAATAGGCCCAATTCATGATTGACATATCACATGGGATATTTTTAATTGACTAATCTGTAACATATCTCCTCTCCATAACTATAGCACTGTAATATATTTAACTTCCATATACATAGATTGTAATAGGATTGTAAATGTCTTGATTGAAGGTTGAAAGAGATTATAAAATGGAACAAAGATCGACCAAGGGATCCATCCAATTTTCCACCAAGTTTCATCTATTGCTCATAGTTTTTTGAGTCGTGTCAATATCAGCCATTACCAATTCCTCATGCACCATAGGAAGATATCAGCATGGACTTCGTGTTAGGGTTGATGAAGACGACCAGAAAAGTTGATTCAATCTTCATTGTAAATGATCGATTATCCCAGATGACTCATTTTATTCCATGTGCAACCACAGCGAATGCCTTCAAAGTAGCTCATTTTTCTTCAAGTAATGGACTTCCAAAGACCATTGTCTCAGATTGCGACACTAGGTTTGAGTTATTTTTGGAAGACGTTTTGGATGACAGCCAAAACAAAGCTAAACTTTTTTACTGCTTACAACCCTCAAATTGACGGCCAAACATAGGTGGTTAATCTAAGTCTTAGGCATCTATTACTATGCCTCGTTCGTGACCACATTACAACATGGGATCAAGTTTTACCCATGGCTTAATTTGCTTCAATTACTCCGCCGGCATTTCACTTCTTGAAGCAGTAATAGATGTTCGTTCCCGCTTGCTTATTAATCTAGTTCCCTTATCTATTAAGGTGTAACCAAGTGTTAAAGTAGACGATTTCATCAAAGACATACAACAGATATATGATGAAGTTCAAAGCCATATAGCTACTAGTAATGACAGTGACAAGAATCACGTGAACAAGCATTGTCGTTTCATCGAGTTTTCTGAAGGAATTATGGTTATAATATGTATCCATCCAGATTGGTTACCATTAGGAGCTAATAATGAGAAGTCACATATACGCAATGCGAGTCCTTTTAAAGTTTTGAAGAAGCTTAGCTCCAATGGCTATGCTCTAGACTTTCCATTAGATTTTGCATTAGTCCAAACTTCAATGTTGCATAACTCACATTGTACCATGGGTGGACATGACAATGATGAAGATTCTGAAGAATAGGCCATTGCATTACCAATTGTTCCTCCACTTGCTGATAAAATCATTGGAGTCCTTCATGATTAGCTTGTCTCTACTCTGTATGGAGAACTCACATGTTGAAGTCCTTCATGATCAGCATGATTTTCCATTAGATTTTGCGTTAGTCCAAACTTCAATGTTGCAGAACTCACATTGTACCATGGGTGGACATGACAATGATGAAGATTCTGAAGAATAGGCCAATTGTTCCTCCACTTGCTGATAAAATCATTGAAGTCCTTCATGATCAGCTTGTCTCTACTTTGTATGGAGGATGTTAGAAGTTCCCTTGTTTACTGGTAGAGCCGTCCGCTCTCTGATACTACATGGATTACTGCTAATGACTTCCGATGTTTGAATCCAAATCTCTATGATGATTACCAAGCTAGTAACTTACCGGAGTCAAGTTTTTCCAAAGCCGGAAATAGTTGATACATTATGGACCAGGCCCAAGTCAACCGAGCGAACCCATCGACCATAGGTCAACTCAGTCGATTCATTGGGTTCAACCCATAGGGACAATGTTAACCGAGAGCTACTGTGGCATCCTCTTCTATCCTAGCTCTACTTTCATTCCCAGTTTGATTAGAGAGATACTTCTAATTTCTATTTCTTGTTTGAATAGGATTGCCGTAATGTTAGTTACCTCTTTTATTAAGTCTTCTCTAATTTTTTGAGGAAAGTCTTAGCTTTTAAGCAAGAGGGGATCAATCCTAATCCTCTCTACAATGCATGCCTATTACTATCAATTAAAGATTTTTTATTTTTCTTTTCAATTATAGTGGTTCCCATTGTCTTGAGTGTGCCCTAGTTCCTGAATCCATCATTGGATTCGATAAATCCCATTGAAGGTATCACTATTTTTTATTGTGGATCAAGGCCTTGCTATTGTGTCACTGAAATCGTTCTCAGCACATCCATAATATAACACATGAAGAAACAACTTTGAGTAACATATATGTGACTGATCTCAAGAACTGACAATATCGACAAAAAATTCCTGAGAGCTTGTCATCCATTTCTAAACAACTAACAAAGAGCCAATACAAGATACTATCTGGCTTCAATATGAAATTATATGTTCTAAGGTCAGTTCTAAGTTATCCAAATGAAAAAAAAAAAAAAAACCTTTTCGTTTCCTGAATCCTGTAACAAGCACAAATAAAATGATAAGAAATAGCATATAAATTGAAGTAAATCCTAGATCTTCCTAAGGATGATAAAACACAAAATGAACAAACTAATGTAAAGTAAATCCTAGATCTGAATAAGGAAGATTAAACACAAAATGAACAAACTAATGCAGAGAGGTGCTAATGAAGCTGATAGCAGTTCTATGTGCTTAAGTAATAAAATATTAACTAATAAGGAGATTCTTTCTTCATGCAGCCCACTCCATTACATCAGACATTTAGTGGTTGGATGCTACTGAAAAGTTATCAATGGTACTTACAATGATAACACAAATCTTGTATGACGTACTTTGCAATGTAGGAAAAAGAAAACATACAAGACAAAGGTGCTTTTGAAATATACATTCAGTCTCCAAATATTTTTATGCTAAACAATAAAATATGTTATATATAGAAAGGTAGCATACCGATGTATACTCAGGATCAAAATAGCCAAAAGTACCCAGTACTCTTGTGGTTACATACAATCCCTGGCCATCAGGCATCAACTTTGCAAGGCCAAAATCCGAGATCTGAGAACAAAAAGAAAGCAGCATCAAATGTTCCTAACAAAGTGCATTGTGACAGGTACCAACAAAGTTCCTTTTTCTAAAAGAAAATATACATAACAAAGGAACTATGTTGATGGCTCTCTATAAAAATTAAAATAAATAAATAAATAACAACAAGAAGTTGTGAAGTTGATGAGAGGTGCTAATTGTAGAGACCTAATAAATTCTGAGTATAACAGATGATCAATACCATGGCTTAAAGGTTCTCTTTAAGATCTAATCAAGGTTACTGTTCCAAAAAAAAATCTAATAAAAGCAAATACATAGAACTCAAAGTTGATTTTCAGTGCAATTCTACTCCTACAAAGAACTAAAATGTTATCCCACGTGATTGTCCCAGTCACCTCTTCTCCATAATATGATCCCATTTTTAGCATCAATTAATTATCCATCGAATCTAGTTTTTGGTTTGCTGTTGGAGTCCTTTTAATAATCAAATTTGCATATGGTTGGAGACCCGAATACCTAATACCCAATGGCTAAATTGAATGAGTACAAGTATTCATGTTGGAATCCCATACAGACATGAGGTGTTTAATTTGGCAAATCTCAAAACATAGGATTTTGTGAATGGCTAAATTGAATGAGTACAGGTACTGATGTTGGAATCCCAAATGTACTCGAGGTGTTTAATTTGGAAAATCTAAAAACTTAGGATTTTATGAATTTCACATTTGAATAAAAAAATGTTAGGGATTTTTGTGTTAATTAGTCTTAAACCCGTAATCGATGACAGAGCAAAAAAACATTAAATATCACCCTCCAAGTGCTTTGTGCATTCAATGCATTTATTTTGGATAGAAATGCCCATATGGAGTGATATCACAAGAATCCCATGTATATCATGAAATCACAACATATTGCTCTCTTTTTTCTTTTTCTTTTTTTTTTTTTTTTTTCTATGTAAAAGGGCACCCTGCAACTCCCTTTCACTTATCTCCTTTTTTCTTATCTCAGGTTTGACAGAGAAGAAACTCATTTTTTAAAAACAAGCATGCAATTGCCCCTGTCTACTTTCTCCTAGGATCGACACACTAGAAACTTCCTCTAACCTACCTAACACCTTCATTGTTTATCAACCTACACACAAACATAATTAGTTTGCAGGTCCCTATAACCTTATATTTATGGATAGGCACGTTAGCCTTTGGTAGAGATGGTGGAAATAGCAGTTGTATTGAACAAGGGTGTGACGAATAGTTACCCATTCAAGAAGGTATTGTTTTTCCTGTTCATGAAGGTACTGTGTCCAAGTTGGTAAAATAACCACTTTTTCCTTAAAACCAACTTTCTTTGAGAGTGTTGGTAGACAAAGGCACCTGGAGACTTAAATGATTTAAAAAATGAGTTCCTTCTTTGCCAAACCCAAGATAAGGAAAAGGGAGTTGTAGGGTTCCCTTTGTAATAAAAAAAAAAAGAGAGAGCAACATGTCATACCGTAAGAGGCCACTTGGAAGCTTCGGAATCAAGTTCAAAAACAATGCCCCCATCTCCTACCAAAGATACGCTATTTTCATTTGGAGGACCAAATGCTCGTAGGGGGAGAGGATGTAAGGTCCTGGCCCAATTTTATAGTATTTAATTCTCATGAAAATAATTTGTGAATTAAATAAAAAAATTAATCAAATTGGGGGAAATCGACCCACATTGAACAATTAGGGTGGAATTAGTGTATAAACTTGGTTAGCGCAAGATTTAGGAATTATAGAGACCTATTTGTATTTTGAGAAAATATAGGGGCATTTTTCGTAATTTTCAAAATATGTCAATATGGGGCTTGTTGTATAGAGAATAATTAATTAATCCGAGTTGGTTTGGTACCTTGTTGAGAAACTTGTAAATGTTACCCATTCTACTTGGATGGATACCTTTGTGAAAGAGACCGCAGGAAACCAATAGGTGTAGGACCTCACGAATTAGGAGGAAGGGTTTGATTCTAATCAGGACTTCCAAACCAAGAGTTTGAATTCAATTTAAAAAAGAAATAATGGTTGGATCGGAGAGTTCTCATAGATGATAAAATTCAAATTGGACCCACAACATTAAATAGGAAACGAGGGTCGTACGACCCTTAAAGTTAAACCCTCCACAAACCTATGCAATAGCCGTGGTTTAAAACACATACCGAGTCAGGTCCTATGGGACTCGGACTCAAATCATGCGACTCGGCCTAGTCGTTTCCGGAGTCCGATTTTTTAAACCTTGGCAGTAGCAGCTCCCCTGTTCTCTCTTTCAAATAGACACACACACTCTCTCTACTCCTGGTTCATACAAGGTAAGCCTCTTTTCTCTAGTTTCCTCCTTCCTTCTCCAAGGTTTCTCTAGTTTCCGGAGTCCGATTTTTTAAACCTTCGCAGTAGCAGCTCCCCTGTTCTCTCTTTCAAATAGACACACACACTCTCTCTACTTTTGGTTCATACAAGGTAAGCCTCTTTTCTCTAGTTTCCTCCTTCCTTCTCCAAGGTTTATCTAGTTCTTTCATAGCCTATATACCCTAATCTCCCTTCTATTTGGGATTTACAAATTGGAATCCTAATTAGGGCTGAAATTTGGGGAAAAAGCAAGGAAACACAAGAAATCCATCTAGGGTTCTCACTAAGTGCAAGATTTACAACGAATTTGACAATCAAGGCAAGTGGACAAACCTGAGTCTCTATTCATACCTGATTTTTATTATCTAATTCAGATTATTTGACCATTAGAAATCCTAATTAGGCCATGGATGGATCAAACCTAGCATATTCATGTAAGAGACCTTGAAAAACCCAAAAGAAATACAAAATGATCAGATCTGAATTCCTTTCCCTACATATTTGATGGTTTGATCTCAATCTTTCACTTACTAAAAACCCAAATTTCTGAGCCTAAACAATGAACTTGCGATTGTACATGCGAAAGAGACTCAGAAACCTAGAATCCTAAAGGACATGGCTGTCAACCATGCGTATAGAATTCTAAAGGACATGGCCGTCAATCATGCAAGATACGCAAAAAGGGGGATTCCCACCCTTGGTCGTGGACTCAAGTGGACCCCACATGATGGCCGAACATGGTCTAGCCATGTATCATGGTTGTTGGGTCAAGATACACAAGGATTTTGGGGATTTGGGGATCCTTAGTACATATGCGATTAGGGCTTGGCCTTCCTCTAATGTTTTAGTGTTGTTTTAGGACTTTTCCAAGGTAATAATTCGGGTTTTCAGATTGTCTATAACAAAAGGTAATTTATTCTGTGGAATACATGATTTTATATGTATGTTATATGTGGAATATGCTTAGGAGTTCACAAACTATGACACGGTAGACCCCAAGTAAGACAAACAGTCAAATACATGAGATTTGGAGCATTAGGGCTTGGTCGTGGCCACCATGTGTGGTCCCCTGCTTGATGGAGACTCGATTAGGGCCTTGAAAACCCTATACACATCACAATTTGTGAGTTTTCGAGAGTTTCCACATACCGCATTGCTAGGACTTGATGATTTTGGGAATTTGATCTTGAATCTAAGGTTTCCATATTTGATTTAATGATTATTAAACAATGACCAGCAATAGGTAATGTTTGTAAGGCTTGACATCCAACTATGGATCACCATACACATCACAATTTGTGAGTTTTCGAGAGTTTCCACATACCGCATTGCTAGGACTTGATGATTTTGGGAATTTGATCTTGAATCTAAGGTTTCCATATTTGATTTAATGATTATTAAACAATGACCAGCAATAGGTAATGTTTGTAAGGCTTGACATCCAACTATGGATCACCATGAAGCATTCCTAGGGATATGGTAACCCAAGGGTATGATGTCATGGACTCTCTAAACATAAATTACCTTAAGAAGCGCCAATTTGTAATTGGGCTAAACCTAATTGGAGGTCCTTACGATCTTTTGAATCGGGTTTAGGGGAAATGTGCAGTGTTTGGGATTCCATGAAATCATAGGGTTGCGTTGGCATAAAGCAGGCATGGGGAAAGCGATCCTAGACCTAGGAGTGGAAATGTGCATGTCTAATGAGTTTATCTAACTAGTCTTATGTTCCCATGTACTCCTAACACATATCTTGTTCTGTTAACATATCTCCCCTATGTCATGTGATCTATGTAGTTCAAGTATATGATATTTTAAACATATAATCTGTTAATTCTGGAGGTCTAATATGCATATAGAATAATTACCTGTTGATTATTATTGGCTGGTCTTCATATGTACCTTTTTGAAATTCAAGGTGACACCACTAGGCTGTTTAAACCTAGCATAGTGGGGCACTAATATGCAAGGGTCATATTATCTGAAACTATTTGCAGATTAGTTATTGTTTCTGGAAGTAACCAACTGTCACTTCCTACCAACCCTTGTATATGCTCTTGTGGCCATAGATCTGTATCTGGGTACCAAACTTTGTTCCTACCACAATTAAATTGGGGCCGTATGATACCGAGGCAAAACTCTGTTCCCTGTCACATCGGAGGGTGCTATAATGTTACTATTTTATTGTTAAATTTGCATTTAATGATTTCTCCTTATGCATCCATATCCTGTATGATTTTGCCAAGTCTACTTTTTTTTTTCTCTAGATTTTATAATCTTACCTGTCCTTTATTCTATCAAAAATCGTATGGAATATGAAATCTTGGTCTGTACACTTGGTGCTTGTGAACCATGGGAATGATGGTTAAAGAGGAACTGTACGGGAAATACATGTGGAGCACAAACTATATATCTTAAAGATATAGTGCCTATGCTGAAGAGTTGACAAACATAGTTGTTTAGTTTATTGATTATGACATTAGTTTAAGACTGTTAAGTCCTTTTGTTTGGCCAGTTATGTTAGGAACTTGCTTAGTTGGATTTATTTCTTACATATGACATTTTGAATTGGCACCTTGATATTATTAGGTTTAAATTAAACTAGGTTTTCTACCTTGTCTTGTGATAATGCCTATGATGGCATGATGTGATTATGTTTCCGTTGCAAATATTTCCAAGGTAGTTAACCTCATATTGCATATTCCATTATTTTATTGAATATGGCTTGAAAGATGGACCTCTTTAGTAATCCAAATTTTGGGTCGTTAAGGTATGGTTCACATCAATAGTCCCCTCACCTAACACTTTTACGCGGTTAGCATTGGTAACTTTAACTATCCCAAGAGAAGGTCGTGATGTGTATGGGATGAACTCAGAACGTATACTTGTGACATGATTAATAGCACCTGAGTCGTAACCCATGATGGAGTGGAAGACGTTGCTGTAGTAGCCACATGTGATGTACCTACATCTGGATAGGGTGCCGCACCAGCTGTGTGTGGTGTGCCTTTGCCTTCTAGTGCTTGCTAGCATTGAATCTCCTGCTTAATGCTTGGATTTCATCATGGATATTAAACTTCTCTTTGCTTCCTAGAGTTTCTCCAAAACCAGAATTATCATATGATGTCTCAGTAACAAATGCGGTGTCGACTCTAGGAATCGACCAACTAGATCCCAACATGTATCTCTAGTATGATGAACTCTACTAGAATGAGTACAATGTTGTTTATCTAGATCAATACTAGGTGAACCACCATGACCTCCACTCCGACCACGACCACCATGGAAACTATCACCACCACGACCACCATCACCTCTTCTTGTAGAATTTGTTATAGCAAGTGCAAATTTTTCTTGGTTAATTATTGAAGGAATAAAATCTCACATTGCAATATGCCTGCTTTCCTCACTATGTGATAGTGCAAACCCTGTCCTAATCAACGAAAGGAGATCCTAACTTAAAATTTGCACTCATACAATCTCATACTCTGAACCCTCCAAAAAGATCATAAACATGTTGAGCTTCTTTGTGTTTTTCTTGTTCTTTCTCACAACATGGATTAAGAGGTTGATATAAACTAAGATCATGCCACATCCCTTTCAATGTATCATAGTAGTCACCCAAGGATTTATCTCCTTATTTAAATTAGGCCAACTCTTTATTTAATTGATAAATGAAATTCGTGCATGATTCTTTTTTGAGAAAGCCGTCTCAATTGCATTCCATAATTCATGTGCAGTTTTACAATAGCAGGAGTTCTTTGAGATAGCAGGTTCCAAAACCCAATTCCACTCACACTTGGGCTCTTCATAGACATATTCAAGAGCATTCAAAGCTCTAATTAAGTGTGATAAGTGGAATCACTCCTTTAAGGCAATCTTCAACCCTCTCAAGTTACAATCCTCACTCACCCTAGACTTAGACCCCTCTTTCCTCTTGGTTGAGCACTTAATGGAGCATCATCAACAAGGGAGCAAAGCAAGGAGTCTAAATCTTGTAATTTTGGTTCTGAGCATCAAGAAGCGCAATCAAGGCATCTTCATTGTCTAGAGGAAAGCGTTCTTCTTTTATTTTCAAATTCATATACATTGTAAAGTGGATTAGAACTCTGTGATCGAACCACTGTATGAAAAAATCTTAGGTGTAATTGGTTCCAGGTGAGCCATTTTGAAAACCTCAAATAATGAATACCGTCGAACAATGGAATGGTCATAATGGGGAGTGGATGTAGGCCAAACCACTACATTTGAAATGTCCATCTCGTTTCGATAATTTTCTCATTGGAATATCTTTTATAATTGTGAGATTGGCATGCTTAACTTGTTCTTGAGTCACATATCATTTGAACTTATATCACATTGCTACATGTTTTGAATTGCACATACATTTAATCACTCTATTCCTCACTATCATAGTTGTAACTTATGATTCTATTTAAGTGATTATTAGTGGGGTTTATTACTTGTGATTCATTTTTTGAACTTAATTGATTGATTTAGTTAGAATTTTAAATTAGTCCTATCTCCACCCCCCACGCCGCCCCCCCCCCCCCCTAGGACTTAGCATAGATTCTTAGCTTGCACTTTCACTTGGATGGTTCATTGATCCGAACATTCACATAACCCAAGCGTTTAGCCCCACCTATAGCCATCTTTGTGGAATATGATCATTCCATATAATTTATTCCATTAAACAATTCCAATGTAAAGTGAGCATTTGGATTAATGGTTCCAATGGGGTTGAGCACGCTTTGGATTCCACTAGAACCTTCCCCCTTTGTGTTGGAATCAACTTTACCCTCAATAGTAATTTAACTTGATGATTTATCAAACAAACAGGCACTCTAGAACCAAGATAAAAAAATCCATTACCCAAACGGGCGAGCCAGACGACGGTTGGTGATGTAGGCCCTAGGGTTAAGGCTTGCTTGGAGTGATAAAAAAATCCATTACCCAAACGGGTGAGCCAAACGATGGTCGGTGATGTAGGCCCTAGGGTTAAGGCTTGCTTCGAGTGCCGAGGCATGTGTCCATAAACAATTCAAATACGTCTCCGCAGAGGCTTCAACACGAGGATGCACCTCCAAGGGATTGAAAATCCCACGATAATATTATTCCAATAATAAAAGTTTGAGAAAAAGAATTCTACAATGCAAAATAAATAGAAAACCAAACTTAGGGCCTAAGGAAAACCTAATCTAATAATGGAAACTACCCTAATTGCAAATCTTTTAGTAAAATTAGAAACCTACTAAAAAATAAAATATTCCTAAACTATCTTGGGTGGGACCACTTGTGGGCCTTTTTCTCCATCATTCCCCCTAGGTTGAAAGAAGAGTTCAACCTCGAACTCGGTTCCTCTTCATGTTGCCTCTGTAGACATGGTGTATGTGAAGCACTTCTTTAGTGGCATTTGCTCTTGATTTTTTCTTCGACGGTTCTAGTTTCATTGGAAGGAGTGTGACTTGCTTTCCACTGTGCATAAATGTGTACGTATTGTCATGCATACCATGAGTGCCATTTTTGCCATACATCCATGGGCGACCCAATAAGATATCCCCACTATCCATTAAGAGCACATCGCACCAAACTGTATCTTTATAATCTTCATCAATGGCAAAAGTGACTCGACATGTATGTTGCACTTGCACTTCTTCACCCGTCATTAGCCATTTGACATAATAGGGGTGATTATGCTTATAGCTTCAGCTGATCAACAAGAGTTTGAGAGATGATCTTTTCATAGCTTCCACCATCCATCACAACATTATATTTTTGCCCATGTACTATACCCATTGAACGAAAAATATATTTTCGCAAAAATTTCTTCTCAGTAGTGGGTGTAGACTCTTGGAGGACCAAGAGAGCTTTGCCATCCTTTTTGGCTTCTATTTCCTCCACTTCCTCTATTTCTTTGTCTTTAAGATCATTTTGTGGGTTCAGTTTATTAAGTGAACCTTCTATTAAGTTTATTCGTTTTAGACATTCAAATGAACGATGCCCCTTTTGCTTACAATGAAAACATGTAAACCTATTATGATCTTCAAACTTGGAGAAAAATGTTTCTGAGGAACTAGCACTTAGAGTAGAATCTGGCTTTGATGGGGGCATTTTATGCAGGCCATTTAGACACAATAATTTTATTTTTTATTTTTTGATAACGAAGGGTGTCCCAGCCCTTCGAGCTGAAGTAATCCCTACGGGCCCAGGGGGAGCCGAGTAAATCCTCTGTGGCTCCAGTGTGGTAATGCAGTTTTGATGCAGCGTAGACCTCATGGCCACATGTGTAGGGCCCACATAGATTTAGAGATTTATTTTTATGTCGATAGTTTCTAATTTTATTGTAATTAGGATAAGATTCTAGTTTCCTAGTTTAAGTAGGTTTCTTAGGGCTTAAGTTATCTTTCTTATTTATATGGCATTGTAATAAAGAATTATTCAGTTGTTGATTAATGAAATTGGATTTTCCCATTGAGGTGCATCCTCGTTTATTATCTCTACGGAGAATGATTGTGTCTTCGGACACGTGCTTCGGCACCCATTGTGCTTTTAGCACTTCCACCGCAAGTCCTAACCCTAGGGCCAGCATCAATTGGTATCAGAGCCGAACAATCCCTCGATCGTTGGCGTGATTAACCCTATCCCTCTTTCCGTTCACTCAGCCCCCAGCCCAGTAGAACCCAATCATCCCCAATCCCATACCCAGCGATGAGAGAAAGAAAAGCAGAGAAAGAAGAAGAATAATAGAATAACAGAGGAGAAATATATTTTCATCAGCAAGTGGGCCTAGATTCGTCAGATTCCATAAATCTTTAGCCATCCATCTTCAAATAGCAAGATCTTCTCCATTCGGACTCCGATCGACGATCCGTCTTCACATGTGCACTCCAATCAGTGAGATCTACAATCTGGTCAATTTATTTTAATTTTGAAGAGCATTAATTTTTTTAGTCTTTGCATCAAGTTAATATGGAATTGTCAGCCAAGATGGACTTCCAACTTCTTGAAATAAATAGAAGGCTTACAGAAACCAACAAAGAGCTTACAAAAATCAACAAAGAGCTTACAAAAATCAACAAAAGGGCTAAAAGGATGACATATTCAATCAGATATGGGAAAAGATATTATGCAAATAAAGATTGCTTTGAGCAATATATTACTTTGACACAAAGAAAATTGTCTGTCGAGGAATATGCTTATGAATTTGAAAGGCTAGATTATTTATATGAATTGGGAGATATACTTGATTTCAATCACTTTCTCAAAGGTTTAAGACCAAGTATATTGAAGAATGTGGAGAAGGAATGCAACGATATGTATGAAGTATTTTGGGAAGCGATCCATGTTGAGTGCTTGATAAAGAGTTATAGCCTCCGAAAAGCTAAGATGCAAGAAGAGAAGTCTCTGCGAATCACAGAAGTCGCTGTAATGAAACCTGGAGAATGCCTCCCGTGAATCTGCAGAAAAGGAACCCGAGTCTCATCATTTACAGGTGGAACAAGAAGAAACGGACAATGAAGATAACCTTAAGGAGTCTAATCATCTAATGGATCCTATGGCAAGCCTGCCTCCAGAAAATCAAAGTAATCTATCCGATGAAAAGACCATTAATCAGGAGATTGTCAAAGAAGTTTGCATCATGAACATTCCTCATATTGACTTTGTACTCGGAGATCAGCAAATTCTAATTGGAGAATGTGTGCAACTGGCTAATATTCAAGAATTAAATCATCACTTCATTCAATCTCGCATTAATGCAAAATCCAGTCACCAAAAGAAGCTGTGCCAAGAAGTTATAGATCTATTGACAAATCGGAAGTCCGTCAGATTGATCTTTGATCCAAGTGGACATTTTCCGAACTCGAGGTCACGTTCTTTTTCAAGTGGGGGAGAATGATGCAACATAGACCTCATGGCCACATGTGTAGGGCCCACATAGATTTAGGAATTTATTTTTATGTCAATAGGTTCTAATTTTATTGTAATTAGGATAAGATTCTAGTTTCCTAGTTTAAGTAGGTTTCTTAGGACTTAAGTTATCTTTCTTGTTTATATGGCACTATAGTAAAGAATTATTCAGTTGTTGAGAAATTGGGTTTTCCCATTGAGGTGCGTCCTCGTTTATTATCTCTACAAAGATTGATTGTGTCTTCGAACACGTGCTTCAGCACCCATTGTGCTTTTAGCACTTCCACCGCAAGTCCTAACCCTAGGGCCTGTATCAAGTTTAGAACCCTCAACCTCCAGGAGCAAACCGTGGTCCTATGCTAGACACAATAAATTTTCGAGCTTGATAATTTGCAATGTCTTTGGCATTGATGGAATGATGGATGATCTCATTAACATTATCAAAATTATTGAAAGCAAGAATATGTTGTATTTTAATTCTCAACCCATGAAAATATCTGTTATTTAACACATCATCGGCCTCATTTAAGCCACACCGAGCTGGCATTGTCTTGACTCATGATTTTTTCAGAGTACTCAACAACTGTCTTGGACCCTTGTTTCAAGTTTTACCAGCTTGGACGTAGATCTCTTGAATAGTTGATGGGAAGGAACCTTTTGTTTCAAAAGATTTTTCATCTCAATCCACGTCTCAACAAGATTTATGTTTTGGTTCCTTCTCTTCTTTTACAACTCGGCCCACTATATCTTAGCATAATTGCAAAATCGAGTTCCTACTAGAGTGACTTTATGACCCTCCGTCATTGGCCTGTTTGCAAAAAAATTCTCCATGTTAGACGTAAGTGGTCCCCATGACTACATGTCTAATAATAGAAGGGCCCCACTCTAAGTCGATTGATAATTTTTCCCCTTTTAGTTTTTTTTTTAATAAATCTTTCCTAGATTCATTTCAAGAAAGCCCAATCCATCAGGATTCTTGTTTGACTAATCTTTGAGGGAATTAAGGAAACTTAGTTTTAATAGATCTTTTGATGGGAAGAACTCTCTCTAAGTTTATTTATAAAAAAAAGGGTTTCCGGTCCTCTCTCTTGACTCACGGTTCTGCAAAGTACCCATTAACTCTCACGTATCTTGGAGTTAGTGACAAGGGAGATAGGAGAAAACCCAATTTTGATATAGGTCATTGATCTCGCAATGAGACAAGCTTTAGATCAATCCATACCGCTCATCATCAAGATTATGGCGCAAGGTAGGCTTCTGATTTGTGTTGATCTTGCATTGTTCAAGTGTTTAGCCCCACTTGTAGCCATCTTTGCGGAATATGACCATTCCTTATAATTTCTTCCATTAAACAATTCCAATGTAATGTGAGCATTTGGATTAATGTTTCCAATGGGGCTAAGCACGCTTTGGGTTCCACTAGAGCCTTCCTCCTTTGTGTTGGAATCATCTTTACCTTCAATAGTAATTTAACTTGATGATTTATCAAAAAAATAGGCACTCTAGAAACAAGATAAAATATCCCTTACCCAAGACAGACGACGGTTGGTGATGCAGGCCTTAGGGTTAATACTTGCATGGAGTGTTGAGGCATGTGTCCATAAACACTTCAAATACGTCTCCGCAGAGGCTTCAACACGAGGATGCACCTTCGAGCGATAGAAAACCCCACGATAATATTATCCAATAATCAAACTTTGAGAAAAAGATTTCTACAATTCAAAATAAAAAGGAAACCACACTTAGGGCCTAAGGAAAACCTAATCCAATAATGGAAACTACCCTAATTACAACTCTTTTAGTAAAATCAAAAACCTACTAAAAAATAAAATATTTCTAAACTATCTTAGGTGGGACCACTTGTGGGCCCATTCTACATTAGTTGAACCCTTGATTTGTCGCCTAACTTCTCTTCTGATTGCAACTTCTCTCGCATAAATTGTTGAACACCAAACAACCACTGCATGAGCACTGTTGACCAGACAAACACCAACAACTGCCAAACTATATTGGTCACCACTGTCTATGAGAGGAACACACCAAAGAACACTTTCAGTTGAAGCTACCTACATACACTGGGCTTCAACTCCACACTGCAAGCTGCTCCACCACATCATACCAGCTGCACCTTGTGTACTATGAAACCTACTACATAGGATAAAGTCCACAACAAAACTTGATAGACAATCCTACTAGTGTAGCAAGTCTCAAGTTGCTAACCAATAGCCTAGGCATTAAAGGTGCGGCAAACTAACTACTAAACATCCCCCTAGGGTGGGACACCGTCCGGACTCGAAGTACACGCCCACACAAGCGGCATGGGGCCTTTTTGCCTTGCACACATGTACCCGCACACAAAAATGCAGCATGGAGCCCTTTTTTTTTTACCATGTGCGGATTTGAACCCGGGACATGTTGTCTCAGATACTATCTCAAGTTGCTAACCAATTCACCCATAATACCTAGGCATTAAAGGTGCGGCAAACTAACTACTTAACACTAGGAAGGCCCAATTGAACCTACACACAGGTTCAACTGGGGTTTTCCGACTCTCAAAATCAGATCTCTCTAACCCCAAGTCGATTGAAATCCTTAGACGCCTCTTTGATGATCTTCAAACGATCCCAAGTTGCTCTGATACCAAGTTGTTTCTCTAGGTATGATTATATAAATTTATTTGTGAATAAAAAAGGAGGAAAAAGAATATAACAAGAAGAAAGAGGTACTGTCATTGATTAGGTTTTCTAACGACAATATGCCCTTTTTGTTTTATTAAGAGGTTTTATGAATATTTATATATAAAACCCCGCTTATTTCTGAAACTACATATAAGCCCTAGGGATAATAATAAATCCATATAAATGCTTCTACTAACTAAAAAACTTATCCTCTAGAGTATTTCTATAGTATTTCTTGGTCAGTCATCAAGTAAGGGTTTACAACTAATTTACATGTTAAAAAATCCAAAATAATATAAAAAATGGTAAAATAATATTCAAATCTTACTGTAAACAATCAACTAATAATCAAATAAATGTCTTTATGTTGTTACTTATATTCCTAAAGAAGAAAAGGTGTGCTAATATTTTATCAATTGGGAAACTAAATTTAAATTAGCCCTCAGAAGAATCCATAAGGTGTCGTCAAGTAGATATGTTTTAAGATGTCTGTATGGCTTATTTCAAAGAAATTGTGTGACATAGCCAAATAGGAATAATGTAATTATTATTTGTAGGGTAGAGTAAAATGAAATG
This sequence comes from Umbellularia californica, assembly GCA_028538565.1. Classification (NCBI taxonomy): domain Eukaryota; kingdom Viridiplantae; phylum Streptophyta; class Magnoliopsida; order Laurales; family Lauraceae; genus Umbellularia; species Umbellularia californica. Next base: position 53,222,492 of record JAPQWN010000004.1, on the reverse strand, counting down.
AAATGAAATAGAGTATCAAAACAACAAGAAAAAAAGTGGAGAGAGTTGGGAGTAAAAGCACCCTTTTTGTCATTTTGTGCTTTTTAAGAGTGCATTGTTTTTTTTTCTTTTTTTTTTTGTGTCATTTTGTGCAACTTAAAGTAGTTTTTTTGTCATTTTGTGCTTTTACAACCAACTCCCTCCACTATATTTTTTTCTTTCTTTGACATTCAATTCTATTTTATTTTACTCCACCCCGTAAACAAACAGGCCCTTCAGTGGTTTATGATATACACATATAATATAACAATATATTTTACAATTATATTATAGTATATTATAATGGAGTTGGCTATAATCAGGTTTAGCAATCCGGAGTCTGGCTCCATTACTGGTGGACCCCATGTCGGGTTGGGTACACCATGGGCCCGAACCAAATGTAATCTGCCTACACCCTTACTGTCTGCCTTTATCCCTCTCCTCCAGCCTCCCTCCCAAGTCCTTCAGTTTTATTTAGAATTTGCAGATAACATTAGGAGCACACACATGTGTTTCTTCAAATAGGTACCTAAAAAGGGATGGTATTTGCATTAAATTTAAGTATTCATCTTTATGAGATTTAGGTGCAGTTTTCTTCCATGCATTTTGTTACTACAAGGTGAGGAAAAGGCAAATGTGTTGGTAGATACCCAAGTACATCTTTTCTTCAATTATTGGAGATAGAAAGAATTTTTTTTTTTTTGGTTTTCTTTGGCTCAAAATTTGCACTTAAAAGGGATGGTATTTGCATTAAATTTAAGTATTCATGTTTATGAGATTTAAGTACAATTTTCTTCCATGCATTTTGTTACTACAAGGTGAGGAAAAGCCAAATGTGTTTGTAGATACCTAAGTACATCTTTTCTTCAATTATTGGAGATAAAGAGAATTTTTTTTTTTTTTTTTTTTTTGTTACCTTTGGCTCAAAATTTGCACTTAAAAGTATGTTGGAGGATTTAAAATCTCTGTGAACAATAGGTATGCCAACTGTTGAACCGGAGTGGAGATAAGCAAGCCCTCTTGCTGCTCCAAATGCTATTTTGAGTCTTGAAGGCCAGTCCATCTTCATTTCACTAATTCCTAGGGTATCAATAAATTAACGATAAGTTTGAAAAAGAAAACTAGGATCAACACAGGCATGATTAAAGAGTGTCATTCAATAGCAAAAAGGACTACAGAGTAAAGAAAACAAACCATTTAGATGATCTTGTAGGCTTCCATTTTGCATGAACTCATATACCAAAAATCTGTGCTTTCCATCAGCACAATAACCAATCAAGGAAACTAGATTTGGATGATCCAGTCTAGTCAAGATGTCAACTTCTACTCGAAACTCCCGCTCACCTTCAGCTGCCTTGGATGGAGGAAGCTCCATTTTTTTAATCGCCACAACCTTTGACATACCCAAAGGAGTAAATAAAGATTCCAACAATCAAATTGAACAAGAAAAGTAGCAGTAGTTATATAGAAAGAGAAATGCAATAAAACAAAGAATTTAAAGTCCTTTGAACTCTAGACTTTGACTTTCCTAAAACTGCCACCCATAAGTATCATAGTCCACATAAATCTACATTCAAATTGCAACTGAACATAGTAAATAGACATATCAATGTTTGAACTACACAATAGAAATAGTAAAGACGATGATTAATGAGAAGAGCAAATAAATGAACAAATTTCAATCTTCACAAGCTAGTTCCAATTCTTCCTAAGGATCCCAGCCACACATGCTATAATCCCCATAAAAACACATATTTGGCCACATAACCAGTGAAAGTGATGAAAGTGTTCAGTCCTGGGTTTCTACAAAACAACCCAAAAAGTAAACCAAAAAAACAGACATCTTCACTCCAAATATTGAATAAAAGCCACAGGATGATTAGATGTAGCCTCAAGCTACCGTAGTAGACTGAGGAGCCTGATTTTGAAGTTGAAACCAGAGAGGCTCAATGTCTTATGTTTAAAATTTCAATTTTAAGTAGTTAGAACACAAAAGGTCAATACAATTCACAGCAAAACTCACTTCAGCCTTCACCACCCCAGCTGTACCATCATAGATGTAGGTTTCGACTTTATTATGTGTCTATTAGAAGAAACTTAAAAAGCTCGCAAGCAAATTAAATTAGATATTTCGGTAGGAGGGATGATATGCAGTTTAGATGGGATCAGGTTATGATGATTGTGATGATTATGATTGCTCTTCAGTTTCACAATAAGGTTGGGGCATCATGGACAATGGAAACAATATTAAGCATACATTAGTCTAATCGGAGGATTCTGCGCTAAAGAAAAATCTCTCTGATATTTCCTGTAGCCCACTCTTTTGCCATTTGATGCCACAGGTTTTCTGTGCGGAAGAGGAAAAAATGGATTGATTTTCCTAAATAGAGAGGATTTCAATTTCCAGGGAGGGGTAGCAATACAGGATTCTTATCTTCCACAGAAACAGAATTCCGCAGAGTGGAATTAATGCTTTTCCTATCCCACACCATCAACATCCACTAATTGCCAATAAATTGTGTGGGAAAGGTGGAACGAAATTAATTTTTTCATGATTCTCACCAAATATAATTTCTTACTTCTTCACCGAAGCAAAACAAAGCACTCCATCCTGCTAAAAGGTTCTAACTGCTTGTAATTTGGGTTGCATCCAACAAACACAATATCAATACTGATTATCTGATACAGAGAAAACAGTAACAAGAATGCACTTGGCACCAACTTTGAAGTGTGTTATTCCTATAGATAATCTAATCAATGCAAAACATCTAAGTTCTGTTTTTTTTTTGTTTTTTTGTCATATATCTATCAATCTACCTCTCCTGACCGTAAAACTCCTCTGTAAACGCGACCAAACCCTCCTTTCCCAATCAAGTTCTTCTCACTGGAAGAACATGTAGCTTCATCCATTTCCTTAAGTGTGAATACCGACGACCCATGATGCCTTTTTGAAGGTGGTCTTTGGTCTTCAAGTTGCCAGTATTCAACAGGTTTATATATCCCTGAAAACAAGAATCTAGTAGAATTAAATATTACTTTAAAAAAGAACAAGAAACCACTAATGTTGGACAAAATTTAAAAAAAGAAGTGAGAAATATTTCAGGAAAGAACAGTGACATACATGATTCATTCTGGTCATATGATTTGCTTCTGCGCCGCTTGTTCCATGCCGAAACTAAACCAAAAGGCATAATGTCCCTCCAAAAACTCCAATTTGTCAGATAAACAGAGTATAGTCAGTCTTAGTGGATAGAATCAGCAAATCTCAAATGCACAAATGAATCTGACAAATTCATTTGCAATTTATCTACACTTGGAGACCACCCAGAAACTTCCATTCATTCCATCACCACTAGAACTCTAATTGTCTTCTCAAAACAGGAAAAAGTAGAAATGTAGACAGGCACAAAATGTAATCAACCTAACAAAATAACCAATAAACCAAAAACCTAACAGAACCCCATCTGACAAGCGATTGTTTAGTCATGAAAAAAACGTCTTATCCCAGATTTCTCTGGAAAAACCAAGTGGGTAATCTTGAATATGACAAAACACCCAGCAGAAAACAAGAAAAGGAAAGTGGTAATGTGGGGTTCACGTTAATAGTACATAGGAAGGACGTGAAGTTAGGGAATTGAAGAATAATAAAATCAAAGTCTCCAACAACCCAAACGAGTGGAAGAAAAGTAGAAGAGAGACGAAAGAAAAAACATGAAAAATGCTTGATGAGCAAGAAAAGGAGGAAACAGAGATTGTCAGGGGACCTCTTTTGGCAAGAAAAGCGCATTGCTTACCTCAAGAAGAAGAGTGCTAGAGAGGTGTGTGTTGGGCAAGGAAGGAGGAGGAGGAGTAGCGCTGATGTCCTCCATTTGATGTGAGAGAGAGAGAGTGGTGGGGGAGCAGAAGATGAGAAAAGTAGCCGTTGAAGGGATGCTTTCAATCAAAATATGACTCTCTCGCTCTCACAGTCACGCACAAGATAATTACAATTTCATGTGGGGCACATCCAGTGTGTGGGCCAGTGTTGTGAAAGGCATGGATGGATTGATATTGTTGGCCATCTTTCCACCATCAATGGATAACTATGGCCAACTTCATGGACAGGCCAGATTGTAAAGTAAGGACAATGGTGATTTACATTTCATCTTTTAAACAATTAAGAACCTAGGATGTGTGAATCAGGATCCCCAATATTGTCTGAGAGAGTCTAGCCCATAAATTTCAATAGTTGAGGGGGGGGGGGGGGGGGGGCGCGGTTGTGATCACCTTTCAAATCTAGGCCACTAGGGGGGGGGGGGGGGGGGGGGGGGGGGGGGGATGACCTTTCAAATCTAGGCCACTAAAAATCAATGACCACCTCTTCTACCATCCATCGCCTCTATTTACAGGCAAATATTATTTAACTTCAACCAAGTTAGGCACATTGTCAGATTGATTATAATCACATAGAGTAAAACTTTTCCTGCACCAACACATAGATGGACAGTGATTTTGAAAGACATGAATTTCAGAGGAGGACCTAAGTTTTGGATTAAAAGGACTTGCTTCATGTTTATGGTTACGTTGACTCACTGTAGTTACGTTAACTTTCTTAAATTTCTTTAGCTAATCATTCCCACCAAAACCTCTGAGGCATTAGTAGAGGCTAACAAAAACTTCACCATTTACTCTAAAAACTTAAGTTGATAGAGATTGGTTTAACAATATATATCAAGATTACGACAAACTTCACCATTTTCTAACCTAGGCCATTGTGGTTTTTTTTTTTTTTTTTGGGTTTGTTACATCCATTGGATTATTTGCTGCTGACTTAGACTAAAGACTACACGTGTGTTTCAATGACACCTCCATGTATAAGGGAAACGAAGGCCTGCACTTCTCTTGGTTTCGAAGAGGATGTAGAGGATGATGATGATGCTAAGGATATAGATCATCCTCGTTCTGATCTTTGGATGGATGGCTGTGTAGATCTGTGTAGAGCACCAAAAGATACTAGTCCAAACATACAGTGTTCATTAGTTAGCTGCGTAAAAGGGGATGGTAATGTGCAGACATGCATGGAATTTTTTTTATTTTTTTGGTAGAAAAAAACATGCATGACATATTTATTAGTCAAAAGCACATAAAAGATGGTGGGAGGTTTAGGAAACCATCAGGTCACTTTTTATTCTAATAATCATGCGATTCTCATTCAATCTTAATCTCATTGGAAACATATCACTTTAAGCAAACATTGCTGAAAGAACTTGCTGGTCCCAGATGGGTAACAAAACCAAACTCGCCAAGGACCTTGTGCGTTCCAGTGTGGAGTAGACCTGCGAACTCGCTATGAATGCTTTCAGATCTGCTGGATCATCAAGCAAGGGTTCTCATCTCTTTTATATAGAGCCATCCCTATGAGTCACGACTACTACAGACTCTACCCCTCCTGGAATCCCACATCTCCTGACCAGCATAGAATTCTGCCAACCAAGAATCTGAACCTGATCCCAACTCTACCACCAAGAGTTTGATCCTTATCTGACTCAACCAGATCGAGACTTGTTGGGAGTTCATCCTCGGCACACCGCCGGGCTCGATCTGGCGTGAGCCCACTGGCAGTCGGGCCACACAATTTTCCTAACAATCTCCCACTTGGCACGAATGCCATGTAAATCAAACATGCCAATGTACATCAACATATATTATAGTTTATACATACATCTCCAACCTATTAAAGGCTTAATGAAAGGAATTCACATCAATTCCATAAGTGGGATCCTTGAGATTGAAATCTTAAATTTCTCTCCCACAGTTTAGGTATACAAATATCACAATGCAATATCATGAGAGATTATGGAATTGTGGTTCCATTCATCGATGTAATAGCAGGCTCATAACATTTGCACCGGCTCATCGGTTCTTACCAACTTCAAATATCCATAAAGAGATCCAACCTGATGGCCACTTGATTTACTGCATTGCAAGTTGTATCTCAGCTTCTATTCTCAACAATGCTACCATGTCTATTTTCTTTATACCAGAAAATCAAGACCTCTGCCAAGCGTTAAAATATAACCAAACATGGACTCCCTCTCGTCCAAGTCACTACCCCAAGAGGCAACCATACAACTATGCAGATCCAAGACAACAACCGTATCACAAGAACGATGTAGCAAATGTTTTTGATGTATCCAGATTCCTCTTATTCACTTGCCATAACAGGCACGCCCGGATAACTTTAGGAATCTGATTATGAGACCAACGACGATCCATTTCCGATCTCATAAATCCGGAATTACAGCATTATATGCACGATGAGGATGTCATGCATTATGCACCTCCCACTATTCTCGAGTAAGGCTTGTCTCCGGTCATGAGCATGTCATTCTCACTAATGGGATCCCGATTGTTGGACAATTTCATGCAAATGCAAATGGGAGTGTCGATTGGCTTGCACATCTCTATATCCAACTGTTTTAACATAGCCTCCTACTCGGACCCATGTGACAAAGTCTTTGCCAAATTCGGCTTACATGGTTGCTGCATATGCCCTCAGATTTGCTGGATCATCAAACAAGGGTTCCCATCTCCCTTATATAGAACAATCCCTAGGAGTCACGACTACTACGGACCTACCCCTCCTAGAATCCCACATCTCCTAACCAGCGTGGGAATTCTACTAACCGAGAGTCTGAACCTGATCCAAACTCTACCACTAAGAGTTTGATCCTTATTTGACTCAACCAGATCAAGACTTGTTGGGAGTTCATCCGCAGCACACCGCCGGGCTCGATCTGGCGTGGGCCCAATGGCAATCGGGCAACACAATTTTCCTAACAATTGCAATATTTCAAAATATCAATACTATTTGTGACGGTGCTCATAATTCCATCAATTAGAGTAGATTCAATTTGGCTATTGATTCAAGGATGAAAGCTATGAAAAATTGAGTTGGATTTTGGGGCCAACTTGAAACCAGTTACTACCCTATTTTTTCTCAGAAAATGCAACTCAAACTTTCTCTAAACCTGAAATTCATATTCTTATCATTAGGTCTGATTTTTAGTTCTGAATACAACATGAATAATGTAAAATCCAAAGTAAAAAAATGATGAGAAATGAAAAAGAATGTCAAAACCCTTTTAACAATTGGAATTAGAAGAAATATCTCTTCTTCAAAAAATTATCTTTGAAACTAAGAATGAACAACATCAAATAATAAGAAATACCACATAAATGGAAAAAGTAAAATAGGCATAGAACATAAAAAGAAGAGAAAGACATATATAGAAGAATGAGGAAGAAATGAAACCAATTTTCTGGTTGGTTTGGGATGAAAAGTTTTTCTATTTGTGAAAAAAGCCCTAATTTATATTTTTATTTCTCGCAAAATACTGCTAGTGAGCTATGATACATGGATATTTCAAAATGGGCATTGTACCGTATTCGATATTTAACCTTTTTTTTTTTTTTTGTAAAATCCATATCCCTAATGTGTCTAGGCAATGCTGTAATGGGGATCATAGATAATGAGAGAGGGAGGGAGAGAGAGAGAGAGAGCAGTCAGCAGTTATGTGGCAATGAAAACACACGTCAGACTCCCCATTAGCTGACATAGACAAAGCCCAAGTCAGGCCTGGGACGATCCTGTCTCAATATTGTGCAAACCCATTATTCTGTCTTTGACTGTAATAGCTGGAACTCATTTTTATTTTTTACTATGATCTTGACCACTCAATTGGTGGGTCCCCCTGGATGGGTAGTACCCAAAAATCTAATTGATTATGTCCATACTGTGTGTAGACAAAATTATTGAAAGAATAAGGATGAAGGCGACGTCAACCAACACCCTTCTTGTAAAAAGATGGCAGGCAGAGTACTAGAGTAGTAAGTTGAATACTCGAATCAATGAAAGTGTTGTATATGGTTCATCTAAAGAGTGGGGCCCACTGCATGAATGGTATGCATCATCTAAAGTGATACAACAAAAGTTCATAAAGAGAGAGAGGGCAAATGAATGGATGGCTATGATCTTAATTTCCAGTATCTAAAAGTGCAAACCCAGCCTGTAATATCCAACCTTTGAAAAATGCAAATAGCTGAAAAGGGGCAATATGTAGGATATCAAAAGGCATCTGATTCAATAGACTTTTGTGAGTTTGAGGGCTTAAGATTGCTGACTTATAGAAGACAGGTTCCATCAAATCAGAGTCCGGATTCTCTTCAGGCTTTACCCTAGAGGATTCCTGGGTTAAAGAAGTATAACTCTACAGTAGAACACACTTATTGAAATATAAACCGTTCAAAATAAATAACCAGCATGATATGATATGTATAAGATTGTGTTAATCACTTTTTTATCAAACAATCAATCCAATTTGGGGTGTTTATTTGATGATGGACGTAATATTTGATGATACCCAATGTACTTGGAGGGTGTTTATTTTGAACAGTTCAAATTTTAATAGGTGGGTGCCAATGTGGAGTTCCACATTATTTGATTTATGGAGATGAAAATGTGAAATCTTCTTAGTATAAAAAAAGACATAACTAGTGAAAAATGATGAAGAAATTATCAACGAACCAAAGGTTCAGTCATCACAATTTCACTAATTATAATTGATGATGCCAAACTCTGGTTCAGACACCACCGGTCAAGTAATAATGGTAATAAATGCAATAATAAAGAGGAGAGAGGGATTTATAGTGGTTCGGTCAGTGTGACCTACGTCCACTTTCGGAAAGGCTGAGGTTGCCGGATGTATTAATATTCAAGGGTTACAACTTAGGAGAGAGAGCTTTTCTAGTAAATAATAATTGCCTGCCCCTCAAGTACCGAGGGGCTTTAGTATTTATAAGCTTCCCCTAACAGATGGGGAGACTTCTCAGTACGGTTTACGAGGAGCGTTCGAGGTGTCCTCGACTGGCGAGGCAGTTGCGATATTCTCCACTGGACCTGGCAAGAGCGGGACGTGGCCTGACTGCTTCCGAAGCGCTTCGGACTGCCATGACGTGGCCGGGCATCGTGGATACGGGCCCGGACTGCAAACGGATCTCCATTAATTTTGGGCTTTGGCTCATGACAGATCGGGCCAAGTTGGGCCGGACTCATCATTTACCCCTCAATGCCCCGCGCCCAAAACAGTTTTGAAAGGGGGGCATTTTGTATATCTGGCTTCTCTTCTATTCAAATAACTGTTGCCGCGCTCCTCTCCCTGCAAGCTTCTTGTGCTCTTCCCCGGCCCTGAGGAGAAGGATTTTTGGGAGAGTCCTGTGAGTATGAGACTCCTCTTATGTTTGGGGTTTCTTGAAACCCTAGGCTATAAAAGCCCTTTGAAGAGAGGAAAACCACTCCACCCTCTTCTCCTCTTTCCAGAGATCTTCAACCTTGGGTTCTTATTTCAAAAACCCACCATGGCTGAGCAATCCGAGGAAGAAGTGCACAGCAGGCAGGCACCTGGTGTCCGGGGCGCGGGCAGCATGGGGACGCCCGGCGTGGGCGCCACTAGCCCGGCAGGCGGCGGCGGCAGCGTGGGGGCGCCCGGCGTGGGCGTCCGCACCCCAGCAGGCGACGGCGGTGGCAGCAGGGCGGCGCCCGGCCTGGGCGACGGCATGGCAGGGCCCGGCCTGGGCGGCGGCGGCAGCGCGGGGGCGCCCGGCGTGGGCGTCCGCACCCCAGCAGGCGACGGCGGTGGCAGCAGGGCGGCGCCCGTCCTGGGCGGCGGCGGCGTGGCAGCAGCGCCCTGCGCAGGCGGCGGCGGCAGGGCGGGGGCGCCCGGCGTGGGCGTCCGCACCCCAGCAGGCGACGGCGGTGGCAGCAGGGCGGCGCCCGGCCTGGGCGACGGCATGGCAGGGCCCGGCCTGGGCGGCGGCGGCAGCGCGGGGGCGCCCGGCGTGGGCGTCCGCACCCCAGCAGGCGACGGCGGTGGCAGCAGGGCGGCGCCCGTCCTGGGCGGCGGCGGCGTGGCAGCAGCGCCCTGCGCAGGCGGCGGCGGCAGCGCGGGGGCGCCCGGCGTGGGCGTCCGCACCCCAGCAGGCGACGGCGGTGGCAGCAGGGCGGCGCCCGTCCTGGGCGGCGGCGGCGTGGCAGCAGCGCCCTGCGCAGGCGGCCGTGAGGCGGCAGCGCCCGGCCTGGGCCTTGGCGTGGCAGCGCCCGACCTGGGCGGCGGCAGCAGGGCGGCGCCCGTCCTGGGCGACGGCGTGGCAGGGCCCGGCCTGGGCGGCAGCGTGGTGTCTGCTCAGGGTGGCAGCGTGGCGAGCGTGGCTCGGTCCGGCGTCGGCGCACGCGTGGCTGCTGGCGCGGAGGGCGACGGTACGGCAAGCGCGGGCGTCCAGGCAGGCGTGAGGCGGGGCGCCAAGGCGGTTGTGAGTGCCGCGGGGCCCACTGGTACGGAAAAAGTCCACGCAGGCTTGAATCCGGAGGTGGCGGCGTGCGAGCGGGGCCCTGCGAGCGAGGGCGGAAGTCCTAGTAATGTATCTACCAGAATTCTGCGTCGTCGCAAAAAGTATCAAGGGAAAGTCGTAGTTGAGGAGGCCGGATCCAAAGTGAGTACTACTTTTAGTGTGCTCAAAACTGATGGTGACATTACGAGGGTTGCTGTAGGTATCCCCCCCACCGTACTGTGCCGCCGGGCCGAACCAGACGAGCCAGTATGCGATGACTCTTCTGGTGATATCGTGATATACGAAGAGATGATCGAGGCCGGGTTAAGATTTCTAATACCTTCCCCCATTTGTCGTGCTCTTCACTATTTTTCCTTAACTCCGGGGCGATTAGCACCCAACGGGTGGAGAGTTATGCTCGGATTCCTTGAGCTGTGGAGGAGAGTACATCAAGAGGACGCTTCTCCTCTCGAGTTTCACGCTGCTTACAGTTTGATCGAGTCCCCAGCCCCTCACAGGGGGTGGTACTATTTTACCCCTAGGGGCCGAAAATTGCTCACGGGATTACGTTCAAACTGCCACGATTGGAAATCTCGATTCTTCTTCATTGGTGGAGAGTGGGTTGCAGAGTTAGATCGACCTTTGGTACCCACCCAATGGATTGACGCTAAGAGACTAGGTACATATTCTGATTGCTTTCTTTCTGATCGCTTCCTTGTTTTTATGCATGTGCTCACTGTCAAGTCCTCATTTGCAGATCCTCCCCTTCTGTCAACGGAGCAGGAGCGCAAGCTACAAGCGGTGAGAGATCACCCTGACAAGGACTTAGGAGTCCTTCTTCCCAAGGAGAGAGGCAAGACCAGTGGACCTCCTACGGACTCTTCGTCTTTGGGTAGTACCGGCGTACTCCATCCGGGATCGGCTTCAAAGAGAAAAGGTAAGTCATTTCAACTTTAGCAATGTTTTGTGTGTTTACCTGATATGCCGTACTCCAATAACCCTCTTCTTTAATAGGCATAGAGGTAAGCAGAGAGATGATTGGAGCCCGCTTTTCGACCCGCTTCTCGGACAGGGGTACCCCTTCCCCCAAGGCGGCGAGGACGAAGGACGTTTCTCCAAGAGCCTCTCCGCCAGCGACTCGCGTCGAGCCCCGGGTGCCTCCTCCTCGAGTGGCTTCACCCATGGTGTCTCCTCAGGCAGGGATTTCTTCCACCAAGACTGCTTTCCCGCAGTCTTCCTCTTCAGCTACACCTCCTGCCCCTCCACTGTGTCCTCCACAACCGGACCTTTCTACAGGGGTATCGGCTAGGACTGGTTCCATGCCGGGTCATTCGTGGGAGATGCGGGAAAGGCTAGGGAGATATGTGCTGCCGCATGAGGCTTCTCGGGTTAATGCCCTGGGCACCGAGGGGGTTATCGACTCATTTGTAGAGTACCTCTTGTAGGATGGTGAACTTAGAAGCTCTCATCCTGAGTTTTTTGGCTTCCAGGGGATCACCTGGGACTGTTTCTTCTTGGAGGTACGCCTTGATGGGTGTCATCCAGTTCGATTCGGCCGTGGTGCAGTTGACGCTAGTGATGTCTGTATCCAACTTACTTGGCTCGAACTGGTGCCCCATGAAAGTTGGTTCCGCATATGAGGCCTCTAAGGATGAGGCGAGCCTGGCGAGTGTATCCGCTGCCGTGTTGTCCCCTCTTGGGATGTGACAAATCTTAAAGTGTTTGAACTGTTGGATTAGTCTCTTTGCCATGGCAAGATACTCCTGCATCCTTGCCTCCTTTGCTTCGAACTGCCCATTTACCTGATTCACTATCAATTGTGAATCACTGTGGGCGACGAGGTACTGGGCGTCCATCTCAATCGCCAACCTCAAGCCAGAGAGGAGGGCCTCATACTCGGCTTCATTGTTCGAGGTATTGAAGTGGAGTTTTACCGCATACTTGATGGGTGTACCATCTGGGCTGCTCAGAAGGAGTCCTGCGCCACCTCCTTCACTTGTCGCGGAGCCATCAACATACAGCTCCCAATGAGGCACAGAAGAAAAGTCTGATGTCTCGGTAAGCATCTGGTCGCCAGGCGAAGAATCAGAGGTTCCCGGGGCGTCGGGAGCAGAATTCCCCACATGTGTCGGGGCGTCGAGAGAAGATTGGGCGCCAGCAGAAGTCTGGGCGCCGAGAGAGGAGCTCTGGGCGCCCACTTCAGTTTGGGCGCCCAGAGGTGTCTGGGCGCCCAGAGGTGTCTGGGCGCCCACTTCAGAGTCCTGGGCTCCCAGTGACGCTTGGGCGCCCGGGGGAGAGGTTGGGTCTGCCGGCAGCAACATGGTGGGGTCCTCTACATGTGTAAAGTCAGCAACAAAATCAGCCAGTGCTTGTGCCTTGATGGCGACCCTTGGTTGGTACTGAATATCAAATTCGCCCAATTCTACTGCCCACTTGAGGAGTCTCCCCGATACGTCAGGTTTTGCCAAAACTCTCTTCAGAGGTTGATCAGTGACGACGATGATTTTGTGGCCCTGGAAGTAATGACGTAGACGCCTTGCAGTAGAAATGAGGGCGAGCGCCAGCTTTTCCAACTCTGAATATCTGACCTCTGCCCCTCGGTATGCTCTGCTCACATAATAGATGGGTTTTTGTACCCCACTATGGTTCGTAATGAGAACAGAGCTCACCGCCGAGGGAGAGGCAGAGAGGTACAAATACAGCACTTCCTCAGGCGAAGCATGTGAAAGGAGAGGAGGTGTGGCCAGGTAGGCCTTGAGCTTCTGGAAGGCATCCTCAGCCTCAGATCCCCATTCAAAAGCTTTTCGAAGAATTCTGAAGAAAGGCAAACACTTATCTGCAGATTTTGAGACGAATCTGTTCAGTGCTGCAATTCTTCCATTGAGGCGCTGCAGCTCCTTAGTCGATGATGGCGACCTCATGTCCAGTATAGCCTTGATTTTATCGGGGTTTGCCTCAATCCCCCTCTGATTGACCATGAAGCCCAAGAACTTCCCTGATCCCACGCCGAAGGCGCACTTCTCGGGGTTCAGCTTCATGTTATAGGTCCTAATAACACCAAAGGTCTCTTGAAGATGACCGATGTGATCTGCTGCAGCCAAGCTTTTTACCAGCATGTCGTCCACATACACCTCCATCGTTCGCCCGATTTGGGAGTGGAACATTCTGTTCACCAGGCGTTGGTAAGTTGCTCCGGCGTTTTTTAGTCCGAAGGGCATAACCCTGTAGCAATAGGTGCCCTTCGGAGTGATGAAGGATGTTTTTTCCTGGTCTTGAGGGTGCATGCTAATCTGGTTGTATCCAGAATAAGCATCCAGGAAGGAGAGAAGCTCGTGTCCCGCTGTGGCGTCGATGAGGAGGTCAATCCTGGGCAGCGGGTAGCTGTCTTTTGGGCATGCCTTGTTGAGTTCGCTGAAGTCTACGCAAAGGCGCCACTTCCCGTTCGCCTTGGCCACCATCACCACATTGGAGAGCCATTCAGGATACGCCACTTCCCTGACCGCCCCGTTATCAATCAGCTTTCCGACCTCCTTGTCTATTGCCTGGGCCCTTTCAGTGGAGGCGCCCCTTAGCTTTTGCCGAACAGGTTTGTGGAGAGGGTTAACATTGAGGCGGTGGGTGGCGACCGCTGGGTCGATTCCTTCAAGATCCGCATGTGACCATGCGAATATGCCCATGTTATCCCTCAAAAAATCTGTCAACTGGCAAGCCAGATCCTCCGGGAGTGAAGAGCCAACATATACTTTCCTCTCTGGATGCTCGTCATTCAAGATTATAGGGGTGAGTTTTTCAACAGGTTCCCCTCTTTCTGTGGTGGCATCATCTCTTGGGTCCAAGACTTCAACCTGCATCGCCTCCTGTGTTATCTTGGCCTTCATCGAGGTGACGTAGCATTCTCTTGCTGCTACTTGGTCTCCTCTAACCTCCCCCACTCCATTCGGGGTTGGGAAGCGGAGGATAAGATGATAGGTGGAAGGGACTGCTCTTAAAGAGTTAAGAGTAGGTCGCCCCAGAATGATATTGTAAGCTGATGGACAATCTATCACCAGGAAATTGACCATTGTGGTGGAGGTTCGGGGGGCTGTCCCGGCTGTAACCGGCAATGTGATTGTCCCCAAGGGATACACCTTCTCCCCCGAAAAACCAATGAGAGGAAATTTGACAGGCTGTAACCTCTCTCGGCCCAGCCTCAACTTGTCATAAGCCTCTACAAACAAGATATCTGCAGAGCTTCCACTATCCACCAAGATCCTATGTACCTGGAAATTGGCGATGGTCATCGAGAGCACCAGAGGGTCGTCATGAGGGTGCTGGATCCCTTCTAGATCTTTATCCGAGAAGGATATAGTTTCGTCGGCGCTGTGCCTCGGTGCTTTTGACGGGCGTGGCTCCTCAGGATGCCTCGCCTTCCTGGCATAGGCTTTCATGGCGGAGAAAGACTCCGCTAACCCTCCAGAGATGGTTCGGATTTCTCCAATAGGGTGCTGGTTTTCGGCATTGTGAGGTGGCGGTGGCGCCTGCCCCCTACCAGCAACATATTGGCGCAGGTGTCCACGCTGGATGAGATCCTCAATCTGCCTTTTGAGGTCGAAACAATCATCAGTGTCATGACCGTGGTCACGATGGAAGCGACAATATTTGGTCATGTTCCTGCGGTTTGGTGGAGATTTCATTTTCCCCGGCCATTTTACTGCAGGATCATCTTGTATTTCCAGCAGAATGTGCCCAACGGCAGCATTGAGAGCCGTAAAAGTTTGTTGGGTTCTTGGCGGAACAGGGCCGAGTCGGTCTCTCTGGGGAGCAGGACCGAGTCGGTCTCTGGCAGGTATCCTCTCGGTTCTGCTCCGCTTATTACTTGGCTCCCTCTTGTCGTCTCTATCGTGCTTTCCTTTGTCGGCCGCTCTGGAGGACTCGCCTCTGGAGGACTCGCCCCGCCTGGCCCTGGTAGCGTCCTCAGCATTCATATATTTCTGGGCCTTTGCCAGTAGCTCCGTCATGCTCTTTGGCGGGCGTTTCATTACTGAGAAGTAGAAACTGGAAGGACGGAGGCCTCCCAAGAAGGCTGTCATGGTTACTTTGTCATCGGCTTCCTCAATCTGAAGTACCTCCTCGTTAAAACGAGTGAGGTATGCCCGGAGACTCTCATTACTATCCTGCTTTACACTCAGCAGGTGCGTGGCTGGCTTTTGGTGGCGGCGTCCTCCAATGAAATGTGACACGAAGGACCTGGTTAGCTCCTCGAATGTGGAGATGGAAGCTGGGGCGAGATTGGAAAACCACTGTCGGGCGGAACCCTTCAACGTGGTTGGAAACGCCCTGCACATAATCTCCTCCGGGATACTGTGCAGCTGCATTATTGTTTTGTAAGTTTCTAGGTGATCCAGCGGATCCTTTGCTCCATCAAAGGTTTCCATGGATGGCATCTTGAACTTACAAGGGAGTGGATAGTTCACCACGTCAGGCTTGAACGGTGTGTCCGTTCGCCTGACTAGGTAATCCACGGTCTCTGGTGCGCGTGCCTTCATGGCGTTGAAAACATCGCCTAGTTGATCTTGCATCTCTCTGAGCTTCTCGTCCCATCGGTTGGGGGCTGCTCTGCTTGAATCGTAGAAGTAGCTCGCGCCTTCCAGCTCCTGATTCTCACTTTCCCCTTCCTGGAAATGAGGATCCTCCCCATCAGAAGGGGAGGGAAGATGTGAAAATTCTCCGTGATTTGACCCTCCCGGAGGTAGGGGTCCTCCTGGAGGTGGGGGTCCTCCCAACGGGGCCCCACGGGGGGCGCCCTGGGGATGGGCGCCAGGGTGTACACCATGGGCGCCGCCAGGGTGTACACCATGGGCGCCCTGTGCATGGGCGCCCGGGGCCTGGGCGCCCGGGGCCTCAGCGCCTAGGTGGGGAGCTCCTCGCCGTCGTAGAGCTCTTTGATGCCCCGGGCGTGCGCCTCCATGCGGTACTCCTCCGACCCCTCCTTGCCCCGCGAGCATGAGTTGTAGTATTTGATGGTTTTGGGCTACCATCTGTTGCATAGTCTCCAACATTAGTTGAGGAGTGGGAGCAGGAGCATTCGGGCCAGGATTAGTCAGTGGAGGACCATCCTCGCCCTCCTCGCGTCTTGTCGATCTGGTGGTTACCATAATTTGAATGAGGGTGAAAACTTTTTGTACGTTCCCACAGACGGCGCCAAACTGATGATGCCAAACTCTGGTTCAGACACCACCGGTCAAGTAATAATGGTAATAAATGCAATAATAAAGAGGAGAGAGGGATTTATAGTGGTTCGGTCAGTGTGACCTACGTCCACTTTCGGAAAGGCTGAGGTTGCCGGATGTATTAATATTCAAGGGTTACAACTTAGGAGAGAGAGCTTTTCTAGTAAATAATAATTGCCTGCCCCTCAAGTACCGAGGGGCTTTAGTATTTATAAGCTTCCCCTAACAGATGGGGAGACTTCTCAGTACGGTTTACGAGGAGCGTTCGAGGTGTCCTCGACTGGCGAGGCAGTTGCGATATTCTCCACTGGACCTGGCAAGAGCGGGACGTGGCCTGACTGCTTCCGAAGCGCTTCGGACTGCCATGACGTGGCCGGGCATCGTGGATACGGGCCCGGACTGCAAACGGATCTCCATTAATTTTGGGCTTTGGCTCATGACAGATCGGGCCAAGTTGGGCCGGACTCATCAATAATTGTTCAAATATTAGTTTATTTAGTGGCTCTAATCTTTTGATCACTAAGAGGAAAATGGATGGTGCAAGTAGATTATGATAGAAGTGATGTAATTATAAATTTAGGTAATCCATCAAGTTATCTCCAACTTCGTTTAGCTATGCTATCCATCAAGATCAAGCAGTTCGATTAATAATGAGCAAAATGGTTGGCCCAGATATCTGATCTCAGCAATGTCCCATGAATAAATGGATGGTCAATCATATGGACATTCATGGGGTAAACGAACCTTGACCTTTACTGAGACCCAAATGCTTGTATAATATACATATATACTAGTAAGACTTGGCATTGGAATCTTCAGGTATGAAACCCAATTACCAGAACCTGGATATGAATTTTATTCGGAACCATGCAGTGGATCCAAGGATTGACCTGAACTAAAAATTGGTCCAATATTTTGAGCCATATCCAATTTTAAAACTTGGGTTGCCCGGACCCATTTTCACCCCTATCCATATGGTTTTGCCCTTTTGTGTATAGTTCACATTCCTCTGGAAAGAGTTAGTTACATTTTTTTGTGTTTGGAGAATTTCCTCTGGAAAGATTTAGATGGGCCAGAGATTCAATGATTCTGGGAACCGGAATGCCCCAACCGAAGTGATTTGAATAGGTCAGGTGATCCAGACCCATGGATCCAATCCCAAAAATAAAGAGATGTATAGAAGACATGGGATGGGCAGATCAGGTCATGGACAGCTGAAGCCCAGGAAATTATTTACTAGGTATAAACCAGACTAGTATCTACAAACCATGGTCCACAATGCCTCAGAAACAGCTCATGTCAGCCAATTGGCAGGTAGGTACATTTCATTGAGGCATACCTGAAACGGTCCCAGACATGGTCTAGTTATACTTTATGGAAAAAAATGTTGTTAAATTGGACCTGGGTGCCCCTAAAGCAGGACTGACCAGCCCAATTACAGATGAAATGGGTCTGGTATGGTTGGATCAACCAATACATGGTTGGATCCATGGTGTGACCTCATAAGGACCCAAGATAGGTTATATTACTCATACCCTGTTTGTTTTAGAGCTTAGTAATAGAACTTCTAAAGCCAACTCAAGTATTTATTTTTTATTTTTGAATGTCAAGACTTAAAACTGCAACCTTATGGTTGCCACACTAAGCACCTTCCAACTATGCTACAAGCTCTTAAAGCCAACTGAAGATAATGATACTTGCCTGCACTATAACCCATTACCCAATTCGATCTATAGACTGAGACCTGCACCTATACCAAACTTATGTGCCCGAATCCCATATGGACATGAACACATTCCATATTTTTTAAGGTACATGTTGAGTACATGAATCCGCACATTTACGCATCATTTTAGGATGAATTATGGGTTTAATTAGGTGAATTGTATCATTATTCATTTAATTCCATCATTTCATGCATTTTCACTAGATATAAACCTGCACCTGTACCAAACTTATGTACCCAAATCCGATATGAACCTGAACACATTCCATATTTTTTTAAGGTACACGTTGGATGCTTTTGTAGGCATTCAATATTTATCTAAGATGATGCTTACTAGTGAACACTCAAGTATTATATATTATAGACGTAGGATTCGATTTCAAAATTGAGCTCTAATTTCACAATTAATTGAGAAATTGGAATTTGATTTTGTCCGATTTCACAATTGATTGTGAAATTGGAGCTTGATTTTGTAATTGATTTGATCTGATTTCGATTTAGAGAGAAACTTTAGTATTTTAGATTTTTTTTGCAATTTGAATTATTGTGGACTCTCTCTTGGTTCTTATCTTATCAATTCATAATTTATCCATCCAAAGAGTCTTAGACTTTGAATCTTTTAAAAACTCAAATTTCAATACTCAGTTCAAATTTGATTTGAATGTTGGTTGCAAAAAAAAACCAAAAAAAAAAAAAATCTTAATTTTGGCCTTAGGAGAAGCCACATCAGCTTATCGAGGCCCATTTGTGGATGTGTCCTTTCAAAAACACATAATATGTACCTTTTCAATAAAAGGTTTCTCTTGGGCTAAATGTGTGCCTTTTCAATAAAATGTCTCTTGGGCCCATTTGTGTGGGTGTAACCCAATTCAAAGGAATGCCTTCCAACTATATAAATTAAGGTTATTTTTAAAGTTTTTATTTAGTATTCAAAATGAGCATAAATGCATATGGATCCTTTATTTTGTGTATGCTGATGTGGATTAAGCAATGAAAGGTTTAATTTTCATAATATTTTGGTTGATTTAATTTTTTAATTAGTTTATTATAAATAGATTTATAAGAATGCGATATTAGTTTTAATATATTATTCAGGACTTAACTTGCGCGATGCACAGGGGCTTCGTGCTAGTTATTATATATCATAGACGTAGGATTTGATTTTGAAATTGAGCTCTAATTTCGCAATTGATTGCAAGATTGGAGCTTAATTTCGATTTCAATTTTAATTTGAGGAGAGATTTTAGGGATTTGGGAGAAATTTTCGATTTTAGTCATCTAAATATAGAGTCCAACACATTCAACACATCTATCTACACATTAGACTTTTAGATAAAGATGGTTTCTCATGTGATCTCAAAATATTCTTTCTAACCTATAAGGATATACGTTACGTAGATCTATGGTCATAAATTATAAATCTATGGTTAAATAATTAATTTTAAATTATTTTCTGCAATAAGTGCGGGCGTGTTTTGCTAGTATAAATATAATTATACAAAAGTCATTCGGGTATTTAGGACCATAGGTATAATGTCATGGACCAGGACCCAGACCCAAATCAGACCAGACCTGGACCTGAATCTAAGAGGGTACAAATTCTGGAGTATGCCCATTTCGGGATGGTCTTTCTGGTCTGGTTCTTGGGGACCCCAAGCCCACTCCATTTGTGAAAATATTGTTAAACTACCCAACAACTAAGTTCGCTCTAGCATTTACTCACATTAAAGGATGGCCATGGCCCATACCATTAAAACAGGCCTCTTTCTTTGCTCACCTACCATTAAATGTTCAGTTAAGAAGTAAGGGATTGCAGGTGGGAGATATGGACATGATCCTGGTCATAGCTTATGACTGCAGCATCTTTGGTCTGTGATTGTGTGTACAATGGGGGTGTGTCAAATGGAGTCCATTAATGTTTTAGATAAGAAATCTACATAATCATCATTCAATGCAAAGTCACCAAAACAGATTATTGTAAAATGGAGATGAAAAAAAAAAAAAAAAAACTAAACTATGGGCTGTTTTTGGATGATAATTTATTTTGGCAAATAAACGTGAAGATCCACAAATTACCATCAAATAAATTCTTCTTTATTGGAAAATAAATACCCAATCATCACCTTAGTAAAATAAATCCTAAAAAGTCAAAGAGTCTCATTGCATCTGCATCTCCACCGCATATCCTTTATCCTCACCTCTTTCATATTCCTTCTTTAGAACCTATTTTACCATAAATTTATGATCTCAATCCCATGCAAACAAAATGGCCCTAAAGTGAAGTGAAAAGCCAATGAAGAAAAAGTAAAAGAAAGCTTTGGTCCTTAATACTCTGACACTCTTAGTATGAGTAAACTAAAGACTATCCCACTTGTGTAATCTCATAATCTACACTTGGATTCGGGGTTAAAGGCTAAAATAGTAGGACACTAGTTAACATCAATTTTTGCTTATGGTACTGAGACATTTGTATAGAATTTAATTTCATCATCGTGACATTTCTCTACCATAGTTATTGTATTGTACTATTTTAACTCTGGGAACACAATCTCTTATCTTCTTGTTCACCTAACTTCATTGCAGGAATCCATATTCATGAAATCTCAACCACACAGAATCTAATTTCCCTCGAATTGGCAGCGGTTGCAATTTTACTTCGATCAGTATAAGCCTACCATTAGATTGATCATATGATTTCTCATATTATTAACTTCTGTTATTATTCTTCCTTTTCTGCCGACACAGGATGGATTTTTTTTGTCCTTTAGAAAATCAAAATGAGTTCACACCAGAAAATGACATGCGATCAATCCAACAGTAACATGATTGTAAGTGATGACTGAGGTACTTGCAATATGTTAGCACTTTGAAATTTTGAAGACACTCCAGACATGGATTAATAGTGTGCTGCACCTTGTTAAAGTGCACAGGACTGTGTAGACTTTAGAAGTTCTGCCTAACCATAAATTAGAGCCATATTACTAGAAAAGGTCAAATTTTACTTTAGAAAATAAAATGTTTTACTTCATATAAGATTATTCCAAATTGTCAGTTTTCAATAGATTCTCCATATTGTTTGCAACACATAGAGTTTCAAGTTTGGGGCATATGCGAACTCATGAGATCTTGCAATTGAGGCTCTCCACTTAACATATAATTTGCCATTGTCCAACCCCAATTAGAGTTGATTATTTTTCAGGCCAGGTGCATGTAACTAATAGCATGAGAAACTGTAGTACAACTGGGTGGGGCCAGCATAGGAAATGCCAGGCCGAAGGTAGTCCAAGTCCATCCCATTTAGTCATCATGCAAAGCCCAAATCAAAAGGTGATTTTATTTCAAATAGGGAAGAAGAGGAGAAGACATTATGTATGCAATTATTTTTGGGACAGTTTTTGTTAGATGAAGTTGAATTGATGGCTTTGATTGGAACAGGCTTAGATCCACTGAGAAAATCTTGAATGATCAACATGACCCATCAGTTGTCCCCACGTGGTAGTTAATAACTTCCATTGTCAACTCTAGGCCCATCAAGTCAAACTTGCCCCATTAGTGGACCCACTTGGCCCAATAAGTGACTGGGTCAACCCAAGTCAGGCCCAATAAACTGCAAAATAAGAGGCTACTCAATGAGCCTTGATAGAGCGCAAAGAAGCCTATATATAAATGCCATTTTCATTTCTTACATATTTGGATGTGGGAATCTGGTAATGACACATTTTTTTTTTCAACAACGTAGGGTGTCCCAGCCATTTGGGCCAGAATAATCCCTACGGGCCCACGGGAGCTAGATAAAGCCCCTGTGGCCCCAGTGTGGTAGTGCAGTTTCAAACCTATTTTAAAAATCTCCAACACTTTAGGGACTGGGTGGGTAACAGCTGAAGTTTCTAGTAGTATGATTTATTTTTTTGTCGTTTCCTTTCTTGTTTTATTAGTTAATGAAATTTTCTTTTTACCAAACAAATCATCAAATATTTTACACCTAGACCCTGCCTTTTCTAAAGTATATGCCATGGTAATGCTCCATCATCAATATTGAATACCTAATGAGGTTATTATAAATGGACATATTATTTCTTGGGCATTAATTTGCCAATGTCGGTGTGAATTAAATGGCTCAATTTTGAGCATTGATAAACTTCACAACATGTTAAAGCAACTGCTATGCACAATGAGTTCCTCATATAGACCCTAAACATCCATTTGAGGGTCCAGAGATTTAAAAGTTTTATAGGTCCATGTTCCACAATAACCCTATAAGCACTTTAATAAGGTGCAGCATCATTGTAAGGCCCCCTTGGGCCCACAACTCATGACAGCTTCAAGTGGAATGGAAAAGCCTCATCAAGGATGACCTTTCAATCCAACGCCAGGCCTTGCATGGAAACGTTTTCAAGTTTTTGGTTTTGCAACTTTTGATAACACAAGGTTTTTAGCCTTCTAATACTTAATGGTTTTAAAATAAGGATGACCTCGTGGATGGGCATCATAGATTCTCTGAGCCTATTGTTATAAACCCATCAAGGGATCCCACCTTTAAAATTGAGATTTGTTTGAAGTTAATCCTTCTATAATCAAGGAAAATTTTAATACAACTGAAGTTATACATATATTGGGTATTAGTATGGTTGTAAACGGGTCGGTTCCGGTCCGGGTCCACCACCGGAACCGTTAAGGAGAAGGTGGAACCGGATCCGAATGTTTCGGAACCGGTTTTTTGGCTCCGGAACTAGAACCATATAGGGGACGGGTTTGGATCGGGGTCTGAGTTTAGGTAGATAGTGATATTAAAAAACAAAATATAATTTTTAGGGGAAATTTTTGAAAATTGAGGTAATATGTCGGGTCTCGGGCCCACAGGTCCGAACCAAGGTGGAACCGGACCCGGACCCGGACCCATTTACTTATCAGGGCCTAAATAAGGACCCAGACCGATTGTTTTAATAGGTTGGAACCTCCGGGTAATCGAAGAATCGGGTACCCATTTACATCCCTAGATATTAACTCTGACTGAAGTGAATTTTCCTTTGTGATAAAACAAGATGGAACAGTGTCCTTGAGCTAGGGCTTAGGGACTATTGGGTCCTACCCCCTAAGAGAATCTGGAGTCAAGAAGGAGCAACTCCATGAGTTGAGCTATCCATGATGATGAAGAATTGGACCTCTTAAAACCTGAACTTTTAATAGGTATTGCTTTCAGCCCAGCCCAAATTAGTCCAAAGTCCAAGCCCATCAGACCCAATTTGATGCCCATAGCTGTAACATGTCAAGAAGTTTGGGAGGGTGGGCCCCATCTTCGATTACGATGCGGTGGGATAGGAAGTTATCTCATAACCTGATCCCTTTATTGGATGATCTGAACCATCAATATGAGATTTGACTTTGACAGCTTGACCACATTAATCACAACCGTCCATTTCGAAGAGGCTTTGTTAATATCATCTGAGAAACATGATACCCATTGGCCCAACTTACTCCATATCACTAAGTTCTTCTTTAGTAAATCATGTATTTGCTTTAATGATGTCAATGGATACCCTAATATCAGAAGAACCAATGCATCCTTAGGAAAAGAATAGAATTTAGAACTCTAGTTTTCATTTCTATAATATCATAATCAAAGATATTGACTCTTAAGCATGTTTGGTAATAGGCAAGTAATCCATAGATCTGATGATTCTTCACTATCACTGGAACAAGGATTCTTCGCCGTGAATTTGGAGAGTTAAGGATTTCACATTGATATTGGTGTGTATCAATTAGTGTAGCTGAGAAAAATAGGGTTCACTGTTCAAATCCACTTAAGTGAGGAATTTTCAAGTCTTATGAGGGGTTGTTGGATTTGGAAATCCTAACAAATGAAGATTTCTATTCGTCCAAATCCTCATAAATTTGCAATTACCAAACATGAATTTATCACAACTTTGGGAAAATAGAAAATCATGTCCCTAAAAATTTGGTTGCCAAACGTGACTAATGAACCCAGTTCCAAACCCTACTGTAGCCTAAGTAAGGATTTCTTTCTAGTTCCAAATCAAGCCTTGAACTTTTAATCCTCACCTCATGTCTGAATTCGGGTCCGGGTCCTCACATTGTTCTTGATATTAAATCAAGGCCCAACACATTGGATCCATGGCCATAGATGGGTCCATGACATAATAAAAAAATAAGTAAGAATTTTTTTTTTTTTTTTAAAAAGACCCATATCCGAATACAAGATGATTCTGCCAAGGCCCGACCCAACCCATTTACACCCCAATGTATTCCTAGATTCCACCTATGGGACTTGAGTTAATTCAGCAACAAACCACAGAAATATATTGCAACTGAAAAAGGAGACAGTGACCAAAAAAAAGAAAAGAAGAAAAAATAAAAAGGAGGCAAAGGTAGATGGTTGTTGAAGTCGGCCTTTACTGAGATGTCGCCCACATAGCAAGAGAAAGGGCACTATATATACACCCCATGTGATAGGATTGCTTCCATGCACTAGAAATTTATTTCCCTCTTATCCCCTTCTCCTTCTTGCAAACCCCTTTGTTGTTTTCACAAGCATTTGTTCACTAGTATGGCTTCTTCAGGAAAACTTGAAGTAGAAGTGGAAATCAAGTCCCATGCAGACAAGTTCTGGGGTGGAATTAGAGATTCAGGAACTCTTTTTCCCAAGATCTTCCCTGAGCAATACAAGAGCATTGATATCATTGAAGGAGATGGCAAGAGTGTGGGTTCCATTAGGCTCATCAAGTTTACTGAAGGTAAGGAAAAACAATCACTAAAACATGGTCCTCTAGTCTTGGTATGTAGCTGCATTTACAAGAAAATACTATACACACAACAGGGCTTAAGTTCTCTCTCTCTCTCTCTCTCTCTCTCTCTCTCTCTCTCTCTCTCAGAGTTATGGGGGTTCCTTCTAAACCTCTTCTTTCTCACTATTAAATTCCTAAATATTTCCTTTAATTCATGGTTAATCCGCAACAAATAATTGGATAAATACATTAATCTCTCCTATCCTATTTTCAGAAGAGGTTAGTGTCACACTACCTTTTCTCCTATCTAGGGATAATATGACAAAATGGCTTGAATATTATTTTAATTAAATAGGTTACATAACTTTAGAGGCTCGAGTATTTTGTATTGAGGAGTGGGCTCCACCCGAGGGGGAATATTGAAAAGTATTTTCGCTGCCTCTACTAACGCCTCGAGGTTTTGATAGGAATGGTTAGCTAAAGAAATTTAATATGGTACCAGAGTTAACCGGTCGTGAGTTCCCAGGATAACGACTTGGCGTAAAAAAAAAAAAGAAAATTGCTTGTCGCCAAAAAAAAATTGCGTGTCGCCAAAAGTGTACCGGCCTGCAATTGCTATTTTGATAATTGTTTCTAAGTAATTTCATTTCTAACAATACCATTTTTCTCTTCTTTTGTTTCATGATGAAAACTCTCTGAGATCTGAAAACATTTTTAGTGCAAATATAGAATGGGGTTGAGAAGAAAGTGAAAATAAATGCAAAACAAGGAAAAGTTGTTCATGACAAAGCATTTCCATGGAATTCAATCCCTTGCCAAATCATTTTTCTTCAATTTCTATGCACTAGAAAAAAAAATGTTGGGATCTTTTGGTTGAGGAGAAAAGTTTTACTAGCGCGAAACAGTTTTCTTCACTTTTTCTCCTCATCCAAAGCACCCCTTAATGGTCAATTTAATAGGCACGTTGATCATAAAGAACCAATTGAGAATGAATGGAATGTAAATGAAATACAAGAAGATTTTGGAAAAATGACTTCCATAAAAGAAATCTTCCATAACACAAATTTTTTCATGGATTTACCCCTCTACAGGAATTCCCCTTGTGACATTTTCAAAGGAAAAGATTGAGATAGCAGACGATGCGAACAAGATAGTCGCATACAGTGTTATTGATGGGGATCTTGCGGGTTTCTACAAAAATTTCAAGGCTACTCTGCAAGTCATCCCCAAGGATGATGGTGGTTTGGTGAAATGGTCTCTTGAATTTGAGAAGGCAAAAGAGGAAGTCCCTGAACCAAGCCTCGTTCTGGAGTTTGCAGTAAAGACCTTCAAGGATTTGGATGCTTACCTCCTCAAAGCTTAGAAGAATTCCTCATAGAGTCAGTATTGCAATAAATAAAGGATGCAAAATCTTCTTGTTGTTTTTTTTTAATGCTATTAGATAATTGCACTAGTGACCATTATTGTTGAGGGGTTTCTCTCTGGTCCTCGATGTTATTAGTTGAACTCGTTAAGCCAATTCTATATTAAGATGAGAATGTGATATTGGAATTGATGATGAGTAAAAATAAGCCTCTTTTTATTTAGTTGTATGCTTGATGAAGCCTAATGTTGATTGCATGCAGATCTCTACCTTCTTTTAATGGTTTAAACCATAATATATATTGATTGCATGACTTATGCTTTCTAGTAACATATAAAATGTCAACCTAGGCTATAAATGATGAAGCTTAAAGCTATTGTTGTTTAGTGGTGAGGCACATCCCTTCCACAAAAACAACCCGGGATAAACCCCTTGTTGGAGTACTAAGGGTGAGGGACTCGGGTGAGTACATATGTAGGAGAGTGAGTATTTACCAAAGAGAAAAAACTCAACTGACTATATATAGCATGGGTTAATTCTATTGTTGTGTTCATGTTGGAAATTTCTATAATAATGATTAAGAACCCTTAACCCTAAGGGGTAACTCAGTTGGCCTAAGACCACAGTTTGCACCCGAATGTTGTGTATTCGAAATTGCACTACCATACTGGGGCTATAAGTGAGTTTACCCGACTTCTCTCTGGGCCCGGAGGGATTAGTCCAGTCCAATGAGTTGGGAACCCTCCGATAGCAAAAAAGATAAAAAAAAAAAAAAAAAAGATTAAGAACCCTTCACTGTGGCATAGGGTTGGGCTTGAAGCTAATTTAGGGCTCATCGAGGAACCCTTTATTTTTGTAGTTTATTGGCCCGGACCCAGTTAGGGTTGGTCTTAACTCAGGCTAATTCAACTCCTTAGGATTGAGTTGGACGTTTGCCTCTCGGTCAAGTAGGATTTATGGGCCGATTGTGGGAGTAGTTATGGTGGTTACTTGTCTCTGTCCAAAGGAATGTAGTCTTCCAAACTTATTCAAGGAGAAATACTATTCCGAACCCAATAGGCCGTATCTCCTCCCAAATGACATTTCAAGTCTATCTGTATAATATAGGGAAGTTTTCAAAACAGGACCCAACTCTTGCCTAGATTTCAAATTAGGACTGAAAAAAACTTGGTCTTCAAAGAAGGACTTTTAAATTTTCAACATACATTTCAATTCAAGACATTGGCAATAAAAATGATTTTCCGGCAACTTTCTTCTCAATTGTTTTTAAATGCCCTCCTATTGTTTCTTCTTCCCTTCCTTTATGGACCATCTTTGCAATCGCACCTTCCAATCCCCCGAACCAAACACACTGATACGTACCCTTTTATATATAATAAAAGAAAAAGAAAATAGAAAATTAGAATGGGAAAGAAAGAGTCCACTTCAAGGGGGACAAAGACCTCCTAAGGTTCAATTCGAAGAGAACCACAACTCCTGAAACAAGAGCAAAGCCTTCAATTGTTCTTCATTCATATAATCAACCATATGGCTTCTACAAATATTTATACATATTCCATAACTGTTAAAACTACTCTATCACTAACCCACTATCTCTCTACTCTTCCACATACATAAAGCATATTTACATACAACCTGGACAATACTATTTTAAATACAATTAAGAATCTTAATAAGACTAATTCCTAAATAAAACATTCTAATAAAATATATAATACTGAGATTAAATATAGGTACATATCATTCCATCCCCCTTTGAAACACCTTGCCCTCCAGATTTTATCTGTACCAATATACCAGGATCTCAAATTTTGTTAGAAAATAACTCTGCAAGCATACAAACTTTTTTATCTTGGTAACTGAAAACACGAGCATGATCAATGTGTATCTTGTGTAATAATCGCGATAAACAGGATGGTCATTTTGGAGGCACGCGATTAGAGCCATAGAATATAACTAGAGAAATTTGCTTCCCATGATCAAAGTTGATTGCGTTAACTGTTGTTGGACCAAGTTTTTGCATATATAGTTGTACATCAGTTGCATTCCATTGGCTTTTTCTCTACATCTCGATGATAGACTACCAGAATAAGTAGGCTCTTCTTGTGACTCTTCTTGTGTTGGACTTGCTTGCTTGACATCTTGAATTTCTTCGTGAAATTTTTTTCTAAGATTGTTGAGGCCTCCTTGCATGTGTTGATTATCCTCGAGCAATTTCTTGAAGCCTCTTTGAAAATCATCACGCATTAACTGCAAAATCTCCATAGGTGTAGCCATTGTAAAGATCAACTGCTCTAATACCAACTAATATGTACCCTTTTACATAATAAAAGAAAAATAAAACGAAAAATTAGAATGGGAAAGAAAGAGTCCACTTCGAGGGGGACAAAGACCTCGTAAGGTTCAATTCGAGAAGAACCACAACTCCTAAGACAAGAGCAAAGCCTTGGATTGTTCTTCATTCATATATTCAACCATATGGCTTTTACAAATATTTATATATATTCCATAACTGTTAAAACTACTCTACCACTAACCCACTACTCCACTAACCCATTATCTCTCCACTCTTCCACATGCATAAAGCATATTTACATACAACTGGACAACACTATTTTAAATACAATTAAGAATCTTAATAAAACTAATTCCTAAATAAAAGATTCTAATAAGATATATAATACCGAAATTAAATAATAGGTAGATATCACACACCAACCCATGTTCCCTATCCGGCCAAACACAACACCATCCTCTTTCCATCACGTTCATCATCCCACCAACCCGCCTATGTTGCTTGGCAACACATCTACAACCAAAAAGCAGCCACCATCAACCAAACACCTTCACAACCCTCCAACCCACCCCTGCTCTTCTCTTTCCTTACCATCCATCATCCTCACCAAATACCCACTTCATTGTCCCACTAACCCATTAGGCGGACAACACAATCGGAACCCACCAACAAATTAATCTCTCAAAGCCCCTCCAAGCATCAAGATTCTCAACACTGCATGCAGTATCTCCATCATCAGAACTCATTCTCTACTCACCAAATCTGAATTGAACCTAAGCACACCTTCCACCCATCTTCAATACCCACCTGCAACATGACCAAAGGTGTATCAACATCCTTACTGTTGGGTTTATGTCTTGTATTCTGGTTTTACCGGAGTGGTCCATTGGGCTAGCCAATGACCGAGTCCAGGGTTAAAGGTAGTTTGGTCTTTGTACCGGGGCTTTATTGGGAGCCAAGAAAGCGAAGGTTTTATATATATATATATATATATATATATATATATATATATATGAGCAGGGCTCTCCTAACCTGCAGCTTAGCTTATCCTAAGCTGGAATATGACTGGTCTCACAAATTAAACTTGATTAAATCTATTTTTTGCATAATGAGATTGAAAAATTCAATTATGATTGGATTTATCTTGATTTTGGAGATGATCATAATCCAAAAAACAGCATAATCGACTTTGATTTTGTGGGACCAGCCCTGTTTCAGCTTAGGATAAGATAAGCTGCAGCTTAGGAGAGCTGGCCCCTATATATATATATATATGATGTAATCTATAATCCTAGACTCTAATGAGAGGCGAGGGCTCTCTCTCGTGGTATCGGAGTTTTCCGAATGGGAGAGGTGGATGTGAGAGCAAGATTGAGACCGTTGACACCAAATCACTTATGCATCTTCATACATTTTCAACATCAAAGAAGTCGCATGAAGCTGCATCAAGCCACACAAAATGGGCGAAGCTACTTCAAGTATCAAATCTTCTCAAGACCATCCAAAAACTTCAAGATCCTTCAACACGGCCTTAGGGCGTGTACTCATGAAGTTTTGGACCATTTCAGCATCAATTGGCTTGACTTCGCTCCTTTAGCGGTCAAACAAGAGCTCTCGACGACAGTATAGTTGGATACCATTTTTCATAAAATAGAGCACACAGTTAGTCTCAAAATACCACTAGAGAGCTTTACATCAAATTTCAGGTCATTTCGACATCGTTTGGCCCAAAAAGCAAAAGTCGCGTTCTCCTCGTGATAAAGTCGGCCCTTCTGGCTACAACAACATTGGAGATATCAAATACTTAATCAAAGCCTGTGGATGGTTTTAAAATACTTCCACATGGCTTTATGTCAAATTTTAGGTCAATCCGACATCATTTGACCTAACATCAATCTTCAAGCAGGAAAATTGAGTCTCCAGATGACGGAGACTGTCGAAATCATCATTCTCCAAACGAAGTACATGGATGGTCTCAAAATACTTCTAAAAGGCTATATATAAAGTTTTGGGTCATTTCAACATCATTTGACTCAACTTTGGCCCTTCGATAGCTAAACCAGGTCTCTTAGCGATGGAGCCCCTTGGGACCATGATTTACAAATTGAAGCTGATGGGTCATCTTAAAATGATCCCATGAGGCTCCCTCTCAAATTGCAGTTAGTCAGATATCATTTGACCATACATCAAAGCGCGACATCTCCCTCGCGACGAAATCGAATCTACTAGTGACAGGACCCTTAACGTCTTCAAAATTCAAACAAAAACCTAAGCCTATGGTTAGTCTTATTTCATGCCCATGAAGAATCACCTCAAGTCTCAGATCATTCCAACATCATTTGACCCAGTTTTGGCTTCTAGCGACAAATCAGCACTCCTACGCGACAAAGTTTTCGGCTTTTCAAAACAATCAGAAACTTCACCCTCGTTTCGCACATCTTCTTATCAAATTTTCTGTAGGGAAAATCATGCCAAGAAATATACAAAAAGAAGAAAAAAAAATACGCCAAAGAGAAAAAAATAAAAAAAAAAGGTTGAAAAGGAAACCAAACAGGCTCAAATGGCCCTATGGTCGCCCACGACTCTGCGTGGTGACCATGGAAATCCAAGGTCGCCAGATTTTCGCAAAAGCCCGTGCCGTTTTTTGGTCTCTTTTCCATTTTTAAGCTATTTGGCCTCTATGATTTTCTAAAAAAACTGATTTTTGGGGCACGAAATCCGTCAATCTTCATCAACATCACGAATTCTCCATTATCATGAATTTGTTATCGGACACCTCGAAGTGATCATCCAACCAACTAAGAAAGCATACTTTCTGCCTAACCGATCGAGAAATCAACTAGACAGATGGTTTTGGCCCACTGACGACGATTAATGTATGAAATTACAATGTCATTAGACATCAAATCAAGCGTGAAATTCGCTTTGATCAAAGTACCCTACGTCGCGCGTATAATTCCAAAAGCCACGACATGGCCCGTAACTCTTAGAATTGGCAAACCCTGCCCACACCGGCGTGCTCGACGGCGCTTGATCGATTCGTGCAGGTGCAGTGCGAATGAATAAAGACTCTCTTTGCACGGGAGATTGACCTCTTTCTTTCCTAGAGCGAGCTCAAGTAGACCTATTTGACTCACAATTGATTGTTCGCCTTTGTATGGAAGGTCTAAATTAGAGAAAGATTCGGCGAGGGACTTTGGCCGCCACTTGATGCGGTTAATGACCCATTTTCATAGCTACTTAATGCAGTTAATAACCCACTTTTATGGATGGCCCAATTAGAATATAAGAAACAGGAGTTACAAGTCAACACCATTATATCATTAAACTATGTAACTCCTCCCATCATGAAGAATCAATGCAAATAATAGCCAATTATTCTACAACGGTCAATAAAAAGGACTTACAAAACTATAAACCCAAAATATGTAACTCCTCCAATCATGGAGCATTAATGCATTAAGGCCTATAAACCTCTCACATGCCCCACCAAAAGCCTATAAAAGGAGGTCTCTACCACCATTCCAAGGCATGACGCAAATTACACACAAATTCTCCATCGTTGCTACTACGCTCCTGTGATGATCTCTCCTTCGTTGAAGAAGGTCTACAGCAGCTACCACTACATGGTGATTGAAGACCCTTAGGGGACCACCCCTCCAAAACCCTCTCCTTCTATCTCCATGGCTTAGACGCAACTCTTTAGCCCGTTTACTTAGATTTTTATTGGATATAGGATCTTTATTCAATCATTTTTCTCTAAAAATCTAAAGATCAAGCCTAGCCAAAGAATAAAAAGTATCTCATATTTTCATCTGAGGATGCCGGCGAAGCCCAAACATGACTTGTGACCGTCAAGCTAAACGAGTCCCCGCAATCTCCTATGAAGTCAGATTTCATTTTCTTTCTTCTTATTGTATTTGTATTTTTAAATAGACAAAAAAATCACAAGTCTTGTCTTTTTCGATGAGAATTGTAAATAACCTCTCACGGTACCAAAAGTCGCCTTTCACGGCATTCATAAATAAAATTATGTTTCTTTTTTAACACATATGCGATGAAAGTTAGAAAAAAAATATATTTTCCTTTCTATACGAAAATGTTGGTCTACGGATCATCGCTTGTTCTTTTCAAGTAGATTAGAAAATTTGGCACACCCGTACACAAAAGAGGATGCGGCTATTCGTTCGTCTTGGGTCACGAAATGGTTGGACCCCTCGGATTGTCACATCCGCTGACTTCGGTAATCCCAAAACAAATACGCACAGAGACCTATGAGAAGAGGGTAGGCTAAGTGTTAGAGGGTTTGAAATCCTTATAACGAGTTGCCCAATTTCCTGCATACTAAAATCCCCCGTGGAACACTTAACACCATCATCTCTCTCACATAGGGGTGAAAGTGGGCCCGCGGACGGCCCGTTTAGGCTCGGCCCGAGCTCGGCTCAAAAGACAAAAGAGCCGAGCTAGGGCCTAATAGGAGGCCCGTTTACTAAAAAGGGCCGAGCTCGGGCTTGATGAAGCTCGGCTCGTAAGCCCTAGGGCCTACATATATTAATACATATTATATATATGTACACTATACAATATATAATACATGTATGATATACCATAATCCATAAATCATAAACCTTAGTTTTAATCCAATATAAATAATCCCTAAACCCTAAACACTAAACCCTAAGCACTAAATAATCCATAAACCCTAAACCTAAGCACTAAACTTTAAACCCTAATTTTAATCCAATATATATAATCCCTAAACCCTAAGCACTAAATAATCCATGAACCCTAAACCCTAAATCTAAGCACTAAATAATTCATAAACCCTAAACCCTAAACCTTTATTTTATGATGCTAGCCAAATACTTTATTTTATTCTATGATGCTATTGGAGTTTAATTTGATTTGTATTATTGTTGGAGTTTGATAATGCTTATCTACATTAACATTGAACTATTATGGAGTGTTGGAACTGGGCTTCCTTTACTTTTATGGAATCTTTTTTATTTTAGTTAATTTTATTGCTGCAATCCAAATTATGGGAATGAGAATATGAGATGAATGCATGCATTTGATCAATTTTTATTCTGGTTTGCATATGCAGATTTCTTTGAATTCCAATAGGATTTTTTTTCCTAAAAATATTTTCTTTCAGCTAGTGCTATATCATTATAAAACGGGCGGGCTCACGAGCCGTGCCTAGGGCCTCAATCGAGCCGGGCTCAAAGGGCCGATCCTAGGACCTCATAACTTAATAAGAGCCGAGCCCGAGCCAGAGTTTTTGAGGCCCTCTCGAGCTCGGGCCGAGCTAGGGCCTCCTGAAAAAAACTAGGGCCGAGCCTAGGGCCTCTCAAAGCCCGGCTCGGCCTGGCCCACTTTCATCCCTACTCTCACATATTATAGTCAGCAACCAACCAGTCACTACTTCATATCTCTGTCTCATTTTGACAACCAGCCCAACACGACATCACCGCCCTTCATCTAAGTCCAATGGCCCACCCATCTTTCTCCTCCATCTCTCATGCTCTCTGCACTCTCTGCTCTCTCAAGCTGCAACCACCAACCCATCTCTCGGCCTGCCCCACTTAGCCCATTGACTACTGACCCATTCAACTGAACCCACCTCTAATTCACTTGCCAACTTCAAGAAGCCCAAGGTTCACCTGTAACTTATTTCACCATCATCTCCATCTCTATAAAACTCACCCTCCAAAACAAACACCCCAAGGTACTTTCATCACCACCTTTCCTCACAGCCATCAAACCCCACTCACCCACTTCACATACACATAGGCATCATCCTCACACTCAAAACCCAGTCATATCCAGCCAGGGCCGGCTTGAGACATCTTGAGGCCTAAAGCGAATATCTAAAATGAGGCCTTTTCTATTTTGTAATATTATTGTAAATATTTTATTTAAAATCTATTTTTCTTGCTTTTTGTGATGCAAAATTACTAATTAAGTTTTTATATTCAAGTTTTGCTAACATATCCTTTTCAATTGATATTATGGCTAATCCACTTAATCTTTCTTGTGACATTGTTGATCGTAGGTAGGATTTTATTAATTTTAATTTTGAAAAACTTCTTTCTGCAGAAGCAACAGTTACAGGTATTGTCAATAATATTCTGTAAGCAATATATGCATTTGGAAAAGAATCTAGTCTTTTTATATAATTAAGTATGTCAATTGGAGTGTTTTCTTCTGTTTGTAAAATCTCTTTTAAAACTTTCAATTCTGAAAATAAATCTAAACTATCAATATCAGAAAAACTGTCATGTTTCAAGAAACATTCGAGATTATGACAACTTATTTTCAAACTATCATTGTCTAGTGATTTTAAAATTTTAAAATTAAATAGAAAGCCAAAAATGTTTTCATATATTTTAAATTGTTCAAACCTACTCTGAATTGAAGAAATAGCTTGATCTACTATGTATATAAAATAATCAATTCTAAATGATTCTTCAGCAGATTGCATTGTCTCGTCATTGACATTCTCATCAAATTGCTTCTTTCTACGAATTATACGTTTTTCACGAAATATAGGTTCTATTTCCATTTCAGCCGCAATCTCTCTAGATGTAATCATAGCAGATGTAAATCCATTTTCTCTATATTTTTCAAAAAAAGAAATAAGACCTTTTAATTGATCTATGGCAATATCAATACGCATATCTTTTGATTGTAAATTTTTACTAACTGAGTTAACAGCAAATAATATATCATACCAAATTGTCATGCCCAATAAAAATTCAAAGTTCTCAATCTCATATGTTGCTAAACAATTAGCTTCACTTTTAGTTTTAGGATCTTCACTATTTTTTGCTAATTGCAACAGTGCATCTCTTATTTGTGGAGCTTGGTATCTAATTGCTTTAACGCTTTCAAGACGACTTTCCCAACGTGTTTGTGACAATGACTTAAGAGTTAAACCGGGTACATTATCTTGTAAAATTCTCCAACGTTTTGTAGAAGAAGAAAATAATGAATATATACGTTGTACAACTCCAAAAAAAGATATAGCTTTATGACAAGAGTTAGCCATATCGCAAAGTACTAGATTTAGATTATGGCAACCACATGGTGTGTAAAATGCTCTAGGATTTATATCTAGGAGTCTTTTTTGTACCCCTTGATGTTTTCCTTTCATATTAGATCCATTGTCATATCCCTGTCCTCGTATATCATTAATATCAACTTCAAGATTTCTTATTGCATCTATAATTGCAATAAAAAGGCCTTTTCCAGTGGTATCGTCTACTTTTAGAAATTCTAAAAAATATTCTTCTATTTTTATTGGACTTGATGAAATATCTACACATCGTAATACGAGAGACATTTGCTCTTGACGACTAGCACCCGGAGTGCAATCAAGTATAACTGAAAAATATTTTGCTTCTTTAACTCTTTTAATAATTTTACTTCTAATTTCATTTGCTATTAAATTTATCAATTCATTTTGTATATTATGTCCAAGGTAATGATTATGAATTTCATCATGTTGAATACGTCGAATATGTTCTTGCATTACCGGATCAAATTCTGCAATCATTTCAATTAAACTTAAAAAATTTCCATTATTTGCTTGATATATCTTTTCATTTGTTCCTCGAAATGCCAAATTATTTTTACCAAGATTCTTTACGACAGCAATAATTCTTAATAATACTTTTTTCCAATGATCTTTCTCTTTGTTAATTTGTTCTTGGATATTTTTATCAATTGTTTTATTTTTTGACAATCTTATTTCTAAATCAATCCAAGTATTCATGTTAGTAATATGCTCATTAGTTGTCTCATGACTCTTAAGCTTAACACCAAGATTTCTCCAATCTTTAGTTCCTTCATTAGTTAGTTTACTTGTATTACAATCTGAATTAAACAACTTACAACAAAAACAAAATACTCTATCCAAATCTTTTGAATACACTAGCCATTTTCTATCATGCTTCTCCCCATTTGGTAATTTTCGAATATAATATGTAGCAGAAAAATGTCTAGAGAATTCATCTTTGGCAAAATCTAGATCATTATATCTAATTGGGCCCTTTTCTACTAATAAATCTCTTAGTTTTGTATCAATATTTGTCCATTGACTTGGATCATAAATGTTTGTAGGAATATGATGAGTTGTTTCATTAATGTTCTCATGTTCTTCATTAAGAATTTGACTATCATTATGAATATCTTCATTAATAGCTTTTTGTTCTACTATTTTATTATCTTCTAACTCATTTAGATCAATTTCTTGTTTATTTATTGTTATATTTTGCTTATTGCTTGAAACAAATTTATCAAGAGCACCTTTTTGAGATTGAATTAAATCATCTATTCTTTTCTTTTTTTTAAGTTTTGAGTACCCGGATTCGCATTTTCTAGTAGACATATTTATTATTTATAAATTATAACTAATAATATTTACAAATAAAATAAACACTAACTATATAATAAACAAAGAGTATGAGCTTGGAATTTAAAAAATTCTAAAAGCACAGAACAATAGAACCTGATTTAACAATTTATTGGTGTTGGCCACAAAGATTATAGAACCTGAAAAAAAAAAAAGATTATATTTGTGTTAGTGAGCCATGATTGAAAAAAAAAATTATACGACGCCCTCTGCCGGTATTTTATGTTTCCTTCCGTATAAATTCTTTAAATTTTTAAGCATAATTTCTTTCATAAAATTAAAGGAAATCTCAGTAATTAGAGTAGTTAAGATAATCCGGATGACATGTGTCCCCTTCATAAAATTAAGTTGACACACAAATAGTCCCATGTAGTAATCATTAGATCAGTTAAAAATTATACTGCAGATATCATTCAAAGTGAAGAGGAAAGGATCAGGTTTGTTTGACAAATGATAACATTTTGCAGATCTGTTGTTTTCGCGTTTTTCCCTTGGAAAAGATGGCTCAGCCACCTGATAAGAGGAGTCCGGATGGATCCATCCAATGAGGCTTGGACTTGAGAAATACCGAGCTCAAGGAGTCGAGCCGAGCCGAGCCATCGACTCAAATTAAAGTTACTCAAACATGACAATTTGCTAGCAAAAACATATTAATACAATCTTATACATTAATTACATATTTTTAATGAAATGGTCAGTCCTATGCTACATAGAGCAATACAACATGAACACACATCATACGTGTAGAGCATCTCTTCTACAGCCAAGTTTTATCCAGTGTAGTACTTTTGTTGCATCATATGACAGTATAGGATAATTTTCTCCTGATATGATGGGTGAGGCCTTGAGATTTCCCATAGGAACAAAAAGAACAAAAAGAAGTATCACAAAGAACAAAAAGAAGAGGAGAAAAAATAATATATAAAATGCATACCTTTTGGCTTCAATAAGAACAAAACCAAGTGTCTTTTGGAGTCCTAGTTTGCAGTGATAGAAGGATAATAGAGTCTGGAGAAAAAAAAAAAACCTCTTGAATTGAAGGGATTCAATTTACTTGTTGTAATTGCAAGGTTTTCCTTTTTATGTTTTTAATGGCTACAAGGAGTAGTTTGTTGGAATTTTTTAGAATGTGGAACGGTCTACAATGTTTATTGTGTTTTGGAATGTGAGAAGTTTAAGTCTACAACGTTTCTATGTCTTGGAAAGTGAGAAGTTTAAGTCTACAACGTTTCTCATGTTTTGGAATGTGAACTGTTTTAAATGAGGCCTTATTTTTTGGGATTTGTTATGAGGCCTCTTGGAATGTCAACTATTTAAAATGGGGCCTTCTTTTTTGGGATTTGTTATGACTTATGAGTCCTTCTTTTTTGGGAGAAACAATCTAGCTTTATTGTTTTTTTCTTTTTTGGAAGTTAGAGAAAATTGGGGGCCTAAAATTTTGGGGGCCTAAAGCAAGGGCTTTTATTGCCTTATGCTTAAGCCGGCCCTGTATCCAGCCAACCCAATACTCTGTCGAGTATCGACCAGACCCTCCCTTTCTTTCTTTCTTTTCCATCCACAGCACCAAAAAGCTCAAGCTCCCAACCTTTACGGAACCCGTAACGCACTCGATCCATTCAACCTGAGCTTCACTTGCACCAAAACACCATGCAACCAGCAGCTGCCCGTCACTTGACCCAGAACTCAATGCAATCTACCTCCCTGGAAAAAGAAGAAAGGGAAGGCATTTTGGGTATTTTAAAAAAGTGGAGAAGAAAGTCGCCGGCAACGGAAAATAAAAAAGGCTTTACAAGCTTCGGGAAATGACAGAAATCAAAATAAACAACACAACAACTCATCTTCTCACTTATTTACGTTCGTAAACTACTTTTTGCTTATTAGTTTGCTCATCCATTAGACAAAAAGAATGATATTGAGAGGTTTCACTAAGAAGTAATATGTTTGACAATGGTGGGATGTGAAGGAAGAGTAGAATGTGATAAATAGAGAGATGATGATTTGAAGAGAAGAATGAGATTGGAGGAAGAAGGGAATGAGAGTGAAGGGATAAATGAGAGGAATGAGAGTAATGGAAATGTAATGATAAAAGTAAAATGAGACGGTGTGCAAAGAGAAATTAGAGGTGCAAGTGTGATAGGTGATTATCCCTTTTGGTAATTTCATATAGGGGAATGAATGTAATAACAAAAAATTAAAAATTATGTGTGTAAATGGTTCAAATCGTTGTGCATTTAGAAGTCCTCTGGAAAAAACCCTTTGTATTTCCGTATGTCCTGATTTGAAATGTATATGGAAAACTTAAGTCCGGTTTTGAAACTAAGTTTTATTTCGTCCTTATTTGAACTCTGTCCAAAACTTGAGCCCTATTTTGAAATTTCCCCTATAATATATGCATTCTTATTGTTGGCACTCCAATTTCAGACATCACATAATCACATTTAGCCTTTTTAAGTGTTTTGGGTTCACCAATGGCTTCTAAGGTTAGTCTATGGGCTTGCAAACTAAGTCCAACTCAAAGGATTTGGGCTATTTTATCATGGAGTCAAGACTTACTAGTAATTTGACTGTGGACAAGAATTTGGTGTGGAGCATTTATTATCTTATCTTAAGAAAAGAGGCATCTATGACTCATGCCATCCACCAAACAGTTCAGAATTAAATATGTCACAACAGGTAGTGGGAAGGACAATGGCTTTCATCAGTATGGGTGATTCCAAACCAATTGTATGCGTGAATGCCGAGTGGGCCCCTCTGCATTAAACACCGACATTGGTTTTTCCTCAAGATGTCTCTCAAGCCCGGCATATAAGAAAATGACTAGACAAAACATCATTAAATTTTGGGAAGTTTTCACAAAGGTATAAAATTCTTGGCTAATTTTCAAAAGAGTAGATGGATATTCGAAACGCTATAAAAGTTTTTCACAATTCTTTCAATCAAATCCCGCGCATCTAATCACCCTGTGATGTGGACTGTTTTTGAACACTTACACAGTCTGCACAGTCATAGGGTAATGTTTTTTTGGCAGAGAGGGCTAGGCAGACAACTGGGGTGAGGGAGTCTCTATAAATGTGAGTTCAATACAAGCCCATAACAAATCTGATTACTGCAAATTATTGAATGGTAGCATTGGAGCAGGGAATCTCTATAAATGTGAGCGGTTGAGTGACAAGCCAATAACAAATCTGATGAGACCAGAGCTGCAATTATTGAATGGCAGCCCCTGTGAAAATTGAGAAAGTAAAAGATGATGCTTCAAGGAATGGTATATTTTTTTTTTTTTGTGGCTTTTTAATAAATTGAATGCCACACGTACATTTGAACTTTGGACACATGGCATGTAGACTAGGCTCTCTAGTGTCTAGTCTCATAGATGGTTTTGCAAAGAGTCATTCTAAATACACCCACCCTATTCAATAATTACATCCACCCTATGCCTATGACCTGATCATTTGCTGGATGTGATTGTGACCACCTGAGAGATATATTTTGACTAAGGGCGTTCACTTTTGCACCCATCTTATATATGGCTATACCTTTGTGTCGCGTTGGTTTTCGTGCATCATAAAAGAGAGGCACTGTTCCTTGTCTTGCATCAGCCATCTTGTTTTCATCCTCCTTCACGTGTTACATCATCACGCTTGGAGGTACAACGTGTCACATCCATCTCCTCGGGGCACGTGTGAGAAAAGAGAGCCAATCAGTTTTTTTAGTGCAAGTTGGGTTAGATCATACCCAATCCGGTTCGATTCTAACTCGGAGCTCAGCCCAACTGCTGCAGCCTTACGCGCAAGTGATGCAGGCAGCGGCGACGTGTGACGTCAGCAATGGCACAGAGACCTTACGGCTGACGTAGGGAGAGTGAACTTCAACCGTCAAAACTTCGCGATGCAATATATTGAGCATCCGGACTCCGATTGATGAACGGTTTGGTTCTGTGAAATCCTTGCGGGCAGATCTACGCAGTGGCATCAAAAGGAAGGCGATCTGGTGGTTCAGAAAAAAGGGTAATTTTTTCTTCTTTCATCTCTTGCAAAAGGCCTAGGTTTTATGATATAATCTTAAAGATATATGAAATTGAGCTCTTTAATCTTAGCTGAATGGTGGAGCTTCTCTGCTGTGCTGAACAAGTTAATCACTGATGTTATTGAATGTGATGGAGGAGGAATCAATGTAGCCGAAATTTCATACAATTCAAGAGTTCTGGTCTATGAATTGATAGCTTTTGCAATGCGGGGAAGAGTAACTGGCTCCAAGGGTTGCTTGAGTGTAAGATGTTTGAAGAAGGGCTTGGGAGATTTGGGCTTGTGGCTGTGGCTGAGTCTCTCTTTCTATCTCAAGTCTGTTTGCATGCGTGAAGGATTTCTATAAAGTTGCAAATAAAGCTTCCATGGCCCAGCCAAGTTGAAGAGAATTCTTTTATGGTGCGCATCATAGCACCCAAGTTGACAATTATTAGGGGTGCTCATGGCCCAGCCCACATGGCCTGATCATGGCCCAACCCCCTTTGGCGGGGTCTTGGATATGAACTGAGCCAATTTAATATTTGGGTCGGTTGGATTAAGTGATAGAAAACCCAGCCTAGCCTGGCCTAGATATGAACATAGCACCCAAGCATCACTCTGCAGGGGCGGAACCAAGTTCAAGGGTCTTGGTGCTGAAGCCCCCACTCAAAGTGCAAAATAAAAAACATAAAAAAAAAACCTTATAAATTATAAAATTTAATATTTTTTTTAACATTTGCCCTCTTTCCAATAATTTTTTTCTTACACCCCCAAAAGAGAATTTTCTAGGTTCGCCCCCACCGTTTTAACATCCTTGCATATCAATCCTCTCTAACAATCATTTTTTATGAATTCAAATTACCATACAAAGAAACTCATCTCCAATAAAAGTTAATATTGTACCTAAATCTAGTAGGATGGATGATGAATTTTCGGAGATGAACACCTTACAGACCTTTTATCTTCTTCTTTATTAAAAAATAAATTCTACACTATCACTAGAATTTGGTGAGTCAGTGGATCCATACACCATTATCTTCTATATTATGAATGAGAGGCCAGCCTCTTTTCAATCCACCAGCGGGGCCCGTTAATGATTTTGAACCCCCTCTGGACAGGTCAACTCACGGTCAATGGATTTCACTCACATGCAAGTGGGGCCCACCATTTGATACCCCTCGTATGGTGCGTGGGCTTGTCACGTGGTTTTCACACCCACCACTTTTAAATCCGTCAGGAATCTTTTCAAAAAAATTTTAAATTTTGATATTCTTTAATATTTTTTAAATATACGTTGTACATGAGATCAATACAATGATGTAGCTTTCATGCAGGTAAGATTTAAAATAGATCATAAGGGCACGCTTGTGCGCACACTTTTTGTAAAAAAGCTATAAAAATTGAAAATAAAAATTCCTATTGTAGAATCCACATTTGGTGCGTGGGCTTTTTTTTTTTTTTTTTTTTGTGATTCCTAAAAGAGAGACTTTTGAATAAGGGTTGAGAATTTTTTTTTTTTTTAACTTAAAAAGGAAAAATTCCACCAACCCAATTTCTGGACGTACGTACACTACACATGCCCTAATGAAAGAAGAGAGAGAGAGAGAGAGAGAGAGAGAGAGAGAGAATTTTGACTTTTATTGGCACTAATTTCAGGCTAGCCCCACAGTTTGTTTTAGGGGATGACCCTCCATCTAGTGTCAAATGTATGACTAGATAGGCATAGCCTAGAGTGGGTGCATATATTAACACCCTTTTGCAAATTATCTTTTTGATTCCTGCTTTTGGCAGTCTCTGACGTGACTCTTTTAGGGGCTACTTAGCACACTCACATTACCCAAGTTTCTATTTGACAAACCTAAGGATTGATCCGTGACTGTATGTATGGATAGGAGGATGCATCACTGCTTGAACTACAAATGGATTGGCAACCTTTCTCAAAGAGATTTTTTTTTTTTTTTTTCACTTTTTAAAGTGGGTGATTCTCGCATAAAAGATAATAATAAAGGTATTCATTTGACTTTTTAAGAAGGCGGTTTTATGCAATATCACATAATTCAATTAAAATTTTACGATATTGCGAAAGCGCCTTTTGTCACCAGGCATGGATTTCCATGGCTAATGGAGAGAGAGAGAGAGAGAGAGAGAGAGAGAGAGAGAGAGAGAGAGAGAAAATTTCAGTTCAAGAACTAAATTCAAAAACTTGATTGTTTGCGTTCACATACTTATAACATAATATAATGATCGGACCAGAATTAGGAAAGTATACAATAAATGATCCCATCACCTTACAAGTATGAAAGACACCTGCAAAGCACTTAGAATCACACTCTAAATTGGTCATCCTCATTCATGGAGCTGAGAGAGATTACATTTCGACAAGAGAATTTTAATCATTAAACATCAAACAACAAGCTGTTGTCATTCAACACTTTCTCAACCAACAAATTACTGCCCAATTCAAAGAAATGGAGCAGGGATAGGTGGAGATAACCATATACCACTGCTCCA
The DNA here is from genome assembly GCA_028538565.1 of Umbellularia californica. Classification (NCBI taxonomy): domain Eukaryota; kingdom Viridiplantae; phylum Streptophyta; class Magnoliopsida; order Laurales; family Lauraceae; genus Umbellularia; species Umbellularia californica. Next base: position 53,178,841 of record JAPQWN010000004.1, on the reverse strand, counting down.
ATGGGAATAAAATACCTTCACTTCTATCAAAAGCAGAGATTCAAAAGCAAAAATATGTTGCTGCCCTCAAGATTCAAACCCATTAGCAATAAATACATGGAGATAGTTCAAGAATGTATCAAGGTAGCGGATTATGTCAAGGATATTCTTTTACCGGAAGTACATTTCACTTGAAGCAAACGAGCCTCCTCCCACACATGACATGCCTGAAAACAGGACAAAAGACAATTAAAAGATGTGGCTCCAAAGGAAAAGTGACTAACACAAGAAATCCTGGAAAAAGAAAAACATTAAAGCATTCCCATTCCAGTAGGGCAAAAAATAAACACACCCCGAGTCAGAACTGAGAACTATGGGGCCACATAGTTGGATCAAAAAATGAAAACCAATTCGCAACTAAAAGATTTTTTGCTATGTCATTTTTAACCCTCTCTAAGAAGTATTGACAACCACTTCCACTTACTCTAAAAGCTTAAGTTATAACAATGTATGTCAAGGTTACAACACTCCCCCCCGCAATGTATATCAAGGTTACAACAAGAAGGAGCACTGCTTTCAATATGTTTTGTTCTATAGACAAGTCAGGGACATTTCTATAGTCTTGCACTCTTGGCTAACTTTAAATCATAGCATCTTTTGCTGAAAAAACAACTTCTAGGACATTTCACGTTCGCAACTTGCTTGAAGCAAGAAGAAAGAAATTTCCTAAATTGAAAAGCCATCTTTATTGCATTGCTCTAATGTTTAAATAGTAGAAATGCGGAGCTATGCATTCTCTTTTGAGTCCACAGAAAATTAATCAACAGAAGTAGGAACTGGAGTACAGATCAGCAGATTAAGGTATTGAACAACAGATTTATGGCCAATGCTTACGAAGGACCAAGAGGCTTCCACCTTGAGCCGAAGGTCGTCTAAAATGCACCATCTGGAATACAGTAATGCGAATTTGAGCTGGGATGAGGTGTATGATGGAAGATATGCCTAAGGTGCCTCATCTGAATGCTGTAAAAAGAATTTGAGATATTGAAAGTCTTTCCTGGTTGTGGAATTCTGTGTAATTCTAATGGTCATACAAACATTACAGGCTCATTTATTACATGGAATTGAAAACCTAGGAATTGTAAGGAATGTATGTGTTTCAAAAAGTGGCCAAATTTGAAGAAATAAAGGTGAGTATCCATAAATGGCTATCAAATAAGGGAGATTGAAAATGCATACCCAGCCATTGCCCTATTAAGTCATTCCTTCTCCCCTTAATTCGTTTTCCGTTAAAAGGGAGATTAAACAAAGGTGAATATCATAAATGGCTATCTTAATCTCCCTTTTAACGGAAAGCGAATTAAGGGGAGATGGAATGACTTAATAGGGTAATGGCTAGGTATCCATTCTCAATCTCCCTTATTTGATAGCCATTTATGGATATTCTCCTTTATTTCTTCAAATTTGGCCACTTTTAGAAAAAAAAACATTCCTTATGATTCCTGAATATCCATTTTCATGCAAGAAAACTGGCCCTAAGAGTTATTCAGTCCTGATTGGGAAGGATATCTATCAGACAGAAGATCAATATCTAGTTATTGCAACTTAATTCGAGGCAAATTGGTAATGTGGAAATAGAAGAACCAACCTGTGGCCACTATATCTAGCACAGTAGCAGAGTGTAAAGAGCAACCATATTGAAATCACAGTTAGATTAGAACTGTTTACAATTAATTTTATTTGATTAGTTTAATGGGTGATTTATGCTTTAATAGAAATAGAAACATTTCTTTTCTAATAGGTGTTTTAATTTAAGTGAAACAGTTTTTCCTTTTTGTTGAAGAAATATAGAAACAGAAAACTTTCTTTTTTAATAGGTATTTTAATTTAAGTGATAGTTTTTCCTTTTTGTTGAAGAACAATTGTAGTTTTTTTACTTATTCCCAAGAAGATTACGTAGAATTGCAATAAGGTTTTGGTTCCTTTACTCCTTCATGCAAAAGTTATTAATGTGTTTTCTTCTCTTAATCCAATACACAATATTTTGTCATTTTCCTCTTTTTGAGGGTATTAAGATTTGTGGTGGTTGATCATTCAATCTTAGGCATCTCACTAGTACCTCGGACTAGGGTTGGTAGAGCTCATGTTGCATGCAAATTAATATGGCTAACAGGCATTAATAAAAGAGTGGGGTTACTACAACTGAGAAAATGAATATGTTTCACAATAACCAAGCAGCTATTGATATTGCTAGAAATCCAATCTTTCATGAACAAACGAGAACCATTGATTTGATTGTCGATTTCTCAGAGATGAATGACTGTTAAAGAAATCATTACACCTTGTTTACAAACCAAGTGTCAGTTAACAGACACTTTACTAAAGCCCATGGTCAATTTTAGATGATCTGCCCCAAAATCCGCATGAGCAAAATATATGCACCAGCTGAGGGGAACGTGTCAAGATTTAAAATGGTGATTCCTAAAAGTAAAATATATATATAACCAATACAAGATCATGAAGCAGAATTTAAAATACACAAGATTTGGATCAGGATATACTAGATGACAAAAGAGAATTCATGCAGCTGAGGACAAGGCTTTGATGATGATGATGCGATCATCATATTTATTAATCTCAAATATTCATTTGTGAGGATTTGAAATAATGAAAGGAACAAAGATCAGTGGGCAATAAGATCCATTCCTTTCTTTAATTTAAGTTCGTATGCAACATGGAACACGCATCAAACAAATTCATCCAAGATAGGTAAGAAGAGAATTTCAATAGAGAACTATTGTATATTTCACAAGTGTGCACATGCATACATGAATATCTATTAGGAAAACCATAAATGCCCATTTGGGGCCCACCTCGCTGCTTAGTAACAAAAAGTAGAGGGGAAGATTTCTATGTGGACAAGGGATGTACCTAATATTAATCAAATCAAATGATCCTAACCCTTAATTTAAGGGACTCAAGGTTTAATGGCTTTAAATAGTGCAAATTTATTGTGGTTAAATCCAACGTTGAATAATGCTTAGATCAACGTCAAATTGTGATAGTGCTTATTCAAAAGGAGTAGGAGTGTGTCAAGAGATTGGATCAATCATAGGTGGGCCACCTCTGTAAAAGTACACAGTGGATGTTAAGTGGGCTTTCTCAAGAATTTGTTAATGTATATTGTGTACAAACATATGGAAATTCTCCAAAACAGCCACATTGACACCTCTTTTGATTTTCATAGGGGCCCCACCTATGACCAATCCGATCCCTACACACACACCTACCCCCTTGAATTGGCAGTAATTTTAATTTGACATAATCCGCACATCAGTTGCTGTTGGGTTTTATTACAACAAATTAGTACAATATAACCATTAAACTTTGAGGACCTAAAATTAAGGTCTCAGATCATTTGATCAAATCGATATTGTGCAGCCTTAATCCACCTCCAAATCTAATCATCCCCTTGCTCCCTTGATTGCCATGCATTCTGATGGGCACGCCAGAGGTGTGCATACTCTAAGGGTATTTTTTTGCATCCATTTACATCTTTAGATGATGCACATGCGTAATATTTATGCATGGTCACATTTGTGCCCTTATTTACACATGTCATGTATAAATGAGGTGTGAAAATGATGCATAAATGAGGCCATTTTCATAGGAAAATTTATGCACTTGAAAAGGTGTGAAAGTGTTACACAGCACTTTGTATATAATAGTGATGGTCAAAGTGACGTGTTTGATAGGTCGCAGTCTCAAAACCCATTACTGCCTTCTACTTTTTGCAACTCTGTGGACCCAAAATACTATTCCAAACCATTCAAATTTTTTAATAACCCATTAAACCCCAAAACATTTAGTTTCATGTCTTAAATGTTCATAGATTTTGGGACAATGAAATTTTTTTTATGCAATCCGAACCATTCAAATGTTTACTCATGGATAAATGGTACTCCCACACAAACATGGTAATGTGTTTCAACTTTCACATGTGTAAATTTTACATTTGTGAATTGTAAAATTCACACATGTAAATCTCATTTTCATATCCCATGCAAAAAAAAAAAAGGACCCCTAAGGACAAAAATGCCAAGGCGTATTAGCATACAATATATACATGTGCACACATATACATGCTTGCATGCATGCATACAAGAGGCCAAATAGCTTGCTCCCACTTTGAAACAGTAAGCACCCTCCAACTTCTTAAAATCCATGCAAGGGACCCACCATTCACGAATCTAAGCCACTCATAACACACAAATCACGAATAAATGGCCATAAAAAAAAATCACTTCTCAAAGTGGGAAGCATCATTGGATTGATCAAATCTAAATACATGATTAACTCCAATGTAGTAAATCACATTTCTAAGTGTGATAAGTCCAGCAGTAGGCTGCAATACAATTGGAAAGAATTCTGGATGAGTGCCAATTCATGGGGATGGATGTGTTATAAGCGGGTTGGGTTCATTATAGGTTGGTCCTTCTGCAAAGATTTAAAAAATGTGAACTAAACATCGTTTCACACACAGGTGGATGCATGCTGACACGCACACACACACCTAGGGGTAGCAAAATCTAAATCAAACCCACATTTGACCTGCATAACTCAACCCAAATGCTATACAATTGAATCACGGATCAGGTAAACCTAACCTGCACAAATGCAGGTGAGGTTAGGGTTGACCCACATAACCCATCTAACCCAAAAATGCAGCAAAATTGTGACGTTGGAAAAGCCCAGATTTTCTAGATTATTTCCAACAAAAGCCCAAAATATTGGAAAAGTCCAGATTTTCCACTGTTGGTAAGGACCAAGATCGGATGGTTCCATTCTGTTAAACCCACGTGCACGTCATTTCTTATGGTTTCCATCATCATTATCGTATTAGTCTTCCCAAACTTTCAAGGAAAATCTTCAGGATTTTCCAAAAGTTTGGACTTTCCATGGAACTAATCAGAGGTATCCATGACTTGTGCTCAACATGCACAGTGAAATTCTGATGTTTAGTTTTGGTATCTTGAAGAAAAGTAGTAGTGTTGTCACAATTGGGGAGCACAATGAGTAAGAAGATAAGGGGTTTCAAGAGAATTTGTCATGAGGTAGATGTTTCCTATAGGATAGGTGATTGCAGATGGTTTCCGTTGGACGACATCTTCGTCACAGCTGCATTAGGGGATCTTGCTTTCTACCAAGCCGATGCAGGTAAAGTTGATGGTTAAACAACAAAAACTTCGCAGGTTATATAGGTGAGGTCCGGTTTGCCCGCTGGGTGTGGGTTTCCTCTACTTCACAAATTATATGGGTTGGGTCGCATGCCCACACACGTGCACAATCACTCACACGTCTACACTTGGATGCATACTTATCATGGGGAATCAGGGGATGGAAAGATCTCTATGAGACCCAGCAGTCTGTAAAATCGTGACCTCCCACTTGATCCTAACCCCTTGATCTATGCCCCTTGAGTTTAATCATGTTAAAAGTAATTGTTTTCATGAATTTTCAGTTCCTCTGAGTTGAAAGTCAAATGAATGTCAAAACAGGGTGAGAGTAAATTCATAGAATGGTAGTGAGGGTGAAGGTGCTGATCATAGGTGGGCCGAGGCGGCCAAAAATAGGGTAGTTTTCACTTATTTCAACATATATATATATATAGAGAGAATAATATTCAGTAATTGCCCTTGGCTACTATTAAGCAAATAACAGCCACATTCCCCTTTGATCTATCAAAACTACTGACACTCACTACCCCTCTGAATTAGTACTCGGCCAAAGTTGACACTCATTCTGAGCTTTAGCTGTAAATTGGTCATACAAAAAAGGTATACACAGACACTCTATCCAACGGCTAGGAACCGTCCAACTTTGAGCTCTCAGTCCCCTCCCAATGTTTGGGATGCATCCAGGTAAGCCCTACAGGATAGGTCATAATTTATTCCAGAAAAAGCCCCTGGCAATTCCTGAAAAAGGCCCAAATACACTTGGAGAGAGAGAGAGAGAGAGAGAGAGAGAGAGAGAGAGCTAACCAAAATAAACAAAACAATAACTAAGCAGATAATTCATAATTCTATCATATGAAGGCTCCTACCAGATCTTAATCTCAAAATCTTATTAGGTAAGCCTAATATATCATAACTACCAAACAATAAAGACAAACTAGGACCAAAGAATTTTAAATGAAGTTAAAAGTATTTTAAAATTTGCCCAAGTGGATGTTAACAAAGTTATTTTTCATAATGAATGCACTGGGAGATCAAGTATATACACAAACACATAAATATACATATATAATTATACATACATACATACATACATAGAGAGAATGAGAGAAGAGAGAGACAGGTATTCACCATATTCAGAAATCTTTACTGGCAGTACTCTACTCAATATTAAGCAAGAAAAGAAAAGTATCACAGCTATATGTATGATACACCAGAAACAACCAAAAAGAGGTACTGACAGGAATGAACATCCACGGCGTGGTTTTTTCTTCTTCTCCTTCAGCTTCTGTGGTGGTTGAATAACTACCTTGATTGCAGCATCGAAAACGGCTTTGACATTCTGCAGATTGGGTAAAATTTTGGCATTGTATTAGAAATAAGATGAACAAAAGTTGCAACATAATTATACCCGTAGTCCAATATATGGAGGAAGCATTTAGATCAACCGAGTTAGAATTATTTCATAAATACCTGTTGCGTTTTTGAGCTGCATTCAACATAATAAGCAGCACCAATCTGCTTTCGGAGTTCCTCTCCCTGCATCAATAAGAATCAATATCTTCAACAATACTAATTATAAAATTATAAAGTTCTCATAAAACCTAGCTGCAAAATGTAAATGAAGAAATAAGGTGTTTTTCACTTGTTTTAAGTTATTAGCTGCTCCTCTATAATATGAAACACATGTACACCACTCAACACTTTCACCAAGTGGGCCCTTGCCAAAAACTAGCACTTCATTGGATAATTCTAATTTCCTAACCCATGCACTCAAGGATCTTTTCAAAGGAGGAAATTGACGAGCCATCAAAGGCAGGGCCTTGGCTCATCCATCATATATGAATATAAAGTCACCAAAAAATTAAGAATAACAAGTGTCAAATATGATAATCTAAAGTAGCCCAAAATAGACAGGTATGTATAATAAAAGTAGAGTTTAGTCATACTTGTGCAGTAGTCACAGGGACTAAGCCAGGGTGATCGGACAAATAGTACTTATCTTCACGAAGATCTGCACAACCATTACCAGATGTGCTTTTAGTGCAGAAAACACGGACAATAGAGATATAAAACAATAAATCCACCATGAGAAAAACATGTTATATAAGCATCTTGATCTGAATACATACAAAAAGTAGTGTGATTCTTCTCCCAACATCAGAGACCATGTGTTTGGAGAAATGTGCAATATAGGCCAGCACGAGCAAGAAATGTGCAATGCAGTTAGTGGAACACTGGTTCCTTAATATTCTGAACTCCAAAGTATTGCCATAACTAGCATTTATATACAACTAGTTCATGAAGGTGTCCATCCATTTATGCGATGTGTTTATATAAATCTCTCTCTCTCTCTCTCTCTCTCTCTCTCTCTCTCTCTCTCTCTCTCTCTCTCTCTCTCTGTGATATACACAATTTCTCCAAATCAACTTGCCATTCTAAAATTTCTCTCTCTCTCTCTCTCTCTCTCTCTCTCTCTCTCTCTCTCTGATATACACAATTTCTCCAAATCAACTTGCCATTCTAAAATTTCTCCAGATCAACTTGCCATTCTGAAGGCCTCCCTCCCTCTCTCTCTCTCTCTGAGATATACACAATTTCTCCAAATCAACTTGCCATTCTGAAATTTCCCCAGATCAACTTGCCATTCTGAAGGCAGCTGTGATCGATCCTAATTCCTGCCCACCCCCCACCCCGCACAACAACAAAAAAAAAAAAAAAAAAAAAAACCCTCACTAAGAACCACACTCAAAACCGTGCCAACACACATATTACAAAAAAACAAATTAATTGGCACACAGAGTCCATACTGATCCATTTTCTAGCCCACCCTTGGATTAATCATGTAAAAGAATATGAAACTATGGATAGTTTTGAAAATTGGAATTGTATCACAAATCATTCATACACATGAATCGAATCGAATCGTGAATAATAGAATTTTTTAATTTTTTTAATAAAAATAAAAAATAATTAAAAAGAAGAAGAAAAAAGTAGTTATTTGTAACCATCCATTTTTCCATTTATGGCAGTATAAATACAATGACAGATAAGTCTATCTTATAATCATATCAAGAACATCATGACATAAATTAAGACATAATAAATGACATGTGTAAATAGTTAAGTAAGTTAAGTAATCAATATCTAATTTTTTTTTATCTTTAAATCAAAATATAAAAATAAAAATAAAATCCAAACCATTAATCTTACACAGTAGGATATCTCTTGACGTTAAGAACGTTTTAATCAAGAAAAACCAAAACAGATGGAAAAAAGAAAATAAAGACAAGGATTATACGTATAGCTAAACACTTTAATTAAACTAATGTTCTTTATTCATCTAATCATCTCTAAAACCTCCCCAAAACTACAAGTTCCGTTAACTACTAAATAACCTTTTTTAAAAGTAAAGCGCTAAAAGAAAGAAAAATAAAGAAAAAAAAAAGGTAAGAGATTATTAATATTAACTTATTGGTTGTACCTATTCTCGTTCAGCCAAATCTCTTGAATCGTAAGATTCAATAAAATAAGTATCGAATCATAAGACTCGCACCTAAATCCTAAGATTGAATCCTAAAACTCATATGTAAATGGGATTCATTGAATAGATACAAATTGTTTTCCTTGGGACTCGGGATAATAATAATAATAATAATGAAAACTCATATAGGCACTTTATTAAAAGGCTTAAAGTTGCCCAACTTCGAAGTAGGAATGTGAACTGGTCAGCTCCATGACTCCATGGTGGATCCAAACCTGAACTTGAACCTAATGAAATGTATATAGTTGGACTAGGGCCTGACTACGGCTGATACAACTAGCCAAGAAACAAACTATAGTTCCACTGCAAAATCAATATATATTATACCATAGTGTACATATAGGTGCCAGGACCCTTCGTCACAAGACAGCTTCTACCATTTATGCTGCTTGCTTTTGTTAGTCTAATGTAGTATAAAATAATATCAAATATTTTCTGATATTTAATATATAATTTACATATAATAGTTTATACTTATCACTCGCATCGCCAGGTATTTCAGTATGCAACTGGACCCAGACCTAATACCGATTATCAATCGGGTCCAAGAAGCATGCCTGGATTTCTCAGGTTGGAACCTTCATGTAATCAAGTAATTAGAGGGTCCATTGACATCCCCACTAGCCACATTTTTTTTTTTTTGGGCATGCACCTAGGTCATAAGTTGACCTTCCCTGATGATTGGCATGCATGTAGGTAGGCGCCACATGAACATGATTTGCTCCAAAACAATACCTAATATCATAGTTCTCAATTTTGTTTTAGACCCACTTTGAGTTTGACGCTATAATGAAACATTTCAGCCAGTGTAGCCATCTTGATGCTTCACTTGGTATTTATATTTAAAAAAAAAACATAAAAACTAAAATATATTAAAAAAAAGTAAAATGTAAATAAACTATATATATTTAAAGAAAGAAGTAGGACATCGCCATAGTAAAAAATATATATTACAGAATATACTGTATATATTTGGGATTTAAGGGAGTAAAATCTCTTCCCATTCACAAAGACCAAATTGAGTTTTTAAGCTTATAGGGGCATTTAAAAAAAATATCGCATGAAATTCGGCTGAAATTGTGAAAAAAAAAAAAACTTGGAAATTTTGGCCTATTCGAAGGAAGATTTTTGTAAAAAAAACTTAGAACAATAAGTTCATAACTGAAAGGAAGATTTTGGTCAAATATGTTTGAATTTTGGACCAAATATTTTAAGCGGGCTGTTAGGTTCAACACACTAAATGAACTTAATAGTTTTGCTAGTTTTGACAATTCAGACAAAATGAATTGAATTTGATGAGAAAATCCCAAATTAACTGAATTTGACCACTATTCCCTAGAAGCATTATATATATAATGAAATTCTCTGAGTAACTACCAGAATATAAAGAATTGGATTTGAAATTTCCATTTTTTTTTAATCATTTCGTTTCTTTTTCAATTTATCTAATCCATTTTGGAACAAACAGCCGGATAACGTCATTTACTTGACTTTTGAACTTAATTGTATTCAGTAGTAGGTTGGTTAATTGCACATAATATTTCGAACAAGAAGAAAAATGAAAAGTATCCCATGATTTCTTGAAGAAATAAAACCCGTATTTCGAGCGAGCCCAACTTCATTCTAAAACTAACAATTGCTATTATCCTTTTAGTTTAGGTTTCGCACTCTGTCTTTCCATATCATAAAGTTCAGTCCCATCCTTGTAGCTGGGTTAAGAAGGAACCTCTGGGTCCACAAATATTGATAATTGTTCCAACTATTGTTTATTCTGTTTTTTCCATCTACTACTGTCTACAACTGTACGACCAACCAATTACTTTAAATGAAAGGATTAGAAAAAAAAAAAACCCTTTTCGACAACCATGAAAAGGGGTTTCTAAATTTTGCATCTAATTGAATTGTGGAAATATAATAATAATATCATTCATGAATTATTAGAACCCGTTGACTCATACTTTACCAAGATCTTCAGTTTCTATTCCAAAGCCTGTAATGGAATTGGAAACCCTATATTACAGGTATTTCGGAATTTTCTCTTGAATGACACGCGGTTTTGCATAGAAAGGGAACAAGAAAGGAAGAAAGGAATTCCATTTCTTTTTTATACTGATTGAAAATGCATTGCTGTGTCAAAAGGATAGTTAAATTATAGATATATTCCATCATGCCAAAAACAGAGATAAATCGACTTTGATTTGTTGGACCAATACTGTTTCAGCTTAGGATAACATAAGCTGCAACTTAGGAGAGCCCTACTATATATATATATATATATATATATATATATAGGGAGATGCTCCTATGAGAGCATATCTCACCTTAGTATGAGAGCTACAGTGGGGGCCCTCACCTCCATATCCAATGCCAACAACTTAAATGTAAGGGGCCCCACCTAACACTCATAATAAGGTGAGAGATGCTCTCATAGGAGCATCTCCCATATATGTTAATGTTGACCCAAGCTTGCAGGCCCATTACGCCCAGCCTTTGTATCATAGGCCCAGCCTTTGTATCATAGGCCCAGCCTTTGTATTTTAGTCAAAGATCTGTACATAATTATTTGCTAGTCTTTAGGATCTTGATTTGATTAGTTGCTGTAATTAGGGATGTGATTAGATACTACTAATTGCTGTAATTAGGGCATGTAATCCCTATATATATGATATACAATCGTCCATCAAAGGACAAGACATTCTGCATACTTAGTTGTTCTTCTCTCAATCTGTCATGGTATCAGAGCAGAGATAATCATCTTGATCATCTCCTAGTCATCTTCCAACGTATTGGAAGCCATTGCATCCCCATCTCAGATCAGTGTGGCCCACAAGTGATCATCATCAGCTGCTTCTGCTAAGTCATCTTCCGGATCTGGAAGTCTTTCAGAGTTTTTTTTTTTCTTTCTGATTATCCAGACGTGGCTCTGATCATCTCAGATCTAGAAGTGGCCCCCTGTGATCTTAATCATCATATCAGCGGAATCTCCCATATTGGTCGTCTGGTACTCTACTAATTTATGATGATTTTTTCAAGAATTATGGCTCATCAGAGATAGGCCATCTATCACTTTTTGTGATATTTCTATTATATCAAGTAGATTTCATCTCGGCCGTCCAAAATTGTGGATCTTGATCCATTTGGAGTGAGTCTTCTTCCACCAGTGGCGATTTTTCATTGTGCCTTCATCCTCCCCCTCTGATCAGATTTCTGATCATCTTCTGGGGTACACGTTGTCATCCACTCCACTGACGACCAGGACGTGTGGTAATCTTTTATTACTGTGCTGTGTTTTTTTTGCTGCTGTGGTGCTTGTTCTGCTTGGTTCTTCTCTGCTACGGTTTTTTTTTGGACTACTGTTCTGTGTAGCTGTGTTTCTGTTACTGTCTGGATCATTTTGCTGGTTCCTCTGCATCATTGTTACAAATGGAGAAATCTGAAATCTCCTTAATCAAGTTTAATGGAAAAAATTATCCCTCCTGGGCTTTTCAATTTGAACTTTATCTAGAGGGTAAAGAGTTATGGGGCCATATCTCTGGCACTGACCCAAAACCAACAGAAGATGAGAAAAAAATTCTGTCATGGAATACAAAAGATGCTAAGGTCAAACCTTGGATTCTCGGTTCCATGGAACCACAATTCTTCATGAATTTGAGACCTTACAAATCTGCCAAAGAGATGTGGGAATATCTTAAAATAGTGTATCATCAAGGCACCTCTGCTCGACAGTATCAGTTAGAATTTGAAATTGCCAATTATATGCAAGGGACGTCATCCATTCAGGACTATTACTCTGGGTTTCAGACTTTGTGGGCAGAATTAAATGACATCAAATATGCCAATATTTCTGCACAAGCTCTTACCGAAGTGCAGGCAATTTTAGCATCTAGTCATCGGGATCAATTTCTGATGAAATTAAGGCCTCAGTATGAATCTGTCAGATCTAATCTCATGAGCAAGGTCCCTTCTCCTTCACTGGACGTCTGTCTAAATGAATTATTGCGAGAGGAACAGAGACAATTGACGCAATCTGGTATGATCCATCAAGCTAGTTCGGGTGCTATGGATGTTGCCTATAGTATACCCACTGCCTTTCAATTACCGAACTCGTCAGCAAATGTTGCTTATTCTTCCAAGGGGAAGCAACCAACCAGAGATATGAGTAAAGTGGAGTGTTTCAAGTGTCACACTTTTGGACATTTTGCGAATCAGTGCAAGCAGAGGATCTGCAATTATTGCAAAGCATCTGGACATTCAATCAATGAATGTCGCAAGCGTCCTCAAAACAGAAATCCGAAAGCGTACCAGGCGATTACTGCTACTGGCACTATTGATTCTTCTTCCACATCTTCTTCGGCACCTGCCTCTGCTGCTCCAGTCTCCCCTGAAATGATCCAACAGATGATTCTCCAGGCTTTTTCCACACTTGGTATATCTGGTAAACTTCAATCTCCCTCTCACTGGTATTTTGATTCTGGTGCCTCCAATCATATGACATCCTCCTCCAAACATTTTTTCAAACTTAAACCATATGATGGACAGATTCAAGTCCATGCTGCTAATGGTACCACCATACCAATTACCTCTGTTGGTGATATTGCTCATTCTCTACCTTTACATGATGTGTTTTGTTCCAACAATCTTTCTACCAATTTAATATCTGTTGGTCAATTGGTTGATAATAACTGCAATGTTTCTTTTTCCTCCTCTGGTTGTGTGGTGCAGGATCAGGAGACGGGGAAGGTAATAGTGAAGGGGCCTAAGTGTGGGCGTTTGTTTCCTCTTCACATAGTAACACCAAATCCAGATATGTCATTGTTTGCTTCATCAGTTGTCTCTAGGAAGAATGTGCAGTTGTGGCACAATAGATTAGGTCATCCCAATTCAACTATTTTGTTATCTTTGTTAAATTCTGGTAGCATTAATAAAATGAAGTTTTTATCATCTGATGTGGCTCTTGATTGCACCACTTGTAAGCTAGGAAAGAGTAAAACTTTGCCTTTTCCATTACATGTTTCTTCTGCTACCAAGATTTTTGATTTAATACATAGTGATGTTTGGGGTGTTGCACCAATTATTTCTCATTCACAGTATAAGTATTTCGTCACTTTCATTGATGACTATAGCCGTTTTACATGGATTTATTTTCTACATGCCAAATCTGAAGTCTTTGATGTGTTTCAAAAATTTTTGAATTATGTTCAAAATCAATTTTCCACATGTATTAAGGTTCTTCGAACCGACTCAGGTGGGGAATATGTGTCCAACCAATTTCAGGAATTTTTACAAAACAAAGGGATTATATCCCAACGGACTTGTCCCTATACTCCCCAACAGAATGGTGTTGCAGAACGGAAAAATCGTCATCTTCTAGACATGGTCAGGTGTCTATTATTAGAATCCTCCGTTCCACCTAGATTTTGGCCAGAAGCTTTAACCACTGCTATTCATATCATCAACCGCCTTCCTTCTCCAAAACTTCACAACACATCTCCACATTTTCGTCTTTTCAAAACTGACCCACATTACACAAATTTCCACACTTTTGGTTTTGTTTGTTTTGTTCATCTTCCCACACATGAACGTTCCAAGTTATCCGCACAATCTGTAAAATGTGCTTTCCTTGGTTATGCTTCTCACCAAAAAGGTTTTGTTTGTTATGATCCCACCTCCAAGCGTATTCGTATTTCTCGGAATGTTGTTTTTTTTGAACATCAATATCTTTTTCAGTCTTATTCTGATCCTTCTCCAGCATTATCCTTTTCTAAAGTACCATCTTTTGATGATGAATGTCTTCCTTCACCTTTGCGATTTCATCCGGACAAAGTGTATACTCGTCGACAAGGAACAAATGCCACTACTTTGCCTCTTTTGCAAGAACCGGTCCCGAATCCTGCTCCAGCATCAAGTTCCCCTCAACTTGCTATTCGCCGTTCTGCTCGTACTTCTCGTCCACCAGATAGATACGGGTTCTCTCATTCTTCATATTTTGCTACTTTATCCTCTGTATCCCTTCCTACTTCTTATTCACAAGCAGCAAAACATGAGTGCTGGAGACAGGCTATGGAAGAAGAACTTAGTGCTCTACAGCAGAACCAAACCTGGGTTACTGTTCCTTGCCCAGCTTCAATTAAACCTATTGGGAGTAAATGGGTTTACTCTATCAAATTAAAGGCCGATGGTACTTTGGATCGATACAAGGCTAGGCTTGTAGCCCTTGGCAACCGACAGGAATATGGTATTGACTACGAAGAAACTTTTGCGCCTGTTGCAAAGATGACCACTGTTCGCACTATACTTGCCATAGCTGCATCTCAATCCTGGCCTCTTTTTCAATTTGATGTGAAAAACGCCCTTCTTCATGGTGATCTTAAAGAGGAAGTTTACATGCGATTGCCTCAAGGTTTCCCGAAATCATCGGCAGATCAAGTTGCTCTTCTGAAACGATCATTATATGGGCTAAAACAAGCACCACGTGCATGGTTCGACAAATTCAAAGATGCTTTACTCAAGCTACAGTTTCAGCAGAGTCCATATGATCCATCTTTGTTTTTGCACCACACATCAAAAGGAATCACTATTCTTCTCGTCTATGTAGACGATATCATCATCACTGGCACAGATACAGCCACGATTCAAGATCTCCAATTTTCTCTACATCAATCTTTTCATCTGAAAGATCTGGGCCCTCTGCAATATTTTTTAGGATTGGAAGTTCATCACTCTGAGAAGGGGTTGATTTTACATCAACATAAGTATACTATGGATTTAATTGAATCGGCGGGTTTGTCTAACTCCACACCAGTGGATACTCCTCTTGAACTGAATCTTAAACTCCATAGTGACAGTGGTGATCTCCTTTCTGATCCAACATATTATCGTCAACTTGTTGGTAGTCTTATATATTTGACTACTACTAGGCCTGACATCAGTTATGCAGTTAACTTGATGAGTCAGTATATGACCAAGCCTCATCATCTTCATTTAGCCGCTGTTCGACGTATTATTCGTTATCTTCTTGGCACTTCTCACAGAGGCTTGTTTTTCCCTGTTGGCTCGCAGATGCAATTGTCGGCCTATTCTGATGCTGATTGGGCAGGTTGTCCTGATACTCGCCGATCTACTACGGGCTGGTGCATGTTCCTAGGTGATGCTCTTATTTCATGGAAAGTAAAGAAACAGGACAGAGTTTCCAAATCATCCACGGAGGCAGAATACCGGGCTATGTCTGCCGCCTGCTCCGAAATTATATGGCTTCGAGGTCTACTTGAGGAGCTTGGCTTCTCCCAGCAATCTCCCACACCATTACATGCGGATAACACCAGTGCCATTCGGATTACTGAGAATCCAGTATTTCATGAGAGAACTAAACATATTGAAGTGGCTTGTCACTTTATCCGAGATGAATATCTACGCAATGTTATTTCCCTTCCGTTCATCTCCTCCAGCCTCCAGACTGCTGATATTTTTACCAAAGCACTTCCTCGACCGCGTCATCAATTCTTGACTGCCAAATTGATGCTTGTTGATTCCTCGGCATCAATTTGAGGGGGGGTGTTAATGTTGACCCAAGCTTGCAGGCCCATTAGGCCCAGCCTTTGTATTTTAGTCAAAGATCTGTACATAATTATTTGCTAGTCTTTAGGATCTTGATTTGATTAGTTACTGTAATTAGGGATGTGATTAGATACTACTAATTGCTGTAATTAGGGCATGTAATCCCTATATATATGATATACAATCGTCCATCAAAGGACAAGACATTCTGCATACTTAGTTGTTCTTCTCTCAATCTGTCAATATACACACACACACATGAGGAATTCTACAAAATGCCCCTATTTGAAAGGGGCATTTTTGCCCTCATATAGCATCCAATAAGAGCAATGTGCATTTAAATCTTCTAGGGGTGTGTGTGTGTGTGTGTGTGAGAGAGAGAGAGAGAGAGAGAGAGAGAGAGAGAGAGAGATTTAAGCTATGAGCCATGCAAGTTTTAGTTGCCAGGTGCAACTTCTTTTTTCTCTTAGTCTTCTTCTTTGAACTTAAGAGGGCTCCACTGAATGCTTTTTGAGCTCAATTAGGCCACTTATGAATAATCTAAATCACTCACAATAAATGGACTGTTTTACAGGCCCTAATCAAATCTCACTCCTATATGAGTCCGTCAAATTGGAAAAATAACAATTTTTTATAGTGTTCAATCTAAAGATGGGCACAAGTCATATTTGATTGAAATTCAATGACAACCCAAAAAATAATGGGGCCATTATTTTGATCGCGATGGATTTTTCATAAGTAGGCCCCACAAGTGATGTCGGACAAATCGCCCATATGAAAAGTAAGCTACATGATTGGATTAGCATTGCTCCCTTCAAATCTCCTTAAAAGAAAACCACTCATGTGAGTTGTTCCAAGAGCTTTCTTTCGTATGAGAGTTATTGCAAGAATGAATATGTCAATGCATAAAAATATGTGAGCAAACTAAAGTTAAATGTCATTAAATTTAAACTGCTAGATAAGACTCACTAATTGGAAGAAAGAAAGGGGCGTAGAGTGATGAAAAATGCCCGGGCATTTTGTACCGTCCCTCCACACACATGAGAAAGAGACTCCTTATTTAGTGGCTGGTGTAGTAGGAGTTGTGGGGCCCACACGGGCTGGGGCCAATTCATTAGTGGTTAGTGGGATGTGAAAGGAATCTTGACAATGGGGTGGGTCAAGTTTCATCCCCATTCAATCATCTTAAAGTTGAAAGTTAAGATATTGAAAACTTCCTTTAAACTACTTTTTTTTTTCAATGGATAGATCACGGCCTTAGGGTTACAAGATGAGGGTGAAACTTGAATTACCCTTTATCCATGTGGTCCCCTTTCCATCCCCCATCCTCTTCTAGACCCACAAGTACGCCCCAAACACCTTCATCACACCACTTGATCAACTTACTAGATTAGTATTCTATACACAACCACTTACATGCATATATATATATATATATATATATATATGAGGGGGAGGGGGAGAGAGAGAGCTCACCACTTTTAAGCTAGAAGCGGGCTAGCCTATGGAACCCACTAGTATGGATACCCAATCATGGAGGGGAGACAGAAAGGTCTTGGTCTGATCTATGGTAAAAGGGGGCTTCCATCAGAATGCTTCCCATTAGTTTAAAGGGGGCAAAGTTCAACAACTTTTAACATTGAGACAAAGCACAAGAATTGTCATTCAATATAACAATGATATCATCTTCGTGATCCCCCATTTTATTTTCTCAAATGGGGCCCACCTACGGATCCTCCATTACGCCGAGATTGCCATGCATCCATGTAGGCACCACAAAAAATTCCTTATTGTCCTATAAAATGTGTATCCACATGGACAAACAAACACACATGAGACCAACTACAAAATGCTTGGGGTGTTTTTAATAATAATTGCCTCCTTTAGGGCCCACATTTATCCATGACAATCAAAGAGGGAAGGGAATGGATGGATTTGGACATGGATCAATAGTGGGCCAAATATAATTGCAATGAGATATTCCAAGCAATGCATTAAAAATTTAAGTTCAGTGGATTATGATTTGTATATTTTTGTGATTCAATCCAATATTTAATGATATTTCATGTTTAAATCAGGATCAACTTGGACATGTCTGAATTCAATGGGGGTAGGTATGTAAATGGATTGGACTGATAATAAGCAGGTCCCACATATGAAGACTGAATAGGGACCTTTTAGAATGTGTCAAATATGTTATGTACATATGGAGCTGTTTCCAAGAACAGTCTGAGGCCCAATCGGAATAATTGCAGGCATGGTGAAATGTTTGAAAGGTCTCCCTATGACCTACCTGTGCGCAAAAAATAGGAACCATACAATCAAGAGGTACTAGTTTAAGGGAATCAATTGTCCAAATCCTAGCCATAAGATGAGTGGGAAGAATGCAAAACATATGCATTATCAGATGGGGAGCCTAGACAAGTCGGATGAGCATCAAATCTGGGTTGGTGCTATTTCATAGGAGTGGGGGTGATACTAGGGTGGGTATAGGAGGGCCCCATTGGCCGTACCATTCCAGAAAATCTGCCATATACGTACGTAGCTAGATAGCAAGAGTAATTATCTCCTGCACAGCAGCTTCCATGAGTGACTATGCAACAACCATGTGAAATCCAGACGGTTGAACTTTGTTTTGCGGGTGGGTGAGGTGTTTGTGTGTGTGTGGGTTTGCAGAATAACTAAACGTCTACCAACAGATGCATCATTGTATTCTCAATGGTGGAGATATTTACAAGTTTCAAAGTTAAATCCAGCAGGTAATAGTTCTTGGCACTGAACAAACAATAGCAACTTTGTTACTAATAAATATATCAGATAACTTCACCTAAAATTCTTAGAACAAGGTCACAATACATGTATCATATGGAGAATTAATACATAGACAGGGATGAATGTGCTTATATTGATTAGTAAGATGCTTTCTGACTTACCCAATTTAGTGCCAACCAGTACAACAGGAACTCCAGGAGCATAATGCTGCAGTTCTGGGATCCACTGAACAACATTTCAATTTTTTTCGAGTCAGAGCATACAAAAATTCATATTCCAACAACAATTACACATCTATCTCATTTCAGCATAGATTCCACAATCCAAAGACATAAAGCCTAAAATAAACACCTTCTTCAGCACATTTTCATAGCTTGGACGGCTGACCAATGAGAAAGCTAACACGAAAACATCTGCTCCTCTGTAACTTAAAGGCCTTAATCTATTGTAATCCTCTTGCCCTGCAAAAGGGTAAAAAGGACATATTGAGAGTAAAAAAAAAAAAGACCCAATTCACCACTTTCTTCCTCTCCAAGGAAAAAATAAACTCATTTCAATTTAAAGTCTCACAGGTACCCAGAAAATCAAATCCTGAACCGGAGTTCCAAACGAAAATGTTGTGAAATTCTCACCAGCAGTGTCCCAGAGGCCTAAATTTACAGTTGTCCCATCGGCCACCACATTTGCGCTGAAGTTATCGAACACAGTGGGTATATAGTCCTAACAAAGATCACAATAGAAGTTGATAAACAAGAAGAAAACCATAAAGAAGAGCAACACCCAGATGCCAAAATCACAGAAACTACAAAACCCAGAAAGACAAAACCACACAGTGGGTACATAGTCCTATGAAAAGATCACAGCATAAGTAGAAAAGCAAAAAAAAAAAAAAAAAAATTACACACAAAGAACACCCAGATGCCAAAATCACAGAAACTACAAAACCCAGAAAGATTCTTCAAAGAACAATCCCCATACCGTGGGGAATTTGTTGCTTGTATAGCAGATAAGCATGCAAGTCTTCCCAACAGCACCATCTCCAACAGTAACACATTTGATAAATCTAGAAGCGCTTGATGCCATTGCAAAGGACTCTCAACATATGCCAGAAAGGAGAACTGTAAGGCGTTGGGATTTTTTCCTTTTTTTTATCTTTAAAGGGGATTTTGAAAGATCACATGTTTCTCACTACCACAGTAGCTGCTTTTGTAGGTAGACAGAGAGACTAGGTTTGTTGAGGTTTGAATCCTTTCCCCTCTTCTTTTCTTGCTTTCTTTTTTTCTCTTTTGATTTTGTTGGGAGGGTTGATTGCTTTAAATGGAAAGAAGAAAGATGGTGAAGGAGGAGGAGAAAAGCCTCACAGAAGAGTAAATGCAGACATTGGGGGAAAAGGTTAAGGCTGTTGGGTGAGGTGGGGTTGGGTGTGAAGTGGCAGAAGTAAGATGTAAGAACTAAGAATGGGGAGAGAGGAGTCTTGGCAAAGATTTGTTAAAGATTGTAATAATCAATCAGACCATTTGGTATATATGTTAGATTCCTGAAATCTCCTTGTCCCTCATTTAAATTGACAGAAGACAAGGTACTGTGTCTAGAATTCCCAGGGCCTGTTTGTTTAGATTCCTGAAATCTCCCTGATTAGGAAGAATTGTAGGACAGTTCACTTTTAGTCCTCTTTAGAAGAATAGATAGATATTCTTGGATAAAAAAGTCAGAAAATTATCTTTTTCATGACCTCCGATTACTTGAAGTGCCATCTGTTTGAAAACTCTGGGTATGGATCCTTTTCTCATTGTCTGGGATCCATTGAAAATCAGATTGGTATCTTGGGTCCATTGGTAATTGGGTTCCTCTAACCCAAGGGATTTTTTAAGATGGGTGAGTGATATATAAGAAGTGGAATTTATCCTTTGCTGGCTGTGTGAGATAAGATACCCCAATTATTGGCGTGTCTAAGTTTATAGATAAGGGCATATTTGTTTACAATTGAATGCGCATATGAATTCGTGGTAAAATGAAATCCTCTAAATGACTCTTATAAAGAGGTGGGGGATGTAGGTGATGAGGTGAAGGGTAAGAAGATGTAGATTTTCACTTTACTGTGAATTGAACTATAGGGTGACTTAAGAAAATGTTATTTGACTTTTATTTTTGAGAATTCGGCTTTATCTTCATTTCTAACTGTTTATTACATTAAATACTATGTATTCTAATACAAACAAATGGGGCACGACATTCTTCTCTTTATGTATTTTAATTTATTTGGAAATGGAGTTACTTTATTTTTCTTTTGTTGTTTTCTAGAGTTTGTTTGATGCCCTGGCTGTGGGATGGTTTATTGTTTCTTTTGTTTGGCTATTGATGTATACCCCCATTGGAGCTTCTCCATCTGATCATATAATTCAACCCCTTTTGGGTCCCTTTGTAGATCTAGCTACATGGAGGAGGCACGGACCTATCCCTAACTCATTCATGTCATAGCCCTATTGAATCACGGGATCCTCTTGTTCATTGCCCCTGTAAGGTGGGAACATATTTTTAACTTTATTGCTCCATTGCCACTAGTTTCAAATCCCCACTCTCCCTATAAAAAAAAAGTGCACTTTACACAATGTCAATTTTTTTTATTCTATGAAAATGCAATAGGAAATAAAATTGGCTTTGGAATGATAAAATTATATTGAAACTATCTGCTTAATGCTAAAAGAAGGTGATTTTTAAATAAATTTTACTGTCTTTCCCCGTTTTAATCTCAATTATGTTTTACAAAAATGTTTCTAGGAAAATATTATTGCGCATATATATTGCACTATTCTCAGAATATTAATGAGATTTAGACATGGCCTATGGGCTCAAGCAACATGTAACTTTTCTCATCCATCATTCTTCTCCATTGTGTGGCCATATCTTAGGTATCCCAACGTGGGTGGACCATGGAGACCTCTTGTTGTAAGATAATGAACCCTTAAATATGCCATGTGAATAGACCCCTAAAAAAAGAGATTTATAACAAGGTAACACCTGTGGAAAAGAAGAGAAATGGTTAAACATGAGAAATTAGCATCTTTACTCTTAGTGGCACATTAGTTGTATTTTGTTTTATTTTTTTTTTAAGTGATTTTTTTGAAAGTTATTTTAAGTTGTGTTTATTCATGTTAAGTAAATGTTAAATTAGTAAGAACGGTAATGATTAGGTAAAGATAGAGTATATTTTCTAGGGAGAATATTCATGTGCATCCATCCTTAATCATAGGGTGTGAGATATTTACATAATTGGAAATATTCAAATGCAAAAGAGGAAAGGTCATATATGGTCATATACATAAAAAGAATATTCATGTGCAAAAAGGGAAAGCTATGTAAGTGTCCCTCATCTTATGGTGAGGGATGAATGCACATGAATGTCCCCCTATTTCCTAGTACAGTAAAATGCAATTATTTTCATAAGGTAAATAATATGAAGTGAGATAAGAAGTGAACAACTAGTAAAGTAACTACTTTTATGAGATAAACTATTTTGAAGGTTGGCAAAGTAAATTGAAAAACATTTAGTGGCTAAAATTTTACGTTTTCATTTGTTGTGACCAACTAATCACGGTAAAGTAAGACTTTTTATGGCTAGAATTACTTTCCTACATATTTTAATTTACCTCTTGAAAAGCAAACATTGTTGATGGTATCTTAGGTGATTTGAGCTTGATAAAATCTTCAAATATTGTAGAACATTTAAAAAAGAAAAAAAAATTTTGGGTTTGGAAGATGGAGTTTTTTGTCAAGTGATACGACTCCAAATATCAAATGATTAAATATCCTTAGCAACTTGTTTTTATGTTAACTGGTAGGAAGCCACTAGTGGCCACATGTTAATCTCACATTTGAGAGAGTTGCTTCTTTTGCAAGACTTATTAAAAAAAGAAATAAAAATATATTTATATATGCCTGGTCAACTGGCATCAAAAGAACCGAAGAATTATAGATAACCTACCCTAATATTATAATAAAAATCAGGGTGTGATCTTTTGTGTCAATTACAATAATAATTACCCTGCCCATCAATGATGGGGCCAGATTCTAGATGGGAACTTTCGAAAAGCTTTGTAGGTAGTAGCCTCTTCACTTTAAAAAGAGAAAGATGACTTAAAAGCAAGGAGGTTGGCAAAGAAAGTGGAAGTCATGGAAGACCTTTGGAGGGTCCATATGCGTCTTCTTTCTTGGCAAAAGGATGAGAAGAACGTTGGAAAGGAGAGGGAAGATGGCTTGAATTTCAGAAAACCCCTTCTCAAATCTGATCCATTTAAAAAGGTTGGGAAATGTATTCATTTATTTATAATGCCAACAGCAACACTAGTTGATGCATGTGGATGCTGTATATACATATGTATGTATGTATATGTATATATGTATGTATATGTATGTAAATACATATATATACATGCATGAGCGAGGCTTTCTTAAGCTCAAGCTTAGGATAAAATTTCGTAAGCTCACACTTGTGGGGCGCACCCTTAGTCCATCCAAATTGACCAAACACACTACCCCACTGAATTGCGTATGTCCACTAACTTTCAGTTAGATCCGAATTTATTGGACCGTTGGATCAACTACGTATCAATCCGAATGGACTATTGACTATTAAAATTTTGGGCCCATATGAAGATGATAGACATTACGGTTGGGGCTGATTTTTTACAAAGAAGAAGATCGTAGGGAGTCCTTAAAATCCCCCCATCCCCATCCCCGCATGGGTCCCCAAGTGGGCCCACCACACACTTGAGTTTACCTTATTATAAGCTTGAGCGTAGGAGAGCTGCCCCACCCCCACCCCCACCCCCACCCCCACCCCACACACATATATACTAGCGCTTTTGGGCCCTCGCCCAACGCGAGCCTTTAATTCATGGAAGGAAAGCCCCTTAAAATTTTGGGCCCATATGAAGATGATAGACATTACGGTTGGGACTAATTTTTTACATAGAAAAATATCATAGGGAGTCCTTAAAATCCCCCCATCCCCATCCCCACATGGGTCCCCAAGTGGGCCCACCACACACTTGAGCTTACCTTATTATAAGCTTGAGTGTAGGAGAGCTGCCCCACCGGCCCCCGCCCCCGCCCCCGCCCCCGCCCCCACCCCACACACATATATATTGGTTGGATGCTGTGTATTGATATGTTAGTTGTTACTAAAGAGGTAAAGTGAAAACCGCGAGATATGTGGTGTGTAGGTAGGGATGAAAGTGGATCGGGCCGAGCCGGGCTTTGACAGGCCCTAGGCTTGACCCTAGTATTTTTTAGTAGGCCCTAGCCCGGCCTGAGCTTGAGAGGGCCTAAAAAATCCTGGCTCGGGCTCGGCTCTTATTAAGTAGGGCCAGCCCTTTGAGCCCGGCTTGATTGAGGCCTTAGACTCGGCTTGTGAGCCTAACCCGTTTTATAATGATATAGTTCAATGTTAATATAGATGAGCATTATCAAACACTCCAATGTTAAGGGAGCCCAGTTCCAACACTCCAAAATAGTTCAATGTTAATGTAGATGAGCATTATCAAACTCCAACAATAATACAAATCAAATTAAACTCCAATAGCATCATAGAATAAAATAAAATATTCAGCTAGCATCATAACATAAAGGTTTAGGGTTTAGGATTTATGGATTATTTAGTGCTTAGATTTAGGGTTTAGGATTCATGAATTATTTAGTACTTAGGGTTTAGGGATTATTTATATTGGATTAAAATTAGGATTTAAGGTTTAGCGCTTAGGTTTAGGGTTTATGGATTATTTAGTGCTTAGGGTTTAGTGTTTAGGGTTTAGGGATTATTTATATTGGATTAAAACTAAGGTTTAGGATTTATGGATTATGTTATATCATATATGTATTATCTACTGTATAGTGTACATATATATATATATAATATGTATTAATATATGTAGGCCCTAGGGCTTACGAGCCGGGCTTCATCAAGCCCGAGCTCGGCCCTTTTAAGCAAACGGGCCTCCTCCTAGGCCCTAGCTCGGCTCTTTTGTCTTTTGAGCCGAGCTCGAGCTGAGCCTATAACGAGCCGTCCGCGGGCCGACCCACTTTCACCCCTATGTGTAGGAAAGGCAATGAGCCAATAGTACTCGTTTATGTGGACCCCACCTTAAAAGTAGGGTACGGCTACTTATGTTGGATCCATTTTTTGGGTTCGGCTTTTAGATTGTTATGATATTTGACCCAAAAGATTTAGGTTTGGCCATTTGGGCCTGCACTGATGTACTTCCAAACCTATAGAATTGGAGCCCCAAATAGAGCTGTATATGAAAAAAAAACTATATAGTATGAAAGTCCGGGACCCGAACTCTAGGGGAGTTAAATAGGGTGAGCCAAAATCTAATCCAATCATGCCCAATTTTAAATTCTTTTACACTCTAGGCACAAGCGAAGTTTATAGAAATATAAGAAATAGAAGCGTAAGCAGTAAATATTCACCATGATAGAAAAGCAATTACAGCAATACGAAGATTTATAGTGGTTCTGCCAAAGTGCCTACATCCACTCCTGGCTTGTGACTCATCACCCTTGCGGAATTTCACTAGTCACTTAGAGGTTTTTGGATCAAAATCTTATAACCATTAATAATACTTTGGATAATTAAATTAAAGCAAACGAGAGACTAGTTCTTAAAAGTGATATATTAGCAGCATGACTGCATGAGAGTTCTTTCAATATATATATATATATATATGCACAAAAAATATACATTGCTTTGAAGTGCTACGTCACTTTGGGCCTCAAAATTGCATAGATCTCATTTTTCTTCTAAAATCTCTCTCATTTAAAGTATCAATCCCAATCAGTATTCTCTCCAAATCAAAATCCAATAATCAATTTTCCAATCCATCTCATGTGATGTTTTCTCCAAATCTAAATTCAATATCTCACCCAATCACGCCCTATAAATCACATCCAATCACACCATATAAATCCACCCAAAGTTCTTCTAATCTCACACTAATTTCAATTGTTTCCATCATTTTAATCACAGACGGGCTCCAATCTTAGTGCTAAAATGTCTCGCACTCCACCCTTGTTATATCTGTATTGTATGAAACAAAATAATATATTTTATCCTACATGTTTACAGGTAAAATATGTTGCAATCAAAGCTACCGTCACAATATTGCACATGGATATAACATTATCATTCATTTCGTGTAGTCGGTGTGATTAAAAAAATCGATCCAAGTAAAAATAATGGTCAATGCAATCATTGTAATTACCCCACACAAACAAACATATTAAGGTAGGTTATTAATAATGCACAAATTTCATGTATTAGGTTAAATTTATAAATTAAATAAAATTATTAAACTTTACAAATTTTAAATCTTATAATTGTAAATATATTGTAACAATAACGGTCATGGATCACACTAGAAGTTCAACATTCTTGCTCCAAGACAATGTCGTTAAGAAATTCATAAATACATCAAAAGAAAATCTTGAAGCAAATGCTGCTAAGATAATGATACGATATATGTTTCTTTCTATTTTTTTTTTTAATATGATCCTATCATATACAATATATCTAACTTGCAATTATATAATTCTTTGTTTTATAAACTTGCATTTATCATATTTTGTAGAATGATTAGTATACCCATTTGCACCTCAAATTCATAAAGCACTATGGTAAGAATATTTGTTCCATCTCAAGATAGGATTGAATATGAACAAATCTACTTTGGATAGTGGAGTTCTAATTAAAAAAATAAACGTCAATCATGAGGGAAATTTCTTACTATCATAAATAGAACATTGTTTAAATTTTTCTGGGCTTGTTTGGCGTCTCTTATCTATATGAAACGGATTTGTATTTAGCCCTCGTTTGGTATCTCTCCTCTTTTTTGGATAGACCCATCAAAATAGAGTCATTAAAGAAAGAGCCATAAAAAAAAGAGGCTAGAATCAAAAGAAGTGTTTGGTAATAAAAAGACATATGTTAAATAGATTATTTATATCAATGGTTGAAAATTTCTCATAAACTTCTCGAGATCCACAAGGTAACAAGCCTTGAAAATTAACCATATGGTGGTATTCAGCCTTCTAAAGAGATCTAATGGTTTAGATCTTGTGTCTGAGGCCTATATAATTCAAAAAATTGCATCCAATAGCTCATATTTCTTGCACATATCTCGAGATTGGCGATGATCCAACGATAAAATTTGGTGTCACAGTCGTGTTTGATCTTTTTAACATTTCCAACGGTTTGGATCTTAATTTACACTCCCATAAATAATTAAAGAAAAAATAGAAAAATGTTACTGCTCCTCTACAAATCCAATATTGAGCATTATACATCAATGGCCAATATTGTTTTGCAAATATCTCGAGATCCACAAGGTATCAAGCCTTGAAAATTGACCACTAGTCATTTTAAGCCTTCTGAAGAGACTTAACGGTGTGGATTTTGCATTTGGGCCCCACAGATTTCAGAAAATCGCACCTAAAGGATCACTTTTTTTACACATCTCGAGATTGGTGATGATCCAATGACTGGAATTTGGTGTCATTGCCTTGTTTGATCTTGTAAACATTTTCCAACAGTTTGGATCTTGATTTATACTCTTAGATTTTCAGGAAAAAAAAACGGACTAGGGTGTGAATGAGCAAGAACACTCCTGCCTCTTTTTTTCCCCCTCTACTTTCTGCATGCTATCAAAGGTGTGCTACGGGAAATAGAAGCATTGCCTCTTTTCTCTTAGAAAAAAGGAGGCTGTCAAATGCTGCCAAACGCCTCTATTCTTAAAATCTCAACCCAATTTAGAGATTTTGAGAAATAGAAGCAAAAACTAATGATGCCAAATAGAGGCTAAAACAGATCTATTTCAAATAACCCTGTTTGAAATAGATGGTGTAGAAAAATAGTTTGTTTGGTAACACAGAAAAATTGATTGAAATAGATATTTTTAAAACAATGGTTGAAAATCTTTCCTAAATATCTTAAGATCCATGAGGATTCAAGTATTGAAGTTTGTTATCATAGTTGTGTTTAGCCTTGCAGAGAGAATTACCGGTTTGGATCTTGCATTTGGGAGCCATGGATTTAAATATATATATATATATATATATAAATGTGTATTGTTTTTTGTAAATATCTCAAAATCTATGATGATCCAACGGTTAGAATCTGGACCCATAGTCTTGCATGATCTTCTAAATACATTCAATGGCTTGGATCATGATAAATGGTGCCTGGACTTTTTTTTAAAAAAGAAAAAACCAGACTGCCTGTGTATAGTTTCAAAACCCAATCAATAATGCATGGTACATCAACAGTAAAAAACGCTTTTGTAAATATCTTAAGATCCACTTGGAATTAGAGGCTCATGTTTGGACCTACAACCGTTTTAGGCCCTCCAAGGAGATCCAATAGATCGGATCATGATTATGGGGCCCGTAATGTCCAGAATATTTGATCGAATGGCTCATAGGTTTTTGCAAATATCTCGACTCCAAGATAAATCAATGGTTGAAATTTTGATATATGGCCATGTTTGACCTTCTACATATTTCTAACGGTCCGGATCATGATGTAGGGCCCAAGGTTTAAAAAATGTAAAAATGGCCTCCCTATGAGGATGTCCAAAACACTATAGCATTGACAGTCTACCCGCTTTAGACATTTGTGTTTGATTGAAATCTGCCTCTTTTGCTGATTGCTTGAAACGGACATATAATGTCTTAAGCCCATTTGAAATGGACAGAGTAATGGCAACATCCAAACACTCTAAAACTGAATTGAATAAGTTTTTAGACAATAAGTGCGGAAAAGTAGAGATGCCAAACTTGAACCTTAATAACATTTAATCTTTTTAAAAAAATATTTCATTTCACTAACTTATTTTCTATTTTGTGAACAACATTGAGGATGAAAGATAACATCAACCCTCCAGCCATTGGGACAAGTACTGCACCTGGTCAATTGGAAACTAAAGAAGACTACCTCAATGACTAACACCGAAACAAGTGGGTAAGCAAGCGTATGAATCGTCCAATCTTCTTATTCTTCAAGACTTTGAATTAATTATTATTCAACTTTGTATTTGAAGCTAAATTCATTATTTATTATTTCGCATAAGCTTACTTTAGTTTAAAGATTCTTTCATATTACATTATTATAATGGTATGATAGCTGCGTGCAATTATAATTGTGCCCCTGTGTCTATATAATACTCTTCATTTCCATTAAATAATTTTCTTTTCGAAATTTTAATTTATATATATTCTCATTCCCGGGCCATTGTTGCTAGTTATATATTAAAGCAAATTGGAGACTAGTTCTTAAAAGTGTCATGTTAGTAGCATGACTGCATGAGAGTTTTTCTTCCAAATATATATATATATATATATATATATATATATATCCGGCCAAAGTTCTTCTAACCCCGTACTAACTCCAGTCTTAGTGCTAAAATCTCTCACACTCAACCCTTTTTCACCACGTCAATAAATCTTCTCCCTATTCTTTTTTCTTCCGATATTGAATTTTTAAACCTCCAAAGATACAACATCTCTATCCTTCATCCTAAAATCTCTCTCATCATAATCAACCTACCAACTAAAGCAACCTACGGTGATAGTTTCTTTCTTTCTTTCCATTTCTTCCCTCCTCACTTCATTTCCTCTCTCAGTCCAAACTATTTTGAAGGTAAGTGAGTCTGTATGTATATTCTTTTATTCTTTTCAATGGTCATTTATTTCTTTTTTTTTTATACTCATTTTTATATGTTTTGACCCATACCCATATGATTGAATAGGCTCCTTGGATTTGTGTCCTTGATGAGTTTTTGTCACACATGTCATTGATAGCCTTCTTTAAAAAAAAGTAAATGAAGATGTTCAAAATTTTCATAGATTTTGTTAACATTTATAATTATTTTGTTGCTTTGATGTTTGACCATTGCAGGTTTTAAAAAGTGCTTAAGAGCCTTAATGTTCAAGAGGAAAACCAACTGTTTGTTGTAGCTTCAGTTTGTTTGCGGAAAAGAGAATGATTGCAAGAGTGAATGCATGAAAAACATGAAGAGGATGGACAGATAAATTTGCTTTGTAAGATTGTGGATCAAATAGACTATTGCTCAAAGTTGGATTGGTAACAAGGGGTTACAATGACCCCTTAAGACTGATAATTTGAGCAGCCCTAAGGGTAATTAAATATTTTCTTACCTACGTTCCATGATTACCTCCAAAATCAAGGTGCTTGCGTAAGTAATGCTAAGCGCAAAGACTTGGCTGATCATAACCATACTATATTATATGTGTGTTTTGATTAGGCACAAGTATATTAGCTAAGGAAGACAAATGCATTAGGTTGGGTAAACATCGGTTGGGTTGGCCAGAGGTGTCTACCATTTGAAGCCAACATTGTGTGGGACCCATTTTAAAAATGGGTCAGGTTCACGGTTCAAAATCGCAGTTCGCGGTCATCGCGTCGCGGCTCGCGGTTATCGCGGTTCACGGTCATCGCATCACGGTTCGCGGTCATCGCGGCCCATTATGAAGCGAATTTTTATTTGACCCCAAAAAAATCCGAAAAAATATCCAAAAAATCCAGAATATTATAAAATGATAGAAAATAAAATTTTTTTTTCCATTAGTGCACACTTTAAAGCAAAATAACGGTCCCCTCAAGTTATAATATCCTGTATCATTGCTGTATCGATTTATATACTAAAATAAGCTGAAATACCATAAAATTGACATAATGCAACTATAATTTTGGTCAAACTAATAGTGTTAAACATTTAAAGTCTACAAGCAAGCAATAAATACTAATAGAGTTAGTACATGTGCCTAATGCCAGAACGAGTGGCGGCTCGGCTCGATATTATCATCATCATCATAATTTCTTGAAGGGTAGAAGGCACCAAATTGTTGTGTTACACAGCCTCCACTCCCATAGTGCCCATAAGGTTGTTGTGCCTGTGGATATGGTTGAGGAATGATGATTGCTTCATAAAGTGAGGCCGAGTCATTTGTAGACTGAGATGACTGAGGGTAGTCTTGGTACTGCCGATAAAATTCATGGGGAAGTTCAAGGTGCTGATGTGGATATAATACATAGTAGTCACCATACATGAATTGTTGGTGGCCAACATCACCACCACTAGTACCCTCTCCCCCGCCATATCCACTACCACTAGCACCTACATGTGATGATTCGGTTGGTGGGACAATTCTCCGGTACCCACGGGTCGTGTCTATGTTACCAGAAGAAGGAAAATGTTCTACTGTCTCCATCATGTGGGGTGGTACATCACCACCATCTCGACCACCATTACCATCGTCATCCCCATCAGAATCATACGGCACATCTGAAGATGAGCTAGTACTGTTGATGCTAGTGTCATCATCCTCTCATCAACCTCATCTCGCATCTCCTGAGAGTCGATCCAACGCCTTCATTGATGGGTAAGATTTATCTCACGTAGGCGCTCGTCAGCTCTCATTGGCTCTGGCCTTTCCCCAGTCAAATCCTGGACCATATCACCAATCTGTTCATCATGATCTAGCGCTGGCTCTTCTACCTCTTCTATCCATTGTGCCAACACATCATCATTCTATGAAAAAATATAGTTCAGATTGACTGGGCAGAAGTAATCTGTTTGGTCCTCAAACTCTCTCATTCTTCTTTGTCTGTTGCAGAGCTTAATGTTGTAATGTATATACACCAATTTGTTCAACTTTTGCATCGTCAGCCGATTTCTCACTTTAGTGTGAATGAATGAAAAGGTACTCCAATTCCTCTCACAATTTGATGATGTAGTTGTTTGACTAAGGACTTTCATTGTTATTTTCCTTAATATTGGAGCACTTTCTCCGTAGTTTAACCACCACTCAGCTGAAAATAAATTGAAAGTATATTTATTAATTAAATCATACATGAGTACATGACTCAACTTTTAAACTGACGTAGAATGAATGAAATTACCATGATCTTTACCTGGAAATGACTTCATGATAGCTCGTTTGGCGGTCGGTGTCCCAAAACTACCAAAGGCTTTATTGTATATATCAATCTGGGATATACCATAAATAAAATAAGGATGAACTAACTCTTTATGCTAAAAAAAAAAGGTACCCATTACTTAGTCCATTATACTTACTTGGTTAATAGCCTCACATGCATCATCCTCATTCGCAGCAAGTTTTTCAATAACATTTTTTAGACCTACACGTATCTCATCTGTTAAGCTTCTGTCTTCATTTTCATTGTATCGATACTGTGGGTTAAAGAAATAACCTGCATAGTATATTAATTTAGAGAGATAAAATCACAATTTAACAATAGTTAGAAATGCAATCTCAGTCTGTGATTCTTTACCTGCAGCATGCAAGTCATGATGGAGTTGATTTTCCCAACGTCTATCGATGATCTTCTAATAAGCCTTGTAGTATTTGCAATTTGCTTGTATGGCTAACTTAGCTCGAGCTACGGCCACATACAAGAAGCCCATTGTAGGCTTGTCATCTCCATCGGCCAACCAAAGGACCTTTATCAAAGGCTCTAAAACCTTTAAGGTCTCACCAACAAATGGCCAATATCTCTTAGATTGTACAATCTTTACAACTTGCTTTGCTTAGGGTGTCGGCTTTTTCCCCCACTTTGATTCCAACCATTCTTGTGATGTAAATAGTTGGTGTAGCCCTCCTCTGTATTTATAAAGGCTTTCTAGAGCTATAAAGTGGGTGGAAAATTTGTAATGCCGGGCCGTAGTAGCTCATGGTTGTCTGTATATTTCTTCATCATTGCTATGAGCCTGTTTGACTGATAGATAAAATTAGTGATATTTTTTGCCTTCAATATCACACCTTTTATCATTTTCCTCTTAGCGATGTCTTCAATCATTAAATCCAAGCAATGTGCAGCACATGGAGACTAAAAAATATTGGGCCTTTGCTGCATGAGTATCATTCCTGCCTTCTTCATGCTTGCATCATTGTCTGTGATGATCTGAACAACACATTCTGCCCCAATATCCTTAATTACCTCATTGAGAAGCTTATTCAAGTACATCGTATCTTTGACGTACTCGGCTACGTCAACCGATCTAATAAAAACAGTCCCTAAAGATGAATATATTAAAAAATTCAATAGGGATCGTTTAGTGATAGTAGTCCACCCATCACACATGAGTGTACAACCCCTTTCTCTCCAGATCCTCTTAAATGTATTCACCCAATCCATCGTCTCTTTATATTCCTCTTCAACACAGTAGTGGCCAATCTCATACGGTGTGGGTGGCTTTATACCCGAACCATGTTCTGCAGCAACGTCCAACATAGTCTTCAAATAGGGTGAAGTTGCCTTATTTGGTGCAATGGCTCCATCGAAGAAGAATTTCCCAACTGCCCTAACCAACCTGTTTCTTGCATAACCCATCTTCCCGCTTAAGGCTTTGGCTATAGAAGGTTGCTTTGCAGATGGAGACCTATAAGCAGTTGGGTCAATTGGACCCACAACTTCTGGTCTACGAGCCTGTTGTGTGAGAGATTCGCTAGACTCTAACCAATCCGGTGGTCGGTGAGTTTGTTTTTTACTAAACATCCGACGCAGTATCCCACCACCACCACTAACTGAGCCACCCCCATCTTCATATTGGACCCCTCTAGAAGCAGACTCAGAGATCATTATTCTCCTCTCTTCTTCCTCATTATATGATCTCATGCTCTCTCTCCTTGCTCTATCTATATCGGATTCCTCCTCATCATCATCTGAATCAAGCGTTTCCCTAGGCCCATACACCTCTTCTCTACATGCTTCATACTTTGCCTCTCTCCTTTTCTCAATTACTACTTTTTTTGGCTTCCCTGCATTTAATAATGCTTGCATTTCCTTCTTTAACTCTGGGGATACCTTGGTACACTTTGCCACATTTCCCGATTTATGTGCCAAGTGTTCCTTCAATCTAGTGATTCCCCCAGTTACAACCTTACCACAATAATTGCATTTAATTTTACTCTTTCTTCCATCCACTTCAACACCATGTTGCCACGCCGGGTCAACTTCACGTACCATTGTTTTCTACGAAAGAATAACACTAAACACATAATCCATAAAGCAAAGTAGTTTAGAATTTGAAACATATATAGAAGCTTAAAACAAAATGTTTTATATCTATTTTTCAAGTACATTTAGCATTAGAAACATACACATGAGTTATACATTAAACCTAGAATAATAAAACAACAAAATGTTAGACAAATCATCAAACAAATATATTTTAATATTGATTTATTAAAAAAATCCGAACATAAATATTTAATAAATGTAAGTTTTTGGACATTCATCTAGTGACTAAAATCAAATCTAACTCAATATATGGCCTTTGGTCCATGTATTGAATATTACACGATCACTTTAAATCAAAAAAGCTAAAATAATTCAGATTTAATTAATGAAAAAATAAAAAATACAAAAGTGCTAATACTCACACTTTTTTGTTCCAAAAGTGTAGATCTATTTTAAACTAACACATTATTAATGCATTTGAACACGAATTTGAAAAAATGTAAATGATATTAAGAAAAGCCCCAAAATTTTAAAATAAGAAAAATCTAGATCTACGCCTTAAAACACTAGATCTAGGGAAAAATTAGTGAGTAACATTATATCTAACTCAATATAAAGCCTTTGGTTCATGTATTACACAATCTTTAAAAAGAAAAACCTAAAATAATTCGGATTTAAATAATGAAGAAATAAAAAATACTACAAAAAGTGCTAATACTCACACTTTTTTGTTCCAAAAGTGTAGATCTATTTTAAACTAACACATTATTAATGCATTTGAACACTAATTTGAAAAAATGTAAATGATATCAAGAAAAGCCCCAAATTTTTAAAATAAAAAAAAAATCTAGATCTACACCTTAAAACACTAGATCTAGGGAAAAATTAGTGAGTAACATCATATCTAACTCAATATAAAGCCTTTGGTCCATGTATTACTCAATCTTTTTTTTTTAAAAAAAAAACCTAAAATAATTCGGATTAAAATAATGAAAAAATAAAAAATATTACAAAAACTGTTAAAACTTGAATTTTTTTGCTCCAAAAGTATAGATCTAACACATTTCAACCATCTCTAAGTTATTTTGATGTTGAATCTTGAAAAGAACTCAAAAAAAAAAAAAAAAAGCTTACCAAAGAGGTCCCTTGAGTTTTATTAGCTTTCCCCACATACAAATCCACCCAAAAGTAGCTTAGATTTAAGCTTTTCCATGCCTTAGAAGTTGTAGCAGCCCTTAAGTATCCGTAGAAAGCTCTCAGGAAGAAGAAGCATGAAAAGGGTGAAGAAGAAGGCAACAAACGTGTTTTAAAAAAAAAAAAAAAATCCGTTAGACGATATAACGGCCGTTATAATGGTACAACCCTTATATTCAATATAACGGCCGTTATAATCCGATATTTTGACAATATTTTGTACCTTATATATCGTGGGCGTTATGTGCAATATAACGTCACGGTATCGGCCATTACCGTTACATAACGGCCGTTATGTAACGGTAACGGCCGTAATTTTGAACCCTGGTCAGGTTACTTCAACCAACATTGATCCGATGTGGATCAACCAAATCCAATGCAATATTAACCTCATGATGGACCCAACTTCAAATCGGAGTAAACGAAATTTAGGTATTACCTAGGGCATTTTGTATCGAAACAAGAGGGCCTCAAGTCCCGACTTGTGCTTGCATGGAAGAAACAAAGCATGTGCTTCAAGTCCTTCTCTCCTACACGATTCTTAAAGAGAGCTGCTAATGCCACATACCAAACTTCTCATTCCAGATCCATTCTCTTTCCAAAATTATCCTTTACACGCTCTATTATTCCCAAAATATCCAAACCCCCTCCCCCCTCATTTTCTATTTTCACACCCTCCTTCCCGCTCTCTCCCTCTCCATCTCTCTCCCTCCTTCTCCCTCTCCTTGCCGCCACCGCCACCCTGCCCGTTGCCCTCTCTCCCCTCCCTATCTCTCCATCTCCCTCTCCTTCTCCTTGTCTCTTTCCCTCTCCCTCCCTTTCTCCCCCTCGTCGCCCTCTGTCCCTATCCCTCTATCTTCCTATCCCACTCCTTCTCCATGTCTCTCTTCTTCTCCCTCCCTCTCTCCTCTTTCTCTCTCCATTTCCTTCCATTTCTCCCTGCCTCCCCCTGCTGCCCTATCTCCCTCTCCTTCTCCTTTTCTCTCTCCCTCTCCCTCCCTCTTTCTCCCTCTCCCTACCGCCGACTTGACTGCCGCCCTCTCCCTCTCCTTCTCCTTTTCTCTCTCCCTCTCCCTCCCTCTTTCTCCCTCTCCCTACCGCCGACTTGACTGCCGCCCTCTCTCCCTCTCCTTGTCCCTCTCCCCCTCCAATGATGTTGCTAGAGCGGATGGTGGTGACTAAGCCGGGAGTTAGGGTGGGGGTGGGTGAGTGTATAAAGAAGTTGGGGTGGGAGAGAGTTTTGATAGATGTCCTTTTAAGTAATTTTACACATGATTATACTGGTCATGCAAAAAAGAGATGTGGAAGGAGAAGCTTGATTTGTGGCATTAGCAACTCTCATTCTTAAACCCTAGGAAGAAACCCCAAAATTCCTTCTCAAAAGTCCCAATTCCGCCCATGGTTGGTGTCACTTCTCCCAAACCTCCCATCCCTCAACTCCTCCATATCTTTTTCTTCAAAGCCTTAGGTCATGTTTGATAAACAAATCTTTGGAGAGAAGATATTTCCATCCACAAGTTCTTGGAGAACCCATGCCTGACTATTGTAAAAGCTTGAGGATTTGAATCGTCTAAGATCCTCGCTTTTTAAAATTCTTAGGTCGAACCCTCCCCAAAGAATGAGGAAATCCTCAGCTCAAAAGGGGACGATATAAAACCCTCAAATCTTTAAATCCCTCACTTGTCACCATACATGGCTTGTGAAATCCTTACAGAGGAAAGCCTTGTTCTACGGACAATGAGGAATACTTAAATCTGTGGGTTCCTCACATGTTATTAAACACGACCTTAAGTTAGGGGCGTTTGTGTAGAGCCGTGGAAGAGGAAATGCAGCAAGTCTGACCTGGTGAGGTCGGACTTTGGGAGGTTTTTTCGACACCTTGTTTGCTACCCTTTTTCGCGGTGAATCTAGCTGCCACCCTACCAAACCCTTCATCTCTATTCGTATACCCTAATGCTATAATTACTAAGGGAAAATGGCCAACTCTCTTGTCTCCTTAAGTTACATCAACAATAAGAGCTATTATTCACAATCTAAAGTTGTCAGGGACCCATATGGTTCGCCAAATCTTACACTCTCCCCCACAAAAAATAAAGGTGTCCTTAGCTCTCATATCTTCTATCACACCATAAGGCCTTATCCTCCAAAAGATGCCTTATGGAGGAAGTAACCTGTGGGTGCATATAAGCCTAGGCTTTGGACTTGGATGTCTCCGATGTGGGACTCGTGCAGTCCCTTATATCCTGGGTGTTCTTTAACGGGTGATGGGCACATTGGACTTCAGCCGAATCTGCCACCTTGGCCCAGGCCAAGAGGATCTTATAGAGCCACCATAACCTACCCACTCACTCAAGTCATCTTTTGTCTTCATATACATAGGACTATTTGCATCTAACCTAACTACCCTTGTATTAAACCTAATATTCACATACTTCACAAATGAGTCGCATATGTTGATATAAAACTTGGATCTATAATGGATATGATATGGGTCTATTATCATTTAAGAGGGCCCACTATCATTGCATTGTTTACATGATCCCACAATGAGTAAGTTATTTAAGTAGGCCCACCTTAATATTTTGTTCGATTTTCATTCGAAGGACATTTTGGTAATTCGGGGGACATTTCTCATACAAATATAAATGGAGATTCTACTGGCGCATAGAATTTTCCTCTTCCCACCCAAATTCTCCTTACACACACCATTATAATTTAAAAATTATATTACTTCTTTCCACACACACCAAAAATCCCCAAATAACCCATCCTCCCATTTTCCTCTTTCTTCCCACACACATCCATTTTCCTTTCTTCCTACACACAAATCACACAACTGGACCTCTCCACATCTCCGGTATCTCGATCTCTTCGGCATTCTTCTGGCGTTCCCACTATTTTTCCAGTCCTGTACACCATCTCATCTTCCAAAGGTTAATGTTTCTCTCCACCATTACCATTTCATTCTTCATTCCCATTTCTTCTTTACCATTTCATCCAACTTAGATTACCCTTTTTTCATGAAAACATGTTATGGGAGATAGATTTACATTCAATGTAAGCTTTTATAGACAATGTTAGTGTCTTTTCATGCATTTGGGTTAAGTTTTATGTCTCATCGCACGATTTATTCTTACAGAAATCGTGACTTTTCAGATATACAGTTCTGAACTAAATCCATAGTGTTCAAATATACAGTACCAAACAAATTCACACTGTTCGGTACTGTACATCCGAACATTAGCATTCGGTTCAGACTTGAAAGACCGCACATATCGGGGCTTGTAACTCGTTCCAAGCGAGAAAAGCTTAAAATAAATGGCAAAACTAGGAAAAAATAACAAAGAAACGGACCTTTCCACTGCTGCTCTGATTGAAAGGCACCGTTTAATTGTTGTTTTTTTTCCTTCATTGCACTAGAAAGCCTTAAAGATGAAATGGAAAATAGAGAAAGTACAAGAAGGAAGAAAGATGAAGGAGATGAAGGAAGATGAGTTGCCCAATAGTAGAGAATGGAGGAAGATGAGTTACCCAAGACCGATGTGTGAGGGAAGTGGAGAATGAGATGGGTGGGAGAATGGGATAGGGAAGAAGATGACCTTGTGTGTGAAAAGAGAAAAAGAATTTTGAGTTTTAGTAGGATAATGGATATTTTGGTCATTTCATAAAGGAGTACAAATGTAATAAAAAAAACAAATTCCTTGTGTGGGAAGAATGAAATTTTTTGTTCCAATAGAGTGACCCAAATATAAAATGTATAGTCTATAAATGAACATAAACAAAGGCCACCCTCTCCCAAGAACTTCTCACCATCCGTGAGAACCCGCTTATTGTGCTCACTTAGGGCTATGCCAAGCATGAGGGAGGTGGGGTGGGGGAGATCGAAAGGTTTGAATGAGACCTAGTCGCATTCAAAATACCAACTTTATTGGATCATTCCTTTGATCTATGATCCTCAAGTTTAGTGGTTTTAGAAGGCATCAACCATGAGCAATAGTTTGCTGTTTGGAAGAGTTTCAAATTTAGCCTTCTACAAATTTTGGGGGTGGTTTGAGTGAATGAGGAGGTTAGATTGATCTTAAAGGGTCCCACATGCTTGCAAAACTAGGTGCTCACAGTTGGAGCTAATGAGATAGTTATCATTTGAGGATTTTTCCTTTAAATATACAAGTGGTTTAAGATAGAAGATCATGAATTAATTTACAAATGTAATTCATGAGATAGTGCTCATTTGAAAATCTTTCTTTAACTAAATATACATGTAGTTTAAGCTAGAAGAATGACAAATTAACTTACAGACATTTACTCACAATTGTTAAAATGCTACATATGGATTTCTTTTTTATTTAATTATGTTGTAATATGAATTTATATTTTGATGATTACATGAATGAGTTTATCGCTCAACTAATTCACGTTTTTTTATTAATTAATATTTAATTTAATTAGATATTAGTTTTTATTTAGTAATCAATTTTTATGAAACTTAACATGTGCATTGCAAGGGCTTTTTGCTAGTGTTGCATGAAATGCTGGCCTAATGCTCAACTCATATGTGCTCAACCTTCTCTCCTATTTTATTGTAAAAGATAGGCCCCCAAAAGGGCCCCAATGTACTGTAAATATATGTTTTGTAAATTCACATCTTTAACCACCTTTTTTTTTTCTTCCATAGGCAAAGTTCTAGTAAAGGGGTATCCATACAAGTGATATTTAAATTTGATCACGTGTCTTCAATAAAATGCCTACAAGTAAACGATCTTATGGAATATAATTTTTTTTTGGAAAATTTACTTCTAATAAAAGGAATTAAACTAATATGAAATCTCCAATGCAAATAAACAGGCCCTTCATATATCTAGAAGTGGTTAAAAACGAAGAATCAATGGTGAATATTCAAAAATGATAATCTAATAACCTCCTCTAGTGGAAATGTAATCAAGTGAAGATGGGAAATGAATACCTAACCATCACGCTAATAATTTAAATCCAAAATACATCACCACTTGACTCTTTAATAATTATTTAGTCTAGGTCATTTGCCAATGAATTTCTATGTATTTTAAACAAATAAATAAATCCTAAATCTCCTAGCTAACCAATCATGTAGAAACAGAGCACACATAATTCAAAGGATAAGAGGTCACGTGACTCTCCATTGCACCTTTTGTAGGAAGGAGAAAATAATGCTACAACAACAACAAACAACAACATTAATAATCAATGAAGTATTCTCTATTGGTGTATGCTGAGAGAGAGAGAGAGACCCCATCCCGAGTTAATCGAGATTTACTCTAATTAATTGAAATTATTGCTAAATAATCGTGTTTAATTAAGCTAATGATGGCTAATGATCAAATTCAATGAGATTAGTCTCAAATGATTGATTTGGGCTTAATGAAATGATAATGAATGAGATTAAGGTAAATAACTTGATTTTAGAATCAAACAAAAGAAAACAAGGGCTTTTTCGTAAATACGAATTATCGTGTATTTCATCGAATACGGTCACTCTTGATACCAACGTGTGTATCTCGAAGAATATATCAACTTTCATAATAAGCTTAATTGCATTTGACCTCAAATGGATCAATTGAGTATTCAATTGACTCAAAGTGTAAATGAGAGAAACTAAGGGGGTTTAAGTGCAAAATAGTCCATTTTATAAGATGAAATGAACTCAATAATGAGGTCATTCTACTCATTTCCAGCACAGCAACCCTAGACTCATTCTTCTTCTTCCTCCTTCCATTTTCTCCCTCAAATGTCAAGATGGGAGCTTGCATGTGTGATTGAAGGGTGCAAGCTTCACCAACTTCATTTTCTTCGCCTTCCCTTTGGTTTCTTTAGAGATAGAGTTTGAGAAAAAGGGGGAAATTACTCTCCACTAGAGCTACAAGTAAGTAGCTTGAATTTCTTTTAGAGTTTTCAAGATGCATGGTATAGTTTAGAGTCGTTTTAGCACAAGTAGCTTATAGGGGTGGTGTGTGTGGATTGGTTGATTTCTAGGTTGAAAGAAGCTTGCAATTTTAGGATTTTCAATTAAAAATCAAGCTAGACAAGGGCTTGTAGTTAATTGATCTCAAACAAAGCAAGTATAAACAATCTACTTGTGATCTCATGCTAAGATATGAGTTTCTTTGATCATGTTAGAATTGTGGTATATAATCCTTGCTATTGATTTAATTTAGAACTTGGAATTTGTTTGCATGTTGGGATAATTGGATGAAGAAGATATGGATGTAGGTGAATGGTAGTTGAGGTGGGAACATAAGGTTCCATTTTCTGTGCAGGTTGTAAGTAAATTGAATGAAAAAGGGAAAGGAAAGAGATCAGTTTCAGTTCTAAAACTGAAATCTGTAGCAATTTCGATCGATCGGACTTGACATCCGATTAATTGGACATGTCCTAACTGGGATATGGTTTCAAGCTGATCGATCGGACCTTTTGGAATTGGTTCTATTTGAACCAAATACTCTTTCCATGAACATAAATGGTCTATAAATTAGTTTTGGGACTAAATATAATATACTTTAGGATTATTAAGATTTATAGAGAATAAGAGAAAAGAATATTAATGGGTTTAACTATAATTCAATAGTTTGTTAATTATTCAATTACTATAACTGAACCTTCATAGGTGCTAATGAAGGAGACTCTAGTGCACATTAAATTTAATGTGATGCTCATAAAAAATAACACGTGCACTAGATAACCGAGAGTTACACCTGAGTGTATAGTTCTGAATCATGAATAGCTTGAGTATAGAAAGCCAATTGAATAGATTTATTGATTTAATTCTTGAGTCTGGCACTACATAGTAATTATCTAAGCTCGCTATTGAGCTTAAATGAAATGAAATAAATAAATGAAATGAATAAATTAATGAACAATTCTACTGCAGTAGATGGACTGGGGTGTTCTGGAACTCCGTGGCGATGCAAATGATCTCTCATTAAGATACTAGTAGATCTCACACATTATGGACTGAAAAGCCATCATTTGATAAGCCACCTAATATCAATGTAATCAATGCAAAGAATGAACATGAATGAATGCTTCCTCTTGGAAGAA
Organism: Umbellularia californica; assembly: GCA_028538565.1. NCBI lineage: Eukaryota > Viridiplantae > Streptophyta > Magnoliopsida > Laurales > Lauraceae > Umbellularia > Umbellularia californica. The sequence goes on along the minus strand of JAPQWN010000004.1, from coordinate 53,136,435 downwards.
CTGGAATGAATTGATACTATTGTAGTTGCCATCTAGTACTTATTATTATTGATTCCAATTGTCCATGTATTTATATTGACTAGAATTGTCTAGGTTTGCTAATTTGGTTATAGAATTGATTATTGGTTAAATTTAACAGAATTATGATGAGTAATAGTATCTACTATCATATATTGTGTATGCATTGTTGAACCGTCATGTTCACAATGTTATTGATCACATTGCAGACCCAGTTGCCTTTGCCGGTCCTGTAGAGGCCGACTGTCAGAGGAGGAGGCCCATCTGATTCCTCCAAGGGGGATTGGTTGAATTGAACATGATTAGATATCTATTGATATCAATATATGAGTGCGAGAACATGGATGAAAACTTTTTGAAGGAATTTATTTTGGAAACATTTTGGAATTACTTTTAGTATATGCACTTTGGAAATTGTAAATAGATGTCCTTGCATTGTATTTGAATATTCAGTGGTTAACTTAATTAAGAATGGAAATGTGTATTAAACTTTACTGTTATGTTAAGAACCCGTATTGCTTAGCTGTGTTCATCAATGTATATATATATTCCACCCATAAAAATATACATTTGACTGGTATTGATGTATGTTATCCCTTATGGATTCCGTTTAACTTCAGTTAATTTGGAGTTTACGGGAGTAAGTATGGACAGCGTGACCTGGGGTTTGTTCGGATTAATCAGATCTCGGGCCCCGGTCGTGACAGAGAGCTTTGTAATTCTTTTTCTTCTTGTCTTAATAAAAAAGAAGCTTTTTGTTTGTCCTGTGGAAGTATACATAATCTCGCTTAACTAGATCTTGTCACCTTTTAGTTTTCGTTATTTTGTTTTGCCATTCATTTTAATTTTTTTTCTTGTATAAACGTATTATGTGAAATTTTCACGGTTGAGAGGCGTTTCTACACAAGATTAGTTTTTTTTTTTTTTTTTTTTTTTTTTTTTTTTTTTTTTTTTTAATGTTTCACATGCTCCAAATGGCTGGATCAAGTTCTACAAGATTCAAGGTGCTGAGAAGTTCAATGGATTTAATTACTCATCATGGAAGTTAAAGAAAGTTGTGAAATTGCACTTATAGGAAAAGAAATTAAAGAAGCCAGCATGTATATATAATTAATGATGGTTATGAAAAAAGATGAGTTTCCATGACAATCTTAGTTCTTCCTCTAGTTGATTTTGTTGTCAATTGTGTCTTATTAAAAACTCCCACATGTTTATGAGACTAGTTGAGGAAGCTATATCAAGGAAATCAATCTCAAATAAAGATCTTTCTCCAAATGCAACTATACAACTTGAATGAGAGAAAATGGTTGAATGAGTTTAACGCTCGGATTGACAGATTGGCAGCAGCCTACGAAAAAACTGGTGATGAAGAAAGAGATATCTTATGGGAAAAGATCTAAGAAAGTCTTCAGTATCAAATTATTCTGATTAAAACCGTTTCAGATTTTGGAGAGAAAATGGTACTAGATTGAAGATTGTTAAAGGGGGCAATGGTGATTGCAAAGAAAGATATGACAGATAACTTGTTGGCATTTGTGATGGGATCTACTTGTGTTTACATATGGGTTGACCCCACTCACAAAGATACACACCTTACAAGGAATTTCATGGTGATATGGATAAAAATAGTTTGAGTTTTAATCAAACTCTCAATCCTTATCATATCTCCATTTAAATTCAAATTGAGAGAGTTTGATCCAACTTATTATCCTTATTATCTCTCAATTTGAATGGAGATCTTATCACCCATTAGCCAAAACGACTATATATAGACATGAGAATAATAGTTGGCACCAACTTTCAATAATACATCTTCCACTAGATCTACTATTCTCCATCATCATCTTCTACATCTAGGGTGTCCATCCTTGCCCTTAGATCTTGAAGAGCGAATCACATGTGACTGATCTCTCGTAGGCAGTCACAGATCTCCACAACTAGTGCCTGATTCAAGCCGACACAGTCCTTATTGTATTTGTAGCAGATCCGTGCTTCTGCTGCATCTACCTTCCTTCGTTGGTATCAGAGCAACTCGGGTATTGCTCATTGGAATGCTGTCAAACGAATCTTTCGATATTTAAAGGCGACAAAAGATATGATCCTTTGCTATCACGATGGTGGCTTGAGTTTATTAGCATACAGTGACTCATCCTTTTCAGATGATCCTGAGTCCCGACGACAGCAAATTCACATCGGGATATGTATTCTTACTAGGAGGGGGAGCCATTTCATGGTCCAGTAAGAAGTAGGAGTGTACGGTCATGTTGACCACGGAGGCCGAATATGTTGTTTGCGCACTAGCATCATGGAGGCCGTATGAATTCACCGTTTTTTGTTGGATTTGGGACTAGTATACATTGCCCGTGATCCCATTCTATTGAGAACAGATAGTACAACTGCTATATACTTGGCAAAAGACCCCCAGCTTCATCAGAGGGCACAACATATCAAACAAAAGTGGCATTTTACCCTTGAACAAGTAGAAGCAAAAGAGATAGCAATATCTCATATGCTATCTTTGGAAATGATTGCTGACCCGATGACTAAAACCGTGGCATGGGAACTATTCGCTATTCATGTAAGGCGTATGAGAATACAATATATGTAATCCTCTTATTCAGTGGGAGTGTATTGGACTTATTTTAATAAAAGTTTTTTTTTTTTTTTTTTTTTTTTTTTTTTTGTGGTTATATGAGTGTTATATTATTTTCATTCATGCATGTACATATACTTTACATTGGCAACATACACAATGAGCATATGTATTAGATGCACACGTGGCACCAAACAGGTGAGGTCATCCACTCGCACGAATAAAGACCGCCCTTGTTGTCTTAGTGACTGATAGGATGAGGTGCATGCATTTGTATGACATGCTGATTAGGCCAATATGGATTTTATTGGTGCGTACAAATGTATGGAACGCCGACTCAGTCTTGTGTGCATTGGGAGTGATGTGGATCACAAGACTGAATGAGACTTAGCATTAGTCGTTGGACAAATCACACCCTAATAAGTCCAATAGCCTGTTTTAGAAACCAAGCGTGTTTGTGTTTGTGACGATCTACTTGCGCAGTAATGAATCGGTGCAATGTCATCATGGGCTCAGTTGTGGAGCTAATGCATTTTCACACTGCGACGCATGTCTACGGACATGCGTGTTTAAGGACCTACCTACGAGCAACGGGATAATACCCTAGAAATCTTGCTTGTTGTGCGAGAGTTAGTCCTGTAGGTGACTCTTGAGGTTAGAGTTGGTTTTTTTGTAAACCAATTCTTGAGGCTCTTGTGCCCTTATACCAACCTCTACGTTGGAAATATGCGATCGGTGATGTTACTTTAGCTGCGGTTGTGCCATGGTGACATAGGAGCCTACAAGCCGCCGTGCTAGGAAAGCTGCTTGGTTGATTCTAACCCTCGTAAGTCCATGGGAAGACCCCTTGACATCACACTCTAGTTTATACGTGCTTACGATACTTATCAGCTCGGGTTATATCGAGTATTTTGAAAATTTTAAGACGAACAATTTTTTTAAATTATATATGTATAAATATGTTATTTTATGAAAATACATGTTTGTAAATTCTTTTTTACTTGATAAGTTGAATAAGCACGTATGTGGGTTGAACATGACTCAGGGATATGAGTCAATATCCAATCCGGTGTGGTCATGCAAGTGTCTAGGGTAGATTGATGTGTCAGTGAGTTGGTGTATTCTAGTCAGATGGTTACTTAGTTTACATTCTCTCCGTGAATAGGCATCGTGGTGGTCCCACTCTTCAGGTCCATTTTTATTTTGTGGAATTTGATGATGGAAATTAGTTATTTAATGGGATGAAACTTGTTTGGTACGAGTGGGAGATGTTGGCATTTGTGATGGGATCCACTTGTGTTTACATATGAGTGGACCCCACTCACAAAGATACACCCCTCACAAGGAATCTCATGGTGATATGGATAAAAATAGTTTGAGTTTTAATCCAACTCTCTATCCTTATCCTATCTCTATTTAAATTCAAATAGAGAGAGAGTTTGATCCAACCTATTATCCTTATCATCTCTCAATTAGAATTTGAATGGAGATCTTATCACCCATTAGCTAAAGGGTTATAAATAGACATGAGAATAATAGTTGGCACCAACTTTCAATAATACATCTTCCACTAGATCTACCATTCTCCATTATCATCTTCTACATCCAGGGTGTCCATCCTTGCCCTTGGATCTTAAAGAGCGAATCACATGTGACTGATCTCTCGTAGACAATCACAGATCTCCACAAGTAGTACCTGATTCAAGCCGACGCAGTCCTTATTGTGTTTGTAGCAGATCCATGCTTCCGCTGCATCTATCTTCCTTCATAACTTACATCTGTTGATTGGTGATAAGAGATTAGCGATGTTATTGTTGCAACTGTTGTGACAAAGTCCACTAGAATTGGACCAGGAACAAGCTAAGAACTATGGGTAAAAACTCAATCAAAAGTTGATCTTCCTGTTTAAATTCTATCAACTAGATTTTTGTGAAGATTTCATCTTTGAAGAGCATCATAGAGCAAGATTTTCCTCCTCTATTACTCAAAGTAAGAATGTGTAAATCTGAGTTATTTATTTTACTTGGGAGGCTCCTCTTGATTCCGAAGGAGGTTCGGAATATTTCTCTCTTATTGGCTACTTTATTAGAAAAGTGTGACCCTATATAATCAAGAAGGGAAGAGAAGCTTTACTTTATTTTGAGTAATTACATAGCTTTAGGTAGAAAATCAAAAGAAAAAGAAATTAAGTAAAACTAAGTATCTAAATTAGTAATAGAAACAAATTTGCCTTTTTTATTTTTAAGAAAAAAATTATTTAAAAAAGCTCAAGGTCAAGTTTTGGCAACAAGTTCTTTGGCAAAAGATTTTTGATTTCTACTTCCTTTAAAATTCCTCACCTATTACCAAATGTGCTGCACAGGATTTTGCAATATGCATGGTATCGAGAAGCAAGCACTATGGGGTCCCTGGTACTTTGTGTGTATGTGAATAACACACTTCATAAGGGTTTTACAAACAATAAGTAGTTTTCGAAAATGTAAGAATGGGTAAGAACATTTTCACAAATAAGTTGTATGAAAAACTTTAAATCTATAAAAGAGCGTATTCTCATTTTGAAAGTGACGATAGCATATCCAAAGCCATGGATTATTTGGACTTTGCACCCATTTACATATGTAAATGCTATGCATTCATCACACTTATGTGTGTGAATGTTTGTTTGCATTTATTTAAGCATGTAATTGATTTATATATGTAAATAATCCCTGTGTCAAAATTTGCACACGTCAGATTCTAGTAAAATAATTTACGTACACAGTGGATGTACATTCATTACTCATCCCCTTGGTCGTCAAAGTGGTGCTGAGCACATTTGTCTCCCATGTAGGCAGATTTGAAAAAGATACTTTTTCCTTTTTATCTCTATGTTTAATTGGGCCTTCTAAAACTGGTCCATTTGTTTGTATGGAATTAAAATATGTGTTTCCAAATGAGCCTGTTTATTTGTATGGAGCTCAACATGAGAATTCATTAAAATGGTTTGTTTGGTTGCATGGAATTAAAATGCATAAGGATTTATTGTTAAGCGGGTTGTTCGCTTGCATGGAATTAGAATATATGAGAATTCATTGATAGAATAGGCTTGTTTGTTTGTGTGAAAACAAAATTAATAGGAAGTAATTGATTCAAATGGGTATATTTGTTTGCATGGAATTGGAACACATAGGAAGTCATTAGCTCATTACTAAGGGCCTATTTCTATAGTAAAATTCTTGACGAGATTAAGTCATGTTGGTAATTTCTGACATTGATAGCATGATTATCGCATAGCATTTAAAAAATCTTTGTATCTTTGATAAAACCCTAAATTTCAACTAATTGAAGAGTCACAAATATTCATTTGAATTATTTGAATTCCAACATCCTTAACATTTACAAATGCGAGGATTCTCGAATTCCATGTCCAAGATGGCATGGAAAATTTATGAACTCTCCGGGCAAGAAAGGTGGTGTCCTTTTCAAAGTTGGGCATCATCCTATCCTACCATTGGGCATTAGGACAAGAAAAGAAGACTACCTTGTGGGGCTAGACCCTTTGTCTCATGTTGGAGTCCGAATACTAAATTACTAGGTCAGATTGGTTTCAAGTATGGTTTACAGTAAGCATGTCAAGCGGGCCGGGCCGGGCCTCCATGCCAAGCATGCATCCTTCATCTTTTTTCCCGATTTTTTTTCTTTTCAGTATTAACATTAAAAATTAGAACACAACCGCGGAGAATGACAAAGATATTTAAGTGGTTCAGTGAAACTCGACTTACTCCACTGGGAAGAGAGAACCATTTGGATCTTAACTTCTTAAACGTTTTTAAATAGGACTACCTTCAAAACCTTACAATCTTTTTTAGAAAATAAAAAAAAGAATGAAAAACTTATATATTTAAAAATTACAATGAAGGAAAAAGTAAAAAATTAGATGCGTAGTCCGCTAATGTATTATGCTGGATCATAATCTTCCATTGATGTCAACTCTTGCTTCCTCTTATCTGCCAAATACCAGTTTCGTAGGCAAAACAATACTCCATCGTTTCTTCAGTTAAATTTGTTATTCTGTCATCCACTACATGTCCACCTGCACTAAAAGCATGTTCTGATGCGACATAAGACATTGAAATAGTCAATAGATAATGAGCCATGGCGGCCAACACCGAATAAACACTTTCTTTTTACTTCCACTAGATTAAAAGGTCAAAACTAGATGCATCCTGCACCCGTATTACACCGATGTCAAGATACGATAATAACTCTGTCACAGTGTTACTTGAGCTTGAGCTGGATGCCATGCCCGTGGATAGGGAAGAATACCACAGATCCCACTTACCAACACCTGTTTGCTGGACTTTTGAATGGCCCATACTAAGCCCAGTTGTACCCATTTGTTCATAATAAAATTGAAAAAGTGCTTGTAAATTTGCCCTTATATTGGAAAAAATATTTAAATTTATATAATTCATATTTTTATTAATTCCATCAATAAAAAATTGTACATGTAAAGAAAATGTCATTGGAGCCTCTTTCTAATATTTATTAAATTTTTCTTCCATGTTTTTAATAGTTCTATTATATAAAAATTGATCTTTAAATCTATTAAATGGTAAAGTAATTTTAAAAAGCTTCATTAAATCTTCATTAACTGTGGGATAATATATCCCAGAAAAAAATAATGTTGAAGTATAAAAGCTTCTAATAAATTTCTTATATGGGCACATAACTCCCAATGTTCATTACTAATCATCAAATCTTGTGCATGAAAAGCACAAAATTCATTCAAAACAATTTTCTGGTCAAGTGCCTTGTTTAACAAATCATACATAGAATTCCATCTATGTTCTACCTCTTTAGACATTTTAATAGTTAATACGCCTTGTCTCGCACATATTTAGGCATACAATTGTCTTCTCTTTGCGGAGCAGAAAATAAATTCAGCAATGTCTTTAATAGCATCTGTGTAACTTATAATATGCTTTAAACCAACATTTGCAATGAGATTAAAGATATAACATACACATCTATTTTAAAAGATAGAGCTATCTATCAAAGTTGTAAGTGGCATCTGTATTCTCATTAATTCAATAGCGACGATATTATTATTGGCATTATCTAAAGTTATAGATAAAACTTTTTATTTAATATTGTATTTATCTAGTTTTTTCAAAATAAATGTACTTATTTTAGTGCCATTGTGTGGCCATTCAAGACAACTAAAACTAATTATACGTTTATTAGTAATCCATTTTGCATCTATGTTATGTGCAGTAATACAAAGCAAGCTATTACTCTCCTTTAGAAGTCCACATATCTGTAGTTATGACTATTATACTAGGAATTTTTACAAGGTAATTTTTGATATTTGTTTTCTCTTTTTGCCAGAATTTAATAGCATCATTTCTGGCTTGAAATACTGTGAAATTGTGGTTGACAGTGTTTTTGGACCCATTCTTCAAAAAACTCATTTTCAATAAAAGAAAATGGTAATTCGGAAAACACAATCATTTTAACAAGATTTTGTCTAGAACTATATGCATTAAAAGAAAAAAGACCCAAACTACTACTACTACCACCACCACCAGTAGTAGAAATTTGGGTCTGTTAACCAGGCCTCCCTGCCCTTGCATCCGCCGACTTAGAGAAGGCTAAGCATTTTTGCTTATGTCTTGACAAATGGCCGGTACCCAATTTTGAATCGGCACAATAAATCTTACTATAAAATTTGAATTTTGCCTTTTCAACTTTCTTTCCATTTTCAATAACATTAAACCTTGTAAATATATCCCAACTATTGAAGTTCTATTCCTCTTGGTTAGTTTATAGGAACTCTGAGGAAAGCGGGGTGGTAAATCAACTACTTCATCTTGTAATTCAATAAAATCTTCTTGTACCCCTAAATTAACGAAAGAAGATTATGTGGAAAATCTTTTAGCCATATTTCAAAAAATAAAATTTATAAATAATAACAATAATAGGCTAATAGCCTTCTTTTGTGATAATTAATATAAGAAAGGGAAGAAAATGAGAGTTAATATAATATAATATGAACTTATATATATGGAATCTCAAATTTAAATAATATAAATACCTCTAAATCTTTGGAGGCCCCTTTAATCTTGTCTCTTAATGACTTGATCTTTGGCCCTCCAAAAAATTCTTAGAGACAATGAAAGAGTTGAATGCTTTGAGAGAGAGCTAGAGAACGTATAAAAAGTGAGTAGTTGTGTAAATTGGTGAGGAATGAGAATGAGAGGGTTAGGGTATTTATAGACATTGTAAAATGGAAAATGACACAAAATACCCCTTATATGACCTTTTTATAGCTGTTGGGGGGTAAAATTGACTTTTTTTTCAAAAAACTAGCAGTTTTTGGCTGTTGGGCGGGCCGCATAGGGTAGCCCATGTGCCTTGCGTGCCTGGCGGGCCGGGCCAAAAGGGCTAACGGGCCCATGCACCTGGGCATATGGGGCGTGCCGTTGACCGGGCCACATTCCGTTGAATGGCATCCCGGCCCATTTGACATGCCTAGTTGATCGGATAGGTCAAGATGACCTACCCTATTTCTATTTTTCTAATAAACACAATTCCCAAATTCCTAGGGGTGTTGAAGGGCTGAGCCACCCCAGGCTGACCTAGGCCTAGCCTGATTTGGGATGGGCTTGGATCAAAAGTTCTGACCCATTTAATATATGGGCCAGGCTTGGATTAAGTGATAGAAAGTTTGTAGCCCAACCTGGCCGAGGCCGAGGCCGAATAAGTAATATATATAAGTTAATGACAAATTTACCCAAGGAACTAATTAAAAGGCCCAAAACTGATAAAAAGACCGGTCCGGCCCGTTGGCCAAGTGGGCGGACTCGGGCCAGAATTTATTGTCGGGTTTGGGCCCGCTATGGGCCTTCATCTATTGGAGGGGTTGGGGGCCTGATATGCCTCTGCCCGGCCCAGTTGGTCCCATGAACAACCCTTTCCTTTCTTCCCTCTTTCTCTCTCTCTCTCTCCCTCCCTCCCTCTTTTTTTCCTTGCAAAATCCAAAACTTCTGCAAATCCAAGATTCAAAACCTGCAATTTTGTACATACTTTTGAAATTCATTCCACTGATTTGATTCTGATCAATTCAATTCAATAATCTACTCTTCTTCCTCTTCTCCTCTCAATTATCTCATCAAATATCATCATTTCCAGATACATCCAAAATCTTCATTCTTCTACCCTTAATCTCATCAATCTGAGGTTCGTTTTTTGCAAATGAAAGGACCCAAAAGGCAAAAAGGCCTGAAATCAAAGAAACCCATAGCGGAAACCATGGATTTCCAGATTACAAACCCAAATGCCTCTTCCTCAACCTTAGACATTGAACCCACTGCCTTCTCCTCTGGCATAGTCGAAGTTGCAAATAACAACCCACCATCCCCCTCTCGGAGAGGAAGAGGACGACCCAGAAAATCCCCGACTCAATCGAAGAAACCCCACAATGGAAACATTGGTTCACCCTCACAGAGGAATCCTAGAACCGTCGAGAACAATGGGGTGATGCCTTTATCATCTGGGGTGGGTGAGAATTCGGTCATGAATGCGTCTGGAGACCCAATTCCCAAATGGGAGAGTGCGGGGAAGGTTGTGCCATCAATGGATGCTGTTGTGAAAGTGTTCTGTGTTCACACCGAGCCGAATTTCTCGCTCCCATGGCAGAGGAAGCGCCAGTACAGCTCCAGTAGCAGCGGTTTCGTCATTGGGGGGAAGAGGGTGCTCACTAATGCGCATTCTGTGGAGCATTACACGCAGGTGAAGCTCAAGAAGCGAGGGTCCGATACCAAGTACTTGGCGAGGGTTCTCGCCATTGGGACCGAATGCGATATAGGTGAGAAGAATGTGATTGTGCTGAAAATTTCGTCTTTTTATTTCATATTGTTGAGAATTGAGTTGAATTGTGTTTTTGATTGGATCTTCGAGTTTGGGTGTCTTGTCTTTGAAGTTATTTAGTTTTGGTGATTATATTCTGCAGACTGCAATACTCTCAATTTGATTTAATGTTTTAAGAATGTCTCATGTGTTTGGTTGGATATTGTGTATTAGAAGGTCTTTGATTAGTTTTGGGAGAATGTTACATTGCACTTTGGAGGTTGTATTGGTTTAATAATCACTTATATGGCTCAGACTATGTTATTTGGCTTTATCAGATAATGCATTCCTAAAACAAGAGGTGCCTTGTAAACTGCAATAAGGAATTTGTTGACAGTGTAGAAATAATCTCCTAATTCGTCTCCAGTGCTGGAAAGTGAACACTGATTTCCTACTTTGGAATGATGCATTTCTCCTGGACCTCTACTTGGTTTTCAGCCCTCTTTAGTCTTTACCCTCCCCATATTAATGTGCTATTATTCATCTCCATAAGGCCTCTCGTTTACTCCGAATGGAAAATATCCACCTTCAAAAGCAATGCTGTTTTTTTTTTTTTTTCACAGATTCTTCTAACCCTAGTCCTTCATCATTCATTTGTTTTGACACTACTTGATTCACTAAATAGACTTTTTTCTGTTCCTTTCTTCCTATAAAAGTCTTGCTGCGACCTTTTATCTTCTGCTACTGCCACCAGGATTTTGATTGAAGATTGAAAATAAATCAGCAGGTGAGACATGGCAGACTTACTTGGTGTAATATGCCTACTAAAGTTAAGCATATTCTTTTCCATGTCGCCAAACTCCCCTCAATTATTTGAAGAACTGGATTCCACCACTCCCCCCGCTGCACCCCACCCGCCCCTGCCCCAAAATTATGACTCAAATGTTCTATAGGTAGCTTGCATGCTCTTCAGCTTGCTAGTTCTGCCTGTTCGGTCACCTTAGCAAAATCCACTTCTACCCCCACCAATGCACTATTTGCTAAGTTGATTCCCAGGGTTCGAGCAACTGAGAATATCTTTCACTGTTTCCAATTGGAAAGCTAAAGCCTCAGAACACAAGGGCCCTTTTGGCAATGAAGAAATGCATCTAGATGCATAAGTTTAACCTTTCAAGGAAAAAAAAAATATATATATATTTTGATAACGGAGGGTGTCCCAGCCCTTTGGGCCGGACAAATCCCTACGGGCCCAGGGGAAGCCGGGTAAATCCCCTGTGGCCCCAATGTGGTAGCGCAGTTTTGACCCCAGAACCTCCGGGAGAAAACCATGGTCCTAGGCCAACTGAGCTACCCCTTGGGGTTAAATGTGGCTGATAAAAGAAAGATTTACTTCAATAAAAAGAAAATTCTAGAAATTATTCCATGAAACACCTCTAAATGATTTACAATGTAGCTGAGGAAGTAGTGAGGAGTTCTAGGTCGATTGTTTCTTCTCAATGAAGCTCTAGAGGGTTTCTAGGAGGCTTAAATGAGAAGATGGAAGGCGGAGAGTAATATTCAGGGCTACTGTGTACTGAGGCTTCTCTTGGTGCGGTTCAAGTTCTTGGTTGGCTACTCGATTTTAATCTCTGGTTTGGGCTTGATAAGTGGCTTTTGGGTTTGGGTTTGGCATGTCAATGCGCATGATGTGATTTCTTATTCTCTCTTTCATATGCATGGTAAAATAAAATTTTTTTTATTCCTTAGGTGTGATTGTGTGAAGAACCAGGTAAAAATTCAGTCTCTTCTCTTGTTATTTGTGTTTATAGGATATCTCATTTGTTCTAAACTCTAAAACTAGTCTTCTTGGATCACTTTTCACCTTGCAACTTTTGTGATGCCACAGCCATGCTGACAGTTGATGATGATGAGTTCTGGGTAGGAGTTTCACCACTGGAATTTGGATCTTTGCCTGCACTGCAAGATGCTGTTACTGTTGTTGGCTACCCAATTGGAGGAGACACAATATCGGTGACAAGCGGTGTTGTTTCGCGCATTGAAATCTTATCTTACGTCCATGGATCCGCAGAACTTATGGGACTGCAGGTTTTCAAATTGCACTTCTTATTTTCTAATATCTCCCAGATCAATGCTGTTTTTGAATTTCCTTGTTCAAGTAGAGTTGATTTCAGGTCTTCCTGAGTTTTCTAACTTTTCTTTTGGCTAGCTGACTATTTTTGTTTATGAATTGCTTTTACAGATAGATGCAGCGATAAACTCAGGAAACTCAGGTGGACCTGCATTTAATGATAAAGGGAAATGTGTGGGTATAGCATTCCAGTCCCTTAAACACGACGATGTAGAAAATATAGGATACGTCATACCAACACCTGTCATTACACACTTCATACTAGATTATGAAAAGGCAGGAGAATATACTGGTATGCTCTAGCTTCATGACATTCAATAATTTTTTCAGTTGTTTCAAGGCTATTTTGTGGATTTGAGTTAAACTTGTTGTCAGTTGTTAGTACCAGAAACTAACTTTTAAAACCAATAAAATGGTCCATCATTTCAATTTATTGCACAGGCTGCACAAGATTAAATACTTATGTTAGCAATTTCTTTTCTTTTCATTTTTCATGCTAGGATTTCCTACTCTTGGAGTTGAGTGGCAAAAGATGGAAAATCCTGATCTGCGGAAGGCAATGGGAATGGCCTCTGATCAGAAGGGGGTTCGTATTAGAAGAATAGAGCCTACTGCTCCAGAATCACAGTTCTTGAAGCCATCCGATATTATTCTTTGCTTTGATGGGATTGATATTGCTAATGATGGAACAGGTGAGCACCTGCACCTAGGCACTTTGTGAGGCTTCTATTTTACTAATTTTGTTCTAAGCATTGTTTTGTTTCAACTTTCTTTTACTTGATAGGGGTGACTGACGATATCCTTTTTAGTGCAGTCTACTAATTCTATATTATTATGCTTTTCTTATCTTCTTCATCATGCTTTTGAGCTCTTATTGCATCATGCTGAAATAAGAATTTATAGTTTGTTACTAAAGCAAACTATCCATCTCCAACATAATGCTTTACCAACATGGAAATGACATCCAATGAAATTTTACAATATGGATTTACCAATATGGAAATGACATCCAATACAAAGCTTTACAATACAGAAATACCAATAAATCGAAATTGGATGTTATTTCCATATTGAATGTCATCCAATGATTATGTCACTGGATGTCCAATATTTATGGCAATCCATAAAGCTTTATGGAAATTCACAAAACTTTATGTCATTGGCATCAACATTTAACATCCAATGATCCATATTGGTACTAATATTTGATGTCATAAAGCCGACATCCAATGAAGCTTTAGTAACATTGGTTACTAAAGCAAAAAAGTTTGTTGGAAACTTCATTGGATGTTAACTTAGATCATACCATAATAAATGAAATGCTGATACCATGTTGTATATACAAAATACTTAGATCACCCACAAGCTTTTGGAGTGTTTTGGTGTACATTTCCCATATAATGTACATGCCTTTTCTGTCTTAACATACTTAAAATGCATATAATAAATTTCATTACATGATAAAACTTTTGGACGGTAAAGTTTATAAAAATGTACATGATTTAGTAAGCTAACAACCATGTTAAGTTAGATACATAATGAGATAATACCTTTAATAAATGATTTGGATCCAAAAGCTTATTAGGATAAAATGTACATGCTTTAGTGTCTAACTAAAGCAGAGCCCTTAGTAACATGTTATTTCCAACATGGTTTTGGATGAGTTAACGTACTTTTGACTTTTCCAACTTATTGCTTTAGTGGATGAAAGTAATTGAAAGAGACTTTTCTCCTTGAGTTTGTGGATGGGGTCGATCAACTTCTAAGACCTTTGTCATAGAGTTTTGAAAGCATGCTTTGTGCTTTCCTTTTGCTGCCATAACCTAAATAATAAAAATTGATATAGCCTCTAAAACAATAGCTTCAATATCCTTTCAAATGAACCTATGACCTCTCACATCAATAAAACCCTTAATCCTTCTAATAAGCCTCCCCAAAATTCGGGAAAATCGCAATATCTTCACAATGTATTATTCCTCTAGACAAAGACCTTGAAAACCTCTCTGAAGTTTGTAATTACAAAAAAAGTCAAATGCTTAATGATATTTACATATAAGCCCCTATTTTTACTAAAATTACAAAAGAATCGTTTTCTCTAACTCGTGGAACTCCTCTTTAAGTTGGTACATATATATTCACTATGCCCAGTTCGGACGACACTAATCTTCCTTTTGCCACTGCTTTCGTCAAAGATTGTAATCTAATCACCAGTACTTGCATATGCCAGCTTGTTTTTTTGTTTTTTTTCCTTCCGTAACCTTCTTTCGGATGAAATGATGATCAATCTTAATGTGCTTCTTTTGCTCACGATACATGGGTTTTTTTTAGCAATGTGGAGTGCTGAAGTACTATCACAGTCATAGGTCATCCTTGTTGATAGTCCAACTCATCTAATAATATTTCCAGCCATAGTAACTCATGACATTTACTATTCAAAATAATAATACTAAAAAAAAAAAAAACTCATGACATCTGTGTTCCACTGCTAAATATTAAACTTTAAAACTTGCCCGTGCAACAACAAGGTGTTTCTTATTCTTCCATGTAATGCTCTATAGTAGACCTCCTATTTGTCTTGGGTCTTGTTCAGTTAGCATCTGTATATGCTTTTACATTTAAATGTCCATCTGAAGTGTATGAGATACTGTCTGTCGCTCAGTTTAAGCACAATATAATTCTATCTCGTGTACAAGATACCCTTCCTGTCACTCATTTTAAGTACGATATAATTCTATGTACCTCAAAAAGATGTTTAGTTCGTGGCAGATGCATGCATTGACTCACTACACTAACAACATCAGTAGCTTTTGGATGCATGATAGTCAAAGAAATTAATCTTCCAACTAAACTTTGATACATTCTCTGATCTCAGATCATGAAGTAGGTCGCTTTCAGATTGTTGACCATGATTTTGTTCAATGGGAGTATAAACAGATTTTCTACTTTAACTTTATTGTTTCTTCAAGCAGGTTTAATACATACCTGCATTGGAGATTACAATTCCTCTCTTAGATCTAGGTACTTCAATTCCAAGAAAGTACTTCACCACTCCATGATCCTTGATCTCAAATTCTCTTCTGAGAAAAGCTTTTAGCTCATGATTATGAACCATGGAGGTTATATTTTACTACTATTGAAATTCTGGATTAGCATCGTGATTGCACCTTTATCACATAGCAAGGGAGGTTAATGACACAGCCAACTCTCGTAGTCATCTATTTTATGAAGTTTCATGAAGCATGACTTTGTAGTTGTCTGACATTGATCTAATCTCAGTAAACTAACCAGAGGCTATTTCCAAACCCAATCTCAGCACACCACTCCAATCATAGAACAACACAAATATGTTCATTCTAACCACTTTGATAGTACTTTGTAGTTGCTGTATCTCGGGGTAGCAGAATTGCAACTTGTAATTCAGTCTAGATATGCTATTTTATAGGCCCCAAAAGAGCCTCTGAACTTTGTATAGTAGAGCTGTTCGTATGTAACCCACATGAAGCATGGTTTGCTGTTTCCCACAATCAGCGAGCCCAAACTGGTGAGAAAGTAATTCACTGCAGTAGCCTAAAGTGTCCGGGACGCACTCAGTCCCAAAGTTTGGATGGTGTTGGACTGGTCAAGATCAGAAAGATGGTGCAGAAAACCAAATCTACCTTGACCAGTTGGTATTGGACTTTAATCAAACAGCTAGTGAGCAGCAAATGAACTCAACAAAGAGAATAGTCAAACATCAGTTAAATATCCAATGGAAATTGGCTTGTTTTTGGCTGCTAAATGGTTGCAAATGGAATATAACTTCATTTCCACCACAAATCAAACGTCAATTCGTAAAGTTTTTTTTTTTTTTTTTTTCCATGTTAGAATTATATGGTCTAGTCTTGCCCTTCAACCTTTGATCTTCATTTTTTTTTATTATCTTTTTTTTTTTGAGCCCTTGTGTAAGTAGATTTATCATCATCATCATCATCATTTTTTTTTGAGCCATTGTGTAAAGTAAAGATTTTTTTTTCCATATTAGAATTATATGCTCAAGTCTTTCCCTTCAACCTTTGATCTTCATAACAAGTTTGGATTATACTCATTTGATTTCTTCTTGATCTTTCAGTTTCCTTCAGGCATGGAGAGCGGATTGGTTTTAGTTATCTTGTATCTCAAAAGTATACAGGAGACAATGCGATGATTAGAGTTCTTCGCGATGGAAAAATTCTTGAGTTCAACATAAAACTTGCGACTCATGGACGGGTTATTCCTGCACACATCAAGGGGAAGCCTCCTTCATATTACATTATTGCCGGCTTTGTCTTTACAACCATATCTGTTCCATATCTTCGTTCTGAGGTGGATAATTAACTTTATATTGTCTTGTTTTCTGCAACCATGATGACTGATGAGTCATGTATGGGATATATTTCAGATGATCTCTATTTTAGTTCATCTAGTTTCCATTTTAAAAAATGAAGTAGAAAGAAAATAATAAATAAATAAGTACAAAAAAAACTGTATCCGAATACATTTTCTCCAGGTTCCTTAATCTGTCGAATCATCCCATTGACTTTTCAATATGCTGATCTTGCATGCTTTGAGGTAGATTTGGCATGTCCACACGACACAGCTGCTTGCATGTGTGTGCATCCTGTTCCAGTTTTTAAAGGAAGGAAAGTACAAACTTGAAGAACAAAACACAGACAGGAAATTTTTTGATGAACCTGATTTTCAGATTTTATGAATTGGCTTTGATCACCCGTGGCCTTGGTTGGCCATATTTGGGTGTTAAATGCATGTCCTTTAAAATTTCTTCATTATGCTTTTCTATCTCAACAAATTCCATTCCAAAGAAGTCAAATGAAAATTAACATTTACACTGGTTCTTGTTTCTACTATAACCCTTTCCCATTGTTTGCTCCAGTATGGAAGGGATTATGAATTTGAAGCACCTGTGAAGCTGCTAGACAAGCACTTTCATGCTATGGCCCAGTCAGCCGATGAACAAATCGTGGTGGTTTCTCAGGTTTCTTTCTTTTCAGATACACTTCTTTCCAGGATCATGAGCATTCTTTGTGTTTAACTAGGTTTTGGTTCACTAATGACATTGCAACTTCCAATTAAATCTCTCACTAGTGTTCTAATTTTTTGCAAGCACTCTGTTGTAGACTCTTTTACATGCATTTTCTTTGGTGCTTTCTAGGTGCTTGTGGCAGACATCAATTTTGGTTATGAAGACATTATCAACACTCAGGTTAGGAATAGCTGTTAAAATATAACTCCTGGTCATACAAAGTTCGTGCTTTTGATTTTTCGATGCATTAGTTCTTGACAACCTCTTTTTTTTTTTTTTTTTCTTCTTCTCGTGCTTATAGGTTCTGGCTTTCAATGGTAAACCCATCAAGAACCTCAAGGGCTTGGCAGGCATGGTTGAGAGCTGTGATGATGAATTTTTGAAGTTCGATCTGGAGTTCCAACAGGTCTCTCTCTCTCTCTCTCTCTCTCTCTCTCTCTCAAAAACATGTGTGAGAAGTTCAATTCAAGTGTAAACCATACATTTGATCTGCCTTGCCTATGGAAAAGTCCACTCATAACATATGTATACGAATCATACTTGTTCGAAATTTCACTCACGAAATCTCTTTGCCCCATCTACAGCTTGTAGTCCTCGAGACAAAGGCTGCAAAGGCTGCTACGCCAGACATTCTCACCACACATTGCATACCTTCAGCAATGTCAGATGATCTCAAGACATGACGTGCTGCTACTGCTAGTGATTGGGCATGGACAATCATGCTCATTTCAAGCTATGCAACTATTTGTGTTCCTTTTTGCAGAAGCTTTTTGTAATCTCTGACAATCAGTTGGGATGAGCTACAAAGGGAGCAAGTGTATTTCTATTTAATATAATATGTTGAAGAAGAGATAAAGAAAGAGGAATCTCGATATAGCATAAGAGCAGAAACAAAACTCCCAACTTTTTTGTATCAGGCATCAAATGCTCACAGCTTGTCAAAGGCAAACATGTTTTACTTCACTTCATTCTGGTTACCAGTTCACATACTGACATTGTTTTACTCTTTCTTTCACCTCCTCTCTACTTCTTCAAGTAAAATTTGGAGATGAATAAACCCTGATGAACAACACCCTTTCAGTTTCAAGTGAGATCCAAACAGTAAACCGATATAACTATAGCATGGTCAAAGTAATACAAAACATTATAAAAGCAGAAAATGATCCAACATGCAAAGGTATCAAGGGTGGGTGAAGAAGGGAAATCTACGAGAGATAACTTTTTTGCTTCATTAGAGATGGTAAAAAGTACTTGTGATAGACCAAGTCTCTCGTGCAGTCTTGCACAGCCGAGAGTTGGTTGAAATAGGTTTTCATCATCTTCCCTTGTTTTTTTAAGTATAACTAATCTTTTGGCCTCAACCAGGACAGGAGTATGACAATAAAATGAACAGTGAAGAGATAAAAAAAGGGACAAGTACATGGTAGAAGTTCAACAACAGACAAAAGACTTTGATAGACACTGCAAAAATCTATATCATAAACAGAGCAAATGATACATCTTAAAAGAATGTTGTACTGAAACATGGCAGAATTTTAAAGACAGATGAAATAGAACAAGAGGGAAAGATACAATGTTTTTCAATCCATTATCTTTGTGGTCTGGTGCTTGCCATGATTTGTAGAGTTAGCACAACTGGGGCCCAGTTGCATAAACCAGTAATAAGACGCGGGGGCAGGGTGGGGTGGTGGGGGGGGGGGGGGGGGGGGGGGGGCGGGGCATGAATGGCTCAAGAACCAAAAGACTCCATGATATTGATATGGGAGTTCAAATGGTGGCCAGAAAATTGGCGGTTAAAAAAGAAAACACAGTAAGGGTTCACATTCAACACAAGGAACGGCCAAACATTGGTTGCCTATGATCTCCTCTGAGAGATATCACATCACATGGGTGGCAAGCCATGTACAACCATCCCACCATATCATGAGTTGGATTATGAAATCTTCAGCCCTGCTTTTGCAAAGCTGAAATCACAAGCGTTGTGCATTCAAACTCCAAGGCTGAAGCTCATATAAATTATCCAGAAGATTTCTATTTTTGCGAGGACAGAGTGCCAAAAACAGAATACTAGCGAAGCAGAGTTGATGGCTATTCAGAGACACTCACTGTCATGAAGTAATCATAAAGAGTGATTCCCTAAATGCAGTATTTTGGCTCATGTCCTGTGGTGTGGGTCCCTTGAAGTTTCATATTATTTGCATTCCTGCTTTCAAGTAAAGTTTATAATGATGTGCTTCATTCGGCAAACATATATGGCAGATTCACTGGCTAAGCTAGGGGTGGATCATACCAGCCTCTTGTTTTTGTTTTTTTGTACCTTTTCTTTTATTGCTTGGTATAATACTGTTGTACCATTAGAGCTGCTTTGTTTTTGACTGCTTTGCTGATCTTGTATCTGCTCTCATTTTTAATAAAACCTGTTTGTTACTGATGTTACAAAAAAAGGAAGCCAAAAACAGGATTTTCTGTTGCTATCTAGAAAGAAATGTGATCTCAAGGTGAAAGAACATGGGCAACATTCTCTTCAATCATCTTGCTGCCTCTTCCTCTTCCTTTCCCCAATCTATCCCTACTTTTATCTCCTTTCCATGGAACATCTTCATTCATCTAAATACACTCTGTTCACAATTCAGAGCAAACGCAAAATTCGTTCATAACACGATTCAAATACACTCTGTTCACAGTTTTAACATGGTTAACTGGTTTGTAGGCTTCCATGAAGTGTGCATCAGGTGCTCCTAGTTTCGAATTTGAGTGGGTTTCGATAAGCTGGATCTCAGTTTTGGTGATCTGAACCATTGATCTGTAGGACTCCACTGTGGATAGATTGCACTCTACAACTAAAGATTTGAATGTGCAGTTGTGTTTAGAGCTAGTTTGTTTGCATGAAATTGAATTCCTAGGAATTAATTGTTAAAGGAATTCCAACAAAGGTTATTAACTAGGTGAGGGGTGAAGAATATGAGGTGGAGATGTAGATGAGACCCTGGCTTTCCTCATACTTAAATTACTAGGATGATGGCAGGGTATTCAATCTCCTCCTTGATTCAGTTTCTGTTAGAAAGGAGATATTTTGATACCCATATTTGGATCTTCACCTTTGTTACCTCAATTTTAGCCACTTTTAGGAATAAATCTTTCAGAATTACTTGGAATTCAATTCCATGCTAAGAAAAAGTCCCTCACTGTATTTCTTTCAGTCAATCATCAGAGTTCCAAATTATTACATTTGGAATGGAAAATCTTCGAGCCATAGTCTATCCAAGGTATCACCTATCAGATCAATCATCTAGATAATCAAGTTATACATCAGTCCCAACATACAGACCAGACGAATGATCATATATGCATATCTTCGGGTCAAGGATCACATGATCAATGGATCATCCAATTCCACAAAGATGATATCAAGGAATAGCTTCCGATGCTCAAAGCAATTCATTTCTATTAAATAATAAATAAATAAGAACATACAAACATTCAGAAATTTTACACAAGCATAAAGCCTAGAAGCTGATTATCAGAATGTCAAAGTGCTTAGACGCTGGTTCTCGGTGTCAATTTTGTTGCAATCTATTGTATAAGAAGAGTAAGCTCTGAATTCAATGTTATGCGACTAAACGTGCTTCATCGAAATCAGGAACTACAATGTCAAGTCTCATCATTGGTTTGTACTTATCTGGGATCGCTGCACCTGCCTGCAGACACACCTCGACAACAGCAGGTGCCTTACCATAAAACCTCTTCAGTGAATGCTTCAATGGTGGACCTTCAGGATCCCGCACATGATAGACATAATTCGGGGGAAAAACCTCCTCTACTGTGGCATCCTGCCACCCATGCTTCCCATCCCTCCACTGGTGCTTGAATGCCCCACATAGCTTTGCATTGTGACCCCATGGTCCCACATGAACCTCCGAGCAATACCCACATGCTTTCACTGTGTACTTCCTCATTAACCTCCTCACACCCGACTTCACTGTTTCATATGCTTCAAGAGTCTCTTGAGCGAGTTTTTGAACATCAGATTCTGGAGGACATTGACCAGTGTGGATCCCAAATGTGTCAAGTTCTGCAAGCAAGTATGATGAATCTCCAGAGTGATGTGGTTTTGGTTCCTCAACAGTTTCGCCTCGATCAATTACCTTCTTCCCTCTCATCCGAACAGGAGTTGTCCTTCTTCGTGAAGGGTATTCTGGTATATCCACTCCTGCTTGTATGCATAGCTCAACAACTGCTGGAATTCTATCATAGTTAAACCTAGTATCATGTTGAATACGCCTACCAAACGGGTCATAGAGGTGGTATGACTCGATGGGAATGAGAACATCATTGATCGAGCCTTTGACCCATAAGTGGAAGTTTCTCCGTTTCTCACTGCCAGGGCCCTGGCAATCCTGAATGTCATGACCACTCTGACCCACATGAACTTCTGGACATCCACTGAAAAATAAAAAATAAATAAATAAATAAAACACAAATGAGAAAAGAACATTAAGCAATATAGTTTTGCTTGAATTTCTGTTTGACTAAAGCAAATGCCAGGATCTCACTACAATTATGTCATTTATGTGTAGAAATCAGGCATCAATACTTAAGCTGATTGAAAAGACAAGTGTTTCCATCAATGTATTCAAGCTATTTGAATCACAAAAAATTGATTTTTCTTGATATGACAAATTATTAGAGAAAAATCTATCCTTCATCAAATGGCAAGACACCAAAACTATGTAAATAATTCACAAATAAAGAAAAACATGAATGAAGTGAAGAAAAGCTTCTATCTTGGTATTAAAATAAAAGAAAATGAATAAATAAATACTTTTAAGAAGTTATTACCTAAAACCACATCATTTCTTTGACAGTGCTTAGGAAAAAAAAAAAAGCAAAAAAAGAGATTAGGAGAGAAGGAAGAAGAAGATACAAGGAACACAAGTCAAGACTATCATTTTAGCAAAGTTTATATTTTAAATTACATGTGCACCTTTGTATCTCCTTTGTATTAAAAACTCGAGCCATTAATTATTTTTTAAAGACTCAAATACCCTTATACAAGTATGTATTCCAACAGTTTAGTTAAAGAATTTATCAAAAAAAAAAAAAAAAAAACAGTTTAGTTAAAGCACTTTCTTGTTATTGCCGATTATTACTTCTATTGTACATTGTAATTTTAAGGATAACCTAATTAACTACATAAAAAGACAAGGTGTAATAGGACACATTCCTCACCGAAGGCTTCATTCAAGCTGTTCAAAGAAATCTTCTTAATTTACATATAATATATATATATATATATATATATATAGAGAGAGAGAGAGAGAGAGAGAGAGAGAGAGAGAGTTGCAGAAGACGATTTCTATCTCTAGCATAAAATTTCTCAAACCATCCCACAACATATCTCCAACTGCACTTAGAAATGTTAAAGTTACAGTTTAGTTAATCACTAGTTTTTTTTAATTATTAATCAGATCAAATCACTTTCTTGTCATAATGTACTCACTACTTGTAAGGGCTAACATAAAGATAATTGGACTAGAAAGGGGTATACACCAAGAAAGCAGAAATGTGTTCCCTGACACAGGCTTCATTCAAGTTTTTAACTTTTCTTTCGTTTACTTTCTTACAGAATGAAGTTTTAATCATGCCTGATAAGTTTTTAGGATTGTCTTTCTCAAGAAAAACCACAGTGCCATTGTCAAAATATTCCATTTTGAAAAGAAAATATTTGCCGACTTCAATGACAGGGCCATCATCCTTTTTTCCTCTTTCCTTCTACATGATACCAAGTATCAGTTAAATCTGAACACTTATCCCCACAAATTACCTGCAACCATAGACAGGGACAACATTCAAAAGCTGTGCAAGGCCCTTAATCAGTACTTTCCATGCTTCCAATACCTCATATGCAACAGGAATGAGATCTGGAACAAGTAATCCATTCTTTGGAGGGTCAAGGGGCTTCTCAATTCCCTTCTGTGTGAGTTCTTTCTCAGCTTTTGCTAGTTTTCGTATCTTCTTCAGAGGAATTGGATAAGGTTTCTTTTTGTTCTTTGGAAGTATGGGTGGGAGATCCACATTTTGGGGATACCATACTTTTTGCTTCCTCACTGCTTTCTCTTGATAAGGATCTTTAAGGACACAACGGATGACCTTACATGGCATTGCTCCACCAGGTAGAATCTGTCGATGCCCAAACTGAAAAAGAAAAAGGGGAAAAAATAATGGGGTGATCAGAAATCAAAATACAAAAGCAGGTAGAAAAGCATAGCAATGTAACTAAAATGCTACTACCAAGCAATGCTTATTAATACGGACATGTTTGGAGGGAACCCAATCATGGTTCAAAACAGCGTAGTGGCCGCATTATTGCCCTATAAGCAGTTGAGGCTGCTATGCTATTTTGAAAATAGTGGTACTACGGTTTAAAACCTAATAAAGCCAAGTAGTTATAATTTAAAACACCGTTTTTCCTATTTCTTCTCCTCAATAACCTTTTCTAAAGTTGTCTGCCTCTACCCTCATATGATTCCAAATCACTAAAAAAACACAAGATTGACTATTACACAAAATTTGATTTCTTAAACCACTTAAAAAATTCACACCGCTACATATTGATGCAACCGCTACGTGTTGCCCACTGGCCCCTATGCTTGCCGCTACCACTATTTTGATCCTTGAGCCTGATTTATAATATGTTCAAATATTATGAAATAATGGATGATTACTTGTTCCCTGAGCACTTGAAGTAGCAAGGAAATTAGATATGGGAGTGGAAGGGAGACTTTCTTGCCCCCACCACACCAAAAAGAGAAGTAGGTGGGAAACTGTTTCTCTGAAATTTTTTCTCCAAATCAATGTAGGGAAATGACACCTAAACTAATTTGCGATTCACTTAGGCCCATTTGCCTGCCATCCATTGAGCTTGTAGGAATTCATATTTCATAGTTAAGATGTTATAATCTATGGAGTATTCAAAGGGTAAGTTAGTAAAGTTTCTAATTGAGAGATGTAGATGGGGCCATCACATTCCTAGAATTTAATTTACTAGGGGACGGGTTTGAAATCATTTCATATAAGTGGGAGCATTATTAGATGCCCCTTTGTAAATCTTCACATTCAATAATTCATTTTTAGCCCCTTCAATATAGAGACATCACACAGATATCCTAGGACTTCAATTAGGATTAATGTACTCCATGTGCTGTGTCTCCAAAAACACAGTGAAAGAAGAGTCATCGAACTCGCCACAAGATTCAAGATGCTGACGATATGAGATACTGCCAAATGCACCTTAATAGTCAATATACATCTGTAATGCTTTGAAGGCCATAGAGGTACATCAGCCTAAGAACCAGCTGAAAGCATGAAATCTGCAAACCTTGCTGAGGGGCCCGCCTCAATGCATGCTAATCACAGGGTTAGATTGGGATTGAAAGGTCTTAATATGGATTAAGGCCCCTCGGATACTAAGTGCAATGGGATGATCATGACCATCATTTTGGGCGCCCCAAATTTTAATCATCGTGTCCAACCACTAAAGCAAGGGCTTCTGTTCCACACTGAAACCTTCCAATCCCTCCCGACCCCGTGATTGGTATTCAACGACGTGGGTCCATGAGAACGCATAGAATGTGGTCTTAAAACATGGTTTCAAACACTATTAGGTTCAAAGCTGCAAAATCGAAACTGCAATGACATTATCCTTTTTTTTTCCTACTAAAACAAAAGAAAAATCCTAAACAATCATCAGGCAAAGAAAATTTGCAAGCTTTCATTCTATTAATTACTCTTAAGAGCGTGTTACAAGTAAAGAAAATAACAAAGTTGAATATAAAAAATGGCAAGAGTAGAATCCCAATACACAATGTAAAATATTCAATCTAAGCATATTTTTTCTTAAATTGTTTCGGTCATATCCAAAAACTTTACACATTGGGTGATTCCAATCGATTTCTGCCAAGTCCCAAAACCATTCTACTTCCCAAATTTGATACTAAAATTCCCACTCTATCTACCCCATGATTGGAATTCATGAATTCAATATCCAAACTTCCCTCTGGTAGCCAGTAAAACCAACCCCACAGTTTCTCTATTAAAAAAAAAGCACGCATCCAAACAATCTTTCCCAAACGCCTGAAAACATCATCATGAGGAGATTCCAGGATATGGGTTTGAAAACTGTTTTTCCGGGCATCCAAACGCATATGTCAGATGAAAATACTAATCGAGAAACCGTTATAAAAGGCGTAGAGATTGGAGACCTAAAACAGCTCAGAATCAATCAAAAGAGCAGTAAAATAGCAGAGAAAGATGAGCAGAAAGACCTGAAAAGCTCACCTTAGCAACCCAATTACTTTGATTTAGCAGAGATCCAAACATGATCGAAGACGTTGCAGAGATAGAAGCCATGGATACTGGAGAGTAGAGAGAGAGAGAGAGAGAGGAAATCGAACAGCGAAATGTAGAAACTGTATAGGAACTAGTACTCGGCTGGGCCGATGATTATACAAGTTTGCTCGACCCTACAATGAGATCTACATGTGGGCCCTGCACTCTACTAAGGGATGGATTGATCATGATCACTAGCCGTTTATTTCGGTAAACACCATAGGTGCAGGTTGATAAATCTGACCCGACCCTGATCTGAAACCAGCCACACCAGACCTGCATTTGACCCGCATAGCCAGAGGCCCATACTAAATATGGCCTGATCATGGGTCAGGAAAATCTGACTTGCCTTAAACGAGTTGGGTTAGGGTTGACCTGTGTAATTATCGTAACCCATTTGAATGAGTTTAATTAGGGTTGACCTATATATATCTGCAAACTACATAAATCCTTTGAACGTTTAATATTTTGGTACCAAGAATAATTCATTTTACAGGAAATGAGGTGAGCTTGTGTCAGATTTGCAGCCAAAAAAAAAAAAAAAAAATCAAATATAGAAATATTTATTGTTTCAAATGGATTGGGTATGGCCCAAGCTTATAGAGGTTGGGTCAGGTTAAACAGGGCGAATCGGGTTGGATCCGGGTTATGTGAATTGGGTCAAGGGTTATGTGACCTGCTTTAAAGACAGGTTGGGGTTCAACCCATATACCCCTTTTCAACCTGACCCAACCCATTCTCCATGCCTAATAAGCATAGACGCTCTTTTGCATCATAGGCCCTTTGGGCATCATTCCTATGCTTGAAGCTGAGATGCCAACATTTAACCACATAAGTGTGTATTTTTACAATAAAAACGAATAATGAATTTTTTAGTTTTGCCAATTGGGCTACTGGTCTAGAGGTGATACTTTGATTTGAGTACTGGGGATCAACCCATGGGCATGTCTATGTAACTAAGATGCCATGCCGCTCAACAATGAGTGTCTTGGCTGCTAACAAGGGGCTGGGTTATTTGTTTGGCAATGTTACTTGAGTTGTTCCAAGAGGATTAGACTCGGCAAACTCATATTTCTATGTTCCTATATAGAAGTTTTTAATAAACTTAGTGATTAATTTTTGTTGGGAGATGCTCCTATAAAAGCATCTCTCACATTACTATGAGAGATAAGGTGGGAGCCCTCACATCCATATCCAATGCCAATAATTTAAATGTGAGGGGCCTCACTTTATCTCTCATAGTAAGATTGATTGGACCCCAAGTATATGGTGCAATTGTAGTAATAATCTGGTGAGTTCAGGTCGATCCACAGGGAGCAATGCTTTTTAAGAAACTTTCCAACTTTAACATGTCCTAATTTAGAAACTAAATCTAACCTAATAAAGAAACTAATCAAATTACAAGAAAATTCATAAAAACTGAAAATTAACAATTACAACTTTCCAAATAAAAAAATAAACCAAAACTAAGTAAAGAAACTTAGGTTACTCAACCTTATTCTAACTATAACCTACAAAAGTAATAAACTCATCAAAACAACCAATTTAATATAAAATAGATCAAAACAAAATTTCCTAAATTAAATCCTAGTTACCAAAATCACTTTTTATGCAAATATGAATGATTTATAATGCCTTAAATACTAACAATGCAATTTTATGCAAGTTTCTAAAAATCTGATGCATGCAGTAAAAAATTCGAAGTATGGAAACTCTTACACATGCCCAATTTTACAAGACTGTACGACAGACCTAAGATGTTATGAACCTAAATCCAATGGCTGGAATCAATACTATGATGATTCGTGAACAAAACAAAAAAAGAAGAATGGAAAAAGGATTTAAAACGAAAAAGATATGATCATTCAAAGATGCCTACTTGAACTGTTTTGTTGCTAAAATCTGAACGCAGGCTTTCCAACTACCCCACTTTGAGCCTCTGGTTGACACGGTTCTTGAGGTTATTTTTGGCTGAAATTCTGGGGTTTTCAAAGTCCAATTACCATACTTTAAATCTGCTATTTTTCGGACCAAAACACTCACGTTTAACTGGTTTTCAAATTACGCACTTTTGAAACTTAGTTGGGTCAATTCTGATGAAACTGTGCAGAATTTTTCACTATTCTTCTTCCAAATCCGAATTTAGTCTTTCTAATCAGTTAATAATCTTGTGATTTCAGCAACAAAAACTTGTTCTAATGCAATTTCTAAATATGATGCATGCATAAAGACACTTTCCAACCATATATTATGCAAGTAACAAAAATAAAAAGTTTCTACTACACATAGAAAAATGCAAGTTGGGATTTTTTAATCTAGAATTTGAAAAAAAAAAAAATCAGAATATTAACTTAAAAAAATAAAACAAAAGGGGTGGAAAATAAAAGGCAGAAAAGTAGTACCAAAGATTTAGAAACGAGACAATCCTACAAGTATTGAAAATGTGATTATATGCAATCATCTCTTCTCAGAGTAGGAAAAAAAATAATGCAAGTGGTTACTTATTGTCTCTCGACTTTTGATCATTTTTATTTTATTTTCAAACCCTAGATCTAATCATGTGAAATATTGTTTCCAATCAAAACACATAAAAGAACTAGAATGGGAAAATTTAACACACTTACACAAAGAATACGTAGAATCAATCTAAGCAGTGTCTTTATTCCTTGATCTTGAAGCACATAAAATTAAGATTCTTCCATCTTCATCATTCTCTCAACATGATCTCTCAATCTATGTCTAAAGAATTAGAATGGAGAAGAAAAAGAAAGGGATCAGAGAGAAAGGGTGGATGGGATTGGAAAGAGATAGAGCACCTCCAAGATTTTCACCTATAATTCATTGGACGTCCAACCCTTCCATGATGCCCTTTTATGCTTTTTGCAAATCTTTTTTTTAGTAAAGAATCTCTCATCTTTAGGGCTCTTGTTTCCTTATGTGTAGAGATTCTTGCTTAGGCTCAAAGCTACCTTCTTTCTTTGGAAAGACTTTTAAATTTGAGAGATTTCCTTGCGTTATTAGGTTTCTTGATGCATACACTTTCCTTGTACAATTCCAGGAATATCTCTAAAAATTGCATGATGATGTAAAAGGAAGAAACTTTTCAAATATTGGGATTTCTTGCAATTCCGGCCTAAAACTGTAGCAGACAACTTCCCGAGGTCATATCTCCCTCAATAGCTCTGATTTATGCAATCTTGGGCTCCACGGATATCTACTCGAAAAGAGCTTTCCAACGGTGGCTAGATTGTGCTGATCTGACACTCGGTTTGAGAGTTATGACCATTTTAAGTTGCTGCTCCTGAAAAATCCGGTAATAATTGTACACAAATGGAAGCTTTTATGTTAGCATGCAATGGGGTGTGTGGGGCCCATGTTGATTTCTCCTACAAATTGAAAGAGGCAATTTTAACATTAATCATATGTAAGAAAATAATTATGAACCATGTATGGGACCCTACATGCCTAGTGATGCACCAAAATGACCAACTTTCAAAAAATAGCACATGGTGCCAAAAATAGCAAGATATGCATTGATGAAACCAAAAGCCTAATTTTGGGGTGATAAATGAGATGAGAAAAACTTAATTTCACAAAATTCATGCACTTCAATGAATTTTGACCTATCTTGACCATGTTTCCAAAAATAACCCAAAATGCATGTTAATCATGAAATTAAATGCAAATCCTATACAATTAAACCTAATTAAGTCCACAAATGCTCATGAAATAAAGACCTAATGACCTAGTTTTGTGGACTTATCAAAGATGAGAGATGCTCTCATAGGAGGAGCATCTCCCATTTTTGTAACATCATAAAGGTAGAATAATTATATTGCCAATTTGTTGATGGTCCGTGTGTAAAGGGATTGGAATTTGGATTGATCAAAGATAAATAAAAACAAGCTTAAAAAAGGAGAGTTTGTAGCATTGCTCATGTAATACTAACGGGATAAAGGATTCAATTTCAGGTTCAAGTCTCATCATCATCTTCTTTCTCATCGTCAAAGCCTTAAAGCCTTGTCCTCACTATGTTAGGATCAACTACTCGAAATCTATTGCGCGACTCCAAGTCAAATCTTTGAATACATTGCACCTTTTCAAATCTATATCCTTCTCAGATCCATCCATGTTCTGTGCGTCCTCTCTCTTTTCCTCGAGGAGTCATCAACTTGCATGAAAACTTTTTCCCATTGACAATTATTCATACCGATTAATTATTTAGTTGGACATTACACCTGTTCTCCTACAGGCAGTGACAGACCTAGGATTTTCATTTGAGGGGGACTGATGATAGTTACTTGAAAAAGTTAAATCACAATTTTATTGTACATTCTTCACATTAACTATATCAAAAGAGAAAATGCATTGCACTTTATTAAGAGATAATCTTTGCCACTCTTGCACTAAGTACACATTTGTCGAACTTTGATTGAGCCTAAACTAACCCCACCAGCACAAACTGGCAAAATTCCAAACTTAGGTTGACATATTTAGGTTTTGGTTGTTGTTAATTCCTGGCCTGAAAATCGAAACAAATTCAATTCTTTAAGAATTCAGATTCATTTCAGCCCTTTGGGAACATTAGCTAGGCCAGGTTAAACTGAGGTTCTTTTAAATTTTAAGTTTGCCCAAGATTTGATCAGACATGTTGCACCCTTCTCAGGTCCAATTTGGACTTTTACACTGTAAATGGAGCTATATATACTTTTTCAATGGAGCTCAATGCAAAATTGGTGTTATTCTAGATTTCAAAATTACTTAAAAGAAAAGAGAGAGATGAAACACATCTTCGTATTGGATGGTTAACAAATGAGAAGCTTTAAGCTAGCTAAGCGGGCAAGTGACATAAATGTCCTCCTTGACTAAATCATGAATAGGTAATTTTTTTTTTATATATATATATAATTTGTATAAACTCTTTAGCTAGAATATATGAATGAGACTAAACATTGAAGTACTAATATATAATTAGGTCAATTAGGCTATCTGTGTTTAAAACCATCATTCATTCTATGAAATCACTTTTAAAGATGATGTGGTTGATTTAGTAATAGATTTGGTCTCGACTAGAAGAAAAGAAAGAGGAAAAAATATGCCAAGTCTTGATATTATTAACAGAATGACATCCAATGTGTGCCCCATCATGTAAAGTACAGATCAACCCACTAAAGAAGTGGGCTATTCACTTTTGTAGAGACTCAAACTATTCGTCACCGCCAAGTGCAAGGGTGCGATATAGTTAAATCCCGATGAATCTGAGGTCGATCCATAGGGAGTGGACAGCATTAGCTTGTACCTGTCCTAGAAAAGTCTCATTATAGCCTATAAAAAACCTATACAACCATCCAACTAACTTGAAAAATAAAATTAATTATAAAGTTTACAACCAATTAAAAAGTCCTAAACTAAAAACCCTAAGCTATAAACCTAACTAGTAAATTGCATCCAACAAAAACAAGTTAAAACAACCAATTTATGAAAATAAATAAAAATCAGAAATTAAAAAGATGAAAATCAAATTGGTGGAATTGTAATTTAAGGATTCGGATCCATTGCCTCTAGTTACTGGAAATACGTATGGCTTAGATTTTCTCTCCCATCGAGATGAGTCAAGATGCGGTTTTAAGAATTATTTTAAGTGAGAGATAGTATTCCTCTAGGCTCCTTCAATTGTATTTTTATCATTAGAGGTCTCTAGGCATTCCATATTTTTTTTTATGGATAATAAGAAATCGTTGAATCATTATTGACAAAAATAAATAAACAATAAAAAAATAGCACCTTGTTTTAAATCATGTCCATCCTGTAGAACCATATTCAAATTAGTTAAAGACCATGACCAAGTTGCCCATGGTCACCATTTTGAGAAATTGCTATAAGTAAAGTTTTGAAATATTTACCGCGAAGGTGTGCCCCATCGAGGGCTATTAGAGGTCTAATGGATGACTTGAAAGATTGAAGATTACCATCGAAAGATATAAAATATCTTTGGAAGGAGTCACTATCTTCTTTCCACAAGTGGTCGATTGTGCTTGTATTAGGCCCATTGAGCTCCAAACGATTATTAGGTAGGATCTTATAGGATTCCACATACAAATCCTGAATATCCTGAATAGCTATTTCCTTTGGAATGTAGGCCCTTGCTCGTGAACCCCAAGTGCAAGGTTGCGAAGCAGTATTATTTTGTTGAGTACAAGGTAGATCCATGGAAAGTATGAAGCATGTCTACTTAAACCTGTTCTATGAAAAATCTAAAACTAACCTAGAAGCTATACAAGCCCAATCTAAAAATCTGAAAAATTAACTACATCAATTACAATCATTTAAAAAAAAATCCTAAACTAGAAAACCTAACCTAAAAATTCTAACTAGTTTAACTGCATCACCATAAAAAGAGTTAGAAAAAACAATTGCATGAAATAAAATAAAATTCAGAAATTAAAAATAGAAAATTAGAATATGGATCTTGTAATTCAAGAATCTAGATCAGTTGTTCTAAGTATTAAAAATACGTACAGTGTCAATTCAATCCCTCTCATGAGGATGGGCTAAGGTGCGGGTTCAAGATATTATTAATTAATAATGGATTTCACACGACTCAAGGCTATAACCACGCATTTTCATTACTATAAGTCCCTAAGCATTCGCTATATCTGGAGAAAAATAACGAATCCCAGAAACATTAGATAATGAGAAATAAAATTCATAATAAAAATAACACAGCTTTTCCTGGAATTGATACTCATAATTTTAATAAAAGTGAACAACTTCTCATTCTTTTTGAATCGCAGCTCTAAACTAATCCAAGGGAGTTTTTGATGAAATCTAGCTCAATCTTTCTTGATTTGGATCGGTATATCGAGTGTATATAAATACATTACAGTTGTAACAAATGAGTCAATAGTGGAAACAACTACAGACTTGGTAAAATGGTTTGAGGTTGTTAATGAAAGAGTACACAGTCAACTTTACAGTATGTGGGTCAAAATGTGGATTGGGCCGATTGGCCCAAAGTGGTATCTATCACTCACTCTCAAGCTGATGCAGGCATGCTTGGCTTGGAGATTACGAACACGAGCTTAATAAAGACCTTTGGTAAAAATACCCGCCACCTGATCTAACGTAGAAATGAATCAAACTTTAAGTTGCTTCTGGGCCACCTTAAGATGAAATGGTAGTCAATTTCAATATGTTTTAGTCCGTGCATGAACGACAAGATTGAAGGCAAGGGATATGGCATTCACATTGTCACACTATATGACAGGAATGGTGGACAATGGTATGTGAAGATCACGTAAGAGAGAGCATAACCAAGTGACTGTAGCAGCAGTATGGGCCAAACACCTATATTCAGCCTCAGTGGAAGAGCGAGCCATTGTGGGTTGCTTTTCAGCACTCTAAGAAATTGGGTTAGGGCCCCAAGAAAATGCAAAACCCACCAGTGGAGCGATGATCATATGGAGGGCCAGTCCAATCGGCATCACGGTAAGCTTGGAGGGAGAATGGGCCGGGTCGGACTAAAAACCTATAATGTATAGTTCCCTTAGGAAGGACATCATTCTCTGTATAGCAACCATCATAAGTGGGGGAATACATAAATTGACACACTTGGTTGACATCGAAGCATATATCTGGATGGGTGAGAGTGATATTACTGGAGGCCACCAACAATGCTACGATATGAGGAGGATCATGTAATGAAGACCCATCTGATGGGCTTAGTTTGTTCTTGGCTGCCGGAGAGCGAACTGATTTAGAACCAACCATATGTCTGTCTAGAGAAGATCGGTTAGATACTTTAATTGCTAAACAAATAAATAATTTTTATTCCGTGTACTTCAACTTTGAGGAAGCATATGAGCTAGCCCAAATCTTTCATTTTGAAGTGCACGCCCAATTGTGAAATAAGGTGAGCAATAAAGGTTGAACTACTGCCACTAATATTAATATCATGCACATAATGCAAAAGATAAGTGATGCAGCCATGACTTTTGCGAACAAATAGCGATGGGTCCAATGTTGATAAAAGAAAGCCCAAGCCCAGTAGCTTAGATGAAAACTTCTCATACCAGGCCTGAGGTGCTTGGCGGATGCCATAAATTGACTTGATCATTCGGCATACATAAGTAGGATTAGTGGGGTCTATATAACCCTGTGGTTGAGCCATGAAGACAGCAGCCTCATGAAGATCACCATGTAAAAAGGCACATTCGACAGCCAACTGACAAAGTAGCCAAATCAAGCACCATGCGAATAGTGGTGTGTTTGACATGTGCTAAATGTATCAACAAAGTCAAATGCTGGGTTGTTGATTGAACCCTTTGGCAACCAAATGGGCCTTACAACGATTAATGGACCCGTTGGGGTTGCGTTTAAACCGGTACACCCATTTACAACCATCCACATTCATGTGAGGCTCATGCGGGGCCAAAGTTCAAGTGCCAGTGCGCTGTAAAGGGGTGGATTCATGATCCATCGCAGTCTGCCGCTGGGGAGATCTTGCAGCCTGTTTGTAACATTTGGGTTCCTCGGGCTAGGAGGCAGCCAACAATGCACAAGGTAGAGGATGTTTGGTGCTCATCCATATTTTCTTCTCGAAGATGCCAGACTGTGATATGGTTGCAAACAGGGACTGGTGGAGGGTGGGGCTGGAATAGGGCTGGGGCTGGGACTGGGACGGGCATTGGGTGTAGTGGGAGTGTGGGACTAGAAACCTGGGCAGGGGGTGTAGTGGGGTTGCAGGCAGGGGGTGTAGGTAAGCTGGACTCCTATGCAATAGGTTAAGTAGGTGCAGTTAGGGATGTAAATGGGTCCCTGATTCTTGAATTATCCAAAGGTTCCGACCCGTTAAAAACCGGGTATGAGTCCTTATTTAGGCCCCGATAAGTAAATGGGTCCGGGTCTGATTCCACCTTGGTTTGGAACTGTGGACCCGAGACCTGACATGTTACCTAAATTTTCGAAAATATCCCTTAAAAATCATATTTTTTTTAAATATCACGCTCTACCTAGATCCGGACCCGTCCCATATATTCTGGTTCCAGTTCCGGAGCCAAGAAACCGGTTCCAGGTTCGGTTCCACATTTTTCTTAACGGTTCCAGTTCGGAACCGACCCGTTTACAACCATAGGTGCAGGGGACGCTTGGGCAATGGGGCTGGGTAGAGGTCTGGGCCTGACCTCGGTAGGTGAGCTGGGTGTAATACTAGTGTAGTGAAGTGCAGTGGCACGACCTGGGTAGTCACAGTTGGGCTGGGAACTGGGAATGGGTGCAGTGGGTCTGGGCAGTGAGAATGGGGCTCGGTCTGGGGCAGCCTGGATTGGGTGGGCTGTTTGGGCCGGGCAGTTGAACTGGGATTGGAATTTGTGGTAGGGGTGGAGTAATCCTTGGATGGGCTAATCCTTTGGTCGGGAGCCATTGTGGAAGGGTCCCAAAAATTGTGAGGGGGTCTGTAACTGGTGTCAAGACAGAACTAGATGGAGTCTGGCGAGAAGGAAAAGCATTTTCATCAAAAATCACATGCCGTGAAATATTGAGATGACCAGTATTTGGGTTGGTGTAGCAATAACCTTTGTGGTTAAGACCATAACCAAGAAAAACACATTGGATAGATTTAAATTCAAGTTTAAGTGGATGATAAGGCCTGAGCTACGACTAACATGCACACCTAAGAACTCGAACATACGTGTAATCTGGGGCAACATGAAGTAAGGCCTCATGTGGTGAAATTTTGGAAAAAGATACTATGGACATTCTGTTGATTAAATAAACTTCTATGTTAAAGGCTTCAAACCAAAAATTTTGTGGTTAAGAATGAGTGGGCTTAGAGGGAATTCATATTTTGCTAAACTTGGCCGGCCCAACATACTCAGCACAAATGGGTATACATATTTTGCAAATTGGCTAGCCATTGGACAAACTTTTAGGACTGTGGACTGGATTCGGGCCAGAATATAAGGCATGATAAATGGACCATGCCTAGACAAAAGACTGGCACAGCCTGACCAGGCCCATGAATACCCTTGTCCATGTGGGGTACCTTTTAGTGCTGGTGTTGTGCACAAGCTTCTTGAGATGGCTGCATTTTTAACTGACCCAGCTCAATGATTGGCTAACCTTGTGTTTTGGTTGATTAGCAATTCTCTTGTCATTTTTTTTTTCTTTCCTTTATAGGGATGGAAGACAAAAAATGCCCATCAACAATAAGTCAACATATCCCAGCAATGATTTTTTATTGCATCTTTCTAGAAAGCACCGAATAAATGGCTTCATAGTACCAAAAGTAGTAGAGTGCATTCATGACTAGACCCAGCAGTATTGACCCAACTAAATTCGCCTCAAGCTACATTCATTGGCCAAAGTTTTACAATTCCATTTAGTTGGACGACTGTTTGTTTACATGGAACTGAATACAAATGAATTTTGGTCAAATGTGCTCTCCAACAATTTGGACTCTACTTTCAAGAATAGAGCTGTCATTGTTGAGGCACCTTTGCCTAACTTCTGGTGAGGAGGTTCCCTTCTGTCTCTCTGCTTGTCCATTCGCCATCCAAAGGATGATAATGGATGCAGCTTTAGGTAGGAGTAAGACAGATTATTTGTATCATACTAAAAATTGATTTGGCAATGACAATGACTATTAGAATAAGATCTAAACCCAGTTTTTATTTTCAGAATATCTAAGGAGAACTATATTACAACATTGCGAAGAAGCAAGGAAGTTTCTCACTGGATGAACATTATACTACAAAGTAGCGCATCATGTGTAGGATTAAACATGTAGAAAGAGATCATTAGGTGGTTTAGATTTAGTCACTGACTTATTTTATGGTGGATGTCTAGAGATAAGTCATATTGGACCTTTTGTTTTTCAATGATTATGCTCCCTAAACAGAGCTTCACAATGCTCAAATCTGGCTAAGTGTCACTTTAAGACCTGTGGAATTATCTGTATTGTAGAATTTGGAATACCCATGGGAGAGTGACATTTGAGTAATTCTACTGGTGATAATTGGGAACAGGAATTCTCCCAGTTTTCTTCAATCAAACAGCCCCTGGGGCACCACAGCAATCATAAACTAAATTGAGTCACATGATATATCTCTTTCCATTTCTATTTTCTATTGTAGAAATAGAAACTAAATTGGGCCACATGCTATTTCTCTTTCCAGTTCTTTTTTTCTATATTAATTTGTGCATAGGCCCAAAACATCATCCTGTCTGAGGTCATTTCCAATTTCCAAGCTATCCTGAACA
Organism: Umbellularia californica; assembly: GCA_028538565.1. Taxonomy (NCBI): domain Eukaryota; kingdom Viridiplantae; phylum Streptophyta; class Magnoliopsida; order Laurales; family Lauraceae; genus Umbellularia; species Umbellularia californica. Next base: position 53,099,160 of record JAPQWN010000004.1, on the reverse strand, counting down.
AACTGGAATGGATAAGCATCCAATGAAACCGAACTCATTGTAACCAGAAGGCGATTGATTTAGGTGGTTTGTTTAATGAGTATCGCCATGATAGTACTAGTCTTGCCTAAGCTTGATCTAATATTTCTTGATCTGTGTTAGTTAGGACTTGAAGAATAGTAGTAATTCACAAGAATCCTAAAAAAATGTATACTTTAGTTCTTCAATATTTTGACAGATATCATGAATTTGAATCTTCAGAATCTGATCATTAAACCACTTATGAAAAGCTTGGTCCCAATTTCCATTTTTAGGTCAAGTGGCTCAAGCCCATAACTTGATTTTTCGAAAAGATCACCTCCCAAGTCCATTAATAGACTTAACTAATTGCCTGGCATTCATTAGCTTTTTTTATGCACACTAGAGAAGCAGTTTAACCCCTGTAATCACAATATTTCAATAGAGAAATGATGTTAAATAAATACATATATAGATGAAGATATATCAAGAAAACTACCTTTGATACAGTTCAAACACCAAATGAGAGTAAGGTAGGCGGTTAGAGATCAGGGGCTTATAACTAGTCTCAAAATCCCTTGTTCTTTGTTATATTGAGATGGTAAGTAGACATGGAGCTGCTGCTCTCCCCAGCCAAATCCATGCTTCTCATGCGCTTGGACCCATCATCTACCTCCTCCTTTGCTACCTTTCCAACACCCATCAGTTCCAATGGCCTTTGAAATTGCTGAACTGGGAAGCTAGATGATGACCCAGATGGTGAAGGCCCCACGGAGGGGAGCTTGGAGAGGAGAGCCTCAAGGCTACTCATTGACGGAGTTATCGCGATCGGTGGTGGGCTCATTTGATTGTAAAATTCGGCAGGAGGCGCGATGCCATGGTAAGCATAACTATCAGGGGCATTGCAACCATCGATCTTGAAAGGGCATGATGAAGACAATGGGTGAGGTAGAAGGACCCCAGGGAGGCTCTCAAGATAGCTGAATTTCTTTCGGAGTAGCGCGACATAGCTTAGATCTTCAATCACCTTGAAAACAATATTATAAACACAAGGGTTAACAACAGTGCCTTAAAACTATTATTGCAATACAAGATCAAGGTTATCATCTATCAGTATGATATTCCTGACCATGGGAATCTAGAGTTCCTAAGATGGTATTGTTCAGACCAATAAGGTAACGCATGATCAAGGATATCATCTATCAGTATGATATTATTGCAATCCATGATGCATGTCTATGCTTGTAGAAGAATGCATTCAAGGTGCATTCCTATGTTTATAATCAGGCTTCAAATAAGGTAACGCATGATGAGAGAGAGAGAGAGAGGGTGCATTCCTATGTTTATAATATATATATATAGATAGATAGATAGATAGAGAGAGAGAGAGAGAGAGAGAGAGAGAGAGAGAGAGAGAGAGAGAGAGAGAGAGAGAGAGAGAGAGAGTACTCCATTGCTTCATGGATGGTAAGTTTATAAACTAATTCTTTAATCAATTCAATAATGTAGTTTAATTGTTTTCATGAAAAGGGTAATATGTACCATGCATTCAAGTATTCAACAATGAAGAGAGTGTATCTTTCATGAAATGGGTTGGCGTATCTTTCTTTCTTTACATGAGAGCAGAAATTCTTTCACCAAATGGGAAATAAAGACCATATGTTCAACCTCATGTTTAGATAGTAGGAGAGAGAGCATCATTTGTTAAGAGAGTACAAAAAATGTCAGAAGTAAAATTACACTGTAAGTTTCACCTCTCCTCTCTCCCAACATATATATATATATATATATATATAGATAGAGAGAGAGAGAGAGAGAGAGAGAGAGAGAGAGAGAGAGAGAGAGAGAGAGAGAGAGAGAGAGAGAGAGAGAGAGAGATACCTTGTTAACAGCTCCTAGCTGAATAACACCTTCTCTAACTGCAATTAAAGCAATGGTCTGCAGAATTTATTATTAAATTAGAGTTCAGAAAGAGTTCCGAGATAGTTCAGAGTTCAGAGAGAGAGAGAGTTCAGAGAGAGAGAGAGAGAGAGAGAGAGAGAGAGAGAGAGAGAGAGAGAGGTTTTTGGTATGGACCTTTATACCAGACTGGAACTGAGCCTCCCATGTCCTTGGATACTGAAAATTCAGCAAACACCAAGACCTTTTAGTCGCACGCTTAAAATCCACATATGCATACAATTTCATCGAGTAAAACCACTTACGGAATCTGATGGGTTATGCCATGAAGTCATGAAATTCATTTCATGTTCTTGGGGTTCCTTGAACACCCATTTGTGGCTTTGATCTGCAGCAACCTTTCCAATCAAACTGCACACAAACCCCATCAACTGATTGTCATATATTCAACACTTCCTACCAAAAAAATCGTATTATTTTTCCACTTACCCTTCTCCATAGTTGTAGATTTCATGAGACATCTTGAAGAAGAGCTCAGGTTGCAGCCCATTGATGTACTGGAACTCGCAGTTCCCATGGGCCGATGACGAAGAGCAAGCGCAAGTATTTATATCCATATCTGCATGCTCCATTGCAGATGCGGCAAAATTGCAGAACCCATCTTCCCATACCAAAATCCTAACATGAAATTACCATAAATGGTTCTCAAGTGTTGTAAGAAGATAAAGGGCTGAAGGACTAATTAAGATTTTACATTAAAACTAGATCAATTACCAATTCCTCCTATTTCCTCTTGACCTGTCATAAGTTCCTCCTTGAAGATCCCACCTGCTTGAAAACAATCTAATGAGACTAGAAGGGAAATAATACAACATAAAAATCTCACTACTAGACATGAAAATAAACTGCAACCATGTCATACATGCAAGTTTCTAAATAAATTTATCTATTCATGAACAATGAATTTATGGGTTCTGATTCATATACCAAAAAATGTTAGACAGTGTAACTATTAGTATTGTTTTTATCCTTACTTGGGTGGTGGATAGTTTCTAGGCAAGATCCTCCAAAAGACGGCATAAACCCATTGAGAGTTTTCATGGCTGCACAGACTCCTCAATGTGTACTGAAGAAGTTGTGTAACAGCTATTGGATTGTGGTGTTCCTCCATCAAGCTTCCTGAGTAGAACCCAAGGTCTCTTCTTCTTCTATCTCCTGATGAACTAAAAGCCCAACATTCAAGCCTCTCGCTGCAAGCTCACCAACAAGTGGAACCTTAATTTATACCTCTCTCTCTCTCTCTCTCTCTCTCTCTCTCTCTCTCTCTCTGTGTGTGTATGCACTTTATTTTATCATCCTTTATTTTATTTTATTTTTTTTCTCCATCGTGGTTTGATGGCCCTCCTCTTTTTCTGGATCCCAACAGTGCAATCTCAACCCCAACCATGTAACACTGTTTATCCACCTCTTCTTCCATTAGCCCAGTTATTCTCATGTAAATGAGCAAGACCCAAGACCCTTGTTTATAGACCATGGCTTTTAATTATAGTAAATAATAGTAGCAGCAGCAGTACTACTAGTAGATCTTATATGCTTCAACAGATGACTTGGATTTTCTATAATAATTTTGTAGGACTCTTCAAGTTAACCCTAAATTTATTGGCAATTAAGGCTATAATGATGATAAGGATGAAGTCAATCATTGATAGGATATACATGTGGTAAGGCATCTTCCTCTCCACATAAACAACTTGGGTCGTGTAGCTCTATTGGTTCGGGGCTTAGATAGCATGTGTGTGGGAATAAGTATTAGAGAACAAGAAATGATGATAATGCTGATGGTATACAATTCATTTTCATGATAATCTATTTTTTTTGTAAGTTCATGGTTTCATCCCCCCCCTCCCCTATATGATCATGTTGGATGGTTGAAAATACTCCATCCAAATTATCTGGCCTCCACATTTGGGCTCCAAAAAGTTAATCATTCATAAAATGGAAAATTTTCAAGGGCTAAGATCATAAGACTAAGATGATTCGATGGTTTTTCAACCACTCCCTCTATATGAGATCTGCTGCATCTCACTCACCATTGGGAAGTGTGTCACATCCCGGTCCCGAATCACCCTGGCCTAGGGTAATCCCCGAGGTGAAACACACGTACTCCCGTGTGATTGTACCTGTCGCGAGTCAAACACAAGCACACGAAGGAGAAGACTATTCCACTCGTGAGTCGAACTCACTGATAACTATCAATCAACAGTTCATATAGCGGAAGCTTATAACAAATGATCATCATAACCCTGTACAATCCCATAAATAACATTCAAGTTTTAAAAATCAAAAGAAGTTATACATTGATACAAAATGTTTGTCCAAAAGAAAGTTCTATACATCGCTATCAAAATACATAACAAAATGAATTGAATTTGGTGTGACTTCACAAAAACATTAGTCACACATCTACTATGCTCTCAAAATGTCCTGACGCTCTCCGATCCGAGGAGTCTCTATATGGGCCCGACCCCAGGCCACTCTTCTAGTCCCGAAGGTACCTCCTGGGTACCCTTATCTCCCTCCGCGGTCTCTGTAGGACCGGGGGCTGCGTCTGTGCCTGTGACACCAAGAGTAGTATCTTAATACAACAAGTTAGCAAGCATAAACAGTAATCAGGAATACGGTGAAATCTTTTAAGGACAACAACAATTTGAGAATAATAATAAGACGAGTAAAAGAGAAATTAAATAGTCCATTTTCATGAATAAATCCTATATGTCATTCCTTTTTAAAACCATTAAAGAAACTATAATACAAATTTTGGCAACTACATAAAGCTCATCCTCTCATTGAGAGCAAATCGTGTTGGGATGTCACTAGGGGTCCGGCCAAAGATCCTCCTAGCTACCCGGGTCCTGGAGTTCCGGTACTCCAGTCTGTCAACTGCGCAGCGACGTTCAATAGTAAACCAAGACTTAACCCCGTCGAGTACCGTCCGGTCGAAGCTAAGTAGTGCCGACTTATTCAAATCAAATTTTCATTTGCAATTCAAATCGAGTAACTATTCAATTATTTGGATACACCCAATGGTGTTATCCATATCAATATCACATAATGTATAACAATTGGAGAGCAGTATATATAACCATTTTATCGAAAATTGATGTAATTACAATTCTCGTTTTCAAAACTTAAAGCAATTATTTAACGACTATAACAATTGATAATAAATTATTATTCATATAATCTATTGTCATCCAATACAAGATTAATTTATAAAATCAACATGTTATTGTTTTCTTAGTGTCACTTATGATGATCTCATGTTGGATTTCTAAATTAATCCTCATGGCTTAACAATAGGTTAATGATTTCATTTGGGCTTAATTAGAAGGATTAGGGTCCCAATACTAAGACATAATGAAACCTAAGTTCCTATGGTAAGGGGGTGTACATCCTAATTATCCATTTGGGATTGATTAGGAGGGTTAATTATGGACTAGGAGTAATAATATACCTTTAATGAGCCATAAAGAGGTCCAGCAGAAAGGTTTAGGCAGTTCTACCGGTAGAAATTCCGGTAGAAGAAGTTCTACCGGTAGAACTACCGGTTGAGGCGTTTCTACCGGTAGAACTTCCGGTAGAGACAGTTCTACCGGTAGAACTACCGGTTTAAGCATCTGGATTTCCTTCTCCAGGCTCTCTGCCAGATTTTTGACTGTTTCTACCGGTAGAACTTCCGGTAGAACAGGGGTTCACAGTTTTCTTCAACTCTCTGTGTGATTTCGAGCCGTTTCTACCGGTAGAACTTCCGGTAGAACGTCTCGAGTTCAATTTTTCTTCTTCTTTTTATTTAATCTCTCCCAAATGAGCCTCCTAGCTCTCCAAACACATACATAATACTTCCATACTTCCCAAAACAACTACAAGAAGAAATCCAACTCATTTACCTTCTTTAAACATAAAAACCCAATTTTATGGAAAGAGAAAGAGAAAACTTGAATAAAATGAGAATGTATAACAAATGCAAACCCAATTTATGTTTATACTTGCCTCAAGGAAGAGCTTATAACTTCACACCCACTTGACTTGAGGAAAAACCCAAAAGCCCCAATATTCAAACCCTAATCATCATAAACACATAGAAATGGATGAGGATGTAATGCATGTATGAGGATGGGTCTATCCATCTCTAAGATGCTCAAAATCATGGTCAAAGGGTTTTGCTACTCACCTTTAGTAGGGATTTCGAATTTGAGATGGAATAGAGAGTGTTGGAAGATGTCTCTTGTCACAAGGTGAAGAAGAAATGGAGAAGATGAAGATGATGATTCACCCTAAGTTCTCAAGCACATGCCATAATTCTTGAAGGATTGAATGAGGAGAGTGATGAAGAGGAGAAATGGCAAGGAGGGTTGCAGAGAATGGAAAATGAAATGAATGAAGGAAGGAAAAAGGGTCTTCATGCCTTATATATGAAGTAAGAGTGGATTTTTGCTTTTTTTTTTTTAGCCCATTGGATAAGAACATTTACAAATTAAGTCAATTGAGAGTCAATCTCTTCAAGGAGTGGTCAATGAGGTCAAGTCCATTATGAAAGTTGATAGGGTCGACAAAATACACGTGTTAATGGCAAAATGACATGCAAATGATGTACTTTATGAAAATCGAGAATTACGAAAAAGCTCTTAATTCCATTAAACCGAGTCAATCGGAGTCAACTCATCTATTTAGAGTTCAAAACTCACCCAACTCAATCAAATGCATTAATCAATACTGATTCATCATAATTAGGAGTCAAGCATAGTTAATTTGGCTAATACTCAATTAATTAGCAATAATCAAGGTTAATCAAGCTTGGGGTGTAACATTCTCCCCCTCTAGGAATCATTCGGTCCTCCGAATGAACAAACCTTATCAAATAGTTCGGGGTAGTGACGTGCCACTTGTTCCTCGAGTTCCCATGTAGCTTCGTCCTGTCCATGGTGCTCCCATAGAATCTTCACCCATCGAATTGTCCTCGTCCGTAGCACTTGCTCTTTTTCATCGATGATTTGAATTGGACGTTCAACGTAGGTTGAGTCAGGCTTGATTTGGACCTCATCGTACTGTATCACATGAGATGGATGACGGATATATTTCCGGAGCATAGATACATGAAAAACATTGTGAACACCTGCAAATTCTGGGGGAAGGCTGAGTCTATATGCTACATCACCAATTCGACTCTTGATCTCGAACGGTCCAACATATCTTGGTGCAAGTTTGCCTTTTTGCCCGAACCGTATCGTACCCTTCATCGGAGATGCTTTCAAAAATACTAAATCTCCAACTTGGAATTCGAGCTTCCTTCTTCGATTGTCCGCGTAGCTCTTTTGTCGGGATTGGGCAATCTTCAACTTTTCTCGAACTTGGAAAACTTTCTCCGCTGTATCAGCAACAATGGTAGGTCCATGGAAACTTCTCGTACCGACCTCTTCCCAGCATACTGGGGTTCTACAACTACGACCGTACAAAGCTTCAAAGGGTGGCATCCCAATAGCTGAATGAAAACTGTTGTTGTACGCGAACTCCCATAGTGCCAAGTGCTCATCCCACTCACCTCCGAAGTCAAGAACGCTTGCTCGAAGCATATCTTCTAGAGTTTGTATGGTGCGTTCGGACTGTCCATCCGTCTGGGGGTGGTAAGCGGTGCTGAAACTGAGTTTAGTGCCCATAGATTGCTGGAATGACCGCCAAAATGAAGAGACGAATCTTGAATCTCGATCGGAAACTATCGAAACCGGAGTGCCATGAAGACGAACAATCTCCTTCACAAAGAGTCTGGCCATGTCATTGAACTTCATACTTTTCTTAAACGGAATAAAATGAGCCGATTTCGTCAACCTGTCGACTATCACCCAAATCACATCATGTCTACGGCTAGTTAACGGAAGACCTGACACAAAATCCATCGATATATGCTCCCATTTCCACTCAGGGATGTGTAGCGGGTGTAACAAACCCGGAGGCTTCCTATGCTCAAATTTCACCTTCTGACACGTGTAGCACTTCGATACGAATTCTGCTATTTCTCTCTTCATATTGTTCCACCAGAATCGTCTCTTGAGATCTCTGTACATCTTCGTGCTCCCAGGGTGTATAGCATATTTGGCATAGTGTGCTTCTGTCATGATTGGAATTGTCAATTGCTGAGTCTTTGGCACACACAGTCGATCTCTAAAATATAGGACTCCATCTACCAATTGGAAATCTGGCTTATCAGCGATGTGGTCTCTAATCTTGGCCAATTCAGGATCTTCAAATTGTTCTTCCTTGATCCGGTTCATAATTGTAGGCTCTATCACTGACATAGCGGCTAACATCACAGAATCATTAACCCACTGAACTTCTACATCCAACTCTTCAAAAATATCCAATTCCATCCATTGAGTATCCATAGCTGCAGTCATAAAAGATTTCCTGCTCAGTGCATCTGCCACCACATTTCCTTTTCCTGGAATATATTTAATGGGAAAATCATAATCCTTAATGAACTCTAACCACCGCCTCTGCCTCATATTGAGGTCTTGTTGAGAGAAAAGATATTGCAAACTGCGATGATCCGAATGTACTTCAAATTGTTCCCCATATAAATAATGTCTCCAAATTTTCAATGCAAAAACAATGGCGGCTAATTCAAGATCATGGGTGGCATAATTCTTCTCGTGATTCTTCAATTGCCGTGATCCATAGGCTATCACCTTTCCATGTTGCATAAGAACACACCCCAGACCAACTCTAGACGCATCGGTGTAAATCACAAATCCTCCTGTACCCTCTGGTAATGATAAAACTGGGGCGGTTGTCAGCCTCTCCTTCAGAATCTGAAAACTCGCTTCACATTCTTCGGTCCAAATGTATGGTACATCTTTCCTAGTCAATTTTGTCAACGGAGCTGATATCTTCGAAAAATCTTTCACAAATCGACGATAGTATCCCGCAAGACCTAAGAAACTCCGAATCTCTGCCACATTTCTCGGACTCGACCAGTTAATAATTGCTTCTATCTTAGCTGGGTCTACTCTAATACCCTCTCGAGTTACAATATGTCCAAGGAATGCCACTTGTTCGAGCCAGAAAGCACACTTCTCTAATTTAGCGTACAACTGATGAATCCTCAAAAGCTGAAGAGATGTCCTAAGATGATCAGCATGTTCTTCTCTTGATTTGGAGTAAACCAAAATATCATCAATGAATATCACGATAAACTGATCTAAATAAGGAGCGAAAATCCTGTTCATCAACGCCATGAAAATTGCTGGAGCATTGGTTAGGCCGAACGGCATCACCAGAAATTCGTAGTGGCCATATCTTGTCCTGAAGGCTGTCTTCTCAATATCTTGCTCACGAACTCTAAGCTGATGATAACCCGATCTAAGATCGATCTTCGAAAAGTAGGCTGCTCCTTGAAGCTGGTCGAACAGTTCATCGATACGAGGCAACGGGTACTTGGTCTTAATCGTCACTTGATTGATCTGTCGGTAATCGATGCACATCCGAAAAGAACCGTCCTTCTTTCTCACGAACAATACCGGAGCTCCCCAAGGTGACATACTCGGACGGATGAGCCCTTTGTCTAAAAGATCTTGCAACTGTTCCTTCAACTCTCTGAGTTCTGCTGGAGCCATTCTATAAGGGGCCTTCGAGATAGGGGCTGTACCCGGAATCAAGTCTATTGGAAAATCCACTTCTCTTGGAGGAGGCAGTCCTGGAACTTCGTCAGGAAACACGTCGGGGAATTCGCACACTACTGGAATCTCTTCCAACTTTGCTATCGGCTCCTTCTCGGTGATAAACGCAAAGTAACCTTCACATCCATGCTCCAGAAGCTTCACTGCATCCAAGGCTGACACTAGTCCATTGTTGGGCTTCTCTCTTCGTACACCCTCGAACACCACGTCCGTCTTGGGTTCTTGCACTTTGAAAGTGATTATCTTGTGGAAGCAGTCAACACAAGCCCGGTGCTTAGCGAGCCAATCCATCCCGAGAATAACATCAAAATCGTGCATCGCTAGGATTATCAAATCAGCTGGCATGACGAGTCCTCCAATCTTAATGCTGCAACCTGGGTAGTAGTTCTCACAGACTACTCTCTTACCCACCGGGGTGGTCACCGTCAACACAAAAGGAAGCAACACAGGTGGTTGCTGAAGATCACTAGCAAATCTGGGTGCCACAAATGAATGTGTAGACCCTGAATCAAACAAGGTCCTAGCATTTCTAGTACAAACCAAAATAGTACCTTCAACTACATTCCCTGCTGCTGCTGCTTGTTCATGGTCCAAAGCAAAAACTCTTCCTGCTTGCTGGGGTCTCTGTTTGGCTTGTTGTCGTTGTTGTTGCTGTTGCGGTCTCGGTGGTGCTGGTAGTGCCATACGTAGGGGAGGTGCTGCAATTGCAGGTCTGACTTGCTGCTGAGGGGATTGCTGTGGTATTCCTCCCTGAAGGTTCCTGTTTCTTGGACAAGTAGCTGCCTTGTGCTCCATCGATCCACAAATGACACAAGCTCCTGTAGTCCTCCAGCACTTCTCCGTAGGGTGTCCTTTACCACATGTATTACACTTGGGTGCACCAATCACAACACCTTTCTGTTTCTTGTTTTGTTGGCCTTTTCCTGAAAATGATGAGCTTCTTCTGAAATCACTGCCTCTTTTCTTCATAGCTACTTCTTCTGCAGAATAGCCCCGGTCAACAGCATCATCAAAGGTAACCAGTCTCTGAAATGCTGTCACATGCTCCACATATGCCGGGTTCATGCCTTCTATGAAGCGGTCCACCTTCTTCTCTTCGGTATCAATCAATTCTTCAGCATACTTGGACAACTGTTGAAAGATGTGCACATACTCCGTCATGTTCATCTGATTCTGCTGCAGAGTTAGGAACTCATTTTGCTTCTTCCTCCGAATGTGATCGGGTATAAACTTTCTCCGGAATTGCTTCTTGAATGTATCCCACACAGTCTCTTCAGGTAACAACTTGAGAGGTTCTTTGATGCCTTTCCACCAAATGTTTGCTGTACCCCCAAACATCGAAGCTGTAAGTACGACCTTCTGTTTGTTATCACAATTGATAGTCTCGAAGATGTCACCAACACGGTCTAGCCATTCATCTGCTTTGATAGCGCCTTCATTCCCGTAAAAGTCGGTGGCTCCTCTCTTCCTAAATCTTTCGTACAAAGAGCTCGAGTCATTGCCTCTCATTTGGTTTACTGCTTGTGGCCCTTGATTAGCCATCAGTAGTGCTATTTGCTCATTTGTCTTCGCAACTTGTTCTATCAGCATCATTAAACGTGCATCCACATTGGGTGGGTCTTCGTTGACCACCACGAACGGGTCGTTGTTGCGGGATTCATTGTTACCGCTTCCTGAGCCGGATGCCATTTACCTGCAAAAGAGTTTCAAAATCAGGTTACAACTACACTCTATCTCTCTCTTACGCACAACTACTAGTAATAATACAACACTGATAAAAAAACTGATCTCGACAATCAGTACTACAAATCAATTCTATCGTATCCTCACAACGATTTCTATTTGGTTTCTAAGTCTTTTAGAAAGACTGACAGGGCTCTGATACCATACTTACGTATGTCACATCCCGGTCCCGAATCACCCTGGCCTAGGGTAATCCCCGAGGTGAAACACACGTACTCCCGTGTGATTGTACCTGTCGCGAGTCAAACACAAGCACACGAAGGAGAAGACTATTCCACTCGTGAGTCGAACTCACTGATAACTATCAATCAACAGTTCATATAGCGGAAGCTTATAACAAATGATCATCATAACCCTGTACAATCCCATAAATAACATTCAAGTTTTAAAAATCAAAAGAAGTTATACATTGATACAAAATGTTTGTCCAAAAGAAAGTTCTATACATCGCTATCAAAATACATAACAAAATGAATTGAATTTGGTGTGACTTCACAAAAACGTTAGTCACACATCTACTATGCTCTCAAAATGTCCTGACGCTCTCCGATCCGAGGAGTCTCTATATGGGCCCGACCCCAGGCCACTCTTCTAGTCCCGAAGGTACCTCCTGGGTACCCTTATCTCCCTCCGCGGTCTCTGTAGGACCGGGGGCTGCGTCTGTGCCTGTGACACCAAGAGTAGTATCTTAATACAACAAGTTAGCAAGCATAAACAGTAATCAGGAATACGGTGAAATCTTTTAAGGACAATAACAATTTGAGAATAATAATAAGACGAGTAAAAGAGAAATTAAATAGTCCATTTTCATGAATAAATCCTATATGTCATTCCTTTTTAAAACCATTAAAGAAACTATAATACAAATTTTGGCAACTACATAAAGCTCATCCTCTCATTGAGAGCAAATCGTGTTGGGATGTCACTAGGGGTCCGGCCAAAGATCCTCCTAGCTACCCGGGTCCTGGAGTTCCGGTACTCCAGTCTGTCAACTGCGCAGCGACGTTCAATAGTAAACCAAGACTTAACCCCGTCGAGTACCGTCCGGTCGAAGCTAAGTAGTGCCGACTTATTCAAATCAAATTTTCATTTGCAATTCAAATCGAGTAACTATTCAATTATTTGGATACACCCAATGGTGTTATCCATATCAATATCACATAATGTATAACAATTGGAGAGCAGTATATATAACCATTTTATCGAAAATTGATGTAATTACAATTCTCGTTTTCAAAACTTAAAGCAATTATTTAACGACTATAACAATTGATAATAAATTATTATTCATATAATCTATTGTCATCCAATACAAGATTAATTTATAAAATCAACATGTTATTGTTTTCTTAGTGTCACTTATGATGATCTCATGTTGGATTTCTAAATTAATCCTCATGGCTTAACAATAGGTTAATGATTTCATTTGGGCTTAATTAGAAGGATTAGGGTCCCAATACTAAGACATAATGAAACCTAAGTTCCTATGGTAAGGGGGTGTACATCCTAATTATCCATTTGGGATTGATTAGGAGGGTTAATTATGGACTAGGAGTAATAATATACCTTTAATGAGCCATAAAGAGGTCCAGCAGAAAGGTTTAGGCAGTTCTACCGGTAGAAATTCCGGTAGAAGAAGTTCTACCGGTAGAACTACCGGTTGAGGCGTTTCTACCGGTAGAACTTCCGGTAGAGACAGTTCTACCGGTAGAACTACCGGTTTAAGCATCTGGATTTCCTTCTCCAGGCTCTCTGCCAGATTTTTGACTGTTTCTACCGGTAGAACTTCCGGTAGAACAGGGGTTCACAGTTTTCTTCAACTCTCTGTGTGATTTCGAGCCGTTTCTACCGGTAGAACTTCCGGTAGAACGTCTCGAGTTCAATTTTTCTTCTTCTTTTTATTTTAATCTCTTCCAAATGAGCCTCCTAGCTCTCCAAACACATACATAATACTTCCATACTTCCCAAAACAACTACAAGAAGAAATCCAACTCATTTACCTTCTTTAAACATAAAAACCCAATTTTATGGAAAGAGAAAGAGAAAACTTGAATAAAATGAGAATGTATAACAAATGCAAACCCAATTTATGTTTATACTTGCCTCAAGGAAGAGCTTATAACTTCACACCCACTTGACTTGAGGAAAAACCCAAAAGCCCCAATATTCAAACCCTAATCATCATAAACACATAGAAATGGATGAGGATGTAATGCATGTATGAGGATGGGTCTATCCATCTCTAAGATGCTCAAAATCATGGTCAAAGGGTTTTGCTACTCACCTTTAGTATGGATTTCGAATTTGAGATGGAATAGAGAGTGTTGGAAGATGTCTCTTGTCACAAGGTGAAGAAGAAATGGAGAAGATGAAGATGATGATTCACCCTAAGTTCTCAAGCACATGCCATAATTCTTGAAGGATTGAATGAGGAGAGTGATGAAGAGGAGAAATGGCAAGGAGGGTTGCAGAGAATGGAAAATGAAATGAATGAAGGAAGGAAAAAGGGTCTTCATGCCTTATATATGAAGTAAGAGTGGATTTTTGCTTTTTTTTTTTTAGCCCATTGGATAAGAACATTTACAAATTAAGTCAATTGAGAGTCAATCTCTTCAAGGAGTGGTCAATGAGGTCAAGTCCATTATGAAAGTTGATAGGGTCGACAAAATACACGTGTTAATGGCAAAATGACATGCAAATGATGTACTTTATGAAAATCGAGAATTACGAAAAAGCTCTTAATTCCATTAAACCGAGTCAATCGGAGTCAACTCATCTATTTAGAGTTCAAAACTCACCCAACTCAATCAAATGCATTAATCAATACTGATTCATCATAATTAGGAGTCAAGCATAGTTAATTTGGCTAATACTCAATTAATTAGCAATAATCAAGGTTAATCAAGCTTGGGGTGTAACAAAGTGGCACTTGCCCACGTAGGCCCCACAATTGTTTTGGACCATTGCACTAGATTCATGAATTTTATATCCCTGCCCCACCCTTTTGAATTGATCCTGGTCCCTTCAACTCTTTTCCTTTTCCTTTTCCTTTTCTTTTCATGCTGTAAGTGAGATCCACCTATTGTGGATGAAAACAACAGATTTTGGTCTTCTCCTCTGTCTCCCATATTGATGAGACATGTTGAGGCATTGGCGTATCGTCCCATCGAGAACGCTCCGGAGGGGCAACAATGTCCTAATGAGGTTGTTCCAGTGGGGGGACAGCTTGACGGGGACGTTTCGCCAGAGAAAGATCCTGCCAGAGGCGTTCCAGCAAGGGGTTGTCTCGTTTGGGAGGTGTCGTCACCCCCTTTGACGACGAACCCAACTGAGTTACTAGCTCCCCCATGCTCATCGCACCGGATTTTCCCCCGGTCCTCTTCTGGTGAGGGATCAAGGGCAACTGCCCTAGTACCTTTGGCGGTTGCATCACCGGTGGTGGCAGTGGAATGGGCAAAAATGGTGGTGGCGGCAGGGACCTGGATGGCCCGTCGCCTTTCCCTTTCTTGGTTTTTGAAGGCATGGGTTTTTGAGGATTTGATTTGATTCGATCAAACGTTTTCCACAGACGGCGCCAATTGTGATTGCCTAAATAATACGGGCTTGATTAGGGGAGTGTTAGACTCGTGATGCTGCTGCTATATTACTTTGGATGTATTGGATGCTTTAAACCTGAAAGGGAGATAAGGAACAAAGGTCAGAGCCCCTGGCTGCAGTTAGCCGAAGGCACTCTGATGCCTAAACTAGTGCGGTCACTGAACAAAAGGAAAGTGAGTGGGGGAGAAGAGAGAGTTCAGGCAGTATGCTCAGGGGGTGTGTATTGCGTAGGGCGTATGCTGTGTAAAAACATACCTCTCCATGGATCTTACCCATGGATATATATAGACGAGTGTCTCATCAGAAGCTCCATTGGTGGAGGTAGGTGGAGGCATAGTCTCATCAGCCCATACCTCGGATCCTAAGTGGAGGTAGGTAAGGGTACTATCCTATCGGATCGTTCTCTAATCTTGAACATAAATGCGAATACGACCGTCGGATAGGGATAACCCTTTATCGATATCCGGCGGCTACCCTATATGACAGTACGTTCTGCAACGTAGCTGTACCATCACATAATTGGGACTTGTCATTTAGTGTTCACCTCGGTCGATAGGACCGAACTAGAGAAGTCACCGAGGTCGGGGGTGCGTAAGTTCGGGCACTGATACCGAGATGTGCAAGGCCGAGCTTAGAGAAGCGTGGTCGGTACCCTTACCGAGGCAAGCTCGGACTCGGTGCCAGCTGGCATAGTTGTCGAGCTGAACGAAGCCGAGGTCAAGTTAAACCTAGTTAGTACTTTTACCTAAATTAGGAGTAATCTTGGTATCATGAAAACACCCCACACACTAATTAAGGTGATTTGATGGTTTTTCAACCACTCCCTCTTTATGTGATCTGCTGCATCTCACTCACCCTTGGGAAATGGCACTTGCCCACGTAGACCCCACAATTGTTTTGGACCATTGCACTAGATTCATGAATTTTATATCCCTGCCCCACCCTTTTGAATTGATCCTGGTCCCGTTCAACTCTTTTCCTTTTCCTTTTCTTTTTCTTTTTCCTTTTCTTTTCATGCTGTAAGTGAGATCCACCTATTGTGGATGAAAACAACAGATTTTGGTCTTCTCCTCTGTCTCCCTTATTGATGAGATGTTGAGGCTGTCTCTAACATTTTTATTGCTCATTCCATTCGTATGAAACCTCTTGTAAATATATAATGCAATACTCTCTCTCTCTCTGTCTCTCTCTCTGATTGTACGATGACCAAATAGCTAAAGACAATAAGATGGTTTTATCGAGTTCCTTGACCATTCTTTGGAAGGAAAAGAGTTAAAAAAAAAAAAAGCCAAGTTTACCATTTTACACTTTAATTGCCTAAGTATTTGACTAAAGAGCAGACAATACCGATCTCAAGCAAAACTTATCTTTGGCACTAGACAAATAAAATCATCCTGTTGTTTCTTTTATCTTACATCTTTATTCAAGTAGAAACAATTTTAGCTGAAGAATCTTAGAGGGTAACTTTTTCAAATTAGAAAAAGTAGTCTAAAAAAACCTCTTCGCGAAGCTCACCTATAATGAATCCAATCCCTTTTGCCCATGAATTAGCATGCGCCCCAATTTGTTACTTAAAATCATTCATTCATTTGCTTTAACCATTTCCCGGTAGTTTGAGGTAGGCCAACTGGTAAAGTAGTACTCTCTCTATAATAAGTAGGCCAAATTTGGATCCACGAGTTATATGGGTGGCTTTCAACCCTCCAGAAAAAATGGGAGGAAAGGTTCAGAGTGGAACAATTAGAGTAGGAGAATAAAACAGCGGAGGGGGGGGGGGGGGGGGGGGTGGGTGGGCGGGGGATGTGGGGTGAACCAACACAATTCTCACAATGTTTGCAAATAAGCGACCATCAAATATGGGTAGCCTGCCTGACCCCAATTTCGTATTCATCAAAACTGTAATTGTTGGATTCATTTGCATTTTTACCTTTTAACTTGTTTCACTATTGAACTTTGGGAACCTAGAGACGTGTCGACGTGTCTGTGTAGGAGGATATTCCGCGGAAGCATAGCAAAACGGCATAAGGTTTTTGCG
Organism: Umbellularia californica; assembly: GCA_028538565.1. Taxonomy (NCBI): domain Eukaryota; kingdom Viridiplantae; phylum Streptophyta; class Magnoliopsida; order Laurales; family Lauraceae; genus Umbellularia; species Umbellularia californica. Next base: position 53,082,159 of record JAPQWN010000004.1, on the reverse strand, counting down.
AAGAAAAGAGAGTAAAAGATGCTGTTTTCCAACCGTAGAGAGAATTTTGAAATCTTATGTATTTAAGTAGAATATAAGGTGGAGATGTAGATGAAACATTGATTTTACTAGTTTTTGAATCGGTGTTAGTTGGGGCATTCATCCTCATGTTCCTTTGATGTAAAGGAGAGATTATTTGATGGTCATTTTTTTAATATTCTCCTTTGCTCTATATTTGTGCAGCCCAACTGCCACGAATATCATGTCAGATTGAGTCCGGCCATGGGCTATGGATGGGCTTCCCATAAGTCTCGATTTGGTAAAGTCCTTGTTGTAGATATAACTCTAGATAGAAGAGTTTGAATCGACTTCAAACTCCCAATTTTAAACAGCTCCTTAGCAGTCAAGTGATGAGGATTCTAGGAGTGGTAGAGTTCAACGACAATCGTGACTCACAAACTCTAACATAAAAATCTTCAACAGTAACTGCTTCCTTATGTTAGTAAAAAGAACTTTTAATGGGGGCTCTTATGACTGTAAAAACCCTAGCATACACTAACCTTCTTCCCACCTGTATTTCTAATCAACTCGGATTCAAGCTCATTGGACTAACATTCCCCATTGGAATATTGACTCACAAATGCTGTCTATGGCATAATTTATTTTGAAATCAGCTTACTAATTTGTATCTTTTGCCAAATACAAATTATATTAGTGAGAGCTGACTCATTGATTGCATCAGCTGGGCCCCCACAAGGTGGTCCACACATTTGTTTATGTAATTGTAGGACAAAATCTTGTACATCAACATGACTGTACGGCCTGAGAGCTGGTGCTTGTGACAGTCTGATATGGTGATGTAAGAGGAGTTGGTGTGTTGGGGTGCATACATATGGGGTGTGGAATTAATGTGGGTGGAGACTGAGAGTGGTGGAGAAATTTTAGGGTTTTGCCATTTTTTAATCATATGCTTCATTTAAAACTTGGCTATAGTTTAGCACGAAACAATGTGAAAGAATTGTTGGTGTCGGTGTAAATGATAACAGGAATAAGGCCAAGATCACAGGTGGAGTCCCCATCCTTCTTTCCCGGTGTCGGTGTAAATGATAACAGGAATGAGGCCAAGATCACAGGTGGAGTCCCCATCTTTTGGCACTTTACTAATGTAGTAAAAGTCAAGTAAAACCTCCATGTTTCAGACAAGATGTCATATCAAAAGCACTTTAATTCAAAACTCCCTCCATCTTTTAAAAAAAAAAAAAAAAGTAAAAAAGCCACAACCTTTATCTACTAAAATACAAAAAAAAAAAAAACTCTACTTTCCCATACAAAAAGTCAAATAAGTTTCATAACAAACAACTAAAAATAAAATACCATCATAACCCATTTATATTTTTTTTCTTTCTTCAAAATCAACTTTACTTCACTTGACTCTATTAGTAGAGCTGCCAAACCGATCAACCTCTGATTTTCTGTGTTCATATATACATCCTTCCCAAAGCCCTTCTAACACAATATAATAAGGCAAATTCTCCAAAACTCACCCACTTCACTTTCTTTTCTTTTTCATTTTTCTTTCTTCTGTGTTTTTCACCTTTTAGCTTTCATGGAGGGTTCCTAAGTTGAGACCCAGATAATTGTTGAACTCTATCACAATAAACTACACTATAAATACATAGCCATTAAAGTTTTTAAGTCTTTGAAATTAAGAGCTAGAATCGTTTGACTAAAATGATAGTGTCACACCATTAAATTTGAACTACGTTTAATTAAATTTATCGATCACTCAAAGTCTTTAATTATCATGTATCTAAGTGGGTCATGTCATACATGTGCAAATGCTTAATAAAAATCATGGAGAAAACGGATGAAATTTTTACTACCTGTACTATGTGAGAAGTGTGTAAGGAGCTCATGAGAAACAATTTTATGAGACATCAAGACATACTACCCAATAATTTAAACTCCAAGGAAAGAAAATCTGTTCTCTTATCCTGAATACCTTTATCAGTTTTTACCATGAGGCCCACCTAACAGTACTTGTTTCATAAAAATATGGCTTTATACTATGTCCTACATTAAAATGTTAGTCTCCACCATTTACCACCTGCCAATACAAACAAATTAAACTGTACGTGGGCCTCATTGCTGATGTATCATGCTAAAAACACCACTCTTGAATATTCCTATCTAATTTGCCTGTTGATATTGGGCTATTGATGATTTTCTTCATGGCTGTCCCTTCAGTGGCTATTGGCCAATAAATTACTTTTACCATTGTCTTATCACCATGAGATGGCTATTATTGTGGTATTTATTGAAGTACATTCCCTGTAATGACTTTTTAACTGTCTGTCTTTCTTTTTTGATAAAAATGTACATGTATCTGCTGCATTACATAAAAAAAAAAAGGTCATATTTCAACTTTGTTACTTCTATTGCTCAAGAAAAGGAGTAGAAATGAGGGCATAGACACCAAGTTAAAAAATGTTTTATCTGAAAATAAAAGCATTCGAGCTGAATATGAGTAAACCAATAGAGCCATGTATGGAAGACTGACAAAGAATGCACCAATTTACTGTAAACATTGTCATATTTAATGTGTAGCAGTTGATATCTCTCTTTTCATAAGGATATCCAACAGGTAGATTTTTTTTTTCCGGCCTCTTACCTCAGTAGTAGTATTGGACGACTGCAGATGTTCAGGAACCTGAGTTTCAGTGTTGTGGGGGCATTCCTATCACCAAACCAATTAGTTTTACTTTGAGGTTTCAATGTGAAATCCCACATTTTCCAACATGGGGTTGGTAGATTTGTCCCCTCCCAAAAACCAACCTCCAAAGGGCCCTTGTTTCATGCCATAAACGAGAGAACTAATGCGCTCAATGGATCAACTATGCATGATAATGTGGGGGTGGTATAGGGCTTTCAAAAAGCCAAGCCAAGGCAACTCCAACAGTTAAGCTTGAGCTTCAAGTCGAACCAGCTTGTGCTAGGCCCTATTGAGCTCGGCTCGATCAAGGGCTCAGCTCGAGCTTGAGTTTGAAGTAAGCTTGATTGAGTTGACAATTAACATACATAAACATATATGCGAGCTCAAGCCCAAGCTTGGCTGGTCAAGAGATGTAAAACACATATATGAATAAGACGAGCTGAATCCAATATTAAGCTCAAGCTTGGTTCTTTTGAAATTCAGCTTGATCTCATGATTGAACCGAGTTCAAGCTCCATCAACTGAGGACAAGCCATGCTCGAGCTCGGCTTCTCTCAATTTGAGCTCGACGTGTGGAATAAAGTAGTCGAGCTCGAGCTCTAGCTGGGCTAAGCTTGGCTCAGCTTGTCTTGTTTAATCCCTATATATTGTAAACCACACTTCATTTGTATCTTCTAGGGACTTCAAATGGAAAAACAAATGTGAGGAAGAGTGATGTGGGGTTGTTACCATGTACATTATTTCGATCATGAGGAAAATAAAGAAATGCAAAGAAACGTGTTCTAGGTTTGTTGGGCCATCTTTGAGAGACATGTTAGTGCTGCCCATTATTGTTTTTGCTCACATGGCCTCTCATTTCTTTGATGTATTGCACCTTAGGGTTTTTAGGTATGGGCCCTTGAAATGTGCACTCAATCCACATAGATAGAGCCCATGTGGGCCAATTTTTTAGTGATTCAGAGGGTATGATATGATTGCACTCAGTGAGGATACAAAACTGGAAGATCATAGCCATCCGTTCTTTGCTTCTTCAATGTTTGTTTATAGGTCGACGATCAACGGTTAAAAAAATATATGTAAATTATCTGAAAAATCCGTGATCGAATCTCGGGCACACTGGATCATCGGTATGGATAAGCTGATTAATAGCCGAGTGGATGGGATCGGGCAAAAATGACTCTACATTTGCTGAGGCTGAGGACTCCACAATTTCTCACTTTAGCAATTTGAGTGGAGTGCCAGACTCTGAAAGAGCTGGATACCATGAATCTAGCATGCAACCACTTGGAAATGTAGGGAAGAGAGGAGAGGAGAGGCAGAGAAAATGGCAGAGGGAGGTTATGAGGGTACTACTGCAAATGCCCAACAGCACATATTGCATGATTGTGCTACTATAGACTGTAGAAGGGGAGGATGAGGATAGGAGAAAAAAGTAGGAAAAGGTGCAAAAGGAGAGATTGGTATTTTCAAGTGAAGTTGGTCAATGTTACAAACACTGCCAATTCAAACTTCTCCACTGAGAAAAACTACAAACTATCACGTGATGGCTTTGCAGGTCACCATCACATTCTCTCCCCCCAAAGCTCTTGTACCCTCTGAAGGAAAAAAAAAATGTGGATACTCTATCACTAACTTTCTGCTGTAAAATGGCCATTGCTTCAGGAGCTGCAACAAGTTCACTATACTCTATGGCTCTTTTCACCTGCACTTTCCCATTTTCAAACTAACATGACAGAATACATGGACTTGATACTAATAATTCCTCTCCTCTTATGTCTTGACAGAATATATGGGTTGTTATCTTGTAGACACTCAGCTGTAAAGATCTATCAAATCAAGTTTTGAGTCTTTTTTTTTTTTAAATGAAAGTAACATCCACCTACCATGTAAATAGTCCTTATAGTTGAAATGATATGGTACATGTAATTATGTAAATGTTACTAGTGTATATGAGTGAATTTACTGGCAATCAGAGGATGGAGTATAGACCATCCAATTTGGATCAATGGATCTAGATTTAATCCAAAAGGGTCGTATCCAAAGCCTATCAGATCCATTCCTACACTACCAATATTTCAATTTGGAAGGAAACAAAAACGGGGTTATAGAATAGATTTTAGAATCACATCCACATGAAGTTGGGATCCTGACTACACCTTGATATTGAAGGCATAATCAGATTACCTGAATTTTCAGCCCTAAGTTTACTATAGGTACAAGTCAGTCAATCCACATTATGTTGGAAAATGAAGTTAATAAATAGTTTAAGATTGATTCTGATGAGAATAAGCTGGTCGTATCACTTCATTAACATTTTTGCATTCCCATACTCTATTCTGAAATGGAGTGGTCTAAATTGAATAGACTCACAAAAGAGATGAATTACAGCTCAATCAGGTCTGGATTGGTTGTACATCAATTCCTAAGAATTTATGGGCTTAAAATTACACATGACAAGTTTTCAAGTTTTGGATATATTTAGGGATAATAGATTCATGACACTTGCATCTATGTGGAATAGAAAGAGTAAATTGTGGCAAGTCCAGAAGTGTATTTGGGCTATTTATTGTTGATTCCTTTGTTTGAAGCACATGAATCTTTAATCTTTTCAACTGGAAAATCAAGAGTATCATCCAGAATTTGGGCAGTCCGGGGAATCTGGTGAATGTGTCCTCCAAGATGCATCTAATCAACCAGTTTACCTTTGTGTAACTGCCTGTTAACCCAAAAAAGGGTGATTGGTTGAGAAACTAAGAACATCACATCCGCGCAAGTTTAAGGCCGTGGCCTTTAGATTGGAAGATTCTCATTACTCTTCATGTCCATCAATTTGATGCTTGAGACAATTTACAAAACCATCTTCCATTAGTAAGTTTATATGAAGGATGACTTCACTATAAGAAATGAAGGAAAGCTTACAAAATAAGTATTGTATTGACTGGTATTTCCGCCATCTCTACTAACACTTCAGCTTTTGGCAAGATTGATTAGTTAAGGAAAATTAATATGATATTAGAGTCAACCGGTCACGAGTTCGACTCCCAAGAGAAACAACTCATTACCGAAATGTACGTGCTGTTAAATGTATGCCGACAGGGTTCTATTCGAAGGGGAGTGTTAGTAAAAAATAATTTCCACCCAAGGGAAGTATTGAAAAGTAGGAGTTTGGTAGAAATGGTTAGGTAAGGATTAACAATTTCTTTTTTTTTTTTTTTTAATAAAAGGCTTAGTGAGTTCTTACCATGTTGATTGTCCAGGTTCTCTGCATTGATTGGATCGCGGCTATCAGGGATGCTGAGAGAGTGGTTGTAACCTGCTTAATTGCTTGATTACAAGCTAAATAGAGTCTTAGACTGAAGCTCTTATATATGATCTAGTTATGATTGCTTGAGAAATGATGAGGTTAGGTATTTCAAGATCTCATCCTTTCCTAGTGGAATTGAAAGTGACTAGCTTGCATCATAGATGGAGATGGAATAGGCATCCAAGTATTGGGTATGGGCCACATGAGAGGAGGCAAAGAAAGGGATGGTGACATGTGATCACACATAGGTACCCTTTTGCTTCCCCATGACAAAAGGCCTACTTTTCTCTAGGTAACTTTCCTAACCCAAGGGTCCATGTAGACCCCAAAGACTGCAAATCAATAAAAGGTCTTACCCCCCCTCATGGTGTCTCACCTAACTACCAACCTTTGGTACATGTACTCTCTCTCTCTCTCTCTCTCTCTCTCTCTCTCTCTCTCTCTCTCTCATGCCAACACTAGTCCTTATTACTTCACCTCTTTATATAAGGAATATCACATGGGGTCTTGGCCTTGAGGCCCTGATTCTTCTAAAATTTCAAGCATCCAACTTGTGCATCTTCTTATGTATATCTCCTGAACCAAAAAACTAATATCTCTATAGATGTAAATGTTTAATGAAGGATTATGTATTACCTTATTACAAATACAAGATTATTTGAAAGAGAATATTTTACATTATGTTAATGTTCTTTATTGTACTTACATATATAAACCAACTATTCTAAATAAAACAAGAACATATCAAATCATGCAAATGTGGTCGATGCATTTTATAATGTTAGCAGAGCCATGGCCGACTTTTGTCCTGCATTAGGCCTGTCATGATTCTAGCTTTTCCTACTTATGCAATAGCCATTGCAAGAAAGGACAGGTTGTGCTCTTGTCCACAAATTCATTGATAACTGTGAGACTGATTACATTCGATGAAATGTTTAGAGCACCACATTTGTAGTTGAGGCTTGAAGGCTATTCATAATCAAGCTGTAGAATAACCTTCTACAGCTTTAGACATAAACTGGTCCGTCCCTGTCTGGATTGATGGTGGACAAAAAATCAAAACCTTTAATAAGAAACTGAAACCGCAATCAAAACTGGAACCATTAATGAAAATATGTAATTAGAATAGAAACCGATTCCATATAAAATCATTAATGAGAAGATAAAATTGGATTTATAACCGAAACCATTAATGAGAATATGTAATTAAAACCGAAACCGATTCTGTAAATGGGATGGGTCCAGTTCCGAGTATGGGTCCGTGTAAAGAATGATTTTGGGAAAATTTTAATTTTTAGGAAGAATTTTCGAAAATTGAAATAATATGTCAGGTCTTAGGTCTATGGGTTGGTACCATGGTCGAACCGGACCTAGACCCGTTTAGGTCTGGGATGAAAAAAAGTTCCAGACCCATCCATTTACTTATTAGAACCTAAATAAGGACCCAAAACCCAATAATTAACGGGTCGGAACCTCCGAATAATTTGAGAATTGGGAACCCATTTACATCCTTATCTACAACCCTATTTTGAATAAAAGACCCAAGTCTAATAACTTAAACAATTGTATTTTTGGTACAGACCCAATAACGGCTGATTAATTAAATTTGCAATATGGTATGGTCCATCGTATTACAGTAGATTGTTTTTATCACCTGGAATTGTCCTTTGAAAGGAAGCAAACTTCTCAAATGCTTCAGGCTATGGTGGCTCAGAAGTAGCTAGACATCACTATACCTTGAAACAAGTGAGTGTAGATCTCACCTTACGTGCTTCACTACTCGCCTTATATGTGGATTTTGTTTAGAGACTGTGTGCATGAAATTGAATTCCTAGAAACTCAGTGCAAATTGGGCCCATCAAAGGATTATTAAAGAGGTTATAGGTGAAAGATACTCTAAAAGTGGAGATCTAGATGGGACTTGATCCCTTTTCCAAAATTTGATTTGATGGCTAGGTATTGAAAGTTTCAATCTCCCCTTCGTTCATTTTCCATTATAGGGGAGATTATTCGAAGGCCATGTATGGGTCTTCTCCTTCATTTCCTTTTTTATTTTTTTTATTTTTTATTTTAACTAATTTTGCAAACACATTTATTAAAATTTCTAAGAATTCAATTTCATTTAAACAAACGTGCCCTTAGCCTTTGCTTAATTAAGCCCATCTCATGCCTTGTGATGTGTACATACACTTCTCAAATGGGCTGTATGAGATGTGAAAGGGAGAATAGGCTAGGAAATAAAAAAAACTAACTTGCCTAACTCCTAATCATGGTTGTCTACAACTAGTTCAGGAAAATCCTGACCCAACCAATCAACTTGACGTGAACCCATTCAAAAAATTCAAGGTTCGAGCTGATCCTTTTTTATTTTCGAGTTGGGGACTGGTTTTTTAACCTAATTCATTAGTCAGTTGAGTTCGGATTCTCAACTTGCAGTATGACCTGACCCAACTTAAACCGACTTGTTAACTGAGGAGTGGAATTGGCCATCATTACTTCTGGCTCGGTCCGTTTTCACATGGTGGAGACAGGGTTCAAACTTTTTTGCCTGTATGGAAAGCAATTCTAGACTTACCCAACCTAATCCCAAACTATCCCCCTGATTTAGGGGTTGGCTCAACCTTTTATATTTTCAGGTTAGGTGAAGGTTGACATTTCCAACTCCAATTAATTAATAAATCTGATCGAGTTGGCAATCTACTTGCTATTTGACCTGTCACTTGACCTGAACTAAATCTAACCCCCCTCATTGCACTCCAACTTTTCAACCTCAAACCTCACCGGGTTATTCCAGACTTTGTTCGAACCCTTTAGTTTAAGTTAGGTAAGGGTTGTATAATAAGAGGTTGCGTAGTTGGTTGGCAACCCTACATGTCACCTGACTGTCTAGGGATCGATGCGTAGGTATACCACTTTTTCCATGTGTGTTGGGCTATCCTTTCCATTTTATAGGCTTTTTCTTCCCACTTGTGTAGGCTCTCTTGCGTCCTAACCCTCTAGAGTGGGAAACCGAAGCAAAACAGTTAGGTAAGGTTTGATATTTTCATCCCGACCAAGGAATAAGCTAGATAGGTAAGGGTCCCATTTGGATTGTTGCGGAATTTTCACCTGCTGGAGTCCTGCCAATGCCAATGTCAATGTCATGAAGGAACAATTGAATAAACTAAATAAATGTTTTCCAAGTCAAAATCTAGTTTTTGTGCACACATTTAAGTATAGTAATTGGAAGTTAAAATGTTAATTGAAAAACATGTAAGAAGGACAGAGCATGTAAATAGCAAAGCATATGACCTTCGAAAAATCTATCACCCCTTCCGATGTAAAACAAGTGGTGAAACTATTTTTGCAATGCAAAAATCTAAGAAATCAAGCCCAAATGTTACTGTCAACTTCAAATGTCATCACTTTTGATTCGGGTATGATCCTTCCCGCACAAGTACTCATTTCGAAGCCATACATGTACATATAGGGATGAAAGTGGGTCGGGCCGAGCCGGGCTTTGAGAGGCCCTAGGCTTGGCCCTAGTATTTTTCAGTAGGCCCTAGCTCGGCCCGAGCTCGAGAGGGCCTCAAAAACCCTGGCTCGGGTTCGGCTCTTATTAAGTTATGAGGCCCTAGGGCCGGCCCTTTGAGCCTGGTTCGATGGAGGCCCTAGGCTCGGCTCGTGAGCCCGCCCATTTTATAATGATATAGCATTAGCTGAAAGAAAATATTTTCAGGAAAAAAAAATCTTGTAGGAATTCAAAGAAATCTGCATATGCAAACTAGACCAAAAAACGGTCAAATGCATGCATTCATCCCATATTCTCATTCCCAAGATTTGGATTGCAGCAATAAAATTAACTAAAATAAGAAAGACTCCATAAAACTAAAGGGAGCCTAGTTCCAACACTCCATAATAGTTCAATGTTAATGTAGATGAGCATTATCAAACTCCAACAATAATACAAATCAAATTAAACTCCAATAGCATCATAGAATAAAATAAAGTATTCAGCTAGCATCATAAAATAAAGGTTTAGGGTTTAGGGTTTATGGATTATTTAGTGCTTAGATTTAGGGTTTAGGGTTCATGGATTATTTAGTGCTTAGGGTTTAGGAATTATTTATATTGGATTAAAATTAGGGTTTAAGGTTTAGTGCTTAGGTTTAGGGTTTATGGATTATTTAGTGCTTAGAGTTCAGTGTTTAGGGTTTAGGGATTATTTATATTGGATTAAAACTAAGGTTTAAGATTTATAGATTATGTTATACCATATATATATTATATACTGTATAGTGTACACACACACACATATATATATATATAATATATGTCTTAATATATGTAGGCCCTAGGGCTTACGAGCCGGGCTTCATCAAGCCCTAGCTCGGCCCATTTAAGCAAACGGACCTCCTACTAGGCCCTAACTCGGCTCTTTTGTCTTTTGAGCCGAGCTCGGGCCGAGCCTCTAACGGGCCGTTCGCGGGCGGCCCTTGGACTGCCCAACCCACTTTCACCCCTATGTACATATGATATGAGCCAGGTGGTTGCCATTTCCAAGGAGTAATGAGACCATTTCAAAAATCAAAATGCAGTTTTGGTGCAAAACTCACTATTTATTGTAATTTTCTATTCCACGTGTTTTTCTTTTTTTCTTTTTTATTAGTTCATTTAAGCCTAGGAATCTTAGGAAGGTCAGAACAAGTATTTTACAGTCAATTGTAACGAGTTGTATGAAATTAGGGTTTTTACTATTTTTAGTAACTTTTTGTTAGGTTATAAGTCCTCATTCCAGTAGACAATGTAAACAAACTCATTTATTATCTTAATTGATATATAATTTCATGCTCTATTCATGAGATGAATGAGTTTTTATTTAATGGTTGCACATAATTAATACAAAATGACATGATTGTTCATTAGATGAACATGAACTCTTAAGTATGTTAGATGTAATATATGTGTGTGGGTGAGATTTACATGCAGGAGACATAGATCACGACATCAATCCTTTCATGCTTATTACCGCAGCAGTTGGTATTAGAGCGAGGGCACCTTTAGCTACGTTTTGAAAAACATGCATAAAAAGGTCTTAATATTGATATAATAAAAATTCACGTCAAACTTTCCTGCAAAATAAAAGAAAACGAGAAAGTAGACAAATATCTCTCTAAATCAGGTTTAAGTAAAAGCAAACCGTGTTTTTAGACTTGCAAAGGGCACTAAAATATTTAAACCCTAAAACCACCTTTGTTAGTACTAAAATAATCAATATAACATACTATTGCCATGCTCACTTATCTCCGAAAATGCAAATCTCATTCTCAACCTCACTATTGTTCATCTAATCTTGTGTTCAGTTGATAAAAACCACTATAAAAGCCTTCGTTTGAAACCAATACAAATGTCCTAGAACTCCACCAAGTTCTGGTGGATTCTACGTCTGAAATGGACACAAAAGCCTCCCCTATTTGTATCCATGAAACAATCTGTTTTGGCATTGAAGACGACCCTATTTGATCTGAAGCTCACACTCAAAGACCTGTTCACAGTTCAACTCAGTGTGCTGTTCCACAAACCACCACATCAACCTATGCCCTTGGCTAAATTATTTTAGGCCTACACCTCAGTCTGATTCAGGGACAGTAACAGTCATCTCCATTGTCCGAAACAGCCCAAATCCTTTTTTTTTTTCTTCTGCCAAAATCATTCTTCTACACAAATCATAGCCTAACATCCTCAAATTTATCTCAAACCGTCAAAACCTAAGTCCTGCTACTACCAGATCTTTCATACAGGTAGGACTACACCCGTATCGCCGATACATACAGTTGATTTTGAAAATCTAAAATCAAAGTGTCATGTGTCATTCTTGATTCACAACTAGCCCAATATGCACCAGCTGAATTGGTATTAATTAGCTTCTGAGAAATTGATACTCATCTGACTGATATGGGGCGAATATGGGCCAACAACAACTCGTCTTCAAACAATTTCCTGTATATTAAAGGGTTTGCAACTTGGGTTGAGACAAACTCAAACTCTTAGGCCTATCCAAGAGAATTAGAATTCTATTAGGTTTTCCAAATACTAAAGGGCAACCAGCAAATGCGAAGATATAGATTTACGAAGAATTTCAAAGCCCAAAAGTGACATTTCATAAAGCAACATGACTTTTAGAATTCTATTATGAAATTCTAAATGCTCTGTGGACAAAACCTGACATTGCTATAAAAAATAACAACTGACATTGCAGTAAAAAGTTTCTAAGACGTGAAACTTTCTATCAGGAATTTCTCCAAACAAATAGGCCCTTGAAGATAGTTAGTCAATATGTGTTGGGCTTGTTTGTGTTTGGGCTGGACTCAGAGCCTTCATTTTGAAACACTCATGAAATTTGGGTCATGTTTGGGCATCGGTTGGGTTCATCATGACTTTAATTAACAGATTTTTACTTATTATAAACTCATAGTATATGCATGACTTGTATACATTTAAAAAAAAAAAAAAATTCTATACACTCCTAAAAATAAACAAAATCCAAAAAATATGTGCAACTCAACCAATCCAAGAGAGAGCCCACGTACACACGGGAAAGTAGTCCACTCAAGTGGGAAGGAGGCCCGTACAAGCATAAAATCAAGCCCAAACAAATGGGAAAGGATACCGCACGAACTTATCAATGATAGCTATTTCTATCTGCTGCAGGAAAAAGAGAGTGGTAATTACTGTAGCAATAAGAGGCTGCTGAACACAGGAGTAGGGAGGACATGGTGGTGGGTCCATCTAAGACACTGTGCTTATCTTAGATCTTGAAAAGCAAACGTATCTGAACGGATATATACAAAACACTACTGTAAACTATATATTTTTTTAGTACTCTTTATTGTTTGTATCTTGTGTTTGTGTCACCCAAATATTCAACAAGTGGATGAGAACTTCCATGGGTAAAAGTGATAGTGATAGTGATAGAGAAGATGTGTCTCTCCACTTGATGTTTCAGATCTCCACTATACTAAATATGTGCTGGGGCACATCATAATTTTCCTCCTTGTAAATATGGTTGTATGAGTTTTTGCTGCATAAAAGCCAACAAGGACCATGAGAGAGAGGCTCTTGTCAGAGCTGCTTTAGTTGAAAGAGATACAGCAGTGGATGCACTTTGAGGTTGGTGGAGGAGATGTCAATAAGATGCCATAATAACAATATAAATTCAAACATGTGTCCAAAGATTTGCAGCCTTTGACATGTAGTGAGAAAAACAGTGTTTATCATAAGAATTGACAGAAATCACATTATTTGAATCTTTTGATATTTGCTAAAGTTCAATAGTTCTAAAGCCATTTGATACTATGGGTTTTCAATTCCATAGTGAATATCAATTAGTAAGTTAGATGAGATCGTTTATGGTCAAGTCTTTAATATAGTTTAAAAGGCAATAGTATTTTAAATTTCTGAGCTAATACTGATCGAATACCAGATGGACAAAGAAAGCATAATTGATTTGTGAGTGTTAAGTTGGAATGCTAATTCATTTACAAAGTTGGATTGGTACTTTTCAGATCCAATGAATCTATAATGACCAATGGTTAGAAACCCCTTGATCTCTATTCCAAGGGCGAGATAAATTCATACGTACAAGGTGCAAATTTGGTTGGTTAGTCATGCATGTGTGATCTTTACAATGAATAGGGAATCATAATGACACAGAAGCAGAAGACCCAAATCTCATGGATCCTGTGGTTGATTCAGCCCAGATTTATTTGGACAAATTTGATCGATCCAATGGCAGTTTGATCCACTTAATTCGTAGCCCAGTCACAAGGGGTCAAAATCTAAACTTAATTAGGCCTAAATTGAGTGCCTAAGTGGGTCAACCCATGGGTACACTGTTGAGGTCAATGTCCACCCTCGCTCCTGAGCAGTCATAATCGTGGTCGAGCTCTTGCCCTCACCATAAAACTATTATTGTACTGTTTCCTATTACCAGTTGGTTTTGGGATAAGTGGTAGCTCAATGAGGTGTAAGATCCTACAAATGGTATCAGAGCCTGGTTGGTCGAGTGTTCGAGTCACATACATTTTGCGAGTTCGCAGCAGGAGTCGGATGGGGTGTGCCGTTGAGGGCCCTCAACCATAAAACTATTATTGTGCCGTTTCCTATCACCAATTGGTTTTGGGATAAATGGTAAATGAAAATTGTACTGAACAAAGTGGAACCAAGTCCAAGTATTCTGAGCATAAATACAATTCAACCAAACATCCACTTTCATAAAAGATATAACTATTTACACACAGAGAATGTGAAATCATGAAACCAAGTAATCTAGATTAGAGGGTTGGATGGATAACTGAGCTTTCGGGTTAGGAACTCACATAGTGATTAGAGAAGGATGAGCTTAAAAGGCCTTCCCACGATCTCCTACAAAGCTATGAGCTTTAGCTTGTTAAAATAAGGTTTATAAGGGATTTTCTTGGGTGAGTTTTTATAAGTCTTCATTTTTCTTTTTCTCTTGTTAACTACCTCCTTTTTCTTATTGAATTATTAATTCAATTTGCAACTTTTTTTTAATAATTCTTTCATCTTGTTAGTATACGGAGGTAGATTCTGAATAATCTTCTTCTTTTAATTTAAATGCTTTAACTTTGATAATGCATTTAAGAGTCCACATTATTTAAGTATGTCACTTAAAATATAGTTTACCTTTGTCAAGGTCCCTGAAGGGTGTAGGTTGGAAGTTATTCTTTAATCTGCATTCAAACTTTAAATGCCCCTTTTTATTACAAGTATGACATATAATATTAGGTTTGGAGGATTGATCTTGGGAATTTGATGACTCACCTTTCACAAAAGTACGTCGTAAAAGAGTTAGGGCCATACTTTTAATATCTCCTTGAGACTTACTTAATTGAAATAGTTTTTCATATTTTTCTTCTCCATGGGTAAATTTCCGCTCAATATCCTCATTAGTTTTCTTAAGTTGAACAATTTGATTGTTTAGGGAAATCTTTTCAGATTTTACTATTTCAAGATGTTTTTCCATTCCCTTAAAGTTCATTAAGCTTTTGCTTCAGCAATTTTTAAATCATTTTGGACTTTTTCAATCTCAATTGCTAAAGATCGTTTTTTTTTTTTTTTTTTTTTTTTTTCTGTTAAATTAGTTTCAACTTTAGTATTGAATTTATTCTTTGTTACCTTTAAATGACTTACCTCTTTTACTAGTTTATAACTTTTCTCAAAGAGAGAGGAACACGCACCCAGAACACGTCCAAGGGGATTGTGTAGAGGGGGATAGCACTGAAAAACTCAGGATCTTCTCAACCTAAGGTAAGAACCACAATAGATGAGGTCAACATGATATCCCAAGGAGTCCTAAGACCAGTATATGAAAATCTCTCAAGGGAAGAAGGCAACACACTAAGTGAAGATCATAAGTTTAATTCTCTCTCTATCTTTCTCTAGAGGAGAGAGTGTATAATAAATTTCTTTATAACAATGACAATGATGTGTTATACGGTTTGTACACGGTGAGAATATTATATGACTTGGCAATGGCTGATGGGCCGCTCGCAAATAAAAAACTTGGTCTTTAAGAAATTTGAATCCATGAGATGAAAGGCCTTTGGTCGAAACCTCCGTAATTTGGTCATTGGAGTGCACATAATTGATTGCAAGATCACTTGTAACCACCTTTTCATGAATGTAATTATTGTCATCTAGGGCCAAGCAAAAGAGCTCAATCACACACAAGAACACAAGAGATTTACGTAGTTCAATTCGACTTTTGGCCTACGTCCACAGGGAAGATGGAGAAATTTACTATGCAATAAGAAGTGAGGTACATCATAGAGACTCTGAGTCTCTATTTATAATATCAGTTCCAAAACCCTGTTACACCCAAACACTACTTCTAATCACAGTACAACTTGGCTAATCCAGGGGCCCGATTAACCAAGACTTATTAACTTCTATTAAGCCATACAAATTAACAGTAATGACAGTCAATTTCTGTCTGCTTGGCGGGAGCATGGAATACTAGATTTGAAGCAAGCAAAATGAGACTAATCTTATCAAACCCAGACGAGTGGAATATGTTGCAAGAAAATGCAAAGATTACGTAGTAGCATGCGAAGCCATAAAATCTTTGTAGCAGCGATTGCTTGACAATGATATTCTACTTCAGTTGAAGAGCGGGCCACTATGGGCTGCTTCTTGGCACACCAAGATATTGGATGAGGGCCAAAATAAACAAAATGCTCATTTATAGATCTTCGATCATCTGGATTACTTGCCCAATTTGCATCGCATCAAGTTGTGAGACGAAGCAGGCAAGTCGAAGGCGAAGTCCAAATGTGATTGTGCCTTTCAGAAATCACATGCATGATGCGTTTGATTGCAACTAGATGAGAGGTAATTGGTGCATGCATATATTGGAAAACTTATAGTTGACAGAAAAAAAAAAAAAAAACAATAGCTGGCTTGGTGAGTGTGAGATATTGAGATATTGAAGGCCACCAAGGATGCTACAATATTCTTAGAGGTCATCCAAAGGATCTCCAAAGGTGTCGCTTAACTTGGCATGAGACACAGCTGGTGAAGATATAAGTTTGGCTCCAGTCAATTTGGCCAAAAGAGTTGTGTTACTTTAACCTCAATGCCTAAAATATAATTGATGGGCCCAAGACCCTTCATGGAGAATTGTCGACATGAGCTGATGAATCAATTGCCTAAAATATATAGGAGTTCTTGTCGGTAAGAATTATGTCATCCACATAAATGAAGAGATAAGTAAAAGTTCCTTTATCTTGACGAATGAATAAAGATGTATCTGCGGCATTCGAGCCAATGAAGTCCAACTCAAGTAGTTTGGAGGTGAAATTTTCAAACCAGCCACGTGAGGCCTGTCAAAGGCCATAAAATGGGCTTGTGCATGCGACAAACACAATTAGTTCCATAGCTAGGAGGTTGTCCATATAAACTACTTCATAAATATCTCCATGCAAATATGCACTTTCAACATCTAACTATTGAATTGGCCAATTATAATAAAGGGCAATTGATATAACCACATGTACGTGTTGTTACTTATTTGACCACGGGGCTCATGAAAGTCTCAAAAAATAAAAATCAATGCCAGGTTGTTGATGAAGGCTTTGTGATTGCGGCACCAAGTGCAAAGCTTCGATGGTGAGACCAGGTCGATCCACAAGAAACTTTAGAAATAAGGCTTTCCAACTTTATCACCTGCCCTAAATAAAATCTAATTTTAGCCTAAAATCTAGAAAAGTACATTCATCATTCCTCCTTTAAATTAAAATTACATACATTTCCAAAAATAAAATTTTTAAAATCTAAAAACCTAATCTAAAATGAATCACAAGTTGCTACAAAAGAACACACAAATTAGAACATCAAATTCGAAACAAAACCAAAATAAAACTTACCAAAAATAAAAATAAGAGGCTAAATTTAAAAAAAAAAATAAAAAACCTAAGTTAGAAACCAAATCAATCAAAACATGCTCAAAAAAGATTAGTAACAAATCAAAACACTCAAAAAGAGAACAACCTACTTTCCAAAATTAGCATAAAAATCTTACAAAATTAGTTTCCTAAATTAGAAACTAGGTTAGTCAATTAGGGTTGATATATTTCCTAATTAAGTTAGTGAATTGAGTTAATCAACTACCTAAAGTTAAGGACTTTCCAAATAAATAAAGATTTTCAAATCATAACAAATTTAGAAAGCATTAAGTCAATCATACCTTATGTTAGAATTCCCAAATCTTAAGAAACTTCCTAAGTTAAAATTTTCAATTAATAAAAATTAGAAAGATCTTTTATTTCTGGAAATTATCTAAATAATCTAAAGCACAAAATTAGAAACTAATCCTAAAGTCAGAGAGTTAATAATGCAATGTATGCCATGAGATGTTAGAAAATTCTAAGTCTAGAAAACTAGTATGCATGGCTGTTTTTATACATGATTTTTTCTAATTTAATGCAATCTAAAACTAAGTTTAATGGCTGGATTTTGAACTACAATTATACATGAATCAAGTAAAAAAATTGGAAGTAGAAAACGATTAAAACGAATGAGATATGAGTGTATGAACATGATCTAAAAAAAAAAAACTGTGCAGAAAGTTTACACACAAGTGGGTCCGACCAGCCGTTTGAGCCACTGGTTTACCATCTTTCCAAAATTATTTTTTCTTGAAATTTTGGGGTTTGAAAATACACTAATCAAACTTTAACTTCCCCAAATTTCATCTAAAAATAATGTATTTTGATCAGGTTTTCAATCGCAGACTTTTTACACAAAATCTGTCCTGAAATTCCTTCAACAATGTGCTGAATTGTGCACTTTATATTGGGATCCGAATTTCCAAAAATTATTTGGCCAAGATTATTGACTCAAATCTTTGATTTTTCTTGCTTATTCAATTTAAAACTCCGATTCTAGCAACTTAAACATATCTAAACTCCACCAATATGAATATGCATGCAATGCTAATTAGTTCCAACCATAAACTATGCATAAAATTTACATAAATATATAAGAGGCATAAGAAGAAAAGAAAACAACAAGTGCTTGAATTTAAATGTGTAGTGTAAAATAAAATAAATGTTTGGATTGCATAAAATTAAATGTGTGGCATTAGCAAGAAATTAAATGTGTGAATTTTTCAAACAAAAGTAAATGTGTGGGAATTGAAATAAATGTGTGATAAGTGCGCTCTTTTTTTTTTTCTCAAATCGGGTTCATAATTAATTATTTCATGCCCTTAAGATTTTAGGTTGACAATCCAAGAACAACAACAAGGAAAACACAATTCAAGCATTAATCACCTAAGAAAAAAAGAATAATTAAGAAAATCACACTTTTACTAATATACAATGTTTTTACATAAAAGATGGAGAAAAAAAAAAAAAAAAAAACCAACTGCATACTAGGATGAAAGGAACCTCTTAGTTTTGTTTTTGCTAAATGGTAAATTTGTATTAAAGGAAAGAAAAGGGGCAAAGCCCCAGGAGAAAGGGAAGAAAGAATACATCCAATGAAAGGAAACAGAAAGGCCTGCCCAAAATACAAGGGAGGCTAAGACCAAATAAAAACAGGAGAAACAGAATCTGAAGAACATGAACAGAAGCTAAAACCCACAGAGCCTCTAATACCAATAATCAGAAACTTCTCCCTAACCAAAATGCAAACTGCAGAGAGAGCCCTGCCAAGCCGCTCAAACTCTAAGAGTAAACCAGCCGATTCCTTAGCTCACTAAGCTCAGCTCCTAGATAAAAGGCAGAGAATAACAAGGAGCAGAGAAAGAAGACTGCAACCTCAGAACGAGCTACCACTCCAAAACAAAAGGGGACTTCACTTTCACCCACGCAGGTCCAAATGAGCTTCGCTGGGCCTACTCAGGGGCTGTAGGAAGAGAAGAAATCCAGACCATAAGGAAGGAAAAAGAAAGCTGAAAGTCTTTCTGCTCAGTGAAGGAAGAGAAAAGCTTAGCAGATATGAAAGGCCTCTGCTGAGCACTACTCAAGAATGGCAGCTACAGGCTCTGAGAAGGCTGAATCTCCCGGACAGACAAAGGCTGATCTCTCCAAACATAGCCCAACTGAAGAAGAAGAGAGAGCTGAGAGAACGGGGACTTCAACCAGAGGAAGCTCCAGCCAGCAAAGGAAAACCAAGGAAGGCACTCAGCTCCAAACATACATTTCCTACAGATCCAAGACCAAGGCCCTGCACAAAGAATCTGAAGGCAGGGAAGAGAAGGAGCTTCCAGACAAACTAAAAACTCTTCACTTCCAAGCTGAACACATCTAGAAGACCCACCAGAAGCTGACGGACTAAATTGATTGAAGGACTGAATGCTGGGAAGATAGGGAGCCTCCTGATCATCTGGATACTCAGAACAACCTGCCTGACTCCTAGCTTCCTAGGAACTCGAAGAATGGAAAGAGATGGGAGCTTCTCTCCCTCGAAGAGCTTCCAGAATAGGATGGGAGTTTCCAAGAGAAGGATTGAACATACCTTTACTGCTATCTAAGAAGAGCATCTTGGCTGACTGTAAGGTAGGAGTCTTATTGCTGTGTTTTGCTTCATTCCGGAGGAACCATAAAGAGTAAATAGCTTGGAAGAATATTGCTGCTGCAAAAATCCTACCTGGGCCAACAGTTCCCTGGGATAAAGCAGACCAGATAGAAGATGCAAAGAGGTGGGTGCCTGGGTGACTGCCCATGAGACTAAGAAGCCACTTCTAGAGACTAATTGCTAGGGGGCAAGAGAAGAAAAGGTGAAGGTCTGATTCTCCTTCTCTAAGAAACCTCTTAGTTGAAGCTTCAAGTTGGGATAAGCCTTCTTGAAGAGAAATGAGTTATGGTAGAGAAAGGAGATGGGTAGAATGGTGGAGGAAATACACTAGTGAGGGGTTTTTTTTTTTCTTTCATAAAAGGGAGTGGACGTCCAAGGCTTTTTTAAATAGGGTATGAGCTACCCTATTCTTTCTCCCTAGTCCATTCCTTGTTGTAAGAATCTTCTTCACTTAGTAAATCTTCTCCTTTCTTTTCTCCATTTTATCTTCATGCACTTGTCATATTTCATTCTTTAGCAAATCTTCCTTTAACTTGACATTTATGAGAAATATATGAGGTGGTAAACTCTAAGTTGGAATCAAGAGAAAGTTAAATGCCCAATAAGTATAGATTCTTTCCACTTTTGTCTCTTTGGAAATCTTCTTTCTTAATTTGACCCTTCGTGAATTTTCTTTGATTATCTTGAATTATCTTCAAAAATGAACTTGGGATTTTGTGCAAAGAAAGTGGACTCCCCTCTTAGACACCCCACATGTGTGACCTACATATGTGCATGTGTGGGACCCTTTTTCTCATTTCATGCAAGTCAAAAAAATATGAATTTTATATGAAAAGACAAATTTACCCTTAATTTATGAATGCATGACTATGGGCCCATCTTTCATGAAAAGATTAATGAAAACACATTTGAAAAATAAAATTAAGAAAATGGCAGGTTTCACGATTTGATGCAAAAAAAAATGCTAGTTTTTGAGAAAATTATGCATGAATGCACTATATGGATAAAAAAATGCATAAAATCATTATATGATACTAAATGAAGCTCTTTCGGCTTGATAAGTCCTTAAACTTACCAACAATAGCCACAAAATGTGCATTTTTAAGGATTTATCACTTTGTATCATTGAATAGAACCATCCAAGTTCATTTTGATGCGGTACGCTGACACAACCCGAACCTGAAATTCAGACTAATCCGAGTTAATGCCAAGTCGATCGAGTCGCATACTTACTCCCGTGAACTTTAATCACATAAAAATTCACAAGGGATATCATTTACACATTATGCGGAATATAAACAAATATACATTACTTATGTATAAAAAAAAATTCATTCACATTATGTACAAAACTAATAACTTGCATATTTATATACAATGCAAGGATCAAAAGTGTGAAACGTTTCAAAATCACTTTCTACAAGTTTTCATTTCCATTTACTGTTTCATCCTTTAAAAGTCACATCAATTGTTATTGCCTCATTTCCACTCTACTAATTCTCATGGAGGAACCGGAGTGGTCTCCTCCGCTGGTGCTGTGGCCTCTGAAGGACCGGCATGGGTAGCTGTGCCTGTAATGCCATCAATAACACTATGAATTTTGACAGTTCAGTAATATATAAACAGATACATGATTGAACATGCTAATTACACATTTAATTCATCTAACTTTTTGTTAGACTAATACAAATATAAATTCAAACCAATAAGAGTCTTCAACAATTGGCAGAACTACAATAGCATTTCATTTCAATTTCCATCTTCTGAAAAGGAAGGATTGCCATCTTCCATACGGAAGGATTCATATATTGTGGGATTTATCAGTGTCCGGGCTAAGGACATCTGACATCACCACGGAGTTCCGAAACACTCCCAAATAATCTGCTGCAGTAGTATTAGCTCCAATGAGCTAAGAAATCTCTATGTAGTGCCAGACTCGAAAATTACATAGTTTAACATTTCATTCTATTCAATGACAATGAACGGATACAACACGATATACAATTTCAATCAAAAAGCACCAACCAGTTAGATGAAATCTGTAGTTATTTAATGTACATGTATGTTATTCTCGATGAGCGTCACAATTATGTATATTTTGTACATTAAAATCCCTTTATTAACACCTATGGAGGTAAAACAGTGTCAATAGCCTTGACTTAATCAATAGACTCATTTCTTATAAAACAGGAATTAAACATGTTCTATCAGTGCTGATTAATCCACAATTCGATTTAGTTCCCAATCTAGGAATACAATTCCAAGAAAACCCAAGTATCCTTTAAGCATAATTGATTGACCATTTGGCCAAACAATTTCTATCATTAATCAACTAAGTACAATTCATTTACCGATTATAATCACTAAATCTTCTTAATTAAAAGAAGAAAATCGAATCTCAAATGATAAAACAACCTAAAACATTGGCTTCAGTTCCGCTCGAGCGGACTCTGATTCGCTTGAGCAGATAGCTCACAGAACGTTGGTCGCTCAAGCGACCAACATCACTAATAAGCGGATGCTTATAGAACATGGTTCGCATGAGCGGACATATGCTTGCTTGAGCGGACACTTCAAGATTCCAGTTCCGGAATTCTGAACAATTTTCTTTCTTCCATCCAAATCATCCATAACCTGTAAAAGAATTGTAGAACCTCTTGTTCCTCCTCAATAATCATCCCATATACCTCAAAACCACACTTCTATTCCAATAAAATAGCATCCAATCTATTAATCAACCTATATAGAACAATAAGTATGACATTCAATCACATTCAATTCCTAATAAACAAGGCTAAGATTATAATTGCCACAAAACCAAAAAAAAATCACATAAGCTAGCATTTCATCATCAATAATCTATTTATACTTGCCTTAATTTCGAATTCAAGACAAAAACCCCTTTGTTATCTTGAGTTTTGGGATCAAAACCTTTATTTGGAATTCTCTGTATAACCTAACATCAAGGAAATCCCCAAAAAGAATCTTTTATGATCTATCCATAACAAATAACAGCTTTAATCATACATGAGCACTTGAAAATCTAACAAGAACCTCCACTACTTACTTGAAATCTTAAATAAGAAAATCTGAGCTTTCTTTCTCAACTTACACTTCAATAAAGGAAAAATGACGATGGAAAAGATGATGGGAAAGATGAAGTCATGAATTTCCTTTTTCTTAATTCACTTGAAAGCCTTCTACCTTGCACAACTTGATGAAAATGAAAGAAAACAGAAAACCCAAGACTGAAGTTAGCTACTGTTGCTGGACAATTCGTATGAATGAACATTTGATTCATTCTAAAACCTTATAACCCAATTTTTGTATATAAGCCCTTTCTCCTTTGTCTTATTTCTAGTTTGAGTCAATTCAAGACTCACTCGATTCATTTGAGGTCAAATGAAAACATATGTATTATGAAACTTATTGTTCTCGTCGAGATACACATGTTGACATCAAGTTTTACCGTATCCGACGAAATACACACAAATCTGCATTTACAGAAAAGTCCTTAACTTCACTAATTTGGGTCTAAATTCAACTTTCTTAAACCAATCTCTTTCAAACTCATTCCATCAAACTTAATTCATTTATTTGAGACTAATTTGATCCATTTTACTTATTAATCACATTTATCTTGATTAATCACACTTAATTTGTTCTAATCCAATTACTTAGAGTTAATCTTGATTAACTCGAAATGGGGTGTAACATTTTTCTAAACTTTTAGAATTATTCGGTCCTCCAAATGAAACATAAACAAAACGAAACATAATAAACAAAATACAGCAAACAATTTACCTGAACGAATAACTCTGGATATTTTTTGAGCCATTTGTTCTTCCAATTCCCATGTGGCTTCATTGGGTTCATGATGAGCCCAAAGGACTTTAACCCATTTGATTGTCCTCATGTGAAGAACTAGCTCCTTGGTATCAATAATTTGAACTGGCTCCTCAACATATGTGGTATTCGGTTGAACTTGAATTTCATCATAGTTGATGATATGTGTAGGATCCACCACATACTTTCGAAGCATCGACACATGAAATACATTATGGATACCGGAGAGTTGCAATGGGATATCCAAACGATAAGACATATCTCTGATTCTGCTCTTTATCTTGAAAGGTCCGATATATCTTGGTGAAAGCTTTTCTTTCTACCCAAATCGAATTGTACCTTTCATTGGAAAAGTTTTCAAAAAAATGCAAATTGGAGGACTACGCCGACGATTATCAATAGCAAATTGGAGGACTACGCCGACAATCATCAATAGCAAATTCCAAATCACGCCGACGATTATTAGTATAACTCTTGTGCCTTGATCGGGCTACTCTCAATTTGTTTTGTACTTTCTGCACTCCCTCAGTTGTTTCTGCAATGATAGTAGGACCATGGAAACTTCATGTTTCAACTTTTTCCCAGCTAACTAGAGTCCTACATCTTCGACAATATAATGGTTCAAATGGTGTCATTTCAATGCTGGAGTGATAACTGTTGTTGTATGCAAATTCACACAACGCAAGATGCTCATCCCAATCATTACCAAAATCCATAACATTGGCACGAAGCAAATCCTCCAAAGTCTGAATTGTCCATTCAGACTGCCCATCTGTCTGTGGATGATACGCAGTACTAAATCGAAGTCTAGTACCCATGGAATTCTGAAATGACTGCCAAAACATAGAAACAAACCGACTGTCTCGATCTAATACAATCGAAACCGGTGTTCCATGTAATCTAATCACTTCTCTCACAAACAACTTGGACATTTCATTAAATCTCATATCCTTTCTAAATGGAAGAAAATGTGCTAACTTTGTAAGACGATTCACAATTACCCATACGGTATCATGTTGTCTCCTGGTCATTGGCAAACCAGATACAAAGTCCATAGTCCAGTGTTCCATCTTCCATCTAAGAATATGTAAAGGATGAAGTAATCCAGGCGGCTTTCGGTGCTCAAACTTTACACGTTGACAGGTCAAGCATGAAGATACATATCCTGCTATCTCCCGCTTCATATTATTCCACCAAAATCTGTCCTTGAGATTCCTATACATTTTTGTACTTCCTGGATGCATAGAATATCGGGTGTGATGAGCTTCAAACATCACTACCTGTTTCAAATCTTCTTGTGCTGGTATACACAATCTGTCTTTAAAGTAGAGAACTCCCACCACCAACACAAAATCTAGTCTAACTGCAATGTTATCCCTGATTTTCACCAATTCAGGATCTTCAAAATGTCTTTCTTTGATTTTTTTTAATAAGAAGTGGCTCAAATATAGACATTGCTGCGATGAGAACTCTATTATACACTACTTCAATGGACACATCCAAATCTCTGAATTCTTTAATCAAATACTATCCACTTACCAACGATGCCAAGTTAGCAGATTTACGACTTAAAGCATCAGCTACTACATTACCTTTTCCAGGTAGATAGGTGAATGGAAAATCATAATCTTTAATTAGCTCTAACCAACAGCGTTGTCTCAGATTAATGTCCTTTTGAGTAAACAAATATTGAAGACTTTTGTGATCACAATGGACTTCGAAAGTCTCTCCATATAGATAATGCATCCATTGTTTCAAAGCAAATACAACTGCTGCAAGTTCTAAATCATGAGTAGCATAATTCTTCTCATGTTCTCTTAACTGACGCGAACCATAGGCAATTATCTTGCCATTTTGCATCAGCAAACATCCCAATCCTATACCAGAAGCATCAGAATAGTTCTCAAATCCTCCTCTGCCATTAGGCAATGATAAGATTGGGGCTAAGACTAATCTTTGTTTCAATATTTGAAAACTAGACTCACATTCATCATCCCATACAAATATTGGAATGTTCTTCCGAGTAAGTTTTGTCAACGGAGTTGCAATTTTAGAAAAGTCTTTCACAAATCTTCCGTAATATCCAACCAATCTTAAGAAGCTCCGAACTTCTGAAACATTTTTCGAACTGTGCCAATTAGTAATGGCTTCAATTTTAGCTGGATCCAATGCTAAACCTTTACTAGTAATTATACGACCTAAAAATGCCACCTGTTGCAACCAGATCACACTTCTCTAATTTTGCAAACAATTGATTGTCTCTCAATAATTGCAATACTGTTCCTAGATGGTGTGCATGTTCTTGCTCTGTCTTTGAATATACCAGGATGTCATCAATGAAGATTACAACAAACTGGTATAAATATGTAGCAAAAATTCTATTCATCAGAGCCATAAAAATTGCAGGTGCATTTGTTAATCTAAAAGGCATAACCAAAAATTCATAATGCCCATATCAGGTCCTGAATGCTGTTTTCTGCACATCTTGATCTCTAACACGAATCTGGTGATATCCAGATCGGAGATCAATTTTAGAAAAATACGCTGCACCTTCTAGTTGATCAAATAACTCATCAATCCTAGACAAAGGATATTTATTTTTAATTGTTACCTGATTTAGTTGCCTATAATCAATACACATACATAGGGTGCCATCTTTCTTCTTCACAAACAATACAAGTGCTCCCCAAGGTGAGACACTGGGTTTAATAAAACCTTTGTCGAGCAAATCCTGTACTTGCTTCTTTAACTCATGTAATTTTGATGGTGCCATCCTATATGGTGCTCGAGATATAGATGCGGTACCCGGTACAAGCTCTATAGTAAAGTCTACTTCTCTTGCTGGAGGCAGACCTGACACTTCTTTTGGAAACACATCTGAAAATTCATAGACTACAGTAATATTCTCTAATTCTTTCTTTGGCTTCTTCTCGGTGATGAATGCGATATAGCCTTCACAACCACTTCGCATCATACGTTCAACCTTTAGTGCTGAAATAAGCCTTGTATCAAACTCTCTCTGGGTTCCTTCAAACAAAACACTAGCATTGGCTTCATTTATTTTAAAAGTAATGACTCTGCGGAAACAGTCCAGACAGGCTCTGTACTTCGCAAGCCAATCCATGCCAAAAATTACATCAAAATCATTCATAGCCAACACTACCAGATCTGCTGGCATTAACACCTCTCCAATTTTAACACTACATTGGGGTACATATAATTCACACACAACTTTTCTTCCCAATGGAGTAGTCACAGTAAAATCATATGATAACTGTCTAATTTGCTTTTGCATATCACAAACAAATAAAGGTACAACAAATGAATGAGTAGATCCAAGGTCAAATAACGCAACCGCTGATCTATTATCAACATAAATTATATCGTCCACCACATTAGTTGTAGCTTCAGCTTGTTCCCTATTCGCAGCAAATCAAAGTCCGCTCGAGCGGACCTGAACCAGAGGCCTATTCTGTTGCTGCTGCTGTCGTGGTTGTTGCTGTCTCTGACGTTGTTGCCATTGGCGCTGCTGTGGAGGAGTAAGAATTGTTACCTGTCCCCGAGGAGGCTGTTGCTGTGGAGCTAGGTTATCTCTTCTAACTCTGGGACATTGAGCTATTTTATGTTCCATTGAACCACAAGCCAAACATGCCGTAGTGTTTCTCCAACAAGCTTCTGTCTTGCGCGCTTTTCCACACGTCTCACAAACTGGTTTAATTTCAGCTCTTGTAACGAATTTCTGTTTCTTATTCTTGAATGTGCCTCCTTTCTTAAACCAAGAACTGCCACTCCTCTTAGGACCAGCACTTGTTTCAATTTCTTCTCTATGAACTTCTTCAGCAATGTACGACTATCTACTGCATCATCAAAATGTACTGCCTTTTGACCTGCCAAGACCACCTTCTTGTAGGCTGTGTTCAAACCATTAATGAAACTCTTTATCTTATTTTCTTCTGTATTTGTTAAGTCCTTGGCATACTTTGACAGCTTTATGAACGTATGTACATATACCATCATAGTCATCTTCTCTTGTTTTAAATTCAAGAATTCTGACTGTTTCTTTTGTTTCACATGCTCTAGGAAGAAGTTTCTTTCAAACTACTTTCTGAATCTCTCCCATATAGTGGCTACAGGTGTTTCAATTATTGCATTTTTCACACATTTCCACCAATCTTTAGCTACGTTATGTAGCATAGAAGAGGCAAGCAATACTCGTTGTTTTGGAGTACACACAATGGTATCAAACACATCTTCAATGTGTTGTATCCACGCATCTGCTACCAATGCATCTTCCTTACCATGAAACTCAGTGGCTCATCTCTTCTTAAATTGTTCATAAAGAACATTAGGATTTTTTTCTTTAGACTGCACTACCACCTGAGTACCAACATTAGGTGCTGATTGAACTGGTGGCACTTGTGGAGCATGCATCTGAGTTTGCATATGAGCCTGCACTTGTAGCATGGCATTGATTCAAGCTTTCATATTCAATTGTGCTTCATGGCTTTTAGCCATCTGCTCTAAGACAGCAGTGAATTTAGCATCACTATTTGGAGTAGGAGGTGTGGGTGTAGGACCTTTATTCCCACTAAGCACAAAGTTTGGGTTATCATTCTCATTTCCTTCGCTTCCTGATCCAGATGCCATTTTTGAAAATAATACAAGAAGATAAATGTCACATATAGTGAAAGCAATAAATAACAAATCCAAAAGTAGAATTTGATTCGTAATTCAACGTTTCCTCACCGTGTTCTTACACTTTCTAAGGATTTTTTAAATTTCTTTCTAACTCTTTTACTTCGCTCTGATATTATACAATAAGTATGACACGACCCAAACCCGAGATTCAGACTAATCCGAGTTAACCCCAAGTCGAGTCGCATACTTACTCCCGTGAACTTTAATCACATAAAAAATCACAAGGGATATCATTTACACATTATGCGGAATATAAATAAATATAAATTATTTATTATAAAACAAAAATTCATTCACATTATGTACAAAACTAATCACTTGCATATTTATATACAATGCAAGGATCAAAAGTGTGAAACGTTTCAAAATCTCTTTCTACAAGTTTTCATTTCCATTTACTGTTTCATCCTTCAAAAGTCACATCAATTGTTATTGCCTCATTTTCACTCTACTAATCCTCATGGAGGAACCAGAGTGGTCTCTTCCGTTGGCGCTGTGGCCTCTGAAGGACCGTCATGGGCAGCTATGCATATAATGCCATCAATAACATTATGAATTTGACAATTCAGTAATGTATAAACAAATATATGATTGAACACGCTAATTACACATTAATTCATCTAACTTTTTGTTAGACTAATACAAATACAAATTCAAATCAATAAGAGTCTTCAACAATTGGCAGAATTACAATAGCATTTCATTTCAATTTCCATCTTCCTAAAAAGGAAGGATTGCCATCTTCTATACGGAAGGATTCATATATTGTGCGATTTATTAGTGCTTAGGCCAGGGACATCTGACATCATCATGGAGTTCCAGAACACTCCCAAATAATTTGTTGCAGCAGTATTAGCTTCAATGAGCTAAGAAATCACTATGTAGTGCCAGACTCAAAAATTACATAGTTTAACATTTCATTCTATTCAATGACAATGAATGGATACAACATGATATAAAATTTCAATTAAATAGTACCAACCAGTTAGATGAAATCTTTAGTTATTTAATGTACATGTATGTTATTCTCAATGAGCATCACAATTATGTATATTTTGTACATTAAAATCCCTTTATTAACACCTATGGAGGTAAAACAGTGTCAATAGCCTTGACTTAATCAATAGACTCATTTCTTATAAAACAGGAATTAAACATGTTCTATCAGTGCTGATTAATCCACAATTCGATTTAGTTCCCAATCTAGGAATACAATTCCAAGAAAACCCAAGTATCCTTTAAGCATAATTGATTGACCATTTGGCCAAACAATTTCTATCATTAATCAACTAAGTACAATTCATTTACCGATTATATTAAATCTTCTTAATTAAAAGAAGAAAATCGAGTCTCAAATGATAAAACAACCTAAAACATTGGCTTCAGGTCCGCTCGAGCGGACTCTGGTTCGCTCGAGCGGATGGCTCACAGAACGTTGGTCGCTCAAGCGACCAACATCACTAATAAATCTGAGAGACAACAATCAGGTGTGCTCGAGCGGATGTTCACGCACTTGAGCGGATGCTTACAGAACATGGTTCGCACGAGCGGACATATGCTCGCTCGAGCGGACACTTCAGGACTCCAGTTCTGGAATTCTGAACAATTTTCCTTCTTCCATCCAAATCATCCATAACTTGTAAAAGAATTGTAGAACCTCCTGTTCCTCCTCAATAATCATCCCATATACCTCAAAACCACACTTCTATTCCAATAAAATAACATCCAATCCATTCAATCAACATATATAGAATAATATGTATGGCATTCAATCACATTCAATTCCTAATAAACAGGGCTAAGATTATAGTTGCCACAAAACCAAAACAAAATCACATAAACTAGCATTTCATCATCAATAATCTATTTATACTTGCCTTAATTTCAAATTCAAGACAAAACCCCCTTTGTTATCATGAGTTTTGGGATCAAAACCTCTATTTGGAATTCTCTGTATAACCGAACATCAAGGAAATCCCCCAAAATAATCTTTTATGATCTATCCATAACAAATAACGGTTTTAATCAGACATGAGCACTTGAAAATCTAACAAGAACCTCCACTACTTACTTGAAATCTTGAAGAAGAAAATCTGAGCTTTCTTTCTCAACTTCCACTTCAATAAAAGAAGAAGGAAGATGAAGAAGATGATGGGAAAGATGAAGTCATGAATTTCCCTTTTCTTAATTCACTTGAAAGCCTTCTAGCTTGCACAACTTGATAAAAATGAAAGGAAACAGAAAACCCTAGACTAAAGTCAGCTACTGTTGCTGGACAATTCGTATGAATGAACATTTGATTAATTCTAAAACCTTATAACCCAATTTTTGTATATAAGCCCTTTCTCTTTGTCTTATTTCTAGTTTGAGCAATTCAAGACTCACTCGATTCATTTGAGGTCAAATGAAAACATGTGTATTATGAAAATTATTGTTCTCGCCGAGATACATATGTTGACATCAATTTTTACCGTATTCGACGAAATACACACAAATCCGTATTTACGGAAAAGTCGTTAACTTCACTAATTTGGGTCTAAATTCAACTTTCTTAAGCCAATCTCTTTCAAACTTATTCCATCATACTTAATTCATTTATTTGAGACTAATTTGATCCATTTTACTCCTTAATTACATTTATCTTGATTAATCACACTTAATTTTCTCTAATCTCAATTACTTAGAGTTAATCTTGATTAACTCGAAATGGGGTGTAACACACGCCCACTTGCATCCCATAATATTCATGTTTGGTTTGAAAGGAACTAAAGACCAAGTTCCACATCTTTGGAGAGTACTGAACTCATGATCCATTGAATGGCGCCACCCAACATATTTGGAGGCTTGAGTGAATGATGTAGGTTCGCTGTTTTCAAGGTAGGGGATGTTTGTAGTCATGAAATTCTTTATTTTTCTCTCCTCTGATGCAGTGTTTGGCATGGGTGATCGGGGTCACATGTTTAGAACACTATGCATGAAAATCAATAGCATTTGACAATGCAGATTAGGCCCTCCAGCACTTGAGCTAGAGGATGATTGTTATATATGGAGTTTTGTGCGGACGTCCACAAGAGAAAAATGGCCCATTGAAAGAGCGATAAATTCTAAAATATTCTCTCACGGACGTCCGTACTCAAAATTATTTCTCAACTGATTCTACCCAATTCATTTTCTCTGTTTAATGATTTTGTCAAGCAAGTCCTCTCCAACTTCCATGTAACACTTGATGTCTCCATAAAACTCTGAATGATTTCCAGCAGACGGAGTAGCTGCCCTATCCAACATCTAAATTGAGAGAACTTCCTGTGATGATCAACCACATGTCAAAGGCCAAGAGCATCAAAGAAACTTCTCTACATATGCCTACCTTACCTTTTAAACTCGTTGCACTCTTGTGCATTTACATTTCTATGGAAAAAAAAAACAAAAAACACAAAAACAAAACAAAAGTTCTATGTGGATATGTGCTAATCCGATTGGATGAAATAAAAAAAAAACTAAGAGTTATAAGGATTTTGAAGTTAGAAGGGGGAATTTTGACAAAGTATTTGTGCGGGGTATCTCCGTGATCCCTAAATTACTCCTTGTTCGGTAATAGTACCAACTGGGCTTGCTTTGGGCCCGGCCCTATCCGACTCGGCGACAGCACCAGCTGGCGGACAGATCCGAGTCCACCTCGGTAGCAGTACCAAGCCCGTTCCCTTGAGTTCGGCATCTAGCATCACGGCAGCAATACCCGAGCTTGTACCGGCGACTTCGGTGACTTCTCCAGTTCGGTCCACTGGCCGAGGTGAACACTGAGCGTCCGATCCCCATTATGTGATGGGACAACTACGTTCCAGAACGTACTGACAGATAGGGTGGCCGCCGAATACTGATAAGTAGTCGTCCCTATCAGGCGATCACGTCCGCATTTATGTGTGGGATTGAGGAGAGATCCGATGGGACAATACCCTCATCTACCCCCACTGAGGATCCTAGGTATGGGCTGATGGGACAAAGTCTCTCACCTACCTCCACTATGGAACCTTCCACACTCGCCTATATATATGCATGGTAAGAACCATGAACAGGTATTCATATACTGTGTATTACATTACACTACCTTGCCTGAACCTTCTTCTTCTCCTTCACTTCATCCTAGTTCAGTGACTGCACTAACTCAGGCGTCGGAGTGCCTTTGGCTGATAGCAGCCCGGGGCCCTGACTTTTGTCTACCTTTCAGGTTCAGGATCTCCATTATTCCAGACCAGATAAGCAGCATCATTAAAAGCTTCATCATCGTCTAAACCAAGTCCATAATTTTCAGGCACTTACAATTGGCGTCATCTGTGGGAAAACCGTTTGAAAAAACCAAATCTTCCATCTTGAAAAAGCCATGCCTCCAAAGACTAAGAAGGGTAAGGGCGTTGGGCCATCCGGGTCCATACCGCCACAAACATTTTTGCCCCGCATGCCACCTCCGCCGGTGACGAACCAACCGGAGGTGACTGAGCAGCTGCTGTCGGTCCCTCGACAGAGGAGGACTGGCGGAGGGCCCGGCATGAGAAGCGTGGGATCGCCTGTCACCCAGTCGGGTTCGTCGTCGAGAGGGGTGACGACACCTCCTCGTCACGACCCCGTCCTGGAGCATGTCCGGCCATCTCCCTCCCGGGCAGAGCGTCCTCGTCAAGACGTTATCCTGCTGGGATAACCCCGTAAGGATGTCCCCCCCCAGGGACAGTCCCAACGGGGCAAGACACTAGCATTGTCCAAATCGCGCCAACCTCGTCACCAGGGCCACGTGGAGGAGGACCATGTGCGCCTTGACGACGAGGGCGACGACGAGATGATTCTAGAGGAGGCCGACGAGGCACACCTTGAGGAAATCAGGGCTCAAAACCTCCTTATTCAAGAGCAAAAAGCCCAGATCCTCTAGCTCCAACGACAGCTCGAAGGGAAAGAAAGGGCCCCGGCCGGGACCTCGCTAGTGCCTCCTGCACGACAGCGAGCCCGGAAGGTTCCCAAGGCTCGGCAGGACTTGAGGCAAGTCCTGAACAATAAGAGGCGTGATCGGGCCTACAATGAAGGCTCAAGCAGCACTCACGCCAGCGCTAACCCTCAGCAGTGGCGCCAGAGGCAAAGGAGACCGGAGACCAACCCCGACACAAGGGCTTGGCTCAATCAACAAATAAAATAGGCTGTGCAGCAGAATATGGAGTTTGTCGGCCTCACCCGAGGTCGGCTAGCTACCAATGACGATGACAGCCATGGCACGTCTCCATTCTCCCAGGAGATCAGAGATCACGTCCTCCTTGAAAAGTTCAGCGTTCCGAGGTTCAATCTTTATGACGGGACCTCGGACCCGGAAGCGCACCTTCGACACTTCACCCAGAGGATGACGATGTGGGGTGGCGATGGCAACCTAGACTGCAAGGTTTTCTCCTCTAGTCTGGGTGACCTCCCACTTCGGTGGTTCTGCGCGCTCTTCGAGGGATCGATTTCGAGCTAGCGGCAGCTCTGAAACTCCTTCGTGAAGAAGTTCCAACGCATAGGGTCATCCCAATGACAGACGCCGACCTAATGGCCATCATAATGAGGCCGACTGAAAATATCACTCAGTTCGCCAAAAGGTTCTGGACCATCTACAGCCAGGTCAAAGGTGCCAATGACGAAGTAGCTATCAAGTCTTTCCAACAGGCTCTGTTGCCAGCCAACGAGCTTTGGAAGGACCTGGTACGGTTCCCCGTGGTCACAGTGAAAGCACTGATGGCCCGGGTAAACCAGTTCGTCAAACAAGAAGAGGACGAGGTCCGGGCTCAGGAAAGCCACAGCATCTGGCAAGAGCACAAGCCCTCCAAGAAGGATAAAAAGTTATCCAGGAGGGAGGCGGACAGAAATAGAGAACCGTCCAACTCGGCAGCACACTTCGCTTCCACCTCGGGAGGCAGCGGGAAGCAGAAGTCAGATGGTGCCTCATACTAGGCCGTCAACACCATCTTCAAGGAGCCCATTTACAAGCTCCTTGGCAAGATCCAGACGCAGCCTTTCTTCAAATGGCCCCAGCCTATGAAAGGTGACGCCATCACCTGAAATCAAAGCAAGTTATGTGCCTACCATAAACAAAATGGGCACAGGACCGAGGATTGCCATGCCTTCAAGGCGCACCTTGAAAGGCTCGCGAAGGTCGGGCACCTGAAGGACCTCATCAAAGAGGAATGCATGGTCAACCGATCTCAACAACGCCACCCCGATGATCGGGATATCGATGAGCCAGAAGGGACCATCAACGTTATACACCTAGCTCCCGCTCCTAAGGGGAGCAGCCAAGCTCGTATCGAGGCCAGGAGGGTCCATCACGGGAAACAGGTGATTACGACCGAGCTTGGTCCCTCAGCAAAAAAAGCAAGGAGTGAGAGACCAAAGATTTGGTTCTCTGATGAAGACTTGGACGGGGTCCAGCTACCCCACAATGATCCTCTGCTCCTGACTCTGAGGCTGGGGAACTTCAATATCAAGAGGATCCTCGTGGACACTGGGAGCTCCTCGAAAATCCTCTACTACGACTGTTTCAAGAAAATGGGTCTGAAAGAGGAGGACCTGCAGGAAGCCCGCACCCCACTGGTGGGTTTCAGCTCCAAGTCTGTATACCCCAAAGGAAAGATCTCCCTCAAAGTCGAACTGGGGGGAGCCTCCATGACAGCAGACTTCCTGGTGGTGGATGCACAATCCCCATATAATGCCATCATAGGAAGGACCTGGCTGCACAACATGGAAGCTGTGCCCTCCATCCATCACCAAAGGCTCAAGTTCCCATTACAGAACAGAGACGGTAGTTTCAAGGTGATCATAGTCCGCGGCGACCAGCTAATGGCCAAACAATGCCTCATGGCCGTGGTCCCTGGGGAGGCAGAGCCGCAACGAGTCCACATGGCCGAGCTGGAGGCAGAGCTCGAAGCTGTCGGCCGAGCACCCAAGCAGAAGAGTGTAGAGGACCTCACCGAAGTCAGGATCGATTTCGACGATCTAGGGAGGTACTTCCTGCTCGGAAGTCAGCTTTCAGAAGCCGATAGGTCCGAGCTACTTGACTTCCTATTGCAGAACAGAGAGGTCTTTGCTTGGACCTCCAATGAGATGCCCGTCATCGACCCTGAAGTCATGAGCCATAGGCTGAATGTGGATCTCGGACATAAGCCTGTAGTCCAAAAGACTCGTAGAACCGGGGTCCAGCAAGTAGAGGCAGTGACCGAAGAGGTCAAGAAACTGTTGGAGGTTGAGGCTATCAGGGAAGTCCACTACCCGGCATGGCTGGCCAACACCGTAGTGGTCAAGTAGAAGAATGGGAGCTGGAAGGTCTGCGTGGATTTCACCGACCTCAACAAAGCCTGTCCCAAAGACAGTTTTCCGCTTCCCAAGATCGACCAGTTAATTGACGCCACAACCGGGCAAGACAAGATGAGTTTCCTCGATGCCTACCGAGGTTACCATCAGATTTTGATGCACGGGCCTGACGAAGAAAAGAGCGTGTTCATAACACCCAGAGGCATCTATTGTTACAAAGTGATGCCCTTTGGGTTAAAAAACGCCGGTGCCACTTACCAAAGGCTGGTAACGAAGATGTTTCAGGCTCAGCTCGGCAAAACGGTGGAAGTGTACATAGACGATATGGTCGTCAAGTCTAAACGGTCACAGGACCACTTGACCGATCTAAGTCAAACCTTCGTCGTCCTCAAGGAGTTCAAGCTCAAGCTGAACGCCTCTAAATGCGCGTTTGGTGTCGGCTCCGGGAAGTTCCTGGGCAGCCTGGTCACCAGACGAGGGATAGAGGCCAATCCCGAGCAGATTTCGGCGATCCAGGCCATCCAAAGTCCGACCATGGCAAAGCAAGTTCAGAAGCTCACGGGGATGGCAGCTGCACTAAAACGCTTCATCAGCAGAGCTTCAGACAAATGCCATCCCTTCTTCCAACTCTTGAAGAAGAGCTCGAAGTTCCAATGGACTTCGGAGTGCGACAGCGCCCTCCAAGAGTTCAAAAGATACCTCTCTTCACCTCCCTTGCTGTCCACTCCGACACAAGGTGAGGTCCTTTACTTGTATCTGGCAGTTTCAGATCATGCAATGAGATCGGTACTCATCAGAGAAGAAGACAGGCAACAAAGGCCTATCTACTACACGAGCAAGATTCTGCTAGGTGCCAAGACAAGGTACTTGCCACTGGAGAAGCTCGCACTTGCTCTCATCAGTACTTCCCGCAAGCTCTCCCACTACTTCCAGACGTACTCCATCGTGGTTGTTACAGAACATCCACTCAAGTCTCTGCTCCAAAAGGCAGACTTCTCTGGAAGAGTGTCCAAATGGGCAGTCGAACTGGGGCAGTACGATATCCAATACCAACCCAGGACGGCAATCAAAGCCCAGGTGTTGGCAGACTTCATCGTAGAGTTCACCTCTCCTACTTCGGCACCGAGCTCCCTCGACACAGAACTGGGGGCCAAGGAGGTAGAGGCAACCTCCGAGACCGAGATGGAACAGGAGCGGTCCTGAAAGCAGTTCCTCGACTCATCTTGGAAGGTCTTCGTTGATGGGTCCTCAACCTCCAAGAGGGCTGGCGCAGGCCAAGTCCTCCAATTCCGGAAGGCCTTGTCATCGAGCAAGCCCTGACACTTGACTTCAAGGCATCAAATAATGAAGCTGAGTATGAAGCACTAATAGCAGGACTGGGCAGTGCAAAAATCCTGGGGGCACGGCAACTGGTGATCTTCAGCGATTCTCAGTTGTTGATGAGCCAGCTGAGTGGGGACTACCAAGCCCGTGACGACAGGATGACAGCCTACCTGGCCAACGCAAAGCAACTCCTCTCTCAGTTTCAAAAAACTGAAGTCAGGCAGATCAGCAGAGATTCCAACTCTCACGCCGATTGCCTTGCCAACCTGGCCTCTGCTATCGAGGCCGGAAGAAAAAGGACCGTCGAAGTGGAAGCACTAGTCAGACCTAGTATAGAGCTCTACCCACCTCGGCAAGTCTTGTGCGCTGACCTCGGTCCGAGCTGGATGGACGAATTCATCACCTACCTCAAGGACGACCAGCTCCCCGAAGACAAGAACCAGGCCCACAAAATAAGGCTAAAGGTAGCTCGGTTTTGGCTCTCTCCAGATGCCAAGCTCTATAAAAAGTTTTACAATGGTCCCTACCTCCAGTGTGTTCACCCTACCAAAGTCGAAGACCTCCTTTATGAAATCCATGAAGGGATCTACGACAGTCACATTGGAGGTCGGTCTCTAGCCTATCGTGCAATCAGCCAGGGCTACTAGTGGCCTTACATGCAGAAGGATGCCTAGGTTTATGCCAGGAAATGTGAGAAATGCAAGAAGTTCTCTCACTCTCTCCATCAGCCAGCGCATGACCTAAGTCCTCTCTCCAGTCCATGGCCTTTCGTCCAATGGGGGTTGGACTTGGTGGGACCTCTCCACCGAGCTCCAAGGAATAAGAAGTGGCTAATAGTAGCCACTGATTATTTCACCAAATGGATAGAAGCTGAAGTGTTGTCTTCCATCACCGAGAAGGATACTAAAAGCTTCGTGTGGAGGAACATCATGACAAGATTTGGAGTACCTCGAGCCTTGTTCTCGGACAACGGGATTCAGTTCGACTCCAACTTCTTCAAGAGCTTCTGTCAAGAGCTCAGCATCAGGAACTACTATTCCACTCCGGCCTACCCCCAGAACAATGGTCAGGCCGAGATCTCCAATAAAGTGGTGCTTGATGGGCTCAAGAAGAGACTAGACCGAGCCAAAGGGAAATGGGTCGAGGAACTTCCAAGTGTCATTTGGGCATACAGAACTACCCCTAGGCGCTCGACCTCGGCTACGCCCTTCTCCCTGGCCTATGGGATGGAAGCTGTGATTCCGCTCGAAGTCGGCCTCCCAACCCTCAGATCAGAACTATTTGTTCAAGGCTGGAACGATGTGAACCTCGCCACAGAGCTCGACTTAGCCGAAGAACGAAGGGATGCAGCAGCCATTCGCCTCGCTTCTTATTAGCAACAGTTGGCCAGAGGATACAATCAAAGGGTCAAGGAAAGAAAGTTCTCGATTGGGGAGTTGGTCTTGAAGAAAATGCTTCCAGCAGACAAAAACCCCACTGAAGGAAAGTTAGCACCGAACTGGCATGAGCCATTCAAAGTGACTTCGGCAGCTGACAGTCTGCATACAAGCTTGAGGACATGGAGGGTAGAGAGCTACCACGCCCATGGAATGCCACGCACCTCAAGAAGTACTATTTTTAGGCTGTACTCAAACCTTGGAAGTCAATAAAATTGGTTCTTGTGGAAGAATGTGTTCTATTACTTTCAAAATTTCGCCAAGTTACGGAACTTGGCATATGCGCACAGCTCGGTTACAGAACCAACTACTTTGGCGCGGTCGCAGGACTAGCCACCTCTCAGCTTGGTTACAGAACCAGCTACTTTGGCACGGTCGTAGGACTAGCCACCTCTCAGCTCGGTTACAGAACCAACTGTCTTAGCACGGTCATAGGACCAGCCACCGTCAATTCTGGTTAAAGAACCGAACTCCGTGACTTAAGCTTCGGTTGCGGAACCAAGCTTGGCTACGGTTATGGAACCCAGCCCTCTAGCTCTAAGTCATGGGACCTAGTTCGGTTCATTCTACCACACTCAGTGACTTGTTACGGTTGCGGAACTTAGCTCAGTCACTTGACCTTGGATAAAGAACCTATCTTACTACCGACTTGGCTATAAAAGCCGAGCTCGATTACTTTTCCTTTTTTCTGTTACTTGACTTATCTTGATTGCAAGATCAAATACAAAAAGTGAAAAGAAAATGAAGTTGCATTCAACACATATTGCAGACAGATAAGAGTTTGGGGAAAGATTTCATTCATTTTGAAGATGTTTTACAAATTGAAGAGGAAAGATACAAATACCAACTTCCCAGAGTACAATGAAATAAAAGAAAGAAAAAGACATTATCATCATCAACAATTTTTCTGCTCTGCCCCGGCCTTGGCGTCACGGTCCCCTTTAGACGTCGAAGCAGAAGGGGCATCCGAGGAAGAAGTTGGAATGCTTGAGCTAGGAGGATCCTCAGGGGGAGGGACTGGAGCAGGTGCACAACGGACGAACTTGGGCGGGTCACGAAACACAGGGTGATCTTCGGATGTCTTCGTCGTGTCCCTTACCCCGTCCAAGTACCCATGCTCGTATGTCTTCTTACACAGACCATCGAGTTGATCCTCGTATGTCTTCGTCGCGTCCCTTACCCCGTCCAAGTACGCAGTATCCACCTCGGCCTGCAGAGACTCCTCGAGTTCGGCCATCTCTTTTCGCGTGGCCTCCCTCACGGCCTGCTCTTTTTGCAGACAGGCTTCAACTTCGGCCTTCGATTTGGCTAAGGCTGCCAGCTCGGTCTGTAGTTTCCGTACATCGACCTCCAGCTCAGCAGCCGTCTTCGCCTTCACGTCGACCGCCCCCTTCAGGTCGCACGTCTCGGTCCTCAGCCTGATGAGCTCGGCTGCCGCCAAGTCCATCTCCGAGGCGAGCTTCTTGTTTTTCTCCTCCAGCTCCCGCACCCACTCTGTGCTCGCCTCAAGGGCAGCTGCAATCTTCCTCTTCTCACCCTCTAATTGAGAGGCCTTAGAGGAGCCATGCAGGGCCCTCGTCAGTACGACCTCAAGCTTCTGAACACCCTGCACAGAGAGGACCGGTTAGAATATCACCGAGATCGAAAGCTTCAAAGTCAAAAGAAGAAAGGAGACTAGACTCACCGATATCAACGCCTGCGACGTTGCCATCACCAGAGCCGCGCCCTCAAGCTTCTCGAACTTGTCCATGTCGCGATGGAGGCAGCAGGCTCTAGTAATCGCGGCCAAGACAGCAGAACCGTCACATAGCCGGTCATTGTTCGTCAGGGGCCTCCCCGGCTCCAACATCAAGTTCGGCTGAAACGGGGGGGCGGGGGGGGCACAGATGACCCTTTTCGTCGGGTTGAGCTCGGAGCCCTTCTTTTGAGAAGCGTCCTCAAGCTTCTCAAACTTCTCTGGAGGAACGCTCTCCTTCGCCGGCGGGACACTCCCTTTTGCCGGAGGGACCACCCCCTTCTCCAAAGGGGCGCTCTTCTCCAAAGGGGCGCCCGCGTCGGCCCCTCCTGCTGAGGCCTCTTCTCCACCGGGCCTCCCTTCTTGCTGCCCTCGGCGGGGCGCTTTTGAGGGCCCTCTGCTAGGCGCTTCATAGGTTCCCCCGAGGGAGGGACAGGTGCGGTGGAAGGACCCTTTTCGCTGGAGACCAGGGGCATCGAAGCCAGGGGAGCCAGGTTCCCAAACGCCACGGACTCCAAGTCTATAAAGTCGACTACGGGCCGACGCCTTTGCAACGGCATTGCTTCCTCCTCCTCTTCTTCCGAGCTCGAGGGGAAGGCGTCCACCGCCTGTTGAGGGTCGACGGGCTGCTGCGTAGACGCCGAAGTGGAAGCACCGACTCCGAGGTCGGGCTCTGGCTTCACGTCGACGAACGGGTACAAGGGTGCCGAGGTGGAAGCCTCGACTCCTTGGCCGAGATCGGGCTTTACGTCCGGCTCCTCGACCTCGGGTTCTTCAGCCGGAGGGAGATTACCGGGCCTTCGGGGGATGAAAGAGCGGTAGATGGGCTGATAGCCGAGAAGGTCCCAAGCCGCGCAACCGCTGTGGCCTTGGTACTTCTTTACAGTTTTCAGCCACTCAACGTTTCGCCTCCACCCAACCCTGCGTGCTTCTTTCTTCCTCTTGCTGTTATCTGCTCAACAATCAGAAACCATGAGCTCAGCAGAATGAGAAATAATAAGGTAAAAGATCATTGAGCTCGGCGTTTACTTGGGGGTTTCCCGAGACGGCGGGGTATCTTGAAGAATTTGACCGCCGTAGGCTCGGTCGCCACGAACTCCCATTCTCCGGAGACGAACAGGCGGTCATCCCCGGCATACCGGCTCGAATCCTCTAATTCGTGGACAAAGAGCTCTGTTTTTGGCTTCCCGCGGAGATAATAGTGGTTCTCGGACCCCGCGGCCTTGCACAAATCATACACATCCTCGATGTCGTGGACACCGAGGTTAATCCCTAAAATCCTATTGAGCTCAGCTGTGCCCATTATTATTTTATAGCTATTGGGCATCAGCTGGCAAGGGCAAAGTTTCCACGTCCGGAGGCACTCCCTCAGGAGTGGATGGATAGGGAACCGGACCCTTCCTTCCACGACAGACACCAAGGGGAACGGCATCCAGCCATCCCGCCAGGTCATGCCGTCAAAGCAATCTTCCGGGTCATCTAACCTAACGAGAACTTCCTCTGGTATCCCATACATCCTCCTGAAGTTTGCTAGGGCCTGTGGGGTATCTACCCAGTGCCTATAGGCTCCCATCCCTGAGGTTCGGGGCATGAAGAATGGCTACAGAAACCCTAAACGGAAGCCCTAGTGAGAACAAGACAAGCACAAAGAAAGAAAGGTGAGAAGGAACTCACAAAAGTCAGAGAGCGCAAAAGGTTGCAGAGACAGTCTCTTTTCGCAGAAAGCTTTCGCAGCAAAGATCCTCTCTCTTCTCAGAATTTAAATCTCAGATTGCCAAAGTAGAAGGATGGAGAAGACGCCCTGTTTTTATAGAAGAGGGCACGCTGACAGAACATCGCTTCAGGAGCCGTACGCGTCGCTTCGGTTTAGCCGTACAACCTATCGAGTGGTGACACGTAGCAGAACGGTACACCTTCCGCTTTCATACAGCCTTTGCAATCAATTACCTTGGGCAGACAAAGCGACATTAGCGCCTTCGGCCGGCAGAGTAACGCAATAAATATCGAACGATGACAACCACCCGAGCTACGAGCTCGACACAAAGAAATCCCCCAACTCTTAGCCCTTGACCTCGGAGAAATTACTAAAATCCCGAAGTCAGGGACTAGGGGGCAATTTTGCGGGCTATCTCCGTGATCCCTAAATTACTCTATGTTCGGTAATAGTACCAACTGGGCTTGCTTTGGGCCCGGCCCTATCCGACTAGGCGACAGCACCAGCTGGCGAACAGATCCGAGTCCACCTCGGTAGCAGTACCGAGCCCGTTCCCTTGAGTTCGGCATCTAGCATCTCGGCAGCAATACCCAAGCTTGTACCCTCGACTTCGGTGACTTCTCCAGTTCGGTCAACTGGCCGAGGTGAACATTGAGCGTCCAATCCCCATTATGTGATGGGACAGCTACATTGCAGAACGTACTGACAGATAGGGTGGCCGCCGAATACTGATAAGGGGTCGTCCCTATCAGGCGATCACGTCCGCATTTATGTGTGGGATTGAGGAGAGATCCGATGGGACAATACCCTCACCTACCCCCACTGAGGATCCTAGGTATGGGCTGATGGGACAAAGTCTCTCACCTACCTCCACTATGGAACCTTCCACACTCGCCTATATATATGCATGGTAAGGACCATGAACAGGTACGCATATACTGTGTATTACATTACACTACCTTGCCTGAACCTTCTTCATCTCCCTCACTCCATCCTAGTTCAGTGACTGCACTAACTCAGGCATCGGAGTGCCTTTGGCTGATAGCAGCCCGGGGCCCTGACTTTTGTCTACCTTTCAGGTTCAGGACCTCCATTATTTCCAGACTAGATAAGCAGCATCATTAAAAGCTTCATCATCGTCTAATTGGTGTCCATAATTTTCAGGCACTTACAGTATTCTTTTCGATTCGCGCACTTTCATTATCACTCCATTAATGCATCAAACAAAAATTGAAGATCGTATAGTGTGAAATCTAAGGGCACATTTGTGTAAGCTGTTTACCAAAAGGAAGGAGAAGTTTTATTTTTGTGAGATTTGATTTTTGGTTGTTCGGTGCAGCGAAACTTTCTACAGAAATCCCTTTGGGGTTTCTTCTGCACAAGAGAGATAACTCATGTCCAACCCTCCCCCCGGAGTTCCATTTCCACGGAAGGAAAAACACAGCGTTGCACAAAGGACACCTAATTTATTTTTTTTGAAAAAAAACACCTAGATAATAATTAAAAAAAAAAAAAAAACTGTCTTTTGCAATTGCAAGCCTTGGATTCCAAGGGAGCTTCCAAACATGCCCTACCATGTAGAGGAGCCTCATGTTGTTGTGAGAAAAGTCGCCATCTCCCTGTCCTTGGTAGTAGTACTTGTTTGCTGGAGTCTGTTAAAGCATGTAGCAGACATGTGAGCT
The DNA here is from genome assembly GCA_028538565.1 of Umbellularia californica. Classification (NCBI taxonomy): domain Eukaryota; kingdom Viridiplantae; phylum Streptophyta; class Magnoliopsida; order Laurales; family Lauraceae; genus Umbellularia; species Umbellularia californica. Next base: position 53,038,327 of record JAPQWN010000004.1, on the reverse strand, counting down.
CACATGGTTTTTCTTAGAAGATGATTCGAAACAAGCCTGCGCATGCTGCCTAAACCATCCCCATCAAATGACTTGGTACGAGTCTACATCTTATGATAAGCCTATTCGACAAGCATAATTGACCCAGTTAGAGAAACGTGAAGAATTGTTGATGATGAAGGATTTGGGAGTGATTTCACTGTACTAAACTTGGTTAAAAAACATTATCACACTCTCACCAATTAGCCTACACTAGTAGCCACTTGCTTGGGATTGATTCCATTCCATGCATGTGATACCCATGTGGCCCACTGTTTCCTGACCCAAAGGGGTAGAATGATGGGTCTACCATAGCTTGATTGATGACCCAAAAATATTGAAGATTGAAAGATCTAACATATCTTCTTTCTTTCTTTCTTCAAATTTCTGTGGACCCTGGATGCTTCCTTGTGATTATCTATGTTTATGTTGCCAATAGAAACAGTTCTAACCTTTCAAATCAGAGCTGGTTCAAGTACCTATCAAATGGCGTTGATTGTTCAAATCTTACGTGTTCGATTATCTCAATCAATTTTCTTTCTTTCTTTTTCTTCAACAAGAGCTACTCATAGATGATGAATGTCATCTTACATATTTACTACTTGGGTAAAAAATGCATTCCCAAGACTTGGAAGTTGGAACCCTTGTGTAAGACCCACCTCAATGCATGCTAAATGTAGGATCTAGGTGGGATTGGTAGCTCTTGACGTGAATTAGGGTATATACAGTAATGGGAGGTGATGATCATGATCATATAGTTTATGTACTCTAAAATTTAATAAAATTTGGGGCCCTTGGATGGATGGATCAAAACTATCATCCGATCGAAGTGACACTTACCCAAGGTGGTCCAAAGCCCTTGAGGGGCATGTACTACGTAGGCCCCTAATCCTACACTCGCTGGCCAAGGTAAACGTTAGGGTCGAAGAGAAGAAAATCAAAAAAAATTTAATTCTTTTGAAAATTTTCATAAAGTACAAATCTTTTGGCTAATTATCAAAAAACTATATTAAGAATTGAACATTTCAAAATGATGTATTAAGTTTTCCACATCTGTTTCCAGCGAGTCTATCATGCTTGACAATAAGTGGTTGCACAATTGGTTCTAAATCCAGTGTGACCCCCATCCAGATGCTCAAGGATCGACCCTAGGCCAGTTTGTTAACTCTACTAATATAGTCAAGTCAAGTAAAGCTGATTTTGAAGAAATAATAAAATATAATTGAGTTATGATGGTATTTTATTTTTAGTTGTTTGTTATGGAATTTTTTTAACTTTTGAGTTTAGTTGTCAAGTAAAGTGCCAAACAGGACCTTAGGTATGCCACTCTTCCCACTTAATGGGCTTCTTTTTCCACTTGTGTGAGCCATCCGTATTTGGTGGGCTTCCTCTTTCCAGTTTTACACACCCTCTCCTGAGTCCCAGCCCCTTGCATTGAGGTAAAAAAAAAATTCCCCTGTGCTTTTCCATAAAAGATTTGAAATGCAAGAAAGGATGGATGAAGGAACAGGACAGTTGTCTTTCCAATATTGTCAGAAGGGAACTGATTAGTTTAGTGGAAGAAAGCCCATTCTGAGAAGTTTCCAGGTTCACTGCTTTTCCACCATCCAAGTGGTTGTGGAATTGGTATTCCATCTAAGTAATCAGCCTTTCTAACAACTTTCACATCCACCAAAAAATGGAAAAAATAAAAAAACTAAAAAAAAAAACTGTCTTTCAAATGTCATGGTAATATCCCAATGTATTTACTTGCCATGTTAATAAGTCTCACTGTTATCCATTGCAATAAATAAACAAATGGTTGTATGGGTGGTGAATCAGAAGATAAAACATCTGGTGGCCCAATCATAGATGGTCCACATATAAAGAGGATACTTATCCTGGACAGTCCTAGCCTCTGGCAAGTGGGTCATTGAATGTTTCTTCATTTATCCACATCTTAAAAGGAAACAAAGAAGCAATCAGGACCACAAATTTTGCTGGTTTCCCCATAACCATGGACCATATGCAGTGGGCAACACTGGATGGCAGTGCAAGCCTGTTTATTTACAGAAGAAGAGTAAAAAAAAAGTGAGGGTCAAATCATAAATAAGTGAACCTTCATGGCTGGGAGCTCACATTTGATTCATATCAATCACAGGGAAGGGTTGATATTCAAAAGCATCAACTAGATATAATATTGGCACAATTCAATGATCAAGACCATCAATTTCTGGGGTCCAGGATTTAATGATGAAGACCATCACTTTAGAGGGTCCGAAGAGTTTCATGATTATTTATGTACTTATGAAACCATTAACGTTTAAGGCTCTTTAATGGGAGAAATGTTCTCCTACAAACTACAGTATATGCAGTACAGCTCTATGGAGCCCACTTTGGGCCACTTTTGATCATTGTGCAGACCCTTTCACACTCTCATCCCTCATACCCTTTCACACTCTCGCCCCTCAATGATTTGTTGCCAAGCCTAATTTGACTCCCATCAAACCTTTATCCACTATTGGATTGAATTTAAAAAAAATCTATAGTTAAAAGACTACTAAACATTAGGGCAATTAAATCAAGGGCTAGGATGACCTTACAGTGCTGTTTTTTTCTATTATTATTATTCTTGACCATTATCCATGAGGAGATCTTTCCATGTATCCAATATTCCAACCCCCACTATTAAGAAGGCATCCAAGTGTGCTTCACGAGCGAGACTGCATATAAGCAATTTGTTGTGCGATAACATGGCCCAATCGTTAATGGATGGCTACAATCTGATAATTGTACATGTATGTGGCCCTTTCATCCATAATTAGACCTTCCAATGCTCTCCTACCCCGTGTTTGAAGCGTGCCTACGGTGGGCCCTGCAGAAGGGCTTCCAAGTTTAATACTTGTGAATGGTTCGTTGCTAGATTGACCTCTGTAGTCCAATTCCTTGAGGGCTTTTTTATTTGCATGGAATTGAATTCCTAAGAATTCTAAGAAATATATCATAAAAGTGACTAACATTTATTTAAAAAAAAAAAAGGTGTGAAGATCCCTAAATGATAATGAAATAATCACCCTTTTCAAACAAAAAAGAATTAAGGGGAGATGAAAAATAAAAAACCAACCATAGACCTAGTAATTCAAATACCAGGAAAGTCAAGGTTTCATCTACATCTCCACCTTACATCCTTCACACCTCATAATTTTAATAATCTTTTTTTTAACTGGCCATTAACTATGAAATTTATGGGCGTCTGATCTTTAGCTATAGTGGTTTGAGCTACTGTTAATCTACTGCCTATCTCCTAGTTGGACCTCAATCCCTATTAAGTCCTCTTGCCATAGGGTGCTTGTCAGCAAACTTTGACAGAATCCCTTCTTCAAGAGAACCTGCAAGAGCAGATATCAGCGGTTTGATTAGGACTCCATGGTTGTAATTCCACTTTTCTAAGGAAAGTCCATGTTGCCACTTCAAATGAAGCTGAGGTGAATGAAGACTAGGCTCATGAGTAGTAGATAGTTTGTTAAAACAAATGGGTTCTATGAACGCAACGCTAATGGAGATTCATCATCTTAATCAATCATGTCTTCCTGATCTGTTTAGTGATTATGCCTAGTGTTTCACAGATTTAAGAGAAGAAATTTGTGAGAATGTTTCTTCCCGAATGTTTAGCCATCATGTTCTCTTCTTTTTCTACCAATAGTTTGCCATCATGTTCTTTTTTTCCGATCAATAATGGTAAATTACATTAAGGATAAAGCAACAATGCAAGAAAAACTCCAACAAAAAGAAGGAAAAAAAAAAAAAAAGGAATCGATACAAAATCCTTATACCAACACCAAAAACAACAAAACTAAGCAATAGGGGCCACAATCGGAACAACCTCTATGCACCCCTTGTTTGGCGTCATGTTCGTAGAAATGCAAGTAGTGTAATTCAGAGCTTTTGAAGGTTATTTCACGTTGCTACTTCAAATGAAGCCATCTATGCTCTTGAGTTATAGATAGCATGTCCAATTGTGCAACTGTGGAGGAGACTCATCTCAGCAATCATTTAAGCATGAGTATTTTTTCTGGGTCTAACCTTAGGTTACTCAAAATTGAAAAATAAAACGAAAATGAAATACCCAACTAATTAAACAAGTTAGAAGGTTGATAAATCTACAGTAATTTGAGAATCAAACATCTACCTAATTTAAAAGGAAAAGAAAAAAAGGAAAATGGTACTAATTCCACCAAGAAATCAATTACTAAATGAAAGTGATATTACAAGGAGCAAGATGGAAATAAACCAAAAAACCCCATACTAGTTTTTATAACTTGATTCTAAACCAATTCTTATAGCCCAATACATAAAGGTTTTGGCCATGATCAATACTGAATTTCCATGTACGTCCACCAAGATTTAAGATTTAAATTTGTATTGCAACTCCTCTCACCACCTGTGTATTCTATATGTTTTTTCTTAAATTCTATTTGCATCTAAAACACCTTAAAACCAACTAAACAAAATGAACATTTGCAGCCTCTTATTTTCAGATTTCTTGTTTCAGATTAATAGTTAAGGGCCAAAACAAAACCCATATACGTCAGTGCATGCATGAAATTCGTCGAATCCATTTAAACCCATCTGAGAAATTGCTCAAAAGATTGAAACCCATCTGAGAAATCACTCAAAAGATTCAAAACAAGAATAGAAAATTTTAAAAAGAAAGCCCCAGAAAGTAAAAGTGAGTTTGAATGGTTGTTGGAGAGAGAGAGAGAGAGAGAGAGAGAGATTGATTAGCAGTAGCAGTGGTAACAATTGGGACGAGAGGGTTCTTGATGGGCTTATTCTTGTGATTGAAGAGCCCTTCAAGCTCGGATTCTGCACTCCCCATTTAATCAATCGATCAATCAAGGAGTATCAATTCGATATATAAGAAAGTGGGGTGAAATCAAAATTTCATAAAGCACTCCCAACTATGCTCCATGAATCCTTCATGCACTGCCTGCTATGCCTGAGTACTCTCACTTCATCCCAGGAGATGCCCACGAGCACTTGACCAATTCCACGTTCTCTATGGATGCCCCTTAAACTTCATGCTTGTTTGCCCCCACCGAAGATTTTGGAACATAAGTTGTTACTGTAGGAAGGGAAGGAGTGGAACTCTATAATGGAGCAAACCTACTGAAAACTTGAACCGCTCAAAATCATTAAGAACAGTATATGATTCATATGCAAATGATTAAACAATGAATGAATGGAGAAGTTTAAGTTAAAACTCTGGAAAACTACTTTCGTAAAAGAAAGAAGAACAAAGGATTTGATCCTTGAAAAAAAAAATTCGAAAGTTAAGATTGATTCTATTAAACAAAAAGGGTGAAAACCCAGAGTACAACAAATCTTCTACTTTTAAATCAAATGAGAAGAAAACCCACAATCCGTGCATAAGCAACCATTAGGAAAGCCTACGATCCAGGCAAAATTACCAACAAAGCCCACATACCAGGCAAAATAAACACCAGTTGAAACCATAACTATCTGAGCCAATTCTAATTCTAAAAATAGCATGAAGGAGACCGAAACTCTTTTTCATCTTATTCACAAGCATCTAAGGAGCAAGAAAAAAGGAACCAATATGCTGGGGTTTGTCAATGAAGACAATCTTTAATTCTCCTAGCAAAAACTTGATCAGGCCAATTCGACATAGAAGGAAAGACTCCATAATCTTTAACAAATACTAATTCAGCTCCAAGTAAAAGAGGTTGAATGCTGTACAATATAGTTAAAAAATGGTAATAATATTATGATATAAAATCAGAACTCTTTTAAGTTTAGCCCCTTTATAGCAATACCTCACTACTCCAGATGAACCCAATCGTCATGAGGAGAAATGGAACAATTGTGACTCTCATTAGAGAGACAGCAGGCACTATCTGCTGGACCTGAAGAGGAATATCCCAATGGCATGCCAAAGACTCTGGTAACTCAAGACCAAGAAATAAAACCTGACTACAAAGCTACTACAGAATTTGGTATCCCACAGTTATTGAAGTCATCCTTCTAGTTCTGAAAATCTAGGCATTCATCTCTTTGCCAAATATTCCAAACAAATGCACGAAATAAGATCTTTCCCATAATCTAAACATCACTATTATTATGATCCAATCACAACCTTATTATTATGATCCAATCACAACCTAACAGATTCTATCAAATCGATAAAAGAAAAGCAAGGAATTGGAAGAAGACCATTCTTCTGAAGAAAAAGCTGCCAGATATGCAGACAATAAGAACAATGAAGAAATAAACAGTACACTGACTCCCAGGGAGCATCACATAAAAACACAGTGAGAATCACAAATCACAATGCACATGCCTCTGCAAAAGGAAATCTCTATGCACAGACTAATTGCTTTCTTTCCGATGCATCCTGTAAACCAAATAAGAGGAACACAAGGCATAGTGGTTCCACTTTGCTGAGTTACCATATTATCAAGGAAAGACAGCCCATTGTCCTCCAATGTCCACATTATTTCATCAGAATAGTTTTGAGCTGGAAGGCTTTCACCTGGGATATGCCTCCAAATAGGAATAAGATCGTTGCCTCACCTGGGAGAAGGAAAGACACAAGAATCATGAGCAATAAAATAGAAACAACAATCTCCACAAAGGAAAGACACAAGAATCATGAGCAATAAAATAGAAACAACAATCTCCACAAATACCAATTAACCGGCCACAAATTTAGCCAAGGATCAGTCCATAAGCATGTAGAATCACCATTACCTATTAAATGGCGAATATGAGGATGAGTAAAAGGGCACATTGCCAAAATACTACACCATCCCCAAGATGCAGTCTTAGGAATTGGGATGTCTCAGAAAGAGTTCTCCTGAATGTATATGACATAAACCCACATATTACAACAAGAAGGTTGATTAGAAACAATTTTCCAGACTTGCTCCTTATTAACTGCAGCTCCCAATTTAATCCCCAAACCACCACTAGCAATCGTTTTACAAATAGACCCCCAAGCTATCAGATGAAGATGGTCGCCATTTCTCCAAATATTATTCCAGAAAACTAAAAACATTTGAATTTTTTTTTTTTTTTTTTTTTTTTTTGTCACAAAAAAATTGGTTATCTGCAACTGCAGATCATCTCAACATCGAATAAATGTACGTTTTCTTTTGAAAATGGATTTTAATGATACCCTTCTACATTTTTTAGATTATGTACCCCTTTACAGTCTGTTTTCAACAGGGAGTGACAAGGCTCAAGAGACAGAAGGCAAAATATCATCATCATATTGATGCCTTCTATGCATTAAGGTTTTAAAATTGTGAAATCAGAATCGTTGGGTTTGATACAATGGTATTGACGATCCTTCAGGAGCCCACCTTTCACCTTTAACACACAGGCTTAGCATTAATGAATGAATCCTCTGTCAATTCGCACCTCATAAGCAGCACTACCATATAAACAGAAGAGTTTATAAGTCCTAACATTCACATCTCTACAGGTTTCTACAATGGAAGAAGTCGTCTTTTTACCCTATCAAGGTCCTGTTGTGTACATCAGAAACTGTTGTGCTCAGTTACCTGCATTACTAACTGCACAGAACAAAACCATCAGTAAGTAACATCATCAAAAAACTTGAACATTAATCTATTCATGAACAGAGTTACCTGCTCGTGATTTACTGAAGATCAATGGAGGCCCCAAGGGCATTAAGCTGTACACAACCTTACCTATAGTTCCCTTCCCCATCACAGTACACCAACTTCCATTGCAGGCATTCACATCTATCCATCATGCTCTCAGGTTGTGGGTTTAAATGGTTTTAATAACATACAAGATACATTCTTCCAAAACAAAGAACATGGAAAATTAAACACAAACCAACAACCATTTGTTACAAAGAACATGAAATAGCTCAAAGGAACGAACATGAAGCAAAAAAAGTTGAATTCGATATTAACTGAACACTAAAACAAATAGGTAGTAGCTTTTCATGCTAAACAAACATAACCCAGAAATACACGAAACATGAAAAAACAAAAATGGCAATTCCCCACAGCATCCAAGTTTACAATTATCATGACCATCTCAGCATTATCCCATCAATATGGGGATGGCTAAACTTACAAAATGCACGAAGAAATGGTAAATGTCAACTATGTATATTGGTTAGCTTCTCAAGTCAGCCCCAAAATTTCAATGGATTAGATGACATTCATTGCTATCTATGGCAACTGAAGCAGAACCAAATAGTATCCTCTTGTCATTCTGCTGCATTTGCAACTTCGTTGACTTAAGCTCAGCCAATACCCTTGCCTTCAAAGATTCTCAGGAAGTTGTTAACACCAAAAAGGAGCATGACCGAACACGGAAAACCTTGAAGTAGCAACCTCTGATCTCTTTTAGCTCCCAAAATGCCACCCATAGAGAAAAGCAGCCATTTTGAGTCATTAACCTTGGATGCAGGAGTTTTTCTCCAAAAGACATCCTAAATGGTACATACTGTAGAAAAAACATAAAGTAGGAGGTCAAGCCTAATAAACACAATGAAATACAAGAGCCTGTGGCAGTGGAAGGTGCTCACTATTGCAACTCTGAGATTGTGGGTTCAAGTCATTTTACAAATCAAAAAAGAAATATATAAATAAACATAACAGAGCAACAATTTCAACAGAGACAAAGATAATCATATCATGCAGACCTCTTTATATGCTGAGAGGCCACTTGGCTAAGATGAGCCTTTGCTAGCAGCACTAGCTCACTTGGTCTTCAGACTGTTCCGAAGCTTTCTCAGCCCCTCCCCTTGTTGCTGAAAAGATATAGATACACTTAATTATCACAATAATGACAACACAAACACCTAACATGAATAGCAACGATGAGCACTATTTACGTATGAGGACTCATTGTATTTACAGACCTTATATAACTCCTTCCACCAAATGTCAGATTTTTCCTGTAATAACCTCCATTCCATGGCCATTTCATATTCAATTGTGTTTGGCTGAGAACAATGTGATGTTGACACTGCATTCTTCTGAAAATGGAAGTCAAAATAAAAAGGAAAATGTGAATATCAATCCAGAATGATGGTCAATGGAGTAATTGTTGCCAAAGCAAAAAATGGGGGGAAAAAGAAAAGAAAGGGGAAAAGACACCATTTCTTCTCGTTGCATTTGAAGTTTAACTTTGTCAATGATTAGATGCCCAGCAAATTTGGATGGTCTTCCTGGGAAAACTGGCCTTCCTTTGCTACCCACAAGAGGCCTGTGGGAAAAAAAAAAAAGAAGAAGAAGAAAAAAAAAAAAGGCAACATAATAATGACTGAACAAAGCTGTGAAATCACTAACAAATTTAAGCGTTGGAGTTGAACAGATTCAAACAACAAACACACAACAAGAAAAGGGGATACTCATGCTGTTTAACTTGAACTATTTCATAAATGCAAAGATGATGCAGAAATGTCATAACCACCTTTAGAACTAGAAGTGTTCTTTTTGAACAATAACAAAAGATGATAATTGAAAAAGAGCAACAAATACAAAGGCTCCATCTGCACAAGAGAACTAAACCAGAAAGAGCACCGAAAGAAAGGGGAAGAAACTATTTAAGAAAAAAAAAAAAAAAACCACACACACATAGACAACATACGCCAAATATACAAGACACCAATACGAACCCCGAGTTTAGCTAGAGAATCAGCTTCCTCAATTGTACTTCTTGAGAAATGACAAATCGTATCTCCAATATCTTGTGTATTTTATTTATAAACTCGAATATGAACTAGAAGACTTCGAACTAGGTACGCTATGGTCAGTTCCAGCTTTGGAGTCAGAAATTGGGTTTAGGCCCAAAAATTCTACATACTAAAGGGTACACCACAGATAATAATGGAAAAACAAAAGAATTAAGAACATAATTGAGTGAACAAATTAAACATTCTTGTTGAATCTTCCAACAAGAAACATAAGTGCACATATAATTTTCCACTAATCGAAGAAATGGCTCATAGGGTTGAAAAACTAACATGCATCACTCTTATGAAGTATATACCTTCCATTAGGGAGCATTAGGCACCCTTGATCTAGCTTTTTAACTGCCATCTCAGCTGCTTCCCTTGATTTGAAAATAACAAAAGCTCGACCTAGAACAAAAAAGGGGGATAATTTTCTCTCCCAGCATCAAATGGAAGAAACAAAATAATTCTTTTCAATGATTTGAGAACTATTAAATCTGAATGCTTCAGGATGTGTGCACTATCCTCCTACACCAACCATATAATGGAACACTGGACTCATATTTCAGAATTTGATACCGTTAATCCAATGTGCCTCTTTAAGTGGATCAGTGTCTCAACTAAAATTTTGAAGATCAGAAGATCCTGACCCCCAGATGACCAAAACAAAAGACAGTTCAGAAGAGGCGCAACTGTGGCCAAAACACAGGACCGCTCACAAGGCCAGATTCTTGTGATCTCAAATCAAGAAATGCTATCCATTTTAGAGCCTAATGCGATAGATGGCTTGGTCACAGAATCATGGGCCCGAAATTTCTGTACTGGGTGCATCAATATACTAAATACATACTGATGCAGCAGATCTTAAATAGTTATTCTTCATCAAAGGATTGGGTTTACTAATGAAACTATATTCGTGGAAATAATCAATCTACCAGCCTTATTGTCACAGCGAAGAACAATAAAAAATCTCATTAACATAAAATAAAGTAACAAAATGCACCTAACAATTAAAAGATCTCATACCACAATGTGGACTCAAAAACATAGTCCGCTGTATCACTTTAGCAGTGCAATTTTCCTTAAAACCATGCCAGATTATATCCTGAAACATAAATCATATAATATTACAACATGAAACAGAAGTCCATACCAAAAGGCCGACCACAATATGCAGCATCCCTCATTGTCGCAAAAACATATATAGCATAAAATGAGCTAGGGATGAAAATCCCAACCACATGGTGAGTAAAAAAAATCTCTACAATTGAAATTTTATAAAAATATAAATAAATAAATAAATAAAACATTCTGATGGCTTCAAACAGTACTGAGTGTAAATCACCATATGAAGACTTGTCAAAAACATATTACAATGCACTTGAAATTAACTAACCTGTTGGTAAAATGAAATAAAGTAATTGAAAACACAAAGGCTCTAAGAAAGCGCTTTGGAAATAGTAGAGATAATATGTAAACTCAACTGTGCCAAGACTAAAAACTAGCAAATGAGCAAATGAAATTGTTGTTTTGCACTCTGAGCATAGAAATACAGCCATAAAACCCAGAAGCCAATTAAAGTAATGCAAAGGGTAAAAGTACAGAAAGTGCAAAACTAACAAAATCCATTGGAATTCAAAATGAAAACTTGAAAAGTGATTCGTTTTAATAGAGTTCATGTGATCAGGTTAATACAAATCCTCATGGAGTTTCTGTGATTAAGTTAATATGAGTTTGAAGGCAGAAAAGTTAATACGAGTCCAATTTATCGATAGAAAAAAGTAGGATAACATATATAAGCTTTGTGGATGGAAAAGTAAAAAGCAGGTGACCAGCTATGGCCTATGTAGCAAAATGTTGGCCAATCAAGAAGCAACATATGCACAAAATGGATGTAGCAAAGATGAAAATGTTGAGGTGGATGTGTGGTAGAACTAATAAGGATAAAATTAGAAATGAGCGCTTCCGAGAGCATTTAGGGGCAGCATCAGTGGGAGATAAAATTAGAGAAATCCGTTTGAGATGGTTTAGGCATGTCCAATGTAAGCCAGCAATGCCGGTAAAGAAAAGTTTGTCCATGTAGGTTGATGGCCCACCAAGGGAAATGGGTAGGCCGAGAAGGACATGGATGGAGGTAGTAAAAATAGATCTAAAGAAGTGGAACTTATCTGAGGATTTGGCTTCGGATAGGTTGGAATGAAAAAATAGAATTCATGTAGCCGACCCCAACATAGTTAGGGCAAAACTTTGGAGGTGATGATGATTGTTTAAGTATTAAGCAGAAGTGTGTTTCCAGCTTCTGGTGACATGCAAGTCCAACTACAGACATTAAATTAAAAATCTACGAATGATATATTCCCAAACGTCAGAAACAAATGAGTTTAGTAGCACATACTGACCACATTACACATCAATTTTTTATCCCTTCTACAATATAATTCTTTTTCTAGCACAATAGTAAAAGAACCTTAATATGCCTTCAAAACAATAGTCTAGGGTGTGATAGATACCTCGATTTCTGATGAACTGTAAGATGGATCCAAATTTTCTAGCAAGACAAGTGTTCCCTGTTCATAAGCAGTCTTCAACCTCTGCTCCCAAGGCTGATAAAAAAGAAACGAAGTGAAAAGATTATGGTAGCAGAATAACCCATCCAAACATCCTGTACGACAAACAGATGGTGTAATACCCCAGATACCGAGTTAGGGGCTAGAATATTTTCTAATATTCATATATATTTAATCCCTAAGTTTTCATGGATATTCTTGGATATGTATATATATATATATATCCTATTTTGTAAATATACAAAGAATATTATAATAGGATTATTATTATCTTTGTTATTATTATTATTATTATGATAATAACAAATAAAAATCTTATTGTTTATTATTTATAATAAATTGGTTCTCTTTGGTAGGCCCAAGAGAGGCATTTGGACAACTGAAGAAAGTAAGATTTCATGGGTACCACCACCCCTTATTAGGGCTTTGTGGAGTCTTCAGTAGGCCCATACATTCGGAGTTTTTATCATATCATGCTAACACTCAAGGGAGGGTGAGAATTGCTGATTGTTCATATGCTCCTGTAACTGGGAAAGAAGCTATCCGAGTCTCACCTGACCTCTCTTTGTCATTTGTTCTTCATGTTCCTCGTTTCTCATTTAATCTTTATGTTTGTCATTGCTCAACTAAAAACTTCAATTGTTGTGCCACCTCCCATCCATCTTAATGCATTTTTCAGGATTTGAGGATGAGACACAGGATTGGTGGTGGTAGTGAGAACAATCGACTGTATACTCTAGATTTGAAGAAGACAGAGCCTTAAGTGTTATAGACAGGAGCAACTGATGAGAATAAAGTGCTAAGGTGGACATCCGTAGATCCTCAAGTTAGAATAATCAGCTGGATTACCTGACCACATTTTTTCAGGTGTTTTACTACCAATCCCTAAGTTTGGAGATTTGTTAATCAAGTAGTCTACCACATGTAATGCCTCAGCCCATCTTACAGTAAACAACATACAACAAGTCTTTCCAAGATCGTTTTGTTTACCCTCTCTACAACTCCATTCTGTCGGGAGTTACTATGTGGTGTGATGCTGAACTATGCTACTATCCTTGCAATAGTGCCCAAGCTCTATCGATCTATACTCCTTGCCATTTTCTGTCCTCAACTTCGTCACCTTCTTGCCGGTTTGTTTCTCAACTATTGCCTTCCATCGCTTGAATATAACAAAGGTCCGATCCTTCATCTTCAAAGTATAAACCCAGACTTTTCTTGAATAATCATCGATGAAAGTCAACATATACCTAGACCCACCCTTGGAATAAACGTTAAACAACCCCACACATTTGAATGAACATAATCAAGAAATTGACCCTGCGATGTTTCCCCAAGATGCATTTCTCTCAGAATTCCAACTTGCTTGTCTTTGTGCCACATAACAAATTCAAATTGCTCAGCACTGTCAATCCTTGCTCACTCATGTGACCCATGCGCAAGTGTCATAAGCACAGTGAAAAGGATTCATGGTCATCTAAGGAAGGCAATGCAACACTACCTGAAACTGTGTTGCCGGACAAAGCAAACTAGTTTCCAACTCTATTTCCTCTCATATGAACCAGAGCACCATTCACAAGCTTCATAACTCCACCTTCAGCTGGGAATTTACAACCGTTGCAATCCAAGGCACCCAAAGAAATAAGATTCTTCAACAAATCAAGAACATGCCGAACCTCTGCCAATGTTCTAACGATTCCATCATACATCTTGATTTTGATTGTTCTAATCCCAACTGCCTTACATACAACATTGTTATCCATCATGACACTACCACCGTTGATTTCTTTATATGTAGTAAAGCAGTCCCTATTCGGACACGAATTGCGTGGTGGCTTCAGAGTCCTTGTTTATTTTTTCCATATAGATGTTTCTAGGTACTTCTACATCTTTTTGGTCAGTAGGATGTTCCAACTGGACGTAGCTGAGTGAAGGACCTCTTCTAATGAGACTAGAACCTCTTGAGGCCTTTGACTGTGGTTATGCCCATTGGGGGATTCAAATGGAACTCTTCATGCTTTTTTTTTTTTTTTTTTCACACACATGGTAAAGTGTGATAAAATAAAACCAATACAAAAGGTAGCTACTTTACAACTCTCTCCTACTTTTTTAACCACATGCTTTATTTAACCTTTATCATGATGTGACATCTGCCTTTAGGAACAACCTGAATAAAAAAATGCATTCATCACGACAATGAATACTATTTGCGACCACAGAAAATGCACTATCTGAATCATAATATGATCTACTCCCTGCAACATTGGTTGTATCATCTGAGGAAGAATCATCTATCTGTTTACCTTTACTTTTCGTTTGGGACAGTGCTTTTCTCTATAGGTGGTAAACCAATCCCTATTGGGACACCTATAGTAGGAACAACCTGAATAAAAAATCCATTCATCCTGACGATGAATACTATTTGCGACCACATAAAATGCACTATCTGAATCATAATCTGATCTACTCCTTGCAACATTGATTGTATCATCAGAAGAAGAATCATCTACCTATTTACCTTTACTTTTCGTTTGGGACTGTTCTTTTAGATGTGCCCTTTCTTATGACAATAATAACATTCATCAGTTTTCTTGTTTGCTCTAGATTTGAGTCTACATTTGCCCTTGTTATTGGAGCATTTATCTTTTGTTCTTCCCCTTGCCACCAAGCCCTCCACTTGCTCAACATCATCTTTTCCTTTCTTTCTTAATTCATTCGAAAGAAGGGACCATCTAATCTAGTTCACAGGCCTTTTTCTTTTTAATAATGGTAAATTTTATTACTTACAAAAAAAAAAAAAAAGAAAAAAAGAAAAAGGAAAAGAAGCCAAAACCAGCTTACAAACATGAAAGAAACAAACCAAAAACGTAACTCCAAAAATAAAAAAAGATTAAACATCAAAATTAATAGAAGATCAAAAAATTCCATCCTTCACTAGATCATCCTCCTCTATATTTGCTTCACTTAAAACATGACGAAAAGTAGCCTCTAACTATTTGGAAATATCGTGAATCTCCTTCACCCAATCCGCCAATCTCCAAGGATAAGAAATCTTCCCAGAACCCCAGCAAATAGCTAAAAAAGAATCACCTTCAATAATTTCTTTACATCCTCCCAAGCTTCGAAACTCACGACATCCTCCTAGAAAAGCATAAACCTCTGCTTCATTAGCATCTAAACAAGACACAGGCCCTGAAAAACTCCTCAAGACATCACCACTACAATCCCTTATAACACCTCTAATACCTTCTTGGTTTAGCTGGACAAAACTTCCATCAAAATTAAGCTGAAGGAGCCCCACAGGAGGAGACAACCAAGTAGCTTGGGGCTTATTATTAGCTTGTCGAACCACTTTAACAACTGCTGCCCTAGATCTATTAATATCTACTAGAGGGACCACATCAAATTCCTTTTTTTCACTCACCCATTCTGATACAGACCAACCAATAGACTCTACAACCTCCTCCACGGAGTTGCTTCTATTTCTGAAGAGTCTATTATTCCTCTCCATCCACAGTTTCCAAAGAGTTGCATAAAAAACAGATTTCAACAGAATTTTCCTGCGCATAAACTTGCACCCCAAATACCATTGACAGAAGAGACCACACCAGCTAATTTTTTTTCTTTTCTATTTCTATTTGTTTGGGTTCAGTTCAAATCAAAACTTAGGCCCAACAATAGGCTCAACTCTGTTAAAAGTAGACACATGTGAGAAGGTCTCGCTTAGTCTTTTGTTCATCATTGAACTTGGTGAGAGAAGAAAGAAAGGAAAAAAAAAAGGTCAGCTTTTGTTCACTGATATTTCAAGCGAGGCAGTGGAGTGGGCTCTTGATCTGGAAGTGGAGACAATGGCGGTCTCAATTTTAACCTCGAAGATGGCTTCTGCAGCAACAAAGATGATGCAATGAAGACTGCTACTGTTCGTTGATGGTGGTGGTCTCAACAAAAACCGTGGAGGTTTTGATGGCTGCAATGGGGCTCGATGTTCCTTTCTTCTCTTCTACTTGATTCACCTCAGTCTTCTCTTTTTTTTTTTTTTTTTTTTGCTCATCAATAAGGTTTACAGGGGAGGGTCAGCTTGGTTACAGTTTGGTTGTAGGTAATTTGGGGAATTGGGATAGGGTTGGAAGGGATTGGGGTTTACGGTTTGGGAATTGGAGATTTTGGTTTCGGTGGGGTCAAGATGATGGTTTTGGGGTTCTGGGTGGTCCGATGACGGTATTTACAGCTTAGATCGTAGGGAATGGGGAAGTAGGTCTCGGCAGTGACTTTTGGACTTGAAGAGGTTTCGACTAGGTTCAGGGGTTTGGGTTGCGGTGATGGGTTTCGGATTGGACGTTCTAAGGCACACTTACAATAATGGAAAGCACCATAACTGAATAATAAACTCAGAAATCTTTAATTGATAATAATAAACATGAATTACAAAGAGGTTGTCCATCTATATATATAGAGTAGGATCGTTCCCTCTCTTCCAAGGACACTACGACTTAAACAATTAAAGAAACCTAAATCAAAGAGGCCACTCAAATATTAGCAATCCTAGTCAAACAATAATAGAAAATAGAAATAAGATAAAAGGAGGAAGCCACAGTAACTCTCGGTCAATATTGGGCCTGTGGGCTGAACCCAATGCAATGAGTTGACCTATGGGTCAATTATTTGGCCCAGTTAACTAGGGCCTGATGTGCACTACATCACTAACAAACCCAATAAGCTTAATTGTTTGACAGGTTAGCTAATTAAGAAAAACAAATAATCTCGATAGTTCTGATTGGACAAAGCCAACCAAGTGTTTAATCAAGCTGGTAATTATTCAAAGCTCTAGCCACACATTAATAAGCACCCAAGATAATTATTTCAGTTTTTAACACGTAAAAATAAAGAACGTAAAAATAAAGAACAAGCCATAATTGCATTTCACCAAAATAAAAAAAGAGGAACAATCTATGTAAGGGAAGAGTACTCACGAGTCCCTTAAACCACTTGCTTCTATCCTGAACAAACATGCAAAGAAGGAAAAGAAACTACAAGTCAGCAAATGATTAAAAAAAATTTAACACAGATAGGATAAAATACTAATTTAGACATCTACCTACAAGGCATTAAATAATCCATTCTACACTAAAGAATCAAAAAATGTTTTCAATTGAATATAAAACCATAGTCATAAATATCATTAAAGGATTTGTTTCAGTTTGTCTCAGAATTGAAACATTTCAGCAAGTTTCAGCATTTTGGAATGATTTCAGTATTCCATTCCGTAGTCATGTTTCAGAAACATATTAACATTTTAAGGATGCATCATTTACTAAAAAATAAAATAAAATAAAAAATTAAGTAACATATATATATATATATGAAGAAAAAAGCAAGCCATATCAACACACCTTTTTCCCTGATGGGATTTTTCCCTTGTTTTTTTAGGTAGGGGGGCTAAAATCTCTATCCATAAGATACCAAAAAAAAAAAAAAGACTTTTGACTTTTTTTTTTTGAATGGTTACTTTGATTAGTGAAAGCAAACAGTACAAGAGATGAGTACTGACAAGGAGAAACAGGAGAACAGGAAACCAAAATAAATACAAGAACTCAAAACCGACCACCTAAGGCCCTGCTTAAGAAAAGGCCAGCTCTTCCATTGATACACTATTTGATCTAAGGAGTACCCTTTAAAAGACGGGTTGATGGACACCCAAAGAGCCACTAAAGACTTTTGACTTTTTGCCCTAATGGTGGGCATTTTTGTCAATAAAATTGGAATTAAAGGAAGAAAAAAAAACATTTACACCAACATATGGCCAAAAGTGAGAATTTTGGATGTTTGGAACCAATGAATTCTCAACCGAATTGCAGATTTTGACTGAATTGTCAAGGGCTGCTCGGTTCAGTACAGTTACCAAACTGAATAACTTCAATTGACTCAGCCTAAACAAACAATATTTTGACTACTATATATAAAACAACACAAAAGACCAAAACCTCAAATTCAGAAAAATCATCATTACTAATTGCTGCAAAGAAGCCCTTGAAGCATCCTTGCGTAAACCCCACTTAAGATCAATCCAAACTCATATACAAAACTATTCGCGTGTAGCCAAGTGTCCCCATTTGAAACTCATCCATCATCACCCATGGATCAGTTAAAAAAAAAAACCATCTAAATGAATATTACAATTTAAAAACTTTAATGCTCTAAAATCAATAGTTAAAATATCATGTTACAGGGACCATTAACCACTAACTGAAATAAATACCTACATATCCTGGGCCCACCATGGTCCATTCCCCTCCCCCCAACACCCCCTCCTTAAGAAATATATATATGACAAAAAAATTACATGCACACAAATTTGATCTTGATTAGAGTTACTCTCACCATTGGATTAAACCACCTTTTCAAATTATTAGTTCTTTGGACCGCAAAATTTCGTCAACTGATTAGGTCATAAATATCCACAACTGATCCACTCAGAAGACCTCAAAATTTCGTCATATAATTAAGACATAAATATCAATAACTGATCCACTCAGAAGACCTCAATACATGCGGCCCACAATTTTCATTGCAGGCCGTAAGGTGGAAAAGTGCCAAAGCACAATATCAGGTCTCTGCAAAGACTTCTACACAAGGATACACCTCCAAGGGATAAAACCCACACAATATTATTAATCCGCCCTAAGATTTCCATCTCTACAATGCCATAAAAAAAATCTAGCTTCATTTTAGTTAAAAATGAGAACTAAAATATATAAAAATAAAACACAAGAGATTGGTCAGTGAAGCCTAGATTAAAATCCTCCCAAGGTTAAAAACCCTCTTCCACCCAGCTAATATCTCCGCTCTGCACCATTGGGTGCCTCGTGACCCGAAATCTCATATAGACCCAAGGGATAAACCTAAATATGTAACGCCCTGAAATTTCCGGAAACCAAAAAATTCAAAGAGTTATTTTCAACAATAGTGGATTATTGTTAAGTAAAGTGAAGTCCAAGTCTACAGTATATTTTCAACAAATATAGCCCACAAAGTAGCATTTCATTTATCACCAAAAATTATTTACAGCTATTGTCAAGTGAAGTCCAAGTCCAAAATATACAGTCATCCACTACTACTACCTTTACACTATTAATTTACACAAAAGTCCACTGAACACTACAACTAATACAACTGTTACTTTTACATTATGCATTTCCACAAAAGTTCATAAAACATGACAAACTAATACTATTAAAGCTACTACAAAAATTCCAGTATCTAACGTTATTCATAAAACAAATCCATATATTATCCAAGTAAATCAGTCCACTCATTCATGTTTCCCTTGGAATCTTGGATGCACCAATATATCCCTTTCTCAAATACCATTTGATCATCACTTCTTTCAATGACTAGTAACATCAAAAGCTCGAGCTGTCAGTGAAGCCTAGATTAAAATCCTCCCAAGGTTAAAAACCCTCTTCCACCCAGCTAATATCTCCGCTCTGCACCATTGGGTGCCTCGTGACCTGAAATCTCATATAGACCCAAGGGATAAACCTAAATACGTAACGCCCTGAAATTTCCGGAAACCAAAAAATTCAAAGAGTTATTTTCAACAATAGTGGATAATTGTTAAGTAAAGTGAAGTCCAAGTCTACAATATATTT
Source organism: Umbellularia californica (assembly GCA_028538565.1). Lineage (NCBI taxonomy): Eukaryota > Viridiplantae > Streptophyta > Magnoliopsida > Laurales > Lauraceae > Umbellularia > Umbellularia californica. Next base: position 53,018,375 of record JAPQWN010000004.1, on the reverse strand, counting down.
TCAACAAATATAGCCCACAAAGTAGCATTTCATTTATCACCAAAAATTATTTACAGCTATTGTCAAGTGAAGTCCAAGTCCAAAATATACAGTCACCCACTACTACTACCTTTACACTATTAATTTACACAAAAGTCCACTGAACACTACAACTAATACAACTGTTACTTTTACATTATGCATTTCCACAAAAGTTCATATAACATGACAAACTAATACTATTAAAGCTACTACAAAAATTCCAGTATCTAACGTTATTCATAAAACAAATCCATATATTATCCAAGTAAATCAGTCCACTCATTCATGTTTCCCTCGGAATCTTGGATGCACCAGTATATCCCTTTCTCAAATACCATTTGATCATCACTTCTTTCAATGACTAGTAACATCAAAAGCTCGAGCTGTCAGTGAAGCCTAGATTAAAATCCTCCCAAGGTTAAAAACCCTCTTCCACCCAGCTAATATCTCCGCTCTGCACCATTGGGTGCCTCGTGACCTGAAATCTCATATAGACCCAAGGGATAAACCTAAATACGTAACGCCCTGAAATTTCCGGAAACCAAAAAATTCAAAGAGTTATTTTCAACAATAGTGGATTATTGTTAAGTAAAGTGAAGTCCAAGTCTACAATATATTTTCAACAAATATAGCCCACAAAGTAGCATTTCATTTATCACCAAAAATTATTTACAGCTATTGTCAAGTGAAGTCCAAGTCCAAAATATACAGTCATCCACTACTACTACCTTTACACTATTAATTTACACAAAAGTCCACTGAACACTACAACTAATACAACTGTTACTTTTACATTATGCATTTCCACAAAAGTTCATATAACATGACAAACTAATACTATTAAAGCTACTACAAAAATTCCAGTATCTAACGTTATTCATAAAACAAATCCATATATTATCCAAGTAAAACAGTCCACTCATTCATGTTTCCCTCGGAATCTTGGATGCACCAGTATATCCCTTTCTCAAATACCATTTGATCATCACTTCTTTCAATGACTAGTAACATCAAAAGCTCGAGCTGTTAGTGAATGGCATAACAATTTACACTAACCCCCCCCCCCCACCCCCCAAAACACCCCTTGAATGGGAAGCCGTTCGAATTTGAAACAACACCCCCCCCCCCCCACCCCCCCCCCCCCACCCACACAACACCCACCACCACCCCCACCCCTCTCTCGAATGGGAAGCCGTTCGAATTCGAAACCCAACAGATAGACGGAACAAACAAATTAGAGAGACAAATAGAGGTAACACACCTCCCAGGAGTTTCGAACTCGTGTCGTGACCTCTGGCGATGATACCATGTTAATAAGCGGAAACACCTTCAATCATGAATATAAGATTTCAACTCCTATTCCATTCACAAAATCATGTATATAAGATTTCAACACCTATTCCATTTATAACACAAAATTTTATAAGAATACATGATTGAAGTGATGATCAAATGCCAGTACAGAAAGGGATATACTGGTGTATCCAAGACTCAAGGGAAACATGAATGAGTGGACTCATTTACTTGGATAATGCAGTATTTATATGGATTAGTTTTAAGAATAATGTTAGATATTGGAGTTTTTATGCTGAAAAGTAAATGTGTGATTGAATGATATTAAAGTAGTACACAACTGTGTTCCATGAATTGAAGAATATGGAAGATGTGACTGATTCAATTAACCAATGTCAGACTTCTTACAATGTTGTCGTGCAGTCTTATTCACTGGTTCCATGATTGACACTATCATGTGTGGAAGGGGGCTATAGCTGCTAGTCCCTATTACCGCATGCGGTTATAGTTAAGTTCACATTACAGTGGAACATAATGCAGTTTCGGATTAGCCTAGTCTGCAGCTAGGGTGTTGTCACTCCGCTGTAAGGAGAATGTTTGATGTCACTTGTGTGATGAGGACCTAGATGGAAATCCAGCATGACAACAGTCATATTCATTGATTCCATGTTCGACACTACCATGTGTGGTAGGGGGCAATAGCTAGTCCCTATTACCGCATGGAGTTATAGTAAAAGCTCACATTGCAGTGGAACATAATGCAGTTTCAGATTTGCCTGGTCTGCAGCTAGAGTGTTGTCACTCCGCTCTGAGGATGATGTTTGATGTCACTCGTATGATGAGAACCTATATGGAAATACTTAAACAGAGTGTGTTGTAAGGAAATAGAAATGAAATTGACATGAAAACCAGTATTGATGCAAATACCATTCCCGGTGGGGTGTGCGCCGAAGGCATGATCAGGAGGGCGAGTTCCGATCTCTTAGTTGGTGAGTCCAATCACCAACAACACACGAACAGATTGTCTATCCAGAGTCTCTGTCTCACATGTCTCTTGCCGTTGGTTAGTACGAGTCAAGTATCCGTTTAAGACAAGTTAGATCAATGAATTTAAATTGTTATTTGCTAAATTGGTTCAAATAACTTTAAATGATGTTTTTTAATGCTTAAATGCATAAGTTTAATTCATCATTGTTTGCTTGTTGCTTAGTTAGTGATAATTTAATTTGCAAGCTAATGCTATATGTGATTGATGGTCAGTTTACACAAATTAGAAATGCGCAATAAAAGGTGAAACTTATTCTTACACATGTCATATAAGGTTGATGCTTGCTAAGTATAGGGGACTTATGTTGTGATTTTCATCACAGGAGCTAACACTGGATTTGCATATGTAGAGTCTGCCTAGAGCAGGATTTCGGGTCCAAGTGGAGCTTGAAAATTATTGATTTATCTTTATTGTTTTTTAGTAGGTTTAGTAGTTTTAGTAGTCGTGTTCTATGGACATTTGTCTAAATTCATAATCTAAAGGTAATAGTAGAATTAGTTTTAATGTTCAATGGACTTTTGTGTAAAATTATAGTGTAAAGGTCGCAGTAGTGGATGACTATATATTTTAAACTTGGACTTCACTTTACTTGAATAGTAAATGTAAATAATTTTTAGTGATAAATGAAATGCTTCTTTCTGCACCTATATCATTGCAACGACACAAGCCCACTATCTACATGATATTGTCCACTTCAGCTCATGGGAACCCAATCTTGCCGCACAGTTGTAAAAGGCCTCATGTGGTGCCTAAGCCCCACATCGGAAACATCCAGGTCTTATCCTGGGTATATATAAGTGTGGTCTGGCCTTAACCTTACATGAGGCTTTTTAAAACCGTGTGGCAATATTGGGTTGAAATCCCATGAGCCAAAGTGGACAATATCATGTCGATAGTGGACCAGGGTCGTTACAATCGAGTAAGAAAAATTCCCGTGCAAAATTTACCCTGTTCACTATGGTCGCAAAAACTCCCCAAATTTTCATGTTTCCGAAAACTTCAGTGCGTGAAAAATGAACTAGTCAACCCTTACATCCAATTACTTTTTTTTTTAAATGGTAACTTGTATTAATCAAAAGCTTTACAGTATAAAAGGGCTATACTGAGAAGCGGCTGGGGAGGACCCCAGAAAAACAGTCACCTCCCAAAAAAGAGAGAAGCTAAAACAAAAAAGGCAAACTGCCTCAGACAAAAGGAAAAAGAGTCACATCAAAACGAAATGACTTCCCTCCAATTGAAACATAAAGCATCAAAGGATAAGTCCCTAAAGTTTGGGAGAATAGAGACCCAAGAGGCTACGATGAATTTCATTTTGATGATTAGGTCTTCTTGGGAGGATGAAGTTCCTTCAAAACATCAGTTGTTTCTCTCTTCTAAATCGTCCACATGATCTTCCCTTTGGACGTGGTAATCGAACAAGCCCACTGTTGAAACATCTCAGGGAAGGATTGAGGTACAACCCAGCTGCAGTTAAACTCCTTGAGGATTGCTAACTAGATAGCTTTTGTCTGCTTGCAATGAAGGAATGAGTGATCAACCGATTCCTCATCGGCTAAGCAAAGGGGGCAAGCGTTGACAATAAGCAGTTTCCGGCGGCGGAGATTATCTATAGTCAAAATTTTATTCTGGAGAGCAAGCCAGACAAAAGCGAGGACTCTAGGAGGGGCCTTGTTTTTCCAGAGGATGGCCAACCTCAATGAGAAGTCCTGGGCCCTTCATGGAGGGCGGAGAAGGAGGAAACAGAGAAAGATTCGCAAGTGGAAGGGGCCCAACATCTGATGTCTTGCACTTCACCCTTGATGTCCATACCACTTAGAACCTCAAAAAATAGAAGAGGTTTGCTTCCTCTGCCTCAGTAAGATTCCTTCTGAAAACAGGGCCCCACAAATGCTGGCTGTCATTCATGTCGAGATATTCACTGACCCTAGCATTGCGGTTTTTGGCACATCTATATAGATCAGGGAATTGAATCGCTAAGGGGTTGCTGCCGACCCAATTGTCATGCCAAAAGGATATGTTCTCACCATTGCCAACTTGGTAACGGATGAATTGAGCGAAAGAAGCTTTGGTAGAGTAAATCCCTTTCCAAAAATTTGAGCACCTTTGGGGAGGAGGATGAATGTCCCAACCATTTCTCCTAACTTTGTATTTGGCTAGAAGGATATTTCTCCATAGGCCTTCTGATTGGTCCCCGAGTCTCCAAATCCATTTGCCCAGTAAAGCTTGGTTCATACTCCTTAAAGGTCTTATACCTAGACCGCCTGATTTTTTAGGACGACAAACTGATTTCCAATTCACCAGGTGGATCTTTTTTTATTCCTCGCGGCCATCCAATTACATATTTGCTAACTCATTCGCATTTCCCATCTCCACTCCTACGCCAACATAAGCCATTTTACCAATATTAACCCTCTAGTTAAAATCCTTCCATGTGGCTCGCTTCTTTTCCTTTCTCTGCCCCATCGAGTCCAAGATTGTTACATATCTTGGAATATCATACTAAATTTCCTCCGCTAATCATTCCTACCAAAACCTCGAGGCATTAGTAGAGGCAGCGGAAACACTTTTCAACATGATTGACCCCCCTAGATACCTTAGAGGTAACTATCTAGCCTTGCAAGTGAGTTACCACACACTTTTACCCACTGTAAATCCTTTAAGCAGTCGTCGAATATAAAGAATCCCATGATCTTGCATTATTGTAATATAGAAACCATGCAAAATGTGTCATATCCCGTATATCGTTAGCATACAAAGCATACTAAAGTAAAATGTCATTTCATTCATGGAAAAGTGGCAATAAGAGAAATTCATTAAGTTTGCAAGATCACAAGACAAGAGGTTGATTTTCTTATTTAAGGTATTTCCAAGAAGAATTTATCAGGCGGCTTCTCCAAGCTGGCATTTTAAACATGTAAAGATTGATATAGTTGTTTCTCAGTTTATTACGTTGTATATGGACTGGTGAGCAACCAGCCCTAATTGTTTTTCACAAATTCCCTTATTTTTTTTCCCTTCTTTCTATTTCTCGATTGCACAACTTCCTTTCTAGGAGAAAAATCCCTAGAATTACAGCTTTAGTTGAATCAACTAGAGTAGATATCAATCATTTTTGTTTCTACCAATCTTCTAACCCCCTCGTTAATGCCTAGCCCTAGCACCTACAAATTTCATGCACTCTCTTATTGGTTTAGTTGTCTCTCATAACAATCTCCTTACCCTTTGCTCTCTTATTCAAGTTTTTCTCCCTACTTTTGCCATTTACTCCACCTTTGCCTTCTCTCCCTTTTATTTTTTATTTTTTATTTTTTTTTTTTCATCTGTGAGTTCTACAGTTTGCTTCATAGCTTTAATATTTTTCTATCCATCTTGAATAGAACTCCCAACCGAACCCAAAACCTCAAGGTTGCAACACCATGCTAGATATGTTGAGGGTGGAACTAACATCCATTTGCAAGACCCAATAGCTTAACACGAAAAGTATCCTGTTACGGAGCATATATTTGGTAAAATCACTAAAATTCATGCAATGATCACACAGATCATCTATTTCCATATGCAGATCATCTAAACTTTAGAATGTGAATAGTTGAACTAGGCATTTCAAAGAATAAGAATAAGAGAATAGCTTGACTGTCTTTTTGTGTCAAAGGGTCAAGTGTCATAACCAATAATCAAGAATGAAAGAGTCAGTGTTAAGAAGTCAAAAGAATTAATGCCTCCAGAGTTGAAATGCCATTTTCCTTATTGCTTGTGTTTTGACTTGACATTTCCAGGAGTTTGAAGAAAGCTTAAAGGCTGCACAGAAAAGTTAATTGGTCAGTCTTCTATGTTAAATATCGTTAATGCTGGGTCTTCTAAGATGACCAAAGGGATTACTTTTTGTTTCCAATGCATAGTCATGATTAGCATAATTGTTAAGAGGTCTATATAAGGGGGAAAGGGGTCATGAAAGGGACATCTTCAGATTATTCTACAATTTTTCTGGAATGAACTAGTTCTTTCTTAAAGCTCTAGATTAACAAGTTTTTCTTCATTCCCCTAAAAGAAATCTTGGCTCTAGCAGAGGTTGGAGTGTCTTTTATTGATGTGGACCGGTTCTCTTTCTGATTTTCTTTAAAAATTATCAAAAATATATATGTATATATATTTAACAGTGCCTTTGCTCTCCACTACATCCCAAGAAAATTTGGCCAAGAATGGGCCAACTCACCTGCAAAAAGGCCATTTCTTCGAACTAACTGAAGATCTAGACTAGGCAATTCTCGACGAGCTTTCCCTAATCCATTAGATGCTTATCTGGACCTCTATCAAAGGATCTTTGTCTAATCTCATCAATACTATGCTCTTTCTCCCAGCTTTTGACTACCTACATCTATGCAGCCCACACCAGAGACTCAATAAGGGTTCTGAAAATGAAAATGAATAAAGAAGATCAACCTAACCTTGTCCGATGAGATGAGGATTCTTCATCTAACAATTCATATTACGGTAGAATGGCACATCTCAATATTCTCACAGGAAAAAAGGTCTCAGTACCTCTAGGAAGACATCTTTCAATTAATGTGCATAAGTGGGTTCTTCCTTGGTTTTTTTTTCTTTTTTTTTTTTTTTTTTTTGGGGTTGGGATGGGGGAAATGGTAACAGATAATTGGGTTCTTCCTTAGGGGGATTTTGACAACTCAATGTATCAGTTCCCATAAAAATCTAGACTTTGGATGGAAAGCAGATGATATGAAATCCGGACATTAACACCACACCACCGCGCTCCCCCTCCCCCCCTCTCTTCTTCTTTCCTTCTCTCCCCCTTTTTTTCTTTTTTTCTTCTCAGTCTCTCTCTCCCTCTCCTCTGTCTCTCCTCCGAAGATGTGTGATAGCCCAACTTTTTTATTTACATTGAGTCTAGCTCGACAGCCACACAATCAATGAAGGTCTCTTCAATCAACTAATGGATGGTTGAGATGACTTCCATGTCATCCTCAACTTCTCTTGCTTGTCCATGGAAGACCCTATATCCTCGGTTATCTTCCTCCAGTCGCTGCGACTCATTGTCCTAAATCAAAACTTGGAAGTTGTGACATTCAACTGAGACTCCCCCTCTAACCTTTGTCCTTGTGCATTTCAATCTCCGAGGACACATCTTCAATGACCCTGACAACATACCATCAACCATCTGATTCCATTTTCATAGACTGCAATAGAGGTTTCCCTGCATCAATCACGACCGGAATATCTGGTAATACAAGCAAATTCTTGGCAAAGTTGACATGCAAATCCATACCTCCTTGTCCAAAAATCAACCTATTCTTCAACATTTCTCACTAAACAAGCATGAAGGGGAATATAGTAACATTTGAATAACAATCTTCTTCTTTTCCTGTTGACCATAGGATTCCATGGCTCTATACTGCCAAAAGCTGACTACCAAACATCTCCTTCACCCTTCAATAGCTTAATTGCTTTAAGTTCGAAAAAATAAAAAGAGGGGGAAATGAAAGATAGATTCTTCTAACGTACTTAATGACAAATGCCCAAGTCCGGTTATTTTTGCACCATCCCTCCTTTTATGTGACCTACTACACATTTTTTTTCAGTAGGAATATTTTCCTACACTACTCAGTAATTCATCCAGCACATGTCCATCTCTACTTCCTACAATCTCTTTTTCCCCCTACCGAAGACCCTCAAGGATATTAACATAACTGGTGTCTCTTTCCTCGGATATTTTTTTTTTTCTTTACCTTCACGCACAAAGCATTTCTAGAATTCTGAAACTTCCAAGGACCCGATGATTTCCTTTCTAATGTCTATTTTTAGCAAGTGGCTTGTTTGCCATCCAAAATCAGCTTTTTACTAGCAACACTCTTACCATCCACATAGATCCATCTCAAGGCTTTGTAAGCTCTATGCTCCTCCCATTCCTCTTTACAACTCAAATGCACAACAAGATTTTCTCTTTTCCTTCATGATGGAATGAAGATATCAAAGATATAGTTGAACCGACTAAAGACGTGAGAAAATGAATCAACTTGTGTCTTTGCAAGCACATTGTCCTTGAAAATGGTGATTAGCTCTTTAAATCTAGAGTTTTTCCTCTCTCTTTTGTTCTTCACTAAATCCACTCTCGTCATCAATTGCTAAATGCAGAATGAGATTCCTCTTTTTTATATATAGTTTAAATTGAGAAAAAGGGAGTTTGTTGAAAGAGAAGATCTTTTTGTGCACGACTATGGAACTACAAATCACGATAACTCAATCGTGAATCAAGGGCATTTACTATTTAAAAAAATTATATGAAGGTCCCTTCAATGGTGGTGTTGCAGTAGACAATGAATTGGTTGTAATTGAAGATATAGATAGTATAAATCCTACAACTTGCAATCTCTCCTTGTTATAGTGAAGCCTTACTCATCCAGCCTACCAGGCTACTGCTCCAAGGCAAAAAGAACTGACTGAAGGAAGTCTGTTTGGATGCTACCAGGTTGCCAATGGATGCAAGCCCATAGTACTGAATCAAATATATGCTTGTTTCTTCTAGTATAATTATTTTATTTTTCCATTTGTCTTTCTCTTTTTTTTAGCACATATTCTTGTTGCTCGCATGCAACATCAGGATTCGATTATTCAGTGTTTAAGAGTCCTTTTTCTTCTTTTTGTGGTAGAGGTGTGATAGATCTTGGCTAATCCAAGTTTCTATTTTCTAATAAATTAGAGAAACATGAGTGGTTGTATACTTGAATTCTATAAGGTGGTCACTTGACAGTAGACACTTGAAATTAATGAGGGAATACTTACCTTCCTCATTTTCAATAAGATAATGTAGTCCATGACATCAAAATAAGCAAATTAAATAATATGAGACATATGAAGTGTGAATGCATCCAACTTTTAGAAGCAAAAACTAGTATGGATAACTTACAGCATCTGGCCTTCGAGAAACTTCCACAACTAGACCATCAGTTTTATTGTCCTTCAGAGCAACTGAAGGAGCTGCTTTATGAAGTGTATTCTCAGAAGTCTTGGCTTTCATCTCATCATTCTTCTTGTTGGAAGGCCCCTGATCATGTCCGATAGAATCTTTGACAAATTGGCCTTTCAATTTCTCAGTATTGCTAAGAGACGCCTCTAATTCCTTACCATGCCCCTCATCACAGTCCTTGTCAAGTGCAGATGGATGATCGGAGACAACTTTCAACTTCTGAAGCTTATTGTTGGGCTTGTCCTTGTCAAGTGCAGATGGATGATCAGAGACAACTTTCAACTTCTGTAGCTTATTATTGGGCTTGTCCTTGTCAAGCGCAGATGGATGAGAGATAGAAGATTCCGGTTCCTTCAACGGGTTAGATGAATTATCACTAATCCTCGCCCTCTTGGGAGACCTGACATCCAGTATACTTGATTCTTCACAGGGTCGTACTCTAGATTTATATTCAACAAGAAGATCAGAGGTCTTGGCATTTTCCTCTCGGCCAACCGTTGACTTTCGCATGCTTTTTTCATTCTTCTCCTTGTCAAGTGCTGATGAATTATCGGTGATCCCCTCTTGTTTGGAAGTCTCATATCCTGATACGTCTGAATCATTAATTGGTTTTAGTTCACAATCCAATATCAAGCGTAACAAAAAATAAAAAATAAAATAAAATAAAAAAATAAAAATAAACAATGTTTTTAGTTTCTCTTCATCTTCAACACTACTAATAGCAACTTTACTTGGTTTAATCTCATTGGCATCAATATTCGGTGCTTTAGTGGTCTCCTCATTTGATAAACGCTCCTCGTGTTTAATCTTCATGCCAACAGTTAAGTTTGATTCAACGTCTGCACACAAAAAGGAAAAAAATTCTCACAATCATTATGTACATTTAGAAGAACAATAAAATACCTTAAAAAATAATAAACTAGGTCCAAGTCTCATGCAACCAAACCTGTTTCAAGACCAGGATTTTCAGCTCTTCCAACAACATTCTGAGATACCATTGAATCGAGTGCGGAAGATGACAATAACATTCCATTACTTGCAACCACATTCTTGTTTTCATCACTTCGGCCGGTTTCAAGGTTGGCCGTAGTCACTGATTTTATCACATCTTTCCGATTGAAAATATGCTCAACTAGAACAGAGACAAGAAATGGATGTGAGAATTTGAAGGCATCAATAAATGAGAGATGATTCATCTAGGTTGCTGCTAGTATAGTGCTGACAGCAGCTAACACCTCATTTAACCTGTGAAGAGCCCATCTGTCTTAATCTAATTTGCTCATACCATACGCCTCCTTATGTACGTGGACAGATCCAAATTTAATTCCAGTCAGAATATGCACCATTGGATTGATCATGTGTGAAATATATACTTGTCTTCTACACATGACCAGTCCAGCAGCATGTACACCCAAATTGGAGAGAAACTTGGGCCATTTACAATACATAGGTGCCTATGTGATATGCTCAGTTTTGATCAATTAAAGGTCGGACCAGCACAGATCAAATCAGCGGTAAAAAAAAAAAAAAAACATCAGTACGGTACTGACGGCAGCACATGATCATCTCTACAAAATATCCTAAGATTCAAAACTTGATAATACTAGAGCATTTACCAAACAATATCCTCAAGAATAAAATATACCTTCAATTCCACCAACGTTATCTCTTATGTAATCAGATATTGTGCAGTTTCCAACATCAAATGTCCGAAAGAAAATGTAATCCGCTGTTTTAATATCTTCTTCAGAAGGCTGTGGATTTCTCTCATCCTTCGACGTACATATAACATTGCACTTGCCAACAAGAACTTCCTGAGTCATGTATAGAACCAATTTTTATTGGCACATCAAGAATTAGCAACCTTCAAGAGAACTCTTAGGTAAAATTATCAAAATGTGAAACAGATAAAGTTTAAGCAAGAAAAGTAAGGCACTTCAATATTCAACAATCTATAATATGAAAGCCAAAAGCAATTCATCATCAAAGCAATGTCCCAACTATGTTGAGCCCAACTACATGAATTTTGCTTCACCATTCTGGTTTATCCTAAGCCAAAAGCAATTAAACAATATAAAAGAACTCATTTAGAGAGAGAAAGAGAGAGAGAAAGAGAGAGAGAGATTCATTATCTTATTGTGCAAAATAGAAAGAACAAAGCTTATATTCCTAAAAAGGAGATGATGACTCGAGGATCAAACATTCATTCCTATGCACTGGAGGAATGAAGACCCAACTTACGAAACATTCATTGGAGTTGAAGACCCAACTTAGGCACTGGGTTACTTTCTCCGCATTGGAGTTGATGATGGCCTTTTTTAAAGTTATCTCTATCCTTGTATAGTCCCAAACCACTAAAAAACAAAAGATAGGTTGCTACAAAATATTCTAATTTTTTCATCACTCAAAAATTCACACTGCTACGCCACTACACATCGCTGCATGTAAGGCCCCGGCCTTAATTAAGGGATTATCGCTAATTACAGTAATTAGGGTTAGTTAATCGAGTTTAGCTCCTAGCACATTAGTATTGGTGGGGAGGTCATCACCATTGAGTTTCGAGATCCAGGCCCGTCTTAGAGTGGTAGGGGGTGTTTTGCAATTTAGGAAAAGTAGGTGGTTAGCTTGCGATTTCAGAAATTAGTGCAAATGGGCATTAGTTATCAGAATCCTATGATTCGTATCCCGAATCTTAAGGAAAATGATTTATATCTCTGTAATGAATCTCATTTACAAATGAATCTTAGGATTCAGGTGTGAATCCTACAATTCGATATTCGTTTCATCGAATCTTACGATTCAAGCAATTCGGTTAATAGAGAATAGCTCCAACCAATAAGTTATTATTAATAATCTTTTACCTTTTTTCTTTCTTTATTCTTTCGTTCTTTTAGCATTTTTATTTTTAAAAGGTTATTTAGTAGCTAATGAAACATCCTAAGAAATTTTTGTGGCTTTAATAAGGTTTTAAAGATGAATAAAGAACATGCTTTTAACTAAAGCATTCGACTGTATGTATGGGGCATGTCTATATCTTCTTCTTTCTTTAATCTATTTTGGTTTTTTCTTCATGAACGCTTTTTTAACTTCAAAAGAGATCCTATGCTGTAAGATTGATGGTTTGGATTTTATTTTTATTTTTATATTTTGATTTAAAGATAATAAAAACATATATATTCATACTTTAAACTTATTTAACTATTTACACATCATTTTTTTCATATGTATATATATATGGGAGCGCTCCACAGAGCCCGGACCTTTTTTAGAAAAAAAGGCCCCTCCTAGTTTGGGCCATTGGGATACATGATGATCATGGAAGTCCATTGGATGGAAAGATCCATATGAGGGGCCTACTTACATGCAAAATCTTGAGCCCATAAGATCATACCAAACTTTTGATCAATGGCCCTTAAATTTAATGGTTTAGAGGCATCATTTTATTATGATTTCAATCTAATGGTGAGGAAAACTTGGATGAATGTCAAACTTGGACTTGTTACTATTCATTGGATTTGGGGGTGGTGTGTGTGAAAAGACTTGATTGACACAACATGGGCCCTATGACCAAAACAACGAGGGGCGCAAAAAGGGGCATTTTTAAAGGGGGGCGTTTTTTAGAATTTCCCATATATATATATATATATATATATATATGGAAATATTCAAGTGCATCTATCCCTCACCATAGGGTGAGGGATGCTTCCACAAATAGAGATTTTCAAGTACAAAAGGGGGATTTCAAGGACATAGGGTGAAGTACCAAAGGGGGATTCATGTGAAAAAAGGAAAAGTGCCCTCACCCTATGGTGAGGGATAGATGTACTTAAATATCCCTCATATATATATATATATATATATATATATATATATATGAGATGCTCCTGTGAGAGATGCTCTCACCTTACTATGAGAGATAAGGTGGGGGCCCTCACTATCTCTCATAGTAAGGTGAGAGATGCTCTCACAGGAGCACCTCCTATACACACACACACACATATATATATAAATATATATATATATATATGTCTCGATGTAGATATATGTCTCAATGTTCTTGATATGATTGTATGATGGACTTGTCATTATATTTATACGGCTATAAATGGGAAAATGGTTGGTTATGAATAATTTCTTTTTAATTTTTAATTGTTTTTTATTTTTATTAGAAAAATAAAAAATCCTACAATTTGATTCATGGGTATAAACGATTTGCAATACGATTCCGAATTTGAAACTATGCAAATGGGTGCATTGGGTAGTTTCATTCATGCATGACATTTCATATGTGGGGCCATCATGATTCGGTGGCCCATGGCACATCCATGAGCCCATTTGCTTAATAGCCCAAGCCCTTGTAAATTCCCCAAACCCACTTAATAAGAGAGTGGCCTTATTTGCAATTACCCAAAAACTTCCTCTACAACCCTAAAACCCCTTTTTCCCTTCACCTCATTTCATCTATTTTCTTCTCTACACTCTCCCCACTCCTTCTCCCCATCATCAAGCTAAGGCACTCCAAAGGATTCCAAGGCTCCCCAAGCTCCAAAGCCAATCCCCACCATCTCCTTCATCATCCTCCAGCCTCATGTTTCACCTTTAGGTAAAGCACTCTCTCCCCCATACTCATTTAGCTTAGCTTCTTCAATACTAGGATCATGCATTCATGATTTGGTGAGCTCTTTCTTCTCTTTTGGCATGTAGGAGAGTGGTCTTCAACTTGTTTTGAGGTGGGGAAGTGTGAAGGGCAAGGATGGAGGAAATCCTAGGCGCCAAGAAAGGGGTTTTGCCATAGTTGTCAAGTTTGGTTCGTTTTGGGCAAAATCCCTGACGTATCTCGGTACGGTCAGCATAACGAACTGAACACGACTACCCAGGTGTATTTGGATGTGTATTCATTTGAATTCGGGTGAAACCAAACAATTCGGAATAAATCCCCCAATTTCATACGAACGACACCCGATACCTACGATTCGCCCGAATCCAAGGTTGATTGTTATTCGTTAAAAACAAAAATTGGAAATCACAACATGGATTTTAAGAGAATTTATTTTTTATAAGTCAGGCAACGGTTGGAATACCTTCTTCATAGAGGCTTGAGATTTCCAGCGATTCCTTGTTTCCGGTTGCTTAGATGCATGCAATGGTTGCAGCTATTAATCATCCCAACCTCTATAAATCCAAGCCCAAAATGCCATCATCAACCAAAAAATATTCAACTACCTCATCTCCTTTCCCTACTTTGGAGTTCATCACTCGGCGAACAAGGTTTTGGGTCTCTGCCTCTCTCTGCACTCGTGTGTATCAATTATCAAAACCCCGGCCGAAGCTCTTCTTTGCTGCAGAAGGAAGGCTAAATTCCGGATCTCAAGTACGCTCATCCCCTTGTGCAGTTCTTCGCTTACTTTGTCTTCGGTCTTGTGATAGAATATATGCGAAGAGGGTTGTTGTGATACAAAGAGGTCATTTGTGGCCCACTTATATTAGCCGTTGATTTAATTGAATCAAGATGCCATTCGTCAGAAACTAATCTCATTCAAGATGTCATTCGTCAGTAAAAAAAAAAAAACCACATTTGCCAGAAAAAAAAAATTCAGACCCCATTCATAGGTAATTCCGCCTCGCCTCTTTGGACCAAAAGGCTGGTGGGACCCAACAGTCCAAACCCCAAGGAAACGCCATCCCTATGGTTGCCCAAGGGTCCACAACTAGATATGGGGACCCGATCTTGCATCAAGTGGGCCACATGGACTCCACAGCCTACGTTGACCAATACCCCTAAAACTAGGCAGGTTCCCAAAATGTTCCTATTCTGGTTTGAATTCTTGGGTGGGGTTCAATTTAACTGTCACAATTCTTTAGGCAAGATGAAATGATCAATCTTTTTACCAGAAAATTGGGTTTCCACAATATTACTCTTTATTCAAAATTAGAAAAAAAAAATTCTTATGAAATCTTTTAATAAATTATCAATCTCAAGTGGCCCACTTAATTTGGTCACTAAAATCATTTCAATATGGCTTGATAGTTGCTACCATAGAGTGAAATCATTTCAATCATTCCCTTCTCATGACCTCCATGATAATGATGTGCCATGTCTTTTTAGAGCCGTTTCTTATCTTCTTATATTAAAATTAATGCTAGCATGATCCTGACCATATTTTTTCTGTGCCAAGTATGTTGTTGTGTTAGGGAATAACTAGTGAATATAAGGCCATTTTATTTTTTAATTGTTCTTCCTGTATCATGTTTCTGGTGGAATGGATTATTTACCCATTTGGTTTTTATTTAATATAATTAGGTCCACTGAAAATTTTGAAGGTAAGTTGCCATCTAGCATTGTTACAGAATTTCTTGGCCCACCTGAATGCTACTCTTGATTTGAAACTAGAATACAAATTTCGTGAAACCATATTATAAATTATCAATCTCAGGTGGCCCACTTAATTTGAGAAATGTACTAAAGTTGAATTAGCACTGTTACAATATTGCTATCGTTCAGTCCGTTCTTCCTTTACAACAATGTTTTTTGAAAATTTATGGTTGTTGCTGGTAGACTAGATTTTCTATATCTTTTTAATATATATGTATTTTCTTATATTTTCCAAAACGAATTTCTAAATTGGAAATCAAAATGTCCGAATCAACCGAAATGTTTCATTTTGGAACCAAACCGAAACGGCGTCCAAAACGAACTTGACGACCATGGTTTTTGCACAAGTGAATAAATAGGAATAAATTGTTATACATGTTTATTGGTTTAATTTTAATACTATGTCTATGATGGATGCCTCTTTACAAGCTCATTTATGGTGTTGGATTGGGTGGATGGGGCTGGTGATGCATTGATGGCGGAGCATTTGATGGGCTTTGAAATGGTGTTAAAATGGGTGGAATAGGGACCCTTGACTGCTCTTAGGAACCCCCCACCCACCCACCCCCAATTTGATGGGCTTTGAAATGGTGTTAAAATGGGTGGAATAGGGACCCTTGACTGCTCTTAGGAAGTGGTGGAAACCGGGGAAGCATGGCCCTCAAACACCCCAAGCCGACCCTTAACAGGGTCATTTATGAAGCTCCACAGTCGACCGCAGAGGAGTCATGGTCGACCATGAAGCCTTGCTATCTCGGGATTACTCAATCGTGAAGCCTTACTATCTTAGGATTATTCTAGATCATGGGACAGTCACCTGACAAATTGCGCTTTCGGTGAGCTCACGGTCGACCGTGGAGCTCACCTAAAGACTCCACGGACGACCGTGAAAGGCTCAAGGTCAACTATGGCCATACCTTCCAGAATTCTGAACATTTGAAAATTGGGACCCATTACCCTGGAACTATAACCCTCAACCCACTTAACTAATAAATACGAATTGGACCTCTAGCAAGGGGGTGTGTGAGCTTAGCATCTCCTTGTGGATTGTGCGGTAACACACATGGGACCCATATTGGGCTATGTGGGTGGTGTAGTCGGCCTCCAGGGTGTTAATACCTTCAGAAGTACCAAATGCTTACAAAAGGCATCTCGAACCCATGCAACCACCATGTTAGGCGATATGGGCCCTATGTGTGATGGACAACTGATGCAGGCCCTAGGGTTAGGGCTTGCGGTGGAAGTGCTAAAAGCACAATGGGTGCTGAAGCACGTGTCCGTAGACACAATTAATCTCCGCAGAGATAATAACCGAGGACACACCTCAATGGGAAAACTCAATTTCAATAATCAACAACTGAATAATTCTTTACTACAATGCCATTTCCATATAAATAAAAAAGATAACTTAAACCTTAAGAAACCTACTTAAACCAGGAAACTAGAATCGTATCCTAATTAAAATAAAATTAGAAACTATTGACATAAAAATAAATCCCTAAATCTATGCAGGCCCTACACGTGGCCATGAGGTCTACGCTGCATCATTCTCCCCCACTTGAAAAATAACTCGACCTCGAGTCTGGAAAATGTCCACCTGGATCAAAGATAAATCTGACGAACTTACTTCCGATTTGTCGGTCGATCTATAACTTCTTGGCACAGCTTCTTTTGGTGACTAGATTTTGCATTAATGCGAGATCGAATGAAGTGATGATTTAATTCTTGAATATTGGCCAGTTGCACACATTTTCCAATTAGAATTGGCTGATCTCCAAGGACAAAGTCAATATGAGGAACGTTGATGATGCAAACTTCTTTAACAATCTCCTGATTAATGGTCTTTTCATCGGATAGATTAATTTGATTTTCTAGAGGCGGGCTTGCCATAGGATCCATTAGATGACTAGACTCTTTAATGTTATCTTCATTGTCCATTTCTTCTTATTCCACCTGTAAATGATGAGACTCAGGTTCCTTTTCTTCAGATTCACGTGAGGCATTCTCCATGAGTGGTTCCATTACTGGGACGTCTGTGATTGGTAGAGAGTTCTCTTCTTGTATCTTAGCTTTTCGGAGGCGATAACACTTTATCAAGCGCTCAACACGGATCGCTTCCCAAAATGCTTTATACATATCGTTGCATTCCTTCTCTACATTCTTCAATATACTTGGTCTCAAACTTTTGAGAATGTGATTGAAATCAAGTGTATCTCCCAATTCACAAAAATAATGTAGCCTTTCAAATTCATAAGCATATTCCTCGACAGACAATTTTCCTTGTGTCAAAGTAATAGACTGCTCAAAGCAATCTTTATTTGCATAATATCTTTTCCCATATCTGATTGCATATGTCATCCTTGTAGCCCTGTTGTTGATTTCTTTAAGCTCGTTGTTGGTTTCTGTAAGCCTACTATTTATTTCAAGAAGTTGCAATTCCATCTGGTCTGACAATTCCATATTAAACATTTTAATGCTCTTTAAAATTAAAATCAAACTGACCAGATGTGTAGATCTCACTGATTGGAGTGCACATGTGACGATCGTCGATCGGATGGAGAAGAGCTTGCTATTGGAAGATGGATGGCTGAAGATTTATGGAATATGACGAATCTAGGCCCACTTGCTGATGAAAATATATTTTTGCACACGCTCCCTTCTATTCTCTCTTTCCTCTGTTATTCTATTCTTCTTGCTGGGTAAGGGATGGGGGACGATTGGGTTCTACTGGGATGCGATTTGGGTTTTGGGTTTCGGGTTTCGGGTTTGGGGAAAAGTATGGATTTGGGGTGCTGATGCTCAGGGATTGGGGCTGAGGGTTTGGGAAAAAGTATGGATTTGGGGTGTTGATGCTCAGAGATTTGGACTAGGGATTTCGGAAAAAGTATGGATTTGGGGTGTTGATACTCGGGGGATTTGGGATTGGGGCTGGGTGAACGGAAAGAGGGATAGGGTTAATCACGCCGACGATCGAGGATCGTTTGGCTCTGATACCAATTGATGCAGGCCCTAGGGTTAGGGCTTACGGTGGAAGTGCTAAAAGCACAATGGGTGCCGAAGCATGTGTCCGTAGACACAATCAATCTTCGCAGAGATAATAACTGAGGACGCACTTCAATGGGAAAACTCAATTTCATTAATCAACAACTGAATAATTATTTACTACAATGCCATATAAATAAAAAAGATAACTTAAGCCCTAAAAAACCTACTTAAACTAGGAAACTATAATCTTATCCTAATTACAATAAAATTAAAAACTATTTGACATAAAAATAAATCCCTAAATCTATGTGCGCCCTACACATATGGCCATGAGGTCTACGCTGCATCAACAACCCTAGCCCTTGGATGGTTAGTGCACACTCCCCTTGACCCCTGTAACTATATAATCCGGATAGGCAAGGTTAGCTTAGGACCTTCCATATAATACATGACTCGAGCATATCCTTATTTCATTCACCAACTTATTACTGTTTTGTTTTTACGATGTGGTGGGGGACACCCAATCAGAGGCTAACCGGACGCATTGTTTGGGAGATGTGTATGCATCTTTGTGTGTGTGTGTCAAGGTCTAAAAAATCAGACTCGGGTCCCAACTCGGCCATGGCCGTGTCCAAGTCGACTCAGCTTAGTCGCATGGGACTCAACTAAGTCAAGCCAAGTGCCAATTTCAAATAAAATGTTCAGAGGGCCGAGTCCTGTGGTCGCATGGCCGAGTCGGCCGAATCGCATTGCCGAGTCGGCCAAGTCCCATGATTTTGAGTCCGAGTCCCATAGGACCCAACTCATATGTGTCGAGTCCAAGTCGACTCGAACTCGGCCAATTTTTGAAACCATGGTGTGTGTAGCTTTGGATCCTTGAGACAGGCACCACAAGACCAATTTAGCCCCCATGGTCAGGAAGCCTCCCCGTGAGTAGGGCTACGCATGCATTTTTCCTTATCGTATGCAATCGGGAGGTAGACGTAGGCCACCGTCCCAACTTGTCTAGGTTACTATGTTCGCCTAGGTTGCATCATTTTGACCGGGTTTGCCTAGGTTGCATCATTTTGAACGGATTTGCATGAGTTACATTCATTCCGCTAGCTTATGTGGAGCACCTGGTTGCTACGATGTGTAGTCATGATTTTGTTCATCTATTATTTATGTTCTCCTTTATGTATTAATTCCATGTTGGGACATGTTAGACTCGTTACTCATATTTATTTACTTGCCAGTTTCTTTGATGATGCACATTTGAGGCTTAGATATTGATACCCCCGTCGAGCAAGAGTGAGGCGGAGTAAGAGATTCCGCCAGATGGTGGATATACTGAGTGGAACGCTGACAACGTAGTTTGAGTCATCGAGGTTGGCGCCGAAGAGCTATACACACCCTTAGACCTTTGGACTATTACAATGGGATGATGCCCTTTCTATTTTGGAGGCCCGGTAGTTGTGGGCCATAACTTAACCTTAAGACTTATTTGAACTTATGCACTTCTGTACTACTTCTGCTCTGTTGCTTTTATAGTGTATGTTTTACCATCTGCGCAGATTGTATGTGTTAATGCTTCCGCGATTAGATTATGGTGGCTGATCATCATTCATAACCTCATTGTGGACTTCGATCCACCCAAAATTGGGGCCACAAGTGTGATTAGAAGGAAAATTTTAATTGGCCTCGATTCTCACACCCTTGGGAACGAGTTAGGATCCAACCTAATCTTGGGGGCGTAACACCTCAACCGCTACACATCGCCGCAACCGCCACGTAGCATTTTGGCCATTTGTCGCTATGCCCAGCGCAACCACTATTTTGATCCTTGATGATCATTGTGTCACGGGCTGCAAGCTTTAGTGCACACCGTGCGGCCTTAGGCTTGAGACTTCACTAGAATGTTCTAGACCCGAAGGACTTTCCACATGCTTCCGGAACCTTCTTGAGTATTCTAGCATGTCTGTGTGCTATTGAGACACAGACTGTCAAGCTGCTGGTTGGGGAACTGTGACAATTGCACCCAGCAATCCATGATTTCATGCCAACTAGAGATAAATTTAGTGTGCATAATAGTGATGGAATTCACAAGACAAGCTACATTGGAAAAACAGGGGAAGGGTGCTTCAAAAAAAAACAAAAGCGACCCAACAAATATTAATAAAATAAACAAAAATAGGAGGATTATTAGATAATACATGATAAAAGATTGATCACCAAATGAGTCTAAAATCTAATATTCCATTATTAAACGAAGATATTGCTCCAAAGGATCAAAAAGAGCATCTAACCATGAGCAAAGAGAGGGGAAAGGATCAAAACATTGAAGAATTGAACCAAAGATTCATTACCAGAGGGTTAATGTTGGCAAGACCCACACCTTCACCAGATGCCAAAAATATCTCCTTCTTGAGCACAATGTCACCTCCCAACCAATTCAAAATTTCGATAGGGCGAAAAAACCAATGGACTTTAATTTTCCTCTTGTGATTTGGCTGCTCCCATATTTTAACAAGCTTCCCTATGTAAGGCTCCGGCTCACCTTCCTTGTACAAATATACACAATCATAAAGGGTATAGCCTATCCCATCATAAGTAAAAGATTCATAAAACCGGATATCCTTCTTTGGGCCGCCAACACCTCTCTTTTTGCCCCACTTGAATTCAAGGTCATGTCCTTCATTTGCTTCTTCAGAAGGAGACGTAGCTGGCATATTTATAGGTTGAAGTAGACAACTTTCAAGTCAATAGTCCTTGAGAACCTAAAATGAAAAAGAATAGAAGTAAAAAGTGAATGAACACGAAACTTTAAGGATGAAGAGCAAAATATGACTTTAAAGAAAATTTTAGATCATGACATAGGATATCAAGAGCTTGATAAGTAAGATGTCACCAAAGCAAAATGTCAAAAAGTCACGCAATATGAAAACCTTTTAAGGCTTGGAAACATCGAGAAATATGACATGCTAAACCCTACATGGAAGATCATGTCCGAGGTAGCAATTTAAGTTCATTGCCAGAGATCACAGATATGTGCCTCGGGGAAAGAGAAGATAGAGAGCATGGTCATCCTTTCGAACTAAGACTGCAACTAAGCAATTGAAGAACAGGATGAGGATAGTAGGATCATGATATTTATAAAATCAACAACAAAGGGATTCAGGTTTATGATTTCACAAAAGAAGTCACAAGAAACAATAATTTGATAAAATTACAGGATCCTACGTATAAGCCCCTCAAATAAGCACAAACAAAGTGTAGATTCTCTAGTTCGTACTATCTTGGTTGGATTTTTAAGAGCTGAGTTAAAGTAGAACTCTTTTTCAACCCATATTAACAGGATAAGGTTTTGATAATGATATGGTGAGGAAAATAGGATACATTCTACATCTTAAAGAAGTCTAAGTTCAAAGGTCGTAGGAATGATTACCCATTTCGCAGTATCTTCCAACTCATGATGTAATTCATGAGATCTCTAACTAGTTGGCTTTTCATTAGCTCAACTCCAATTTTAAAGACCAAATATATACCACCATCTTGTAAAAATATTTGTAGGCCAAAACCATATATCAAAACTAATCTAAGGTTATGTTTAGCCCCGTTATCAAAATAAATTGTAACAAATCCACACCACTACAACCAATCTATGAATCTTTGTAGATGAAAATTACGCTTCATTGCAGAATGTGAGCATTTTTTTTTAATGGTTAACTTCGTTAAAGCATAAAGTACAAGAGACTTGTACTGAAAAGAGAACAACAGCATCGGATCTCCTGAAAACAGGGACCAAAGAGAATACAGGAACACCTAAACAGAGCTACAACATAGCCACTTCCTTCCAGTTGTACAAGATTTGGTCTAC
This sequence comes from Umbellularia californica, assembly GCA_028538565.1. Lineage (NCBI taxonomy): Eukaryota > Viridiplantae > Streptophyta > Magnoliopsida > Laurales > Lauraceae > Umbellularia > Umbellularia californica. Next base: position 52,995,820 of record JAPQWN010000004.1, on the reverse strand, counting down.
AGCAAAATGTGAGCATTGCTAAGGTTAGCATTAATTTCATTGAAAGACTTGGTTCCCAAGTCAAAATTCATAGTAAATGAACATAGTCGATGTTACTACAAACTTCATGGGAAACCTTGAAACAAGTTTGCAAAAAACAACTAAAGGCAATCTGTTAGTATCTATAATTATCAACTGTAAGGACCAGACCCCAAATATTAGATGGACTTAATATTTAAATTAATTTCATGAATAAAATAAGAAATTTAGTCCCATATGTGGGATTCAGCCAGTTTGAAATAATGGCACAATTAGGGTTTGATTTGGGCATGATTAATGAATTCCAAACTAATTAAACAATTAATAAAATGCAACCCATTTAAGAATTAATTAGGATTAATTAAAATAATTAAATGAACTATGATGAAGCCCACTAGGGGCCCATCTATGTTGGGCGGCCAATAATAATAGGTCTGTTGGTCTTGATTGATATCTCAATGGCAAATTGGCAATAGCCATCTGTGGTGATAGATGCAAATAAGTTGCGGCTAATGGCATGATGAAGAAATAGAACTCTTAATTATGGTATGAGTAAATAGACATTAACTATTAAGAATAGGAATATAGAGTCCACATTAGGATGGAATATAAGAGAGGCCTCAACTCAAACAGAAACTCCTAACCAGAAACAAAGAGGGGACCCCATATGAATAAAAGGGCTTGTGCGCCCCTCTCCCTCTCTTTCCCACTCGCACATCTCACCCTCTCTTTCTTCCACTCGCCCGTCTCTGCATCCCTCTCTCTCTCTCTCTCTCTCTCTTTGTGTGTGTGTGTTTGCACAATTAGAAACCCTAATTTATTGAAAAATATGGGGAAAACAAGGAGGATAAGGAGATTCAACTTAGGGCTTCGATCAAATGCAAGGAAATCGACGAATCAAACATATCACACAAGTAAACAAGCCTGATTAATTGAACATGCATGATATCCCTATTGATTCTGATATGATTCAATTCTAGAAAACCCAAACCTAAGCCCAAATATGGAATCAATCTGAGTTACAAATGCAAAAAGGGCATGAAACCCTAGAAAGGAACATGAAGTCCATAGTTGAGAAATTCGTTTCGAACCGTGCTTTGGTTTGGCCACCAAACAGAGATATTTTGGTTGATTCGGAATTTTGGTGAAACAATGCAGATTTTCCTTATCTCAGACAAATATTAGTATGAAATCTGGTTATGGCCCTATTTTCTAATAAAGTGATTAGGAGGAGATTTGGCTAGGGCCCATGTAAATTTCTTTTTTTTTTTTATATCTTAGGGTATCCCCACCTTTGACGGGACTGATCCCTAGGCCCCACACCCGCACCCACACAGACGGGACGGTTAAAGCTCGGGGGAATTGATGTCAAGACCTTTGAGGAGCAAACCCAGTGTCCTAACCACCAAGCCAACACCCAGTTGGGTAGGGCCCATGTAATTATTAGTAGGACATCGAATTTATCTTTACCCAAGGCTCAAATGTGGCTAGGACCCATGTAAGTATTAGTAGGACATTTAACTGATTTCAATTTATGGCTCAAATAAGGCTAGGACCCATGTAATTATTAGTGGGACATTTAATATATCTTAATTTAGGGCTCAAATATGGGTAGGGACCATATAATATAATTATTAAGAGGATACTTAATTTATCTTAAATTAGCAGCAATATGACTAGGGCAAATTTATTTCATATGCTAATTTGAGAATGGGTTGGATTTTCAATAAGATGGCCCCACTGAGATATCACATGTAAACATATCAAAGTAGTAAACCCTAATTTTTGATAAGATTATGATTCCATATGTATTTTAGGGATAATTGGGATAAGTGGGTATTTAAAAGGGCCAAAACTGTAATTTCCGGAAAAAGGCAGCAAGTGTTCAGCTCACTTTTCAATGGCAAGCGATGTAGGATTTTGACGCTCTATGATTCAATGGCTTTGTCTCATCGACTAGTACGAGATTCATATATAGATCAACAAAATCAGACATCGTATACATAAGTCATAAGTTATGCAAGGTCACCAATAAAAACTGTCTGTGTCTGTAAATTCTGTATTTGACCCCTAATCCTTTGCCTAAAACATGTGAATTGGCAGATTTGACATATTTTGAGTTTGCACATGTAACCTAATGTTCCCAATGAATTTTGAAGTGCAAATGGAGTCACAATAGACCAAATCTAGGCACCCAACTAGTTCTCTTAGAAGTTCAGTGAGAAGTTCTTGTAATTTGATACTTGTAAGGCTACTCAATTGAAGCATGTAATTTGATGTAATTGCTTGTATTTGGAGCAGTTTCCTTAATGGTTATTAATTTGTCTATTGTTAGTCTTGTCAAAAACCTTTGACTCTTGAATCTTGATGAGTCAGCAGTGCTAAGCTGTTAACAATCTAGCATGGCTGGGACGCTGCTAAGTGGAGGTTTTTGCCTTTATTTATACTAACCGCAAATTAGTCTTGCTAGAAGCGATCATTATCACTTGGTGTGATACTTGATCTGATGGCCATAAAAAAATTCCTGTAAGGAATCATGGGTATCAGACTACCAGTTTTGTTCTTTTTCTTTTTTAAGGACTACCAGTTGTGTTCATGTTCCTGCCACAATAATGGGAGGGCTGTATAATATCTTGTGCCCCCCGCCCCAACAAAAAAAATATCCACACACAAAAAATCAAAAATAAAAAACAATAATGGGAAAGTCATATAATATCTTGTGGCTGTCAATCAAACCCATCTAGGCCCAATAATTGTATTTTAAGTTAGCTTTCTGTATTTTAGTTAAGTAACAATTAGTCTAGTCCTACCTTAGGTGCACTTTCTATATTAGGTAGCTATAATTTAGTATTTGAATTGTATAAGGATTCTGTAAACAGGGTAATTAACCCTTAAAGATATATATATATATATGAGATGGAGTCTACCCTAAGGGGACACGCCATTCATCACAATTCTCTCCCCCTCTCTCTATTCTAGGTTTCATCTTCTCAAGATGACATGGTATCAGAGAATGGTGATCTACACATCCTAGTGGGTCAGTCTCTTCAACACAAGGATCTGTAGATCCTCCTTGACATCTTCCAAGTTCTGGAAGCCTTCAGTGCATCATCCGATCATCCCTGATCATCTCTAATCAGGCGTGGCCCACTTGAGATCTTCAACAGCCCCATTACGGATTCATCCCATGCCAGTCGACTGGATTTATCAATCTTTATGGTGGTTTTTCAGCAATTTTTTTTCATCAGAGGTAGGCCTACTATCGATTTCTGTGGAAATTCAATTTCAGCAATCTAATTTCATCTTTCCCGTCCAAAATTTGGATCTGAAGTAGTTTTGATTGAGACTACTTCCAGTAGTTGCATAAAACTACTCTTCATTCATCCCCAATCTCTGATCTGTCTAGATATCACCAGGTAGGGCCCACGTACTGTTCTTCACTCTGCCGACTGGGAAATTTTTTGTGCACTGTTCTGTGCAAATGCAAGGCACTTTTTTCTGCTGTTTTTCTTTGCTGTGGTTTGTGCTATTAATGGAGAAATCTGAAATTGCCCTAGTTCATTTTGATGGGAAAAATTATACATCGTGGGCCTTCCAGTTTCAAATCTACTTGGAAGGGAAAGAACTATAGGGCTACAGGGATGGTTATGAACCTAAACCGGAGGACGATAACAAGAAGATATCAGCCTGGAAAACTAAGGATGCTAAATCAAAACTTGGTTACTAGGCTCTGTTGAACCCCATTTTATTCTCAATCTGAAACCTTGTAAATCTGTTGGTGAGATGTGGGATTATCTTAAAAAGATTTATCAACAAGGTAATGCTGCTCGACAATTCCACTTGGAGCTATACATCTCCCAATTTTCTCAAGGCACTCTGTTTATACAGGAATATTACAATGGATTTCGAGGACTGTGGTATGAATATGATGAGATCAAGTTTGCAACTGTGTCTGCAGCACTTCTACCAGAGCTACTTCCCTTACAACAAAATAGCTATAGGGACCAGTTTCTCTTGAAACTTCATCCGGATTTTGAGACCGTCATATCAAACTTAATGAGCCGGGCTCCTTTTCCAAGCTTAGATGACTGTCTTCAAAAACTTCTATGGGAGGAACAACGTCTGGTTACCAAAACAACCCTGGAACAACAGAGATCTAGTGAGGCTCCACTTGCCTATGCCACTACAACCAAACCACCTTCTCAGGACATCAATAAAGTTCAATGCTATAACTGTAAGAAATATTGTCATTACGCAAATCAATGCAAGGCTAAAATATGCAAATATTGTAAGGACTTAAACCAAGTTAAATGCATTAAGGATGAGGATGAAAAGGTATTAGTAAAGGAAGAGAAGATAAAGGAGCGTTGGAAGAGCTACTTCTACAAGTTATTTAACGAAAGCAGTAGTAGTGATATACAATTGGGACAGCTTATCATTTTTAGGGAAGAATCGAATTATATGTTCTATAGGAGAATCAGTATGGAAGAAGTTATAGAAGTATTGAAAAGGATGAAGAATGGGAAAGCGGTTGGGCCAGATGGTATCCCTATTGAGGTCTGGAGGTGCTTGGAGGAGAATGGCATAAGTTGGTTGACAAAGCTTTTTAATGTAGTGTTAAAGAGCAAGAAGATGCCTGATGCATGGAGGAAAAGTATTCTTATACCCATATACAAGAACAAAGGAGATATTCAGAACTGTGCGAACTACCGCGGGATTAAATTGATGAGCCGTACAATGAAATTATGGGAAAGAGTTATTGAGAGAAGACTAAGAAAAACAACAAACGTTTCAGAGAATCAATTTGGTTTCATGCCTGGGAGATCAACCATGGAGGCTATCTTTCTCCTGAAGAGTTTAATGGAACAGTATAGAGAAGGTCAGAGAGATTTACATATGGTGCTCATTGACTTGGAGAAGGCCTATGACCGGGTTCCTAAGGAGATTCTATGGGGAGTACTGGAAAAGAAAAGTGTGTGTCGCATATATTGAGGCGATAAAGGATATGTATGATAGAGTCGTGACATCTATAATGATGACTAGCAAAGAGACTAAGCAGTTTCCTATCACGATTGGTCTACACCAAGGCTCAGCGTTAAGCCCGTACTTGTTTGCCCTAGTTATCGATGACATTACAAGACATATTCAGGATAAGGTGCCGTGGTATATGCTATATGCAGATGACATTGTTTTAGTGGATGAGACGAGAGGAGTGAATGCTAAGCTAGAAGTGTGGCGGGAAACGTTAAAGACAAAAGGGTTTAGGCTAAGTCGATGCAAAACGAAATATATGGAATGCAAGTTTAGTCAAAGTAGGACACTTGGTAACATAGAAGTAAGTTTGGCCAAACAAAAGATTGTAGAGAAAGAAAACTTTAGGTACCTTGGATCGATGGTGCAACAGGATGGAGGGATTGATACTGATGTAAGTCACAGGATTCAGGCCGGGTGGACCAAATGGAGGAGTGCTTCGGGGGTCTTGTGTAATCAAAAGTCCCCTTCAAGGTTAAAGGAAAGTATTATAAGGTGGAGGTAAGACCAGCATTGTTATACGGATCAAAGTGTTGGGCAGTAAAACATAATCATGTTAAGAAGATAGAAGTTGTGAACATGAGAATGCTAAGATGGATGTGCGGGATCACAAGGAGAAATAGGATTAGGAATGAGGAGATTAGGGGCAAAATAGGAATAGCACCGATTGAAGATAAAATGAGAGAAAATAGACTAAGATGATTTGGCCATGTTAGAATGTGTCCAACGGAGGCACCTGTTAAAAGGTGTGAAAGCATGGAGATTGCCAGGAGTATGAGAGGGAGAGGGAGACCCAAGAGAAGTTGGAAAGAAACTATTAAACATGACCTTGCCTACATGGATCTAACGAAGGACATGGCCCTAAACAGATTTGTTTGGCGTCGTCAAATCCATATAGCCGACCCCACCTAGTGGGAAAAGGCTTGGTTTGGTTTGGTTTATTGTAAGGCCATTGTTCACGTTATTGAAGAATGTCGAAAGAATGCTCAAAATTCTACTTCCCACAACTATGCGCCGTCAGTCCCTAGTACTTACACAGTACAGTCAGCTCCTAGTACTTACACAGTGACTTCCCAACAATATGCGCCCCTAACTTCCCCATAGCTTGATTCTTCTTCACAGCCTGGTTCCTCAGCACACTCTACGTCCCCAGCTCCTCTCGCTCCTGAAATGGTAAATCAAATGATTATCAATGACTTGGCATCCATGAACATCTCAGGTACTGAATCGTCCCTCCCATTCGTGGTACTTAGATTCCGGCGCAAGTAACCATATGACATCTTCACCCACAAAATTACATGTTTGGTGATACTCCTGGCCCATTACCATTATCTAATGTTTTAGTGTCTCATCTTGCTACCAATTTAGTTTCTGTGGGTCAACTTGTTGATGATAATTACAATGTCTCCTTTTCTTCTTCTGGTTGTGTTGTGCAAGACCAGTAGTCGGGGGAATTGAACACGGGGGGGCATAAGCGTGACAAACTGTTTTCCCTACCAGTGTCTACATTTATTCCAAATAAATCTTTACACCAGTTGTTTTGTTTTTTTCTTGAGAATAATTCTCGGTTGTGGCATAATTGACTTGGTCATCCGAATGCTTCTACGATGTCTACTTTATTTAAATATGGATTAATAAATAAAACTATTGATTCTGTTTCTTTTGAATATGATGCTTGTAAATTAGGCAAAAGTAAAACTTTACCTTTTCCTCACTCCACAACACGGAGCACTGAATGTTTTGACTTAATTCACAGCGATGTTTGGGGCATTGCTACTCACCTTTCCCATGGCCATTTCAATTACTTTGTTACGTTCATTAATGATTACAGCAGGTTTACTTGGGTTTATCTATTGCATTCTAAGTTTGATGTTCTTAGTGTATTTTAATTTTTTCTTAGTTATGTTGAAACCCAATTTTCAAAATGCATTAAAACTTTATGCTCAGATTCGGGGGGGTATGTTTTCAATGATTTTCAATCTTTCCTGAAGACTAAAGGAATCATTTATCAAAGTACCTGTCCGTATTCTCCACAACAAAATGGAGTCACGGAATGGAAAAACAGGCATCTCCTTGATATAACTAGAACACTACTGATTGAATCATCAGTTCCTCCTTGTTTTTGGGCTGAAGCTCTCACCACGCAGTCCATCTAGTAAACCGTCTTCCATCACCTACCATTGCTCAATTAACAACGCATTTTAAACTGTTTGGTTGTCATCCTGTGTTTAATCATCTACATTCCTTTGGCTGTGTTTGCTTCGTTCATCTACCCCCCACAAAACGAACAAAATTAACCGCAGTGTTATGCCACAAATCAAAAAGGTTTTGTAAGTTATGATCCCATTGGTCGTCGCATCAGGGTTTCTCGCAGTGTTATTTTCTTTGAAAATCAATATTTTTTCCAAATTCAATTGGATTGTCCCTCATCCATTTTCTCCTGCTATCTTACCGGATTTTTAAGATAAAACAATTGTTACTAGGTTTAATCCTGACTTTGTTTATCATCGTCGGGAAAAACCTACCACTGCAGATGCCCGTCCTCCTGATCCTCCAGCGGCAACTAGTTCCACAACTCCTAATATCCTACGTCACTCCTCCAGACCTTCTATACCACCTGAGTGATATGGATTCACCCACACTTCTTTGATGACAACCCTTTCTTCTGTCTCTATCCCAAGTTCTTAATTGCAGGCAATACAACTTGATAGTTGGAACCAGGCTATGAAGGCAGAATTGGATGCATTGGATCAGAATCACACATGAGACATTATGGATTGTCCTTCAACAGTTAAACCCATAGGTTGCAAATGGATCTACTCAATTAAACTTAAATCTGATGGCTCCTTGGATAGACACAAAGCTAAAATTGTGGCACTCCAAAACAGGCAAGAATATGGGATTGACTACGAGGAGACGTTTGCACCTGTGGCAAAAATGACTACAGTTCAGTTACTTCTCGCCATTACTGCCTCTAAATCTTGGCCCTTATACAAAATGGATGTCAAAAATACCTTTCTCCATGGGGATCTGAAAGAAGAGGTCTATATGCGGATACCACAGGGAGTCACCTATCCATCTAAGAAATCTGTTTGTCACCTACGGAAGTCTCTTTATGGTCTGAAGCAAGCTCCTCGGGCATGGTTTGAAACTTTTAGGGGTCGCCTATGCACAAGGGGCTTTACTCAAAGCCCTTACGATCCGTCTCTTTTTCTGCAAACATCTACTGGTGTTATTGTTCTCCTTGCGTATGTTGACGACATTATTATCACTGGCACTGATGATGGTATGATCAAGTCAATCCAAGCTTCTCTCAGGGATTCTTTCCATATGAAGGATTTGGGCCCCTTGCATTATTTTTTGGGGTTAGAAGTGCATCAATCTCCAAAAGGCCTGTTTCTTAATCAACACAAGTACACATCTGATCTTACTGATCTCCATGAATCTTCACCCGTTGATACACCAGTAGAAGTCAATCTAAAATTGAGTAAAGATGATGGTGATCTTCTTCATAATCCACATACCTACAGGCGCTTGGTGGGTAGTCTTGTCTATCTTACCATCACTCGACCAGATATCTCCTATGCTGTTAATCTTGTGAGCCAATTCATGACATCTCCTAGAAACCTTCATCTGATTGCTATCAAGGGCATTATCCGGTATTTGTTGGGCATTGTCACTCGTGGTTAATTTTATCCAAAGGATAATCCTCTTCAGTTGACCGCTTATGAAGACGCTGACTAGGCAGGCTGTCAAGATACACGTCGATCTACTACTAGTTGGTGCATGTATCTCAGGGATTCTCTAATTTCTTGGAAATGCAAGAAACAAGAGCGTCTCTCGATCTTCCACAAAGGCTAAATATAGGGCAATGTCTTCCACCTATTCTGAAATCTTATGTCTCCGGGGACTTCTGTCGGACCTTTGCTTTGCTCAATCCTCTCCTACTTCGTTGCATACAGATAATACTGGGGCTATCAAGATCATTGAAAATCATGTCTTCATGAATGCACCAAACATATTGAACTAGACTGCTACTTTATTTGGGATGAATTTAAGCATGATGTCATTTCTTTACCTCAAATCCCTACTAAGCTTCAGTTTGCTGATATCTTCACCAAAGGACTTCCTAGGCCTCGGCATCAGTTTTTGGTTACCAAAATGCTGCTATATAACTCCCCAGCATCAATTTGAGGGGGGAGTCAATCAAGCCCATCTGAGCAGGCCCATCTAGGCCCAATAATTGTATTTTAAGTTAGCTTTTGTATTTTAGTTAAGTTACAATTAGTCTAGTCCTAACTTAGGTACACTTTCTATATTAGGTAGCTATAATTTATTATTTGAATTGTATAAGGATTCTGTAAATAGGGTAATTAACCCTTATATATATGAGATGGAGTCTACCCTAAGGGGACACGCCATTCATAACAATTCTCTCTCTCTCTCTCTCTCTCTCTCTCTCTCTCTCTCTCTATTCTAGGTTTCATCTTCTCAAGAAAACAGTGGCAACTTATGTTCTTGTTCCCACCACAATAATTGGAGGGCCATATAATATCTTGTGACAAGTTTAGCTCATATGGATCGCCATTGTCAAGATGATTATTGTTTATGATGTAATTCTATTCTTGCGTAATTTGGCATTTCTTCATAAACCTAACCCACTCCCTTGGCAGTTTACAGGTGAGGAGCAAGTTGCTAATCCTAAGGAGGATTATACAATCGAAAGGGAACCTCGAGAGTATAAAGAGCGGAGTATGGCTGACGTAGTCTAGAGACATAATAGAATCCTCAAAGAGAACATCTAATTTTGCCTTAGTTTTAATTTAAGTTGAACAAATGTAATACGACCCAAGAATTGGTTAAGATTTTTATATGATTTTATATTTAGTTTATAATTGGTTAGACAATTAAAGTTGAGTAATGAATTAGGTTTATTATATACTTCACTTGTGCTCGGTTATGAATGTCTAACGTTTGATATTTTGAAAAATAAAAATTTTCAGCTGCAATTCGAGTTAACCTAATCTCATATACGCAGAAAATTTACTTTCACAGCATGAAAGACGAACTTCTATTGAAATCCGCATTTCGGGTCATGGCATCAATGCTTGGTAGTGCAACTAAATAGACATTGAAACAGCTCCACCTCAATTCCACAAGCACAACGAATATGACCGTACCCATCATGTTTACAATGATTGAAGCACCCTAGTTGCCCTCTGCCCCAATTTTTCACCACCACCAACGGTATTCGTCTATTATGACCACGATGAGTACATTCCTTGTTAAACAATTCCCAAAGAGATTGGCAATCTCTTTCAAAATGAAAAAAAATTGGTGCATCAAAGGTAACGGCATGTGCATACCATGAGATATCTAGGAAAAAACTCGAGATAACAAAGATGATGAAAAAATGAGGATTGGAGAATAAATGTATCCCACTCCTTTTTTTTTAATGAATTCGATGTTTTACTCATAGTATAAGAGTATCGAAGAATAAAAATTAAAAAAGCAATGAACTTCCAACTACAAATTCCGAATCGTTCTCTCCCTTTTTTTTAGTTGAATGGTAATGACTCAAACCCGCAACCTCTTGGTTGTGACAATGAGAACCTTTCAGCTATGGCAGGCGCTCTTGTCATTATCACAATCTCATCATTAAGCACAACATGATTTATAACAACTTTTAATATGCCCTATAGTAGCACTTTCTATCCTTACAAATGGAAACATGACTCGAACATGAAACCTCACAGTTGCAACATTGAGGATCTTCCAATTGTGCTACAGGTTATTGCCATTATCAAAATCTTTCACAATTTTTCGATAAGCACAAAATGCTTCATAACACCTTTAATATCCCTTCACGGCCACTTTTTTTTTTATCACCATTAACTCCTCTTTCAAATCCAGACGAAATGGTCATTAATGATCCCTAATATAGATGAGAAGTGCCGGGCCTCCATTTGCCAGAGTCTACTACCAAATATGTGATCATGTCCTCAAATCTTTGCAGGACTTTAAGACCTTTAACCAAGGATGATGGCCAAACCGCTACGAAGCGGGCGCTATGTAGCGTCGCGGGGCTGCGTAGTGGCGAAGCGGTGCGATTTGAAAAAATCTGAAAAAAAAAAAATAGAAAATCTAGAAAATTGTAAAATGAAAGAAAATGTGTTTTTTTTTTTATTTTTACAAAGTAAGAAAAGGGGGTGTGGCGGTGCCCTCAACATATGAGGTCCTGTATTGCTGTATAAATAGAAAATAATAGTAATGATTAGTTTTTTCACATGTATTCATGTTTTTTAGTCATGCTAACTTATTTCTAGTTAGAGTGAAATGTGATTGAGCTCTATTTTCAAGTAGAATGAAATTTGGCTACGGCATTCTTAATTAACTAATATTTGGCTAAGAAATGACTTTTTAATTTTTATAATTATCCTCATTGTGGAGCCCACCAATGATTAAAGGAATCAAGTGCTTCAGCTTTTATTTTTTCTTAGGGTCATTTAATTTTTATTGATACCTTTCAAAGGGTCCATAAGTGCCCTAATGAAATAAAAGATGGGCCATTTAATTTTTATTTATGCCTTTTAAAGGACCCATTAGTGCCCTTTAATGAAATAAAAGAGGGGTCCATTTAATTTTTATTCATAACTTTCATAGGGCCCATAAATGCCCTCTAAAAGAGGGGTACATTTGATTTTATTTATAACTTTCACAGGGCCCATAAGTTTCCTCTTAAAAGAGGGCACATTTAATTTTTATTTACAACTTTCATAGGCCCGTAAGTGCACCCTAATGAAATAATACAAGGATCGAAATGAAATTGGTTTTGGTGCCATGAGTGCCCTCTAAAAGAGGAGTTACAATTAAATTCTGTTTATAACTTTCATAAAGGCCCATTAAGTGTCCCCCCCCCCCCCCCCTAAATGAAATAAATCAAGGGCAGGGGTTTCTTGCCCTATTTCTTTTCCCAAAACGAAGGTCAATGAAAATCGAGAGAAGCGGGAAAGGGGAGAGGAAAAGAAGAAGAAGAAGAAGAAGAAAGGAGGAGTTATTGCTGCTACCATGCACCGCTGCCACTGCTCGCTACTTGCCGCCTGCTGCCGCCTCCGCAGGTGCTGCTGCTTCTACTGCAATCAGGTATGTTTTCTTCTTCCTCCAGTCAAACTCCTTCTGTTTGTTTTATTCTTCTTCCTCTAGTCAAACTAATGAGAGGAGAAGCCAGGTGGGTTTTTTTTTCATGTTTCATAGCCTGTAGCGGGCGAAACGTAATGTATCAGTGCGTATCGGCCGATATGGGTAAATAGCGGCCACTACGCACCGATAGAGTTGCGATCGGCGCTTTTTTGCATTTAGCGTAGCGGCCTACGTATCGGCCACTTCTTTTATCCTTGCCTTTAACAATGCTATTGTCTTAGACCTAATGTGTGATCTTTTAAAGGGACCCCTCCATAAGTTCCATAAGCATTAAACACTTGGCCAAAGAACCATATTGGCACTGTCATGGATCCTCAATCAGAAAATAGATCAATCTCACAAGGGATTTGATCGAATCCAAAATGGATTCAAGCACTAGGCCAAATTCAAGATAATGGAAAACACAATAATTGAAGAGAAAACTCAGAAAAAAAATTTTATTTGATAATAAGCATTAAGCAATTACAATGGGGAATCATCTATATATAGCAAAGGATCATTCCCTCTCTTGCTTGGACACTAAACAACTAAAGAATTCTAAATAAAAGAGGAAACTCAAATATCAACAATCCTAATCAAACAATAACAGAAAATAAAAATAGGATAAAATTAGAACTACACAAAAGTTCTCGGTCAAATTGGGTATGTGGACTAAACCCAATGGACCGGGTTTTACCTATGGGTCAATGGGTTGGCCCAATTGACTTCTTGGGCCCCAGTCCGTACTGCATAAATTCTCTGCGGCTTGGAAAAACTCAACTCTAGCAAGTTAATAGCTTAATAATAGTCATGGAGATCTAGATTAAAACACTGGAAGTCGGAAGCAATAATCCATGTGGCATCAGAGAGCGGAATATTTTGCCATCAAAGCCAATCCATGGTCTGGCCTGCATTTGTTCTCCCCGTCTTGGAGAGAACATGACCTCAAGTTCGGTAAATGTCCTCCTGGATCAGAAATTAATCACACAAACTTCTTATTTTTTTCTTTTGATCTCTATTCTCTTCATATATGTCTTGGAAGCTTGATGCGGTCTTTTCCTTCATGTCGAAGTAGATTGGAGGTGGTCTTCTTCCGATGTTTGAATTTAGCTCAGATGTGTGATCAGACCATTAGATACTCCAATTGCTGATTTTGTACCAATAGCTCACAATCTTTGAATATCCATCGTTGATCCATGAAGATGAAGTCAATATGGGGGACTTCAATGATTAGTTCTTCTTTTGATGCCTCCTAAATAATGCAATTGTCTGCCAATGATCAAATTGACTACTCTAAAGAGGCATTATAATCAGTTCCACTGGACATTCTAACCATATAAAGGTCTTCAATATTTGTCTATGATTCCTTTGTTGCTTGCATCTTTTGATCACCACTATCCACAGATAATTCAGGGCTCTTCTATTTAAATTCTCCTGAAGTATTATCTGTCTTTGGAGTGCTACATGATGTTTCATTTGACTTTGTCATGACGCCTTCCATTCTTTGATCGTGCTTCTCAATGTCGGCAATTTCTTTTTCATCTTTTTGCTCACTCTTTGGTTCTTCAATTGAATGTGATGATGTAGACAAAAATATTGTTGTCGGTTGCAATGGACAAAGTCTAATCCATTTTTCTTTCCACGGAAAGGAATATGCATTCTCCTCTGTCATTGTGCACTTCCCGATCAAAAAGCCATTGGTCGTCCAAAAAGAATGAGCAATATTCATACGGATCACATCACACCAAATCTTGTCCTCATAAATTGCCAATCTTTTACTCGCTTTGATACCAAATTGGCGCTACCCTAGATCCTCGATGGAAAATAGATCAATCTCCCAAGGGATTGATTGAATCCATCAGTACTATGGCTCTCACTCAGGATATGGAAAACACCATAATTGAAGAAAAAAACTCAAAAAAATCTTCTAATTGATAATAAGCATAAGCAATTACCATGGGGAATCATCTATATATAGAGGAGTACGATCGTTCCCTCTCTTGCTTGGACTCTTAAGACTTTACAAAACAATTAAAGAATTCTAAATAAAAGAGGAAACTCAAATATCAGCAATCCTAATCAGACAATAATAGAAAATAGAAAATAGGATAAAATCAGAACTCCACATTAGCTCTCGGTCAAATTGGGCCTGTGGAATGAACCCAACGGATTGGATTCGAGCTATTGGTTAATGGGTTGGCTCGGACGCGTGGTTGACTTCTTAGGCATGGTCCGTAATGCATCACATGTGAATGTCAAAAAGGAGACAACACGGCATTCTATTAGCCATTTCTCCATTGATGCCCAATGTCCCTAGCATGTGGTCAACCAAATCCCTCAGAACAAGATCATAAGTTAAGCATCACCATCATCATCTTCGTCTTACCCTTAACCATTCAGTCTAAGGTTGGCTTAATAAGTTCCTTTGTTTAACTTTATGTCCATATTTCTTCCCTTCATAACTCTGCTGCATCAAAGTGAGTATGAACTGGTGTTGCAAAATTCAGTTCGTTTCTGCTTAATTTTCCGAATTATTTCAGTTCGGTCCCTCTACTAAACCGAACAGTACCCATATTTGGTCCAATTCATCCAAATTTCTGCAATTCGGACCAAAATCCAGAATTTTGGCTGCATTAGCCAAAATTCCAGGATTCAACCAATGTGAAGTTTGCCTTTAAAATAGAAAATAAAAAAGGAGGGGGCTAAATGTAATTTTTTTAACTTAAAAGTAAAATTAAAAAATCTTAAACCGACCCCATCTCATTTGCCCCTTTTTGTTCGATTGACAAGGGGAGTTCGCTTCGCCCCCTTTCATTTGAGGAGGAGGACAAGCAGCAAAAGAACAGCTTGTCCGACCAAAAAAGAAAGAAAATAAGAAAGAAGAAGAAAAGAAAAAAGATGAGGAAGAAAATGAAGCAGCACCTGCACCACTCATCCACACTGCTCAGCTCCACTCGTCTCTACTGCTCCTGCTCGTCACCACTTATGCTGTTGCTTCTTTTGACTCTCCAATGCTCCAACTCAACTGCACAAAGATTGACTCTGCCGCTAAACTCTGCCAGTATGCTACTACTTCGTCATCATCTTTTTCTTTTTTTTTCCTTTTTCTTTACTCTTCCAAAGCTCGATTATGCCACTCGACTTTTTTTTTCTTGTTTTCCTGACTTTGATGTTCAACAGATGCCTTTTAAAGTACCAATGCTTCTCTTTTTCTTTTTCTTTTTTTTTTTCCCCTTTTGGGCTGCTGGGCTGGACTAGGTTTCGATCAGCAGTTTTTTTATTATGGTTCCATCAACTGCGACCCACATAATATCCAAACCATTCATTCATCAAGTCATCCGGTAATATGTAAATTCTGAAAGAACAATTGGGCCTCTATTTAAATATGAACTTCTCATTTATTCACATCTGTGCACATGATGTGATGAATATTTGAAGCTTTAAACTTTATGGCCATTGAATGTTATGATTAAGGGCAATATCATACATCTGAAATATTATGAGTTGGTTTAGAAAATAAACTAAATGTATAAAATCATATTTTAAAATTTTGATATTAATCTTTGTTTATAGGAGACATAAGAACAAGAGAGGATGCTTCGTTAGTAGAGCATACTTTTCTCTGCAAAATTAGAGTGGTAGAAGGGAAGAAAGCATTGAAGCAAATGAAAACAGGAAAGGCTACAGGTCCAAATGACATTCCAATAGAGGATTTGAAATACTTAGAAGTTTGGGAGATTTGACTAGCTAGACTCTTCAATAAGATATGAATAATAGGAAATGTTGAATGAATGGAGAAGCAGTGCTGTGGTACCTATTTATAAGAACAAGGGAAATACACAAAATTGTACCAACTATCGTGGGATTAAATTGATGAGTCATACTATTATGAAAACTTATAGGAGAAAGTAATGGACCAAAGACTTAGACAGAAAACTAAAATATTTGAAAATCAATTATTATATATTAAGCTAGAGGCTTTTTAGATAATTTTGACCACTTGATTTGATTTTGACCGTAACTGAAATATTACTTCTCACTTCTTATAACTACTACTAATTCTTATAACTACCCATTACCTTTTCTTTTCTTCTTTTAATTTCTACAAAATTACCTTTTTGCCCACATCTCCTATTCCATTTCTACATCAACTTTTTTTTTTTACCTCACTTCTCATATTCCCTTTCTACTCTCCCTACAGTTATTTTTTTTTCCTTTCTAAACAATCATTGCTATGCATGAATATTTTATTTGCATTGTATGAGTGAATATTTAAATTGCATTGGATGGATGTACCGTGATCAGCACGGGTTATTGTGCTAGTTTGTTTTTATGCCAAGGGCATCAGCTATGGAAGCTATCTTCTCACTTTTCAATTAATGACAAAATATCGATCGAAGAGGAAAAATATGCATATGGTCTTCATAAATCCAGAAAAAGCTTACAGCGGGGTACTCAAAGATATAATTTAGTGGGTATTAAATAAAAGTAATGTTCCAAGATGTTATATTTAAATTATTAAAGATATGTATTAAGGAACGGAGAGACGAGTGGGTTTCCAGTGCCCATAAGTTTGCATCAAGGGTCAACTCTAAGCTCTTATCTCTTTGCATTGATTATGGATGAGGTAAAGAGGGTAAATTGAAATCTGTCATAGAATGGGTGCCTCAATTTAATATTTGTACCTATTATAAAGATATCTTATCTTATGATAAGTATATCTATTATAAGTATTATTAAGTAGATAATAAGTGCAAGGAATGTAGAGCTAAATAAGTGTATCTATTCACCTTTCTACAAGAAATAGATGGATGATAATCCGCTTTATTATTCTTGTTCTACCGCCCTTATCTTCTAATAAAGAGTTTCTTACGAGTTTCCTAAGGATTTGTTAAAATCCGATCCCCCGCTCATATTCAAAAGGAGGCACCTTGGTGTATGTTGTTTGCAAATGATAAACTGTTAGCGGATGAATCAAGAGATAGTGTGAATGCAAAACTCAAAAGATGGCAAAAGGTTTTAGAATCCAAAAGCTTTAAAATAAGTCGTACAGAGATAGAATATATGGTTTGTAACTTCAGTAAGCAATATAAAGAGATGACACTATTGTGAGAATTGAAGTCCAAGAGATAGCACAAAGATATTCATTCCGTTACCTTGGCTCGATAATTAATAAGGATTAGGAAATTGATGAAGATGTCGAACATAGGATAAAAGTGGGAGGTTGAAGTGGAGACTTGTTTCGAGAGTGCTTTGTGACCAACAAATGCCAACAAGATTGAAGGAAAACTTTTACAAAACAACGATTAGTATAGCTATGACTATGGAACAGAATGTTAGTCCATCAAGGAGCAACATATATACACAAAATGGATGTAGTAAAGATGAGAATGTTGAGGTAGATGTGTGGTAAACCTAAGAAGGATAATATTAGAAATTAGCGCTTTCGAGAGCATTTAGAGGCAACATCAATATGGGACAAAATTAGAGAAACCCGTTTAAAACAGTTTGGGCATGTCCAACCCAAGTCGATAATGTGCTGGTAAGGAAAATTTTGGCAATGCAAGTTGATAGCCCACCAGGAGGAAGGGGTGGGCAGAAGAGAATGTGGATGGAGGAAGTAAAAATGGATCTAAAGAAGTTCAATTTATCTGAAGGTTTGGTTCAAGATAGAGCAAAATGGAGAAGCAGAATTTATGTAGCCGACCCCAACGTAGTTGGGCAAGGCTTTGATGATGATGATTTTTCTCTATGTATTATATATTTTAAATTTTTATATTTTTCTGAAATATAAATCCGAAACGTTTCACCAAAATCCCAAATCGACCGAAATATTTTGGTTTAGAGGCCAAACTAAAACGGTGTCAAAAAAAAAAAAAAAAAAAAAATCCCAACATTAGTATGAACAAGTGCACAAGAGACTTGATGGTGACAACAAGGAAAGGATTGTTAGTACAAGAAAAAAGGCATAAAGGTAGTAGTCCACAGATCAAAATACCAGCCGCTGAGTAGCGTAGCAACCAAAAAAATCGAGAGTAGCAACAAAGCTTACTAAGCTATTTCGATGTGAGCTTCTCATCTGTGGGTTCTACAGTAGCTACATAAGTTGAAAGGATAAAAAGAATAAAAAAAATAATTCCTATGGATGCTTGCATTCAAGTGAAAAAAAAAAAATTTAAGTACAAACAAAAAGGAGGAGGCATACCTATGTGCTGCCTCGTCGCCACCAAGCTCGTCGATGTGTGCTACCTGCTTGTCACCTTGTGCACTGCACCACTGCCTACTCTTCTCCTTCTCCTACTCCTCCTTTTTTATTCTCCCACTTCTCTTTCCCTCTCGTGTTTTCGACCAAACTAATGAAATGTGTGAAAAGGGAATTTTCACCGCCTTAAAAGAGGCATCCTCTTTTTATTTTTGTTTTTTGTTTATGGCCCACGCCTCTTTTACTTTTTTATATTTTTTTTTAATTTAAAGCCTGTAATGATTAATTGTGTGCCAAATATCACTCTAACTAGAAATAGGGATATAGGGCCCGGCCAAATTTCTCTATAATAGAAAATAGGCCCTTTTCACTTTAATAGGAATTAGGCCCCAGCCAAATTTCACTCTAATAGGAAATTGGACCCTAATAATATTTCACTTCAACAGAAGTTTCTGTGTCTCTCTCTCACTTACACACACGACACATATTCCAAAATGTAACTCCGAAACAATAATTCTAGGCATAATACTGATGACATAGTTTGATAATAAGCATTTCATTAGTTTCTAGGTTGGAACAAGTAATCAACTTGAATACAAACAGCGATACAGGACCTGCATGTTACCATTAAAAACAAATATTAAATTCTAACATCTTCTAATATTCTAGATTTTTTTATTTTTTCAAAAAAAGAAATTACCTTTTTTTTCTAATCACACAGCTATGCTGCTACATATCACCGGCTGCTACATAGTGTTTTGGCCACCAATCGCTACCGCTATCTTGATCCTTGGGTGGCTCTAGAAATAAAGCGCCCAGCTGTCTCAAATCATTTTGCACCTCCTCCAACCAATCCGCCAAAATCTCCAAGGATGAGAAGACTTCCCCAAACCCCATTAAATCGTCCAAAAGAGTCACCTTCAATGATAGCATTGAACCCTCACAGCCTTCACGATTCACGGCAGTTGCCAAAAGAGCAAAGACTTCAAATTTGTTAGCATCCGAAGAATCCACAAGACTTAACTTCTTCAAAATTGTGCCATCCCAATCATAAATAACACCTCCGATAGTTTGATTGTTACATACTGCTTCCTACTACTTTGACTTATTTTTAAGAATATTGGAAGAAGGGTGTGGGGTTTCAGAGGGAAAGGGATATGTGGAAGTTTTCGTTCTTGGCTATTCTTTGGACCAAATGGAAGGAAAGAAATGTCAAATTCTTTGAAGGGAAGTTTACCAATTCTTCAACCAACAGGTAAAGTGAAGTTTACGAACTCTTCTTGAAAGCCTCCTTGCCTCAATTTAACAACATTCCTTTGACTACAAGGATAACAAGCTATCGGCTAGATATCCCCCTCATTTGGGTGTCAAATTCTTGAAATTAAATTTTGATGGAAATGCCATTGGAAACCCCAGACTGGCTAGTTTGTGTGAATTACTATGAAATGATGAAGGTGCTACCTTATAATCCTATTCAATCCCACCTGGCCACTCTTTAATTAACAAATTAGAGCTGATGGCAGTTTAAATCGATATTCGAGAAGCCAAAGGTCTCAACATTCAGCACCTAATGGTTCAAGGAAACTCCTTTTGTGACATTCGGTGGGCTTCGGGACAATAAAATCCGCCACGGTAACTTGCAGATATCTTTGGAGAAGTGGCAGACCTAGCTAAGAGGTTGTCTCTATTCGACCACATCAAGCGCAAAGCAAATGAGGAAGCCAATTGTCGATTTGGTTCTTTCTTTTCCCTCGAATGTCCATATGTAATGCATTTTACTTTTGGCTTCTATAATTTTGGTTGGCCTATCTCGGGTCCTCTTGGTTCGGTATAGAGATCTTACATTATTTGGCATCTGTAAAAAAAAAAAGGTAAAACTACATTCCACCAAGAAACTCCCTCGCGTGTATGATTCTTCTTCCCCTTGGAAACCCCAAGCACATATGTGGTAATCTATTTAGCACAACCTGCCATTTGAACCCACACTTGTTAATTCAATATAGCCTCTATTTCACCCAACAAAAAAAAAAAAAAAAAAGAAGTCAAACTACATTCCACCAAGAAACTTCCTCGCGTGTATAATTCTCCTTCCCCTTGGAAACCCCAAGAACATATTTGGTAATCTCTCTAGCACAACCTGCCATTTGAACCCAAACTTGCTAATTCAATTCATCTTGTCTCCTTACAATTTCATCCAGTGTTGTTAATATGTACTTTTAGTTTCCACCACATTATCATTGGATAATTCTTCTCTAGTTTCTTACAATTCATCTAAATGGGTTCAGGTCCCAAAAAAAAAATTTATTTTTGGAGATATATCTAAGATCTCCATCCTTCCAAAATAAAAGTTCAACCTTTCATCGTCCATACACTTGGCTTACATACAAGCATTATGCCGTTAAATAAATTGCATATAACGACAAAAATTCGATAACTATATTTGTTTCCAATCTCTTTCAACTCCATTGTAATGTAACAAGGCAACTAGCCTATGAAATAATGAATCAAGCGGCATCTTCCGTTTTTCCTCCCTTCTTCAGCATGTATGAGTCAGGAAACAATCATTCAATAACCATCAATATCAGTCATGTTAACTACCCGTTACTTCACTTAAAACTTCATTGTGGTTTGCAGATTTTTGAAATAACCCAATCTCTTGAAGTTGGTTGCTTTGGTTTTTCTCCAAATAAATAGTTCATTTCAACTAAACCAGTGGCGGACCCAGGATCTTCATTTAGGTGGGGCGAAACTTTTGCTAGAAATTTTTTCACATCTACACTAGCAAAATAGAAAATGTATTCCATTTAATAGACGCGAAATATTCAACTGCATATAGATATATATAGTTATAGAGTTATCTAATCAAAGTACAAATGAAGGCAAATGGGAAAACAATGTATATGAAAACAAAATCAACAAAAGAGATTAGTCAATTGTTTTTCTCCTATTGATCTTTATCACAACAAAAGCACATGTTCCAAGTTCCATCACATCCTAACAAAGAAGATGCTCAACTCAGGACCGTCCAATCCATCATGATTGATCATGTGTAGGACCCAGACAAATCTCATTCATTCATAGATCAAACAGGAACACAAGATATAAATTAAAAAACCCCAAAATCAAGTAATGTAACAAAGAGAGCCATAAATAAAAATCCCTAAATCACCCCCAACCCTAACCCCAACCCCAACCCCAACCATGAAACAGAAATCAAACAAACAGAACCCTAACTTCTTTGTGCAGTGCCTTAAACAATGAATGAGATAAAAGAAGACGGGGAGAGGGAGAGAGGTGACATGCAAGTAACTATAAAAAACAGAGAACGAAGAGAGGGTGAGTGAGGGAGAGAGAGGCGACAAGAGAGAGATGAAGAGAGATTTACCTGAAGCGAAAGATCATCACAGACGTCCGACAAGATTAAAGGAGAGATGCATCGTGCACTCAAATGGAAGAAGCGGGGGCTGAGGCTGAGGTCGAAACTCGGAACGAGGATCGAAGTGGGAGGGGTTTTTTCGATAGAGATGGGGCGTGGGTAGACACATATGGGGCGTGGCCCAGAGGCCCAATACTAATTTAAAAATAAACTTAGATAGCGTTTGGTTCGCGTAAATAGAGGTCGAAATGGAATGGGCATTCCAACGGAATGACCATTCCAGCGTTTGGTTCACCAAAAAGGGGCAAAATGGCCATTACGTCCGAAATCTAATTCCTTTATGTGAGAGAATCACCATTCCATTGAGAAATGGAAGGAATCACCATTCCATTCCTTTCTAACTTTTTGTTGAGACCAAAATACCCTCGCTTGTAATATTATTATTATTATATAATAATAATAATAATATAATATCTTTTTCACCCAACTATTGTGGGGCCCACCCAAAATATTATAATAAAATATAATAATATATTATTATATCATAATAATAATATAATATCTTTTTCACACAACCATTGTGGGCCCACCCAAATATTATAATAAAATATTATTATATCATAATAATAATAATATAATATCTTTTTCACCCAACCATTGTGGGGCCCACCCAAAATATTATAATAAAATATAACAATATATTATTATATCATAATAATAATATAATATCTTTTTCAACTAACCATTGTGGGGCCCACCCAAAATATTATAATAAAATATAATAATATATTATTATATCATAATAATAATAATTTAATATCTTTTTCACCCAACCATTGTGGGGCCTACCCAAAATATTATAATAAAATATAATAACATATTATTATATCATAATAATAATAATATAATATCTTTTTCACCCAACCACTGTGGGGCCCACCCTCAAATATTATAATATAATATAAGAATATATTATTTTGAGAAATTGCAAAATTTTTCACTACACATTTGTGGGGCCCACCCCAAAATATTATAATGCAAACTTTTTCACTACACATTGTGGGGCCCACCCCCAAATACTATAATATAATATAATAATATATTATTATGAGAAATTATAAACTTTTTCATTACACCATTATAAGGCCCACGCCCAAATCATCCGCCACAAACAATGCAAATGTGACAGTAGAATCTAACAAGGGTATTTTGGTCAATATTATGTAAATTTGATTCCATTCCAGGCAGCATTCCAGCGTACCAAACGCAGGAATAGGAATCAAAATTCCATTACTGGGTTGATTCCTCAGCGTACCAAATACTGGAATGGAATTGACTATTCCTACCTCATTCCATTCCATTGTCATTCCGGTCTCCATTCCATTCCTGCCTACAACCATTCCAGCGAACCAAACGCTACCTTAGATGTTTCAAATGAAAAACAGTTCAGTTAGCCTGGGACCAAGGGATGTAAAACGGTTCGGGTCGGTGGGCCTGTTCTTTTTTTTTCTTTTTTTCAGTATTAAAAAAAAAATAGAACGTAAGCACGGAGAATGACAAAGATATTTAAGTTGTTCGGTCAAACTCAACCTACTCCACTGAAAAGAGAGAATCATTTGGATCTGAACTTCTTGAAGGTTTCTAAATAGGATTACCTTCAAAACTTTACAATCTTTTTAGAAAATTAAAAAAAAAATGAAAAACTTATAAATTTAAAAATTACAACGAAGGAAAAGTAAACTATTAGATGCGTAGTCCATAATGTATTCTGCTGGATCATAATCTTCCATCGACGTCAACTCTTGCTTCCTCTTATCTGCAAATACCAGTCTCGTGGGCAAACACAACACTCCACCGTTTTTTCAGTTATATTTGTTTTTCTGTCATCCACCACACGTTCACCGGCACTAAAAGTATGTTCTGATGCTACAGAAGACATTGGAATAGTCAATAGATCACGAGTCATGGCAGCCAACACCGGATAAATGCTTTCTTGTTGCTTCCACCAGGCTAAAAGGTCAAAACTAGATGCATCCTACACCCGTATTACACCGACGTCAAGATACAATGATAACTCCATCATAGTGTTACTTAAGCTTGACCTGGATGCCATGCCCGTAGACAAGGAATAATACCACACATCCCACTCACCAACACCTATCTGCTGGACTTCTGAATGGCCCATACTAAGCCCAGTTGTACCCATTTGCTCACAATAAAATTGAAAAAGTGCTTGTAAATTTACCCTAATATTTGAAAAAATACTTAAATCTATATAATTCATATTTTTATTTATTCCATCAATAAAAAACTGTACACCACTTAATTTTAACCTAAGATCAAATACGGCAGCTATAGAAAATGTCATTGGAGCCTCTTTCCAATATTTATTAAAATTTTCTTCCATGTTTCTAATAATGCTACTCAGTAAAAAATGATCTCTAAATCTACTGAATTGTACTTCATTAAAGCTTCATTAGATGTGGGATAATATATCCCGCAAAAAAATAATGTTACAGTGTAAAAAACTTCTAATAAATCTCTTATATGGGCACATAATTCCGAATGTCCATCACTAATCATCAAATTTTGTATATGAAAAGCACAAAATCCATTCAAAACGGTTTTCCAGTCAAGTGCCTTGTTTAACAAATCATACATAGAATTCCATCTATATTCTACTTCCTTACGCATTTTAATAGCTGATATGTCTTGCCTCGCACATATTTGAGCATATAATTGTCTTCTCTGTATGAAGGAGAAAATAAATCTAACAATGTCTTTAATAGCATCTGTGTAACTTACAATATGCTTTAAACCAACCTTTGCAATGATATTTAAGATGTGACGTACACATCTATTTTGAAAGATAGAGTTATCTATCAAAGTTGCAATTGGCATCTGCATTCTCATTAATTCAATAGCCACTATATTATTACTGGCATTATCTAAAGTTATTAATAAAACTTTTTCTTTAATATTATATTTATCTAGTTTTTCCAAAATAAATATACTTATTCTAGTGCCATTGTGTGGCCATTCAAGACAACTAAAACTAATTATACGTTTATTAATAATCCATTTTTCATCTATGTTATGTGCAGTAATACAAAGAAAACTATCACCCCCTTTAGATGTCCACATATCCGTGGTTATGGCTATTCTACCAGGAATTTCTATAAGGTAATTTTTTATATTTGTTTTCTCTTCCTACCATAGTCTAATAGCATCATTTCTGGCTGTATTTCTTGAAATACTGTGAAATTATGTTTGACAGTATTTCCGAACCCATTTTTCAAAAAACTCATCTTAAAAAAGATTGATAATTCAGATAACACAATCATTTTAACAAGATTTTATCTAGCACTTTGTGCATTAAAAGAAAAAAGACCTAAACTGCTACTACTACTACCACCACCAGTACTAGAAATTTGGGTTTGTAAACCAGGCCTCGCTGTCCCTGCATCCGCCGGCTCATGTAAGGCTAAATATTTTTGCCTATGTCTTGACAAATGGCTAGTACCCATTTTTGACACGGCACCATAAATCTTACTATAAATTTTGCATTTTGCCTTTTCAACTGCTTTTCCATTTTCAATAACCTCAATCCTTGTAAATATCTCCCAAACTGCTGAAGTTCTATTCCTCTTGGTTGGTTTACGAGAACTCTGAGGAAAGGGGGGGTGGTAAATCACATACTTCGATCATGTTGTAATTCAATAGAATTTTCTTCTTCCTCTAAATTAATTGAAGAAGATTCTTTAGGAAATCTTCTAGCCATATTTCAAAAAATAAAATTTATAAATAATAACAGTAATAAGCTCAAATAGCCTTCTTTTGTGATAATTAATATAAGAAAGGGGGAGAAAATGAGAGTTAATATAATATAATATAAACACATATATATATGAAATATCAAATTTAAATAATATAAATACATCTAAATCGTTGAAGGCCCCTTTAATCTTGTCTCTTGATGACTTGATCTTTGGCCCTCCAAAAACTTCTTAGAGAGAGTGAAAGAGTTGAATGCTTTGAGAGAGAACTAGAGAATGTATAAAGAATGAGAGACTTGTGTAAATTAATGAGGAATGAGAATGGGAGGATTAGGGTATTTATAGACTTTGTAAAATGGAAAATGACACAAAATACACCTTATATGACCGTTTTATAGCTGTTGGGGGGGCGGGGGTCGAATGGACTTATTTTTAAAACAAAAAGGGATATGGACATTGGGCGGGCCTAGTGGGCTGGTAGGCCTATCCCAGTGGGCCTGGCGGGCTGGAGGCACCAGCCCACGTGCCGGCAGGCCTGGCGGGCCCGGGCCAACGGGCCCAGGATCCTTGGCCGACATGGGTCGTGCCGTTGACCGGGCCGTGTGACTGTTCGGCCCGGCCTAGCCCATTTGACAATTAGGGATGGCAACGGGGCGGATCGGGGACGGAATTGGGGTTCCCCGCCCCCGCCCCGAACTTGGCCCGCCCCGCCCCGAATTTGCCCCGCCCCGCCCTTCGGGGTAATATATATTCCCCGTCCCCGCCCCGCCATGCCCCGCGGGTACCCCGCCCCGCCCCACCCCGCCCCGCTCCTCAATTGTAAAAATTTTAAATGTGTAAAACTTGGGATTCGAACTCTGGTGGGAGAGCAACCAGAGCTTTGCCTTACCACTAGACTAAACTTCATTTCTTGTAATGTTTTACCTTATTTAAAATATATTAATATATTCAAGATTGTTACACACATATACATACTTCACTTACTTACTATATATATTATGACTTATATATTATTTATCATTTATTTAAAAGGAAAATGTTAAATGTAGACAACTAAGGAATCTAATTGGAAACCTTAAAGCTACATTGAGCTCGTTTCCATCTCTTGGATTTTGAAATCTTTTGGTCTTGTGAAATGAATGGAACTTTATTTTAAAAATAATAATTTCACTGATCAAACATTTTGTTTGGATATCTATTGGACTCATGGCTTGGAAATTCTAAAATCCTTTGAAATTCTGAAATATTTTTTTGGACATCAATTGGGATTGGGCCTAATTATTTCTTCTTGTGTTTCTCAATAAAAGCTTCGAAATCTTTATCACATGAATTAGGAGTGCAATCATAATATGCCCTGCATGTTTAAGATGAAAACATGATAAGCACCCACCAAAAGGAAAATTACACAATTTGCAATTCAAATTTATAAAAGTCTTGAAATGCAGAAAAAATTCTAAAAACATATACTAGTAATTTTGTTTAAAAAAAATAGAATTTATATATGAACTTCAAGTATTGTCATATGAATATTAAATCATTATTTATTATATAGCTCTGAATTCATGAACCTCCTATAGCGGGCCCGGCTATATTGAAAGTACATACTATATTGAAACCCTCATTATCAAAGCCTTGTCCCAGGCTCCCAGCTGTGACGGTGTTGGCTACATATATTCTTTTTCTCCATTCTAAATCAAGACCCAAATAAGAAAAATTTTCTTAACTTCATAATTTTTCTTTCAAGGCAAAATAAATTAAATTTTGGATTGACTACAAAGAAAAAGGCAAATTCATTTATTTTATATGGTAAAAAGCACATGAATGATTCATCTATGTTGTCTCCATGCCTTTAATAATATTAATAAAAAAAAACCCTCAACCATGCTGACTCATTTGCACGAAACTCAGGCCCTTCTCAAAACATCAGTCTTCCTAGGGACCATGACATTTTTCCCAAAATAGAATAAAAAGATCTCCCAGCATAAATATTTTATAAGTGTGGGGCACTATTAGATTGTTTAAAATTTTTTAAATTATCTAATATTAATATTATAAATTTTCCTTTTCCTAAAATTTTACCTATTTAAAATGAGATTTATTCATATAAGATTTTCTCTAAACCCTTGAAGGCCAATAACATACACTTGAAAATATCATATATGCTTTGAGACATTTTTTTATAAAAAAGATAATATCTCTCTAAAATATCATGAACTCCATCAATACATGGTTTCACTTCATTTCTGGTATTGAACTCCACTCACTAATAAAGAGGTTAATTACACATATAATTAAAATTAGTATAATGTATAGTGTTGTTAGTATGATTAGAATCATATTAAGTTACTAACTATAATTTACCTTGTTATTTCTAATCGTATGAGTTATTATAAGCGTATAGCATGATATATCTTGTAATGCTATATCAAATTAGTATAATTTATATTGTTATTAGTATGATTAGAATCATACCAATTATAATTTACCTTACTATCTCTAATCATATATGTTATTATAAGCTTAAAGCATGATCTATCATTCTATTATATTCGTTTTATTTAATATGATTTATCATGTCGCAATTTAACATTATATATGATTAAAGTCAAATAAGCTTAGATAGATTTTTAACAACTTTAATTTCATTAAATTTGAATTAGAGGGAATGTGATCATATTATATGCTTTTATAATGTCTAGGGTTCAATCAATTACATGTTTAACTTTAAAAAAAAGTCTTCAATCAATCTACTTAACCCTTAATAACAACATAAAATCAATATATACATTTACATATAAATATGTTTATTTATTATAAAAGAAATCTAAAAAATATATATTTTTTAGAGGATTATTAATTTCGGGGCGGGTTACGGGGCAGGGCATGGGGCGGGGCAACGGGGCGGGTCAACGGGGCGGGGCATGGGGCGGGTAAACGGGGCGGGGTATGGGGCGGGGTAACGGGGCGGGGCGGGGCGGGGCATGAGGCAGACCCATCCCCGCCCCGCCCCGGCTTCGGGGTATGTTTTTTTGCCCCGTCCCCGCCCCGTCTAAGATTCGGGGCGGGGAAAACCCGTACGGGGCGGGGCGGGCACTCCGGGTTGGGGCGGGGCGGGTTAAAAATGCCATCCCTATTTGACATCCCTAGACCACAATTTGTACCCATAGGTTGTAGGTTGTTTCAAATGAAAAACTATTATATTGTTTTCTTGGATGACTACTCTAAATATAGTTGCATGTATCCAATCAAATTACGTTTAGATATTTTTGAGTGTTTTATTAAATTTCAAAAATTAGTGGAAAATATGTTTTCATGTACCATCAAATCTCTCGAATCGGATGGGGCCAAGGAATTCCTTAGTGCCCGTTTTCAAAATCATCTTTCCTCATGTGCCATCTTTCATCGAGTCTCTTGCCCCCACACACCAAAACAAAATGGGGCCTCTGAAAGAAAACATAGACACATTGTTGACATGGATCTCACGTTGATGGCCCACTCAAGTACTCCTCCAGAGTAGTGGGTTGAAGCATTCAACACTGCATTGTATCTTGTTAACAGGCTACCCACCAAAATTCTCAACTTTGTTTCGCCTTATGAAAAACTATTCAAAAGGGCTCTAGACTATTCAATCTTATAGACCTTTGGATGTGCCTGTTTTCCATATTTGAGACCCTACAACAAAAACAAGCTAGAATTTAGATAAAAAAATGTGTTTTCATGGGCTATAGCCTACATCATCAAGGGTATAGGTGTTTAGATCCAATCACAAACAGGGTATATCTATCACGTCATGTGATTTTTAATGAAACAGAGTTTCCATTCTCTACAGGGTCTATTCTCAATCCTCCACCAGTTGGCGTTGACCCGGTTTCCTTCCCTTCACCATCATTTTCTCCAACTATACCGATGCTCCCCTCACTTCCACCTTCTCCACCACCAGTCCCACCAATTCCCCATATACGACATTTGCCCATTTCTGATAGTGTGTCCAACCCAACAGCAAGCATACAGCAACAAAGCACCCCACTCAATTCGGCTACATCAAAACCCGCCGAACCTGAAATCCGTGAGAGATCCACATATACTGCCCCCTTACAGCTACCACCAAATCATACTATGGTCACTCGAGCACGTGATGGTACACGTAAGCCTTCAACTAAATACATGTTGGATTATGCCTTAACTGCTATTACAGCACCTCTAAAGCCCACTAGCTTCACACAGGCTCAACGCTTTCCTGAGTAGTGTGATGCCATGGCTGCTGAGTTCTCTGCACTCCAACAACAAGGCACGTGGTCACTTGTACCCCGATCCAATCAAAATGTCGTAGGCAACACATGGGTGTACAAAATTAAGAGGCGGGAAGATGGACAAATTGAGCGCTATAAAGCCCATCTTTGTGCTAAAGGTTTCCATCAACAAGAGGGGCTTGATTATTTCGAGACATTTAGTCCTGTAGTCAAGCACACATCAATTCGTCTTGTTCTCTCTTTGGCCATGGCATGGAAGTGGCCCATTCGACAACTTGATGTAAAAAATGCTTTTTTACATGGCATCCTATTAGAAGAAGTATATATGGATCAACCCCTAGGCTTCGTCGATTCGGAACGTCCTACACATGTTTGTAAGCTCCACAAGTCAATCTATGGGCTCAAACAAGCCCCTAAAGCCTGGTTTCAACGTCTCTCCTCCCTAATCGAGGACCTTGGCTTTCAACGCTCTAAAGCTGATCCTTCACTTTTTACATACAACAACAAGGCGATGCGCCTTCTTCTGCTGATCTATGTTGATGACATTATTATAACTGGCAAAAATATGGGCCACTTACATCCTTTAGTTCGTAAACTTAGCATAGAATTTGCAATCAAAGATTTTGGTCCCCTCAGTTATTTTCTTGGTCTTGAGGCTCACTTCACCTCCAATGGTTTATACATCACTCAGACTAAATACACGGTTGATTTGTTAAAGAAGTCTAAAATGGATGGTGTCAAACCATACTCATCACCCGTGGTGGCTGGTGGCAAACTCTCCCTTTATGATGGTGACCCACTTGAAGACCCATCTGAGTAGGGCTGCCCATGGGCGGTTCAGATCGATTTAACACTAAAACCAACGCCCAAACTGAACCTGTCGGTTTTTTAATTAACCGATCCGATCCGACCGATGGAGAGGGCTTAAACCAAACTAAACCCAACCAAATGGTTCGGTAGGTTAAACCGTTTATTTATTTTTTTTTTTTTTAAATCAGACATTGAAAATTTCAAAAAGATGATACCCCGTCCTTTGTATTTATTCCAATGTTTAGTGCAAAATAAAAATCTAACATTCCAGACTGGACTAAATACATATAAAAAATAATTCTACTCCAAAAAGAGAGTTTGGACTAAACGCAAGCGCAAAAAAAAAAAGCAGTTTGCAGTGAAACATTCATTCCACATGATACCATTTGGAATTACAATAGAATAATAGTTTGTGTCAAGAAAAGTCACACACAAACGGAATCTGTATCAGAACCCACTATATTTTTCAAAAATGAAGGTTTCTTAACACATTGGTTAGGTAAGACCAAAATCAACTATCAAAAGGCTAGGCTCTACTGGCTTTTCTAGCATTCTCAATAGTGCAGCCTTCTGATAAAAACTTTATTGAAACGAGGTAAGAATTATGTTGGAAGAAAAATACCCCGTACAGTAATCCCTCCATTTGCAATGAAGTATCAAAAAACATTTGAGAGATTAGAGGAGATGCACTGAGGCAGTGTTGACGGTTGAGTTCATGTAAGAATGGAGTTGTGGAATGTAACTTTGAAAGTATTAAAAAACGAAACCTTAAGGTTAAAATAGTAAAAAAGAAATATTAAGTTACTGCATACGGTCGGTTCGGTTTAAGCGGTAAACTGTGGGTTCAAACCGATAACCGATCGATGTAAGCGGTTTTTATGATTTTCAAACCGTTAACCGAACTGATCTACAATAAATCGATCCGAACCGCCCGGTTCGGTCGGTTCAGTTTGTTTTTGCGGTGATACCGGATTTTTTGTGCAGCCCTACATTTGAGTATCATAGTATTGTTGGGGCATTGCAGTATCTATCGCTTACAAGGCCTGATATTGCCTTTGCGGTGAACCAAGTGTGCCAATTCATGCACAATCCAACAACTACTGATTGGGCTGCAATCAAATGTATTCTTCGATATCTCAAAGCGACCGCCGATCATGGATTATTTTTTTAATTAGGCACCTTTTGAGTTAAAGCATACTCAAACTCAGATTGGGTAGGAGGACTAGATTATCGACAATCAATAAGTGGGTTTTGTATCTATCTAGGTCCTAATGTCATTTCCTGGAGTGCCAAAAAACAAACTATAGTCTCTCGCTCCAGCATAGAGTCCGAATATCGTTCTCTTGCCAATACTGCTGCAGAAATTTATTGGATCCAAAAACTTTTATGCGACCTTCATGTTTTTATTCCCTTACACTCCCGTCATTTGGTGTGACAACATTAGTGCCATATCCCTAACATCGAATCCTATTTTTCATGCCCGGACGAAACATATTGAAGTAGATTATCATTACATTCGTGGCAAAGTTGTCCGCAAAGAAATAGATGTCTGCTATGTGTCCTCCAATGACCAAGTTGCAGACATTTTCACAAAAGGGCTTTACTTTCCTCACTTTCAGAAACTCAAAGACAAGCTAATGGTCCGCAAGCGGCCCATCACCTTGAGGGGGTGTATTGACAAAGTTGACAATAAATGAGATCTCAAATGAGATCTCATGATATTCTGGCCAAATATCCTTGAGATCTAATGATATTCTAGCCCAATATCTGGTCAATGGAATGAGCTGGAAATCTCATCATGCCTTCCTTATATGTTGTAACTTAAATTACACAAGATCCTAAATTTTAGGATCTACAATTGTCACACGGTTTTCGCACAGTTTCTCACTCGTATTTATGTCATGTACTCATACAAAGAGAGTGTGCAATACAATATTTTTCTCAATTCTTCTCAAAAGATTTTACTTGGAAACTACACTATCATACTGGGGCTAGAGGGGAGTTTGCCCGACTTCCCACTGGGCCTGGAAGGATTAGTCCAGTTTAACCCTTTGATAGCAAAAGAAGAAAAAATATTTGAAAAAAATATTTGCCTATGATGATTAGGGGTAGGTGCTTCAGCGGAGAAATGGGAAGACAGAGTAGACACACACTCCTTTTAAACTGAAACTTAGAGGTGATGAGATTAATCTTGAATTGTATGGATTAATTCTATGTGGGCCCCAAAATGGTTATTTCTCTATTTCTCTTATAGAATGTTTCTATTTCATATATCTATAACATTTATATGATATTTCTCTTACATAATGTTTCTCTCATATACAACACCTAAGATTGAGAATCAATTTCCATTGCATGTGGAACAGAAGATTGCATGTGCTCCTAACGATTGGTTGCTGTCTAGAGTCAAGTGTTCCTTGAGCTTAGGACCAAAGGTTCATAGGCTAATTTGGGCAGGAGATAACCTGGGTTATAAAAAAAAAAGAGGTTAAGAATCACTTGCAAGTAAGGTTACAAATGGGTATCCGATTCTCTGATTACTCGAAAGTTCCAACCCGCAAAAACCGAGTCTGGAACCTATTTTGGGTTCCGATTCATAAACTGGTCCTGACCCCAATTTAGGTTCCGATTGATAAAGGGGTCCGGTTTCGGGTCCATATAGATTCCGACCCATTGACCCAGGACCCGGCATATGAGCCTTTGATGTTGCAAATTGTACCTCAAAATCAACTTTCCCCTTGACATTTTTATATATAATATTAGAGGTAGTAGACTTGATGCACTGTTATAAGTTGAATGATATGCTTATTCTAAGAAAAATGAAGAATAAAGAGAAATTAGAATTGATTTTGAAACTAGATTCCAATCCTCTAAGTGGACCCGGTTCTAGAACCGGATCCAGGTTTTCCTATCGGAACCGAGTCTGGAACC
This sequence comes from Umbellularia californica, assembly GCA_028538565.1. Lineage (NCBI taxonomy): Eukaryota > Viridiplantae > Streptophyta > Magnoliopsida > Laurales > Lauraceae > Umbellularia > Umbellularia californica. The sequence goes on along the minus strand of JAPQWN010000004.1, from coordinate 52,962,247 downwards.
AACAAAACAGGTTCTAAGTCAAAACTGGATCCGGAATCAGAAACATTATTTAGAAACGGGTCTGGGTCCACTATGGTTACAATCCGTAACTGTCCCGTTTGTAACCCTACTTGCAAGAGGAGAAGAGGGACTACTTACTCGCAATTGTTGGAATCTCCACAACAAAATCAGCAATCCCAAAGATGTTCGCATCTCCAAAACTGTTGGTAATATTTCAATTCTAATAGAACAATATATTTCTTGTTATTTACCACACTTATTCTCATTTTGATATTGGTTGGTTTTCATTATTTTTCATTGTAATTTCTTCAATTGGATTTTCTTTTTATAAATTTTAGGTACAAGTAGCTTTGAGGTAGTCGTAGTTGCATCATTGTAGCTTTGAGGTAGTCGTAGTTGCATCATTGTAGCGTGTGAAATATTTTGGACATAGTTTTTAAACTATTTTTAGTGTTTTTGTATTTTTAATTTGAATGAAGTTTTAAAGTGAAGATTTTGTAATTTTCATTTGTGGATGTGTAATTGGTATGAATGATATGCCTGGGTTCGTTCTTTTAGTTCTGAACCATTTCAATATTTACCATTGCAAAATTAAAAACTTGGTACGGTTCAAAACCGTTCCAAAACCAACAGGTGTTGTCCAAAACCGTTCCTAATTATGATTTTCGTGTTGTATTAATTTGTAGCTTGCAATTGTTGTTATATTCATTAAGTTGCTAACTAGTAATTATACTTGTTAGACATTATGCCTCAAAATTCATTTATGATTAATATTCTTCCATTTTATTGTGTTGATATAATAAGGGTATATTAACTAATTTTGTTAGAGCACGAGATGATCAATAAGATATGAGATAAGATCAGGGTCTATATCAGAACTATAGGTTGATTAGGAATTATGCAATTTGGCTAACTCAGAAGAACTAATCCATCGGTTTCTTATTATTTAAAATGGAACAACTATGGATGAAACTAGACACCTCATTAACTTTTAATTATAAATTATATTACCCATGTTAGGCATGGGAACAAGCCTTTGTCAAAAGGGCTAGGGCCTCCCATAATGGGGCAAGGCCAGATCCGGATACCCAAACATTTGCTGCTTTGCCTCTAATAAGAAAGTAAGAAAACTCCATTTACACTAACTCGGAAGAACTAATCCATCGGTTTCTTATTATTTAAAATGGAACAACTATGGATGAAACTAGACACCTCATTAACTTTTAATTATAAATTATATTACCCATGCTAGGCATGGGAACAAGCCTTTGTCAAAAGGGCTAGGGCCTCCCATAATGGGGCAAGGCCAGATCCGGATACCCAAACGTTTGCAGCTTTGCCTCTAATAAGAAAGTAAGAAAAATCCGTTTACAACTTTTTCTCTGTGAAGAGAGGAGGAAAACTAGCATTTGCTACTTTGTCCTAGAAAAAACTACTTTTGCAACTTTTCCTCTTGTAAGAGTGAAGGAAAACCTGCATTTGCTACTCTACACTAATGAGGGGCCCATATTGTGATTATCATCAAACTGTGGGCCATATATGTTTACAAAGCAGGGCTTGTATATGTGGGGCCCATGGCCTCGGTGTGTAGGGCCGGTGAGCTGGTGATCCATGGGTTACGTGGGCCATACCACAACATTCACACTTGATTGGAGATATCAATCCAAAAAATAAATAACAATTGATAGTGCACTCAATTTGTTTTTAAAACATGATCAATAATTTGAAAAGGGTTTATGAATTTTGATTATGTTCCCAAATGAATGTGGGTTCCTTCTGACTCAGGCTAAAAATCATCTTTCAACTCTTTTGCACTCATTTCCCAATAATCACACTTGTCAAAGTTTTTTAAGCCTTTGGATTGACTTACAAATTGGGCAACTACCCTATTTTGTCCATCTGATTTTAAATTTTTTATGTAATCCAACTAGAGAGAGAGCCCGCATAGGCAAGTAAAAGGCCCACACAAGTGGGACGAAGTGGCGTACCCAGGGTTCTAACCCTGGGCAGAGCCAGGTGAGAACTGCCGCCACTTACCAGTAAGGTACGTGGCCATTCTCATCCATTTGATTTTAAGTTTGGCTAACCACTTTGGGTCACATCGATAGCCTCAATGTAAAACCGAAATCATTTAAATTAAGTTGAAAATGCAAATAGAGCTCAATATGAGGATTAAAAGTTTACCTAAACCCTTAGCAGGTTCAATCTGAATATTTTTGGGGAAGAGTCATCAATAACAATTGGTCAGGTTAAATCATAGTTTGATATATAGTGATTTCTTTGGCAAGTCCTTCATTGGAAATTGTGTCAGTGTCTAAAACCAACAACTTGAATAAAAAATTGTACTTGAACATAAAGAATCTAAATACAATTGCAAAGAAAAATTGAGAAAAAAGCATAAAATAATCTTGAGGATTTTACTGGAAAAATCCCATAATATAGCCATTTATCCCGAAGGGTTCTGGCCAAATTTACAGCATTAATGGGGTCTTCCCGTCGGATTTTTTTATTTTTTATTCTTATTGACGATAGCGTCTGACGCTATCGTCACTTTGCGCACCCTATATATATTCGCGTCATCCCCTATTTTCCGTTCCTTTTCTACCCTATCTTCCTTAGAAAACGTTCTTTGGCTCCAACCGAAGGGAGATACTTTCTATGGGCTTGTATTCTCACTTCATCGGTCATTTTGATTTCATTTTGGTGGTTGCTGATCTCCATTTAAGAGGTATCTGCATTTATGTCTACTCTTGCAAAGCAACATGAAAAAAAAACGAATACGATGTCTCATTTGTGATGCTTTTCCGTTTACTTTGGTATAAAAGTTGTTAGACAAGCTTCGTGCAATTTTTATTGTTTATTTTGGAGTGTGAAATTCATTGCTTGTACTGTATTCTTGCATACGCTTTGTATATTATTTGTAACCACAACCACTTTTTATAATTTCTGAGTGTTGGGTGTTTTAAACCATAGATTAACGTCTTCAGCCCTTTCCCCTAGGCTTTTTTTGAATTTTTATGTGTGTAAATCGTTTTAGGCCACTGTGTTATGACTTTTAGCCTCTTGCAATCTCACACTTCTTTGGTTAATGAGGTGTTGTTGGCATTGTAAGTATATGTTGGTATAGTAATAATGCCTAAATATTTATTTTTCTTTTTTTTAATTAGGATGTCTGGTGGTGAGTTGATTGTCATTTTTGTCGCGACCCCGGATTTGGTTATCGGGACCCAATTCGGGATTGGGACTAAGGATGGATGTTTATAAGTGTAAGTGAATGAATGTTTGAATAGTTTGGTTGGTGCCATAGAACATAACATCCGTACACGGATCTATGAAGAACATAATACTACCCGTGTACGTGATTTCCCACAGGTGTCCGCGGTGAGGATTTTACAACAACATAAATATTTTGTATAAGTGCAGAAGCATGTAGCAAATCAAGTATGAAATTCATTTCCAATAGTAAGACTGATAACATATAAACCACCCGATGTCAGAGTAAGCAATGATCATTAGCATAATCCCAAAAGTAGTGATAAAGTTTGACAAAAGATCATTTAATTACATTCCCCAGATTAGAGGCCAACAAAGGCCAATGTAAACAAAGTATAGACTCCCCAAAAGAATGGTTATCCACAACCCAAAATGTTACGTAACTCAGACTGCCAAATGTCTAGACGACATCATCGGCATGCCACTCCACTAAACGCTGCGGTTCACCGACTGCCTCCTCATGCTTCTCCTTAGGGAAACCGACGACTAGACCTGAGTACCAAAAAGTGGGTCAAACACGATAGTTTGGCAGGTGGGTGAAAAGATATAACAATAAAACAATAATTGAATTTACCTTGGAAAACATGTAAACCTGTTTAAAACAATAACTTTCATAAAAGAAGTGAATTATTTAATGAAAACCATATATGCATTATAAAACATGTAAAGGTAACCAAGGAATCAAGAAACAAGCAAGATGGCAACCACATGAAGCTAAGTCCTCTATCACCGAAGTGACAAGAGCATATCAAGGCGTTGACCTCAGTTACCGAAGTGAGAAGGTACAATGAAATATACATGTACATATAATATACGGGACATGACCACGGTAGAGAGCCAGGCATCAGGAACCACGGTAGCAATCCGGGGTATCAAGATAAGACCACAGTAATAACCAGGTTGCGGGATCCAAACTGCAGCTGGCGGGACAAGTGGGGGACTTCCAAGTCAGTGGATCAAAGCAACAGGGTTGTCCAAGCTCAGTGGTGCCGACTCATAGGTCAAATCACAGAAATCACAACATGTATAAAGTACATCAGGTGCAAGAATATAAACGGGCGGGACAGGAGTGCTCAAAGGCACAAATAACATTTCATTTTGGGCAAGTATAACCGGGCAAGCAAAATACCAAAATACTATTCTAACACTTTCGGGAATGTATATAAAAATCCTGGGGACAATGCAATAAAATTTGACTTTCAAAATTTCGAAATAAATGTCAGGATTTAAAACCCATTCAAGGTAAATAGTGGTCCCGTATGTCGATTTCGATATAAACTTGGTACTCCTTGAATTTGGGACATTCCGGGCTCCTTATACACCTTAGAGATTTTCTAAAACTTCAATGAGTCTTTGTGATGTGGTTTCCTTCTCAAACGGGCTTCATACTTTGTCTCTTAAATCTCCCCGACACAAGGGATTCCTAAAAAGAAATCTTTCCCAAGCTCCAAAAGTGGTCTAGGCCCAAGAGGGGGTGTGCTCGAGCGGACCTGGGCTGCGCAGGAAGAAAGGCAAACATCAAGTCGACAGCCTGCGTGCTCGAGCGGACATATTGCCGCTCGAGCCAGCAATCATTCTGCTGCCCGAGTTGCAGTCAGATTGATTGCGCGCCGAGCGGCCTAGGATGCGCTCGAGCGGGCAGTCAAACTCTGCTGCCCGAGAATGGCTATTCTGGCCTTCTTTCCCCTTTTCTCCTACACATTTTTCCTTCAATAAAAAGGCCTCATTGTCTCCAATAATTACTCATCAAACCTCTTCAAACACAACTTAAAACTCCCTTCAAAACTTCAATGAACATTTAATCCCAAGCATCTCCTTCTCAACATTCAATCACCAAAGAGAAAGAGACAATGCACAACCACAAGGATTCATTTAAGTCATAAACAAGAGATAAAACAAAAGGGCTATAAATCACATTTCCATGACAATAAATGAGCTAACTATAACCCCTTTCATGAGCATTTATTTCACAATGAATGCAAGTTAAATAAACATTAATAGAGATAATAAAATCAATCATATTTGTCATGAAAACTATTTAATACTCAAATACCCATTCATCCACTTGCCTTGGGGTATCTAACAAGTCAATCAAGCTCTAACCAAGCCTTCCAAGCCAAATGTTCAATCTACAAAAAAAACCCCCCAAAAATATAAACCCTAAATGGGTCAAAACAATAAACAAGAAAAGAAAGGGTTTGCAATAAGTGAAATGGAGCTTGCATATGGCTAGAGGGATACATATCTAAGAGATTGAAGGGATTACTTACTTAAAAGTTCTTCAAAACACAAGATTGGCTCAAGGAAAGTCTTGGAATAGGAGGTTCTCTCCACCAATGATAACAAGAGAGAGCTCTAGTAGTGGAGAGGAAGAAGATGACCTCCATTTTCGCCATTGATGCAAGGTTGGTAGAGATTGAGGTGGAAAAGCTAGAAAAAGAAGAGAAGAGAGGAAAACCCTAGGTTTTTTTATTGGGCTTGAGCTGGAAAAGGGAAAAAGAGAAGGGTTATCCTTATATATAAGTAGAGAGTGGACTCAACCACTAGAAATCTTGTGGGCTGAAATCATGGTTTTTGGGGCTTCGAACGAATTCGACCAAGAAGGGAAAAACTATCGCCGAAATATCTAATTTCCCAAAAGTATATTTTTCAAGAGTTTTGGGGATATCAAATTTTGGGTACATATTTAGTGTAAAAAGACTATTTTGCCCTCAATGCTAGGAAAGTCGGGTTTCAGGGTTCCGGACAGGCACAGGATTGGAATACGAATATCGGAAATTCGAATAATCCCCCAATCACGCGTAAGGTTACAAAGAGGAACCCCCAAAGGGTCCCATTAACCACAAAGGCACTTAAAATTTCCCAAAGCTATATCAAAAGCTATTCTATTCCCAACTTAACCAAAATTCACTAATCACGCTTAGAACTAACACACGACTTAATTAGTACTAATCGAGATCACTCGGGTCGGGGTCTTACAATTTTCCACTACGATGGGGAATTTAAATTTGACATGATTCACCCAGTATACTAAGGCGGAAATCAGAAGATGAGGTTTATTCAAAGCAACATAACATTTCCCGAATTGATGAACATAGCTCTTGAAACTTCACATTGGGAGGAAACCTGCGGGAACCTAAGCATACGTTATCTCCATTATAATGGTCACGTGTTTTCATTGGCTGCCATAGAGGATGATAGCGACATTAAGTGCATGTTAACACTTGCAAACCACAACAGAAAACCGATTGGTCACGCGAAACACATCCGAGAACAGAGAAGGTACATAAGTCATTTTAAATGTATTATAACTATTGCAGAATACTATTTCTAGTTAATGTCTAATGCAATTCTTTCCATGTGTTTATCTTGAAGGTCATTTGAGATGGACATGCATTCCTTACGAGGCAAACAAACTGATTGTTCGGGGAGCAATCATAATATGAAGTTCAAAGAACATCCCGTACAAAGTCATGAAATTCCTATTGTCAATTTATGCGAAGACAATGACGTTCAATTTTCAGCAGGGCTGAACATTAGTAGCGATGAATTGCAGAAAGAAAGTTATTGCGTTCTCAATGACTGTGTTGATGTACCGGACCTTCCTGATGACAGAGAGTTTGTCCCCATTGAAATTGGGAACACGGGAACCAATGTTGCTCGCAATTCAGTTGAAATAGACAAAAGACCTTTGATGTTGAATGTTGGAGGACCTAGCTCCCTTAATCGGAAAGTTATATTTGATGATGACATGGTCCCGGAAGAATTTGTTATAGAGTTGGAGCACAATTCATCTCGGGAGATGTGGCTAGGGCGTGAATTTCCGAATTGTGATGATTTTAGGAGGACTATAGCTAAATTTGCAATATACAACAACTTCACTCTTTAGGACTTGAAGACACAACAATTCAAGGTCACTGCACGCTGTAATGAATGTGACTGCCCATGGCGCATTCATGCATCCATGATTGAAAGCGAACCACGCTTCAAGGTTCGGACCTACAACCCAATCCATAAATGTTCGAAGCCAATGATGGGCACTGCACATTGCCAGGCATCATCAGAACTAATTGCAAAGTACATTCTGGAGAAAGTATGGCTAAGTCATAACATTCGGCCAAATGAAATAATGTATGACTATCAAATGGAGTTTGGTGTTACAATTTCTTACAGGAAGGTACATATGGCAAGGGACATTGCACTTCGCAAAGTTAGAGGCTCGTATGAAGAATCTTTTAAGATCCTCCCTTTGCATTGTGAGGAGTTGAAAATGATGAACACGGGTACTGTCACCAATATTGATTCGTCTGAGACGACAGGTTCAAAAGATTTTTTGGGCTTTTGGTCCTTGCATTTGGTCATTCACATCATTGCTTAGGCCAATGATTGAGGTCAATGGATCACATCTCCGTGGCAAGTACTCAGGAGTTTTGATGGTGTCCGTGACCCTTGATGCAAACCACAAGCTGGTCCCAATTGCCTTTGTGTTTGTGGAGGCAGAAAGGCGCAATACCTGGGAGTGGTTCCTCGCCAATCTTTCTGTATCATTGGGAGAACCTACGAATTTGGCAAACGTTATTCCAAGTGCAAGTCATTCTTATTGTTGTCGCCATCTCGCGGAAAATATTAAAGCAATGTTCAAAGATCCGGCAGTTGTGATGAAGTTTTGGTATGCGGCAAAGGCATACAGGGCATGTGAACATGAGGCGTTTATGGAAGACATTAGATCTGTTAGTCAAGGTGCATATAATTATATACACGGATTTGGTCGGCAGCATTGGGTAAATGCCTTTGTTGAAAGCCGGCGATATGACATGCTTACAAGTAATGCTGCCGAGTGCACCAACAACATGTTTAAAGACACTCGATCTTTACCGATAGTTAAGCAAGTGGAGGAGATAAGAGCTAGATTGATGGAATTCTTCCAAGAACAACATGCTGAAAACCTCAATATTACCAGTCGTTTGACTCCATACGCTAAGAAGATGATAGGATATGAAACAGAAGAAGCCCGGAAGTTGCACGTACGCATTGCCGGTCTAGTCGAGTTTCAAGTTCAGTCTGCAAACTATGTAGACATTGTTCATCTTGATCGTCGGACTTGCACGTGCCGCAAATGGGAAGTGCTTGGAATACCGTGTTCACATGCAATCGCTGCCATGAGAGTGAGGAGTTATAATCCATATGATTTTTGCGACAATTGCTATCTAACAAGTGTACTACAGGCCACGTACAGTGAGGTGATTCACACTACTCGTGATAGCAAACAATGAGAGCACATTTCAAACGAAAGAGTTCTACAACCGTTTGCCTCTAGACAGCTCGGTAGACCAAAGAAGAATCGAATACGAACCGAGGATCGTCATAGGTTACACAGGGTGTTCACTTGCTCCAATTGCAACAAGAGAGGCCACAATCGCCAGAATTGTCGAAATCCCCCACCTCAGAACTGATATCTAGAATATTTTGTGAGGATTGATGCCAACACAATACTCCCTTTTTTGTAAGAAGAAGGAGAAGTTACGGTCTTGAAAATGGTCAAAATGAGAAGGGTTTGCGCATATATAGGCTAGCAAACAACGACGCTAGCAACACTTATGTCAGAGATGTAGTGACGCTAGCGTCACTTAGCCCAAAATAAAAAAAAAAAAACCGAAAGTGGTACTAACAGATCACGTTAGTCACTCATATTTGGTCAGGTCCCTTCCGGATAAATGGCAATATTTTGGGATTTTTTAAGTAAAATCCTCAATAATCTTTTAAACCAATTAATAACCTCAAGTTTACAATAGCAACAAAACAAATGATGCCAACAACTACATACCTCCCTGTTCAATAAGTATCTTGAACGCGACCTTTGCAAAACTTCAATAGGTAAAATCACAATGAAAATAATTTGAGAAATTTATATTAAATATATAATTTCTGCTTTTCTCTTCTCCAGTGTAGATTACAAGATGGTGTGGAGGATGGAACATCAACTTAAAACTTTTGGGCCTTCCTAAAAAATAGAATCCTTAGTGAGACAGTCTACCGATTTGTATCCAATACAAAACTGGGTTCGATTTAATAAGTGGGCTTGGACATGCTTTTGGGTTGAAAGTGCTGGATCTAGATCCTTGTTTAGAGTCCGAACCCATAACAAGCCAAATCCAATTCTAAGTCAGAAGCCAATTGGACTTTACCATTTCTATTTTATTTGTGTGTTGTGTGTGTGTGTGTGTGTATATATATTAACAGGCCAAATAATATTAACATTAGGGAGCGCTACAAGCCCTTTTTGGAAGGGGCATTTTATACGTTGGGATATATTCTCATTTTATTTCAAGGGTTTTCCTTTGCACTCTGTTTCTTATGATTTTGAATACTACCCATTTATAATTTTAAATCCACAATTTAGTTCATATTTAGTACAATGTTATGATCACATCATCACAATTTTGAACTTTTCAATATGATTCATAAAAAATAACATTATGTTAAACTTTATAACTTTTAATTAAAAATTTTATTACCCGTGCTAGGCAGGGGCACAAGCCTTTGTCAAGAAGGCTTGGGCCTCCCATAATAGGGCGAGGCCAAATTTGGATACCCACACATTTGCAACTTTGCCTCTAATAAGAAAGTAGGAACACTCATCTTACAACTTTTCCTCTGCTAAGAGCGGAGGAGAACCAGCATTTTCTATTCTGTCCCAGGAAAAACTACCTTTGCACCTTTTCTTCTTGTAAGAGTGGAGGAAAGCTTGCATTTGCCATTTACCATTACTAAATACGGTGATAAAGCTCCTCGACAGCCATTTGCAACTTTCCTCTGCATTTACTGCTCTACACTAATGAGGGGCTCGTATGGTGATTATCATCAAACTGTGGGCCCGATGTTCACAAACCAGGGCTTGTACATGTAGGACCCACGACCTGGTTGTGTAGGGCTAGTGAACTTGTCATCTGTGGGTTAGGTGGGCCATACCACAACATTCACACTTGACTAGAGATACCAATCCAAAATTTTAAAAAAATGGACACTACATAAATTTGTTTTTAAAACATGATCGATAATTTGAGCAGGGTTTAGGAGTTTTTATTTTGTTACCAAATGCCATTGATCAATGTGGGTTCCATCTTACTCAGGCTATAAATCATCTTTCAACTCTTTTGTATTCGTTTCCCAATAATCACACTTGTCAAGGTTTTGTAAGCCTTTGGATTGATCTTTCAAATTGGGCACCTACCTTATTTTGTCCATCTGGTTTCAACTTTTTTTGGTAACCCATCCAAGGGGGCCAGGACCCAAGCGAGAGCCCGTACAGGCAGGAAAAAGGCCCACACAAGTGGGAAGAAGTGGCGTACACAGGGTTCGAACCCTAGGCAGAGCCAAGTGAGAACAACCACCACTTACCATTGAGGTAAGTGGCCCTTTTGATCCATCTGATTTTAATTTAGGCTAACCACTTTGGGTAACATCGCTAGCCTCAACGTAAAACTGAAATCATTTAAATTAAGTTGAAAATGCAAATAGAGCTTAGTCTAAGGACTAAAAGTGTCAACCTAAACCCTTAACAAGTAGTTTAGGTTGGTGTTGGTTTGGCAACTCATAGTGAAACTACTTGAGTTGATCATCCTTGGTTGGTTCGGTCACATAGAAAGCATGGACTAAAACTTCCTATTAATTTTTCTTGTCATCAATTTGTGACTAGATTAGATTTCAATCCTTCCTTTTTTTTGTAAATATAAATTTCAATCTATTGAAAATAGCTTAGTATCTTGAGTTTGACCCAACTTAATACATGCCAACTAAGCCAAAGCCCAATCATAAATCTTCTCTGGCTTTAATCACCATTTGAGTAAGCTGGTTGACGTGGGCTCAGGATTGGCCTGCCCCAAAGTTGCACTCTATATATGCCCCAAGTGTAATATGGTGGATGAGTAGACAGAATACTGTTAGATATTTTGTTTGTATTGCGAATTTGATGGATGCATTATCATATTATCATCATTTGAATTTTCACATGAGCATTGTTTTTAAAACTTCTAGAACTTTTGTTACATACATGTTTTGGATTTTAAACTTGGATGCATTAATTTTAAAAAGAAGATTTTCGAATCATGCTAGCCTATGAGTTTAGTCTTTGAAATCATCTTAGGCTTTTTAGTTTCATGTTTTGATTGATTTAAACATGAAACCAAGCATAACTCTCAATGGCCAAACTTCCCTCTTTAGAAAATCATTGTCATATAATTTTTCAGGGGAAATTCAGTTACTAGTTGGTCAACCGAATTTGGAAAAATGGCTAACCAAAATTTTGAAATAAATAAATAAATAAATAAATAAAATGGATCAACCGAAATGGGGATTTCGGTCAACCGAATTTTATATTTCGGTCAATCAAATTGAATTTCAGTCAACTAAACAGCTAGCCGTTGGACACCTTTTTTCTATAGAAACAGCTCATTCCATGGGCAAAATAGAGGAACCAAGAGGGACTCCAAGAGGGTATTGAGGCCAAACAACGGGGAATGAGCTAAGTAAGGCTGGTTGGTCAAAAGAGAATCATGAGTTAAATCTTCTAAGTAAACTTAGTTTTTCTTATCATATGTTTTCATGCTTTGCTTAAATTATTGGTAAATTTATTTTATCATGTTAACTATGATTTGTTGTGTCGTTAACATGATTATGATATGAATTGATTTATTGTTTTTGGATGCATCACCTTGATTCACACCAAGTTGGACTCAAATTGATATATCTAAGTGAATCATGTTTGGGAATCACCTTTGAAATCACATGTAACATGATTCACGTACTTGGTTGAATCTTTGGTTGTTAATTTCCATATCAAGAGAATCACTTTCAATCTATTTTATGTTTTGGATTCAATAACACTCACAAATCACATGTGTTTCGTTTTTAAAGTTTCACATAACTTGCTTAGCATTGATAGGCACATCATTTTCAAGTTGGCTTTTAAATTACATGTGATTTGTCTTTTCACTTCAATCAAACACCTTTTTGTGAATAACACTTTCAAATGCTTTAAGCATACATGTATTGAGTTACATTGTTAAATTTGATTGAAGACCTCACGCATCACATGTTTTGGTTTTAGAATTTTTACAACTTGATTGAACTAGATAGGTATATCTTTTACAAATTGTCCTTTTAACATGTGATTAGCATTTCAACTTCAATCAAGCATCATTTATGATTTAAACTTTTAAAAGCCTTTTTGCATATATTCATAAGCTTTTATTTTCAAATTGATTGAGGACATCATGTATACACATTAGCATTCATCTTTGCATTCATATTGATATAGAGTATGTGTAAGTTAAAGTTTCACTTTTATATCTGCCCAATTTAGAGGTATTTATTGTGCTTAAAACTGTATCTCTTCAAGTGTATTTTAGACACAACTTAGAGAGAAAATCTTAGGGTTATAGGTTGTTGCTTAACCTTAGAAAAGATTAAGTATTAGGTTAAGGGTGAACCATAAAACCCAAGAGGTCATTGCTTAGCCTTGGAAAGCATAGTGTAAAGGTTATTGCTGAGCCTATTGAAAAGCATACAGAGTGGAAACCCGGTGGAGTGTAGGAACACAAGCTGGTAGTGGATGTAGGCATTGAGGCCGAACCACTATAAATCTTTGTATCATGGTATATGCTTTGTGGTGATTCTTTTTAAATAGCTTTCGCACTCAGTTTCTTAATCACCACTTGTGACTAATTAATTTTAAAAAGTTAAAACTAGGCATAATTGGTCACTAAAGTCTAGCTCACCCTATTCACCCCCCTTCTAGGGTTCAGATCCCGGACTTTCAAATACTTTCCATGTGAAAGCCTAACAGCCATTATACAACGCAGTACTGCAACTTGATTTAATAGATGGTAGCCAGTTGGCTGATTACTACTCCATAAAGCAAGTTAATCATGTGCTCAAATACTGGTCATTGCCCATCAACTTCCCAAATTAGGAGACAAGATTAAAATATGGGAAATAAATGTAACATCAACTCAAAGCTTTTGGATCTTGGTAAAATATTTTCTTCTTTCTAACATGGATTACAGTTTGGTAGAATGGATGTAGCATCAACTTAAAGCTTTTGGATCATTGCAATTTTTTTTTTTTTGCTTTTCTCCTCTCCAATATAGATTACAAGATGGTGGGGGTGGATGGAACATCACCTTAAAGTCTTTTGGGGCTTCCTAAAAATTAAAATCCCTAGTGAAGCAGTCTATTAGCTTGTATCTAATATAGAACTGGGTTTAGTTTAAGTGGGCTTAGACATGCTTTTGGTTGAAAGAGTTGAACCCAAATCCTTGTTTAGGGTCCGAATCCTTAACGGGCCAAATCCAATTCTAGGTTAGAAGCCAACTGGACTACCATTTGTATTTTATTTGTGTGTTTTGTGTGTTTATATATATATATATATATATAATGAAATAATAGTACCATATACCAGATAGGGAGTGCTACAAGTCCTTTTTGGAAGGGGCATTTTGTACTTTGGGATATATTCTCTTTTTTATTTCAAGGGTTTTCTTCTTCACTTAGTTTCTTATGATTCTGAATATTGCCATTTAATACTTTTAAATCCGTAATTTTGTTCATATTTAGTACAATGTTATGATCACGTTATCACAATTTTGAAATTAATAAATTATATATTTTTTATAAAGATTAGTTTTGATTGCGATTTTGACCATCTCAATATGTTTCATATAAAATAACATTATCTTAAACTTTATATCTTTTAATTATAAATTATATTGGTCGCGCTAAGCATGGGCACAAGCCTTTGTCGGGAAGGCTTGGGCCTCCCATAATAGGGCGAGGTTAGATTCCGCTATCCACACATTTGCAACTTTGCTGTTTTTTGCAACTTTTAATCTGCTAAGAGCGGAGGAAACTTGAAAAGCTGCACTTTCTACTTTACACTTGGGAGTATGGTGGTAAATCTCCATTTGCAGTTTTTCCTCTGTGAGGAGAGGATGAAAACCTGCACTTTCTATAGTAACCACCATATAAGTTAAGGAGAATCATATATGGGTCCACCTTTGGGATCTCTCTAAGCTCATGTATTTTCCGTATTATCTGTTAATACAATTACCATTAAAGAAGAAATTTGGAAAAAAAAATTCAAACACCTAAAACCAAAAGGACATGCAAAGAAGAATAGAAGAACCAAAACCTAATTGGGACTTCTGATGGTGTTTACGTGAGTGTGGCAGTGAGGGGAAACTGTCTGGGTAAAATAGATAGATGGAGAGAGAAAGAAAGATTTGCTAATCGTTTTGAGTGATGAAATTAACGTCAATCCATTTTGTCTCTATTAACTTACCATTTATTTCAATTAACTTAATTGTTAATTAATGTGAGGAGTTTTGGGGAATCTGAAGAGACATTTCATGAGTCAAAATTTTAAAGGGATTTTTACGAAGTAATTGAACTTAAACCTTAATTAAACAGTTTTATGAAGAAAAATTATAAAATGATGAGATAATTGTTCATATGTTTTTTCGAACGAAATCACCCCAGTTGACGATATCTTCAATTTTCATGACAAAAAATGATATTTTGTTGTATCTTCTTGTACCTAATGATGGAAAATTTATGAATATCATTGAATTTTGTGTCCCAATGATCTTCCTTAAGTAGTCTTGGCAATCTTCCTTATTTGTGTGGTTCACATGCTTAGTTTATACGCATTTGTCGCCTCCTTCGCATGAGTTTTGAGAGTTCGAGTTTGGAGTGCAAGGTATTTGGTGAAATTCCTATATGAGGACTTTCTCTTGAAGTGAGGTTAAAGGGGATGAATTTGGCTAAGCTTTTGCAAACATTAAGAGTTTGAAGCTATTTGTTTGGAAAAATTTTGTAGGTTTTGATATTTGTGAGCAACATGTAAGGAGCCATGTTGGGCAATCTTTGCATAGTGAATGTGAGGTTTTCGCTTAGGTATTGTATTATTTTTGTGGAATTTTAGGTCTTAATAGTGCATTTTGTTCTCTTAATCCAAACTCTTTTAGCCAGCTTTAAGAATGGATTTGATAATGAACGGATTGGACACACTTCAGTATGTGATTTGTGAAAGACTTGTCAAACCCTTCTTTGATGCATTCATTACCTCATTTCGATTTTTCTTCATTTATTTGAAATGGATATTCATCTTGCGCCAAATTTCAGTACATGTATCCCCTCCAAACTTAAGACAATTAGGTATGGAAATCATCAAAGAAAAATAATAGTCCAAGAAGAAGAAGAAAAAGTTACAGAAGGTTGACGATATCGTCAACTAGGGTAGTTTCGTCCAAAGATATGTACGAACAATTATTTCGTCATTTTATGGTTTTTCTTCATAAAATCGTTTAACTATAGTTTAAACCCCCAATTTTAAATTATAATTAAAGTGGAGTGGTTGGGGATGTGAGGAGGCATTTTGAGGGTCAATTATTTATCGGGAGGGTCAAAATCAATTGATGTTACTTGGAATTGAATTGAGGTTGATTTCTCAATTAGAATAAGTCTCTTTCATATATTATACTAGTGTAGCAGGCCTGTGCCCAATGCAGGCCATGATAAAAATTAATTAAAGTCTTAATTAATTAAAAATATTTATAAGTATTTAAATTGACTTGAAATATTCTGAAATTTAAAAAAGCTGAAAGTTTTAGGGAAATAATAAGTAAATAGTAGATATTCTAGTATATTAATTTGATTTTATTTGTGCTTAAGCATAAATTGATTGTCACTTTCAAAACTAAATGTAAATTTTGAAACCAATCGACTTCCGTGATGGGCCCAACAAATTACGCATACCAAATATTGAAAGGAGAATAAGGAGAAAAAAGTAGTAAATATAGACTATGAAAGTGGCCCTTTTTAATTGTGAGTTTGGAAAGAGAAAAATCGACTTTCGCAATAGGGCCCTTAGATTTATTTACTTAATTTAGTAAATATAATTAGGATAACAAAAAAATTCTGATAAAGATGGAAACTTGTGAGATTTTAGGGGAATATCAGGTAAATAGTAGATATTTTAGAAGCTTGATTTGATTATATTTGTGCTTTGGCATGGATTGAGTGTCAATATTAAATGTGGATTTTGAGATCCATTGGCTTCCATAATGGGCCCAATTTATTAATCATACCGATATTGAAATGAAAATAAGGAGAAAAATGTAGTAATTACAACTTATGAAAGTGGCACCCGTTAATTGTTAGTTTGGAAAGGAAGAAAATCTAGCTTTCACAATGGGACCATATATTATTCAAACCTTGAAAAAAAAAATTTGGCTTTGACAGTGGGAACCACAGATTAATAAAAAAACAATAAAGATGAGTCGACTATGATCTGTAAGTGGGCCTTAAATCTTTATAATTTGGATTTGGTATGAGGGTCCCCCAAATTGATCTACATTAAAATTTAATACATATATATCTACCTGTCATAAAAGTCATTACCAACTTGATCTCTATATTTCTCATCAATTTGTAAGGCCCACTATCAAAGCCAAATAACCTTTCTTCTTCTTTTTTCTCTCTTTGTTTGTTTAGTAATCTGTGTGACCCATTGAATGTAACATTGATGGACCCTTGGAGTTTCCGACCTCTCCTTTTGCACCCTGGGGGCTGGCCTGGGTCTCGGCAGAGGAGGGAAATCGCAGGTATCAACTTTTTTGTACGGGTATGCCAGATTTACTTTCTATTTGGAATTTGGAATGGTGATAATCCGGAGATCCACCTTCACAAGTAGAAAGGAAATCAATCCTTTTTTCTAACTTTTCAAATTGCATAAATATTAAGAAAAGAGACAAGTTTGTTTTTGAGAATGCCGTAGGAGGCGTTTTTTTGTTTGTTTATCGTGAGAGGAGATTTTGCCGTGAAAGGCGAATTTACAAAACTCATCAAATATGTAAGACAAAAATTGTGATTTCTTTTTATCTTGTGATTTCTTTTTGTCTCTTTAAAAAATACAAACTACAATAGAAAAGAAAGAAAAAGAATCTAACTTCTCAGGAGATTGTGGGGACACGTTGAGATCGACGGTCGTAAGTTATGTATGGACTTTGCCATCGTCCTTCAAATGAGAACGGTTGATGCTTTGATTCTTCGGCTTGTCTCCAACCTCAGTTTTTTAAAGGATAAGGACCAAGAGGAGGTCCTATACCCAATGAAAAACCGAGTAAACGGGCTGAAAAGCCGCGTTTAGGCCATGTTGTAGAAGGAGGGGACCTTGGGGGGGGGGGGGGGGGTGGCCCCCTAAGGGACCTTGATCACCTTGTGGTGTTTCTTGCAGTAGAGCAGCAGGACTTCGTCTGGATTTCTTCGAGAGAATACAAGTGTGCAAGTGTAGAATTTCAAGTCGATGTGTGTATCGATTTTTTCGATGTCGATTCCTTTCTTTTGGACCTCCTTTTATAGGCTCTTGGTAGCCATGAGGTGGTTATGGACATTGATGGCCATGATGATAGAATTGATGAGGAGTTACAAGTTTTATTTCTTGATTTTGTAACTCCTTTTTCATGGCTTGTGATTGGCCGATGAAGGATAGTGGGCATTTAATCGTCTTTAATCTTCGTGATGATGGGAGTTTCATGGGTTTAATGCCATGATTGCTTAGATTTGTAACTCCCAAATGCTTGAATCTGATTGCGCCATCCAAAGTAATGAGTTAATGACCGAATTAAGTTGTCATAAACGGGTCAATTAACGACATCAAGTGGTCGCCAGGGCATGTGAAGAGTCGCGGGCCGCGCCGCGTCTTTTGAGATTCTTCTTGTGATCATCACAGGTGGATCCACACATTATTTGATATCGGATTGCAGTGCAATTTCAGACATGATTGATGTTGGTGGGCCGATGACATCTGTCTTGTTGATTTCACGATCAGTCGGACAGAAAGTATACTTTCTTGGTCCTCTGGTTGGCGATCTTGGAGCGATCGGTGTTGATTTCATGCTTTTGACGGCGGATCCAAGATGTCAGTGAAGATCAGTGGTTTTCAAGCATTAAAGATTGGATTTTTAGAAAATCACAGAGGCAGGAACACCCGAAACGTGAAAAGGATCGGAAAACGGGCCGTTTGGTGCGAAATCTGGCGACCTGGATTTGCAGGGTCGCCGGCGACCATAGGGCTTTGGCCCTTTTGGTCGCCGAGCTTCGTTTTCGGCCGTTTTTTCGTCTTTTTTGTTCCTTCTTTCTTCTGTATTTTTCTTGACATTTTTCCTCAATTATTGACTTGATTTTCTTGAAGAAAACTTGACGAGAACCCGCGCAAAACCGGAGCACAAAGTTTCCCATATTTCGGGAAAGCCGAAGACTTTGTAGCCGATTTTCCGTCAAGAGTCGAAACTAGGTCAAACGATGTCGAAATGACCTGAAAATTGAGGTGAAGCTTCTTGAGCAGTGGACAGGACCAACCATGAGCTTTTATTTGAGTTTTGAAGCCGTTTGGGGTCCCGTCGATGCTTGACTTGATTTTGCCGCGGGGAAAATGCCGAGCTTTGATATGTGGTCAAACGATGTCCGATTGACCTGAATTTTGACGGGGAGCCTATTGGAGTCATTTTGAGACGGTCGATTAGCTCCAACTTGGATGTCATGGTCCCGGGGTGCTTCGTCGCCGGTAGGCTTGATTTTCTTTCGGAGCATCGAAACCTGGTCAAACGTTGTCAGAATGACCTGAAATTCGACGTGCAGCCTTTGTGAGGTATGTTGAAGCCACTCATGTACTTTGTTTGATGAGTGAGAGCCTCGATGGTTCCCGCCGCCGGGAGGCTTGATTTTGCTGCTCGAGCATTGATGGAGGGTCAAACGTTATCGATTTGACTTGAAATTTGGCATGGAGCCCTTTGGAGACATCCTGGAATCATCCGTAGGCTCTGATCAAAGTTTTGGCGTCTTTGATGATGTCGCCAAACGATGTCGGAATGGCCCGAAACCTCAGGTGTACCCTTCTTTTAGCTGTCTTGAAGGATTTCTCAGTTTTTGTCTGATTCTGACAAGATCTGATGCTTGAAGTAGCTTTACCTTTTTTGTAGCAGGATGCAGCTTCATGAGGCTTCTTGATGTTGAGGAGACATAGTGACTTTTTTGGTGTCAACAAATGCCCCCTCGAGATACAGCGACGAGTAGCTTTTTGGAGTCGATGTGCCTCGAAGAGAAACTTGAAGGAGAGTTTCCAACTTGACCAAGAGTCTTGAGCAAATTTTTTTTTCTGAATAGCCTTCTGAGTTTTCGGGGGAATTTTATGGTAGTGAGAGGGATCACGTACCATCTCAAGGCAAAGTTTTGAAAATGACATGGGGTATTTGGATTTTGGATTTTGGATTTTGGTTTTTGACCTTGTGACCTAACAAGCTGTATGTGGCAGGTTAGGGGGTCGGGGTTTGATTTTTTGATTTTGACCTTGTGACCTAATAAGCTGTATGTGGCAAGTTGGGGGTGGTTTTTTGGTTTTGGTTTTGGTTTGGATTGGATTTTGATTTTGGTCTTGTGACCTAACAAGCTGTATGTGGCGAGTTATGGGACCAAGGTTTGGTTTGTTGTGGAATGTCAATTTCAAGAGTTTGGCTTGATTTGGTTCATGAGGTTGAGTGGTTTGGTTTTTGGAAACTCATGAGGCGTTCTTTCCTTTTTCTTTTTTTTTTTAATGGTCTCATCAACTCAAAAGAGGCATGGGACATTTTTTTTTGCTCTTGGTAAGAGGAATATTTTGACTAAAAGCCACTTGTAGTGCCTAGGTGGTAAACGTGGCTCATATGGGCTAACCCATGGGACCTTAGGCTTTGGAGATGGCCTAGATCGGTGTCATTTTTGTTAAGATTATCTAAAAATATCTCTTTGGTGTAGAGAATATCTAAAAATATCCTTACTTGGAGATAATCTCTCAAGTTTCATTCTCAAAATATCTTTCTTTTGGGAAAGTAGCTAAATTTTAGTACTTACCTCTTTTGTTTTCTCCTTGTTTCCTCTTTTGGTTTGCTCTCTTCTATAAAAGCAAGAGGGGTTGGTTCTTTTGCTCCATTGCTTTCTAAGAAATCTTCAAGAGTTCTCTCCAAGATAAGAAGTTCTTTTTCTTCTCCAAGGATCTCCAAGCTTTTCTTCTTCTTTTCTTTCAATGGCTTCAAGTAAGTTTTCTTCCTTCACAAGAAACTCCATTATAGAAGTAGCTTCTTTCTTCTTTTTTTTTTCATTTTCTTCTTCTTTTTTTTTTCCTTTTCCCCAAGCACATTTTTCTCTTTTTTGTTTTTTTTTCGTGTTTCTTCCTCTTTTTTTTCTTTTTTTTTTCACTGTTTTCATCCCCTTTTTTTTCCGTGCTTTTTTCTCTTTTTTTTCACGGTTTTTATTCTCCTTATTCTTTTTTACACGCTGATATTCCCTATTTTTTTCTTTTTTTTTCAGTGTTTTTTTTTCCTATTTTTTTCCTTGGCTGTACGGACCTGGCCGTACTGCCACGTGGCAGTGGGCCACGGCCTGTGGGCCAAAATTTTTTTTTTTTTTTGCTGAGATTTTTTTTCTCTCTTTCTTTTTTTTTTCTTTCCTCCTTTGTTTGCTCACCACGATAATGAGGATCATGCAATTTCAATATGTTCATGCATTTTTTTTATCTGCTGCTTTCTTTCTTTTGGCAGAGGATGATGACTTGGTGATGCCCGAGGTTCCGGCCGATGAGGTGATGACGGATCCAGTAGTGGCATCTGAGGAAGAGCCTATGGACTCTGGAGTGGTTCCAAAATCTTCACCTAGTATGATTGCTTTGGCTTCTTTTTTTTTTCTTCTTCTTTTTGTTTGTGCTGTCACTTGCCAACATGTAGCTTTTGTTTTCTTGTTAGCCAACTTGTCAGAGGATTCTGACGATTTCGAGCCCTCCATGGATGCAACTTTTGACGATGCTTTAGATGAGCTCAGAGAGGCAGAGAGTACTCTGCCGATTGTTGAAGCAGGTATTTTGCAATACTAATCTTGATATTGATTTTTTTTTACAAGATTATATTCATACCTTTCTGTCTTTTCCTTGGCAGATTGTGGAACAGCAGGAGAAGTTCCTCCGTCTTCCTTAGAGCCAGAACAGGGGATATCTGCGGCTGATCTAGGAGTAGGGGCTTCTTCTTCCTTCAACGGGCCAGCTTCTTCGGTTGGAAAGAGTTTATTGATTACTCTTCCAATGGAGCATGACATGTGCAGTCGGGCACCAGAGCATGGCGAATCCTCATCTGCGCCTCACCTTCAGTATGCAAAGAAGGTGTTGAAGACTGTTTTGAGCTCGTGGGTTGAGACTCTCTCTTCAGGTCACTTGAAAGCTGGCTTTAGCATGATCAAGCATGTACAGGACATTCTGGCTGATAGCAAAGAAGTCGGTCTGGACATCGCAAGCGCCAAAGATTTTGTTGACGAAATCATCGCTTTGGGGAACAAGTGGACTGAGACCAAGAGTTTCCCAGATGGTGACTTCTTTGATGAAATGTTTATGAAGCCATCCAGCAAAGTCAAAGCTAAGCTGACTGAGGTCACGAAGACTCGGAAGCAGTTCGTTCTGGAAAAGAACGTTACTGAGTTATCCATCATGGGGCTGAAGCAAGACTTGGACCGCCTTGATAAGGAGGTTGTCGAGGCTAGGCAGCGTTTTGAGCTTTTGGAGGAAGAAACTGCTGCCAAATGAACCGCCATTGTGGAGGCTTGTGACAAGGAGGGGACTTTCGTTCGCCAGGTTGAGGAAGCTGAGGTAATGTCCGGAGGAAGACTCAGGAGTATGAGCAGTGGCAGGTCCTCTGGGAAGAACTTTCTCGTGCTGCAGATGGGTCGCGGCGTTCGGCCGCATTTTATGGGAACATTTTGAAGAAGCGTGGCCTGAAAACTTTGGAAGCTAAGGCCAAGGGTTTGCTTGAAGAGTTAACCTTTGGTTGAAGACCATGCTAGATTAAGCTCCTGAGTTGTAACAAACTCTTTTTTCTTCTTTGTTTTTTATTTTTCGGTACCTCCATGTATAAACAATTTTGGTACTATATTTTTGTATTCCCTTCTTTTCACTTAAATCATTTTTTTATGAAAACAAATTTGAGTAAAAGCTGATGGGAATGTTTGTTCAAAAATTTGATCAAAAGGTTGTCATTTTGTGAAAATCTTTTGTCAAATGATTGTTTTGGGCATGAAAGCCAATTTTTTGTGGCGAAAGCCTAGTTTTTGATGGCTTGAAAACCGAATTTTAGATGGCATGAAAACCTAATTTTGTGGCGTAAGAGCCAAAATTTATTTTGCGGCATGAAAGCCAAAAATTTTGAGATGGCATTAGAGCCAGAATTTTTGAGATGGCATGAAAGCCGAATTTTTATTTTGTGGCATGGAAGCCAAATTTGTTTGTGGCATGAGAGCCAAAAAATTTTGTATGTGGTATGAATGCCAAAGTTTTTTTATTTATGGCATGAGAGCCAAAGTTTTTTGGATGGCGTGAAAGCCGATTTTTGGAATGGCATAGAAGCCGGATTTTAAGATGGCATGAAAGCCGATTTTGGAATGGCATAGGAGTCGAGTTTTAAGATGGCATGAAAGCCGATTTTGGAATGCCGTAGGAGCCGAAATTTATTTTGTTGTTGTTTGTTTTGTTTTGGCATAGGAGCCAGATTTTTGAAAACCAAGTTTTGTTTTGTTTGCATGAAAGCCGATTTTGGCATTTTATAGTCGAATTTTGGCGTTTATAGCCGAATTTGACGTTTATAGCCGGGTTTTGGCATTTATAGCCGATTTTGGCGTTTATCCGGGTTTTGGCATTTATAGCCGATTTTAGCGTTTATAACCGGGTTTTGGTTTTCAGAATGCAGGTATAGACTAAATGTCGCCTCCCCGTTGAATGGTCTTGCAAGTATCGATGGAATGTCGCTTCCTTACTCATTCGGTTTTGCGAGTATCGATGGAATGTCGCTTCCTTGCGGATTGGGGTGCAAGTATCAACTAAGTGTCGCTTCCCTGCTTTTCCCAAAACTTTTGGTTTTGCGGGTACTTACTTGGTGTCGTTTCCCCGCGATTTTTGAAATGTGGGGTTTTTTTTTCGAACCATTTGAAATTTGCATTGTGGATATCAACCGGAATGTTGCGTCTCCACGATTTTGAGGTTTTGCAAGTATCGATTGGGGTTCGCTTCCTTGCGATTTTTGGGTTTTTGGAAGTATCGAATGGGGTTCGCATCCTTCTTGTTTTTGGGTTTTGGAAGTATCGAATGGGGTTCGCATTCTTCCGGTTTTTGGGTTTTGGAAGTATCGAATGGGGTTCGCATCCTTCTGATTTTTGGGTTTTGCGAGTATCGACTGAACGCTTTCCCGTGGTTTCTAAAAAATCATTTTTTTGTTTAAAGACACAAGGGTTATAAATTTTGACTTAAAACCATTTTGGTTATAAAAGTCGAGGCGGACTAGGGTGAAAATTACTGAGTCCTGGTTTTTGTTTCAAACCAAGAATTTTGGGTTCAAGGATCGAAAATTTTGGTCAAGTCTTGGAAGAGGCTCCTAAACTTGGATTTTTGAATTTTGATTTGTTTTTTGAACAATGAAACGATGAAAGTAAGCATTGTTTTGAGGGTTTTCTTTTAGAAGCTTCAACATAAAGATGAAAATTTCAAAAGGGGTGGGTTTGACGAGCAAGTACCTTGAAATAGGCTTTGGTCGTGTAGGCGTTGCTAGGACCCGTTTGAGGAAGTCTTCAAGGGTAGTACCGCCTCAAGAACTTGCCGTTGATGGGCAGCATACATCTGTCTCCTTCCATGTTTAGAAGAGCGTATGCACCGTTGGAGAAGACTTTGTCGATGACGAAGGTTCCCTCCCATTTTGGTTCAAATTTGCCTTTGGAATTGTGAGCAACGACTATGGGTCTTTTTACTGCAAGAACCAAGTCGCCCTTTTTGTAGGCGCGTTGCCTGACCCTCTTGTCGAAAGATCCTGCCATGCGTGCTTGGTACAACTCAATGCTTTGTAGAGCTTCGAGTCGTCTTTCATCGAGATTATCTAGCTCTTGGAGTCTCAATTTAACATTACTTTCTTGCGTCATGTCATTTTGCAGAGATACCCTTAAGGAAGGAATTTGTACTTCCAAAGGAACAACAACTTCGCATCCATAGACAAAAGAGAATGGTGTGCTATGGTTGGTCATCGAATGGTGGTTCGATAGGCCCACAAAGCTTCTGGTAGTCTGTCGCCCCAGTCTCTTTTGTGACTAGAGACCATTTTCTTGAGAATTTTGCAGAGTGTCTTGTTTAAGGCTTCTACTAGTCCGTTCGCTGCTGGATTATATGGAGTCAAATGACAACTTTGGATTTTGTACTTGTTGCAAAACCTGTAGAATCTGTGATCCCGGAATTGTGGTCCGTTATTATGGATGAATCTTTTAGGTATGCCGAAGGGACAAATAATGTTGGTGCACAAGAACTGAAGGACTGATGAGGTCTTCATTTCGCTAAGCGCAAATGCTTCTGACCACTTGGAGAAATAATCCGTAGCGGCGAAGATGAAGTGATGACCTTTGCTTGATGGGGGAGAGATAGGACCTATGATGTCCATACCCCAGGCTTCGAAAGGCTATGAGATTGCTGTTGGATGTAGCCATTCTGGAGGCATATGGACATAATCTCCATGAATTTGGCATTTTTGGCAGCGCTTGGCAAATTGGATTGCATCAGCTACCATGGTAGGCCAATAATAACCTAGCCTTCTGGTTGTAGAGCTTAGGACCAGCCTGATGGGCTCCACAAAGACCAGGATGTACTTCTTTGAGAGTTTCCCCAGCCTCTTGTTGTGACAAGCAGCGTAGAAGTACTCTGTTGAAGGATTTTCTGTACAGTGCTTTTGAAGGTATATCCAAATGAAAGTTCGGGGCTCGTCTTTGGATGCTTACCCGCTCTTTTGGATCTTCAGGTAAGACTCCGAACATGATGTAATCAATGAACGGATCTCTCCAGTCGCCGATCGGAGGTTTGAGGATAGACATCCGACTTCCAACCACTTGGTGGCATTCAGCAACTGCTTGATGTGTGTTAAGAGGAGGGAGAATCCTTCTGTGATTTGCATGTTTTCCTCTTCTTGGATTGCCATGGATGCGGCGAGTCCAGCCAGGGCATCTGCACGTATGTTTTCACCTCTGAGGATGTGGGTGATGTGACAGATATTGTATTTTTGTCGAAGCGACTGCGCCTTGTTGTAGTAAGGTAGCAGATCAGGCTTCCTGACTTCAAATTTCTGATTCATCTGGTTGACGATCAGTTGAGAGTCTCCAAAAGCTTCCAGCATGGTGATGCCGGATTCGAGGGCGAGTTCCAATCCTACAATCAGGGCTTGGTACTTAGCTGCATTGTTTGAACATGGTTCCAGTAGCGAGAAGGCGTGTGGAATCATGTATTTGTCTGGGCTGACAAAGGGGATGCCGATTCCTAATATTTGCTTTCCTTTTTCATTTGTTTTGGTTACACCGTCAAAGTACATGTCCCAGGAAGCATTTGATAAGGAAGTTTCCACATTGTAGACAAATTCGTCTAGGAGAATCTTTAGGCAATGGGTGCTCTACGAGGAAGTCTGTTAGAGCTTGGCCTTTGATTGCTTTTTGTGGTACATACCTAATATCAAACTGTGATAGAAGGATGGACCATTTTGCCAGTCGGGCATTGAGAGAACCTGCTTTTGTGACAAAGACCTTTAAGAAGTTGATCCTCAAAATCAGGTAGACTGTATTGGATAGCAGGTAGTCACGTAGCTTTTGTACGGCAAACATCACTACAAGGCATTCTTTTTCGACTGGGGAGTAGCGATGCTCTGCACTTACCAACATGCGGCTAAGGTTATATAGAGCAGCTTCTTTTCCGTTGTCATTTTCTTGTGCGAGCAAAGCGCCCAAAGAGTGGTCAAGAGCTCTTATGTACAAGATAAATGGTTTTCCAGTTGTGTGGGCAGCCGGCACTGGAAGTTTGGTGAGGTATGCTTTGATGTCTTGAAATGCATTTTCACATTCGGCATCCCAGACAAAGTCCACTCCTTTCTTCATCAAACAAGAGAATGGACAACACTTCCCTGATAGATTGGAGATGAACCGTCGAATGTAGGCCAACCTTCCTTGAAGCCCTTTTAATTTTCTTAAGGTTCTTGGAGATGGCATTTCCAGGATAGCCTTGACTTTAGTGGGGTCAAGTTCTAATACAGCTTTCCTACTATGAATCCGAGGAACTTACCTGATGAGACACCGAAGAAGCATTTTAGTGGATTCATCCGTAATTTGTGTTTGCAAAGTCGGAGGAAGACTTCTCGAAGATCGTCAAGATGGTCTTCTTTTCTTCTGCATTTGATGGCGAGGTTGTCAACATAGCATTCGACTGTCTTGTGCTGCATATCTTGGAATATTTTCATCATAGCCCTCTGATATGTTGCACCTGCATTTTTCAGACCAAATGGCATGACAGTATAACAGTACACGCCGAATGGAGTCCGCAATGATGTACGCCTTTCATCTTCAGGATGCATCTTTATCTGATTGTAGCCAGAGAATCCATCCATAAATGTCATTCGCTCGAACACACAGGTGTTGTCAATCATCACCTCTGGTATGGGGAGCGGGAATTCATCTTTAGGGTATGCATTATTTAGGTCTCTGTAGTCGATACAGACCCTTATCTGCCCATTTCTCTTTGTCACAGGGACGATGTTGGCTAACCATTCAGGATGCTGTTCTTCGCGGATGAAGCCAACGTTTTTGAGTTTTTGAACTTCTTGTTCAGTTTTATCCATCACGTCGGGACGGAATCTTCTTTGGCCTTGTTTGACAGGCTTGATTTCTTTTTGCAAGTTGAGCTTGTGGACTGCTACTTTGGGATCTAAGCCAGGCATTTTAGCATAAGACCATGCAAAGCAATCAATGAACTCACGAAGAAAAGAGATATACTCGGGTAACTTATGATCCTTTATATTCTTGCTTATGAATACAGGACGTGGGTTATCAGGTGTTCCCAAGTCTATTTTTTGAACAGGGTCTTCTGTCGGAAGGTTTAAAGGTAGTTCCTCCACAATATTTTCGGAGGTTTCCAACTCAGCAAGACCTTCTGGAGTGCTAGAGGCATTTTCATACTGAGGCTCTGTTTCTGTCCATGGATCTTCTTGATCAGTATCCTTCTCAAGGCTTGCAATGAGATGGTCCCAATCATTCGGTGAAACTGGGTTGAAGTAGGGTACTTCTTTTGAAGACGATGGTGATGGAACGCGCTCCGGATGCCGTGGGTGCTACCGGGGTCGGCGGACGTGGGAGTCCGTCGGGTCCGGCCCTTTCGCGCCCGGGGGGCATGAAGCGTGCATCAACATTTCTTTTGTGTGGGTGTGCCAGATTTTCTATTTTACTTGGAATTGCAAGTGGTAATCCGGAGATCAACCTTCGCAAGTAAAAAGGAAATCAACTTCTTTCAAGTTTTCCATTGCACAAATATTTAAGAAAAGAGACATTTTCTTGATTTGCCGTGAAAGGCAATTTTGTTTGGCATTTATAGCCGATTTTGGCGTTTATAGCCGATTTACAATTCTCATCAATAATGAAAGACAAGAGTTGTGATTTTTGTCTCTTTTAGAAAAATACAAACTACAATGAAAAGCAAGAAAAGGAGGATCTAACTTCTCAGGAGATTGTGGGGGACTCGTTCAGATTGACGGTCGTAAGTCATGTATGGGCTTCGCCATCATCCATGCAGATGAGAACAGAGGATGCTCTTGATTCGTTTGGCTGGGCTATAACCTCAGGTTTTTAGAGGACAAAGACCAAGAGAAGGTCCTATGTCCAATAAAAAGCTAAGTAGACGGGCTGAAAAGCCACGTCTAAGCCATTGGAGGCAGCGGGAGAAGGCAAGGACCTTGGGGGGGTACCCCCCAAGGTACTTTTGTCACCTTGTAGTGGTGGCCGGTGCAGAACTTCGGCAGAGTTTTTCTCTCTTTTTCTTTCTCTCAGATTTCTGGATCTGTGGTGCTTTGGAAGTGATCTCCGATTGATCGATCCGTCCGTCCCGATTTCAACGGAAATGCTCTCCTATTTATAGGCTTTTTGGTAGCCATTTAGGAGAGTTTATGAGCTTTAATGGCTTTAATAGGAGGAGTTACAAGATTTATTTCTTGATTTTGTAACTCCTTTTTCCTTGAATCTGATTGGCCGATGGAGATTAAGGGCTTTTAATCACCTTAATTACCATAATGGGAGGAGTTTCATGGGTTAAATGCCATGAATCAATTGACTTGTAACTCCCAAATGCTTGCTTCTGATTGGGCCGTCCAAAGAAATGAATTAATGACTGCAATAAAGCTAGTCAATTAACCACATTAATTGGTCGCCGAGCAGTTGAAGAGTCGCGGGCCGCGCCGTGTCTTCTGGAATTCTTCTGGCGATGATCATCGATGGATCTTCATGCTGATCGACATCGGATGAACATGTAACTTCAGACATTGATAGCTAGCAGCGGGCTGGTGACATCTGTCTTGTCGATTTTACGATCGGTCGGACAGAAAGTGCACTTTCTTGGTCAGCCGGTTGGCGATCAATGTTGATTTTGATACTTTTGGAGGTTGACCCGTGATTTTGACGGATGTCGGAGGACATGAGTCAATTTCAAGCACTTAAAAATCACATTTTCAGGAAACCACAGGGGCCAAAGTGCGCGAAACGCGAAAAAAAACGGAAAAAACGGGTCACCGGCGAAAAATCCGGTGACCCGGACTTCCATGGTCGCCGGCGACCATGGGCCGGCGACCATGGGCCATGGTCGCAGGGGCCTGCGACCTTGGGGGAATTTTTCCATTCGGAGCCCGTTTTGCGGTCGTTTTGAGGTCTTTTTCGTCGCCGTTTTCTTCTGTATTTTTCTTGACATTTCTTCTCATTTATTGGCTTGATTTCCCTGTAGAAAACCTGATGAGAATCCTTGCATTTTTAGAGTGCAAAGTTTCCAATTTTCCGGGAAAGCCGAAGACTTTGTCGCGTAGAGCTGTTGATTTTCCGCCAGAGGTTAAAACTTGGTCAAACGATGTCGGAATGACCTGAAATTTGAGGTGGAGCCTCCTGAGCAATAAATAAGACCAACCATAGGCTTTTGTTTGAGTTTTGAAGCCGTTTGGGGTCCCATCGATGCTTCACTTGATTTTGCTGCGGGGAAAATGCCGAGCTTTGATATGTGGCCAAACGATGTCCGATTGACCTGAAATTTGACGGGAAGCCTATTGGAGTCATTTTGAGACGTTCCATGGGCTCCGTTTTGGATGTCATGGTCCCGGGTTGCTCCGCCGCCGGTAGGCTTGATTTTCTCTCGGAGCATCGAAACCTGGTCAAACGTTGTCAGAATGACCTGAAATTTGACGTGCAGCCTTTTGGAAGCATGTTAAAGCCACTCATGCACTTGGTTTGATGAGCGAAGGCTTCGGTGGATCCCGCCGCCGGGAGGCTTGATTTTGCTGCTCGAGCATTGATGGAGGGTCAAACGTTGTCGGTTTGACTTGAAATTTGGCATGGAGCCCTTTTGAGACATGCTGGAGTCATCTGTAGGCTCTGATCGAAGTTTTGACGTCTCCGATGATGTCGCCGCCGAGAGCTCCCGTTTAGCTGTCGGAGAAGTGAAGTTAGGCCAAATGTTGTCGAAATGGCCCGAAACTTCATGTGTACTCTTCTCTTGGCTATCTTGAAGGATCTTGCAGTTTTTGTTTGATTCTGACAAGATTTGATTTTTTGGAGAAATTGCATTGCCTATTTATGGCAGGTTGCGACTTCATGCAGCTTTCTTGATGTTGAAGAGGCAAAGTGACATTTTTGGTGTCAACAAATGCCCCCTCGAGGTACAGCGACGAGTTGCTTGACTTTTGTAGTCGATGTGCCTCGAAGAGATTTTTGAAGGAGAGCTTGTGTCTTGACCAAGAGTCTTTGAGCAATCTTTCCTTTGGTAGAGTAGCTTTTGAGCTTCCAGGGGAATTTTATGGTAATGAAAGGAATCCAGTACCATCTCGAGGCAAAGTTTTGAAGATGACATCAGGGATGTGGATTTGGGCTTTTGTTTTTGACCTTGTGACCTAACAAGCTGTATGTGGCAGGTTAGGGGGTCGGGTTTTGGTTTTGATCTTGTAGACCTAACAGGCTGTATGTGGCAAGTTAGGGGATCAGGATTTGGTTTTTGGCTTTGGTCTTGTGACCTAACAAGCTGTATGTGGCAAGTTAGGGGACCATGATTTGGTTTTTGGTCACTCTTTGGGACTGTGTGGGTCCATTGGAGTGGTTTGGATTTTTGTGGAATGTCAATTTCAAGATTTTGGCTCAATTTGGTATATGAGGCTGGATGATTTGATTTTTGGAAGCTCATGGGGCTTAGAATTTTTTTTTTTGTTTGGTTCAATCAACTCAAAAGAGGCATGGAACCATTATTGTATGCTCTTGGTAAGAGGGATTTTTTCCCAACTAAAAGCCCATTTTTTTTTTTTTTAGTGCCTAGGTGGTCAAACCTGGCTCATATGGGCTAGCCCATGGGACCTTAAGCTTTTTAGGATGGCTTAGATCTCATGTGGGGCCATTTTTGTAAAGAATATCTAAAGATATCTCATTTGGATAGAGAATATCTAAAAATATCTTTATGGGAGAGAATCTCTCATATTCCCTTAATTTGGGAGAGAATATCTCAAGGTATCTTTTTTTTTTGGGAAAGAATCTCCAATCTCCTATTTTGTTGGAGAGAATCTCTCATTGATTGATTTTGGGAGAAAATCTCTCAAAGACATCTTTCTTTTTGGGAAAGAATCTTTCTAATTCCTTCTCTTTTGGTAAGGTTACTAATTAGTAACACTTACATTTCTTCTTTGTTTCCTTCTTTGATTTGCTCTCTCCTATAAAAGCAAAGGAAGGTAGGATCTCTTGCTCTTATTGCTTTCTTTTGCAACAATCTCAAGAGAGCTCCAAGACCAAGAGTGCTTCTTCTTCAAGGATCTTCAAGCTTTTTCCTTCTTCTTCTCCATCAATGGCTTCAAGTAAGTTTTCTCTCTCTTTTTCTTTCAAGAAAACTCCATGTAGAGAATAGGATGGTAAAAAAAAAAGTTTCTCTCTTTTTTTTTTTTCCTTTCTTTTCTTTCTATTCTTCTTCTCTTTTTTTTTCTTTTCCACGTGATTTCTTCTTTCTTTTTTTTTTGGTTTTTTTTTTCTTCTTTTTTTTTTTTTGTGGGCCGTACGGACAGATCCGTACGGATATGGTCCGTACGGCCACGTGGCCTTTTTTTTTTTTTGCTGTTTTCTTTCTTCTTTTTTTTTGTTTGAGAAAGTTTCTTTTTTTTGTTCTTTTCTTTCTCCCCTTTTTTTTTTTTTTTTTTTTTTTTGAGAAAGTTTCTTTTTTTTTTTTTTTTTTGCTCATCATGATAATGCGTTTTTATGCAAAACTAGATGTTCATGCATGTACTTTTTGTAGATTGAGCTTGATAGCATACCTGAAAATCTTTGCAAATTTGGGAATTTGGAGCTCGCAGCGATGTTGAGCCCTTCTTGATTTTGCGGAGATTTTGAGGTTTCGAAAGTTTGTAGTTTCGGAGCTCGCAGCGATGTTGAGCCCATCTTCAAAACTTTCTATTTCTTTCGGGGTATTTCCCTTTTCTTCGGAATTGCCCCGGAACCATGCCAAAATTTCGCCAGATTTGCTTTTAGCGAAATTCTGTCATTTTGATGATGATCTTTTTTTTTTCTTTTCCAACCTTTGCAGGTGGTTCCTCCAGAACGAACAAGGGTAAAGAGCCTGCTACAAGCTTACCTCGTCGATCCGCCAGATCTTCTAATGTGGCCGTTCAGCAGGCCTGGGAGAAGGTCCAGTTTGTTGAGAAGAACTTGGAAGAGTGCGATTCCCTCAATCGCGATGAGATGAGACAGCGATTGATCGCTCTCAAGAATGAGGAGTTCTATAAGATCATGGTAAGCAACCGTCCTTGGGTTATGGACGATCTGAGGGTTTTGCCCAAGCCTACCTTCTTCTTTGGAGATGCAGTCCCTGACGACTTGACATACCAAAGGAGATGTTTTCAGTTCTCTTACACAGCTGATGGTGAAGAGAAGACTGCTTCTACCCGGTCGTCTTTTGACCGGACCATCTCGATCCTGAGCCTTTCTCCCACGTGCCCTAAGAGGGAAGATCCTCCGAGCTGGGTGAAGAGGACCAGTGTGATCAAGACCGGGGTTTTTGTTGGCGGTCCCTCCGGTTTTGCAGAGAAGCCACCTGTCCGTATGGACATGTTGATGCCAGCCAGTGGTTACCAAGGTTCTGATCATCCATCGATCGATTTGAGACCGGTGGGCCTTGGCGTTTTCAGCGGTGACGGCAGTACTTGGGTGAAGCCTTTTCGACTTCGTGGCCGTTTCAATGTTGACTCCGATTGGAAGTCTTGGACTGACCACACCTTGCTGATTGGGGGCGCCGTTTTGAAGGAAGCCGGGATTTTTGACGCGGTCCGCGCTTTTAGGGAGACCGTGACTTTTTCCGATGATGCCTTCATGGCTATGTTGGAATCTTTCCTCCCTCAGACCAATACCTTCGTTGTCACGAACGGTGAGATTGGTTTTTCTCTGAAGGAGTTGAGCGCCATCACCGGATTGCCCATCCTTGGCAAACTCTACGAGGAGTTCATGCCGATTGACAGCGTCCTTGAGGAGCAGTCAGAGGAATTCAGGCTCCTATACTTTCAGCTCGTCGCCTTCTATGATTTTTTGAAGGAGGGCTCGAAAGTCAGGTCCAGCAGTTGGAAGAGTTATGGCTCTTCATTCTTCAACTTCTTTGACAGCAAAGAGTCTCCTGATAGCATGACCCGGGAAGACAGGAAGAAGACTTTGGCCATGCAGGAAGAGTTGAAGGGTTTCTTCGCGAGCACAGATGTCCTTTGTTCTGACATTGCACTGCGGAGAGATCTTGCTGTTTACCTCACTTATTGGCTAGGTGAGGCTGTGTTTGCTGGTGGAGATGGGACGCACATCAGGCCGCATTGTATTTTTCCGGCTTGTCAGATGGCGTTTGGAGAGCGGCTTGCTTTGGTACCTGCTCTTTACTCCTACTTGTGTACCGAACTGCAGGCTGCTGCTTTCTTGGTTCGGCTTGGGCTCCCTATGAATAGGGTATTTTCAGCCCATATTTTTTATTCGTGGTTTGTATACCACTGTCCTGGCTTCCACCAGCTGGGTGCTGCACAGGATGATGATCCTCTGATGATTCGATTGGCTAAGGGAAAAGCCGTATCCGAATCACTTTTGTTTGCCCGTATGAGGATCCGACGGTTCAGGGACGTCGAGATGGGGCAGTCTTCAGTTAAGCTTTCTCCGGAGTTGCGGAAGAAGGCTTTTGATTTTGGTGCCTCCCGAGACTCTACCAGAGCAGGGTCGGGGAGACATTATGCATTGACAAATGCAGAGAAGGAGTGGCTTTTCAGCATACGGGTCGGCACGATGGTGTACCGCAGACATCTTTTCTTCGACATCCAGCCGTATATACCTTCTCGCTTTGCGCTTCAGTTGGGCTTCTCTCAAGGCGTTGTTGGAGCGCCTTCGAGTATGGTGAAGCGTTTTGGGGGTTTGCAAGATGGCAGAAATGCATGGGCTTTTTATAGTGCTGAAGACACTACTGCCACGATTTCTTATCCTGAGTTGTCGACTTTCCGAACTGCCGGCTTCACGAAGTGGTTCGCGGAGAGCTTTTTGGCATATCGGGGGCTTTCCAAGAAGGAGCTTGATGTAAAGCTGTCTTCGGGGAAAGGTACTGGAAAGTCGGATGGCGTCCGGCGAGAGGAAGTTTGGGCCTTCCTTTCTGGAGAGAAGCACAAGATAGGCTTTCTCGGTGACCAGGGCGTCATTGGTTCTGAAGCTGTTCGGGAAGTACCTGATGAGGCTTTGGAGCAGCTAGAACAGGAGGAAGCTGAGCTCGACGCTTGGATGCAAGCGGCACAGAGGCGAGCTTCCGCGGAGTCTACTGGCAAGAGCAGACCATCCAGTGAGGAGCCAAGTGAGAAACCTGACTCTGATAGTGGGGCGGGTTCCTCTAGGAAGCGAACCCGTAGAGGTAAGAAGAGGAGGAGTCATCATCGCAGCGAGGGGTCACATGAGGACTCTCCTGACATGGAAATCCCTCTTACCATCAACGAGGAGGTGCCAGAGGCTGTCAACGAGCCTCCAGAGAAGAGGAGCCGTGGAGAAGAGACCATTGGTGAAGGTATGATTCTTCCTTTTTCGTTTTCTACTTCTTTCATGGGGCTTTCCATGTTCTGATTTGTTTTCTCACCCTGCTGCTGCTTTTTTTTTTTTAGCAGAGGATGAAGACTTGGCGATGCCTGAGGTTCCAATCGATGAGGCGGTGATGGAGCCGGTTATGGCATCTGAAGAAGAACCGAGGGACTCTGAGAATCTCCAATTGGTATAACTTCTTTCGCTTTCTCTCTTTTTTTTTTGCCTACGACTTGATTTGCTAACATTTTTTTTTCTTGTCAGCTGACTTGCCACAGGATTCCGATGACTTTGAACCATCAATGGACGCAAATGTTGATGATGCTTCCGATGAGTTCATGGAGGAAGAGAGTGTTCCGCCAGTCGTTGAAGAAGGTACTTTGTAGTGATGACCCTGATGATTTTTTTTTAACAGGATCATATTCATACCTTTTTGTGTTTCATTTGCAGGTTTTGAAGTGACAGAAGAGAGTCCATCGCTTTCTTCAGAACCAGAGCAAGGGATGCCAGAGGTCGATCCGGAGGTAGAGACTCCTACAACCAGTTCTGACGCGATAGAGGAGATACCTCATGCTGAGATTCCTTCTCCAGTGGCTCCAAGTGGAAAGAGTTCTTTTGTTACTCTTCCAATGGGACATGACCTGAGCAGTCGATCAACGGAGAAGGGTGAATCTTCATCCAATTCGTCTCTTCAATTTGCGAAGAAGGTGCTGGCTCGGGTTTTGAGTTCTTGGATCAAGACTCTCCTTTCTGGACACCTGGATGCCGGATTTGGCATGATCCCACATGTACAGGAGATTCTCACTGTTACCGAAGAGGTTGGTCTGGATGTCACAGGTGCCAGGGCGATCGTTGATAGGATCATTGCACTGGGTGACAAGTGGTTTGAGACCATGGATTTCCCTGACGACCAATTCTTCAAGGAGATGTTCTTGGACCCTGCTGATAAGGCTAAGTCTGACCTGAATGAGGCTATACAAAGCAAGAAGCAGCTGGTTCGGGAGAAGAACTTGGAAGAGCTAGCCATCATCGGATTGAGGCATGACCTTAACGTCCTTGATAGGGAAGTTGAGGAGGCCAGGAAGCGTCTTGAGCACCTGAAGGCACAAGTTGATGCTAAGTGGACTGCTATAACAGAGGCTCGTGACAGGGAGAGTACTCTGATTCGCAGGGTTGCAGATGCCGGTCAAGTTCTTGAGAGGAGGACTCTAGAAAACGAACAATGGCAAACTGCTGGGGAAGAGCTTCCCGGTGTAAAAGAAGGGTTACGGCATTCGCCAGCATGTCATGGCAAGTTCCTGAAGAAGCGTGCCTTGGAAACTCTGACGGCTGATGCCAAAAGTTTGCTTGAGGAGCTGAAGCTTTGGCTGGAGACCATTTTTGGCTGAGCTCCTGATTTTTTGTAGCAGAAACTATTCTTTTTTTTTTGGTACCACATGTATTTTTTTGGTACTTTTTTTTGTAGTGCTTATGAACACTTTCTTTTTTTTTTGGTACCACATGTATTTTTTTGGTACTTTTCTTTTCTTTTTTTTTTGTTTTCCCTACGCTCACTCAAATCTTTTTGTGATGAAAGTAATTGCTAAATGGGATTTGATCAAAAGCTTTGTCATTTTGTGAAAATCTTTTGTCAAATGGTTGTTTTGGTAGGGGAAACGAATTTGGCATGAAAACCGGATTTTTGTGGCATTTACAGCCGGTTTGGTGGCATTGATAGCCAATTTGTGGCATTTATAGCCGGTTTGGTGGCATTGATAGCCAATTTGTAGCATTTATAGCCGGTTTTGTGGCATTGATAGCCAATTTGTGGCATTTATAGCCGGTTTTGACATGAGAGTCAGGTTTTTTTTTGTGTGGCATTTATAGCCGATTTTTTTTTTTGAAAACCAAGTTTTGTTTTGTTGGCGTGAAAGCCGATTTTGGCGTTTATAGCCGAAAATTTTGTTTTGGCAATTATAGCCGGATTTTGGTTTTCAAAATGCAGGTATCGACTAAATGTCGCCTCCCCGCTGAATGGTCTTGCAAGTATCGATGGAATGTCGCTTCCTTGCTCATTCGGTTTTGCGAGTATTGATGGAATGTCACTTCCTCGCGGGTTAGGTTTTGCAAGTATCGATGGAATGTCGCTTCCTCGCGAATTGGGGTGCAAATATCGACTAAGCGTCGCTTCCCTGCTTTTCCCAAAACTTTTGGTTTTGCGGGTACTGACTTGATGTCGTTTCTCTGCGATTTTTGAAATTTGAGGTTTTCTCGAACCATTTGAAATTTGGGTTGTGGATAGCAACTGGTATGTTGCATCTCCAAGATTTTTGAAATTTGGGTTGTGGATATCAACTGAAATGTTGCGTTTCCACGATTTTAGGTTTTCTCGAACCTTTGAAATTTGGGTTGTGGATATCAACTGAAATGTTGTGTCTCCACAATTTTAGGTTTTCTCGAACCTTTGAAATTTGGGTTGTGGATATCAACTGATATGTTACGTCTCCACGGTTTTTTGGATTTTGCAAGTATCGACGAAATGTCGCTTCCCTGCGATTTTGGGTGCAAGTATCGATGGAATGTCGCATCCTTGCTTTTTTTCAAGAATTTTGTTTTGCGGGTACTGACTTTGATGTCGTTTCCCCACGATTTTTGAAAAACCAATTTTTTTTGTTTAAAGACACGAGGGTCGTAAATTTTGACCTAAAACCATTTGGCGGTAAAAGGTAAGGTGGACTAGGGTGGAAATCCCTGAATCCGGATTTTTGTTTCAAACCATGAATTTTGGTTCAAGGATCGAAAGTTTTGGTCAAGTCAGGGAGAGGCTCCTAAACTTGGATTTTTTTTTTGTTTTTGAACAATGAAACGATAAAAGTAAGCATTGTTTTTTTTTAATCTCTAGAAATCTTGACATTTGATATGAAAATTCTAAAGAGAGTGGGTTTGACGAGCGAGTACCTGAGAACAGGTTTTGGCCATACAGGCATTGCTCTTACCCAGTTGGGTAAGTCTTCAAGGGTAGTACCGCTTCAAGAACTTGCCGTTGATAGGCAGCATACATCTGTCGCCTTCCATGTTTAGGAGAGCATATGCGCCGTTGGAGAAGACCTTGTCGATGACGTAGGGTCCCTCCCATTTTGGTTCAAACTTGCCTTTGGACTTGTGTGCGAAGACCATTGGTCTTTTTACCGCAAGAACCAAGTCACCCTTTTTGTAGGCTCGTTGCCTGACCTTTTTGTCAAAAGATCCTGCCATGCGTGCTTGGTAAAGTTAATGCTTTGTCGAGCTTCGAGCCGTCTCTCGTCGAGATTGTCCAGCTCATGGAGTTGCAATTTGACATTGCTTTCTTGAGTCATGTCATTTTGTAGAGATACCCTCAGAGAAGGAATTTGTACCTCTAGGGGCACGACAGCTTCGCATCCATAGACCAAGGAGAATGGTGTGCTATGGGTTGGTTCTCGAACGGTGGTTCGATAGGCCCACAAAGCTTCAGACAGTTTGTCGCTCCAGTCTCTTTTGTGACTAGAGACCATTTTCTTGAGGATTTTGCAGAGTGTCTTGTTGAAGGCTTCTGCTAATCCGTTTGCTGCCGGATTGTATGGAGTCGAAGGACAGCTTTGGATTTTGTATTTGTCGCAGAACCTGTAGAATCGATGATCCCGGAATTGTGGTCCGTTATCATGGACGAATCTTTTGGGTATGCCGAAACGACAAATGATGTTGGTGCGTAGGAATTGAAGAACTGATGAGGTCTTCATTTCGTTGAATGCAAATGCTTCTGACCACTTGGAGAAATAATCTGTAGCGGCGAAGATGAAGCGATGACCTTTGCTTGAAGGGGGAGAAATAGGACCTATGATGTCCATGCCCCAGGCTTCGAAAGGCCATGAGATTGCTGTAGGATGCAGCCATTCCGGAGGCATGTGAATGTAATCTCCATGAACTTGGCATTGTTGGCAGCGCTTAGCAAATTGCATTGCGTCGGGTACCATGGAAGGCCAGTAGTAACCCAACCTTTTGATTTGGTCGTAGAGCTTGGGACCAGCCTGATGAGCTCCACAAAGACCAGCGTGAACTTCTTTGAGTGTTTCTTCAGCTTCTTGTTGTGACAAGCAGCGTAGGAGTACTCCATTGAAGGATTTCCTGTAGAGGATTTTTGAAGGAATATCCAAAAGAAAGTTTGGGGCTCGCCTTTGGATGCTGACCCGTTCTTTTGGATCTTCAGGTAGGATTCCGAACATAGTGTAATCAATGAACGGATCCCTCCAGTCGCCGATTGAAGGTTGAAGGATAGAGATCCGACTTCCAACCACTCGGTGGCATTCAGCAACTGCTTGGTGTGTGTTAAGAGGAGGGAGGATCCTTCTCTCGCACACTGTAATTTGCATGTTTTCCCCTTCTTGAATTGCCATAGATGCAGCAAGTCCAGCCAGGGCATCTGCACGGATGTTTTCACCTCTATGAATGTGGGTGATGTGACAGATGTCAAACTTTTGCAGAAGCGATTGTGCCTTGTTGTAATAAGGCAGCAGATCGGGCTTCCTGACTTCATATATCTGATTCATCTGGTTGACGATCAGTTGAGAGTCTCCAAAGACTTCCAGTATAGTGATACCGGATTCGATGGCGAGTTCCAATCCAAGGATCAGAGCTTGGTATTCAGCTGCATTGTTTGTGCATGGTTCCAGTAGCGAGAAAGCGTGTGGAATCATGTATTTGTCGGGGCTAACAAAGAGGATGCCAACTCCCGAGATCAGCTTTCTGTTTTCATTTGTCCTAGTTGCACCGTCAAAGTACATGTCCCAAGAGGCATTTGGTGAGAAAGTCTCCACGTTGTAGATGGGTTCGTCTGGGAGATCATCTCTGAGTGGTGAATCTTTAGGCAATGGATGCTCTGCGAGGAAATCTGCTAGAGCTTGGCCTTTGATTGCTTTTTGTGGCACATACCTAATATCAAATTGTGACAAGAGGATGGACCATTTTGCCAGTCGGGCATTGAGAGAACCTGCCTTTGTGACAAGGACCTTCAAGAGGTTGATCCTCGAGACCAGGTAAATTGTGTTGGAAAGCAGATAGTGACGTAGCTTTTGTACGGCGAACATCACTGCAAGGCATTCCTTTTCGACTGGGGAGTAGCGATGCTCTGCACCTACTAGCATGCGGCTGAGGTAGTATAGAGCAGCTTCTTTTCTTTCATCATTTTCTTGTGCAAGCAGAGCACCCAGAGAGTGATCAAGGGCTCTTGTGTACAAGATGAATGGTTTTCCAGTGGCAGGGGCAGCTAACACTGGAGGTTTGGTCAGGTATGACTTGATATCTTGAAATGCGGCTTCACAGTCGGCATCCCAGACAAAGTCTACACCCTTTTTCATCAATCGAGAGAATGGGCGGCAATTCCCCGAAAGATTGGAGATGAACCGTCTGATGTAGGCCAATCTCCCTTGAAGCCCTTTTAATTCTCTCAAAGTTCTTGGAGAGGGCATTTCTAGAATAGCCTTGACTTTTATGGGGTCAAGTTCTATTCCAGCTTTCCGAACAAGGAATCCGAGAAACTTACCCGACGAGACGCCGAAGAAGCATTTTAGAGGATTCATCCGCAGTTTGTGTTTGCGGAGTCGGAGGAAGACTTCCCGAAGATCTTTGAGATGGTCTTCTTTTCTTCTGCTTTTGACGGCGAGGTCATCAACATAACATTCGACCGTCTTGTGCTGCATATCTTGGAATATTTTCATCATAGCCCTCTGATATGTGGCACCAGCATTTTTCAAACCAAATGGCATGACAGTGTAGCAATACACGCCAAATGGAGTCCGAAATGAAGTGTGCTTTTCATCTTCAGGATGCATCTTTATCTGATTGTAGCCAGAGAAGCCATCCGTGAATGTCATTCGCTCGAATCCGCAGGTATTGTCAATCATCACCTCCGGTATGGGGAGCGGAAATTCATCTTTAGGGCAAGCGCCATTCAAGTCTCTATAGTCAATACAGACTCTGATCTGCCCATTCTTCTTTGTCACGGGGACAATGTTGGCCAACCATTATGGATGTTGTTCCTCACGGATGAAGCCGACGCTTTTGAGCTTTTGAACTTCTTGTTCAATTTTATCCATCACATCTGGACGGAATCTTCTTTGGCCTTGTTTGACAGGCTTGATTTCTTCTTGAAGATTGAGTTTGTGGACTGCTACTTTGGGGTCTAAACCAGGCATTTCAGCGTAGGACCATGCAAAGCAATCAACGAACTCACGAAGAAAAGCGATATACTCGGGTAACTCATCATCCTTTATATTCTTGCTTATGAATACAGGACGTGGGTTATCAGGTGTTCCCAAGTTTATCTTTTCAACAGGATCTTCCGTTAGAAGGTTCGAAGGTGGTTCCTCCACAATATTTTCGGAGGCTTCCAACTCAACGAAACCTTCTGGGATTCCAAGGGCATTTGTAGACCGAGGGTTTGTTCCTTTCCACGGGTCTTCTTGATTGGTGATCTTCTCAAGGCTTGCTATGAGATGGTCCCAATTGCCTGTTGAGACTGGGTCGAAGTAAGGTACTTCTTTTGGAGACGAGGGCTCTTCTGGGTCAGAATAGCACAAATCTGTATTATCGGACGATTCCTCTTTATCATCAGAGAAATCGTACCAAT
Source organism: Umbellularia californica (assembly GCA_028538565.1). Lineage (NCBI taxonomy): Eukaryota > Viridiplantae > Streptophyta > Magnoliopsida > Laurales > Lauraceae > Umbellularia > Umbellularia californica. The sequence goes on along the minus strand of JAPQWN010000004.1, from coordinate 52,921,143 downwards.
TGGATGAGCTTCCTGGATCTCTGTCAGGTAACTCTTTAAAGAGATATCCAGGGAGATCGATGTCTTCATGGACTTGAGACGTTGAGGCTTGGTCGGTAAAACGACTTTTAAGCTTTTGTGTCAACTGTCTCAGAGGAGTGTCGGGATCATACCCTAACCCATATGAAGACTTTTCTACATGACCGTAGAGTCTCCAATCTTCCAGCTGGCTTTTGGTCAAGGCGGGCTCCAATGGCGTGAGAATACCACGTCTTTCTCCCAAACCGACTGGGTTTTGAGCGTCATAGCCCATTTTCTTCATGATTGCTTGTGCCACAGGACTATATAGAGATAGCTGAGGCATACCTTCATTTTGGAAAGGTTCCAGCATGGAGTTTGATGAAGAAGCGTCCGATCTATGGAAGAAGATCGGCCTTTGCTTTGGTGATGTTGTCGGAACAACAAAGGTAGCAGACGTAGGATCTTCTACATCAGCAGGTGTCTTCATCGGAGTGAGAGCAGGCTGAACATGCTGAGTGTCAGCTTGGCTTGACGAGGTGTCGTCTTCTGGCTCTGAGTTCGAATCCGTGTCTTGCTTGATAGACACGAAAGAGACAACAAATTTGCCCCCAGGCTTTTGCTTTGCCTTCTTCACTCTAGTTGTGATGACCAAAGGTTTTGAAGGTTTGAGGGAGACGACGAAGGGAGATTGACTACTCTCTTCTAATTTGCCGGAGGGTTTGTTTTCTTCCGGTGATTTTTGAGGAGCCTTGCCTTTATCTTTCTGGAGATTTTCAGCAGGGGGTGCTATTTCCTCTTCTTCTTTTTCTCCTTCATACATCTGGGAGTCTGCGAAGTGGACTTCTTTACCTTTGAAGGGTTTTCTGTCCGTAAAGACTCGATGTACCATGCCGTCGTCGCCGACGAACTTGATGCATTGATGTAGAGTTGAAGGGACAACACCGTTCTCGTGTATCCAAGGACGTCCGAGAAGGATGTTGTAGCATGAGGGGGTTTTTATTGCATACACAGTGACCTCAGAGATAAGATCACCGATTTGCAATTTGAACCTGATTTTGCCGATAGGCCTTTGAGCGCTCCCATCGTATCCAAAGATAGATACAGATGTGTGGCTTAGCTTGCTGGGTGGGATGCCCAACTCTTCAAGAGCCGAAGTGGAGATAAGGTTGAGTGCAGAACCTGGGTCGATCTGAACTCTATGTATCGGCATTTCCTTGATGTACCCTGTGAAGTACAGGGGTCGGTTGTGCCTTGCTTCGCCAAGTAGGAGGTCGTCCTTTGTGAAGGCGATGGTTGCACTGGCTGCTTTTTGCACCGAGAGGCATTCAATGCATGATCCCTCAGTTTTCTTTTCTCCCTTTGAGGAAGTTTCAGAGTTTTTGACCCGGTAGTCTATTTCAATTTGGAGGACTTGCGGGGCATGTTTGTCGACATCCTCATTCAGTTTTTGTAATTCTGAGATGAGATTATCACGAGTGCGTGGAGACATTCGTAATAAATCCAGGATGTGAAGACGTTCAGGTATGTGTTTGAAGTGCTCAACCAAGTCATACTTGAAAGCCTCCTTGGGGCCTGCATGTTCATTGTTTTTGCCACTGGGGGCGCTTACAACATCTTTTCCCGAAGGATTTACATAAGTAAAGGAAGATTGGTTGTAATTCTTGTGGTAGTCCCGGCCAGAGCGGGTGCCTCTACCAACTTCGAGAGCTTCTTGAGAAGGATCTTCGTTTGGAAGATTGTCTTCAGGATCAAGAGGCTGTCGTTTTTCATCTACTGGGGATGTATCTGCAGCAGAGTTGCCATCCTCAGTGATTGTGTTGCACGGAGCATTTTCCGGGAGCAAGTCCTGAACAGCATCCAGCAGCTTTTCTTCTGTGTTGACCCATCCATCATCCCAAGTTGGGTTTTCTTCGTGATGATGAGTCGGGAAGAGTGTGAGTTCTGAAGTCACAGTCTTAGGAGAAGAAACCTGAGAGGGTGTCATCTCTGTGAAAGTCACGTGAGACGAGGTAGCTTCAGAGGATACATTGCTAGGCGTCGTCGGAGTATAGGTAATCTCATCAGACGACGCTTCAAAAGAGCTATAGTCCTGATATATTACATTACAGGAAGCTCTGATAGGAGATGTTGCCTGCTCGGAGTCAGACTCATCCTCAGATGTAAGAGGATCGTCTACCCAGCAATTTTCTCCATTTTCAGGAGTTAAGGGTGGATGTACCTGATTATCTTCAGGGACTTCAGGCTCTGGGTTGCGAGGAGGCTCGTTAACGCGATCTTGCTCTTGTTCTAGAGCGAGACGCTGCAAGATCCTTGCATATTCTTCAAGATCAGGCATGGGAGCCAAATCTTCTTCTTCGTCTGCTTTTTGTGGCTCAACATGGTTGATTTCCACTGGAGCAACGACGGGTGCTGGCTCAACAGTATTTTCTTGTACAGCCTCTTGGTCTTCCTCATCATCAGACCAGGATCCTTGTGGCTGTAAGGGGTTATACCAGATTACTGGCATAAGGTGAGTTTCAGGAACCCATTCTTCGTCGGAGAGATACTCTCCTGTTTCAAGAGATTCCTCCCACTCGCCGGTGTAGTCGGACTCGAATCCATCGTCGGTGTCGCTGGACTCGTATCCATCAATGGAGAATCCAACTACCGAGTTGCAAGAGTATGATGCCCCCTGCATAGCTTCTTTTTTGAATCGAGGTGGCATGAAATCACTGAGAGTGAAGTTTCTTACCGCCTTTGAAGTCTCTGGAAGGGATGTTTCTGTTGCCCCGAGTGAAATGGTAGAGGAGGCCTCTGCCTTTTCATGGACTTCTTGTTTTGGCTGGGTCTTCTCTTGCCGTTTGAGCCTGAGGAGATGTTTCCTAGCCTGCCTTCGCTGTTGAGCTGTTGGCTTTGTTTTGACGATCTCCCAATTTTCATCTTCCAGGAGATCGGGATGTACCCATATAGGTTGTCCATCTGGTGCTGGATAGGGAACCAGCTCCTCGGACGCTTGAATTTTGTTTATCACCATGAAGGAAGTAGTGATCTTCTTCTTCGGTGATTTTGATGTTTGTCCATATGACACCATGTTGATGGAGGCAGTCCCATAGTTTTTGTCAAAGGTGATGACTCCGTTTTTCCACATCTCGTTTATCTTCTCTCTCACAACAAAGCATTGATTGAGAGGATGCGAGACCATCTGGTGGTATGGACAGTACCGAGGATCGTTGGTTTTGCCAATGTCTCCCGGTCTTTTGGGTTCAGGCAAGGTGAGCTTGCCGTTTGCCACGAGAGCCTCGAAGATTTCGTCAACATCTTCATCGAACGGGTATTTCTTTTCTACTCGCTCTTTGAAGGCATCAGAGAGTTCAGGTCTCTTACCTGCAGCTCTGTTTTCAGCTTTCTTTGGTTGTTGAGGAGCTGACTTGGTTTGCACATTGAGGACCTCTTTCTTCTTTGGTTTAGAGGTTGCAATGGCGGTTGGCTCTTTTCTTGATGACTTCTGACTGTTGAGGTCTTTAATCACCGTTTCAGCTTCCATAGAAGCTTCCAGGAGTTCTCCCAGGTTTTTTGATTTGTTGCCGATGATCATGGAGCGGATTCTAGCTCTCATGTTGTTTCGGCAGATGTCAACTAGCGACGCTTGTGGCAGTACATCTGAACATTTGTATGCCATTGCTTTCCACTTGTGAATGAAGTCGTAAGTTGACTCATTCTCTCCCTGTTTTAGGCTGCAGAGCTGAGCCATAGTAACAGGATGATCCTCACCTTGGAAGTGGGTCAGGAAGCGTGTCTCTAGCATAGCCCAGTTCTGAATGGAGTTCTCCGGAAGAGTGGAGTACCAATCGAAGGCCGTACCTTTTAGGGTACTTGCAAAGAGGCGGATCTTGAGTGCATCTTGATCCGCGATAGCTCCCGTCAAAATCTTGAAGTGGATGACGTGCTGTCTGGCTGATCCTTTCCCCGTATATGTTTGGAGAGTAGGATGCTTGAATTTTGTGGGGAACGGGACCGAGTCCATCCATAAAGGATATGGTGGCTTGATCCCATGCTCTTTGAGTATATCCTCTTCTTTTGCTTTGGCGAGGATACTGTCTACGTCCTTTTTGGTAAGGGCGCGTGACTCATTTTCTTCTCCATTTTCCTCGTTATTGCCATGATTCGGAGGAGGCTCATTGTTCACCTGATTTTGGACAACAAGGAGAAGGTTTTCCATCAGAGTTTCAATCCTCTGCTGGCCTTGTTCCAACTGCTGGATGCGTGTGAGCGCATCATCTTGAGGTGGATTCTGAGGTGGTGGCTCAGAACTTGTAGCCAAGACGTTCATCCCTCGGGATTCGAACGAAGAAACCGTCCTGGTGACTGAGCTGAGGCTCATTCTTTTTGATGAAGAGCTTGATGAAGGATTACTCTCCCGTCCTTGGCTGGAAAGGGCAGGAGATTCTTCGGGATGTCTTTGTGTCCTGGTGACGCTACGGGTCACCGGACGTCGGACATGGATTTTTGATGCTGACCTTTGGCGTCTTCTGGTTTTTCCAACCATATGTACGGCAGCAACTTGGTCGGGTCTTTCTTTTTCGACCCATTTGCGGGAGACTTGAAGTGTAGGAGGCTGGGTCCTTTGCTTCTCTAGTCTCTTTTGTCGATATGACGCACGGCGGCGTGCTCGACGAGCGATTTGAGCTTTGGTCAGCTCTGGCTGGGCTCTGACGATGAAGGATGTGCTCCCTCGGGCGCAGCAGCCGAGCCTGTCTTCTTTGTAGCTAGGCAAGGACAGGATCCGGACCCGGTCCTTTGCCTGTTGCAGCAAAGCTTTGAACCTTTCGAGTTCGGCCCCTGTAGAGATGAAGGGTCGAACTGAAGGAGTGTAGGCCTTGGCAGGTGCTTGTAGAGGCCTGGTGATGCGTGATCTAATTCTGGGCTTGTGGGAGCAAGCCGGTTCATGCTGGGTTGACTTGGGAGTCAAGTTGGAGATGGGTCTCTCCTCTTTCATGTAGGCAAGAGGGTAGAACTGGTTCTCCTTGAGTGGGGCCAGGTATGCTGGCTTGGTGGAGGTTTGAGACCTCCTTTGTTTTGGGGAAGGTCTTGGAGACCAAGTCTTAGGGTAGACCTGGTTGGTTGTTGGTCGAGGCTTCGCGGGGGTGCCGCGGGCTTCGGGCTTTTGGGCGCTCGCCTTTGGTGTCACGGGAGTGACACGTTGAGAGGCGATCTTCTGCTTTTTAGCAGGCGCAGCTTGTTCTTCGGGAAGTGGGAATGGTCCCAGTGTCCCGAAGACGATGGTCCGGGGAGTCGAGGTCGACCCGGAGTTCAGAGAGTTGCCGAGGGAGTTGACGCTTCGGCAGCTGGCAGGGCGCTTGTAAGTGCGCTCGGTTTGCTTCTGTTGAAGCATGAGTTGGTGCTTGTTCTCATCGAAGATAATGGTTAAGGCTGCCATTGTTAGTTTCGAAAAAGTTCTGAAACAAGACCACATCCATTAGTAATCACAAGAATATAATGATCATAAATGGGAATTTCTATGGTTGTCTTTTCAAATCGCTCAAGGGATATGACCCAAGCGACATGAAGAAGGCAAAAAAGCCATGGATGGTACAATTGTTCTGACAGCAAGTATGGTGAGCCCAGAATGAGCGTTCCAGTGACTGCTAGAAGCAATTGTAAACCTAAATTCGACTTATCGAGAAGCATGGCTTGCTCGAGATAAGAAGAATATAAGGTAGGAGTTACAAATGTGCCGGTCACAGATACAGTAGACCCTGAAAAGGGCGTACCAGTATTGCTAGGCACAAATGTTGGAGATCGCATCCATGAGATGGGATTCTTTGTTTTGAAAGGTCAGAAATGGATTCGTCAAAGAGAGCAGGTGGCAATCCGATTCAAATACGGGCTCAACGATTTCTGCGAGCACCAGTACTCAGAAGGGAAGAGACCACAATTTCTCGAATCTGAATCCAAAAGTGACGAGTTTTTTTTTTTGAAATGTCAAGATTGGTTCCATCAAGGAGAGCAAATGGTATTCTGATCTTAACACGGTCTCGGCGATTTCCGCGAGCGCCAGTGCTCAGAAAAGAAGAAACCAAAATTTCTCAGATCTGAAATCAAAAGTGACGAGTTTTTGGAGATTTTTTTTATTTTATTATTTTTATTTTTTTTAAATATATTTTTATTTATTTTTATTATTTTTTTTTGAAAATTTTTGTTTTTTTTTAAGATTTTTTTTTTGAAAATCTTTTTATTTATTTTTTATTTTTTATTTTTATTTTTTATTTTTAGATTTTTTTTGAAAATCTTTTTTTTTTATTTTTTTTATTTTGATTTTAATTTTTTAAGATTTAAAGACGAGAGAGTACACATAGGCCTCCTAACCCGGTCTTATGAAACCTCAATTGATAGAATTGCCCCAAGGTAAGGGTAGGATTACTTAATGAACCCGTTTGGAGGACCCTTGCCTAGAACAGTCAAGCTGTCTCCACTCTCTGGACAAGGCTTTTCTTGAATCAATCGTGATCAAAGAACGCAATTGGTTTAACCTTAGTGGTCTATGTCCTTTTTTTTTTCAAATCCCATATAGACTCATCGAAGAGAAACGATGGCCCAAAACCTTAGTCGAACGGGCTCAACATTTCTGCAAGCACCAAAGAACGATAGGATAGGATCAAAGTTTCTCAATTTTGAATCCAAACTAAGAAAACTGATTTTTTTTTATTTTGATTTTTTTTTATTTTTTTTTTTGAAATCTCTAATGAACTCATCGAAGAGAAACGATGGTCCAAAACCTTAGTCGAACGGGCTCAACATTTCTGCAAGCACCAAAGAACGATAGGATAGGATCAAAGTTTCTCAACTTTGAATTCAAATTAAGAAAACTGATTTTTTTTATTTTGATTTTTTTTATTTTATTTTTTTTGAAATCTCTAATGAACTCATCGAAGAGAAACGATGGTCCAAAACCTTAGTCGAACGGGCTCAACATTTCTGCAAGCACCAAAGAACGATAGGATAGGATCAAAGTTTCTCAATTTTGAATTCAAATTAAGAAAACTGATTTTTTTTATTTTGATTTTTTTTTATTTTATTTTTTTTGAAATCTCTAATGAACTCATCGAAGAGAAACGATGGTCCAAAACCTTAGTCGAACGGGCTCAACATTTCTGCAAGCACCAAAGAACGATAGGATAGGATCAAAGTTTCTCAATTTTGAATTCAAATTAAGAAAACTGATTTTTTTTTTTGAAAAGAGAAAGAATGGAAACAAACTCAAAGAAATAGAAATTTCCAAAAAATCCCATCTCATTTTTTTTAGGATGCAAAATCTAACATAGGCTACCAGCTAGAAAGTAGCCAAGGAATCCGGAAAAGAAGTATAAGCATAGAGCAAAAGGTATGATATGCAAATATTTCATTTCCGAGCACCGTGTTCTCAAATGAACGAGTCCCACCGGGTGTGCCAGCTTGATGGAACGCGCTCCGGATGCCGTGGGTGCTACCGGGGTCGGCGGACGTGGGAGTCCGTCGGGTCCGGCCCTTTCGCGCCCGGGGGGCATGAAGCGTGCATCAACATTTCTTTTGTGTGGGTGTGCCAGATTTTCTATTTTACTTGGAATTGCAAGTGGTAATCCGGAGATCAACCTTCGCAAGTAAAAAGGAAATCAACTTCTTTCAAGTTTTCCATTGCACAAATATTTAAGAAAAGAGACATTTTCTTGATTTGCCGTGAAAGGCAATTTTGTTTGGCATTTATAGCCGATTTTGGCGTTTATAGCCGATTTACAATTCTCATCAATAATGAAAGACAAGAGTTGTGATTTTTGTCTCTTTTAGAAAAATACAAACTACAATGAAAAGCAAGAAAAGGAGGATCTAACTTCTCAGAAGATTGTGGGGGACTCGTTCAGATTGACGGTCGTAAGTCATGTATGGGCTTCGCCATCATCCATGCAGATGAGAACAGAGGATGCTCTTGATTCGCTTGGCTTGGCTATAACCTCAGGTTTTTAAAGGACAAAGACCAAGAGAAGGTCCTATGTCCAATAAAAAGCTAAGTAGACGGGCTGAAAAGCCACGTCTAAGCCATTGGAGGCAGCGGGAGAAGGCAAGGACCTTGGGGGGGTACCCCCCAAGGGACTTTTGTCACCTTGTAGTGGTGGCCGGTGCAGAACTTCGGCAGAGTTTTTCTCTCTTTTTCTTTCTCTCAGATTTCTGGATCTGTGGTGCTTTGGAAGTGATCTCCGATTGATCGATCCGTCCGTCCCGATTTCAACGGAAATGCTCTCCTATTTATAGGCTTTTTGGTAGCCATTTAGGAGAGTTTATGAGCTTTAATGGCTTTAATGGGAGGAGTTACAAGATTTATTTCTTGATTTTGTAACTCCTTTTTCCTTGAATCTGATTGGCCGATGGAGATTAAGGGCTTTTAATCACCTTAATTACCATAATGGGAGGAGTTTCATGGGTTAAATGCCATGAATCAATTGACTTATAACTCCCAAATGCTTGCTTCTGATTGGGCCGTCCAAAGAAATGAATTAATGACTGCAATAAAGCTAGTCAATTAACCACATTAATTGGTCGCCGAGCAGTTGAAGAGTCGCGGGCCGCGCCGTGTCTTCTGGAATTCTTCTGGCGATGATCATCGATGGATCTTCATGCTGATCGACATCGGATGAACATGTAACTTCAGACATTGATAGCTAGCAGCGGGCTGGTGACATCTGTCTTGTCGATTTTACGATCGGTCGGATAGAAAGTGCACTTTCTTGGTCAGCAGGTTGGCGATCAATGTTGATTTTGATACTTTTGGAGGTTGACCCGTGATTTTGACGGATGTCGGAGGACATGAGTCAATTTCAAGCACTTAAAAATCACATTTTCAGGAAACCACAGGGGCCAAAGTGCGCGAAACGCGAAAAAAGACGGAAAAAACGGGTCACCGGCGAAAAATCCGGTGACCCGGACTTCCATGGTCGCCGGCGACCATGGGCCGGCGACCATGGGCCATGGTCGCAGGGGCCTGCGACCTTGGGGGAATTTTTCCCTTCGGAGCCCGTTTTGCGGTCGTTTTGAGGTCTTTTTCGTCACCGTTTTCTTCTGTATTTTTCTTGACATTTCTTCTCATTTATTGGCTTGATTTCCCTGTAGAAAACCTGATGAGAATCCTTGCATTTTTAGAGTGCAAAGTTTCCAATTTTCCGGGAAAGCCGAAGACTTTGTCGCGTAGAGCTGCTGATTTTCCGCCAGAGGTTGAAACTTGGTCAAACGATGTCGAGATGACCTGAAATTTGAGGTGGAGCCTCCTGAGCAATAAATAAGACCAACCATAGGCTTTTGTTTGAGTTTTGAAGCCGTTTGGGGTCCCATCGATGCTTCACTTGATTTTGCTGCGGGGAAAATGCCGAGCTTTGATATGTGGCCAAACGATGTCCGATTGACCTGAAATTTGACGGGGAGCCTATTGGAGTCATTTTGAGACGTTCCATGGGCTCCGTTTTGGATGTCATGGTCCCGGGTTGCTCCGCCGCCGGTAGGCTTGATTTTCTCTCGGAGCATCGAAACCTGGTCAAACGTTGTCAGAATGACCTGAAATTTGACGTGCAGCCTTTTGGAAGCATGTTGAAGCCACTCATGCACTTGGTTTGATGAGCGAAGGCTTCGGTGGTTTCCACCGCCGGGAGGCTTGATTTTGCTGCTCGAGCATTGATGGAGGGTCAAACGTTGTCGGTTTGACTTGAAATTTGGCATGGAGCCCTTTTGAGACATGCTGGAGTCATCTGTAGGCTCTGATCGAAGTTTTGACATCTCCGATGATGTCGCCGCCGAGAGCTCCCGTTTAGCTGTCGGAGAAGTGAAGTTAGGCCAAATGTTGTCGAAATGGCCCGAAACTTCATGTGTACTCTTCTCTTGGCTATCTTGAAGGATCTTGCAGTTTTGTTTGATTCTGACAAGATTTGATTTTTTGGAGAAATTGCATTGCCTATTTATGGCAGGTTGCGACTTCATGCAGCTTTCTTGATGTTGAAGAGGCAAAGTGACATTTTTGGTGTCAACAGATGGTTCTTTGGGTCAGAAAACCGCGTGTCTGTATCATCGGGCAATTCCTCTTTATCATCAGAGAAATTATACCAATTGGAGGAGCTTTCTGGATCCTTGACAAGTGACTCCTCAAAGAGATATCCAGGGATATCAATGTCTTCATGAGATGTTAAGGCTTGGTCGGTAAAGCGACTTTCCAGCCATGGTGTCGACTGTCTCATAGGAGCAGTAGGATCATACCCCAACCCATATGAAGACTTGCCTTTATGAAGGTGGATTTTCCAATCTTCTGGTTGACTTTTGGTCAGGCTGGGTTCTAATGGTGTGAGAATACCACGGTCACCTCCCAAACCAGTCGGATTCTGAGCGTCGTAGCCCATTTTCTTCATGATAGCTTGTGCCATTTGACTGTAGAGGGATAGCTGAGGCATACCTTCATTTTGGAAAGGTTCAAGCAGAAAGTTTAGTGGAGATGCTCCTGATATGTGGAAGAAGATTGCTTTTTCTTTTGGCGAAGTTGCCGGAATAACAAAGGAAGCAGACGTAGGATCTTCTATGTCAGCAAGTGTCTCGAATGGAGTGAGAGCAGGCTGATCTCACTAAGTATCAGCTTGGCTTGATGCTGTGTCATCTTCTAGCTCTGACTCCGAGTCTGTGTCATGCATAATAGATACAAAGGAGACAGTGAACTTGCCCCCAGCCTTTTGCTTTGTTCTCTTTGCTTTGGTAGTGATTACCAAAGGCTTTGGAGATTTGAAGGAGACGACGAAGGGAGCTTGACTGCTTACTTCGAGTTTGGTGGAGGGTTTGTTTACCTCTGATGATTGCTGAGGAGCCTTACCTTTATCTTTCTGGAGATTGTCGGCAAAGTATATTGTTTCTTCCTCCCGTTTTTCTTTTCCATCTTTATACATCTGAGCATCTGCAAAATGGACATCCTTGCCTTTGAAGGGCCTTTTGTCTACAAACACTCGATGTATCAAGCCATCGTTGCCAACGAACTTGATGCACTGATGTATAGTTAAAGGGACGACACCATTCTCATGTATCCAGGGGCGTCCAAGGAGTATATTGTAGCATGAAGGGATCCTTATTGCATATACGGTGACTTCGGAAATATGATCATCGATTTGCAATTTGAACCTGATTTTGCCGAAAGGCCTTTGAGCACTCCCGTCATATCCGAAGATGGATACGGAAGTGTGACTCAGCTTGCTAGGTGGGATGCCTAGCTCTTCGAGTGCCGAAGTAGAGATGAGGTTGAGTGCAGAACTTGGATCGATCTGAACTCTGTGTACTGGCATTTCTTTGACATACCCCGTGACTCATCCTTGTCGAAGGCAATTGTTGCACTTGCTGCTTTTTGTACAGAGAGGCATTCATTGCTTGATGCCTCAATTTTCTTCTTTTCTCCCTTTGAGGGAGTATTTGATTTTTTGACCCTATAGTCCATTTCAATTTGTAGGACTTGTGGGGCATGCTTGTTGACATCCGCATTCAACCTTTGTAATTCTGAAATGAGACTATCACGAGTTTATGGAGACATTCGTAATAAGTCAAGGATGTACAGATGTGCAGACGTGCAGGTATGTGTTTGAAGTGCTCAATCAAGTCGTACTTGAAAGCATCCTTCGGGCCTGCATTTTCATTATTATTGCCACTTGGGGCGCTTACATAAGAAGAAGAAGGTTGGTTGTAATTTTTGTGGTAATCTCGGCCAGAACGGGTACTTCTACCAACTTCAAGAGCTTCTAAAGAAGGGTCTTCTTTTGGAAGATCACCCTCAGGATCAAAGGGTCGATCCTTGTCATTTGCTGAAGACGTCTCTGTAGCAGCATTGGCGTCTTTAGTGATTGTGTTGCACGGAGCAATTTCCAGGAACAAGTCCTGAACAACATCCGACAACCTTTCTTCATTAGTCCAGACATCGTCTATGAGATCGGGTATCTGGGATCAATCAACTGGGTTTTCATTGAAGAAGATTTCTTTGACAGGAGTTTCTTCAGGATGATCAATCGGGAGAGGCTTGAGTTCCAATGTCACAGCTTCAGGAGACGAGGGCTGAGAGGATGATATCTCAGTGGAAGTCAGTGGAAGATACGCCACCGGTTGGGGAGTACGTGTCTTCGGAAGCTTCAGAGGCACTATCGTCCTGAACTATCGCATTGCAGGTCATCCTGACAGGAGATGCCCCCTGCGCAGTTTCATTTTTGTATTGAGGTGGCATGAAATCATCAAGGGTGGATTTTCTTACTGCCTTTGAAGCTTTGGGAATGGATTCTTCTGTCGCCCCTAATGAAGCAGTGGAAGTAGTTTCTGCTTTTTCAAAGACTTCTTCTTTTGGTTGAGACCTCTGCTGCAGTTTGAGCTTGCGGAGTTGTCTCTTAGCTTGCCTTTGTTGTTGAGCGGTCGGTTTTGTTTTGACAATCTCCCAATTTTCATCATCTAGGAGATCGGAATGCACTCATATAGGTTGTCCATCTGGTGTTGGATAGGGAACCAACTCTTGGGGCGCTTGAGCCATTTTTATCACCTTGAATGAAGTTGTGATCTTCTTCTTCGGTGACTTTGAAGTTTGCCCACAGGACACCATGTTGACAGCGGCGGAGCCGTAGTTTTTGTCAAAGGTTATGACTCCGTTTTTCCACATCTCATTGAACTTCTCTCTCACAACAAAGCATTGATTGAGAGGACAATATCAGGGATCATTGGTTTTGCCAACATCTCCCGGTCTTTTGGGCTCCGGCAAAGTGAGTTTGCCATTTGCTAGGAGAGCCTCAAAGATTTCTTTAACATCTTCATCGAACGGATATTTCTTTTCTACACGTTCTTTGAAGGCATCGGAGAGTTCAGGCCTTTTACCTGTAGCTTTGTTTTCAGCTTTCTTCGGCTGTTGAGGAGCTGACTTAGTTTGCACATTGAGAACCTCTTTTTTCTTTGGTTTTGAGCTCGTAATGGGAGACGGCTCTTTCTTTAATGACTTCTGACTGTTGAGGTCTTTAATCACCATTTCAGCTTCCATGGAAGCTTCGAGGAGTTCTCCCAGGTTCTTCGATTTGTTGCTGATGATCATGGAGCGAATCCTTGCTCCCATATTGTTACGGCAGATGTCGACTAACGACGCTTGTGGCAGTACATCTGAGCATTTGTACGCCATTGCCTTCCACTTGTGAATGAAGTCATATGTTGACTCATTTTCTCCCTGTTTTAGGCTGCAGAGTTGAGCCATAGTAACAGGATGATCCTCACCTTGGAAGTGGGTCAGGAAGCGTGTCTCCAGCATAGCCCAGTTCTGGATGGAGTTCTCCGGCATAGTGGAGTACCAATCAAAGGCTGTACCTTTTAGGGTACTTACGAAGAGGCGAATCTTGAGGGAATATTGATCCGCAATAGCTCCTGTTAGGATCTTGAAGTGGATGACATGCTGTCTGGCTGAACCTTTCCCCGTATATGTCTGGAGAGTAGGTTGTTTGAATTTTGCAGGGAACGGAACCGAGTCCATCCATAGAGGGTAGGGTGGCTTGATCCCATGTTCCTTCAATGTATCCTCTTCTTTTGCTTTTGCGAGGATATCATCCACGTCCTTTTTGGTAAGGGCGCATGATTCATTGTTTTCTGCATTGGCCTCATCATCTTCATGATTCGGAGGGCCTGGTTGTTAGGTGGTGGACAATATAAAGTGAGAAGGAGGTTTTCCATCGGAGCCTCAATTCTCTATTACCCTTGTTCCAACTGCTGGATGCGTGCGGTTACGTCATCATGCGGTGGAGGCTACTCAGAACTTGTAGCCAAGACGTTCATCCCTCGGGATTCGAATGAAGAAATCGTCCTGGTGACTGAGCTGGGGCTCATTCTTCTAGATGAAGAATCTGATGAGTGGTTACTCTGGTGTCCTTGGCTTGGAGGAGTGGATGATTCTTCCAGATGTGCTCGTGTTCGAAAGACGCTGCGAGTCACTGGACGCCTAACACTGATTTTAGTTGCTGACTTCTGGCGTTTTCTGGTTTTGCCAACAATATGGACAGCAACGAATTGGTCGGGTCTTTCTTTTTCGACCCATTTGTTTAAGACATGGAGAGTAGAATGCTGGGTTCGATGTTTCTCAAGTCTCTTTTGTCGATATGCAGCGCGGCGGCGCATACGTTGAGCAATTTGAGCTTCAGTCAGCTCAGGCTGGGCTCTGGCGATGAAGGATGTAGTCCCCCGTGCACAACAGTCGAGCTTATCTTTTTTTAAGCTGGGCAAGGACAGGATCTGGACACGGTCCTTTGCCTGTCGCAATGAAGACTTGAATTTTGCGAGCTCGGCCCCTGTTGAGATGTAGGGTCGACTAGCAGGAGTGCAGGCTTCAGCATGTTTTTGCGGAGGCCTAACGATGCAGGATTTGATTTTGGGCTTGTAAGAGCAAGCTGGGTCATGCTGATTTTGTTTGTTCTTTGGGCAGAGGGTAGGTTTCTCCTCTTTCATGTAAGAGAGATGGTAGAACCGATTCTTCTTGAGAGGGGTCAAGTATGCTGGCTTTGCAGATGTTCGGGACCTCCGTTGCTTTGGTGAAGATCTCGGAGACCAGGTTTTGGGGCAAACTTGGTTTCTTGTGGGTTGAGGCTTCGTGGGAGCGCCACGGGCTTCAGGCTTCTTTATATTCGCCCTTGGTGCCATGGTAGTGACACGTTACCGGGCGGTTTTCTCCTTCTTGGCAGGTACAGTTTCTTCTACGGGGAGCGGGAATGGTCCCAGCGACCCGAAGACGATGGTTCGGGGAGTTGAAGTTGACTTGGTGTTTGGACAGTTGTCGAGGGAGATGACGCTTCGGTAACTGGCAGGGCGCTTATGCTTGTTTTGCTTGTCTTGAAGCATAAGTTGGTACTTGTTCTCATCGAAAGTGATGGTCAATGAAGCTTCCATTGTTAGTTTTGGAGAACTTCTGAAACAAGACCAAATCCATTAGTAATCACAAGAATTTGGTGATCATAAATGGAGAATAACTATGGTTTTGTCTTTTCAAATCACTTGAGGGGACATGGCCCGGCCCAAACAAGATGAAGAAGGCAAAAAGCCATAGAGGATACAATTGTTCTAAAATGCAAGTATGGTAGGCACAGGGTGAGTGTACCAGTGACTGATAGAAGCAATTGTAGACCTTAATTCAAATTACCGAGAAGCAAAGCTCACTCGGGATAAAATGATATAAGGTTAGAGATACAAATGTGTCGGTCGTGAATACAGTAGACCCGAAAGGGCATACTAGCACCGCTAGGCACAAATGTTGCAAAATCGCATCCTTGGGAAGGACACGAGATGGGATTTTTTTTGAAAGGTCAAATTTGGATTCATAAAGGAGAGCAAATGGTGTTCCAATCCGAACAAAGGCTCAACATTTCTGCGAGCGCTAAATCCAAAAGGGAAGGAACCAGAATTTCTCGAATGTGAATCCAATTGACGGAAATTTTTTTTCTGAAAAGTCAAGACTGAATTTATCAAAGAGAGCAAATGGTGTTCCAATCCGAACCAGGGCTCAACATTTCTGCGAGCGCTAAATCCAGAAGGGAAAGAACCAGAATTTCTCGGATGTGAATCCAGTAATGACGGAAGTTTTTTTTTTTGAAAGGTCAAGATTGAATTCATCAAAGAGAGCAAATGGTGTTCCATTTCGAACAAAGGCTCAACATTTCTGCGAGCGCTAAATCCGAAAGGGAAGGAACCAAGATTTCTCAACTCTGAACTCAAAAGTGACGGAAGTTTTTTTTTTTTTTTTTTTGAAGGGTGAAGATTGAATTCATCAAAGAGAGCAAATGGTGTTCCATTCCGAACAAGGCTCAACATTTCTGCGAGCGTTAAGTCCGAAAGGGAAGGAACCAAGATTTCTCAATTCCGAACTCAGAAGTGACGGAAGTTTTTTTTTTCCTTTTTTGAGGATTTTTTTAAAGGTTTTTTTTTAAGGTGCACATAGATTTCCAATTCGATCTTATGAAACCGTAGTAGATAGATCAGCCCCCAGGTAAGGGTAGGATTACTTAATTAACCCGTTTGAAGGACCCTTACCTCGAACAGTCTAGCTGTCTCCACACTCTGGACAAGGCTTTTCTTAAATCCATTTTAGTCAAAGAGCGCAATTGGTGCAACCTTAGTGTTTTTTTTATCCCTTTTTGAAAGATTTTTAATGAACCCATCAAAGAGAGCGAATGGTGTTCCAATCCGAACAAATGCTCAACATTTCTGCGAGCGCTAAATCCGAAAAGGAAAAACCAAAGTTTCTCAAATTTGAATTCAAAAGAGAGAAAACTGATTTTTTTAAAATTAAAATTCTTTTTTTGAAATCTCGATTGGACTCATCAAAGAGAAAAGATAGCCCAATCCCTGTTGCAAACATTTCTGTGAGCTATCAAGTTCGAAGAGGAAATGATCAAAGTTTCTCAAAGTTGAATCTTAAGAAAGAGAGACCATTTTTTTTTGAAAGAATTTGAAATGAAGGTTTTTTTTTTGAAATCCTAATTAGACTCATCAAAGAGCAAAGATGGCCCAATCCCCGATATGAACGATAGCTGCAAACATTTATATGAGCTATCAAGTTCGAAGAGGAGAGGATCAAAATTTCTCAAAGTTGAATCTTGATAAAGATAATTTTTTTTTGAAAGAATTTGAAATGACGTTTTTTTTTTTTTGAAATCATAATTGGACTCATCAAAGAGAAAAGATGGCCCAATCCCCGATATTAATGATAGCTGTAAACATTTCTGTGAGCTATCAAGTTCGAAGAGGAGAGGATCAAAATTTCTCAAAGTTGAATCTTGAGAAAGAGAGATCATTTTTTTTTAAAGAATTTGAAGTGACGTTTTTTTTTTTTTTTTTTTTTGAAATCCCAATTGGACTCATCAAAGAGAAAAGATGGCCCAATCCCCGATATGAACGATAGTTGCAAACATTTCTGTGAGCTATCAAGTTCGAAGAGGAAAGGATCAGAGTTTCTCAAAGTTGAATCTTAGAAAAGAAATCAGATTTTTTTTTTGAAATGAGAAAGAATAACAAAAATCCCATCTCACGTTTTTTTTTAGAAGCAAGATACAACATAGGCCACCAACTAGAAAGGAGCCAAGGGATCAAAGCATCACGTTCTCAAGTCAACGTGTCCCACCGGGTATGCCAACTTGATGGACCCTCGGAGTTTCCATCCTCTCCTTCCGCACCCCGGGGGCTGGCCTGGGTCTCGGCGGAGGAGGGAAATCGCGGGTATCAACTTTTTTGTACGGGTATGCCAGATTTACTTTCTATTTGGAATTTGGAATGGTGATGATCCGGAGATCCACCTTCACAAGTAGAAAGGAAATTAATCATTTTTTCTAACTTTTCAAATTGCATAAATATTAAGAAAAGAGACAAGTTTGTTTTTGAGAATGCCGTAGGAGGCGTTTTTTGGTTTGTTTGCCGTGAAAGGCGATTTTACAAAACTCATCAAATATGAAAGACAAGAATTGTGATTTCTTTTTGTCTCTTTAAAAAATACAAACTACAATAGAAAAGAAAGAAAATGAATCTAACTTCTTAGGAGATTGTGGGGACACGTTGAGATCGACGGTCGCAAGTCATGTATGGACTTCGCCATAGTCCTTCAAATGAGAACGGTTGATGTTTTGATTCTTCGGCTTGGCTCCAATCTCAGTTTTTTAAAGGACAAGGACCAAGAGGAGGTCCTATACCCAATGAAAAACCGAGTAAACGGACTGAAAAGCCGCGTTTAGGCCATGTTGTAGAAGGAGGGGACCTTGGGGGGGGGGGGGGGGGGTGGCCCCTCAAGGGACTTTGATCACCTTATGGTGTTTCTTGCAGCAGAGCAGCAGAATGCAAGTGTGCAAGTGCAGAATTTCAAGTCGATGTGTGTGTCGATTTTTTCGATGTCGATTCCTTTCTTTTGGACCTCCTTTTATAGGCTCTTGGTAGCCATGAGGTGGTTATGGACATTGATGGCCATGATGAGGAGTTACAAGTTTTATTTCTTGATTTTGTAACTCCTTTTTCATGGCTTGTGATTGGCCGATGAAGGATAGTGGCCATTTAATCGTCTTTAATCTTTGTGATGATGGGAGTTTCATGGGTTTAATGCCATGATTGCTTGGATTTGTAACTCCCAAATGCTTGAATCTGATTGAGCCGTCCAAAATAATGAGTTAATGACCGAATTAAGTTGTCATAAAAGGGTCAATTAACGACATTTAGTGGTCGCCAGGGCATGTGAAGAGTCGCGGGCCGCGCCGCGTCTTTTTAGATTCTTCTTGTGATCATCACAGGTGGTCATCCGGTTGGCGATCTTAGAGCGATCGGTGATGATTTCATGCTTTTGACGGCGGATCCAAGATGTCGGTGAAGATCAGTGGTTCTCAAGCATCAAAGATTGGATTTTTAGAAAATCACAGAAGCAAGAACACCCGAAACACGAAAAGGATCGGAAAACGGGCCGTTTGGTGTGAAATCCGGCGACCCGGATTTGCAGGGTCGCCGGCGACCATGCACCCAGGGTTGCCGGCGACCTTGGGCTAAGGTCGCCGACGACCATAGGGTTTTTCGCCTTTTTGGTCGCCGAGCTTCGTTTTCGGTCGTTTTTTTTTGTCTTTTTTGTTCCTTCTTTCTTCTGTATTTTTCTTGACATCTTTCCTCAATTATTGACTTGATTTTCTTGAAGAAAACTTGACGAGAACCTGCGCAAAACCGGAGCACAAAGTTTCCCATTTTTTGGGAAAGCCGAAGACTTTGTAGCCGATTTTCCGTTAAGAGTCGAAACTTGGTCAAACGATGTCGGAATGACCTGAAAATTGAGGTGACGCTTCTTGAGCATTGGACATGACCAACCATGAGCTTTTATTTGAGTTTTGAAGCCGTTTGGGGTCCCGTCGATGCTTGAATTGATTTTGCTGCCGGGAAAATGAAGAGCTTTGATATGTGGTCAAACGATGTCCGATTGACCTGAATTTTGACGGGGAGCATATTGGAGTCATTTTGAGACGGTCCATTAGCTCCAACTTGGATGTCATGGTCCCGGGGTGCTCCGTCGCCGGTAGGCTTGATTTTCTTTCTAAGCATTGAAACCTGGTCAAATGTTGTCGGAATGACCTGAAATTCGACGTGCAGCCTTTTGGAGGTATGTTGAAGCCACTCATGTACTTTGTTTGATGAGTGATGGCCTCGGTGGTTTCCGTCGCCGAGAAGCTTGATTTTGCTGCTCGAGCGTTAATGGAGGGTCAAACGTTATTGATTTGACTTGAAATTTGGCATGGAACCATTTGGAGACATCCTGGAGTCATCCATAGGCTCTGATCAAAGTTTTGGCGTCTTTGATGATGATGTCGCCGCCGGGAGAGCTTGTTTAGCTGTCGGAGAAGTGAAGTTGAGCTAAACGATGTCGGAATGGCCCGAAACCTCAGGTGTACCCCTCTTTTACCTGTCTTGAAGGATCTCTCATTTTTTGTCTGATTCTGACAAGATCTGATGCTTGAAGTAGCTTTGCCTATTTTATAGCAGGATGCAGCTTCACGAAGCTTCTTGATGTTGAGGAGACATAGTGACTTTTTTGGTGTCAACAAACATGTGTATAAGTAGAGAAAATATGTGATAAGGTAGAGATTTTAGGGGTAGAGGGAGAATTTTTGGGGATTAATTAAGAGAAATCGTGTGTAGAAAGATAGATTCCATGAGAAGTAAATGAAATTGATTGGAGAGGCATAGAGAGATTTTAGGGGAAATAAATGGAATAGATTGAAGAGAGGTGAGCTAGGAGGTAGTAGAATTAGAGGTGATGTTAGAAAGTTTAAAATTGAATGAGAGGAATTTTAGGGGAGTGGGAGAAGATTTAGGACTTTTATTTGTGATGCCACGTGTCAGTTTTTTGGGATGCCCACATGGCGCCTTTGAAAAATAAAAAAAATTGAGGATGCGCCACGTGTCGCACTCTTGCGAAAAGGGTGCTGCTTTCATATATAATATATATATATATATATTAAAGCAAAGGGGGAGGTGGGCTATGACCTATGAGGGGTGCCACCTCATCACTACAAAGGCTCTCCTTTCAAAGAAATATGCACAAAAAAACCCACATTGTTTTAAGGTGCCACCTCACTTTAGGCTACTCTTTCTATCCTAAAACCTCTCTCATAAGAGATTTTTATGAACGTTTGAATTTGAGTCCTATTTCTTACCATTATCCAAATTATAAGCAAATCTTTAGGCTGCTCGATTTGTGTGGCTGTGGGTCCAACCAAAAGTCTAATGGTAGACCATGCAAACAGAAAGATGAGCCCTTCATTTAGATGTGGGCAAGGCTATCTAAGGGTGGCAAGTTACAACTAGGCCAAAGCTTTTCATGGGCGATGATGGTTTAAACATGACTCACGAGGCTTTAATTCAGACTTGATCCTACATCGAGACATCTGGCCCGTTGCATCGTCTGATGGTTCATAGCCATTAAGGTTTCATGGGCCATGATGACATAACTCGTGAGGCTTTAATTCAGACTTGAGCCTACATCGAGACATCTGGCCCGTTGCATCATCTAATGGTTCATAGCCGACAACACTAATTATTTTAGGTACAAAGATTGTGCACTTGTACATGCTGACCACCTTTAAAAAATACAAGCGACCCACCTTTAAGTACAACATGACACACCTTTAAGAATTAGGATATGAGGCCCACCTTTAGAATTTACATCATGTGACCCCACCAAGGCTCCCCAGAATGCCACATCAGCAAGGGCCCACTATCTCATTGTCCAATTGGACACGCCTTTAGGATTTAGGATATGAGGCCCACCTTTAGGTGTTACATCATGTGACCTGACCTTAGGCTTGTCAATGGAACGTGTTGAAACAGGTAGAAAGCCCGGCCCGGCCCATTCCAAGCCCAAAAATACAGGGTTTTTAAAAAAATTTGAGCCCAGTGGGCTGGGCTTGGACAATACATTTTAAATTCCAGCCAAAATGGGACTGGGACTGGCCAAAAACAACCCAACCCATTCAAGCCCGGCCCGGCCCGCTGCAAAGTCATTTAATAATAATTATTTATATATTATTAAAACTGCCCCCCACTAACAACAAAAAACGACTAATTAGGTTTTAACCGATCCTACATTACTTTAACTTGACTCATATAGGATACTCATTCTCATTCATTTCTATTGATTTTCTACTGTCACTGGAAAAAAAAAGTTTTAACACCGCCATGTTGCTTGTTGCATTGCATTGCCATTCTCAAGCCTGGAAAAAAGGACTGTTTAAAGTCTGGTTCACTTAGAGAATGTTTTGCTTATGTCCAGGATCGGACTAAGCCCAGGCTCGGTCCTGTCCCAGCCTGGGTCCGTACGGGACGGGAACTGATGTAGGCCCGTTCAATTTAGGGCCGAGATTGGACAATACCCAGAGGGCCCGTCCTATTTTCGGGATGGGATTGGAGAACCCAAGCCCAGGCCTAGCCCATCCCATTGACAGGCCTACCTGACCTAGGCACCTCGGAATGCCGCGTTAGCAAGGGCCCACTATCCCACTAAATATTTAATCAAATCATATTAACCCCATTTAATTTAAGAATTCTCTTATATTACATTATTGTATATAATATATGTGTGCAAGTGTAGTTGTGCCCCTTGTCTCTATACTCTCATCATTTCTATTAAATAATAAGAAAATTTTTGAAATGTTGATTCTTATTACAGGGCCCGGCCTAAGCATGGGCTTTTGTTGCTAGTAAGATATAATATAATATAGAGGTAATTAGCGAAAGGTCCGTATAAGTCAATGTTTCCGGCCTCTAGTCCAAGGAAAAACTTTTTAAGGCCTATGGTCCACTCAGCTAGACTTTTTCCAGCCCTAGGTCCCTGCATCCACATGATCTCATTTTTCAAGACTAAATTGCCCTTCCAACCGTTTTAGGCATAAAATTTTGAAATTTAAAATTTCAAATCTTCCCTCCTCCCTCCTTCCTCCTTCCTAAATCCTCTCAATCGTCCTCCTCCCTAAATCCTCTCAATCTTCCTCCTCCCTCCTTCCTAAACAAACTGATATAAGAGAAAAACTCTGAGTTTTTTTTCCCACCTCAAAGACAGGCAGTGATTTCGGTTGGTTTTCTTGTTTTCTGATCAGAGCGAGGTTGGATTTTGCTAGGGCCAGGGTTGTGTCACGCCTGATCAACGGTGAAGACTGTCGTGGGTTGTAGAGGAGAGAACAGAAGGTTCTCTATTTGAAATCGGTCTTGGTGCACGTTACAGAGAAAAAGTGATTTCGTGTTTGACTTCTTGGGTATAAAACAAAAATTGTTTTTGTTGTACTTTGTGGGACTTAGTTTTAAAGAACCCATAAGTGGTTTTTCGTTTCGTTCTGGTTCCAAAAGTGCAGAGAACGCAAGGTGGGTTTGGGTTCTTCTTCGGCCAAAAATAATCCACGCAGCAGTCGAACGTGGATTATTGGATCTGCCTTTCGTTTGGACGGTGGGCCACACAGATCGGTGATGATGATGATTATTTGATCTGCCGGATTTTATGCGGCGCCGAGAAAGAAGAGTCATGCCGTTGACGTCTGAAGATTCAGGAGAAGCTCCATCCGCTTCTGCTGTGCCCTGCCTGCCTTGGCCGAAGGAGGAAGCACTGGTTCTGGTTTTGATTCTAGAACCAGAACGTGAAGAAGAAGACCTGGTTTTGGTTCTCTGGGTCTTTTGGTCCAGGTCTAGGTCGGGTCAGGTCAGGCTGACCCAGCCCACGCAAATTTATCTATTTAGTCAAATTTATTTCAGTTTTTATCAAATTTATCTTAGTTTTTGTCAAATTTATCTGAGTTTTTTTCAAATTTATCTGAGTTGTCAAATTTATCTGAGTTTTTTTCAAATTTATCCGAGTTTTTTTTCAAATTTATCTGAGTGTTGTTCAAATTTATCTGTCTTCTGTCATATTTCTTTGTGTTTTAGGTAAATTTATCTGAGTTTTTTTCAAAATTTATCTGAGTTGTTTAGTAAATTTATTTGCGTTTTTTGAAATCTATATGCGTTTTTTAAATTTATTTGCGTCTTTTGAAATTTATTTATGTCTTTTCAAATTTATTGAGTTTTTTGAAATTATTGTATTTTTTAAAATTTATTTTCATTATTATAAATTTATTTGCATTTTTTAAATTTTATTTGGATCTGTTGAGATTTATTTTAGGCTTTTGAAATTTATTTACATTTTCTGAAATTTATTTGGATATTTTGAAACTTATTTGCATCTTTTTAAATTTATCTGTGTTATTTGATTATATATTGCTTTTTTAAAAAAATTATTCCGTTTTTTGAAATTATTGCATTTTTAAAAAATTTATTTTCGTTATTTTGAAATTTATTTGTGTGTTTTTAGAATTTATTTGAAAATCTGGGAATTCCATTAATCGTGGGCAATTAAATGTTAGTTGGCCATTATTAATGGGATATCCCACCAATCATGGGATAAGATTTAAAGAAAGGGTAAACTAGACATTTCAGGTATGAAAAAGTGTGAGAGGAACCGTTGGCTTGATGACTTTTTTTTGTGGACTGTTTGCAACAAAGTCATGAGTTGAAGGACCCTCGGCCGAAACCCCCTATAATATAATTAGCACTAGGATTAACATCAATCTTGACTTGGGTGGAAAAACATCACCTTAGAGGCTAAGATGATGTCGACATATGGATCCAATTGCAGCCATAAGACTTCTACCAAAAATAAAAAATAAAAATTGCAGCCATAAAGATAGCCTCTTAGTTTCTAAATATGGATCTCATTGCAGCCATAAGATTGTCTCAGTTTCTAAGATTTTCTTTTCACCTAATCCATTCTGTCTTTTGTTTGCTATCATCTTTTAATATTCACGTATCCTGTTATTCTTTTCCCATCCGATTGCATTACAGTTAAGATCATCGGCAAGTTGATCTGAATTAGGGTTGTAAATGGGTCCCTGATTTTCCGATTACCCGAAGGTTCGGACCCGTTAGGTTCCGTGTCTGGGTCCTTATTTTGGTCCTGATAAGCAAATGGTTTCGGTTCTGGATCCTTTTTTTGGAACCGATACCTAAACGATTCCGGTTCCGGATCCACATTCCACAGTGGCTCAAACCCGTGGATCCGAGACCCGACCTATTCTATTTTCACATACTAATGTTACCTAATGTTAGTGCGGCCTCCACTTCTGATGACCTGAGTGGTGGTTTAATTGACAAAGTCATTGCTGGCCGGCCCCATTTATTTAGAATTAAAAATCAATCTACTGGTATGCAACACATCATATATATATATCATCATCTTAGAAAAATGAATAGAAACCCTTTAAAAAAAATAGCTTGATCTTTTAGGTAGGATGAAAAGCACAAAAAAGAAACGTTGGACCACCACAACATCATCATCTTCATAATCACAATCATCATGAAATCACAATTATGTTAAAGTAAAGTAAGAAACCAAGAAAATGAATTCATTATCAACAATATAATTAAATTACACTTAAGATGGACAGCTCAGATCAACATAATCTACACATATGATTTGGACTATTTATCAGGAACGGACCAGGTTGTTGACTTCCATCTTCTGTTTGTTGTATTAACACAGTATTGGCTGTAATAAAATGTTATAGAAGTTGCATTGAAATTTAAACGACATACAAATAGAAGAATTGAGATGAGGCCGTCTTGGGTTGTCCAAGTTTGGCCCACTTAGTATCAGGCCTAATGTTGAAGCCCAAATCCAGTCGCGGCCTGAACTGAGGCCCAATCCCAACAAGTATGAAAATTTTGAGCCATGCTACTTGTCCCGGGGATCTTGTCCCGGGACTGGCTCCCGGGGCAAGATCCCCGGGACAAGTAGACTTTTTGGAAAAATTTATACCCTATGCAATAATTTTAGTGGTTTCAGCATGCATAAGCCCAAGACCGAACCATTTAATTATTGGGCCAATAGATAACGTCCAGTCCACCTCTCCGGCCTAAAACCACACTTAAAATCCAACCCAACATGGGCCAAGCTCAGGCTGGCCCAAACCATGACCACCCTTCTCCTACCATAGTGTAGGTAGGTGCGGATTGCTACTGCTGTTTGGCAAATCCGCGTTGGAATAGCACCACATGTTAGCCAAGGGTTAGATGATCACAACTTTTTACCCATCCTAGTGTGCCCCACCAAATAAACAATCTAGACGCTCACCCGTGGGCCCCACCAAAATAAAAGCGATTGGTAACAACAGAATAGAGAGTTTTATTTTTTGGTAACCTAGCCAAGGGGGCTAGGACTCAAGTGGGAAAGGAGCCCGCACATGCGCGAAGAAAGCCCACACAAATGAGAAGGAAAGTCCACACACGTAAGAAGAAGTAGGTAACCAAGTTCGAACCCTGGATAACTAGGTGAGAAGTGCTGCTCCTTACCACTTGGGTAAGGAGCCGTTCTCAAAATAAAGAGTTGTGACTTGCGTGACTCTCTCATTTCTCCTTGCATGCATGACATTTATAGCAAGAAATAGCCTGGAAAGTGTTTGTGACACTTTGCATACACGGTTTGTGCACAGGGTTTGCATGCTCAACCGTGGCACACGTTTGTATACCAAAAAAGCATGGAAAGCGGAAAATCTTATCTACACTACCCAGAAAACTTTTTGTAGGATTTCATAGTGCTACACTGCTACACAAACTTGCCCATAGTTCCACCCTTTTCCCATGATCGAATCTAGAAAAGTCATGAAGCCCCACACTTTGACTCAAAGAAAACATGTGTTAGAAGGGGTGAAACTCCACAATGGGCTCATCTATTGAAAATTCAAATCACTCAAAATAAATGAACTCTTCAGTATTCCTGAATTTTACCCCAAATAGGAGTTGGTCTCATTATAGGATTGACCATCTGAAAAAAAAGTGGTTAATGAATAACACATAAGATCGTGTTGTCACTATTTTTATCAAATAGTCAATCCTTCTCCTATTGGGTTTAAATTTTGGGATGCGCCATCCACCTAAAGGGCATCTATTTTGGGAGGCTTGTATTTCAATACATTGTCCTCAAATAGATTTTTACACCTTCAATTCAAGACTAGCAACAAACGCCCATGCCCAAAATAGAGATATAGGCCTGTTTGACGAATCTTATATGTTTGAAACAGATATGTTTGTTTAAAAAAAAAAAAAAATCTCTTTCCGTTTTCTCCTCACGGCCTGTTTGTCCCACAGCTGCCGGTTACATATTCTGCATTTTATAGTAAAAAGCAATGGACATTTGGCAATCCTAATAAATAGACCGTTCTATATTTGAAGTCACTCTCTTGAAAGGAAGAAAGTGTTGGTTTTTGTGTTCATCTCATTCTTCTCTAGAAGATGACAATGGCGCTCTGAGCCCATTTCCTTCTTTCTTTCTTCTACAGAGTCTACGGAGTCTCTTGGAACTAGAAAAGGTGATATCTTCTGTGCTTTTCTTCTTACTACTCTATTTTGTTACTGACTGTATATACATATTTTTTAAAGAAATCAGTTTTTTTCCTTTGATAGATAGGTGATTGGCACAGTGTTCCTGTGATAACCTGCTTGCCCACATATTGGTCTTTGGGGGCTGTGTGAGATGAGATGTCCTTAACCACTGGGGTGTCTCATGTTTCTCTTTCAGTATGGTTTTATCCATGGCATGAGTTTTAGAGGTCAAGGTGGTAGGGACCTGACATGGTCATGCATGGTCCTAGTTTCACCCTGACTGAATGATCATAGCCATCTATCCATTTAAATAGGTTATTGCAAATACAGATTCTAACCTATCATTTTAGAGAACAGTAGTTCATATTATAAATCTATAATCTCAATTTTTGATGGGAGTGGTATCGGTTGTTGGATGGGAGAAGCCAAAAAAAGAAAGAGGATTTAATCATGTGCTTTTAATGTGCCCCATCTACCATATCTGACAGTAAACATCAGTATATATTAAGATTGATTTGATATTCAAACAGTCTGCATTGGGGGATAGGTTTGGGTGGGGAATATGATGGGGTTATCTTATTCATGGATACGCACAAGCGCAGTGAGAAGTGGCTACACAAGGTTAATTCTGTTGATGTGGTCAAGTGGCCAAGGGAGATCAAGTTATATGGATGCACTTCGTGCCAACTTTTTGAAAATCGGAACCATTGAAAACCAAAATGCATGATTATTCTTTGAAAGAGTAAAAATCTGTACACAATTGGAGTCACATTATCCACATCAAAACCATCAATTTGAACTTTTATGTATAGTTTGATGTATGCCCAAAATTCCATTTCATTGTGAAAAATACTGAGAGTTTGATTGGAAGCATTTAAAAAGAAAAATTAAATTGTGATTTTTCAATCCAACTTTGAATGTCATCCATCCAAATTGAAACATTATTTGGTGATGGATAAACCGCATGTGCATTACTTGAGATGTTTGGAACTTGGTGATAGAGTCAATCAACATAAGAACTCTTCCAAGGCGATTGACTCACAATCTTCTTGGATTTGCAAGAATCAAATAGACCCGGTCATACAAGATTCTCTCAAAAGCAATCCATGCATATCTGCACTTTATGGAAAGGAGATTGCACAAGACAATTTGTCCAAGATACATCCAAGCCAAGAGATTCAACAAATATGGAAAGCAAATCATCAAATCAGCCATGCTCAACAAACCACATCAATCCACATGGTTTGACGCAATGACACACGGTTTGGACAGAGTGGCCCTTTTCCTATGAAAATCTTGGTTTGTTGAGAATAATTATTATTGCAGTTCAAAAGATGTACCCACCTGTGTTTAATATTGAGGAGTGGGCTCCACACAAGAGCTGGGAATATTGAAAAGTATTTCTGTCGTCTCTAGTAACATCTCGAGGTCTTTAGCTAACCATTTATACCAAAACCTCAAGGCGTTAATATCTTCTTTTGGGTGGAGCCCACTCTTCAACATTTTGAACAACGATTCATTGCCAAGTCACTGGAAAGCTTTTTGATAAAGCATGACTAAAATCTCAATTCAATCACATATTCTTAATAAAATTAAAAGATATTATACTATCAGGCCCACATAGATCCTACCATTAATTCAAACCTCCCCGGGAATTGGCATACACTAGTCCAAACCTGGGCTAATTTAAGATTGGAAAAGTCAGTGAGTCGACTCAAGACTTTGATGGGTCGACTTGTTTTATAGGGGTTGGCAAATCAAACTTAATGGTGATTAGGGTAGGGTTAATTGTTTTGGATGTAAAACCTGATACATGTAAACGTGATGGGGGCTAACTTGAACCGTTCAAATCTTTGGAAGACTCCACATGCATGGGTAGGGGTGTAAATGGGTACCCGATTCTCCGATTACCCGGAGGTTCCGACTTGTTAAAAACCGGGTCTGGGTCCTCATTTAGGCTCCGATAAGTAAATGGGTCCAGGTTCGGTTCCGATTCCACATTGGTTCAGACCTGTGGACTCAAGACCCGACATATTACCTCAATTTCGAAAATCTAATCCAAAAAATCATATTTTTTAATATGATTTTCTACCTAGACCCGGACCTGGATCCAGACCCGCCACATAAATGGTTCTAGTTCCGGTTCCGGATCTAAGAAACCGGTTCCGAAACGGTTCCAAGTTCGAATCCGGTTCCACATTTTCCTTAACGGTTCCGGTGGTGGACCCGGACCGGAACCGACTCGTTTACAACCCTATGCATGGGTTTAGAGTATGCCTTGGATATGGAATGGCATGACATGCCTCAACAAGTAACACGATTAATATTGCAGAAATTATAGCAATTATCATCCATAAACTACATGTGCTTTACAAAAGTGGGAAGCTCATCCTAAGTGGTGGTTGCTATCAAAAGAGATTGAGTCTGATGTAATTACTCCAAAACTACTTTCACATTTGCACAAAAAAACATCTAATCCCAAATCGCGATGGTGATCACATCATCCTATATTTCCACATCTTCCATTAATCAATTTAACATTTTATCTTTCTTTTCCTCAATTTTTTTATCATATATATTGTCTTATGGTAATTTTTTCATGTTGTGCCATGGTAATTATGATTCTTTCATATGGTTCCATGTTCCTACATTTTGACCTAAAGTCAGCCCTATGAATGCTATTTAAATAAAAAACAACATAATCAATAGCAGACCTAGGAAATTTTCATTTGAGGGAGCCACCATGCAAGATTTTTTTCTTTCTTTCTTTTTTTCATGAGGGAGCTACATGTAGAAAAACACACACACACACACACACACACACATATATATATATATATATATACTTTTCAGGAGTATGAATTAATTGCAGGAGGTAGGTTATGTTTCTATTTTGTTAGCTATTGTCTTTCAGATCCAAGTGATTGTTATATAATTGTTCTTGCAGTATGGATTTTGTGATGGGTCCCACGCATCTGAGATGTTTATTTATTTATTTATTTATAATTTTTTTTAGCTCATTTGAGGTGTTGAACTAGCTTGAGAGAGAAAGATGGAGTCAAGGACATGCTTCAGTGAAGCATTGCCTTATGTGGCCATGATATTGATGGAGTTCTTGGATGTGGGTGTGACAACTCTACTTAAGGCAGCCATGACAAAAGGGGCGAGCCAGTTAGTGATGATTGTTTATTCAAATGCAATTGGGGCTCTTATTCTTCTCCCTACTTCCTATGTCCTTGAAAGGTAGACTCTCAACCAATCCTCAGCTTTCATTACCCATAGATTTGCAAATTTTGCAACCACCACTCACATCTAGGCCTGACCCCTTAATAGCATTCGGATTGACCCTTTATATTTTGGGATGGAATTGGGTTCCCATTGTCGACCCATTCAATAAATGGGTTGAGTGCATGGTAGGGCCAGGACATGCTGGCTTGATCCCAACCCGTCAAACTGACCTGTTAATTTAGGGTACAGTTGACCCTTTAAATTTTGAGTCCAAATCCCCTGTTTGGACCAATCAGGTGGTGACACATTGTTTTGTACTTAAAAGACGGAGCTAGCTTTTAAAGAGAACACCGTTTTTTAAACTAACCAAGTTCATGGCAACACCGTTGTTTAAACTCAACAAGTTCATGTGTCACCCCCCGATTGGTCCAAACAAGGGATCCGGATTCTTAAATTTTGTTTTGGCTTGGGTTAAATTTTCCAACCTAGTCAGTTTTGCATTAAGCATATGAATGTGATCCATAGTGAACTCATTATGATACAAATGCATGCAACTCGACCAATACTCATTACCACTCAGATACTGAGTCCCATCTCACTGTTGTCTCCTTTGCAGAAGGCGTGGTCCGCTCACCTTTCGCCTCCTTTGCTGGTTCTTCTTCTTAGGTTTCATTGGGTATTCAATTTCATGATAAACCTACTTAACCTTCAGATTTCATCTCTACAATTTGATAAGATATTCTAATAAATTCTGACTTGGTTGACACAAAAGATTGTTATGTTCCTTTTGCTATTGTTTTTACAGGATAACAGTTATGCAATATCTTGCACTCACTGGAATCAGCTATAGCTCTCCTGCTCTTGCATCTACTCTAAACAACTTGGTTCCCGTTTACACCTTCATTCTTGCAGTTATTTTCGGGTTTTGTACACACTCTCTCTATCTATAGTTGGAAGTTGTATAATATCTGGTGGTTTTAAAAACATACTTAGGGGGTACGTGGGGACACGGGCAGACCCAGGAAATTCAACTTGGGGCCGGTGATGATGCACAAATTGACCTTGCACACCACCGGTCAAGTAATTGGTAATAAATGCAGTAATTTAAGAAGAGAGAGAGAGAAGACACGGATTATAGTGGTTCGGTCAGCGTGACCTACGTCCACTTCTCAATGGCTGAGGTCGCCGGATATTTTTATATCTTAAGTGTGCAGAGGTTACAAGCTATGAGAATGGGATGATAAGTGCATGTAAAAGAGAAAGATTTCCTTGCCCTCCAAGTGTTGGTGGGACTTTTCATTTATAGTCTTCCCCTAACAGACGGGGACGACTTTACAGCAACGAAATCTCTACTTTGATGGAGCTTATGAATTATCTTCGACGGACGAGGTGGTTGAGATATCCTCTGCGAGACTTGGTAAAAATGGGATGAGGATTGACCATTTCCAAAGCGATGAGGGTGAGGCTTTCGGTTGCTTTTTGGAAGACGTGGCCAGGCCTACGGATTGGGCTTGGACCTCTTGGAGTTGGGCCCTTGGGCTTGTAACATGAGTTGGGCCCTTAGGCTTAGCCCATCATTTGCCCCCCAATGCCCCGTGTCCAATGGAACTTGGAGAGGAGGGCATTCGTTTGAATTTTCGGCTCAGTTCGCAACTGCAAAAACTTCGAGAGGCCAAAACATCTATTTTTAGGATTTTTTTGGACTTTTTACAGCGTCAGTTACAGCCAAAGGCTGTGTGTCTTGTAGGGCTCGCCGAGAGCTTCGATTTGATATATAATAAGTCCCTGTTTTGGAGTTACGAAGCAAAATTTATGGTCAAAATAGCGAGCATGAGCTGGGAGAGCGGTTTGGGCGAGCAGGCACTCATATGGGCGAGATGGGAGTGTCTTGGGCGAGCAAAGGGCCTCCTGGGCGAGCAGCAGCTGATTTTTTTTTTTTTTTTTGAAACTTCGGGGGGCTTAAACACTTGTTTCTGGGCCTTTTTTGGACATTTTCTACAAGGGTCATTGCTTGCAATGAGTTTTGCTCCCCTCGTCGAGAGCTTCGATTTGATATATAATAAGCCCCTATTTGGAGCTACGAAGCAAAATTTATGGTCAAAATAGCGAGCATGAGTTGGGCGAGCGGTTTGGACGAGCAGGCACTGATCTGGGCGAGCATGGAGTGTCCTGGGCGCCTGGGAGGTGCTGGGCACCTGGGAGGTGTTGGGCGCCTGTGCTGGGTGCCTGGGAGGTCTGGGCTCCTGTGCTGGGCACCTGGGAGGTGCTGGGCGCCTGGTAGGTCTGGGTGCCTGAGAGGTGTTTGGGTGCCTGTTCTAGACGCCTGAGGGGTGCTATCAGGACTACGCTACTCAGGCTTTGCCAGGAGGGGCGTTAGTACCCAGGAGCAGGTGCCAGAGGGATGAGGCCCGATTGTTGACATTCAATCTAATGTAGTCCCGCGAGTTGTAGAGGGCCTGAATTTCAAAAATGTGCCTGGCAAAATCAACGTTATTCCAACATAAAAAAATATATAACATGATTACCTGGAGAGAGAGGCAGGCTG
Source organism: Umbellularia californica (assembly GCA_028538565.1). Classification (NCBI taxonomy): domain Eukaryota; kingdom Viridiplantae; phylum Streptophyta; class Magnoliopsida; order Laurales; family Lauraceae; genus Umbellularia; species Umbellularia californica. Next base: position 52,888,934 of record JAPQWN010000004.1, on the reverse strand, counting down.
CTTGCGTGAGAGCAAAGACAGAGTCTAAAGACCGAGATTTCGACGACCCATGAGAGAGCCCCTAATCTGGAGGTATGAGCTACCTGCTTGAGAGCAGTGCAGAGGCCAAGCTTTTGGCGACTCACGAAGAGCCGTTCAGTTGGAGATATAGGCTACCTGCTTGGGAGCAGTGCAGAGGCCAAGCTTTTTGGCGACCCGCGAGAGGGCCATTAAACTGGAGATAGGCTGCCTGTTTGAGAACAGTGCAGAGGCCAAGCTTTTGGCGACCTGCGAGAGAGCCACTAAGCTGGATATATAGGCTGCCTATTTGAGAACAGTGCAGAGGCAGGTCAAGCTTTTGGCGATCCGCGAGATGATTCACCCCGCCTGGACCTGTTGATTTCCTCAGCATTCATATATTTTTGAGCTTTTGCCAATAGTTCTGGCATGCTCTTTGGTGGTCGCTTCATTACTGAAAAGAGGAAGTTTGATGACCGGAGGCCTCCTAGGAAGGCGGTCATGCTGACCTTATCATCGGGCTCCTCGACCTGAAGGATCTCTTCGTTAAAATGAGTGAGGTAGCTCCTCAGGCTCTCGTCTCGATTCTGTTTTATGTTGAGCAGATGGGTGGCAGGCTTTTGTTGGCAGCGTCCACCAATAAACTGTGTCACGAATGATCTACTCAGTTCGGTGAAGGAGCCTATGGAGGCCGGGGTGAGTTTGGCGAACCATTGTCGCGCTGATCCCTTCAAGGTAGTTGGGAACCCCTACACATAATTTCGTCGGGGAGGTTGTGCAGTTGCATCAAGGTCTTAAAAGTTTCGAGGTGGTCCAGTGGATCCTTTGTACCGTCAAAGGTTTCGACGGATGGCATCTTGAATTTTTGAGGGAGTGGGTAGTTCACCACGTCGGGTTTGAATGGTGTGTTCGTTCGCCTTACTAGGTAGTCCACTGTCTTCGGTCCCTGTGCCTTCATGGCATTGAAGACATCACCCAGTTGATTTTGCATTTCTTTGATTTTCTTGTCCTAGCAATTGGGGGCTTCTCTGGACTGATCATGGAAACGACTCCCATCCTCCATGCTTTGGTTTTCACTCTCACCCTCTTAAAAACGAGGATCCTCCCCATGAGAAGTAGAAGGAGGAGGTGGGAGTCCTCCATGCGCGGAGCTCCTTGTGGTCCTCCAGGCGGTACTCCTCCAAGTTGTACTCCTCCTTGCCCGACGAGGATGAGTTGCAGGATCTGTTGGTTTTGGGCCACCAGCTGCTGCATGGTCTCCAACATTTGCCGAGGGTTGGGAACAGGAGCATTTGGGACAGGATTGGTAGGTGGAGGAGCATCCTCCCCCTCTCGCGAGGGATTATCCTCAGGTCGATTCATCGATCTAGTGGTGATCACCATAAGTTTAACAGAGAAAATCTTTTGAAGTGAGAATTTTAGTCGTTCCCACAGACGGTGCCAAACTGATGATGCACAAATTGACCTTGCACACCACTGGTCAAGTAATTGGTAATAAATGCAGTAATTTAAGAATAGAGAGAGAAGACATGAATTATAGTGGTTCGGTCAGCGTGACCTACGTCCACTTCTCAATGGTTGAGGTCGCCAGATATTTTTATATCTCAAGTGTGCAGAGGTTACAAGCTATGAGAATGGGAGGATAAGTGCATGTAAAAGAGAAAGATTTCCTTGCCCCCCAAGTGTTGGTGAGGCTTTTCATTTATAGTCTACCCCTAACAGATGGGGACGACTTTACAGCAACGAAATCTCTACTTCGATGGAGCTTTTGAATTATCTTCGACGGATGAGGTGGTTGAGATATCCTCCGCGAGACTTGGTAAAAACGGGATGAGGATTGACCATTTCCAAAGCGATGAGGGTGAGGCTTCCGGTTGCTTTCTCGAGGATGTGGCCAGGCCTACGGATTGGGCTTGGACCTCTTGGAGTTGGGCCCTTGGGCTTGGCCCATCAGCCGGCTCTATGTAAAAGAAATATCGGGGGAATGGACAAATGTAAAGAAAAACAAATTAATTTTTATAATTTTCAGGGGGGTCTTAATAATTAATCTTTTTTCAGGCATGGGTTGTACCTGGGTCCGCCACTGCATAGGAGCCCCTTCTTCCTCCCCTAAAACTATTCACATGAGGGGTTAAGAAGAAGAAGAAAAAGAACATTGGCTGATTGGATTTCAAATGGTGTAGATGTTAAGCCCCTTAAACATCAGAGGTTGGAAAGCAATAAAAAAAATTCTAAACATGAAATCCAATGGTAGATACACTTTGTTGATGAGTTCCAAATTAGGTCTAGTACTACTGCCAATTCATGGGGCAGTTGATGTAAAAAGGCATACATGTGATCACAGGTCTAAATAGGAAAATGGCATATATGAGGGTAGGGTTTAAAAAAGAAGATGATAGGATTTGAAACATTCATACGAGGGTAGAAGATGTGAGTGACAGACATATGAAAATGACCATCAACTTTTCCGCTATTATGCATAGGTGCATAGGTAGTTTAATTTCTCATCTTCATTTTTTTTAGGAGAACATACCTCCACATGTGGGAATATTTGATATTCTTGTCTTCAGTTGAGTCCTTTCCCACTGTATTCTAGCTTTATCCTTTTCCTTTCCCTCTTCTTTCCTATAAAAATGATATAAAATGCTAATCCGCATGAGAGATATAAAATCTAAGTCCCTTGTGGAGCCCACTTGTATATTTGCCAACTAAGTGAGGGTAGTATGATGGAAAAGTTCTTATTGTGGATACCTCTTAATTTGGAAAAAAAAAAAATTAATCATCTCAATCTGATCGTCACAACCATTAATGATTCAGAGGCCTTAAAATTTATTAGGCTCTTCAATTTTATTTTTTATGAAGCTTAATTCAACAATAAGAACAATTCAGATAAATATCAATTAGAGTGAATGTGATTCATAGGTTCTTAGTGGGTATAAGGGACTGGGATTGTCATAGGGGCCTGGTCTTGTAGTTGTAAAAAAAAAAAAGGTCCCTAGTACATCTGTGAGAGGTACCTCTTAGCATAATGCAACACAAGGGGTCATGAGCCACCAAGGGGGTTCATTCGAACGCTCATCCAAACTAAGTTCAACCTTGACCATTCAAGAGAGCAAACAAAATGGTTGATATACTTTTATGTGATTTTGAATCTGTGTTCATATCAATGGTGTACCAGGTTTGAGAAATTAAATATAAGAAGCTTAAGCACTCAGGCTAGAGTATTAGGAACCTTGGTATGCATCTCCGGAGCATTGGCAGCCACTCTATACAAGGGGCCATCACTTTGGACACCATCAACTTCCATCCCATTGCATCTTTCCTCACACCATCCAACTTCAGGATCTGCAAAGAGGAAGAATTGGGTGCTGGGAGGTGCTTTCCTCTTTACTGCTGGCATCTGTGTCTCATTTTGGAACATTCTTCAGGTAAGATCCATCAGAACACTTAAGTCTCTGGTTTACTGTTACTCTGGACCCTTTTGTTATTATTGCTATTGTTATAATGTCATTCTAAGGGTGGCGATGGATAATCTTTCCTACTGGAGGTAGCATGTTTGGGTTCAATCCATACGCAACCCGTTCGACATAACAGCTTGGAAAGGCCAATCAAACTGGACCCAATTGTGATATGGGGTTGGAAAGTTTGATCCGAACCAACCTGAAAGTTAAAAGGTTCAACCCAAGTCCTTTTACAAAATCAGTTTTGGACTGAATTTGCGTGTCAATGCGCATTTAGTTGGTCTGGATCGAGTTTGAGTTGGGTTGGCCGGTTAATTGCAAGTAGGACACAACCTGAGCCCGACCCGTTCATTATGGGGGCTGAAGCGCTTGAAGAAAGTTAAACTTTCCTAGACTTAGAGTTAGGACTCAAGCCTCAAATACTTCCTCTAGTGCATAAACTGTGTCGATCTTTTGGTTCACAAGGCTAACTAAATACATTATCCTGTATTTTTTTTTTTCTTTTTCAGGCAGTAACTCTCAAAAAGTATCCATGGGAGATCACCATAGTCGCTTTCAACGTCCTTTCTTCATCCTTTCAATCTGCAATGGTCACTTTGATTTTAGAAAGGAGAAACCCAAGTGCTTGGAGAATAAGCTCTAACATTGAGCTCATTGCAACATTATATTTGGTAAGCAAACTAACAAAAAAAAAAAATTAGAGACTCCGTGATGTGATACTAAAGGTGCAACTCTATTTGGTTGAACTTCACTGAACCTGCATCGTATGTTATAGTACGTAAATTGTAAATCCAAACCTCATGAACTTGACCTGACTGAAACCTGAATGTACCTGATCCAAGCCTGACCACATTGTAACCACAGTGTACACTCCTTAATCCCTACCCTATTGCATTTCTGGCTCAATTGGTTTGGATACCTAATTTTTTTTGGTTTGGTCTTCTTTATCAAAGGGCTCAAAATTTAGAAAACGTATTACTTTGAATATCATGTGACTTACATATGATCATACATACATATGTATATAAATACATACATACATACATACATACATACATTAGAGAACTGTCCATACGGTCCGCACAATTCGGAACGCCCAATGAGACCCACCTTATGACCCATCCAAATTGACTACACATTCACAACCCCCATATATATATAGGGGGTATTCAAGTGCATCCATCCCTCACCATTGTGGTGAGGGACACCTTATTTTTGGGAAGTTTCAAGTCTAAAAGAGAAGTGTACTTATCTTTTGTACTTGAAACTTCCCAAAAAGGAGGTGTCCCTCACCACAATGGTGAGGGATGGATGCACTTGAATATTCTCCATAGGGAAGTATTCATATGCATCTATCCCTCACCATTTTTGGTGAGGGACACCCCTAAATCCCCCTCTATGTATATATATATAGAAAGAGAGAGAGAGCGAGGCTCTCCTAAGCTCAAGCTTGGGATAAAATCTTGTAAGTTCATGCTTGTGGGGCCCACCTTTGGTCAATCCAAATGGACCAAATACATAACACATATAAATTGCACATGTCCACTAACTTTCTGTTAAATCCAAATTTACTGGACCGTTGGATCGATTATATATTGATCCGAATGGACTATTGACCGTTAAACTTTTGGACCTATATGGAGATGATAGCAATCACGATTGGAGTTGATTTTTTGCAAAGTGGAAGATCCCATGGAGTCCTTGAAATCCCCGCCACCCCCATCCCCACGTGGGTCCCCAGGTGGGACTCACCACATACTTGAGCTTACCTTATCTTAAACTTGAGCTTAGGAGAGATGACCCCATATATATATATATATATGTGTGTGTGTGTGTGTGTGTATACGTGCGCGCGCGCGTGGTGTGGATACTATAACTTTTCTCTTTTCATCAGGTTGGCCATGCAGTTTTGGGTTTGGTTCACCCCAAGTTGAACCCCGATGTGATATGATTATGAAAAGATGGTAGAGCTAATAACCAAAATGTGGAAAATGATTATAATATATAGATCGTATGATCATAAATATTCAACAAAAATAAACAATACATGGACCTTGGATCATGGATGGCCATGAAAACCCATAATTAACTAGGTCGCCTTACAGATGATGCCTCCACTGTCAAAATCTTCCCTTTGTTTCTAATTCAATTCTTTCGAATTCAATTTCAGAGAAAAATAGATGCTAGGTTCATTGTCTTCTCTCTTACACACTCTTCCATGTATATGAATTTGACGCAATGCTAGTTTGGCTTTTCTGTAGGCAATCGTTGGGAATGTTATCACCTTCACTATTCAGACATGGTGCATACGCAAGAGGGGCCCCATTTTTATGGTAATGTTCAAGCCCTTGGGAATTGTTATTGCTACCATCTCGTCCACCTTCATTTTGGGGGATACTCTGTTTCTAGGAAGGTATATTTTTCTTTCCTTATTCAAGCCCATGAAAGATTTCCATTGATTTTCCTTGAAAAAGTTATTTTTTTTCTTATATCTCTTCCAAACACTGGATATGTTTGTTGGAATTGAACCATTCACCTTGAGTTAGTGATCCATGTCTCCAACCTCGGGGACCGTAGTTGCCTAATCAGTACCAACTTAGAACTATGTACTGGTTCTTTTAAATAACTTGCTGTTAGATTTGCTCAATAGTTTGACTTAAACCCAGTTTCTTTTTCATGGAATTCAGTTCTTAGGAACTCATGATAAAATTGCTTCCAGCAAAGGATTAGCAAAGAGTTGAAGGGAGAAGGTTATAAGGTGAAGATGTAGATGCATCTTTGACTTTGCTAGTGTGCGTGCCTAATTATTATGGACTTGGTTTAGCTGATGATGAGGGTTTACAGAGAGGCTGTTTAGCTGAACAAGAGCGTCTCTGCCGATCTGAAACCTGAATCTGAAAGGGAAGAGAAGACAGTGGTCAGGGCCCGAGGCTGCTGTCAGCCAAAGGCACTCCGACGCCTGAGTTAGTGCAGTCACTGAACTAGGGTGAAGTGGGGAAGAAGAGATGTTAGCAGAATAACAGTGCAGGCTGTATCTTGCATGTACCTGTTCATGACTCTTCATGCAGGCATATATAGAGGAGAGTGGAAGGTTCCACAGTGGAGGTAGGTGAGGATACTTGTCCCATCAGCCCACACCTGGGATCTTTAGTGGGGGTAGGTGAGGATACTTGTCCCATCAGACCTCCCCTCAAATCCCTCACATAAATGTGGATGTGATCTGTTGATAGGAACGAGCCCTTATCGATGGCCGGTGGCCGCCCTACCTGACAGGGACTCCCTACAAAGTACCCGTCCCATCTCATAATGGGAACTGGAAGCCCGGTGTTCACCTCGGCAGAGGGGCCGAACTGGAGAAGGCGCCGGGGTCAGCTATACCCGAGATCGGACTGGGATGCCAGCGTGAGGCCGAGTTCGGTAGGACATGGTCGGTACTTCTACCGGGACCAGTCCTACCTCTACAAAGGCTGAGACGCTGCTTATGCCGGAGAGAAGGGGTTTAAGGCCTTTCCTGATTGGCGCTGTAGCATTGGTTTCGGTAGAAGCAGTCCACACAGCTAGGATTATATTTAATAGGGTCATGAATGGTATACACTCTTCGTCTCCCTTTAATTTGAATTTTTAATAATGGGAGAATTGTTGGAACCAGTGGTCCCAATTTCGGATAAAGGAGAAGGGCTTCGTCAAGTAGGCTGACAGTTGGCATAAAACTTTTGTCTCCAGTGGTGGAATCAGAAAATTTGTCTTGGGGAGGCTTTATATATATATATATATATATATTGTCCCGGTTTGCCACAACTCCAACTTGAATTCCAACTAAAGGGGAGAATAATTGATGACAAATTGTGGATCTTCACCTTTTTTCTCCCTTCAATTTTAACTACTTTTATGAATACATTTCTTAGAATTTTTAGGAACTCAACCCTTAGTACAAAAAGTCTTATTTTTAGACAATTTGAAGCAGGTATTTAATACCCTCTCTCTCTTTTATTTTATTTTATTTTATGTGTAGTTTCCTTACCTCATGTGCATGTCAAAGTATGAGTTTCCCTTATAGATGCAAGCACAATGAAACCAAGATATTTTCTATCTTTTCAATTTGCAGTGTCATTGGAGGAATCATTATTGTGGCTGGATTTTATAGTGTGATGTGGGGACAGGCCAAAGAGCAGAAGAAGATAGAGGCCAAACAAGATGATGGATTGGGATTGGGCTCATCATCTCAGAGACTGGCTCAAGAGGAGAAGTGTAGAGATAAGGACATACAAGATGATCAGGAATTGAGCTCATCCTCTCATAGAAGGGCCAAACAAGAGAAGAGGGAGGAGATACAAGATGGTGAAGTTTGATCATCCTCTTAGAAGATGCAAAAACAACTCATTGTAGCTCATAACATATGCAGTGTTTACAAATTCTTGAATAAATCTTTCCCCCTATAACCGGACATTCACTTGATTTTATAATAGTGATGCGATCTTCTCATATAGCCATTTATCATATGCAATGTATCTAGGAGGATTTTCATCGACGAGAATACCACATATGTGCTTATGTGGTCCAGCTCATGAGGCCACTTGGATGCTTTCTTATCATTGAGGGTAAGATAGATGGAAAGTCTATTTATGAATAAGTTCATGCAAGAAATAGCCCCATCAACTTATCCTAGCCCTTCATTTAACATCCATAATTAAAGTGTAATGGTCTTTGAATTAGAGATCTTTTTTAGATTCAATCCAACAGCGAGTAAAGCTTTGATGAGCATAGAACAAGGCATGGTGGCAAATCATGGGGGATAAGAGTGGAAAGACGTGGGCCCAAGTGAGCTCCAGTGAGTTTGATTGCACATGCAATCTGTTCATAGAACATTTTCCTTCAATCTAATGGTGAATATCATATGATGTACTGCTTCATCTTTTCTTAAATATTTAGTGTTTGAGTGGAACATTTTAAAAATTGCAGTGAAATCTTGATTGTTCGGTCCAAAGGTGAATATCACTCCCGGCCCATTTGAAGGAAAAAATTATTAATGTGATGGATGAATTGATTGTGCATCAGATTGAAGCTTAGGAACCTAGGCCTGCATGCATTTGGGGATATCTGTTGTTTAGAGTATTTGGGAAATTCCGAATGCTTGTCCCCCAAAGTAGAATTCTAGAATGCCCGGGGCTGATTGGCATTTCAAGAAGTGGATATCTAAGAATTTTACACGGCAAAACTGTCATTTGGTATGTCAGTTTATAGAATTCTGCTCAATCAAACAAGGCATTCAGAATTCAGAGACAATAATTACACTACTGTTAAGAATTCTTGGCAAAGAAATCTTGTTAGGAATGATTTCAACCAAACAGGCCAAAAAAAAAGTTGTCATTATGTATGAAAATCAAGAATCTAATGATAAATTTCATTATATATAGTGGACTTAGATTATTTAAGCACAAATAGTATATGTATCAATGTATGTATGTATCTATGTATGTAAACGTTGCCAGACATACTTGCTTCTTTGTAGTGCTCTTTTTTTTTCACCCAATAAAAGGGTGTATGTGATTTAATGTAAAAGAAATTTTTAATAGATTGAAGAAAATAACAGTGGCCTTATTTTAAAACGTCCACACTCCATTGTCACCCAAACTCATCTATTCCACTTCTGTTTCTTTAGGGCTTATTTGTTTGGAGGCATTTCTCATGAGAATTGGAAATGTAAGAAATTTTCGAAGTTAGGATTTGATCATGTGTTTAGAGCATTTAGAATTCTATGTTTGAATGTGATTTTTGAAACTCTTACATTTCTGGCCTTTTGAATGTTTGACTAGAATATTTTCTAAACCTCTTGGGGGACAAACATTGGGAGAACCCAAACAAAAATTCTCAAAATTCCTTTAATCAAACAAGTCTGTACTTTTTTTTTATACAAGCCGTCTAAGACTTGAGCTTAGAGAATTTCCTGAGGTTCTCCAGTGGGGTCCACTTGTTTATAATCTGAATCGAACAAAATAAATGCATCTTGCTTGCATGAGAAAGGGAAAAATCTCACTTCACTTTGTTTTGGAACCATCGTGATCATGTATAACTTGAATAAAGCTAGGAAAAAAAATATATGTTTGATGCCTGATCAAATGATGGCGGGACCATCTCATATTATAGTGAAATTTGGCGAGGGCCCGTACAGCTATGTCATTTATGTTAAGTAGTTTAGGAATTTTAAAAGGTGGGCCCAAAGATATTAAAAAAATATTATGTTTTATGCGCAATCTTTTTTATGGTAGGCCCATCTCCTATCAAAATGAAATTTGTCAAGGGCCATGAGGAGTTTGGTCGTTGCATTTATTTTTAGTGGTTTATATTTTTGATAGTGGGTCATAGACCTTACTTCTAGATAAACTTTATTCAAGCTATCATTTTGCCACTAGGTGCATCCTGAAAAGTGGAAGGGGGGCTAAAATGCCTCTTTTCTTGTGGGAGTCTTAGAAATTTTTTAAGACTTTCTATTATATATGTATCCCTCATACAAAGTAAAAAAGTTCATTCCCTTCTATTTTGTGTATTTATGTATATATATGCATTAGCATATTTACAAATGGTTCTAATGTATTTATGTAATGTCATATATAGAGATCAGGGGCAAGAGCCATGTGTAAGGCCCCGCCCCAAGTTAATTAAAATTAACTCTAATTAATTGAAATTAATGCTAATTAATCATGTTTAACTAGACTAATGATAGTTAATGACTAAACTCAATGAGATTAGTCCCAAATGAACTTAATGAAGTGATAATGAAGAGATTAAAAGAATTGAATGAGAGTTAGACTTAAACTAAGAGAATAAGACCTTTTTCGTAAATACGGATTTATACGTATTTTGTCGAATATGGAAACTCGTGATACCAACACGTGTATCTCGACGAGTACATTAACTTTCGTAATAGACTCGATGTCATTTGACAATGAATTGACCAAGTGAGCCTTCATTTGACTTGAATTGTAAATGAGAGAAATTAGGGGCTTTGGTGCAAATATGGGCTTATAAGAGTGAAATGAGTTCATTTCCACCCAAATCTGTTGAAGACAAAACCCTAGGCTACTTCTTCTCTTCTTTTTCTTCTTCTTTCTTCCGTTTCAACTCCATCAAGCACGAAAACGGGATTTGAAGTGATTCAAGTGAGGAGAACTTCATCTTCTCCACCTTCTTCACCTTCTTCTTGGACTTTCTTGGAGAGAGGCATTCAAGTTGAGAAGTTTCCACTAAAACCTAAGCTAAAGAAGGGGGTTTTCTTCATCAATCTTCATTAGAGGCAAGTATAAATGTCTATTTATGATTGAAATGCTAAATTACAAGTTTTCTTGAATTGTAGGAGATGGGTTCTCAACCCTCTCTTTGTTGTAGAATGGAGATTCAATGGATTGAATGGGAAATGATTAATGGTTATTCCAATGTATGAGTCTTTCTTAGATTCTGTAGACTGTTAAAAAGACTTGAGTTCAAGGAACCCATTGTCAAAAGTTTGCTTCAGAAGTTCTGGAACTCGAAAATGAAGTTCTGGGCAGATTTCGGCTAGCCACGAGGCTAACCGTGAAGCCAACCGTCAAAATCTGTAAAATGGGTGAGCTTCTAGAAAGTTAACCGCCAATTTTCGGTTAGCAGAAATTCAAATTTCGGCTAGCCGCCAACCACATTCCGGCTAGCCGCCGGCCAAGGTTCGGCTAACCGTCAGTGAACCTGATAGTGGCCAAATATTAATTGTGAGCAAAAATTTGGCCAATCGATCGGACCTAACGGTCCGATCGATTGTGAGTCCAGTGGATTTTGAAATCATGGGTGAAAATTTTGGGAACCAAACGCATATATTAAGCATATAAATGTGATGTCCATCGAGAATAACACGTACATTTGGTAACCAATATTCACACCTAATTAGTTGTTTAGATGTGAAGGAAAGTTGAGTCGAAACGGAAATAGATAGGGAATTTCTAACTCATATGGAACAGCATTGACTAAATACAATGTCATAATTAAGGATACAATGAACAGTTACTAAAGGTAACAATGCAATGATTAATCCTGCTGCAGCAGATGATTGGGGTGTTCCGGAGTTCCGTGGTGATGCCAGTGATCTTTGAATGAATAGTCCCATAAGCCATCTAATGAATATTCAATGAAATGAATGAAATGAACGAAATGAATGATAATAATGCTATCGTGTTTGTAGTTTAGTCATGGATTATTAATTAGCTACACTGTTCAGGATATTGTAATATCTTAGATTTAAATGTTTAGAATTGTCACATGGAAAACAAACAGATCTAGCATGAATTGTTATAGATTTGTTTATATATTGATGAACCGTCGTGTTCATAGTGTTATTGATGGCATTACAGGCCCAGTTGCCCGTCCCGACCTTGCAGAGGCCACGCCGCCTGCAGAGGAGGCCCATCCGATTCCTCCAGTTGGATTAGTGGAATGGACATAATTCGGAGGGCGATTGAACTTGGATATTTTGATAAATACTTTTGTAGTAATTAATTTTGAAATGTAATTAGTTACCACCTGCATTGTATTTTGAATGTGCAGTGGTGGTCTTTGTTGGACTGTAATTTTGTATATGTGAACTTTACTTTTAATGTAAAGTCAAATATTGTCAATGTATATACGTATTTCCGCAAATTGTACATTTGACAGGTATGCAAGCTAGATCCCTTGTGAGTCTTGTCTTAACTTCGGTTAATTCAGGATTTACGGGAGTAAGTATGAAGACATCGCGATCCGGGTTAGGCCCCGATTAGTCCGGCCTCGGGCCCGGGTCGTGACACCTTGTGAAGCAAAGCTGAGGGCCAATACCAACATGAATTTGATTAGGTTAAATAGAGGGGTTGCATTTTTGTATTCAATACATCTATATATCATGAGTGAGATATTGGTCATTTAAATTAAATGCAAACAAGAATGAAAGCCTTCAATAATCTCACATCCCATGGTGTAGAAATTTTATATGGGGTTCAAAATGAGTCATTGCCATAGAGGGCAAATGTTTCACCTTGGGGAGGGGTATACATAACAAACTGAGCTCACAAGTGGGCCCCTAAGAGGTGTCTCTCCTTGTGGAACATTGTCGGGAGATGGAAAGATGTGGAGGTCTATGTTTGAACAAAGGATACACTAAAGCCAAATTGGACTCTATTTGATGTGGATTCTAAGGATCAATATTATTAGTAGAAAGTGTTAAAAGAGGGTACCTAAAAGAACTGTAAATAAAATTAAGGGCGTTTACCCTAAAAAAAAACTCAATTGAGTGCCTATTTGTCAAGGACAATTTTCACACTATGCATTGGCCGTGGGAACTAGCAAAATTCAATGGGTTCTGCCTTTATACACAGCATAGATCCCTACGAGTGCGCATGTGTATGTGCAGGCAAAAAATCATTTTTGTTCACATAGAATACATAGGAATTGAATACATAGAAATTCATGGCCAAAAGAGCTCCATCTCTAACATTTTTAAGAGGTGAGGGGTGAAGGATATAAAACACGTATATATATATATATATATATATATACACATACATATGAGACCTTTTTTTTATGATAAAATAGAAATATCGTTAAAAGAGAAAAATAACAACAACACGGACACCAAACCAAAACAATGACATTAAGACCTAACTCCCCCAACCCCAAAACCCATAGAATAAGAGTTTTTAGCTAAGTCATGAGCAATAGAGTTTAGCTTCCTAGGGGAAAAAAATCAACGAACTCAAATTAGATACAAAAGACTCGGTGTCAGCATGACATTGGGTGAAGAGACCAATCAAAAGATCTGCTAATAGCTCTCACCACTTCTAAAGCATCAGACAAAATGCAGACTTTGCAGAAGTCACGAGTGCTAGCGTCGATTATGACTGCAAGGATTGCCCTAGCATCAACGTTTTTGGAGGAAGCGACCTTCTGGCCACCCACAAAACCTACACCCATCAAAGAACCATTAAACCAAATAGAAAAACCATACAGACATTTACCGTCAAAACCTTTAAATGTTGCATCCGAAATCATATAAAAGCTTTGCAATTGATAAACTGGTCCTAGGTGGCCTCTTCATGCTTACCGTTGGATTTAACAATCAAACTCAAGGCAGTATTTAGGGAGGCAAGAGGTTTTATTTCTCTACTCGAAAAATAAAATCATTTTTACCTTTTCATAAAGCCCACCAAAAGGCCATGACGAAGGCTATAGAGATGAGATTGCTCGACTGCTTCGTCAAATCACACCACTCCAAAAAGGGTCTCCAACAATCCATGATCTTAAAATGGGATAGTAGTTGGCTAGGAACCCAAAGTTTGAACCAAACCGGTGGCTCGGACATGGTCACAATGAAAGAGAGCATGCTCAACTGTTTCTTTGGTCTTATTACAATTAGGGCATATGTTATTATTTGAAATTGATTTGTTAAGCAATAGTTTTACGAACCTGAATTATATTGTTTAAATATTTTCATAAAAATAAAGACTTTTTGAGGGAGGGGAAGATGCCAAATAGTCTTCCAATTGAACGAGGAAGTACATTTACAATTATTTATGCTGATTTGGTAGACAAAACAACAATTTGTTTTTTTCTTTTTCGTTTTTCTTTTTTTGTAAAAGGCCAAAGTCTAACATCACCTCTAATATGGCGGGAAATGTACATTTTTGTAATGCCTTCAATAACCACATTATTGTTAAAAACATTTCTTAAAAATTGCACATTCCAATTATAATCTTGATCCAAAAGGTCTTTTGAAGGCCTCCTAAGATCACCTTCATAAGGAATCCAGTTGCAATTCCAAACTGAAATAGTTGCACCATTACTGAGGATCCACCCAATGTTATCATTAATAAGCTTCCACAAAATATTTTTGGAACCAAGAGTTACCATTCCTAAACTTAGTGTCCCAAAGTGATTTGTTTGGACATTATATTTTGCTTTATGGATTTTAGAACTCAAAAGGTCCTCATTAGTTATACATCTTCAACAAGTTTTGATTAGCGGAGCTAAGTTATTTTTCTTAACATCTCGGATGCCCAAACCTCCATACTCAACATGTTTACAAATTAAATGGAAGATGAGATGTGAATAAGTCAACTTTCCTTGGATCTTAATTACTAGGGTGATGGCCGACTATTCACATCTCATATTTCCTTACTCTATTTCATAAAAGGAAAGTTCATTGGATACTCATTTTGGATATTCACATTTGATCTTCACTTTTAACCACTTTTAAGGGCACGTTTGGTAGTAAGTGAGAAATTTGTGAGAAATTCGTAGATTTGAAGATGCTCATTGCCACTAGAACATACATTCTCATTTAGGTTTTCTATAGTTGAGGATTTAGTGTGTTTTCTACAACTTAGTGGAAATCTAATGAGGAGTCCCAAAGGATTTGAATCTCAAACGCAACCTTAAGCGATGAATTCTTATGTATATCATTCCAGTGAATTTTATCCAAACAAACATCCCAAGCATCAATTAGGGCTGGACTCCAATTCATGAGGGAGAAGAGGTAAGTATATATGTGGGGGAGGGGAGGGGAGGGGTGGGGTGGGTGGGTGGAATGGGGCCTAACGAGATTGTAAGCTCATTTAAATTTTAACTATGTTCACTGGATCGTTTATTGCAAGCAATATGATGGACAAATTACAATAATTACAATATTGGTACCATATATTTATTCTTTTTCTTTTTATTTTTTTTGATGATGAGTGTATGCCTGAGGACTTTTACTCAACAGGACTAATCCCTATGGTAGTTTCGCTAAACCCACGCGGGTTAATTTGGGGTGGTTCCAAACACAAGATGTGGGGAGCCAACCCACGCCTTATGGCCCACTCAACCAACTCCAAGGTGGGTCATATCTTCGTTCTTAGAACCATAGATTCTTTTTATTTTCTAAACTAAAAAGTATCATTTGTTGAGGGAGAAGGGATGGGAGGAGAAGGGAACACAATAAAATAGAAACCACTTTGTATATTGCGTTCTATTAAATTGAATTACCTCCAACAATATATATAGGAAAAAATAATGCAAACCTGGTACATAGAGACTCCTAAATTAAATAAGAAACACAATCCTAATCAAATTAGCAAACCTAATAAAATATGGCCAGCAATATGATCCTAACCTACATTGTGCAATTGGCCCAACACCTTCGGCGTGCATGTTGAGTTGGCGATGACCGCAACACTCTCCTTCAACACTGGCTCCAAACGCATTTCACAAAACTTTCGTTGTAATTTGTGAAAAATCTTCTCTATTCGCAGCGCTAGCTTTTGCTAGTACTCATTACCATGTGACCGCTCAATATATGTAGATTTGTATATCAACTCCCCCATGCTAAAAGGCACTTTTGACATTCATCTTCCTAACCTTCGACCCTTAGCTAGCTCTAAAACGAACATGCATTTGAATGTTGTTCTTCGCCACTGGACCAAAGGTATCGTTCAGATCAATCTTGTAATGTTGGATGAACCTTGACACTACAAACTATACTTTGTAGCGATATCCAGTCCCATTAGACATAATATCCCAATTGTCAACCCACTTGAATCAAATTGTCTTCACACCATTTGGACACGGTAGCATCTCCCATGTCTCATTCTCAATTAAGGCCGCAATCTCCTCACCTATTGTATCATGCTCGTCCTCAATCTCTCCTATAGAAACTTGAAGTAAGGATTGTCTTTTATCTCCTTTCTTTCTTAAAAAAAAATACAAAACCCTTTCTTCGACAACAAGAAAGCTTAAGAGATCCCCTCTTTAATTTTAGTAGATCTAAACAAATGGCCTAGCTTGAGATTGGTATTGATCTCTCAAGACCTTTCTTTGATTCTAGAGCAACCCTATAACTTCCTTTTATTGAGAGATCAGACACCCCACTTTGATCCCCCCCAAAACCATGAGCCAGAGCCTTCTCTGATTGACTCTTTGACAACAGAAGTCTGAAACCTTGTCTGTAAGACCCACCTTCACTACAGCCAAACCCAAAAATCAAGTCCTTGATGATCCAAACTGCCACAATCTGAATCAAACATTTTTCCTCTCTCCTATATCTCTGTATCCTACACACAAGACCTCAGTCGATCCTATTACAGACCCAAGTCTTTCGAGACCCCGATTTGATCGTGCCTCGATGTCTCTACCTATCTGCACACAATCCCATCATTGGGATCTGTGCACAATCTCCAAGACTCACATTAAATGTGAGAAATCAGTCACATCATGATTTTTGCCCTAGGCAAGGTACATGCTTAATCTTTTCGAAATTGGTAACCTGGGTATGATATTGCTGATTAAGGGAGAAGGGAGGAGAGTAAAGGGGAACAAAATAAAATAGAAACCACTCTATAATTCATCTTACTAAATTGAGTTACATCCAACAATATATATGAGGAATGCTACATAGTGCTCGGGCATTTTTTAGGAGAAATCGCAATTGGGCCCCATTGAGATGCATGATAATCATGGAAGTCCATTGGATGGAAAGATCTATGTGAAGCCTACCTACATGCAAACTGTTGAGTTAATAGGATCATCATAGTCTTTTTATCCATTGGCCCTAAGATTTAATGGTTTAGGGGCATTATTTTATCATGATTTTATTCTAACGGTGAAGAAAAGTTGAATAAGTGTCAGACTTGGACTTATGGCTATTCATTTTGGGGGGGGGGGGGGGGGGGGGGGGGTGGGGTTGCTATAAAACATGGGCCCCTAAGATTTAATGGTTTAGGGGCATTATTTTATCATGATTTTATTCTAACGGTGAAGAAAAGTTAAATAAGTGTCAGACTTGGACTTATGGCTATTCATTGTGGGGGGGGGGGGGGGGGGGGGGGGGGGCTACATAACATGGGCCCCATGAAAAAAAAGAGGGTCAGAAGAAAGGGCATTTTAAGTGGGCCGTTTTTTGAGATTTTATATTTTATATATACATATATCTATATATATGGGAGTGGCTCTCGTCAATTGCAGTTGAGGAGAGCATCAATTGCGTGCGTGTGATTCCCTCGTATGGGCTTAAAACAAAGACAACGATGCAGATCAAATTTCACCAGCAACTGCCCAAAAATCATTCCCCATTTTCATTTCCCCCAATCACTGCTTCTCTTCCCTGTGATCTCTCCCAGCTTGCTGCGATCTCTCTCTTTCTCCCATCTCGACCGCCTGCGATCTCTCTCCCCCTCTCGCCTGCAATCTCTCTCTCGCTGCTGTGTTACAAGTCAAAGTGATGTGCATCTGGAGCACCTTTATCTTTAAGTATAATTATCTTATTAAACAACATGAACGAAAAATTTAATACAGATGGTCTCTATCAACTACTTATAGTATTTCCATTTGAGAAATTCCACAAGGACGATCATGGTCTTTAGTTGGTGGGCTATAGTTTACATCATGACAATGATCTCTGTTTGCAAGAAAAAAAACCATAAAAGTTACCTTGCTGACACCGTCACGCAGATCTACAGTGTCGAGAGAGGGAGAGATGAGGAGAATCGCAGTAGAAAAGGGGAGAGGAGCAACGAGATGAGGGAGCGATCGCAATAGAGAGGGGGAGAGAGCGAGAGAGAGGGGTCACGCAGCAGAGAAGCAGAGATCACAACAGTAGCCGGAGAAGCAGAGATCGTAGTGCAGCAGCAGAGAAACATAGATTGAAGTGCAACAGCAATGCTAGAGAGATCGCAACACAGCAGCGAGAGAGATCGAGGTGACGCAGCAGAGCAGCGAGAGAGATCGCAGGTGAGAGGAGGAGAGAGAGATTGCATGCGAGATGGGAGAGAGAGAGAGAGATCTCAGCTAGCTGGGAGAGATCGCTGGGAAGAGAAGCAGCGATTAGGGGAAATGAAAGGGGGGAATGATTTTTGGGCGGTTGCTGGCGAAATTTGACCTGCATCGTTCTCTCTTTTTTAAGCCCACACGAGGGAGTCGCATGCACCTAGCTGACGGTCTCCTCAACTGCAATTGAGGAGAGCCACTCCATAAATATATATATATATATATAGAGAAAATATTCAAGGGAGAACTAGTGCTCACCTATTATATGAGAAATTTTTTGCAGGACCCCACGAGCAACCCATCCAAACCTAGCAACCAAACGAAAATCCCCTGATAGTCACTAATTCCAATGATCAGCATACATCTGAATGGACTGAACCGTTGGATCAAGAGTTAAATATTTTTTTGAATGTAAAGCCATTAAACTTGTGGGCCATGGATGAAGGGCTTAGGGGCGTGGGTTTGAGGTCAAAATTGATACTTGGGGTGGTCTCACATAGATCTTTCATCCCCCTGGTCCCATCCCCAAATGGGGCCCACAATTGGGCCCCACAAAAAAGTTCTCACATAATATGTGAGAACGATTCCCACCTGAATATTATCCTATATATATAGCCTCGCTCTTTTTCTTCAATCCTAGTCATTTTTGAAATGCATCTCTTGGAATTCCTAGTAATCCAATTCCATCCCACCAGCGGGCGCTAAACTATATTTCCAAAAAAAAAAAAACCCATTTAGTTACCCACTGACTCTTTTGTATCATTACATGCATTGGTTGGTCAAATAAGGTCGTCTTCTCCACTCCCAAAACATGAGTGGATGATTAAACGATGGTTGTTTGACATGGTTAGAGAGGATTTCTCCAGACCATAGAGGATGATTGAGAGCTAGCTGGTTGACAATTGTCAACTGTAACAAGCTGGAGGTAATGGAAATTATGGTTTAATTGTAGAAAGTGGTTGGTAGTGTTTTAGTTCTTGTTCTGTCATTGAGAAATTGTAATAATATATAGCGCTAGTTCTTGCTGCATAGATCTTGTGATGGGCAATTTGATAAAGTAAAACCATTCATTCTGCTCATTTGAATGTGATTTATCTATCTATTTAGAGAGAGAGAGAGAGAGAGAGAGAGAGAGAGAGAGAGAGATAGCGCTAGTTCTTGCTGCATAGATCTTGTGATGGGCAATTTGATAAAGTAAAACCATTCATTAATCTGCTCATTTGAATGTGATTTATCTATCTATTTAGAGAGAGAGAGAGAGAGAGAGAGAGAGAGAGAGAGAGATAGATGATTTCAAAGTCAAAGTCCTGCTTTAAGGAAGTGCTGCCTTATTTGGCCATGGTGTCGTTGGAGTTCATGGCTGCGGGTGTGACAACTCTAACTAGAGCGGCCATAACAAGAGGGGCAAGTCAGCTTGTGGTTATTGTTTACTCAAATGCAATTGGGGCACTTATCCTTCTTCCATCTTCATATGTTCTTGAAAGGTCAGCTCAACTGCTCCTTGGCTTCATTACCCATAAATAAGCTAGTTTTGCAACCATAATTCACATATTGGGTTGGCCCAACCAGGCAGCCCAGCCCTAACTTGAGCCAGTAATGGAGGGTTCGAATTGAACCTTCGGGGGCCTTGGTTTCATCGAATTGAATTACTAGGAAGCATGCGCAATCGATTTCTAAAAGTGGCTAAAACTGAAGAAACAAAGGTAAAGACCCATAAACGGCCTTCAATTTGAATTAAAGGAAAGATGAAAAGTGAATATCCAACAGTGACCCTATTAAAATTAAATCCTAAAACATTTAGGGTCCTATCTATATCTCCGTCATATATCTTTTATCCGATTGAACTCTTCACTTACCCTTTGTTGAACCCATTTTACCATGAATTCCTAGGGATTTAGTTTCATGGAAACAAAGGGGTCATTAACAACGTTTGAGATGGGTTTGAGTTCACATTGTGGTCCTTGATAGTGAATGAGTGGGATTCAAATTGGGTCCGTCCTGACTAGCTAACCTGCCTACTTGACCTGAGCCTAACTTAAACTCAACCCATCCCATCTCAACCCTCAGATGGGTTAAGGTTTTTTTTTTTATTGGCCAAAAAAAAAAAAAAAAAAAAAACCACCTCATCCCATCTCAATGCAATACTACCTGTCAGCTAGTCCTATTAATTTAGAGTTTGGCTGACCCTCTCCATTTTGGGTTGTTTCAATTTGAGATTTGGGATCTTTACAGGAAAATACCACTTAAATCCTTGTAAAATGGTGGAGGGACCAAATATTTAAATTGACATTAAAGGGCCTACCTCCTCTTCCTTTCTCATAAAAATCCTAGGAGATTTTCAACCATACTAATAACCATGTTACCCATGCGGCTTAATATGACCCAAAATCCAGCCTGAATTGACCCATTACCACCTTTATGAGTCACATGATCTCACTCATCCCCTTTGCAGACGGCGCGATCCACTCAGGTTTCATCTCCTTTGCTGGTTCTTCTTCTTGGGCTTCATTGTGTATGCAATCTCAGGACAAAAAAGTACTTATCCTCAATATTTCTTCTCTATGTTATGATAAGAATTTCCAATTTCTCACATGGTTGATGAAAAAGATTGTTACGTTCCTTCTGCTATTGGTTTTATAGGATAACAGCTACTCAGTTTTTTACACTAGCTGGAATCAGTTATAGTTCTCCTACTTTTGGATCCGCTATGAACGACTTGGTCCCAGCTTACACCTTCATTCCCGCAGTTATTTTCAGGTCTTGTACTCTCTCTCAATGCTAATTAATTTTGTCGTGACCTTCTGTCCACTTGTGCGGGCTACTCTAAAGTTCGGATCAATATCTCTTCCTTGATTTTCTTATTCCAAGGAAGCAATTAAGAAGATGCATTAGCTGGCATAAGATTTTACATAATTAACTAATTTTGATTGTGCGAAACAATATCTCCTCTTTCGTAGAAGCAGACTCGGCTACTTTCGGTTACTCAGTGGACTTTGACCAAAACTAGAACCAACTAAGCAATGATGAGTCAACCAAATGTGTCAATCAAACGCTCATCCAAACTGAGTTCAACCCTACCCCTGCAAGAGAACACATGAAATAGTACAAC
The DNA here is from genome assembly GCA_028538565.1 of Umbellularia californica. Taxonomy (NCBI): domain Eukaryota; kingdom Viridiplantae; phylum Streptophyta; class Magnoliopsida; order Laurales; family Lauraceae; genus Umbellularia; species Umbellularia californica. The sequence goes on along the minus strand of JAPQWN010000004.1, from coordinate 52,867,574 downwards.
TAGTTTTGCATGACTATGAATCTGTGACACCCCGGAGTCCCATATCGACTATAGAGAGGAAAGTAAATGGGATTATAGTGAATGGGGTTATATGTATAGCTTACACCCTTACCTAGCATGAGGCCTTTTGATGGGTTGAGGCCCATCAGAAGCAAAACCGTGAGGCCCGTGGGCCAAAGCGGACAATATCATGCATGTGTGAAGGGTGGGGCGTTACAAATGGTATCAGAGCCGACTTTCGATTAGTTCGAGTGTAGGTCCCCTGCCGTGGCCTGGTGCAAGTGAGTGGGTCTCTATGTAGGCGGGCCAAGAGGGCTGGCAGGCTACAGGGACTGGCAGGCTACTGCACATGGACGTGCAGCCCTAAGGGGGGTGGAATGTGACGCCCCGGAGTCCCACATCAACTATAGAGAGGAAAGTGAATGGGGTTATAGTAAATGAGGTTATATGTAGAGCTTACACCGTTACCTAGCATGAGGCCTTTTGATGGGTTGAGGCCCATCAGAAGCAAAACCGTGAGGCCCGTGGGCCAAAGCGGACAATATCATGCATGTGTGAAGGGTGGGACGTTACAGAATCTGTGTTCATCTCAATCTTGTTTCAGGCTTGAGAAACTAAATATAAGAAGCTTAAGCACCCAGGTCAAAGTAATGGGAACCTTGGTATGCATCTCAGGAGCATTAGTAGCTACTCTCAAGGGCCCAGGAATTTGGGCACCATCTTCTCTCCGATTGGATCTATTTGCACAATCACCACCCATTTTGGCAAAGAGGAAGAACAAGTTGCTAGGAGGTGCTTCCCTATTTACTTCTGGCATCTTGTCTCATTTTGGAACATTCATCAGGTAAAATCCATCAGAACACAAAAATCATAGGAATTATATAAGCCTCTGAAGAGAATAATTTACATTTTTCTTCATGCCCCATATTCCATATATAGATGTTTGATCCCATGTTTCAGTCATTGAATGTTGATAAGATGGGCCCTACCAACATTGATTGGATTTGGGGGTGCTTCCAAATGTATTCCAGAGTGGGTGATCAGAAACTTACTTGGTTTTCTAAACCTTTACTTATTGTTGTTGATAGGGAAGGTGGCATTTGCAATGGGCCATGTTAATGGGCTAAAACTGTACCCAATCCATTTGACTTATCAGGTTGGAAAGATCAATCAAACCAAACCCAGTTATGATCAGGTTGGAAAGGTCAATTCGAACCAACCTGAAAGTTATATAAGGGAAACCTGAATCCCTAATTAAATTACAAGATCTGGTTTGAATTGGGTTTACATATCAAAGCGCATTTAGTTGGTTTGGATCGAGTTTGAGCACGTCGGCCAGTTGAATTGCAAGTAGGGCCCAACCCAAACCCGACCCATATTTTATCCATGTTGAAAGTGCATCAAGAAAGTAAACATGATATCACTTTTTCATTTGATTTATGAGATCACTGGATGTCTGGATACATGAATTCTGTATTTTCTTTTTCAGGCAGCAACTCTCAGAGAGTATCCTTGGAAGATCACCATAGCAGCTTTCAATGTGCTTTCTGCATCATTTCAATCCGCAGTAATCTCTTTAATTGTAGAAAGGAGAAACCTAAGTGCTTGGAAAATAAACCCTAATATTGAGCTCATTGCAACAGTATATTCGGTAAGCAAATTAAAAAAAATATATACAGATTCTTTGGTGTGATATTAAGGGTGCAACTCAAACCTAATGTGATGGAAACCTGACCATACCATTGGTCCATCCAAACGGACCAAACACACGGCCCCCCTAAATTACACAAGTCAACCAACCCCTAAATTACACATGTCGACCAACTTTTGGTCAGGTCTAGAGAGAGAAAGAGAACACAAAATTTAACAAGTCGGGTACCTAGGTCAAATTTGGGCGCCCAAACCCCAAACCAGACCTGAACATGCTAACCCAAAATTTACTTTTCATTGGGCCAGCCTGCAGTTTCGGATGGTTGCACCTCCATGTGATATCAATTTGAAAATATAATAAATTTAATAAAAAGTGAATACAATCTAAGGCATTTTGACCTTGAATAATTAACAAAAATAAACAAGTACACCACCTTAGACTGCCATGAACGAAGATAGGGAAGGCCCATAATGATCTTGAGCTTTGACCCAACACAAACTTGATTGGTTTTTTTTTTTCTCTAGCACTCTGAACTACAATGCACACAGGTGATCACTCTAATCTTGAAGTATTATCAATTCAATTTTAAAAAAAAATAAGCATTATCGACATTAACAAGTGGATTATGATGATGGACCTGGGCAAATTTGAATGGGTCTAGCTCCAAGATGGGCACATGGGCCACTTACAGCTCACAAAAACTTGATGCATTGCCTTTGTTTATTTATTGATTTCTTTATTTATTCTTACACACATTACACATACACACACTTCCAAGTGAATCAAGTTTGATGTAAAGCTAGTTTGGCTCTGTTGTAGGCAATTGTTGAAATTGTCATCACTTTCACTATTCAAACATGGTGCATACACAAGAAGGGGCCAATTTTTTATGGTATTGTTCGAGCCTCTGGGAATTGTCACTGCAACCTTCACGTCTACAATCATTTTTGGGAATCCTCTTTGTATAGGAAGGTATACATTTTTTTTTTCACCTTAACTCTAAACCCTAATCTTCGGGAATTTTCATTTATTTTCTTTCAGAAACATCCATTGACTTTTATTTCAGAAAGGTTTTAAATGTGAATGTAGGCAAATCCTTCTGTGAGCATCGTGATCATCGTCTTACGATGAGGGCAACAAAGTGGAGCCCACCTTATGATCCATCCAAACTGTCTACACCCATGGAACCCCTGAATTATATCGAATCCTTGGATTTGCATCTATCATAATGGAATGGACCATTGGATTGAATGTCGATTATTTTTTATATAAAGTCGTTAAACTTGTGGGTCACGGATCAAGAGGTTAGAGGCATGAGATTGACCCCAAATTTGATGTATGGACCCTACTCATTAGGATCTTTCCATCTCGATCTCTCTATCCCATGCTCTATGGGGCCCCAAGTGGGCTCTACAAGGTGGTGTGCACAGGAAGCCTATGATCACCAAGTCCCTTATTTTTTTAGACCAAACCGTTTACCTTGAATTTGTGACACGGGTCTCGATCCTAAGGGACCATAGTTAACTAATTTGTATTAACTAGCATGGAACTACGAACTAATTCTTTTAATAATTTGTTATTCGATTTGCTCGATAGTTTGATGATTTAATTAAATTTGCGAATTGGATTGAGAACTAGAAAAGTACTAGTCCAATTTCATCTTGAATTCTCATAATGCCTATTATTATTCACATCAAACTGATTGATTTAGTTTGTTCCTATACGTGTTAATTAAAAACAGCTTTGCTTAAAAACATTTCTTGTTCTTTTTCTTTTCTTTTCCTTTCACTAAACAACATAGATCATATGAGTAACAGCAGAGACCAAGACTCGTAATTTTTTAGGTTTGAAGAGGGCATTTAGCATTCTATAAGATGACATACTCATATTGCCTATCAATTACTTGAAATAAACCTATACCATTCAGATTGCCCTAGACTATATTGAACTTAGTACTGAATTGGTTCACAAAATTAAGTCACTTTGAGGAGATGAGACCTTTTCTTTTGTTTTGTCATTGTTTTTTATTTTCTTTTTTTGGTACCCAACCAAGGGGGTTCGAACTAGACCCTAGTCATGAGAAAAGAAACATACGTACTCCCACAAAAAGAAGAACACATGAATCAAATCCTAGACAATAGGGTGAAAAGTAGGGTACCCAACCAATCGAGCCCCTCGTTGCTTGTTCTCAAGTTTAAAGTGAGAACTCACTGATTGAAAATGAACGAAAGGAGCTTAATTGCTTAAATGGGGACATCTTGTTAATTATCTAACTAGTAAAACCAGTAAGAAAGTAAAGTGCAATTTGCAACATAACAAGTATTGCCATCTAAATCTATTGCCATCTAAATCTAGTGTTCTATCATAAACTCATGCATGGAAACTTATATTTAGAGGAGGGCTCGCCCACTTCTACGGTACGAGGAGAGTAAAAAATTTAATCATTTTCCCTTAAGTCTGCAATAAACCATTTCCTCTTGCAAGGAGGAGGGGTTGGGTTGTTCCCAGAAATTCTTTTCAATGACACTGTAAAAACAAAACTCTACGAAATGCTGAATTCCAACATTACATGTGCTATATATCAAGGCTTTTTTTTTTTTTTTTTTTTTACTTATAGATGAAAGTATGGTGAAATTTTGGATTATACTATCATTCATCTGCAGTGTTGTTGGAGGAATCATCATTGTGGCTGGATTTTATAGTGTGATGTGGGGAAGGGCCAAAGATGAGCAGAGGATAGAGGCGAAACAAGATGATGGATTGGGTTCATGCTCTACTGGATTAGCCGAAAGGGAGAAGAGGATAGAGGCCAAACAAGATGATGGATTGGGTTCATGCTCTTCTGGATTGGCTGAAAAGGAGAAGAGGATAGAGGCCCAACAAGATGATGGATTGGCTTCATGCTCTCTTGGATTGGCTGAAAAGGAGAAGAGAGAGGACATACAAGATGAGGAATTGGGTTCATCCTCTCATAGGAGGGCCAAACAAGAGAAAATAGAGGACATACAAGATGGCACTGGCGGAACCAAGGGGGAGCAGGCAGGGGCCATGGCCCCACCAAATTTTGGAAACCCCTTTTAGATTTTATGCGTTTTTACATATGGCCCCCTCAAATCTTTAGAAATGTCCTGTATATTTTGAAAACTATATGCAATTTTTCTATGAGACCCTCCCAAGAATTTTTTCCCTACAAAGTAGCCCCTCCGAGGAAGAATTTCTGGGTCCACCCCCACAAGATGGTGAACAGGGTTCACCCTTAGAAGATGCACCTTCATAGGAAGAAAGATGCAAAGAGAGGATTATAGTATCTTACGACAAATGTAATGTTACAAATCGTTGGATCAATCTTCCTTTTATGATTGGATATTCAACTTATAATTGGATATCTATCTATAGTGATGGATCTACTCATGTAACCATTCTTCATGTGCAATGTTTCAATCAAACGGTGAATATTTCACCATGCACCACTTCAACTTTTCTTTTTCTTTCTACTAAGATTCTTTCTAGTAAGATCAATATTGTTTCCATTAACCCTATAGGGTTTGGCCCATCTATTAAGGATGATTTCCTCACAGCTCTTGTCCCTTAGCCACATGGACTGGAATCTGAAGGGCCTAGGGAGCGATGGAGACTTTGGCTTTCCAAGATAAAAGGAAGGGAGAATGGTTGGAGCCACCGGCGGTAAGCACGGAGAAGGTTGCCTCTTTGATTTCCCCATTCAAGATTCCCGATGGCTTTGTCAAGCCTTTCCTTCACATGTGCTAGTCCTTTCCTCTTGTTGGACCAAGTGAAAGTTGGGCCAGCTGATCCAAGGTCCGGTCCATCATTTTAGATTTTTCCATAGACTCTATAGCATATTTGGCCTTTCAAGCATTAAATTTCTCAAAAAGTCTACTTGTCCCGGGATTTTCACCCGGGACAAGGCCCGACTCCACATGGGAGGGGGGGGCAAATGACCCCATTTGCCCCCCCCTCCCATGTGGAGTCGGGCCTTGTCCCGGGTGAAATACCCTGGACAAGTAGCATGGCTCTAAATTTTTTTGGGTGATCTAATGCCTCTAGATTTTCAAACAATGCCTTTCTAGGAAGCTGAGTTTTTGCTGATTGCAGAGACCAACGTTACTGATTTTTTGCTTTTGCTCAATTTATTAACGGTTGAGGTATAAGGGAGAGAAGAATTAAATGGACACTTAGTAGAGGAGTGATGAGAGGTTGTTACTTGGATCTGTAGGCGGCTGGTCATAATCTAGTTGTTGAAGATGCCGGTTGCAGGTCGAGAAGCTTCGTGGTCCCCATTGGTTGTTGCATGATTTGATGGAAGTCTCTTCTTCCCACTGTTAGCTCTTGGGTTCATTTGAGGGCCGCTTGAGTTTTGGTCCTTCTTGTGGTCCATCCCACCATTAGATCCTGTCCCCGTTATAGGGCTTTGAGATTCCAGATTTCCTTCATCTCCTTGAGATGCTTGGTTAATATTTTCAACAGCATGAATGGCTTCTAATCTAGCAGCATTGGATTGGTTAGGTGCATGGTAATTTTACCTATAAAGTCAAGTAAAGTTAAGTCAATTTAATCATCCCATCAAAAGCACATTTTACCAAAATTCCCTCCATCTTTACATAAAAAAGTCAAAAAACAACTACCTTTATTCACTAAAAGACAAAAATACTCCACTTTTCCATACAAAAAGTCAAAAAGATTATATAACAAACAACTAAAAATAAAATACCATCATAACCCACTTATATTATATTTTTTCTTCAAAATTAACTTTACTTCACTTGACTCAATCAATAAAGTTACCAAAGGGTGGCCTCGTCTTTTGCGAACACCATTCCCTCTTCTTCATTGCCGATGAGAAGATTAGTTGTCCTAGGTTCAGATGTGTTTTGGTCATGGGTAACAGTGGTGGGAATATGAATTGGGGTTATGGGCTCATTAATGGTGGGGCCATTGGACCCCTCTTGATTTTCCCAGCCAGGCCCAACAACTTGGCTTCCCATCCTACTACAGCCCACATAAGGTCTAAAAGGCCTGCCTCGGATACCCAGGCCCAATTTCCCTTTGCTCACTAGAGGAGTTCTGCAAGGTCCGATGTCCACTTCCATGCCTATATCCCAGCAAAAAGTCTATTTGGACAAACTCTATGGACAGAATTTGGGACAAACTTCCACGTGGCGCAATGTGATTAGGCTCTTTCAAAAAGTAGAATGCATTGTCCCAATCACATTGAGCCACGCGGACAATTTGTCCCAAATTCTGTCCATGAGTTTGTCCATATAGACAAACTGATATCCCAGTCTGCTATCGAAGAGATTACCCTTCCCAAACCCGGTTTCAAAAGAAGTGATTGTGGTGCTCAAAACTTGGTGGTGGGCCATCTCTTGGGATCTCCCTAAATCCTATCTCTTGCTCCTCAAAACAAGGATTCATTTGAACTCTTCTCTGACCATCGGGTCTAACCGAATCCTCCTCATATCTATGCATTAAATGCCTTTCAAATAATAGATAGGTGTGTGTTCCATCACTTCCACCTGTCTGCCTTTCAACTATGGGGAAAAGCTTTCAGCCTACCTACACGTTCAGGCTGCAGCGCATTAATGTTGACTTCAGGCGTGATGGTAGCCCCTGGAATAGGAAAATTGATAAAGTTATTGCTGAAACTACACTTCAAATTCAATGATTAAGAAATAAAGATTCTAATCTTGCTTAAGTGGAAATTGAAATCAAGCTCAACGAGAGTACCTATGTAGGGAAGAGGAACTGTGGAAACAAAAATCTAGGGAGCTTCGGTTGAAGGAAGGAGATAAGAACATGAAGTTATTTCACTCAAGTACGATTAATAGGAAGAAAAACAATGGAATTGAAAAAGCCAAAAGCAATAGCGGTTATTGGATGAATAGTAGAGAATAAATTGGAGAGACTTTGTGTGATTCCCTAAGACAAACTATGACTTCATCTGGCCTAAGAAACCTAAGCGAGATAAAAAAAATTGATTACTAATTTGGTTACACTGGAAGAAAACTAAGACCTCATAGCCGTTCCCTTAGAAGAGGAGGTCACGAAAGTTGTGTTTCAAATAGAACCCCTCAAAGCTCCAGGCCCTGATGGTTACACGGCTAAATTCTAGCAACATATGTGGGACTCGATTGGGTTGGATATCATACCCCTTATGCAAGACTTCTTTAAAAATAAGTATTCCTTTAGGAAGCTAAATAAGACTTTTATAGTTTTTATCCCAAAGAAGAGTTGCCCTCAAAAAGTCAATGACTTTAGGCCCATTAGCTTATGTAATGTTATTTATAAAATTATTGCTAAAGTAGTGGCAAACAAGTTTAAGAATGTGCTTTATAAAATCATTGGGCCTTATCATAGTGCCTTTGTAGAAGGTAAAGCTATATCCGACAATTACATTGTAGCACATGAGGTGATCCACTCTTTTAAAAGGAAGAGGAAGGAGAAATTCATGGGGCTAAAACTAGACATGGCAAAAGCTTATGACCATATAGAGTAGGATTTCCTAGGAATAGCTCTAAAGCCCTTTGATTTCCATGAATACTTTATTAAAATTATTATGGAATGTATTTCATCATCCTCTTTCTCCATCCTTCTTAATGGATCCCCATTTGGGTTGATCATAACTACAAGAGGTCTAAGGCAAGGGGATCTCCTTTCTCCTTATCTGTATATCTTGGGTGCTGAGGTCCTCTCTCGAATGTTTCTCAAAGAGAAAGAAAAAGGGGCCATACATGAAGCAAAGGTCTCTAGATCTGCACCTAGCATATCCCATCTTTTCTTTGCAGATGATAGCCTCCTATTCTGCAAGGCTAATTTATATGAGGTCAGAGTTGTTAAAGATATTCTTGATGATTATTGCTTTCTTTTTGGGCAACTTGTCAATTTTGATAAATCTGCTGCTTATTTTAGCAAAGGAACATACACTCTTAGAAGAAAAGAACTTGCTAAAGTCCTAGGTGTTTGGCTCATGACCGAAAATGAGAGATACTTAAGAAATCCCCTCATCATGAACATGAATAGAAACATTAGCTTTCAATCTCTTATTGCTAAAATTAAGAGCAAAATCATGTCTTGGCAAATACCCTTACTATCACAAGCAGGTAGGAGTACCCTAATAAAATCAGTTGCTTCTACTATCCCAATTTATAATATGTCCGTTTTCCGATTTCCCTAAAAAACTACTAATGAGGTAGACAAAATGTTTAGAAGTTTCTTCTGAGGTGACAAATCTGATAAAAAGAACGTCCACACCATTAAATGAAAAGAAATTTGTTGCCCCATCAAAGAAGGTGGGCTTGGAATTAGACATACCAAAGAAAATAATTTAGCACTTCTAGCAAAAACATGTTGGAGATGCCTAACTAATAAAAATTGTCTAAGCTCAAGGATTTTGAAAGCAAAATATTGTCCTAACAAATCTTTATAAGAGGCGAGAATTAAAAAGGGAAACTCTTGGTTTTGGAAAGGATTTGTAGAAGCAACTCATTTTATTAACGAAATGGTAGGGTGGATCATAGGTAATGGGGAGCAAATTTCGGTATGGAATTGTAACTGGTTCCAACGGAGAGGGGTCTTAGGAAACCTTTATACAATATGATTAATCAAGAATTTGTCATTAAAGATTTGTGGAGCCCAGACAAATGATGGAATGAACAACTCATTAAAAATATCTTTAATAACTCTACTGATATGGATAGTATATTGAAGATCATTGAAGATTATATTCCACGCACTAATAGAGATGACAAAAAAGTTTGGCCCTATTCAGAAGGGTGTGAGTTATCTACAAAAACTACGTACAAAATTATTCATGGAGAATGCAGGGATGACCCAAGATCCGCCTTTAATTGGAAAGCGATGTGGCGCCTTCCTCTCCTCCAAAGAGTTCTATTTTTGGTTGGAAATGCCTTAATAACGCAATTCAGGTACGCAAATTGCTTTATGACAAAAATATCTCCAATGAAGTCATATGCCCTATTTGCACAAAAGCAAAAGAATCGGTGGAGCATGCTCTTTCTATGTGATCATGCTAGGTCGCTTGGTTTGGATTTGACATTGGAATGTTTTCACATTCCATAGATCTTACTACAATTAGGGACTAGTGGATTTCTTTTATGAATTTCGATGAGCCTCCAACCCATCCTCAAACTAAATCCTGGGTTTTGGCTCTCTGGTGGGCCTTGTGGAACACCAAAAATGATTTTATTTTCTGGGGCATAAAAATTAAGCCTATGTTCACAATCCTATATGTTCATAGTTTGTTTTGTGAACCAATGAGCAAGGCTAAAAAGGATCATTAAGAATCCTCAAATCTTCACCATGATTTGAGTTTTTGGTACACTACAAGCAAGGCTCAAGTGTTCACAGATGCCTCTTTTAGAGCCGCGGATGGAAAAGCAGGCTTTAACTATGCTATTTGGTTTGATGGTTCTTGGGTGCATGCAGGATTTGTCGATGGTCCCAAGGTTAACTCCCCAAAAGAAGCCAAGGCAAGGGCAATCTTCATGCGCTAAAGGAAGCTATGTCGCAAGGTTTCAACAAGATCCATCTTTTGTCAGATGCCCGTGAGGTGATTCTAGCCATTAATAGGTTGATGGATTGGTCAATCCATCCTATTTTGTTGGATATTAAAGACTTCATCTCCAAGTTTGAAGAGATCTCCTTTACCCATGTTCCTAGAAATGTAAATGTGTTTGCTCATGAACTTGTGAAGATGTCTTATATATGGGTCTAGCTCTCATGTGAGGCTTGGGGAGGTTATGCAGCCTAGATAGAATGGGCTTTTTGTTTTGTTTTGTTTTTATGTTGGCTGCTCTTCCTCTCCTTTGTTCTAGTTGTTCTTCTCTTTCGTTTAATGATATCTTATTTCTACCCAAAAATAACTTTTCTTTTTCTTTTATTCTTCCGTAACATTAGATATATTAAAATGAGAAAGTATACATCAGGGGAAAAAACAACATAAATCTTGCTATATATTAGAATGAGAAAATATACACAAGTGAAAAAACCAATAAATCCTGCTATATGGTCATTTCATGAAAAGCCAATAAAATTAAGGATTTAAAATTCATATTTACAGTGTATTGATGGTTTCACAATGGGTTTCATTTTCATTTAATTTTTTTTCTTTTGTGAAATCGTCTCTCTCTCATATTTTTATTTCTCATATTAAATCAATGGTCCAGCATGAGTGCCTAATGGACCTGAGCAACAATCGGTAATGGATAGACTGTTATCCTCTAAAAGGGTTGTCAACCTCATCAATCCTCTGTTAGGTTGGATTTTTTAAATGCCAATAATGAAATACCAAATGCTCTTGGACAACAACGGGCATTGTTGTTGAAAATTCTAGATACATGAAATTTCCATCACAACTTCTTCCAAATAGACGAGCCAACAACATAAATCTCACTTGGATTAGGCCTATCAAAGGGCTAGACTCAGGGTCAAGCCAAGGTCTGTCCTTAGCCTACCATCACATATGCATGCCGAGTATAAGGCAAAAGCCCTCGGCAGGCATGCACTAGCTAGGTCCATAACCTATCCTTTGAAAGGACTCTATGATCTGAACATATATGGATATCTTGTATTGATCGTATATTTATAGTACAATATTGAAAATTTGTGAGATCTTGAGATCCTACATAACAGGGTTTGTACAAAGAGTCTTCACCAAGATCCTACAAATCAAGGATCTTACATGATTGGGATAGATACAAGGAGATCATCTAAACAGAGGAAAGATTATCATCTATCATGATTGGAAGTTTGATAGGCTAAGTGGGCCTTGTGGTTGGTTTGGCTAACAACCCCCCGCAAGCCCAATGGTCAATCAGTGACGTGGAGCTTGATCTTTAACAATGTAAATCGTGCCGAACTTAGCCCTTTTGTGAAAACATCCGACAATTGATCGATAAAGTTAACAAAGCGGATTTGAATGTCTCCCCATACAACTTTTTCTTTACTAAAATGATAATCGACTTCGATGTGCTTGGTATGAGCATGATAAATTGGATTAGACTCCAAAGCAATAGCACTAATGTTATCACAGTAAATTATTGGAGGAATTTTAAGAAAGATTATAAGGTCTTTCATTAGCATTAAGAAAGATTATAAGGTCTTTCATTAGCATGCTGACCCTACAGCAGTAAGTGTTAGAGATCGATATTCAAATTTTGTACTTGATCTAGATATAGTCGGTTGTTTCTTTACTATAGTCGGTTGTTTATTTGCTTTCTAAGATATGAGATTAGTACTGATGACTCTTAAATATTACATATTTTACCCATCATTAGTCCGAATTTTATCAGCATCTCATATGCATATTATTTGCTTTACATGGAGATTTTATCCTTCTATCACATTAACGGATTATCGGAGTATCATGCATAAATCCGATTATTTATAGCACATTTTTTTGTAATTTCTCTTGTGTAGGTGGACCCACGACTATCCCAACCTTCCGGCTAGTGTCCCAATGCATCAAGAAGAGATTTTAATAAAGAAGTTACATGAAGAAATCTGGGTGAAGTGTTGAAGAATTCCAAAATAAAAGGAAAAGACTTTAAGGATAAAAGAAGTAATTTTCTAACACAATTGAGTGGTTGGTATATTGGTTAGAGCTTTAGTTGGTATATCAATGAAACAGGTTATGGGTTAAAGCCTCCATAGCCAATCAAATGTCCTTAATGTTTCTATAAATTAAAATTAAATTGGAATGTATTTGTAAAAAGGGGGTAATCTTTTGGCAAGTTAGTCTTTTAGCAATTTTATTTTACCTTCTCTATACTTTTAGATTGTAATTAGGAGCTTAAGTGTATATAATCTAGTGAGTGTGTAATTGAATATTATTAATGAAGATTTGGAACTCTTTCTTGATGTTTAGTGGCTAAGGGCCCGTTTGGATGTCTACAGAATAAAATATTTATAGATTTAAATATTGCAAGAATAGAATAGTATAGAATACAATAATGCAATATTATAATAATATAATATTTTTACTGTTTGGCGATTTTTGAAGAATATTACAGATTTTAAATTGAGCTGTTTGGGATGTGCTATAATTAAAGTAAATTACATTATAAGAATATTTTTATTAAATATTTTAATTTATATGTAATTTACCACGTCTGGATAAAAAATAATGTGATAAAGTAAAGTTTAACTTTCATTTTTTTACTATGGGTTACTTTTCTTTTATCACATAAAACCATGGTAAAAGTATAGTAAAATAAAGTCAATAAAGAAAAAAACTATTTTATAACTCTCTATCCAACTTTGCTTTACCACATGCTTCATATCTAACCTTACTTAATTCACCTCACATTTTACCATGATATGACATCAATCTTTATTTTATTTTACCACACCTATAAACAAGTCACTTTTTATTTACTATATAAAACTATGATAAAATGTGATAAACTAAAGTAAAAAAATACTTTACCATTTCTTCCCACTTTACTTCGTCATGTACTTTATCCCACTTTTACTTTACTTTACCATATATGTAAACATACACATCATGATGGATTTGGTGAACTAAAGTCTTTACTTTACAAATTTGTAATCGTTATTTTGAGAGATTTTTATCATGTAGAAAGTTTTCTACAGAGGGGAGCTGTAGGAGAGAATATTGAACTTTTTGAAATGAATTAATATTTTCTTCAGATTTTTCTTGCGTTATCAAACACGAAAGATTTTCTTCTTTAAAAAATGAAAGATTATATTCTATAAAATATTATTCTCTTGTGTTTTCTTATACATATAAACAGGCTCTAGAGCTCTTGGATTAGGCCATTCTTTTGAAGCTAAGTAATGTGATTAGTTCAATTACATGCATGTTTTAGTTTAAATTCTCTACTTGTGCCTTAATTGATTAATAGATTTTATATCTAATTGTGCTTATCTCTTTCATTTCTCATGTTCTATCTCTACACTTGACGCTTGTATGAGTCCATAAATTTCTGTATAGAGCTTACAGGCATGGGTTGGATGGGTAGGATCAACAAAGCCTTGGGGCTGGACCATGTAGACTTCCTCAAAAAGCACACCATGCAAAAATGCATTATGAACATCAAGTTGACAAACAGGCCATCCAAGTTGAAGAGCAAAAGAAAGAACAAGTTTGATTGTGGTGTGTTTATCACCACTGGACTAAAGGTGTCGCCATAACAACAAAGAAGAAATGTGATCACCAGGACAGTTACGCAGACACAGTGCAACAAACTGTTATACTAGGTGCAATTGGGGCAACAGTAGAACATCACATAGACCCACACTTGTCAAATCCACAGTGTTCTGCGAAGCACAGAAGTTCTGAAAAAATCCACACGGATTTGTAGCAAAACCAACAGTTCGACGACACGCCGACGTAAGTTCATATGCTCAATGATTTGGTAGCAAAGAACAACAAGAGCAAGTGAGATCAAAATCTCTAATACCATGAAAGAATTCTATGATCCTAACATGTATCTTGTATGGATCGTATATTTATAGTACACTATTAAAGATCTATGAGATCTTGAGATCCTATATAACAGGGATTGTAAAGAGAGTATTCACCAAGATCCTACAAGTCAGGGATCTTACATGAGTGGGAAAGATAGAAGGAGATCATGTAAACAGAGGAAATATTATCATCTATCATGATTGGAAGTTTGATAGGTTAATTGGGCCATGTGGTTCGTTTGGCTAACATCCTTTAGGGGCCAGTGTCCATCCAAGGTTAGAAGAAAGAAAACTCTTTTTTTTTTTATCTTTTGGGTTTTGTAATTTAACATCACCAACTGTCAACTAATGCTACCTAATGAGATTTATTGTTGGTAATTTGATAAAGGTATAAAAGCAATGAATTGGAGATCATATATTCAAATAGACACAGTTGTTTACATGGAATTTATTCATGATAATTTACTGTCAAATGTGATTGTTTATTTCAATGGAAATGAAATATAAAGGAATTTATGGTCAAATAGGACTATTTTTTTGCATGGAATTATGGACCTATTTGTTTGCAAAATTAGAATACATATGAATTCTGATGATGCACAAAAATGAATTTGCACACCACCGGTCAAGTAATAGATAATTAATGCAGTAATTGAGATGAGAGAGAGATTTATAGTGGTTCGGTCAGTAACCTACGTCCACTTTCGGAAAGGCTGAGATCGCCGGATGTATTAATTCCCAAGTGTTTCCGAGATTACAAGCTTTGGAGAGAGTGTAGAAGAGAGATCTTGCTTGCCCCTCAAGTACCGAGAGGCTCTTTAATTTATAGTCTTCCCCTAACAGATGGGGACGACTTTACAGTGCCGTTCACGAGGAGCCTTTGAGGTGTCCTCGACTGGCGAGGCAGTTGGGATATTCTCCGCAAGACTTGGTAAAAGCGGGACGTGGCTTGACTGTTTCCAAGGCGGTGACGGTGAGGCTCCCGAATGCTCCCTTGATGACGTGGCCAAGCTGATGGATTGGGCTTGGACCTCTTGGAGTTGGGCCCTTGGGCTTGTAATATGAGTTAGGCCCTTAGGCTTGGCCCATCATTTGCCCCCCATGCCCTGTGTCCAATGAAACTTGGAGAGGAGGGCATTCGTTTGAATTTTCGACTGAGTTCGCAATTGAAAAAACTTCGGGAGGCCAAAACAACTATCTCGAGGCCTCTTTTGGACTTTTGACAACATCAGTCACGGCCGTAAGCGTGAGTCTTGTAGGGCTCGCCGAGAGCTTCGATTTAATATATAATACGCCTCATTCGAAGTTATGGACTAAAACTTACGGTGAAAATAGCAAGCAGGCAGTTTCGGGGCGAGCAGGTGGAACTGGGCGAGCATGAGGTACTGGGCGTCTGAGAGGTGGCGAGGATGTTGGAGGTCTGGGCGCCCATGGGGCCTGGGCGCCCATGGGCGGGGCGTCCCTGAGTCTGGGCGCCCATGGGTCTGGGCGCCCATAGGGCCTGGGGGCCCATGGGGCCTGGGCGCCCCTGCGGCCTGGGCGCCCCTGAGTTTGGGCGCCTGGGGGCCTGAACGCCCGAGGGGCCTGGCGCGACAGTGGTGTCGGCGCCCGGTCATCCACATCATTTTTTCCATCAGTATCATTTCTTTTTTTTCTTTTTCTGAATATAAAGAATAGTTCTAGTACATATATAGATAATGTAGAATAAATCTTCTTTTTGAATAAACACATGTCATATATATATATATATATTTTCAAGTCCAAGCACTATGAGGCTGGGCGCCCCTGGTCTGGGCGCCCAGAGGCGTGCGCTTCGTTGCTGAGGGGCTGGCCGATGTCTGCGTGGGCGAGCAGCTCGTGTGCTATCCAATAAGTTGATTTGGGCGGCCAGGCAGTGGTCACGGTGATGTAATGTAGTCCCTCAGGTTGCAAATTACCTACCTTTTGAGATCGAGCTTTTGGCGACCCGCGAGAGAGCCGATAAGCTAGAGATAGGCTGCCTGCTTGAGAGCAGTGCAGAGGCCAAGCTTTTTGGCGACCCGCGAGAGGGTAGCTAAGCTGGAGATAGGCTGCCTGCTTGAGAGCAGTGCAGAGGCCAAGCTTTTTGGCGACCCGCGAGAGGGTAGCTAAGCTGGAGATAGGCTGCCTGTTTGAGAACAGTGCAGAGGCCAAGCTTTTTGGCGACCTGCGAGAGGGTAGCTAAGCTGGAAATAGGCTGCCTGTTTGAGAACAGTGCAGAGGCAGGTCAAGCTTTTGGCGATCCGTGAGATGATTCACCTCGCCTGGACCTGATGATTTCCTCAGCGTTCATATATTTTTGAGCTTTCACCAATAGTTCTGGCATGCTCTTTGGTGGTCGCTTCATTACTGAAAAGAAAAAGTTTGATGACCGGAGGCCTCCTAGGAAGGCGGTCATGCTGACCTTATCATCGGGCTCCTCGACTTGAAGGACCTCCTCGTTAAAACGAGTGAGGTAGCTCCTCAAGCTCTCGTCTCGATCCTGTTTTATGTTGAGCAGATGGGTAGCAGGCTTTAGTTGGCGGCGTCCACCAATAAACTGTGCTACAAATGATCTGCTTAGTTCGGCAAAGGAGCCTATGGAGGCCGGGGTGAGACTGGCAAACCATTGTCATGCGGGACCCTTCAAGGTAGTTGGGAATGCCCTACACATAATTTCGTCGGGGACGTTGTGCAGCTGCATCAAGGTTTTAAAAGTTTCGAGGTGGTCTAGTGGATCCTTCGTACCGTCAAAAGTTTCGACGGATGGCATCTTGAATTTTTGAGGGAGTGGGTAGTTCACCACGTCGGGCTTGAACGGTGTGTCCGTTCGCCTGACTAGGTAATCCACTGTCTCTGGTGCCTGCGCCTTCATGGCATTGAAGACATCACCCAGCTGATTTTGCATTTCCCTGATCTTCTCGTCCCAGCGATTGAGGGCATCCCTGGACGGATCATGAAAATAGCTTCCATCCTCTGCGCTTTGATTTTCACTCTCCCCCTCATTGAAATGAGGGTCGTCCCCATTAGAAGCAGAGGGAGGAGGTGGAAGCCCTCCGTGATTAGCTCCCCCCGGAGGTGGGAGTCCTCCAAACTGGGCTCCACCCTGAGGGGGAGGAGGTCCCTGTTGATGGGCACCACCTTGGTGGGCGCCCAGGGGGAACTCATGCCCATGAGCGCCCAGGTGAACTCCTTGGGCGCCCGGGGGAGGAGCTCCATGGCGTGGAGGTCTTGGATGCCCCGGGAGTGGTGCTCCTTGCGGTACTCTCCCAAACTGTGCTCCTCCTTGCCCCCCTGCCAGCATGAGTTGTAAAATTTGCTGGTTTTGAGTCACCAGCTGCTGCATGGTCTCCAACATTTGCTGAGGAGTGGGAGCAGGAGCATGAGGGGTAGGATTCGTCGGTGGAGGATCATTCTCGCCTTCGCGGGAGGGATTATCCTCGGGTCGTCTTGCAGATCTTGTGGTGATCACCATAATTTTGGAAAAAGATGATTCTAACGTGAGAATTTTAGTCGTTTCTCACAGACGGCGCCAAACTGACGATGCACAAAAATGGATTTGCACACCACCGGTCAAGTAATAGATAATTAATGCAGTAATTGAGATGAGAGAGAGATTTATAGTGGTTCGGTCAGTGACCTACGTCCACTTTCGGAAAGGCTGAGATCGCCGGATGTATTAATTCCCAAGTATTTCCGAGATTACAAGCTTTGGAGAGAGTGTAGAAGAGAGATCTTGTTTGCCCCTCAAGTACCGAGAGGCTCTTTAATTTATAGTCTTCCCCTAACAGATGGGGACGACTTTACAGTGCCATTCACGAGGAGCCTTTGAGGTGTCCTCGACTGGCGAGGCAGTTGGGATATTCTCCGCAAGACTTGGTAAAAGCGGGACGTGGCTTGACTGTTTCCAAGGCGGTGACGGTGAGGCTCCCGGATGCTCCCTTGATGACGTGGCCAAGCTGATGGATTGGGCTTGGACCTCTTGGAGTTGGGCCCTTGGGCTTGTAATATGAGTTAGGCCCTTAGGCTTGGCCCATCAAATTCATTGATGGAATGGGCCTATTTGCCCAAATTAAATCAAAATGCATATGAAGTAATTGATTCAAATGGGATGTTTGTTTGTATAAAATTGGAATGTATAGGAAGGTGGCCTCAATTGTTGCATGGAATTGGTATACATAAGAATTCATTATCAAATGGATCTCCTTGTTTGGATGCATTTGAATACTTAAGAACTCATTGTTAAATGCTCCTATTTATTTATGTGGAGCTGGAACTCATAGGAAGTAATTGAGGCAAATGTGTTGTTTGTTCGCATGGAATTTGAACGCATAGGAATAAATTGAGCGAAACTGGTAGTGAGGCCGTGCGATGCGCAATTTATCAGGATGAATAATAAATGCATATGCCGGGTTGATTTAACATTTAAACATTGTAATGCCCATTCAATTTAAAAATCGGAATAAAAGTATAGAGTTTGTATCCACTAAACAACCATAATTAATTTATTAAAAAATTATTAAAGTAACAATAAGGGGTTGTTCAATTGGTTGGCAACCCCGCATCTTACCCGACTGCCAAGGGATCAACCTTGTAGGCTTCTCTTCCCACTTACATAGGCTATCCTTCCCACTTATGTGAGCTTCTCTTCTCACTTTGGGCTTCCTCTTCCCACTTGTGTAGGCTCTTGGGTCCAAGCCCTAACGCTAGGATACCCAAAAAACAAAAATGTTTCCAATGAAAGTGTATAGTGTTGGTTCAAAATATGCAAATGATCAAAAGTAACTTGTGAAAATGCAAGTGGCAAATTTACAAACCCTAGAAACATATAGGGTATCTATAAAGAAAACTCTTTATTCTATCATGCATGTGTGTTGCACTGGGAGTAAATTATATCTGATAAATAATGTAGCAATACTTTCTTCCCACATCCTTTTAAATAGTTATTGATATTTTTAATTTCTTTCTTTCACTTATATTTTAGAGTTTTTGATGAGTTTCTATAAGATTTAGAGTACAATATTTCATACTTTAATATCCTTTGACTTACATAACGCTTGTTGGTGTGTTTCGATAGTTAGATTATTATAAAAAAGTTAATACATTAAGTATACAAATATAATTTTATACTTTCATATGTTTATATTTTTCTCTTTATTTTGTTTCAAGGTACAATTAAAACAATAAATTAAGATATTGGAGCCAAATGAGAAACTGAAGTAAAAATTGTATAATTCTGGGATCTGTTAAAAAAATTCTTTATTTTATCATGCATGTATATTGCGCCGGGAGTAAATTATACATGATAAATGATGTAACAATACCTTGGACTTACTCTCATATCCTTTTCATGATATTTATTGATTTTCTTAGTTTATTTCTTTCATAAATGTTTTAGGTTTTTGATGAGTTTCAAGGAAAAAAAAATATTTACACCACATTTGATACTTTAATATCTCTCAAGGTATATTACATTTTTCAATGAGTTTGGGTAGTTAGATTATTATCTAAAAGCTAATAGATTAAGTGATCATAAATAAGTTTTATACTTTATGTTATTAGAGTTTTCTCCTTAATTTATTTCATGGTTGCAATAAAAAGGTGAATTAAGATATTGGAGCCAACTGAGAAATTGAACTGAGAATTCTATAATTCCTTTTATATGAACTTATCAACTATAGAAGGAAGATGAGTTGTATTAAAGTTGAGTGAAAAATTTTCTAGGCGGACAGGCCAAGAGGTGTTAGATAATTATTGTTAGATAATTATTCTATCCATGCCCAATCACGAAACCATTTACTCAATAGAAAGGACTTGGCTTGCAAATTTTGTTTATAGTTTTTTACTTTTTTAATTATTTCTTAACAAAGAAAGAAGCCCCAATGTCAAATCGCTGCTAATTTCATGGCTTAGAAAAAAAAAAAAAAAAATAGTTGCAAACACACAAACCCATTAACCTTTTCTCCATTGTCAAATCCCGGCCCGTTTGGTAACTCTACTAATTGAGTCAAGTGAAGTTGATTTTGAAGAAAAAATAAAATATAAGTGGGTTATGATGGTGTTTTGTTTTTAGTTGTTTATATTATTGAATCTTTTTGACTTTTTGTATAGAAAAGTAGAGTATTTTTGTTTTTTAGTGAGTAAAGGTAGTTGCTTTTTGACTTTTTTGGAAAAAAGATGGAGGAAATTTTAGTAAAAGGTGCTTTTGATGGGATGTTTAAATTGACCTAACTTTACTTGACTTTATAAGTAAAATTACCAAACGGGCCTGTCTTCATGCCCTTGAAGGAAAAAAAAAAAAACCCACTAGTTATAAACACATTTCGATCAACTTCATAGAAACATAAATGGAGAACATCGGATAAAAAAACCATATATTGTCAGGTGCTGAGATTAAGATGATACTAGCACAATAACCCGTGCTTAGCATGGTATCTCCATGTATTTTAAAATAAACAATCATAAATTAAAAAGGTCGCGAAACTACTTCCTTCCATATAGGAAGTTGCATAAAATAGAAATAGGAAACTCATGGCCCAAATGAAATAGAAGAGATGGGAGTAGAAGAATTTTTTTCTAGAATTGAAGAACTGAAAGAAGAGAATATTTATAAAAATGAAGAACTGAAACTTTTAATAGTGAAGAGTAAACATGATTGATTTGGTGGAGAGTAGATGCGAGTGGTTTGGTTAGAAAAAAACATGAGTGGGTAGTTATGAGATAAGTAGTGAAGAGAATGTGGAACATTTGAATAAAAAGCTATAATTGTTAGTCAAAATCAGAACTACCAGTCAAAATTAAAGTGAAAAAGGCTTGGCTTTAATATATTATAATTAGAGATGAGAGAGAGAGAGAGAGAGAGAGAGAGAGAGAGAGAGGCACAGAAGAGTACGACAGTTCATGATTTATTATGCGACTTAGTAGGGTAGAGGACATGAATCCTTTTGTTTTTTGATGAAATAGTTAGTGTTAAAGTGAGAGTGGACCTAGATGTTGATGTGGCTAAAGGGAAACGAGAGTTTGTACTCTTTTCTTTCAATTGTTTTCCAACTTTAAAGAAAAATGTTGTGGATATTTGTTTCCATGGAATTGAAATACTTAAGAAGGATTGACTTACACGAAACATTTCAACTATTTCTTTACAAGGAATTGAAATATTTCCATGACATTATATATAGGGTAATATTTAGGAGGAAACTGTTCTCACATATTATGTGAGAACTTTTTTGTGGGCCCCATTTGGGGACGGGACCAGGGGGATGGAAAGATCTATGTGAGAGCACCTCAAGTATTCAGTTTGACCCCAAACTCATGCTCCTAGCCCCTTCATCCGTGGCTCACAAGTTTAATGGCTTCATATTAAAAAAAATATTCAACCCTCGATTTAACGGTTCAGTCCATTCGGATGTGTGCCAATCTTTGAGATTAGTGATTATCAAGGGGTTCCCTATTGATTGCTAAGTTTGGATGAATTGCTAGTTGAACCCCGCAAAAAAGTTCTCATATAATAGGTGAAAACTAATTCTCACTTAAATATTTTCATATATATATATGGGGGGTCTTCCTATGCATCTATCCCTCACCATTTTTGGTGAGGGACACCCCTTTTGGAGAAAAAGCAAGTACAAAAATGGGAAAAAATCAAAGTACAAAAGTACATTTTGTACTTGAATATTATCCAAAAGGGGTGATGCACTTGAAGATCCCCCTATATATATATATATATATATATAAGTCGGTTTATAAAACCCGGTATTTATCTCATATAATTATGAAAATAAATCTCATAAGTTTACATAGACACTCGCATATAATTATCATATACATATTGGACATATTTGTCAAAAGTCATTATAATCCTAGCCACTCTCAAGATAGAGGGCTTTTCAAAATTGGGCCCTACCGTACCCTACCCTATCCTACCCTCTAGCTTTAAGATAAAAAAAGGTCCGCCCTTCTGACTTTGGCGGGTCGGGCCATGATAGCCCCACTCATCATAGGGCCAAGTTCACAGTGCTACTCAAATTCAAAATTGGGTTCCATTTTCAAAGTTGCCAGCCCATGCAGGCTCAGCTTTGGGCCCAAGTTTCAAATCAAATCTGAAATCAAGGCCAACTCCTTTATATGGGGCCCACCATTTAGAGGGTAGGATTCGTTCAGCATTTGCATGGCACACGTCCAGAGTTTCTCCTTCCTTCACGTGCCTCTTGAAATTGTCCACGTTCTCATCCCCTTTTCTGCCCTGCAGCTTTTTTCCAATCTCAATCTCCTTTCTTTCTTTAACCTTTTCTTCTTTATACAATGGAGTTGGTTTTCTCTTTTCCTGCCGTACCCAAAAGAATCGATTCCTATCTTCATCTGAAATCATCGGTTTCTTGAGAAACTCTTATTGCTTTGGAACTGATGGTTGTACTTCCCAACTTCTATACCATCTATTCGGTGAGTCCGATGCTTCTTCAATTGATTGATTTCATGTGATTCATTTGCTCCATATTTGATATGGTCTGATTTGATTTGATTTAGTTTATTCTGGGGTGAAATGGAAATTGGGTTTGTTTGAGTTTTGTGGGTTCTTTCTAACTTGGGGGGGCTGAGGTTGAAGTGATTGGGTTCTGAACTTTTGCTTTAATTGTTGATGAAATGCTGGTTTCTTTTGATTTTTCTGGGTTGAAATTGAAATGGGGTTTCTTTGTGATTTTCTCTAGGTTCTTTCTGATAACTTGGGTAGATGTTAAGGTGATTAGATTTTGAGATTTGGATTCATGCTTTCAATGTTAAGAAATGCTGATTTGGCTATTTCTGGGATGAAACTTAAATGGGGTTCTTTTGGATTTTCTAGATTCTTTATGATGAGTTGGGTAGAGGTTGAATTGATAAGATTTTGAGTTTTTTTCTTTAAATGTTAAGAAAATGCTGATCTGATTGTTTCTGGGTCGAAACTGAAAATTTTGTCTTTTGGGTTTTGTGAGTTCTTTCTGATGCTTTGCTCTCTCATGATATAGGACTAGGAAAGATATGTGTACTACAACTTGATCATCACAATATTTGTTAACGGGAAGAGAAACTTTAACCTCCAACTTTTTCAATAAGGTCTTCAGTTGGAGAAAGCCTAGTCAGCCATTTGCTTTTATATGACTCTTCCCACTTGAGCTAGCAAGCATCAACTGCAATTGCTTATTACGTTTCCTCCGAGTGTGCAGTATTCAGTGGTAAATATCCATTAATCTTCTTGCCTGACTAGAATTTGTATAATCTTCTGTATTGATAAGACTGTAACTACATTTAAAAGATTCCTTTTCCTGGGAAACTTTTGAGCTACTACAAATATGATATACAATAGAACCATATCTTGCTTGTGATCAGTGCGTGAACTCATAGATAACATTGATGACATGAGCATTATAAGGATGAATGATTGTTAAATGATTTTATTAAAAACTTTCGTGATGAAGGATGGTCTTTGTTCAATAACTTTTGACCTGATAACCTTACTCTCTAAGCTCTTAGTTGGCCTGAGTCCTTGATAACTAGTTGTCTCTTTAGAAATGCTTTTTATCTCATGTATGATTGGAGGATAATATCCTAAGACCACTGTCACACCCTCAAACCGGATTACTTCAGCTAAGCGCGTCTCGGGGCGCGAGTTTAGGATTTATGGAATAATTGTATTTCTTTCTCACAATCCGCGTACGTGAGGATATAAGAACTTCCATCACAATCAATAAATTTAGCAGAAGCCTACGTGGCATTGCAACCCGGAGTCTCTGGTCATCAGATTCCGTGTCGCAACCCAAACATTTTTGCAAATGCTTGCTGTCCCAAGTACTTCATCAGACTGGAGTAAAACATAAACAAGAGAAAACAGAGCATGACAGTAACCGGGATATTTCATTTGCCCAAATATTAAAGTTACAATTACAGGGAGGGTATTAATTACAACCTAAAGGAAATGGCTAACAGAAGCCAGTACAACTACAATAAGCCTAAAATACAACCACTTCCCAAAATATGATGGCAACTCTAGTGCCAAAATGATGTTTAGATGACATCGTCAGCACAACAATCTCACGGCACCTACAGCTCCACAGCCGCAGCCTCTCACTCCAACTCGGGCAAAGGGGTCAATACCCACAGAGC
The DNA here is from genome assembly GCA_028538565.1 of Umbellularia californica. Taxonomy (NCBI): domain Eukaryota; kingdom Viridiplantae; phylum Streptophyta; class Magnoliopsida; order Laurales; family Lauraceae; genus Umbellularia; species Umbellularia californica. The sequence continues at coordinate 52,843,321 of JAPQWN010000004.1, read as the reverse complement.
CAAGTTTAGCTACGTCAGGCATGATGACCTGACAAGTGATTAAAATAATTGGCATAATATTCTGCAACAAATAAGAATAATAAACATGCTAAAGATTAACAAAATTCCAATGAGAGTCTAACTAGGTAGGTTATGCATGAATAAATGCCAAATGAACAAATAATAGAACCATAATAGCCAAATCTATCATACAACATAACCTAGCAAAATGATACATCCACATATAGTTATCTTCTCCCATCACAGTTGTGGTGACTTGATCATGAAGAGAGTGGGAAGAAATATAATCTTACAGAAATAACCCCAACTTCGTGGTTGTGGCGGCAGGACCATGAAGTGGGCAGACAAACAGAAACCTAAACTCTAGTTAATACTAAAAGTACACACCCCACCTCTGCTGGTGTAACTGGGGAGGGATCAAAGTTGAGTGGTGCCGACTCAAGAATACAAGGCTAAACCGACTGACTGGACTCTACCTCGAAAACGGTAACGAAAATCAGGAACTACTCTGAAAACAGGATAAAACAAGTCAGAACACACTTATCTTAATAAGTAACCCCACACAATATTCATATAGACCAAATGAACAAAGGAGGGACAAAAATCGGGAAACTAGCACACTAACGAGTAAACCTGGTCAAGTGAAGAAAACAAGACTTACATTGCTAAAATTAAGCTAAACAGTGCTGAGGACAAACAGGCAACATTTCGGCGTGAAATGAGTAGCTCTGAAATGGGTAGAAGGGGTTTAGGCGGATCTGGGTAATGAGGAAGCCAGCATGACAGAGTATTCTTGCTCACCGACCAAGAGAGACTCGGGCAAGTTAATTCACTAGAGATCCAAGGACTGACACACAAAAGTCAAGTAACTAAGCTAGGGTTGGGTAGGTCATAGGGTTCGGCAGATGATCACAACTATACATAATAAGAAGGCATGCACCGTGCACACGAATAGAAAAGTACAATGATGGGAATTAATATTAGGTTGACTATGTATTCAAGGAACCATTACAAATTACCGACCTAGACTTAGGATTGTCATTCACAAGCTAATATAATGCTATTTGACCCTATGTGCCCCTAAGGTCTGAATTTCTAGGCTTACACTCTATTTGGTGCTTTGGATGGTAAAGGACATTTCAAACCTTAAGCACACATACCCTCGACTTAGAATTATGTTAAACATATTTCCAGACAATCCCAGGAGTGAAAGTTAGCTCAAACAATCACCTTTCTATTAATCTCAAACATAACTGACAAGTGACATCAGTGTAGAAGTCAAAGGTCTCATCCTATTGGCTAAGGTTGGTGTGTAAAGGACCAGGCTTTAACACCTCTAATTGGTTCATTAGAGGGGGCAAACAATGGCTCACAAACTCATTTGCAAAGCCCCAAAATCATTCCCCAAACATGGAGGATGAACCGTGTCAAAAAGGGCTAAAAACTACCCAAAAGGGGGGTGGTGGATTGGGGAGCTTGGGATCGTGGGGGGTTTGGTTTCTAAGGGGTTTTTCTCCCCTGTTTTCACTCACTTCTTAAGGAGTTTTAAGCACATAATTAGGGGTTCTAAACAGACTTAATTAAGGGTTTAAAAAATATTACTAAGTCCAATTACAAATTAAACAAACATGAGCTTTTTTTGAAAAGGAAGTGAATGGAAAGTGGGATCATCAAGATTCATACATGCATGTTATGGAACTTAATTTAATCACTAGGCTTGGTCTCTTAAGCTCTCAAATACTCTTCTAAGACCTCTGAACTCAGCTGAAACTCCCTCAAGCACTGGCTGAACTAAGGTCCTAATCAACATACTAGAAGATGGGAAAGAGATCTAACCTCTAAGTGGTCCAATCGAAGTGAAGTTGATGTTGGGAGGGGCGACCAAGCTTGGATCTTCTACCAATGGTAAGAAATGGAGAGAGGAGGAAGACATGACCTTGTTGGTGATCTCTAACTAACAAATGGAAGATTGAGTCTCTTGGTTGGAAGCAAGGAAGAAGAAGAAAGAGAGGAAAGATGAGAGAAGAAAGAAGGTTGTTGCTAGAATGGAGAAGAGAGAGAAGAAAATGGTGGGAGTGAAGAGCTTATATAGTGTCAACTTTTAGAAATTGACCTCCATGTTCCTATTAGTGCAAAGTAAAGCAAAATGGAGGTCTTCGGGGCATCGGATGGATTCGGTCTCGGAGAGAAGTTTCAAGAAATAAATTAATCTATCTAATGAGCCAAAAATGACAATTTTCTGAATTTGCAACTTTTCCTGAAATGTCGACTAGGTCCCTAAAGGCACCAAACTATGTCCAAAGGCTCTCAAAACTTCCCAAAGCTAATCAAACACTATTCTTACCCTAAAACTAAGTTAACTAACCTCTAAACCCACTTAGTGAACTAACAAACACAATTAATCAAGGATAAATACTATTAATTAGCACTAATACACATAATTATGAGTCGTGACCTTACAACTACAATATTATTGCCACAGACCTAAACCCGAAAGACCTCGTGTTTGGAGTCGTGACTATCAGGGATGGTCGGTATCGACAGATATTCAATCAGATCATCTTCACCCTATAACTGTCTCATTTGTTGAACGCAGCAGAATTGTCGATATCGACCATTATGTCAGTCAGATTTTCTTCAACATGTAACTGTCTTATTTGCTGAATACAGTAGAATGGTCGATATCGACCATATCGCGAAACAAAAAAAAACAGAAGAAGACAGTAACGTTGAATCTGCAGGTCCACCCAACGATCATCCACCCTCGCCTCCTCCCACTCTCCTTGGATTTGCAGGTCCCTGACCCTCATCCCCTCCCTCCCCCATCACCTCCAGGCCCGGGCCCTCTTCCTCGTCTCCTCCTACAACTTGGCCTCCGTCTCCCCTCCCCTCTTTTACCTCCTCCTCTCCCTCCATGGCGATCCTCCCTCCTCCTCCTCCGACCCCATGCTAACCGCCCTCCATTCCTTTGTATCATCCCTCTCCTTGCCTCCCCTAGCCACATCCACCGCTTTAGAGTAGCACCAGTAACAAACAATGAAAATCCCACTTTTTATTTGGGTTTTGCAAATCAAGAAGAACCACCACAGAATGGTCGATATCAACCATATCACTAAATGACAAAATAAAAGACAAAAACACACTTAGAAGACCCCTCCCGTCTCTAAACTACTAGTGGGTCATAATCTTACCTATGGCATGCTATGGGGACTTTTCCGGTAATTTTCCCTTATATCTTTATATCAATAAACCAAAAGGATGAGTTATTATAATCATTTTATTAGATTGCATTCATGTTAAGGTAATTAATCCACTAGGTTAAGCCGTTCACTAATTTGGGTCAAATTAGGATCGGGTCGTCACAATTATCCAAGTAGACAAATAAGATGGTAATTTCAGTATCTCCAAGATGAATTCTACATGTTATGATCAGCATAACTCCCAGAATATTCAGCTCTTAACCACTGTAAAAACAACTGTTACATTTTGAAAATACCGTGATAATGTCATGATATATACCTCATGCAGTAATTTCCTGATAATATCATGGTATTTTACGAGTATTACCATAAAATGTAACACTGCAACAAACATGCAGTAAAGCTAGAAAATTTAAGGGAAAAGTGTATTCTACATGTCTAATTGATGTAACAACAAATCATGAATAGCATCTAAAGATAGGATAATTTAACTTTGTTAGAGGAGAAAAAATCTCTTGATAATCAACCCCAGAGAGTTGGATAAAACGCTTCGCTGGCAGTCTGGCTTTTTACCTATCTATATCCCATGAGGCTTGTGCTTCACTACTGCACCCTACAACATGTTTTCCAGTTGTGAATATATTGGACTACCAGTTTCTTTTTTCAACTCTCCTGTCTCTGGATGAGTTAAGGTGTCAAGAAATTTGGAGGAAGATAAAAAACAACTAAGAAACAAGCTAGATATGAAGGTTAAAGAGAACTAATGATCTCGACCTTGCATAGGGAAATGGGTAAGTTAACATCATTAGATGAACATTACAAAAAATAGAATGAGGAAAATAGTTGTTAACTACAAAAATAGCAGTTAGAAAGTTTTTTGGGTATCTTTAGCCTTTTTTCTAACGAAAAGTAAACAATAAGGAAATGACTGAATGAATGAAATATGGCAGCAAATACAAGCAAATGGGTGGTATATGTATAGTTTTTTCTACTTGTATTTCCTAATCCGAGCTTTTATGATCTTTTTAATTACTTTGAGTAGTGGGTTTTGTGTAGAGGTTTTTGCCATTTCTTCTTTTATCTGGGGTTTAGAGACTTTGTCTGACTGAGGTCAGTTGTGTTCCTATGATATTGATATGTTTCATCCTGTTTAAGACAATATCTGTTTATAATTTATTATCATTTCTTTTTTAATAACTTTTATCTTCTAAAAGATCATTCATCATGGACTTTGATGAGGTCAGTATGTGTATTGAAAGCAATAGTTTGATGGCCATGTAACAGTTTTCGAAGTTGGTCCTAAACCTACTAGGCAGAAGATGTCTTCTCCAAGCAAGAGAAGAGATATGGATGTGATGAAGTTGTAAGTAGTATATGTTTATTAATTTATTTGTGTATTTTGATCCTGTTGTACCTTCCATTAATGTAATTTTTCAGATCATTGTTAAAGTATTACTACTACTATTTGGCTAGAGGAGAGAAATATTCTTCAGAGCTTTAAAATTCCTTCAGTGAGCCTTGGACAAAACATATCATTGTTGTTAATGACTGTCGTCCACCAAATATATGATCTTGCAGAGCATCGTATTAATTATGGAGTACAAAATTTCTTTGTTCAGATGTGGTAAAGAACATGGTTGGGACAACACTTTGATGATGGTGGTGATGATGACGATGTTGTTCTTATTTATTAACCTCTGTTATCATTTTTTTTCCTGTTCCTCTTGACCATGAGGTATGACTAAGGTCGAACAAGCTATAACTTACTATGTTTATTTGCAACAGTTATGACACAATCCTCCAGACCTGCATTTGTTTCTCTTTCTTTTGAGTGTAATTGCTCTTGATTTAGGAATGTTGTCCTAATTTCACATGCCATCAGAGGTCTGATATATTTTCACAACTTTTGCATTGTTCTGTTCTAGTCACGAGACTCGTGACCATCATCTGGTATGGGCCTACCAGGAAACCCTTTGTCGAAAGTCATTTTTTTCTTTTTTTGATATTTCTCGGGATATTTTTAGGGAATGTTCGGTGAATCATCTGCATAGTAAGGTTATTATGTGATTGTTATGATGGCTCACCTGGATGAATACCACTCAGCAGAGTGCCAAATTCAATTTGGGGTGGGGTTATCAGCCGGATGAGTGCCAATTAAATTTGGGGTTTGAATCACAATAAATGTGGTCATTATTTCCACACGCGGAGAGGTTGGCAGGTTTGGAACTTGCTGCTCATTCTGTTAAATATCTCTCTCTCTCTCTCTCTCTCTCTCTCTCTCTACATATATATATATATTCTCGTAGTTATCTGTTATCTTACTATGTAGGCTTTTCATGGGTTCACTGCACAATTGCTTCTTCTAAGTTACATTGTCTATACAGTCAAGTGTAGTTTTCTAGGATAGTTAACAGAAAACCTAATATGCAACTTACTCATGTGATAATAGTTGATAAAGAGCTGGAACCTTAATTTTTTTAGTGTAATAAGTTTTTGAAATTCAGCAATTTGAAGATATGTATCACATAATGTATGTCTTGCAACTACACAATTATAGCTGTGGCCATTATATACCATAGGATGAATTTGACAAACTGACAAGCCATGTAGATATAGCACCCGCGAAATGGAATTCCAGGATAGGTATGTAGGGCCGATCTTACGTTATCATTATAATTTCGTTTTGGAAATCGTCATTTTGTCATGTACATTTTGTATCGTTTTTTTTTTCAAAAAGTAACAAAAAATATATTAAGGAAAGAAAGGAAACAAATAGGGGCCACGGGGGTGGGGGGGGTTAAATGAGCTAATAAATCAGCAGATTACAAGGAAAAAGATCAAAAAAGAAATAAAACTACTGTGCAGCCCCTCTCAGCCCAACACATTGGCCTCTTCATTCACTGAACGATTAATGTGCCTAAATGCCATCTCCAACTCCGAAGATAGGAACTTGATTTTATTGAGATAAATAGAAAACCTCCATGGGCACTTAGCTGAATTCGTCACCCAAGAGATGGCATTAAGAAAATCACTTTCCATGATTAGGGGATGATGAAATGAAACTTTATATAACCTTTGAGCTTCAAGGATGGCTAAAATCCCAGCTTCATTCAAATCTTTAACTCCAATGAAGGAGGAAAAAAGAAAACTTAGTAAGACCATTTTGATTGCGAAGAACACCACCCATACCTGCTGGGCCTGGCTTCCCTCTAGCAACTCCATCCACATTAATCTTTAAGGTACCCACAAGTGGAGGAGACCACTTCTCATGCTTTCTCACCTTTAATGAGCCACCAATCATACAAGCCCCCAATTGCTAAGAATAGAATCAAAATTGAAATTCTTAAACTCTTTCCTAATTATTGCCCATTTACCAATTCTCACCTTCACCTAATTTAAAACATTGGGATAAAAGGCTGGTAGATAATCGAAAACCCGACTATTTCTTTCTTTCCAAATACTAAATAATAGCATAGGGATCAATTTTCCAAAGAATCTTCCCACAACCCAAAAAGAAGATCATCCTCCAAGAAGAAAACGCTTCATTTAAAGACCGTGGCATGCACCGAGAAACTCTACACTCTTTCAAAAAGAAGCTCCAAGTACTAAATGACAATTCACAATGAAGAAACAAATGAGAAATTGTCTCATTTTCCTTTCCACATAAAACATAAACATCAGACAATGCCATTGAAGAAAAGCCCCTCCTCCTAAGGATATCCACTGTAGATACTTTACTGGCTGCTGCTAACCAACAAAGGACCTCCAGACGAGGTGAAACCAAACCTGTCCAAATGACAGATAAAGGATGTACCTCCCCATTAAAAGACTCTAATGCCGAGTAAAAAGACTCACTGAGAAAAGACATGATGGGTTTGGTTCCCAAATGAGATCAGCAACGCCATTCTTGCATAAAATAAAATAAAAACATTACAAAGAAGACTCAATGAAGACTCACACTTACTTTTCAAACTGATGCAACCTTCTTCTATAAGACACACTACACACCACTCTGCTCCCTTCCAGGACATAGCACTCTTTTACAATTGCATGTTTGTTTGAAACCACACTAAGTACTCTAGGGAACAAGAGCGACAAAGAACCCACACCCATCCAGTCATCCACTGAAAACCCAACTCCACTTCCTTCCCTGACTCTAAAACCAACCCCTTTCAAAACACCTCCCCACTAAAACTGGACACATCCCCCAAATACGAGATAAACCCCCAGCACCCAGATCTTCTGCACCTAGGGAGTCTACATGGAACCCACCCCCTCACTCACCAAACTTAGAAAGAATGATTCTCCTCTATAAGGCCTCCGTTTTAACTCTAAATCCCACCACAACTTGGCAAGAAGCGCACAATTCTTAAGAGCAAACCCATAACCGCCTAGAGCTTTTAGCCTTTCACAATGTCGCTCCACTGCATCAAATATAATTTCCTTCTATCACTGATTCCATCCCATTGGAAGTTCCTCTGAATGCGATCCAACCTCTCCATCAATCTCACAGGCATCTTATATGAGAATATATAATAAACTGGGAGATTCGACATGGTAGCTTTGATGGGAGTAACTCTTCCCATTCGTTTATAAAAAAATAAAAAAAAAACCCTCTTCCCAGACCCCCTAGAGCTTTAGCCTTCACAATGTCGCTCCACTCCATCAAATGGGATTTCCTTCTATCACTGATTCCAATCTGTAAAAAGTTACTCTGAATGCGATCTAACCTCTCCATCACTCCCATGAGCATCTTATATGAGAATATGTAATAAACCGGAAGATTTGACATAGTAGATCCAACAAACAAACCCACCCCCCCACCACCCCACCCACGCCCCCCACCCCCCCCCCCCCCCCCCCCCCCCCCCCCCCACCCACAACAACCAACAACACACCCAGGGCTCTTTCTCTTCCTCCAGCACCCCCAAAGGACAACTTTTTCTCGAACTTTGATAAGCGTACATTTTGTATATTTCAAACTCAGAATATAAGAACAACATATTGGGGGTGAACATTAACACCTGATAAGCTGTTAGTGATGGCCTATGAGAATGCATTTAAAAAATTGGCTTATCCCCTGTTTTTCAATAACTGCTTTGTTTATTTGGGGTTTAAATCAGTTTTTTACTAAATTATCTTCGGATATTGCCCGAGTGTACCATCCTATTTGATTTTAGTAATCATGATTATAATGATTTTCATCATATTGTTGAATCAACATCTAACATCATAGATCCCTTTTTTGCTTAGATTGTATGTTTACATCCCATGCAAGTAGCATAAAATGGGGGTAACAATCTCATTTTAAATTGCTAACATTCTACATTTTTTTATTTAGGATGATGAGTGATTATACGGTGGAGCCTATCAATGATGGGATTAACGAATTCAATGTGGAATTTCATGGTCCAAAGCAAAGTATGTTCTAACTATTCTAGTTGTGAGCCGCTGTTGCCCTTTTTCCTTTATGACTTTCACTTGTCTTTGATTATTTGTTTGTTATTGTATCCTTCTTTAGCACAATAGCTATAGTGCAAATATAGTGGTCACTAGGCCCACCACCACCACAGATACGAATACAGTGGAAAATCAACTGAAACCAAAAATATTAATATCTGCCAAAATCAGCCACAAATCAAGGAGTCATTTAGATTAAACTAAGTCAGTAACGTTGGAACAGGTATATGATCAATCTAATCTCTTTAGTGCAGAAAATGCCATTAAAAAATAGTACATGCAAAGACATAGATAGGACTCATCAATAATTCATTTGAAGGAAACCATATACAAAACCTTTAAAGTAATTGTAACACTAACCTTTAATCATAGCCTACAGTGCTTATAATCTGAGGGCCTCTTTCTTTCCCAGAATTCCAAGAATTTAGAACTAGAGGAATTTCAAATTCTCCAAAAGGCATCCCCTTGAGGTGGAATTCCAAATCCCTCCTCTTTAGTTGGCAGGAATTTGAAATTCTGGTGAAAGAAACATGACATTTCAAATGCCAAGGGACAAGCCATCACATCATGTCCAAAAAACCCCAACATCCCAAATTTTGGTAAAGAAACAGGCCCATATGTGAACTAATTCCTAGATGTGCTTAGAAAAAAAGAAAAAGAAAACCTAAATAATTTTCTATTTTTTCTATAAATTTTGGATCATCTTTTCTCTTTTTGTTCAAAGATGAAATCTCAGAGATGTTGGGAAATAACTCTTTTGATTCTTGAAAGGGCATCTGAAAATAACAGACTAAGCGCATGTTTGGCATCTCTATTTCATGCCTCTATTTCTCTAAATGTCTAAATTGGACAGAGGTTTAAACAATTAGAGCGTTTGGCACAAGATTCTAGACTCTGTCCACTTTAGACATTTAGAGGCAAATCCTCTAAAATCCAAATGCTCCAAAAATGGGCAGATGAGAAATAGAGCTTTTGGGTCTTAAAATATAGAGGCGAGGTATTTAAAATAGATTCGTGCGTTATCAAACGCATTTTTTTTATTCTACCCTCTTTTTTTTATGGCTCTTTTTTTAATGGCTCTATTTTAGATGGATCTATAAAAAAAAGAAGAGTAGAGATGCCAAACAAGCCCAAAATTATCAGAAACAGGCGGCTTTCACTTTATGACAGCTGACCAGAGTGGTCCCTCAACTTTTCTGCCTGTTTGTTTGCATAGAATATATAGGAATTGAATACTAGGGGAATTCATGCCTTAAGTGGTTAACAATAAAGATCAAAGGTGAATATCCAAAAATGAGCATAAAATAAACTTTCCTTTTACCGATAAAAAAAAAAAAAAAAAACCTTTCCTTTTGTGGTAGAATCAAGGGAAGATGGGAAAATACTCAGCGATCACTCTACTAAATTCAATCCATGGAAAGTCAAGGTTCCATCTACATACATGGCTGCCTTGCTTCCTTCATCCCTCACCTCATACCCTTTACTCCTCTCATTAATCTTAAATATAGAGATTATTTAACCATGGATTCCTATGTGTTCTAGGTAAACAAACTGGCTCTTGGTTCTATTCCAAATCTCCTATGCTCAGGTTGAGAAAACCTGCCCTGAAAGAAAACGTGACGTGTTCTGGTTGGGTTGTCCAAACTCGTAAGTAATATATTGACATAGCTGCTAGCAACCGTTCTGCCATTTTGTGTACATAGCCATATCTGGCCATATCCCATCTTCCTAGTAATAATACTGGTTGATGTTACCATTACTTATTGGCTTTTATGTGATGCAGCAGATGGCATTGTCAATCTAGGCATAGTGTTAATCAGGTTTCAGGTTTCGATCTCTTTATCCGCCAAAACATAGATGGTTCCACTTTCTACAGTTCCTTCAATAAATTTTTATTCGAGAAATTACTTCCCCAATAAAGTGGGTTTCATAGGAATCTTCTCTCGTGTGGGCTCCAATACAATTTTGACATTATCTTTCACAAAGGTGAACGTATTTTCATATCCCTCATGTATATAGTATGATAGTCGTACTGCCATGTTCTCCCTAACAATATGTGGCAATGGCACACATAGAGGTGGCAAAACTTCACCTAACCCACCCGACATTGGACCAGACAAACCCGGCCCGCATAAAATACAGGTCAGTCATGGGTCAAGTTAGTGGGCCGGGCTAGGGTTAACCCAGCTAACCCGCTTAACCTGCATATATACCCCTTAGATTTTGAAATTTCTTTCTAAAGTATATGTATTGAAGATAAACTATTTAGATCTTTCAACTCTTTCGGTGCAATTCAACGGTTTGGATTGTGTAATAAAGCTTTGAATTAACAGATTTGATTTTTACCTTTTTCACTCCTTTGGGATTTCTGTAAAAGATAAAGGAAGAAGGAGAGGACGAGTTTGAAAGGAAGAGGAGGAGCTTTCTGCACACAATATAAGACGAGTGACACATGTCGGGCTTGTGCTGACAGCAAAAAAGAAAAGCTGCCCCTTCCCTTTGTTCCAGATCTTTCACGGCTTTGACTTACACAAATCCTCAGTTAAAAATAGTGGGACGTCACAATGGGACACAACTATTAAAATCGAAACCGTTTAAAATACATTTCCTTCAATTATATATGTTAGCCCAAAATTTTATCTCTATTGGAGTTCATCCTACCGTTTGATTAATTGTTCAATAAAACAAGATAATGAATGCGCATAAGATTGTGTTAATCACACCTTTTATTATCAAACATTAAAATCCGACGGTGTGAGTAACTCCGGTGGAATTTAAGGATACCACTTATAACATGATGATGTTTAGTTTGAACAATATGGATTTCAAGAGCTGGGCTCCACAATGGTGTTGAACTTCTTGAACTCATGGTTTGCCTAAGTCAAAGCCTAAATCTGGGCAACTCCCATTTTACCTCTGCGGATGTGCAGCAAGGATAGCACGTGATTCACTTGGCTGGGTGGGAACTTTCCCACTCTACTTCAGTGTCAGTACGGGTCAGCAGGGTTGACCCGCCTCGGGTGCTGGCCAAGGAAATTTGGCCCATTTTAAAAATAGGTCGGTTATGGGTTGAGGCACAAACCATACACCTACTTATTAACCTGACCCGTTTTGTCCCCACCCGACTCATTTTCCACCCCTAGGCACACATCCACGGGCACAACATCGCCACCATGCATTGTCATGGTATTTGTCCTAGATAGAAAATGAAACTAATGCACATGAAGTAACTGTTACCTCTTTGCCCTTCTTGATGGGCAAATAATATAGATAAGCATGAATAATTGTGGAGCCCTAGTGGCCGAGTTTGAGGGGTTCTTTTTTTTTTTTTCAGAGCGTGAGATAGGTTAAAGACAATAACATCAACCTTCTTATGTGTAAATTATTAGAATCACGAACTTTCCAAATTTAGGGAGTGGTTGATGGCAGAACTCCACTTTTGTGTAAATTGACCATTAAGTCAACAGAGGTTTTAGTGTGTGGTCTGTGTAAAATATACGGGCCTTTTTTTGAAAAAAAAAAATAATATATAAATGAAATATAGTATCAGTTATAGGGTGGTTCTCCTTGTGTAATGAAAATAATTTCCTTGAAATACATTTATTTCAACTACAACTTCAACAGATTTCAACAATCTAAGACAAAATGATGATATGTAACTTTGGGTACCACTACAGGGAGATGTTCTCCTACAAGCAAATGCATATAGCTTATATGCACTATGCAGTCCAGCTTGTGGGGCTCACTTAGATGAAAGTTTATCAATGGGAGGAGGGCAGATGGTAAGGTCTACTCATGGATAAGGGGGGATGCAGAAAATCAACCCCACCAGATTATGCTAGACCTTGATTTAACAGCCTTACAGTTTAATGTTATCTTAACCGTAGATTTTCTTGAGATTTGATCCAATGGTGAGATAAGGTTCTATGAGAGTAAAATTGAACCTAATGCGAGACCCTGGGATGAAAAGAGTATCAAAGGGTCTGCATTGATGAAATGTGGGCCCCACATTGCTGGACTGCGCTTGCAGTTGCTTGTAGGAGAACATTTTCCTCCACTCCATAGTCTATTGCTATGCAAATGAAATGAACATTAGATTCTAGAAGCAATTTTTAACTCTAGGTTCCACCACACTCTTTCTATGTAAATGCAATGAAAATTAGATTCTACCATGTTCCAATATTTTGAATATTTTAAATATTTTCATAGAAAAACTCACACTATCATAGGCCATTGACTGTTGTTAATCACTATGACATATCACCATTTTAGGCCGGCTGGGATGTCTTCAGTGGTCATGATTCTAAACCATGGTCTTGATACCTAATTCATTTCCCGACCAATTGCCAACCTTGTCCATATAGCTTAATATAATACGATATTTTGAATAAAAGAACAATAGTATTAGCAAAAGCTAACAAAAGAAACATGTCTTTGGAGAGTTTGATCCAAATGTAATTCTGTATTTTTTATTTACACTTATTTTAAAAATAGTTGGATAGGTTGGTGGGTTGGTTTTTTCTTTCTTTCCTTTTGTTCTTCCCTTTTGGAAGGTGGGTTGGGTTTTTGGGTAGACAAAATTATAAATGGCTAGGGTACAGGCTTATAGTTTCCAACTTGATGAATGATCTGGTCATGATTGGATTGGGTCAATAATCAATATTCATTATCCTTGAACATCAGCCCGATCCTTCCCATTGTAATCCCTAGCACTTTTTTTCCATTTTAAGTTCTATTTGTGGCTGAGGGAAAAGCATAAGGTGTGTATAAGCAGCCATGTCAAAATTTGTTGTTTCCTTGGATGTTTAAGCAAACACTTTCTTCATTTTCATCACCTAGTGAAGGATACATCTCTCTCTCTCTCTCTCTCTCTCTCTCTCTCTCTCTCTGTGTGTGTGTGTTTGTCTTGTGTCTTAAATACTCTGTCCTTTTAACAGGAGGAGCTTTTTCACTGGTGATGGTTTTATTTAACATTAGTGCAATTTACTGGCAATTGCATAATTCCTTGTTTATGAATTACCTCCTTTTTTTATTTGTGGATCTTATGACTATCATGCCTATGATTAATTTATGAGTTAAATCTAGTTTTCCCTTGCTTATGGTACTTAAATTTTACCTATGTTATATTTATTCATTGATCTTGCTGCATTTACTTGAACAAGTTAAGTTTCTAGAGAGATCTTTGTTTTCCAGCCTACTTCTAAGTCAATTTTTCCATTGTTATTTGAGTTTCTTAGTAATGATTATATGTTGGCAATCTAGACATTATATTTACTTGGTACCAGCAATTGTGTTTACAGGCCTTTATGAAGGTGGGGTGTGGAAAGTCCGTGTGGAGCTTCCAGATGCTTATCCATACAAGTCCCCGTCAATTGGTTTCGTGAACAAAATATTCCACCCAAATGTTGATGAGCTGTAATTAAACATGAACTGTTTCTCATTCTTCCATTTTATGTCTGTGATTTCTGAGGGACTATAGTTAAAACAACTTTCTTGGAATAGGTTGCAAGTGGGCCAAGGTAGTTCAGGTCTAATCTTCTCCTAACTAGTACAGGGTACGGATGTTGATGGGTTTGCAAATACTCAGTCATTGATTTGAAAAGGGCAAAAAGGTTATGCAACTTATTTCTCTCAAGACATTGTATGGGAGATTGAAGTTCTGGACCCAGATCCTTGTGTTCAAAATGGAGGTTCCAGACCCAGAACCAACTATATGTGTATTAAAACTCATAGGTTTTAAGATCTATATGCTTGGATTAAATTTCAGTCTTGAAAAGTGTTTAAAACTTGACAGACTCATGCTGCTGTTTTGAGAGCCCCACTTGTATATTCAACAGATCTAATTTGATGGCTGCTAAACTTATTATACTCATTGTAACTCCACTTATTGTCTCAGATGGGGATCTGGATCTGAACTTCGGCTTTTTAGTTGATGCTGGTTCAGGATCCAGTCATCCAATGTGTACATAAGATCCATGTCAGATCCAGATCCAGAGAAGGATTCGTCCAATAAGAAATGGATCCAGATCTAGGTAGAGTATAGTTTTGCCCCTGATTTAAACCATTTTCATCCATAGCAGGGCACGATAGTTCTTTAATGTGATGGATTGGGCCCAGCCCACCCAATATATTGAAAAAATTATCAGGCATAGTAGAATGCCCTGTCCCACCTAATTGCAATCCACGTTGTGAAGCTAGGCACGGGCTTTTTTTTCTTGTCTATATTTATTGCATTTGGCTCTACCTGTCATCTGTTCCTTGCCCTCTCTAATTTAATTATGAATTGCAGGTCTGGTTCTGTATGCTTGGATGTTATCAATCAGTCTTGGAGTCCAATGTTTGGTAAAGCCAGATGCCATACGTCAAAAAACATAAATAAGCATGCACAAAAACACATGCATGCATTTTCTCATGTATCCGTATTCCGTATACATGAGTTAACGACACAATCCATTATTCATATTCATGTATTAGTGTATTAATTCTATTGCTAATCGTTTGCTTTCACCTTTCGTTGTGGTTGCTGTGACCTTCAGATCTTTTGAATGTGTTTGAAGTGTTCCTTCCACAGTTGCTACTTTACCCAAACCCCACAGATCCATTGAATGGTGATGCAGCATCATTAATGATGAAGGACCAGCAACAATATGAACAAAAAGTTAAAGGTAAGAAATGTCTTAGTAGCAACACATAATGCACCTTTTTCTCTATTAAAAAAAATGAAAATGGAGAATTCCAGGAAAGTGACAGTTTTGCTATTTCCCATGAAGGAAACAACCTCTCTGAATTTTTAGATCATCTATGTGATTTTCTATAGTTCTGTTGGAATGATTTTGTGAACTTCCATACTAATATCTATTACACTACTGATAAAAAAAAAAAAAAAAAAAGAAAGCTATTCTTATTAAATGAACTCAACTATATAGAAGTGATCTTTAAATCTCTTCTTAACGTTTGACCACTTTCTGTCTGGGCTATTAGCAAGGGTTTTGACTCAATTGCAGTTATTCATGTTCAGATGATTAAACTAGATAAAGCTGTTTGAATATGCAAAAGATGGCAGGCTTTTTATCAGCTGGATTAGAATTATTGGAAGTACTTTCTTTGTCAATGAACTCATTTTCTTTTCATTTTAGTGACTGAGACAAAAAGATAATGAGCAACAACATAGATACCTCCTTAGTCTTCAGCTGAGCCAGAACGTCCAAAGAACCAGCCGCCATAGACTCTTATTTGCTTTGTTACCTTGACCAGTTCAAGCATGGAAATCATATGGTGGTCTCCTTTAGAATTTAAGTGTTCTATATGTTTTGGACCTTTTTAGTTGAATGTCAGTGGCATTTTGATATCCTAAGCATCACAGATGATGCCTGGATGGTTGTACAGTGTCTCAGAAGCAGTTCCTTGTCTGGTACCAAATATCGTATACGTGTGTAGATGCATTTTAATTTAAAATTTTGACTGAACTGAGTTTTCCTTAAGTTCCTACAATTTACTGATATTTTAATATTGTAGAAAATACTAATAGAAAAATTCCACTAACAGTTGGTTTTCATTGAAATTAGCTTGCTATTGAGACTATTGGTGTAAAGTGGGGTTGTATAAGATTGCTGCACTTCTTTTGGTCCACATTTTTATTTTCTGAACATTGAGTTGGTGAAGAAGATAAAACTTTTCTGCTGCTTTCAGTTGTTACATTAGATAATATAGAAGGGACGACTGAGCTGTTTTATCTTATCCGGCTTTCAATGAAGTCTTCCATCCCTGTGTTGAGAGTCACATTCTAAACTTTTGTCACAGAAAATTGTAGTGCTTAGTAAATGTAGAAATTACCATGCATGGTAAAAGTAGAAGTTGATGGAATGAACTGAATGTTCTAATAATAGAACAAAAAACCGTTAAAAGTGAATATGATTTGCATTCTATACAACAGTGTGTTTGGATCTTGTATACATGTCCTTGATTTTGAGAAATGGAAACTTTTATCCCCTTTCCTATCTATCGGTCGTTATCGTCAAGGTGAGAGAGCATATAACATCCTTTCACTGGTCATTTCTGTAATTTTGTTGCTGTGTAAAAGTTCATTGCCGAAATGCAAGATGCCAGTAGACTCTCTATGTTGATCATGTGTTTATAATGCTTTGTAACTAACTAGATCTGCCTTATTCCATGCTCCTTAAATGTTTTGAAAGGTTACCAGATGATATTAAGGTATGCAATTTCAAGCATTTTTATGTATTTGATGAGTTCTTTTTCATGTTCCCATATCTTAATTGAAACAACAGAATACTGTGAGAGATATGCAAAGAAGGACAACATTGCCAATCCTCCTGCTGAAGACAGCAGCGATGAAGATGTCAGTGATTGCAAAAGCACGGCTTCAAGCGACGATGTCGTAGGACAGGTGGACCCCTGATTGATATCAATCGGTCCTTTATTGAATTTTACCTCATTGTCAAATGTATAACAGCATATTCGATTGTTTGTTAAACCTGTAGTTGGACATGCAAGCATCGAGATTTGCAAGCTTGTCCAATCCAATGATGCAAGAAACAAACCAGGTGATAAAGTAAACGTAGGCAAATTCAGTTACCTTTTGTCTTCTTTTACTATAGTAATTTTACATCTACTATTCCCTCTTCTTTTCAAGAACCTGCTACATTTTTCATTTTAAAGTATCCGATAACCAGACACCATGGACATGCATGGTTTCACTGGGGCTTCAAGTTTGCACATGTAGGTCCTATGACACGGTGGTCAAGCTTTTGATCTGATGATTGCTACTGTTCTCAAACAATTCCTCATTCCCTGAACGTCCTTGACGTAACAATTCTATCAATCCATGGCCCAGTGATTGCGGATATGGTCATCTTTGCTGGCGAAATGCCAAATATTTAATGGCTATCATCAGGCCATCGGTTTTGCGTGGAAACTCCCCCAGTAAAAACTAAAGGCTCCAAGTTCACCATGCAAACCCTTGGGTAGAGGAGAGATCACGAGAAGATTTTGTATCAATCTTGACTACACCCCCCTGCATTCATTTTCAAATGTCTTCTTTGGCCTACTACATTGGCATATTCTTGGATTAGATGATGAAAACAAGCAGCAAGATTTAAAACACCATTGGAAAATCAGCCCCCACTCTTTATTTTCTCCCGCTGTTGCCGCCTTGAAGTACCAAGGATCTCATAACATCTATAAAAACCAATGCCTCCAGCTCCAAATCTATCATTCTACATAACACTATGGGAAGAATCTCCATCTGGGTAGTCTCTATTTCTATCATTCTCCTCCTCCAGAATGTAAAATCTACAGATGAAGAGGTGAAGCAATTGCTTCTCGTCTTCTTTCAACAACTATCCAATGGAAGCCACCCAAGCAATCCTAATTTTGGTTGGAATGACTCCTCTGATCCATGTTCCCATGGCTGGAGTGGTGTGACATGTTATGGTGGAGCATCAGTAAAGAGAATAATGCTGGAGGGCCTAGGCTTAAATGGGACTTTCGACACTAACTCCATTTGTGCAGTTCAGTCCCTCAGCGTCTTGAGTATTCGAAACAACAATATCCAGGGGCTAATACCAGAAGACATCGCAAACTGTACGCAATTGACCCATCTGTTTATCAACAACAATCGATTTTCGGGATCCATTCCCATGTCACTCTCTGGCCTTGATAACTTGAAGAGGCTCGATGTTTCGGACAACATGTTCACCAGTCAGTTACCAGATCTATCAAAGATTTCAGGTCTGTTAATGTTCTATGGTCAGAGCAACCACTTCTCTGGGGGAATAGCAGAGTTCAATTTTGCCTTCCTTCTGAATTTCAACGTCTCTTTCAACGAATTGAGCGGTAGAGTTCCTGTTCTTGCTAGTCGATTTGATGTAAGCAGTTTTGTTGGGAATCCTGGGTTGTGCGGCAAACCGCTGCCAAATGCATGTCCTGCTCCTGCTCCTGCTCCTGCTCCTGTAGTCAATATCTGATTACAGAAAACAAAATATTGAATACTCGTCTGTTCTGGGCATGGCTAGATCCAGCAGAACATTTACAAACTAAAGGAACATTGGGTTGATGTATCTGCACTTTCTTCTTGAAAGATGGCTAATGGTTAATCGGAATAATGCTATAATTCTGCACTACAAAAGCTATGTTTTTCACCACTTGATGATGAGAGCTAGAACTGGAAGTTTCATTAAAATGCTTTTGCTCTATTGCTTTGTTGTGAAATGTTTTATCTTTATGTTTTTCATCAACTTAAAATGACAAGCTCTTTTAACCTGTGCACTATAAAGTAAAAGCATTAAACTTTTATGGAGTACCTATAGTGGAGGACTAGGATTAGTATTGGGTTTTTATGGGGTCTCACCCTAAAGATCCATCTCCCCTGTCCCTTGTACTGCCATACATGTAGGCATACCCCACGGTCAACTCCTCTTTGTAAATCTAAGGACCTTCAAATTTATTACACTTTTCTTGTAATATTGGGCTGCAAGGGGAGGCAACTATTCGGAGTTGGGTGACTGACATAAGGTGTGGGTTTGCTCTCTAGGACCCGCTCCTGACTCAACTGGTGCATGTGTGTGTGGGTTCATGCGTGTGCCCTGGAAGTAGTCTTGTCAGGTTATATGATACAGGGAGACCCTTGATATAAATATAAAAAAAAATCTATGGAATTGCAAACCTTGGATGTGGATCCCAATTAAATGCATGCCAATCAATAAGGTTTAATGGATATGTGCATGTATAGCCGTTAGATGTAGACCCCACATCTATGTGATCACCTGTAACAACATCAGATGTAACTTGCCCACGATTTGTTTTTTGAAATCTTGGACAATGAAGAATTCTTCTCTATTGCCATGATCTTACTGTGCATTTGGAATGGCACAGAAACAAAAGAGGATTATACCATCAATATCTAGCCATTGTAATGAGGTCAGACCAAAGGTTTCAGGTGTTGAGTCAGGGCTTCTTGCCTGATTCAGACCTAAACGGATATAAGCCCATGAACAATCCATAACCAGGCCTAGGCTCCAGCAGTTATATGCATAGACAGGGCCTAGATTTACTCAGAACTGGCTCTTTACATATATGTCCAGAGCCTGGCCCAATTCAGTTTTTCTTTAGGCCCAATCTTATTAATAACAAACCACTTAGTATAGAACTCTTAATATAGAGTATGAATATCATGTTATGAATAGGATAGTCGTATGCCCGTATCTAATAGACTCCTTAAAGCTCCAGGTCATAATGGGCATTGAAAGGCCCAGTTAGGTCGCTTTTTATTCTAGCATTCTTCAGTGATCAGTCTTAATGATGAATCATTTGGATGTAATCATGTGTTGGCTCAGTTCTATACAAGGCCAGAGCTTCTTTGTGTAACATGCACACATGCTCAAATCCGTCTAAAATTAGGCTCTAACAAATTAGATTAGAGAACTTGTCCCAGCTTCCTTTGAGATCCAGACCCAAATCGATATCGGGCTACACCCATTTTTATCTGCAGCTCCAGGTCTGATATAGTTTAACTTCAAATCAGGCCCAATATGCAACCCGAGACAAAGGCCTCGTAGTGTGTAAATTTTTCAAGCACAAAAATAGGTCAAACTGAGGCCAAAGCAGTGTGCAGGACCAGGCCCACATATGCCCAACTATAGAAGTGGATATATTCATATAGTCAAGCCAGACTGAAATTAGGCCCTCAAGCAGTCTATAGTCAGCCCAGGTCTAAAATAATTGTTAACTAGCCAAAAATAGGGATGCCAAAAAAAAAAAAGAAAGAAAGCAAAAACAAGCTAAGATGGCTCAGCTCGACTTGACTAGGCTCATTGGCTCAAGCTCAATCTTGGCTCTGTGTCATGAGCCAAGCTCAAACTAGTCTCAGCTCAGGTCTGTCAGACTGAGTTCTGTTTGTTAGAGGCTTAACTTATTTTTAAGTTTTTGAAAATTAAATCAATGGGTTAAAATAACATCAGAGGTGATCATATATCGTCAAAAGAAAACCAGAAAATATATTACTTTTAACACTTCTTTTGATGTATGTCAAAATGCCTAAAAATATACACCTACTAAGATCCAGTATGTTGATTTAGGCTGTTGTTTAATAGTGGTACCCTAAAAAGTGCTCATGTAGGTACTTCCAAGGAGAAAACTTCCATATATTTGAAAATGTTTGACTCAAGTTGGATTGGAGTTCAAACGACCAGCACTGTCAAGTGTCAAGCCGAGCTCAAGCTTTGCTTTGGCTTGATACTCAATCCAGACAGAGCTCAAGCTGGATTTAGTATTCTCAAGCCCAGCTTTACTTAATTCAAGGTTGTGGGGCCAACCTACGACCCCACTTGGGGATGGATCGAGAGGGATTGAAATATACCCCCATCCCCGCGAACCTCCCAACCATAGTTGTTAATATCATTTCGGACCTCATTTCGCTCTTACCTACAAAATGAAAAGTTTTGGCCGATTCGGGATTTCGGCGAAACTTTTCAGAATTACATTTCGAAAAAAATATAACATAATACATATACATATATAAGTAAAAAAGATAGAAAAAGTAATAAATATAGATTTAATCTATCATAGTAATTTTTTTGAAATTATATTTTGTGAAAATAAGAAATACAAAATATGTGTAAAAAAAGTAAAAAAAAAAAAAAATTAGTTATGTAACATTCCATTTCTGCTGAAAAGTCACATTTCGACCGAAATCCCAAAGTTCGACTGAAATCAGCCAAAATCCTGAATTTCAACCGAGATTGACTGAAATTCAAACCGAAAAGTTTTGGCCGAAATTTCGTTTCAGCAACTTAACCGAAATAGAAATTCTCGGCCATTTTGGGGGAAACGAAACGAAATTAATAACTATGCTTCCAACCCAACCCGTATATGGTAACAAAGTCTTCAATCATCATCCTAACCACTTGATCAATGGCCGACAAATTTTCACTATGCAGAATGAGTGCAAGTCAATCAAACAGTTCAATTCATTCATATGGGTGCCAAACCTGAGAACATGACTATCATGGGGGGTTCCCTATTTTATGGTCCACTTGGATGGATCATGGTCAGCGCCCACTAGGTGTTTTGGCACTGGTGCTTGATGGAGGGAATTCCTTGAAGTTTAGGCCGAAGTTTCATATATGATCCTACAAGTTTTTAACTGAATATTGTTGTGGCATTCTCAAAAGTACAATAGGCTCAATTATAAGGTGGTGATGATATATATTTGGATAAATTGGTTCATGTTTGGCCCAATCAAAAGGTTAATATCAATTTTAAATCTCCCATTCAAGTTTTGGGTTGGACATAATGATAGATTCTAGTATTCAAGCACATAATGATGGGTTCTAGTTGCAAAATTTTCATGGCCCACTCGGGCATGGCTGCACTCTGGGGGCTCATTTGATCCACAATCTAGGTTACCCAAAAGGCCAAAACATGGGCACACAACAGCAAACTCAAGGCCATGAAAGCTGTATTTAGGGTTGATGATCAGATAGGTTCCCATCTGTTTATCTGTACGTCGTTCCCAACTGATGATAAAAAATAGTTTTGCCACAAGTTCGGAGCACACAACATACTGTTCCCAATGTTAAATGATATAAGTTAATAAGAAAGTTACAGAGAGGTGTTCTTTATTGATTTGTTGTGAATTATGTTCTTCTTTCTCCATTTTATATGGGTTTCTTTTTAGTTTTATCTTAATGTCCTGATCATAGTTGGCAGATCTAATTATTCCAAAGTGTGTTGTTTCAATCAATGCGGAACGATCAAAGTTTGGGTCTGACAAAGATTCTTCTGCAGATCGGACTGGATCTGTATTAGGGTATGTTTGTGTGATGCTGAAAATCCATGTTAAATTGTGTTTTTGTGGGTTATGTGGAAAAAGCAGTTCTAAAACCATCACCTCTAATAAACTAACTGGGACTGGATTTACATAAATAAATATGGTATTTTTCATTGAGAATAGTTTGGCTATTCACAGAGTAGGAACTACTAATCCAATCTTAACGTAAGCAGTAAAACTAAAACATATCAGAAATCAAATCCATCTGATCTTGATATAAGATACCACAAATGATTTCCATCATACATAGAATATTCTTGGCACACAATTTTCCATGCAGAAAAGCGCCACCTCAAACCATGGAATTTTGCTTCCTGCAAAAAATAGGAGCATTTCCTTGGGTGTCACAGAATCCTTGGCGTTACACAAACATGCCTGATCTACAAATTGTCAAATTGAGTGGAATCTGCTGATGAAAGCTGCATGAGGCCCAATTTAGAATCTCATATCTCAGTTTTCCTGCACTCAGTTTACATGCAACTTTTGTTTACTAGTAATTCGTTAGCACAATGATCAAATATAAACTCCATCGTAACAGGGTGTGGGTCAGACGAGTCACCCTTCCAACCCGACTCGTAGCCTCCCTTGAGAGGCATCACAACTTTGGCCGGCATTTAGTTTTCCGGATCCAGACTTGGCCTGCTTGTGTCTTTGTAATCACAGGAGGCACCCAAACAAGAAGATGACAAACACCATTGGAAAATCAGTCCACGCTAATATTTTGCTATTGGTGCTTTTATATTCCTGAAAGACCTTCATATCTTCTCTCAAGCTTGAAAAAGAAAACCAACTACAACCCATTTCTGCCTAGATGATCCTAAATCAAACTATGGAAAGATCCTCCATCGGGGTATTCTTTCTTGCAATCATTCTCCTCTTCCAGTCCGCAAATTCTACAGATGAAGAGACGCAGCAATCACTTCTCAACTTCTTTCAACAGCTGTCATCAAATGGCAACCCCTTCTTAAACAATCCCTCTATGGGTTGGAATGATTCCTCAGATCCCTGTTCCGGTGGCTGGCATGGAATAGACTGTGAAAAAGGATTAGTCAAGAAAATAAAGCTCGAGGAGCTAGGCCTCAATGGAACTCTCGATGCTCATTCCCTTTGTGTGGTGCAATCGCTCACAGTCTTGAACATTCAAAACAACAGTATCCGTGGGGAGATGTCTGGAGACATTTCAAACTGTATGGAACTGGCTCGTCTGCATGTAAACAACAATCAGATTTCGGGAGACATTCCCGCATCACTCTCCAGCTTAAATAATTTGAAGAAGCTCGATGTTTCAAACAATAACTTCTCCGGTGAGTTACCAGATCTTTCCAACATTTCAGGTCTAAAGACGTTCTTCGGCCAAATCAATCAGTTCAGTGGGAGAATACCAGAGTTCAATTTCCCCAACCTTGATGAATTCAACATCTCTTTCAACCAATTCAGTGGTCCCATACCTGATTCTGCTAGTCGTTTCGATGTGAGCAGCTTCTCTGGAAATTCTGGGTTGTGTGGTAAACCACTGCCAAACACATGTCCCCCATCAGCGTCTCCCAAAAAGCGGTCAAAAATCCATCCAGGAGAAAGGGTTCTCATGTTCTTGGGTTATATAATTCTAGGTACAATCTTGATTGCCTTTGCCTTCTTAATGTTTACTCGTAAGAAGACCGACGCTGAAAAGGTTGAAGGTGGAAAGAAGGAAGCAACAGAAGCTGACATCAATTCCAGTAGTGTTTATACTGACTACAAGGCCGAAGGGAGCAAATCTGAGTATTCAATCCCTTTGTCCACTGAAAGTGCTATGATGTCGACATCACTGATTGTTCCAATGAATTCTGCGATGAAGGACCTTAAGTTCGAGGATCTGCTCAATGCTCCTGCTGACCTGCTAGGGAGAGGAAAGTTCAGCAGCATGTATAAGGTGATATTTGAAGGCAACGGTAACCTGGCTGTGAAGAGGATTAAAGATTCGGCAATGTCTAGTGGAGAATTTCGGGTAAGGATGGAGAAGATAGACCAAGTACACCATCGAAATGTATTGCCTCTTTTGGCATTCTATTCTTCCAATGATGAGAAGCTTGTGGTCTATGAATATCAGCAGAATGGAAGTCTTCTGAAGCTTCTAAATGGTAAGTTCGTTCACTCTTCTTTGAAGTTTTCTATACCAATCATCAGATCACCATTGCCTCATCTCATGGATCTCAAATCAGCTATGTTCAATATGAGCAAAAATATGAGCCTTCCACTTTTCTTTTCTTCTTTTAAATTTTTGGAGGGAATTTGATTTTTTTCCTTCATTTTTAATTTAACTGTGTCAATAGCTAATATAGATAGGTTTTTCATCGTAGATTGTTTAGACTTACAAGACAGACTATCTTAGTTAATCCAGATTTATGATGAGGTTCAGATAATGATGATGATGAGAGTTAAAGATAACGTCTACCCTCACTAAAATGGCAACTGGTATCAAAGCCAACAAGCCCATGATCATAATCATATTGTTGATATTGACAGCGCATGAAAAAAGCGTAAGAAAAAAAAAAGTTATTGGTTATGACATTTCAAATTTTAAAAACACTTCAGTAACTTCTATATAAAAAAAAAAATCATGTCTGTCATCAGCTATTTTAGAAAAATGTTGTTGAAATACCATGGGGTTTCCTCAGTACTTTTTCGTTGTCAATCGATCTATTCCATTCAAAGATTTTCTTCAATCTGTGTGCGCTGTCTCCATGATTATCTCTGAAGCGTCCTTCAACACAAACCATTGGATTCAATGTTTAAGCAAAAAGAATTTGGTGAAAAAAAAGTGCACCATTTAATTATCAGAGAAACATACCTGAAATAGAACCTGCTCTCAGACTTGGACAAAGGAATATCAACATCAGACAGGCAAGACAGCTGTAAAAGATACCACATACAAATCCGAGTGCTACTTTATAGGACTCACCAACCACTGTTTTATGACATATGGTTTAAGCAAATAATTATATCTGAAATCAAATGAAGGAGTTAATGCATTATCCACATGGACTGACAGCCCATGAATAGGAATGGACAAACCACAGCCTCATTATCCAGATGGATGGACAGAGATTGTTCCCTTTCAACATGCATTTCCTCCACCCTATGCACATGCATGCTTTCCTCCCTTTCTTCAATTAAATAGACTCCCTCGCAAAGGGGCTACTCCCTTCTTTCCTCATCACTCAACATTGAACTGATAATCTGAAAGGGCGCTTGTTCTGCCTGGTGACTTAAATGAAAGGCAATCACAATGTAAATGAAAGCCAAGGAGAAGCAGACTGGAGGAAAAAAGAGGTGCCCATATAAAAAATGGAACTAATACCCCTTCACCATGACATATCATGTGCCTCTTCTACCTCTCTCATTTTTGCCTCGATCGCATTCAGCAGCTACCCCACAGCTCAGATGCCTCCTCTCCCGACTGAACTGCAGTAAAGAGGTCATGTGAAGTGAGGCTTCAAACGGATGAAAGACCACATCTTGTGCCATTCCACCTTCCTTGGTGGTTTAAGCCCCTGTTTAGCCATTACATCTTGGACTCTTCTTCAACTCTCTTTCTTCTGCCCGCCATTGCGCTGGATGTTACCATTTTGTTGAATGTCTATATCTCTGGAAGCATTTCTTTAATGCTTGTTCTATATAGCTCAATTGCATGTTTTTGTCCTCGTGTCAATTTACTGCTTACTAGGTCCTCTTGTCTAAGAATGTCTGTTACTGATTATGTTAGACATGCAATTCAGGAGCGAAGAGTGGTCAATCATTTGACTGGAGCAGCAGATTGAGTGTTGCAGTTGGCATTGCTCATGGTCTGGCATTCATACACAAAGAGCTCTACACAGAAGGGATTGCTCATGGTAACCTAAAATCCTCGAATGTCTTGATGGACAAGAACATGGATCCCTGCATTAGTGAATATGGTCTAATGGTGGTCGACAGCGAACCCCTTCTATCCACTAGCCAAGATAACGGCTCCATGGATCACAGCAGGGATGTCCCTGATTACCCCTTTAAGGCAGACATGTATAACTTTGGTGTCATACTTCTCGAGCTTCTGACGGGGAAGCTGGTACAGAATGATGGGCTCGACTTGACTACATGGGTGCATTCAGTAGTTCGAGAAGAATGGACTGCTGAAGTCTTCGACAAGGTTCTTTTCACAGAAGGTGCAAGTGAAGAAAGGATGGTGAACCTCCTAAAGGTGGCACTGAAGTGTATAAATCCTTGTCCAGAGGCTAGGCCAAGCATAAATCAAGTTGCAAACATGATCAGCAACATAAAAGAGGAAGAAGAAAGGTCCATTGTCTCTGAAGTATGATAACAGATGAATACCATCTACTCAAAGCAGGATGAAGAATTAAAACATGCAACAGCTTGCTGAGAAAGAGAATCTGCCTTTTTCAGTTCCTAGGTGTCATTCATTTAGTACATATGATTCAGCAGTTTATATGTTATAAATGTTGATGGTTTGTCCACATCATATGTTAAAAACCCTCTCGCTAGTATCATTTTCAAGGAACCAGTTCTCAATGCAATGTGTGTTGTTCTTGTTTCTTTCTTTTTTTTTTCTTTTTTCTTTTCAGAAGTGACGGAAATGATTATTCATTATACAAAACATGAACTTGTGGCATTGTATGATGAATTGAGGTATTACTAGCATGGGATCTAGGAGAAGAGGAAGGCCAATATGGAATGACGTAGTAAAACATGACATTTTAGATTGGGGAGTGGCATACAACACAGTCTTAAATAGTAAATAAGGATAAGAGAAGAAACATAAATCACAAAGTTGACGCAGATAGTTGAGATAATCGATAAGGCTTTGGTGATAATGATAATCTTTTATGGAAATGTTAGATATGATGCATTAGAAAGGTATATTGTGCTCATATGATTGGCTGCATGTTAAGCTTATGGCCTAGACTTCAAAGAATTTAGTTCTGATTATTCCTAGTGTTTAAAATATTGTTTCAACAATCATATAGCCTTCAAAACCAACACTCTCGTGGTTGAGTGGCGTTGGCACCTTAGGCCCTATTTGGCAGAGTGCCCCTGAGATCTTTCTATGTTCCCACAAGACTAGAAGGTAGAAATGTGTTTGGATGTGTTTATCTACTTTTCCAAATCTGTTTTTCACCGAACAATCGACAAAAACATAGCTTATGGGATCGAGATTTCCGAAAAAAAAAAAAAAAACTCACTGGAACTGTGGAAGCACTCAGGCAGTTCAACTGCATATTTCCTCTGTTAACCCTCTCTCCCCGCCCCTCTCCACAACACCGCCCCCACCCCCTCCCGTCCTCCTCTTCCCCTTCCCTCTGTGAATTTCCCACTCTTCCCATCATTCATCCCTCCTGCGTATATACACATGCACTATAAATGCCCATATCCCCCCATCTCTCTCTCTCTCTCTCTCTCTCTCTCTCTCTCTCTCTCTCTCTCTCTCTCTCTATATATATATATATATATATCCACATTATCATGGACTATCCTTGAGTTGTGTGGTTCACTGGTAATTTTTGTTTGCGTAAATCGAAGCATTTCTTTCTCCGTAGAAAATGCTGGTTTCTTGAAGTCAGATCTCACCGCATCAAATCTCTATCTAGAAATTTTCATCACTAAACATTTGCTCATTTTTTGTAGATCCAGATCTTTTTTCACAAATATTATAATTATACAGTAGGGACTTTGATCTCTTGCACATGGTTCTCATGCAAACCATGCACAAGACTGGTTTAAGAGGCAAGCCCCACTTATTTAAAATCACTAGAACCAATTTTGAGAACGGTTTGCATGAGAACTGTACGCGGGAGAAATTTTCCTACACGGTAGATCTACATTTTCTCTTGCCTCTTTGATGAATTGGAAACCCTTCTTGATAACATTCATATCTAATTCGCTACTTTTCTGCAACTGTACTTCTTATATGGATTTTGAAAAGCCTTTCAAAAGTGTGGATAAATCCCTAGAAACAGATGGCGGGCATTGTAAAGTTACAACCAGAAATTGGTTATTCCTTTCATCAAAGTCATTCTAAAGTTATAGAATTCTGCACTTCTAGTCAAGTCAATTGTTGAACTTTGTGAAGGCCTCTGGAAGAAAAATGATTATTTTTCTCTATCAAAATTTTCAAAAATCAAATTATTGTAAAAATCTAGGAAGTCATGGAATTGAATTGCTAGGCAATTATAGTAAATTGACTTTGGATACCCATCTTCAAAAATCTAAAAGAAAACGTGTATTGTCAAATGTGTTTTGACTTTGAAGTCATTAGAGATGATTTGTTCATGTGATTAAAATTCCTATGAATCCACTGTAAAATAGGTTCCAATACCATTCATAAAAATTCTCAAAAAACTGAGAAAATGAAGTGTCTGTTCACATTCTTTTTGACCATTTTAAGTCTTCCTGGGACTGTTTGCATGAATGGAATTTAATTCCTAGGAATCCATGATGAAATGGTAAAAAGGGTTTTATTTGGTTTTATGCTTGATTATTTGATTTATAATTTTTCATATTATTACATGATAAATTGGGTCTAATATTAAAAAAAAATGGGTTTTATTTATGATGTCTTTGTTTTAGTGTTTTACTTGAGAATGGGTTTTTATTTATGCGTTTTTGCGTCTATAATGTGGGCCGTGGTCTAATTCCTAAAGGTGGGTCCCACGTTGTGATCTCTAAAGGTGGGTCACATGTACAACAAAATCCTACCTGAGATGCAATTCCAACAGATGGGCACCATGTTCTAATTCCTATAGGAGTGGGTTCCATGTTTTGATTCCTAAAGGTGAGTCCCATGTTGTAATTTCTAAAGTTGGGCCATGTACAACAGTTCATAAAGGTGGGCCCACGTAATTCCTAAGTTGGTCTCATGTTCACAATCACAAAATGTGGGCCCACACTTCAATTCCTATAATGGTTGGCCAATGTTCTAAACCCTAAAAGTGGGTCCATGTTGTATTTCTAAAGTTGGGTCCCATAGGCAAATAATTCGTTTTAATATTTATTATGAATTCATGAATATTTAATTATAATAAATTTAAGTTCAATAGTATTGTCAAACATGATTCTTTTGATTATTTTCCTAGGAACAAACATTTTATGACATTACCAAACAAGTTCTGCACAAAATATTTTGTGCAAAAGTGCAGAACAATTAAACATAATGTTGCCAAACAAGCTCTGCATCACAAAGTTTCAGCACAACCAGATAGAATCGGGAACAACACAAAAACAATGCCAAACAGGCGCTTCATTTCAAACATATACCCAAGGATCGATCCCCGGGTTCTCAAGTTAAAAGTCTCACTTCTAAGCAGTAGTCTAACAAAAAAAAAAAAAAAAAAGCCTTCGAATTGATGATGCATATCCCAATACATTCAATATATTGTATGCTTTGCTCACTACGTTAATCTTGATTTTTTGTTATTTCTTTTCTAAAGGGTAACAAATACCTTATGTTAAAATGAGAGGGCTTACTAACAATTAAAAAACCAAACTTGGAACCCAATTTGGTCCCCTTCGAGTCTAGTCAAGTCAGGATTTGGGCTCATTTTTTACCCCTAAAAAGTCTGAAAAAATCTTTCATTATCATCATAATTAGAATCTTGTCCCAACTATGGTGGAGTCAGAGTATAAGAATTTGTTTCCCCATTCTGATCTATCCCGAGCCACATCCTCAGATAGGTTGCACTTCTTCAGACTTATTTTTACTACTTCCATCCACATCCTCTTCGGTTTGCATCTTCCCCTTCGTGGGAAGTTTTTGGGCTTAAAGGAGTTCAAATATGGGGAAAGAAGTTGAGTTAGAATTGGAAGTGGAAGTGGCTGGAAAGTAAGGGTGGTTTTAAATATTTAGGTTGGGAAATGAAGAAGGGGGCTATAAATATAGAGGCTAGGAATTGGAATGAAATCTTAAATGCAAATATAAAGGTTGGGAAATGGAAGGGGGTTTAAAATACATAGGTTGGGAAGTGAAACGGGGTTTAAAATTCATAGGTTGGGAAGTGAAAGGGGACTTTATATCTAGAAGGAAGTGGAAGCAAGTTTCAAATATAGCCAAACAAATCTCTCTAAATAGGCTCACCCATTCACCCAAAAATAAGCAAACTTTGCTAAGTCTGAGTCAAAACTGACCTAACTCAATAGTGATTGAGCCCAGGTTGCCTCTACGGAGTTTTGAAAACTTGGGGATTAAAATAATAGCAACACTACAATAGCCAAAACAGAGAAAAGTGGTGGCATAAGAGCATTATACCAACACAAACACAAAACTACATAATATGGGCATACAAAGCAACCTTTCTTTCCACCTTTTGTATCGTCAAAGTAACTGCCATACCATTAGTTGATCTCCTAATATGCTGAAATTCCACCTAGATTGAAAATAAGAGGATTTTCATTTCATTGAAACAAAAATTAAATTTCCATGGCCCACATAGAGGTAATCCAAGATATAGCATCAGCTGAATTATTCTCCACAATCACCTTATCTTGGAAAGAGCAAGAAAAGATCCTAAAACTTCGAGAATAGCCAACATGTCCACCTCATTCGATTCCTTGAGCCCTACATGCTTGAAGAACATAAACAAAAACTGCCTCCTCCCTGTGAAGAATGCCACCAATGCTTGCCAAACCTAACATTACTTGTGTTGCACCATCTATATTGAGTTTCAAAACACCACACGGACGAGGGGACCACAGCTCCACTACCTTCTTATTAACATAGACAATCACCATACAAGCTTCCCAATTGTGCATAATATTATCATACTCAAATTCACAGACTCCTCTCTTACAACCACCCCGCTTTGCTATCCTCATACCAGTGTATTAACTATTGGAGAACATAAACAAAACTTCCTCCTCTTGTTGTGAAGAATGCCGCCAAAGCCAGCCAACCTCAGCTTTCCTTTAACTCCTACATATACATTATTTTCAAACACCACCTGGAGAAGGGGACCATGGCTCTGCTACCTTTGCCTACCGCAACTAGTCACTGTACAATTACAAGCTTCCTAGTTGTGTATAATATTACCTATACTCAACTTCACAAACTCCTCTCTTACAACCACCCACTTTGTCATCCTCAAAACCACTATATAAACAAGATCCTCTGGAAGCATAAAAGTTCCTCTAAAATCCTATTGTTCCTCTCCTTCCAAAAGGACCAAAGAATCGCAAAGGGAGTAATTTTCAAGCACGAGTGACGAGACCACAACCATGGAAAGGAGCTACTTTCCATGCAAAGACTAAAGAACAACTTTTAAGAAAATAACTCCAAATATGATATGAAAAGTTACAAAATAAAAATAAGCGATTAATCGTCTCCCTTTCATTTCATACAAAGAGCACAAATGGGAAGAAATATTCTTTTAGACAATGCCTCTCCTCAAATTATCCATTGTGGAAACCTTAGCAGCCACCGTAACCAGCAAAAGGCCTCAACTCTAGGAGAAGCCACGCCAACCACAACATCTCACATGGAAGTCAAACTACTGAAGACGACTCCAAAGACCTATAAGGAGACTTTGACAAAAAGTCTTGGGAAGGTTTAGCCTTCGAAATACAAGAGTCCGCAACTTTCTTGCATACAAACACATTACAAAGTAACCTTGGCAATGACTCAGATTCAGTCATCTCAAACTTAAAAAGAAAACTTCTGAAAGACACATCTCAAGACATATGAGCCCCAACATCAATACAACATTCTTGAACCGATGACTCTTTATTCGACGCAACCCTAAATAACCAGGGAAAAAAGACCCCTTAAACTACCCAACCCCACCAATTAGCACCCCCAACACGAACCATATGCCCCCCGCTCCCCCCTCCCCCCCCCCCCCCCCCCCCCCCCCAAAAAAAAAAAACACACCAACACCGTCCCTCTTTCTCCAAATTTAAAACCAACCCTTTTCTAAAGACTTTCCCCTTAATATTGGACACTTCTCCAGATCTAGAAATGACACTTCCCAACCAGAACACATGTTATCTAAGGACTTTTAAAGGGACACAGCCCCACTGATCTTCCCCATACTTTGACAGAATCACTCTTCTCCATAATGCTCATTTCTTTTCCCTAAACCTCCACTGCCATTTCTCTAACTAACAAAGCCCAATTTCTTTCCCTAAGCTTCCCAAACCCAAACCCCTGCATATTTCAGCTTCACCATTTCACTCCATCTCGTCAAATATAACTTTCATTAGTCATCCCGCCCCTCCCATAAGAAAAATGCAATCCAGTCTTCCAATCAAAGCCACTGGCATTTTGAACAATGACATATAGTAAACTAGCAAGTTGGACATAATGGACTTGATGAGGGTG
The DNA here is from genome assembly GCA_028538565.1 of Umbellularia californica. NCBI lineage: Eukaryota > Viridiplantae > Streptophyta > Magnoliopsida > Laurales > Lauraceae > Umbellularia > Umbellularia californica. Next base: position 52,810,473 of record JAPQWN010000004.1, on the reverse strand, counting down.
ATCTTGGTTCCCAATGATAAATATTACCTATTCCACATGGACAACTTATTTCCAATTTTTTCAGTAATTGGGGGTCCCATATAGCTTTTGACCTTAGGTCATCCTAATAGGAAGACCAACATAACGAATTGGCAACTTCCTCACCTTACAATGGAGCCTATCGGCCAAAGGGTAAATGATCTCCTCTAAACACACCACTACCAATATGTTTTTGGAATTTGGATAAATATCCAAACCCTTAAAACAACTGGAACCAGCTTAGTCTTTTCAAGACTACAATCTCCTTCCACCTTGTAGAACTAAAGAAAATAGCATTATTTGCAAACTAAGGTGAGTAAAAGCCTCCCCATATCAGCCCACCTCAAAACCCTCAATAAGCCCAAGGTCCTTTGCCTTGAGAGGAGAGCTCCCAAAGCTTTGGACACAATCATGAAAATCAAAGGAAACATAGGATCACCCTGCCTAAGCCCTCTCACCGCTTTAAACAAATGATTAGGGAAGCCATTCACCGGAACTGAAAAATGATGTAGACAAGATACATTCTCAGATCCATTCTCTCCACCTCTCTCCAAAGCCAAACCTACAGTAACAAGTAGTCCATGAAACTCCATTCTACATGGTCATAAGCATTTCTCCAAGTCAACTTCAACCTTTCAAGAACATTTCTAGAGTAAAAAAAGCTCATTAACGATCAAAATCCCATAGAAGATTTGTCTATTATGTACAAAAGCCCCTTGGAGCGGCCTAATAATATGAGGCAACAATCAGTTCACGAGAATCTTTCAATCATTAGTCTTGACTTTTCTTGATTAAAATTTTCAAAAAGGTATCAAGAGAAAAATGAAACAATTGAAAATTCTATTAACTTTAATAGTGAAATTGTTTCCTTCATAAAACATGCATTGAAATGATTAAAGCATGAATTACTGGATATGCAACCTCGAAAATAGAAAAAACCCAATATTAACTATAAATTTTAATTATCATTGTGAGACACCACTTGTCCAACTCCCAAAAAGTGGGCTGCATGGGGTAATGCCTAGGGGTGTGGGTGGAGTGCTTCGGTAGCACCGTGAGGCTTTGTTCAAGTCCCACATAGGAAAAATCTAAGTCCAGACCCTAGGCTTATAAGTCAAACCTAGTCTTAACTCAACATGGCCCGTTTTAAAGTTGTGAGGCCGTGGATCCCTTAAGAACTCCAAAGTTAAGTGTGCTCAGGCTGGAGTCAGTACCAAGATGGGTGACCGCCTAGGAAGTCCTCACACGCGCACGTGGGCCAGAGCGGACAATATCTTAATTAGTTGGGCAGGGCTGTGACAATTGTGGATCAAGTTAACATGACACTATCTCAATATGGCACAAAAATAAATAAATAAAGACTTTAAACATTAGCTATACTCAATTGTTGTCCAATAAATTCATTATAAAGAAAAGCATGTCGTTCTACATTTACTAGCACTACACAAATCTTGCATATCAACGAGTGAGTCCAAATGTTGACCCAAAAGTTACAGTAATATCCCAACTACATTAATGATCTTATCTCCCTAATAGACAGCAAGAATTTTACGTACAAGACTCCCGGCTCCCGCACAAGGACAGTGAGGATTTTTTTTTTTTTTCTTTCTTTTTGATAGCCCAAGGTATCTCCCGCCCAGCCCAGCCTAGCCTAGGAGCCTTTGACCCTAAGCCCGAGGGACAATCAACTCTAGACAGCCAAGAACTAATCCCTAGGGGCACATGCAAATCCTCCTATCCACATGGATGCGGAAAAACTATGGGAGGTGGCCAATGAAGGTAGGTGTCGAACACAAGACCTCTCCACTTCCTAAAGCGCAGAGTCCTTGGCCAACTGAGCTACCACTCATTGGTTACAGTGCAGGATTTTCAATTTGCACCTTCCAAAAAAGCGAGACCTCTGAACATGCAGGAGACTCATAGATAAAGATCACCCCAGGCAGTCATTCCTCCAGCAACGAATAAAACCAAGCCAATAATGTATGAAGGAGCAGGTGAGCTAAGGAATCTCAACAAAGAAAAATTTTTAGTTTCTCCCAATCATTGATGTAGAATATGCACAATAATATCATCAACGAAATACTTCTTTTCAAGCATTTGCAAAGAGAAACGGGAACTAAAGTGCAAATGACAAAAGCAAAAGCTGTTATGCACTTATGTGAACTATGTCAAGGATCAAAATAGCGGTTGTGGTAGGCGTAGCGGTCAATGGCCAAAACGTTACGTAGCGGGCGATACGTAGCAGTTGCGGTGATACGTAGCGGTGTGAATTTCTTAAATAGCCTAAGTTTTTTTAATCTTGTATGGCAACCAAGATTGTGTATTTTTAGTGATTTGAAATCATATAAGGGCAAAGACAACTTTAAGAATGGCTATTGAGGAGAAGAAATAGCAAAAATAGTATTAAAAACTAAAATTACTTGGCAATACTAGGTTTTAGACTGTAGCGCCGCTATTTTCAAAATAGCGTGGCGGCCTCAACCGATATGGCTGATAATGCGGGCGCTACGCTACCTAGCGGCCGCTATTTTGAACCATGAACTATGTAAATGCATACTGATCGAAGAATAACGTGGTGCAGAGGAATAAACGCCTGATAGCAGGGCCCAGGTATGAACTGGAAGACCATTTCACGTGAGCTCCTACCTTGGATTTGCAGGCTTCCCCTCACTACCATGATCAAAGGACCCAAGTCATTCACTGGGAACATAAAGATCAAACCTTTCCACCAAATTTGCTCTAGCAATTCGCCTTTTAGGCTCTAGATAAAGAATTATGATGATTCAACGAAGACAATAGATGGGACCTAGAATATCCATGGGGTGGAACCTTCATATCCAATTGTTCCTCTTCATCAACACTGAGGAAATTTTAACCTTCACACCATAAGCTTGTTGTGAAAGTATTACCCTGGTTTATAGCTCAAGTTTAATGTAAGAGTTGTTCCATCGTGCTATTAGTTAAACCGAGTTTCCCTATACATTGTTTGAAACTGTCTTTACAAACATTAAGCATGGTAAGAAAAGAATTAGTGTATGGTTTATTTATTTATTTATTTTATTTTTTCTTACAGAATACTTGATTCAAGACCGAGCTTAATAAAAATTGTAAAAGAACATTGATCTAGCTCTCATTGAAGGTTGAAATCAGTTCCTTTGATTGTTGTGGGGTAGATAGTTTGAAAATATAGTACATAATTGAAGAATGTTTTTAAACGTTTGAAAAAAACTAGGACATTAATAGTTTACATTAAGAGGTATGCAAATGCAACTCATAAAATGGTGGACACCTAATTTGGAGATTGTAAGTTAGAATGAGGAAAATATAATGTTTAGAAACCTACAATCAATGTCCCAATGAATCCTACCTGATCAACAAACTCTTTAAAGTGACAATTCCTTATTATTTTCATCAGTAATATAACACCTGCATTTTTGGCTAATTGTAAAAACACCCCTAGAGAATATGGTAATAGTAAAAACCCCCATGAATTTTTTAAAATTATTACCTAAAAGGAAAAATACAGCACGTCTGCACCAAATATCACTTTGCCCTTATCCACGCACGTCTATTTATACTCCATCATCATCTTCAGGATCTCACATGGGCTGGGCCAGCAATGGAGCATTTTTTGGGTTGGATTCAGCTAGGTTTGTAAAAAAAGAAATTTCAAAATACACAAGAATTCTTCAAAGAAAGAAACAAAGATAATGGCATTCCATCCTACCTCTTCCATGAGCTTCTCTAAATGCCGTTTGCAAAGAAACATTGCAAATGGTTTTGGTCATGCACAAACTAACCTGTTCTCGATTATGCAGGCAATGCTAGAGATTCGCTTCATCACAAGAAACCGGGTCACATGCTTTGCATCCTGCAGTCTTCTCAACGGTGGCACACCTGGACAACATCAACCAATCAACAATTATGTCTCTCTCATTGTTAAAACACTTATTCATCCAGACTTAGCCGAACTGTCTCGACTCAGTAGGTCACTAGGGTGAAATGAGACAGACCAAATTCTATATGAGACTTGCTCGAGTCACTCATTCAATGTCTAATTTCTCCCCCTCCCAACCTTATAAATCCATATGATCAACATGTCTGGGCCCAATAGTCAAGCAGGCTGGGCTGAAAGTGGTCCTGTACAAAACCTAGCAAGAAACGCCATTGAGGGCCCGAGGAGCAGTATAATAGAACTAGACCACACCACTTGGTGGGACCCAGTTCAACCTGCAATGGTGTCTTTGCTGAATGAGATTTTTCTAAATCACCTAGTTTTGAACAAAAAAAAAATCAAGTTTAAATAAATTTATAAAGTTGGAAGTAGCTGTTCTGAATTGGAATTCAAACCGTACCAAATGCACTGCAAAAAAGATTAACCATCTATTCCATTGAAATACTCACATAGCCTGTGATCTAGTACATGCCCAAATGCAGTGTAGGGCAGTGTCTCCATATTTTGAAATTTGTGGTCTCCAACTTGGAACCACCTGATGTCCATGAACATATTCGAAGCTTGTACTCTTTAAACTAGAAGAGAATGCTGTAGATAAGGCACTTAAATTTTTCTGCAGCAGGTCCCAGTTGTGACTCGTGGCAGCTGACTTTGAAGAGGATATTTAGAATTTTTTATCACACTGTTTGTGTGGTCATACAAACCATAAATGTAAGGCCTACCTTTAGGTGACTTCAAATCTTAGATATGAATATGATATATTTAGCAGGGGATTCTCAAAACCCTCAGCATCAAACCAACTCATCAAATTCTGCCCAGAACATGTACCATATGTTTTGATTGTCCATTTGCAAGCAACCACTAGGATAGCTAGGATTACCTTCTAGGGAAGACATTAGGATAGGGACTACAACACAAATAGCCAAGACTTCGAAAAAAGATGGCCTGCACATCTACCATTGCTGGTCAATAAAAAAAAAACACATCACTGTTGATTGAGCATCCATATAGTACTGTGGCTTCAACAACATACTATAGAAAATCACTTTGATCAGTAGCCTCATCATGTCCAATGATTACTGAATGTCGCTGAGGGGTATATCCATGATCCCTGATCTCCTCTGTCAAATGTTCAAGGGCGGCATATATTTCACTTGAATGAGAATGTGACCTGTCACTTGCAAGAAAAATATAAAGTTTACTATCAATCACAACCCAGCTGCACCCCGGAGTTTTCCTAAGGCCCATCTTTTTCATTGCAGCTCTGACCCTATCAACAGCGTCCCATTTTCCAAAATCTTCATATATATTAGATAGGAGAACATGGTACGCGGCAATATTAGAATCAAGCTCAAAAATGTGATCGGCTACTTGTTCTGCCAATACTTTATTACCGTGGATTTTGCAAGACCCAAGCAGTGACCCCCAAATAAAGGCATCTGGCTTGCATGGCATGTGCTTGATGAGATCATATGCTTGATCTAGATGACCTGTTCGCCCCAATAGATCTACCATGCAAGTATACTGTTCAATTTCTGGGAGGATTCTGTAGTCCTCACTCATGCTTCTAAAATGTCGCCATCCCTCATCTGAGTTCCCTGTGTGGCTGCATGCAGAGAGAATGCCTGTAAATGTAATGTGATTTGGGATAACACCCTCCACTTTCATCTCATCGAACAAAGCAAGCACTTCATCCATACGACCATGTATTCCAAGCCCTGATATCATTGAATTCCATGATATCTCATTCTTATCACGCATCAGCCGAAACAAACGTACTGAACTATCTATGTCACCACATCTGGCGTATGTAGCTATTAGAGAGTTGTTTACAAGAGTATTGGATTCAAGCATATTTCTTATAAGATAACCATGGATCTGTTTACATAACACTAATACTGATAGTTGTGAACAGACGCTGAGAATACAGGCAATGGTTACAGTATTGGGTCTTACATGTTCAGTCTGCATATTGCAAAATGCCTTCAAAGCATCATTTGCGAGAAAATTTTGTGTGTACCCAGTTATCAAAGCATTCCAAGAGACCACGTCTCTAATGGGTAATCTAAGCAACACTTTTTGAGCAGATCCAATATGTTTGCACTTTGCATACATGTCAGTTAATGCACCGCCGACAAAAACATCAAAATCCAACTCCTTTTTTATTGAAAATGCATGAATTTCCATACCCTTGTGCCTAAGGGCCAAGGACGAACACACGCGAAGAACAGAGACCACAGTTTTAGAATCTGCTATTCCTCCTTCAAAATTAAACTTAGAAAATAGCTCTAATGCTTTGGTGGCATGGAATTTGTTAGCACAACCTGCAATTATAGCACCCCACATTACAAAGTTTCTATTTGAAGACTGCTCGAATAGTTTCATACCAGTCTCGATGTCACCACTTTTACAATACATGTCCAAAAGCGCTGTCTCAACTCTAGCATCATTCTGTAAACCATAAATAATAATGCAGCTATGAATTTGTCTTCCAATCAGCAAATTGGATAAATGCGAACAGGATTCTAAAACGCCTACCACTGTTGAGGAATCAGGTCCCATACCCCGAACACGCATTTCATCGAACAAATCAAGTGCCTCAACGAAAAACCCATTATGGACATACCCTGAAATCATCATATTCCAAGTAGCAATATTACTTCTCGTAGACACTCTCTTGAAAACATGGACTGCATTCATTTGATCCCCACACTTCATGTACATATCGATAATTGCATTTGCTAAAGAAAGATCTGAGTCCAACCCATTTTTCACTATGCAACCGTGAATTGCTCGCCCATGAATTAATGATCTACAAGCTGTGCACGACGATATACTCGAAAGAAAAGCGACCCGATTCATCTGCACTCCGGATTCTTGCATCCAAATGAAAATCTTCAGGGCCATTTTAGGCTGCATTGACTGGTTATATCCCGATATCATAGTACTCCACGAGACAGAATCCCATTCAAACATTGTATCAAACATATCCAATGCATCCTCCACTGCGCTACATTTCCAATACATTGCAAGCAGCGAGTTCACGATATAGATATCATTCCCAACTCCAATCTTCAAAATATGCCCATGAATCTGTTTCGCCGTTCTCAAATTCGAAAGCCCCGCAAATGCCTTGATCAAACATGGGAAATACGAAAATTTATGGAATGGAAAGCCGAAATTCAACATCTCTAAATAATACCGAATTGCATTCTCAAACAACCCCATCTCAGTATATTCTCTGATCATAGTCCCCATCGAGGATACATCCATGACTGACGACCAATTCTTCGAAAACCCCAATTCAATCGAATCTCCGCCACTGGGGTCTCTAAAAATCGTACCTTCATTTACAATACCTGAACCATGGAATTGGGTTTCTTCAGAATCTGAAGAATTAGAGGTATGTAGCATAGAATTGCAAGAAAATGGATTGTTCTCAGCATATTCTCCCGCTATCGGTTCCATCGAGGAAACATGGAGGACGTATAATGGGTTCTTCAAAAACCCTACGTTGATCAAATTCCCCTCATTGTGGGGTATAGAAATGCCACCTTTGTTTATAATTCTCGATCTGTGGAAATGGGTTTCTTCAGAATCAGGAGAATTAGAGGTCTGAAGCTTTGAATGGGAAGAAAACAGAGATTTCTCGCATTTTTGCAATGAAAAGTAACTTGGGATGATTCTGAAATGGAGATAGCGCTTCGAGTTTGCAGGGTTTTGGTAGAATCTGAAAAGCGTTGGATTTTGTGGGGGCGAAGAGAACACCATTTCTATCTATCTGAGAGGGTTTTGGTGGATCTCTGGAAGCGAGATTTCATGGGTTTTAGGGGCCGTCACAAAACAACTAGTTGTCTGAAACGTCACTGCAAAATCTAGCCATTTCTCAAATTTTGGGATTTTAAAGTCTCTTGTATACATTTGCATGGGTTTAACAGGCGCCAATAGATTGATCCTGTTTATGTGGTTTTAATAGGTGGATACTAGACTTTAGTCCTCCTAGGTCAAAGATCTTAACACACCATCAAAAGAGAAAAAAAAAAAAAAAGGATTTTTACCAAAAAGTTTGAAAAAAAAATGGAAGTTTTTCAAAGTACAAAAAAAAAAAAAAAAGAAAGAAAAAAAAACACTTAATTCTTTTTCTAAAAAAATGTATATAAAAATTAGATATTTCAAAACAGTATAAAAGTTTTTAATAAGTCCATTTCAGTTATTTCTCTTCGTCGCGGGCAAATCATACTATTTGTTAGGCTTTGATACCATAGAGGAATTGTTGACATCCCATTTCAACTGAAATAAGGCACCAAACACTTGATCATCGTGCAAGAAGCGTGTCAAAATCAAAAGTAGAGTTTGATTGCCTATGGTCCAGAAGCCTTGTGAAGTCTACAAAAGCTAATAAGTGATCAAAAACCTCCCAATAAGAAGTGAACGTGAAACATCTTCGGGCTCACTAAACAAGGCGCAAGAAGCTCACAAAAGTCCTATTTAGACAAATCAAAGGGCTACCCATCAGTTTCAAGACATTTCGACATCATTTCATGATGTCGAAATCTACTCAAAATCAATTCTTCTTGTGACAAACTAGCGGCAATTACTTCATGTACCAAATCTACTCAAAACCAACTGGATAGCTCAATATCATCTATTATAGCCTCCGTGTCAAGTTCCAGGTTATTCCAACATCGTTTGACCCAACTTCACTCTTCTTGAAGCGAAACAGGATCTTCTGGCGACAGTAATGCTAGAGATCCTATTTCTCAAAATTGAACAAATGGTTGGTCTCAAAATACATCCAACAGGCTCCACATCAGATTTCAAGTCATTTTGACATCGTTTGGCCCTGAAGATAAAAGTTGCATTCCTGTTGCGGCGGAACAGGTCCTTGCGACACAAACCCTAGAACGTTGTTTCTAAAATCCAAGCACATGGTTGGGCTTAGAATACTTCTAGAAGCCTCCATGTCAGATTTCATATCTAACAGTGCTTGATCGGACTTCAATCTTCTCGCAATGAAAAGGACCTTATGGAAACGAGATCCTTCAAGGCCATGTTTTTCAAATCAAAGCCTATAGATGGTCTTATTTTCCCATCAAAAAGGACCACCACAAATTTCAAGTCATTCGGACTTCATTGACTGGATTTGGCCTCATAGCATCCTTTTTGCAATAAAACAAAAAAAATTTGCGACAGGGCCCCTAGAGGTCATTAATCTTAGATTTGAGCCTATGAATGGTCTTATTTTGTCCCCCCAAGATGGTTCACTTCAGATTTCAAGTCATTTTGACATCATTTGACACAAATTTGATTTCTTCTGACAAGTTCCTCACCTTTTTTGCAAACTTGGAAACTTTACTCCTCGTTTTGCACGACATTTCGTCAGTTTTACTACAGGGAAATGATGTCATTAAGTCACCAAAATTTCAGTAAGAAATATGCAAAGAAAAAAAACCAAAAAAAAGTTGGAAAAAAAAGGGTGCATGATTGTCGGCGGCCTTGGAATTCCAGGTTCGCCGGATTTTTGGAAAAGTCTATTTTTTGTACTTTTCCATTTTTGCCCTTTTTTGCTTATAGTTTTTTTTGAAAATCCATCTTTTTGGGTCTAATATTCGTTGATCTTCGTCAACATCTCGGACTCGCATTTTGGCCAACTTGAGATATACACATTTTGCTCAGCTAATCAAAAAATCAACGGACAGATGATCCTAATTCATCGACTACAATCAACCTTTGAAGTTGCAAGTCGATCTGACGGTGATCGATGGATATTATCTTGTCACGAAAAAAGTCTTCCTACTTTGTAAGAGCTTCCTGTGACAGAATTCTAAGAGTTGCAAAAGCCATGACTCTTTAATTTTAAGTATATATTTGGTGGTTATTCAGTGCACTCGAAACGCTCACTATCATGCAACACCCAATGGGAGTTTAAGAGAAAGGAGTTACAAATGAATGTCATTAAACGCATTACTCCCCCATGATGGAAACCGAATGCATTCAATGACAATTAAAGTTGATGTCCCTTGGCTTCTCACCTCCTCTCATAACTTTTCAAGTGCCCTCCATGATCAATTCTTGAATCTACTTACACACATCTAGGCAGGCTTGGGGGTCCAACACACCCAACCCCCACCCCCCCCCCCCCCCCGCCAAAGGCCATTTTTTTTCTCTTATTCATGAATTTGATGTGGCTTTTCAGCATATGTAATTGAATTTTTATTAGATATAGGATCTCCCCATTGTGATAATACTTATTATTTAAAAGTTTGAGGTTCGAAGCTTTGCCAAATAATTCAAGCATCGTGCTACAATTAGAGAGATGTCAGATGAGCCAACACACACGGCTTTTGCCCGCCAATCCAAACATGTCTACACAATCGCTTGATGTATTTTTCTTGTTTTTCTTTCTTATTTGTGTTAAAAGAGACAAAGAAAATCACAAATCTTGTCTTTTGTGACAAGAGACATACAACGCCTTCCATGGCACCAAATTCGCATTTCACGACACCTAAACTCGCCTTTCACAAGACTAGATGTCTTTCACGGCGAACAAATTAAATTCATTTTTATTGAAAAATAAAGATTTGGTAGTAAGATTACCAAATATTAGGAGTTTTATTAGCTGTAAATAGTTACTGTAATTAGAATATTTAGTTACTGCAATCAGAATATTGGTCAATGCTGTAAATTAGAAAATTAGTTAGGCTAGCTAGAGATTGTAATCAGTTTCCTGATTTTGTGCTTGTATTCTCTCCTATAAAGAGAACCTATGTAAACTTGTGAAATACACACAGAATTTATTTCTTTCAAGTTCACATGGTATCAGAGCCCTCCTAAGAAATTTGAAATGTCTGACGTTTCCTCTGTGCCAAGCCCACCTGTCACAACCCCCCACTCCAATACTGATTCTCACTCTGTTCAGATCACCACTATTCGCCTCAATGGTGACAATTATTGACGGTGGTCCCAGTCTGTTCGGATGTATATCAGAGGGCGAGGAAAGATAGGGTACTTAACGAGAGACAAGAAGGCACCAGCACAGGAAGACCCAACATACGTGACTTAGGATGCAGAAAACTCAATGATGACTTGGCTTGTGAACTCCATGGACAAGGATATCAGCTCCAACTATATGTGCTACTCCACTGCCCAAGAGCTCTCGGACAATGTGAAACAGATGTACTCTGATTTGGGAAATCAGTCTCAGGTATACGAATTGACTCTGAAACTTGGTGAAATTCGACAGGGAGAAGACTCGATCACCAAGTATTTCAATTCATTGAAGCGCCTTTGGCAGGATTTGGATTTGTTCAATGATTATGAATGGAAATCCACCGAAGATGCCAATCACTATAGACAGACCGTGGAGGCTCATCGTATTTACAAATTCCTGGCTGGGCTCAACGTGGAATTTGATGAAGTACAGGGACGGATCATTAGCAGGACTCCACTTCCTCTAATTGGTGAGGTGTTTGCTGAGGTTCGACGAGAAGAGAGCCGCAGACATGTAATGTTGGGGAAGAAGACTACCTATGGGCCTGTTGAGAGTTCTGTCCTAGTTGTTGCCGAGACTGCTGCTAATAAAGCAGCCAATTTTTAGCGAAAATCTAAAGATAAGCCACGGGTTTGGTGCGACTATTGCAAAAAACCACGCCATACTCGAGAAAACTGCTAGAAAATCCATGGAAAACCAGCGAATTGGAAGAGTAACAAGCCTGGTGACAGAAATAGTCGTGTGGTTCCTACTGCCAATGAAGCTGAGACAAGTCCCTTTAGCAATGAGCAGATGGATCACCTTCTGAAGCTACTAAAATCTACTTCTCATTTGGTATTCCTAGTGTTTCTCGTGCACAAACAGGTAGTGCACTTACTGCCCTTTCTTGTTGTTTAAATTATGTTCCATGAATCATCGATTCTGGAGCCTCTGATCATATGACAAGTCTTTCCAATCTTTTTAGCACTTTTTCACCATGTTCTAGCCTTGAAAAAATTAAAATTGCAGATGGTAGTTTCTCACCTATTGCAGGAAAAGGTTTGATAAAATTATCCGAGAATATAGATCTTAAATATGTTCTCCATGTCCCTAAACTAGCCTGTAACCTTTTGTCTGTGAGTAAACTAACCAAAGAATCTAATTGTCGTGTAATTTTCTGTGATTGTTACTGTGAATTTCAGGACCGGAACTCGGGGAAGAGGATTGGTAGTGCTAAGATAATAGATGGACTTTACTACTTTGATGACGACTCCTCCAGTAATAAAAAGGCTCAAGGCCTTAGTAGTGTTAGTTCTATTTCTGTGTATGAACAAATAATGCTTTGGCATTTAAGACTAGGACATCCTACCTTTCCATATCTTAAACATTTGTTTCCTACTTTTTTTAAGGGTTTGGATTTTTCATCATTCTATTGTAAAAGTTGTTGCTTATCTAAGAGTCATCGTACTACTTATTTGCCAAAACCTTATACTTCTTCAAAACCATTTTATTTAATACATAGTGATGTTTGGGGACCTTTAAGAGTCACTACTATCTCTAGGAAAAAATGGTTTGTTACCTTCATAGATGATCATACGGCCCGTTTATGTTGGGTTTATTTGATGAATGAAAAATCTGAGGTTGAAACAATTTTTAAGAATTTTTACACAATGGTTGAAACTCAGTTTCAACCAAAAATTAGCATTTTTCACACTGATAATGGAATCGAGTATTTTAAAGACCTTTTGGGGAGTTTTTTTAAGGAAAAAGGTATCCATCATCAGTCTACTTGTGTGGATACCCCTCAACAAAATGGAATTACTGAAAGAAAAAATAAACATTTAGTTGAGGTGGCTCGTGCTATAATGTTTTCAATGAATGTTCCAAAATATCTTTGGGGGGAAGCTGTTTTAATAGCCTCTCATTTGATTAACAGAATGCCTACACGTGTTTTAAGATATAGCACGCCATTAGAATGTTTTCAAAAAAAAAATTTCTCTTATCAAGGATATACTCGGATTTACCTCTAAAGGTTTTTGGCTGCATAGCTTTTGTTCATATACCCAATCACACTCAGTCCAAACTTGATCCTCAGGCTGAAAAATGTGTTTTCATAGGGTATGCTTCTAATAAAAAGGGATATAAGTGCTATAATCCCCAAACAAAATTTTTTTATGTAAGTATGGATGTCTCTTTCTTTGAAAATAAATCCTACTTTCACAAAAATTCTCTTCAGGGGGAGAATGAGGTGATGGAAGGAAAATTTTGGGATTTATCTCCTACTCCTTTACCAAATATAATTTTGACTACTTCACCTCATCCTTCTCATCCTACTGTTATTCCCGAAATTCAAAGTCAGGAACAATGTGATAAAACCAATGAAAACAACGAAGGAAATCCGAGCATATAGTGCCAAACATTACTCTATCTGAAGCAGGGGGAGAATCACTACAACCGGGCACAAAAATGTCCAATACTGAGCCTCTGGTTTATACTTGGAGAAGACCTCATCAAAAGAGTCAAAATCAGCCTATTCCTCTTGGAAATGATCAATCTCGACCTTGGGGAACTGGATCTCCTAATAGTTTTGATCCTAACTCATTTTTAGTTCCTATTGCTTCTCTTAATCAAGAATAATCAGACCTTGATATTCCTATAGCTGTAAGGAAAGGTACTCGAACTCTTAAGAGGAATCCCAAATACCATTGCCAAATACCTTTCTAATGAAAAACTCTCATTCTCATAGGGCTTTTACCTAAAAAATCTCACACTTGTTTGTCCCGAGAAACATTAAGGAAGCTCTTGATGATCCGAATTGGAAATTAGCAGTGATGGAAGAGATGAATGCTCTTAGAAAAAGCGGTACTTGGGAGATAGTTGATTTACCTAAGGAGAAAAGAACAGTAGGTTGCAAGTGGGTCTTTACTGTGAAATGTAAAGCTGATGGTAGCATAGAGAGGTACAAGGCACGACTAGTAGCAAAAGGGTTTACCCAGACCTATGGAATTGATTATCAGGAAACCTTTGCTCCTGTAGCCAAAATAAACTCAATCAGAATCTTGTTATCTTTGGCTGTGAACTTTAACTGGCCATTACACCAGTTAGATGTAAAAAAATGCCTTTTTAAATGGAGATCTTGAGGAGGAGGTCTTCATGAATCTACCACCAGGGTTTGAGGGAAATTTGGGACCAAATAAAGTCTGTAGACTAAAAAAATCTTTATATGGTCTCAAACAGTCCCCTAGAGCTTGGTTTGAAAGATTTGGGAAATCTATGAAGAGTTGTGGCTACTATCAGAGTCAAGCTGACCATACTGTGTTCTACAAACATGGTAGAGAAGGCAAGGTTGCAGTCTTAATTGTCTATGTGGATGACATAGTCTTGACAGGTGATGACAATGAAGAATTGGAGAGAATGAAAAAGCGACTTGCAGCTGACTTCGAGATCAAGGATTTGGGTGCATTGAAATACTTTCTTGGAATGGAGTTTGCTAGATCCAAAGAAGGTATATTTGTGAACCAACGTAAATATGTTCTTGATTTACTTGGTGAGATAGGTCTGCTAGGGTGTAAACCAGCCGAGACACCCATTGAGCCCAACCTCAAGCTGCAGCCTTCGAAAGCTGAAGAAGTTCTGAATAGAGAGCAGTATCAAAGACTTGTTGGAAGACTGATCTACTTGTCACATACACGTCCAGATATAGCTTTTGCATTCAGCATGGTTAGCCAGTTCATGCATTCCCCTGGACAAGAACACTTTGATGCAGTCTACAGAATTCTTCGATATCTAAAGGGGACCCTTGGAAGAGGTCTACTATTCAAAAATCATGGACATTTGCAAGTTGAAGCCTATACAGATGCGGATTGGGCTGGGAGTGTTACGATAGACGGTCAACTTCTGGCTACTGCACCTTTGTTGGAGGTAATCTTGTCCCCTGGCGGAGTAAAAACCAGACTGTGGTAGCAAGAAGCAGCGCAGAGGCTGAGTTTAGATCAGTTGCTTATGGAATCTGTGAGGTGTTGTGGATTAAGAGACCATTGGACGACTTGAAGATCTATAAGCCGTTGCCTATGAAAGTATACTGTGACAATAAAGCTGCTATTTCGATTGCTCACAATCCAGTGCTTCATGATAGAACAAAGCACGTGGAAGTAGACAAACACTTCATCAAGGAAAAGCTCAAAAACAAATTGATCTGTATGCCGTACATTCCTACTACTGAGCAAGTTGCAGATGTGTTTACAAAGGGACCTCCTACAAGACAGTTCAACAGACTAATTGGCAAGCTGGCTATGGAAGATATCTTCAAACCAGCTTGAGGGGGAGTGTTTAAAAATAAAGATTTGGTAGTAAGATTACCAAATATTAGGAGTTTTATTACCTGTAAATAGTTACTGTAATTAGAATATTTAGTTGCTGTAATTAGAATATTGGTCAATGCTGTAAATTAGAAAATTAGTGAGGCCAGCTAGCTATTGTAATCAGTTTCCTAATTTTGTGTTTGTATTCTCTCCTAGAAAGAGAACCTATGTAAACTTGTGAAATACACACAGAATTTATTTCTTTCAAGTTCACAATTTTTCATGGCACAAAAATCAAAATCATCTCTTTTTTTTTTTCAAAATAAGAGAATCAATTCCCAAAATGGGGTGTGCGTGTGTGCATGCATGCGCATGTATGTTCTCTCTCTCTCTCTCTCTCTCTCTCTATATATATATATATATATATATACATGTAAATCACATTTGTGTAACCACCTTCCTGCACAAATTTTTCAATGAAAGTTCTTTTCCAATGTTTGGCGTGGATGCTTTCTTGTGAGAGAAAATATCAAAACCAATTCAATTTTATGCGATTCCATAGAAAACTATTCCTTTTTATTTATTTTATTCTTTTTCTTCTTTATTGGGTGGGGTTGGCACTGTGGAGGAGATCATTTTATCGTCATGTATGGACATTCATCTCTATTTATTCTATTTTTAGCCACTTCTAAAATACATAGAAATCACATAAATCCAATTACACGAATTTTCATGCAAAGAAACGGGCTCTTACAATGAGACCCTTGGAGTATTAGATAATTAAGTTAGAAGCCCATAAGAATCTAAATAATATAAGTATTGCTTATTTAAAATATGCTTATAATACATTTTTTTTTTGTAAAACATCTCATATCTTTCCGTATTTCTAGAATAATTCGTTTGTTGTCTTCTTTTTTATTTTTTATTGTTTAACTTTTATTTATTTTTTATTTTTTGAAATATACATTAATATGCATATAGCATGCCCTTTGATTGACTAAGACAATGTTCTCCCACGATAATAAATATGTCTTTCAGAGGGTAGATGAAAACGTCTCCTTGTGGATAAGGAAATGCCGAATAATCAGCCCCACCATATCATCTTAGACCTTGATTTAACAACCTTAAAGCTTAATAGCGTCTTGACTGTAGATTTCTTTTAAATTCAATTTAATAGCGAATGAAGGTTCAGTGAGCATAAAATTGATTATGATGCCAGATCATGATATGACATGACAAGGATATCAACTGCAATGATCAAAGTGAGCCCAAGTGGGCCCATAAAGCTATACTCCACATGCAGTCCTAGGAGAACATACTCCAACTAACTATACCCTGACATTGACAGTCCACCAGGCAGACTTAGTTTTTATTTATTTTTGGGTAAATCAGGCAGACTTACTGAGGTCCTGCAAGCGCCTATTGGGCAAGGTCCATCACTATATTGCAAGTAAAAAGGGATCTGGATCCTCTATTTCGTCCAAACAGGGGAGCCATGTTTGGACCAAAGTAATCCCAATGATAGTAAGAATAATAGTGATACAACCTTTGAAAAGATAAGAAAAAGAAAAAGTGAGATTCTAATTGTATCCACCAGCCACAAGCAACCAGAACAGCTAATATCATTTTGTGTCTCTGGATAGGATATAGAGGGCAGGTCAATCAGGAATAGTAGCAAACTTGCAAGAACCAACACTTTCTTTAAAAAAATAATAATAACAACAGTACAAGTACAAAGCTGCTTCCTCTAATTCCCTACTACATTCCTTCATAAATCATTCACCAGTTACATTATCTTGATACTTCGTTAACTTTGAAGGCCAATTACTGAAAGAGAAGGCAGTAATAGTGCCAGAATTCCTTTCATATAAAAATCAGTAGTTATAGGAGTAACCCATATAATTGATTCGGGCACGGATGTTGTGATGATTATACATGGGATTTCCATAATCCACAGCCTTAATCTCCACTGCTTTCTGTTGACCATCCTCTTCTTGAACAGCCCCAAAAACCACCTCATTGGTTGTTTCACAGCTCTGCTCATAGTAAGTGTGTGGCCCTGATGAATAATGGCGTTGTTGATACTGCTGCTGCCGGTGATGTTGATGTTGCTGCTGTTGTTGTTGCTGCTGCTGGTGGTGGAAATCACCATCCCACCCATTGTAGTAATTTCGCCCAAGCCGGAATTGGTTTGATTTCTCAGCATCCTTGGACATGAACGGATAGGTTTTTCGTGGGGTTGGAGTCCTAGTTTCAAGAGGCGGCGGCTCATCTTCATCTGGGATGACAAAGCTTTCTTGCATTGGCCAGGCATTTGGCTGCCACTGCTGCTGATATTGGAGCTGATGCTGAATGTTCAGTGGCTTTTTTCTAAAACCTGAAAACATTCCTCCAAAGATGTCTGTTACAGATGCACCCGCATTAATGAAAAGCTTCCCAAGTGACCAAAAAATGCCTTCTTCTTGCTTCTCTACTTCGTTGTCGGGTGGAATCAGTGGTGGTCTAACAGTTGATTTCATTGGCTTCTGATACGGTGGGATGTTTTGTTTCATCAGAGGTTTAGGATCCTGTAAGAGAGTTTAAAAAAAAAAAAAAAAAAAAAGAGGAGAGAACGACAGAAAATCAGCCTTTTATTTTTCATTTTCCTGTCGGTTGGTAATTGGAATAGAAACTCAAATGTTCTTGATTCTTTCCTGGAAGTATGATTGAAGATTCAGTCACACAGGAATGGAATAAAGTTTTGTGCCTGAGGATCTTCTGACTATTTAAGGTATGGAGAAATGTGCAATAGCAACAAAAGAACATCAAAATCGGAGGATGAGAACTTGAATGATGCCGGGAAGATTCTAAAACAGACTTTTGAGCCCTTCCTTTTTCTTTTCAACAGCATCTGATGCAGATCTAGAGGACAAAGAACATTTGGTCTACAAAGGGGTACATAGAAAGGCGAGCAAGCTCATGGATTACTTACACTTTGAGAAGAAACTATAGCACCCACTCTGCGTTGAAGCAATGCTAACATGTATCCGAAGAAAGCTGCTGCAACAAGAACAGCAACCCCTGCAACAGTGATTCAGAAATGGCATTTAGCTAGAATTCATTGAGAAATAGATGAAGCATAAAAAAAGTTGTGCAGAACCAGTTAATTGATTGTAGGAACTGCTTTTATGTGTACTTCATTTTGGCGATATAAATCTGTTACAACTGTGAGCCCCACCCTATCAATGAGATGCTCATGCACCGAAGATTCTCCACCAATGGATCATATTAATTAACCATCTCATTTTGCCTTTATTAAATATGAACCATCAACTCTATTTGTTGATTTGCAACCCACAAATCAAATGACTAGATGAATGGCTTAGAGATTTCAAAAATAGGTCCCAACAGAAGGTAAAGGTATATTAAAAAATAATCACACCATTTTACCTAATGGAAAGCCAGACCCGTATTGGTAGGCGCAGTCATCAAAATTGAGTTGAATCTCTCGAATTGCTTGGTTTCCTCTATCTACAACTAGAAGAGAGCAGCTGCTTCCGATATAAACCACCTCAAAATCATCTGAGAACTTTGCGTCTTCACTTGGTCCATCAACATGACCCCCTCCTCTACTCCACTTTCCCCCTGCAATTGTAGTAACCCCTACAAGAAGAATGGAGCCCAAACTATAGCTGAGATTTACTGTTTCATGCTCCCTTTTTTAACATGAATTTCTTTTAATGTTGTCATTATTTTTCTGTTTGAACTTAAGAGAAACTAGTAGGCACAGAAAAGACTATCCTGCAATACAATCTGCTTCTCATCCATGATTATTTCAGGTTATTTTACCAGTGAAAAAACAATATTTAGATCTTATATAGAAAGGAAAAAGGAAATTGATGATCAAAGCTAAAGAATCAGCTACTACTACTTCCTGAAAGAAATGGATAAACTAATCTTTTTGAAAAAGGAAACTCACAGTTGGTACGCCTGAAAATATAGGTATACTATTTCATGACAAACTAAGAAATATAACAAAGCTTGAGCTTACTGCTTTTGATAAAGGGAAACAGGAAATTTATTGTCATACCTTAGGAATTCAATCTTTTATGTACCAATAGAATTTTACAAACTGCATCTAGTTTATTAGGAATTAGCAAGTTCAAAAAACTGAATGGAGATGTTCAAAAATAGAAATAGAACAATGAGACTTACTACATGTAAAATGGTTGTTAGAAATGGATCTAAATTTGAGATGATCAAATAATAGAAAAAGATAGTGGAAAAAAAAAGAAGAAAAAAGGGTGCCATGGACCCATATGATAGAAATTGTTAGGATACTAAACTCCGTTAGGATACTAAACTACAATCAGAAGATCTGTAACCATGATGAACTTTACAGCGATTGTTTTGGAACACCTAATAAAATTCAATGGGCCAAATCCTCTCGAGATTTATTATCATGTCTTTCATCAAACTCAATAGGATATGATTCTTATGACTGAATAAAAGAATTGTGATGAACAAATTAGTGAAATTCCACAATATTGCAGGAAAGGAACAATGCTGAAAGAAACATATTTTTCACATCCAGGCCAATTTCTTTACTTTTTTGGTTTTTTGATGCATTTAATATCACTTTATTTATAAAGACGCAAAATATATAAAAGGGGGAAGGGGGATGGTGTCAAGATCCCTTGTACAAGTTATCACAGGAACTTGCATGATTTGGGATTTGAGCTAGCCCCCTTGAATTTACCTGCTTCACTGATCTTCCTGATTGCCATGTTTGTTGTATCTGCAACATAAATATTTCCTCTATCATCGATGGTAATACTCCTAGGGTGATTCATCCTTGCTTCTCTTGGCTTCCCATCCACATGTCCTGAGAGCCCTTCTGCTGAACCCGCAACTAGTTTTGGTCTGCTGTCTGTATTGTTCATGGATTTCAGAAGAAAATAATTAGTCTTACTTTTCCCCAGGAGTGTCAATGAAAACCAAGAACTACACAAATATGAGAAATTGAGAGCTATTTTTACTACATTCAATAAACAAAAGAGACACTGAAGACATAAGTTTGGATTTCAAGGTAAAATGGAGTTTAGTTGGTGAAGCCCTAACAATGAAACTAAAATGGGGCTACTTCTCAAACTTGTTGGCGTTAGCAGATATCTAAATGAAGGCCATAACTCAAAGATAATGAGCAGGGTTTTTAGAGGTATTTAACAGGAAAAGTCACATGAACATGATTTGTGGCAAATTGGACATGGTTTTTCAAACATTAAAAGATAAAGAAATTGAAAACGCTGATGCATTGAAAACGAACAGGGCTTTCAAGATTGCAACATAAAATGCAAAGAATGGAGCCTGCATTTCAAATGAATGTGCATAAAACTGATGGTAAGAGCCACCAATTACAGAGTAAACAAAGTCAATCCTTGCATAAGACTTGTGAGGAGAACCCCACAAATCTTGCAAGAGTAAGAATAAAGGGAGCTAGATTTTTAAAGAACTAAATAAAAGACCAAAAAGGCAAAAACAGTGAAATTTTCAGATCAAGTGTGGATGAACCACAACAGAGAGAAGAATTTTGGTTTCTCGTTGTCAACAATAACAAATCAAGACAAATTAACTATGGAAACAGATTTGAATTCAAGAAGAAACCAAGTAAAACACATCACAAGAAAACAATTTAGAAAAGTTAGATGGATTTTGCATAAAAGGCACCAAACTTCACAAAAAAGAAAAGAATATGTAGCTTCCCAGAATGTCACCACAATAACAAGAAGGCACAGAATATCACATTTCAGAAAACACAGTTGGGTTTGGAAGAGACCCAAAAGAACAAGACCCACAATACAATTTCAGTTGAACATGAAGAATCAAACAGGCAAAGTACTGACAACCAACAAAACAACAAATGGGGAAAAAAATAGAAGCTTGTGCTTTGCAGGGATTCAGAAAAAAAAAAAAAAAAAAAACCACCTGATCCACATCACAAACTTAAGCAAAATAGATCTTGATTATGCAGGATCAGACAAATCAAGAGAGTGAAAAACCCACTTACAGCGAGACAGTGGAAGGGACATCTTGTAGATGTTGCTGTTATCAGAGTCCAATACAAGAAGCTCTCCATTAGACAAGACCTGAACTGCAAATGGTTCGATACCAAGCTTGCTTCCATCAAACACTGTCTCCACAGTGTATCCGCTCTCAAACTTCAGCACTGGGCGTCCAGAAACCACTGCAAAACCCCCCCACAAATTAACCATAGAACAAGAAAACGCCATTATCAGCTAAAAGAACAGTTTCGAGGAGAAAATTGAGAAGTTTCCACTGAAAATCTTGAGATCTCCACCTGTTTTTGAAGTAGTGGTGAGTGACCACAGCCATTTCATGAGAGCAGACAGTGCATTGGAGAAAAACCCAGTAACAAGTTCTGCAAGAAAATGATGGGTTTCAGCTGAAAATGCAAAGGAGGGGAAAGAAAACCCAGAAAAGATTAAAATTTTCTGCAAGAAAATAAGGGGTTTTAGCTTAAAATGCAAAGAAGAAAAGACCCTATAAAAGATAAAGAAGCAAATGGGGCTTTTTTTTTTTCCAAACTCACTTGCAGGAGAAGTAGTAGCTGAAGCTGATGAGAAACCTCCAAACAAAAGCAAGAAGATGAAAAGCATAACACACACTCTGTTCCCCATTTCAGCAGAATAAATCTCAAACCCTCTGTGAACCAACCAAAGTCCACATTCTCATCTGATGTTCTCATGAGGTAAACCCATTTCAGTTATTGGCTTTTTAGAGAGAGAGAGAGAGAGAGAGAGAGAGAGAGCTCTTGTTTTATAGAGTGGAGGCCTCTGCTCGGAATGGTAAAGTAAAGGGGAAAGAAGAGACAGAAACAGACAGTGCAGAGGAATCATATGCCCTCTTATCATTATGATTTATTTTAGTGTTAGTGTTTGTGTTTGTGTTTGAAGATGGAGGTGGATGGATGGGTTCCAATTCAGGTTTGGGCAAAGAAAGAAAATAATTGAGAGAGGATTTGGTCTCTTTTTGGTAACTAAATTTTTAGGAAAAAGATTTTCAATTTTCTTCAATGTTGTGATAAATTCATGTTTGGCAATTGTAAATTTCCAAGGATTTGGATGAATCAAAATCTTTGTTTGTTAGGATTTTTAGATCGACCACTCCCCATGAGATTTGAAAATCCTCACTTAAGTGGATTTGCACCACAACTCTATTTTTCTCAGCTATATGCATTGATACATACCAATTTTAATATGAAATCCTCAACTATACAAATCCCCAGCGAGGAATCATTGTTTCAATGGTAGTGAAGAATCATCGGATCTTTGGATTCGTCCCCTCTTACCAAACATGCTCTAAAGTCGTAAAAAATCATATCTTTCATTGATTCCCAATCTCCACCTCCTCCAATCGAATCATCGAATTTTGTAATTTCACGGAAGCAAAGAAGCACCTAATTTACAAAGAGTGACTTCCCCAAGTATTTCCTCAAAAGTCCTTATGGAGGAAAGTTTGGTTTATGGGTAATGAATGAATTCTTTGGCTAGAGGATTCGTCTCTTTTACCAAACGCCCCCTTAATCCTCATGACCACCAAAGCAATAGTCATACAGCCCTGCTACTTGTCCCGGGACTCTTGTCCCGGGACTGGCCCGACTCCACATAAAAGGGCATTTTGGTCATTTGGGACTCTTGTCCCGGGACTGGTCCGACTCCACGTAAAAGGGTATTTTGGTCATTTTTTCATGACCACCACAAGAGTCCCAAATGACCAAAATACCCTTTTATGTGGAGTCGGGCCAGTCCCGGGACAAGAGTCCCGGGATAAAATTGGTGTAAACTAGTAAAACTTGTATGATAATCAGATTGTCCCGGGATAAAATTGGTGTAAACTAGTAAAACTTGTATGATAATCAGAATTTGACAGGAACTTATACTTGCTTTCAACTCTTAATATATTCTATTATTAAAAGTTTTTTTGAAAATTAAATCTGAAAAATGTTTCAACATTTCCTCAGGACTCTAATTTGCGCAGTTGATAGATAGATATTAATGACAATGATGTGTGCATGCAGCATATGGTGTGTTCCAGGTAGTGGCATTTTCTAGGGGAAGATAACAAAAGAAAGGATTTTTCAAACATGCTCACTTGTTCCAAGGCGCGTATGCTTTTGACCATTCCCTTCCTATCTGCCCCTCTTTATCTGCCTTTCACTCTTTTGCTGTCCCAAGGGGCTTATTCTTCTGTGCTTTTGGGCAATAGTCAATCTAAATTAGACAGAGTTGATTTAGATACCTTAAATTTTAATAATTTGGATGGTAAGGAGTCACAGTTTTCACCTGACGGTCTAGGGTTCAAACTTATAACTATGGATATGCCACCTTTCTCATGCGTATGGGCTTTTATATGCACGTGTCTGGCCTTTCTCTCCCTCATGTGCGGCCTCTCTCCTGAGACTAAGACCCAGCCCCCTTGGCTTGGGTAAAAAGAAAAAGCCAAAAGATTTCTTAAATTTCTTTCTTTCATAGAACTTAATATAAAGTAAGTATAATTTAAATTAATCTTAAAATAGAGTGAGTGTCAATTCATGGAAGTTGAGTGTGCAAGAGTTTGATTGATGGTAGAAGATCCCACATGGTGCTAAAATTGTATATCTCACGCCAGTTGGGAAAAGTATTCTGAGAGAAGGAAACAGCACTAAAATATTGCCCAACATTACAGGTTTGAGTCACACTACCTGAGAAGGAGAATTTCTCCAACATGATTTATTTAGTTTTGTAATAATAGACGCACATTATAACTCTTGTCCTGACTCCTGAGTGAGGGAGTGCTTTGGTGTGCCAGGCTGCATTGTTTGACCATGGAACTCAGATGAGTTGAGAAATGCAGATAGAATGTTTGCTCATGAAGCAGTGCCAATGTGATTCCTTTCTCATCTTTTCATCTGTGTTTTTTAACCAAATGAACCTTCCATGAATAACCTTCTACATTCTGTTGTACAAATGGTTTGCATTTCATTTTGGGTCATGTGCCACCCATTCTCTCCTTTTGAGAAATTAACTGAAAATAATTAGATTATGGAAATATTAAGATGGAAAGAAGATCTTGGACTCCCTCCTTTGGAGGAATTAAATAAAAATGATTTGATTTTGAAAATGTTAGATTTGAGTCTCACCAACCAGCCCCTGTTTGGTAGTGGTCTAGAGAAGAATTCATAGATCTCTAACCCATCTGTTGGAGTTGAAGGAGTGGCATAAGACATGGGTTCGCTCCTCCATGTCTTATGTTTGAAACCCGCCCACTTAGGGAGGTAAATGGGTACCCGATTCTCTGATTACCCAGATATTCCGACCCGTTAAAAACCGGGTCTGGGTCCTTATTTAGGCCCTGAGAAGTAAATGGGTCCGGGTCCAGGTCCACCTTGGTTTGGACCCGTGGATCCGAGACCTGATATATTGCCTCAATTTTTGAAAATCTCTCTTAAAAACCATATTTTTTAAATATCATTCTCTACCTAAACCCAAACCCGAACCCGACCCGTCCCATATATGGTTTTGGTTCTGGTTCTGAAGCCAAGAAACCAGTTCCGAAACGGTTCCTGGTCCGGATCCAATTCCACCTTCTCCTTAATGGTGGACCTAGGCCGGATCCAACCCGTTTACAACCCTACGCCCGCCCCATATTTACCCAGCGTGTGTTTGTATGGGTTTAGTGGGTGCAACCCAGGAGACTAATCTTGTTGGGTCAAAGACCTACCCAGGCCAAAAAAAAATAATCATAGATCTTTGACACTCGAATAACCCAGATTAGACCTGACCCATACCTGTCAGGAGGTGGATTAGTACCAAATCAATCAGATGGCTGGGCTGGAAAAGAGTAAGCTGAGTGAGTCTGCATATGGTCCTCCCTTGAACCGTACCAAACCCATATTTTGTTATCCTTCCGGGTTTCTTTTTTTTTTTTTTTTTTTGGTAAAGCCTTATTTCGGTTGAAAATGGTCTAGGTCAAGACTAAGGCCAACCTCAATGATAATATAATGGATATGGATAGGAGCATTCATGGGCTGAGCCAGGCTGGGCTAAGGCATACCCAGGCCTGGCCCAACTCTAAAACCACAGGCGCATATCCGCCCAAGCCCAACACAGGCCTTATGCGCCTGGCCCAAGCATGCCCATTTAGTCAATCAGGCTGGTTAGGGCCAGGCTTTCTATCACTTATTTGGGCTTTTAATCACTTTGTTTTTGGTAAATCAGACATTAAACTACATGAATTACTTATTCAGGCCAAGCCAGACTAAATGTTGGGTCTCTATCACTTAATCCAAGCTCAACTCATACATTAAACATGCCAAAAATTTAGATCCATACGTGGCGCAAGTACTAAAACCCAAGGCCAGAACCCGACCCAAACTGGGCTGGGCCTGAGTGGCCCCTCCCTTGAACACCCCCTGGATATGGATCTAACCCAATTAGAGAACACACATTCAAATTCGACTTGGAACCAAAACAGTTGCCCTTTTGAGGCTGCTCAGTCATGAATACATGTCATTATGATTCATAAGAGATGAGGGTGATGAAAAATCCAGTTGCTCCTAGGACAGAAAATCAGCCTCTGAGAATTGTTGCCCAGAAATATGATGCATCAATAAAGCCCTTAAATTTTTATAGCTAATGACCCAGCAGTTTGAATGATCCTCCGAGGCTGGTTTTTTGTGTAGTGCAAGATGCCATCTAGATCTTTCCGTCCTCCATTCTCATGATTGACATGCATCCAGATATGATCTAAATCGAAGGGCTTATCTAGGTTATGTAAAAGCATGTTCAAGTTAAACCATCACCACTTGAGCATTATTCTCTTCATGGATTACTTCTGAGCTCCACCAATCAAGACGACTTATACGGAGGAGTGTGCTTATAAGAGGCTGTTTGCTTGCATCGAATATATTGGGATTCATGTTCAAATGAGATCCACTAAAGGATTATTAAAGAGATGGGATGAAGGATATGAGGTAGCAGAACAAATGGGCCCTTGACTTTTCTAGGATTTGGAATACCGGGGTGATGGCTAGGCAGTCATTTTCTCATCTTCCCTCGATTCAGTTTCCATTCAAGGGGAGATCATTTGATGGTTATTTTTGTGTATTCGCCTTCTATTCTTCATTTTTAACCACTTATATAAATACAGTCTTCGATATCTTAGAACTCAATTACATAAAAATGTATGTATGAGGATACATATAAAAAAAAATGTATTGTGAATGGTTTGGATTTCATACTAACTTTGTTGTTAGAAAAATGTCTGTTTGTATGCTATAATACTTCTTTTTGACAGCTCTAAATAAATTTTAAGTTCAACGAATTTGGCATGAAACTTACTGTGTTATAGCTTATTACTATTTCTCAAAAAGTAGTTATATACTTTAATATACATTTATCCTGGGTCAATATCCTTGACAAGCCCAGCTCGAGTTGAGCTAGCTGAGTAAAAGCTAACTTGAGCCTGACTCCTGAAACGACCGAGTCGAGCCAAGTAGTTTTAGAGCCAGCTTGGTTTTTCCTTAATCACATGTCTCAAAACAAATAAAGGGGGAGATTTAGAGTGAGACTTATATATGAGTCAATTGAGAAGAAAGGTAAAATTATAGATTTAATTACAGAGGGATGGGACATGCTTCATTTTGGTATAAGGTGTTTGCCAGAACATTTTATACCATTCCATTATTGTCTGGATAAACTGCATCCAATAGAACTCTTTTGTGCTAATTTTGTTTTAACTTTTTCTTACATAGATATTAGTGGCTCACACAGTTAATGATTTGAGATCGGAATAGGTCGGTTTATAGAGGAGGTAGGGTTGAAATGTCCATGGACAACTTGATAAATTAATTTCAGGATAATGATAGATTGATTGTTCAAAAGGATCCTTGTTCTTCCATCAAATTTTCTGCTTTTCCCAGATCCGCAGGTTCAGATACCCATGAGTTTGTGGTTTGCTTACTGGATGAACATAATTCAGGAAGCTCTAGAGATTATCAATAATTCAAATAAGAGTTGTAGATTATATTAGAAATGTGCTGTTCGTCTATGGCTCGAAATTCGATTACTATTTTGCTGGCATTTTAGTGAAATAGATTGTTGGATTTGCTGAATATAATTTTCTTGATTTGGACTGATAGTTCACAACTTTATTTATTTATTAGAACTGTAATATGATGACTGCTTTGACTATGGAGTATAACAGTAGGGCGTTCTTGGGTATGAGTTTTGCTTGATATATTTTGTGGAAGAACTTTGTGGTGATAGCATGATTTGAGAAAAACAAGGTTTTGCCAGTTTAATCTGATGCAAAATTGTACTTTCTATGGAAATTCCACTTTCAACTTCTTGTTTAAGGGAAAAATGGAACTGAAGATGGATTAGGAATGATCATGGCACCATATCACAAAACTTTACCATGTGAACTGTGTTACAAGGGCCACCTAAGGCTCATGAGGATCAAGAAGAGCGTAGAGGTGAACAGTAATAAGAATTAGGGTTGACCCAAAAATAATTCTACTCATGGCTTGAAAGATTAAAGTATTAGAGAAAGGAAGTTTGAGACTTACTAGATTCCTTGGTAGAATGCTCACCTAATGGAATTAATTTAGTCAACAATTTAGTGGTGTGCCCCATATTAGTCAACTGGACAAAGCATGGAAATTCATGCTCCCGTCAATTCCAATTCTATGAATTGGCTGTGATG
This sequence comes from Umbellularia californica, assembly GCA_028538565.1. Classification (NCBI taxonomy): domain Eukaryota; kingdom Viridiplantae; phylum Streptophyta; class Magnoliopsida; order Laurales; family Lauraceae; genus Umbellularia; species Umbellularia californica. The sequence goes on along the minus strand of JAPQWN010000004.1, from coordinate 52,782,485 downwards.
TGTATGGGCGTTGGTGGAAAGGGAGGAAAAAAGTTATGTCCATCCATGGGCCGCAAAATTTTCAAGCTGTTACACAATTAAATGTTTGAATAGCCATAAATCACAACCTGATCTGAAGGATCCAGTTTCTCACCCACCTCCAATCCAAGTAGGCTCCATAGTCATCCCACACCCTTTGAATTTACACAATCCCAGTTGAGTCTCATTTCATTTAGCACTACATAGAAATGCACTCGAGCATTACTACAACTAAGAAAGTGAAAAAATGAAAGTACTAACAACAGCAAGCAAAGGAAGGTGGCACTGTTTCAGAAAATAGTTTAGCCAAGGAGTTCATGCAGATACTTAGCTCATTGATTTTCCTCCTCTCTCTTTTCTTTTATCATTTTCTTCCTATGTAGGGTTTTAGAATGGTTTTTTCAGTTTTCCTTTGTTCTTTTCTTTTACGTGCATAGCACACTGTATGCACTATACATCGTACGGTTTTTCAAACCACCTTTCTTTTTATTAGCAAAATTTTTTGTTGCTAATAAACATTAAAAAGCACATTGCATAAGTTAGATTGGAAAAACATATTTCATTCATTGCAGAAAGTAATACAAATGAAAAATGATCCATGTGTGAAATCTAGTTCCTGTACAAATCAATGGTGTGCAATAAGATCAATCATACGTTCTCTTAAAATTCAACGTCCAAACTGCAAAACCAATTGAGTCAGAAAAAAAAAAAACTTCTAATTGCCTTTCAAATTACCTTGGAGAAGAATCATTTCTCTCCGCTATATCTTCATGTTAGCTTTCCCACAACAACCATTTGCTTCTATCATCTCTCTACTACAAAACCAAATAGAATTATATCTGTGACCCGCCTGTCCAAGCATATCAACACCACATCACTACTACTTCAAGGCATTTCTCAGTGCACAAATCAATGCCAAAATCCAGCATTCATGATCTTAATCTCAAGAAAAACTTTCAAAAGAAACGTGAAGATGAGAATGCTTTGGCTGTTTAGTTGAAGCAGCAGCAAGGCCTTTAAGCAATTTCACCACGTCCACAGTATCGTCCAGATAATACTTAGCTTTGCTTGGCTTCTGCCCAACTGTGCATGCATATATCTCAGGAACAGTTGGCAGTGATTGGCAAGAGGCTTTGTTGGAAATGCTTTCAAACATGTCCTCATCTGAACGATCATCTCCGATGCACATCAAGAAATCCAGAGTCTTTCCACTGTGAGACATTGTTGAAAGAAGCTTCTCTACCACCAACCCTTTACTCACACCCTGCACATGATCAAGAGAATGTTAAGATATCAATTACCATAAAGGGAGAGAAGAGAGAGAGAGAGAGAGAGAGAGAGAGAGAGTACCGGTGGTTTAACTTCCACAATGTTCTGACCACTCTTAACAACTACAGGTTCATTTGCAAGTACACTCTCCAGATGATCCAACAACTCCTTTGCTTGACAGGATCCAAAATCAGGATCTGCATCTTGGTGATGCCAGACCAGAGCACTCTCCTTTGATTCAATGTAGGAGCCATCAGTTGTCTCTGTATACAATTTCATAACAGGCTCTGCGATTCTTTTCCAGTCAAAATCAGCAGCTAACGAGCTTGTTTTTTTCCAATCAGAGTTTTTATTCCACCTATCAAGAACAAAGAAGAACAACATAAACAATTCTTCTCCCTATAGTGTCAAGTGCCAGCATTTCAAGATCCGAAGTCCAAACTGTCCATCAAGTGGGTCCCCAAGTGTGGTGTTCTGATAAAAAATTTATGCCAGGTGCAAATCAGATTGATCCTGATAATAATTTTTATAAAAAGGATTAGCTAACTGCTCACAACAAAAACACATGTGTTTCTGTCATGGCAGTTTTTGGACCAGTGAACAGAGAGGTAGCCTGATGGATAGCTTGGATCTCACACGCATACTGTGTGTTTGCAACTGTATAGGCACATGGACGGGGCAGGAAACATAAGCACTACACAGGGTGTTCTCAGATCAACATGCCTTATAAAGTATCCATGCTCAGCTGCAATTCCCAGAATCTCACAAGGGGCAAACCACTCACTCAGACAAGATTTCCCTCTGCCACTTATAATGAACACAGTGTTCTTAGGATCACTGCACAAGCCGTTCAGAACAGAAATGACTTCAGCGCTGGGCGTTTTACAAATAGAAGCTTGTGGCATAATAGTACCATCATAGTCCAAAAATATCGCCCTTCTATTGGTTCTCTTGTACGCCGATACAATGTGCTCGACGGACAACTTTCTGAAGCTTGGAGAAAGAGCAACAACTCTGAAACCCAAGCCAAATCCAATGCCCCAGCACCGCCTGCAATAGTGATCTTTGCATGCTCTCTCCAGATCCACCTCAAAGCTGTGAGCCCAATAACCCACGTCATGAGAGCTCACATAACGATAATGCTTTTCATGGTGCAATTGCTTCTCTGACTCCAGCATGGTAATGGCTGAATTCATGGCCTCGGCCACAGCATCAATGTTCCATGGGTTGACTCTGATTGCTCCACTTAGAGATGGCGAGCAACCTATGAATTCAGATACAACAAGCACGCTTGTGCGAGAGGACTCTACATTGGTGCTGCTAGCTTCATCCATCTTCTGTGTTCCCTGTCTGCAAACAATGTACTCATATGGAACTAAGTTCATCCCATCCCTTACTGCATTTACTATGCAGCATTCTGCCACCACATAAAAAGCAACCTTTTCATGAAAAGGGATGGGGCAGTCAATCAGAACCACAGGATCATACCCTTCATACCCAAAAACTCTGTTGATTCTTTCAGCTGCTGAATATGCTTCCTTTCTCGCTTCCTGGACATCTTTCCCCATGCTTCTTGCAGGATTGACAATTTGAACCAGAACCAGTTTACCCTGCAACTCACGATGCTGTTTCAGGAGCTGCTCCATTGCCAGTAGCTTCAGACTGATACCTTTAAAAATGTCCATGTCATCTACACCTAAAATCAACTTCTTTCCCCTGAACTGTTCCTGGATCTCTTTAACTCTGGCGCACGTACTGGGTAAACTCAATATGGATTCAAGATGGCCAATATGAACACCCGCAGGAAGAATCTTAATGCTTACTGTCCGACCATAGTATTCAAGCCCAATATAACCACGCTTAGATTCATAGTCCAAGCCCAGCATCCTGCTGCAACAAGAAAGAAAATGCCGAGCATAATCAAATGTGTGGAAACCAATGAGATCAGAATTCAGCAGTGCCCTCAGAATCTCATCTCTAACCGGCAAAGTCCGGTAAATTTCTGACGAGGGGAAAGGGCTGTGAAGGAAGAAACCCAGCTTAACTCGATTGAATCGCTTTCTTAAGAAAGTAGGGAGAACCATAAGGTGATAATCATGAACCCAGACATAATCGTTATCAGGATTAATTACCTCCAGCACCTTATCAGCAAATCTTTTATTGGCAGAGACATAGGCTTTCCAAAGAGATGGGTCAAAGCGATCACAGTGATCAGGAAAAATGGGAAGCATGTAATGGAAAAGTGGCCACAGATATTGCTTACAGAACCCAAGATAAAATCTTTTCTGAAGGTCGGGAGGAAGAAATGTAGGTACACAATTATAGTCTTCCAGTAGCTTTTGAGCAACTTCTTCCCGGCTGCTTGGATCTATATCAGCCTTCAGACAACCAATGTAAATAACTTCTGTATCAGGTGAGAAACCATCCTTCAGTTGGAACAGAAGTGAGTCCTTATCGATAGTGAAGGTCCAAAATCCGCCCACCGGATCCCTTTGAGCTAGCAGAGGGAGCTGATTAGCTACTATGATTATCCGTTCTTGGCATACAGATGAAAGAACATCTGAGTCCTCATTGTTGCTACCATAATCATCTAGGTCAGAGATAATCACAGGAACTGTCATAACTCTGGGAATTCTCCCAGAAGTTTTAGGGATATCCAACAGACCTCCAGATGCCAAATCAAAAAGGTTCGTGCATGACCTGGATACCATGATTCGTGCTCAGTTCATGTTCTGAGATCCTGTAGCAAAAGTGGAGAGAAATTACAAAGGAGTAAAGAACAATCCAAATTCCACCAGAAATAACTTGAGCCGCTTAAAAGGTTTAATCTTAACGATTAAGAAAAATTCTGCTTCAATATCTTGTAGTACAGAATGAGCATCGATAAAAACTTGGAAAACTATCTTGTATAAAATAACCAAATAAGCATCGGTGCATTTTAAATGCATTCATACACAGTCCCCAACATGCACACACACATCAATCGGTTGATCATCAACCATATCTACTGTTTGTTATGTCAAACAAGATGCTGCATCAACAAGAAGCATACATGCTTGCATAAAGATTATTCATCTGTGTGAAAGTGTGAATAGAATTCTCAGTATTCAAATAATGCCGGAACATCTAAAAGAATCCAACATAGTATACTTAGCTCTATCTATGATGCTTCTATATTAGTGGATACACAACATTGTTGCCTAGTGTTCTTGCTTTAACATGGTACATTTTACCTACAGCTTAAGGAAAAAAAAAAAAAACAGGGTGCATAGATGCCCAAGAGAAGGAACAGAGGGGAATAGTAGGGGTCTAGGCACAACAGAAGAGTTGTTTAACAGGAAGAAAGGCCACCAACCCTAGGATGGCAATAATGCTAGAAGTCCCTTTACAAATTTGGAAATTCTGGTCATAAGTAGCAAAGAAGAACGGCAACTGCAACACCCTTTCAATTAATTGGGGAGAATTCTTTAAATAACCCATTGACCTATATTGATTTGCATGGTCTGGGGTGAAACACAGTGCAAACAAAGACAATCACAATACTTGGGGGCAAATGCCATGATAGAAGCAAGATTCGGACACTTACAGTTTCAGACAGAAGTGGTAAGAGTGCCAAAAGAACATTGTCAATTGAATCCTCAATGGAAAGTGATGACTCAGAAAATGCATAATACTGATGTGGTCTCTCAACTTAAAAAAGGGACGGTTCCTTGAAATAAAATAGATATCAATCACTCACTAGAAAAAAGGAGTTGAGATGCAATGCAAAGTATCCTTGAGCCATAACTGTGTACTTGTGGTTGTGGATTCACTGTCTAAACATGTCTAAAAAATCAAAACATTGATCTGATGTGCAGCATTAAGCATAGATCATTCTATGTAACAAGCTCAGATTAATAGATTCTAGCCATCCGATATTTGGCACTTCCCTGTTTAGCTGTCCATTTGCTGACCACTGGATGAGAAGTTAAGATTACTCAACTGCAAAACTTGGTCAGGTAAGTATACAAATGGTGGAGGCCAGTAGATCAACTGCTTGGATCAATGAAAAATGGACACACTCACAGATACTCAAGGTTCACGGATTTTATGCACATCCACGGGTTGATCTATTTAATTCCTAGGCAACTGTTTGGATCAATGAAAAATGGACACACTCACATATACTCAAGGTCCAGGGATTTTCTGCGCATCCATGGGTTGATCTATTTAATTCCTCACTTGATAGCTCCCTGATTATTTGAAAACATGAGAAAACTTAAACGAAACTAGAAAGGATTTTATCAAGCTGACTCAAAAATATGAGACCCAACATCAGAGCAGAGCCATCATCCATCTCATTCCAATCTTTTAAACCTCAGCATTAGACTGGAAAAAATCTTGGATTACAACATTATGATACCATCATGTAAGCATTCTCCTTCTCTCAAGATAAAGTGTTGACATAAAATTAAAAGATTCAGATCTGACATCTGAGTCAAATACTCAAATGTTTGAAAACATGCTAACCATAACAGAGAAAAAAATCTTAAAATATTTGAGATTTTGAACAAACTTAGCCTCAACAACAATATCCTCAGAAAATCTGGTTGAAGAATCCCACCCATACAAAAGAGAACACGCCATTAAGCTCTAACCAGAATGTAGTCTCAAGCACTAAACATTGAACTATAACTAGAACATATAGAAACCCAAAAAGGAAAATGTAGATATGGTATAATGGGGCATTTAGGAAGGAAAAAAGACCTCCCAATCTATGAAAAGGTCTCCAATTTTTGCACCCACATTCTCTTTAGCAAAAACTTCAGTCTTTGCTGAAACTTGTCCCCAGATTTCCATTTCTATAGTTCTATATCAGTTCTCTGTTGATACCCATTACAGGAAATTCAAACCAGAAGAAGAAGGAGAGAGAATCCAAACGCGAAGAATGCGATCACAGAATCCAAAGATCTCACCTGAAACAATATCCAAATTCCAAACAAAAACTCGCATCCGCTCCACCAACAGAAACTTTCTCCAGCTACAACCAACAGAATCCCTCTCAAAACCGATTTCAGGAACTCAAAATCAAAAACAGAACACACAAACAATCACAAAAAGGAGGGAGAAACAGCAAAATGGAACTAGATTTTGCAAGAACGAACAGAAGACTCAGGGATTCTCGAGAAAACCTCGACCTGAGAAGCAAGAGGAGCCCGAGAGTGGATTTTCCGGCGAGATAGGCTGCCGTGGACGGAATTCGCGCCGGAACGCGGGCAAAGTAGACGTTCTCCGACAACGGAAACTGCAGAGAAAAGGAAAATCGCAGCTTTCGAATTTTTTCTACTTCTCTAGTTTTGAACATATAGGAAGGATAGAAGAGTTGGATACGGATCCTCTCAGACCCGGCCCACCCGCGTGATGGCACGCATGGATCATTGGCCCCACCGTATAAAAAAGAGTTAAGGATAAATATCATCATAAAAATTTTAAATAATAATCTAATCGAGTTTTATTCATCCGATCTAAAATCATGAAATAGAATGTCAGCATTTGAAAAAAAAAAATATTCTACTTCAAAATCTTTCGTTTGATGGCATTAGATTATACAGTTATCATCAGCGTTTAAATGGAGTTAAAAATTTTGTGATTCGTTATAATATTTAGAGAATTTAGTTTACGATGACGATTTTTTTTTTTTATATAAATGACTAATCAAATAAGCGTCGATGAACATTGTGGGGCTCACTTTTATCTATTGTATTTTGTATCTATGTATTTACTGGTTTGGAGATAAGGTCAGAGATGCCCTCATAGGAACATCTCCATTACAAGATATATGGTATCATTACTTATGACTGGATGTAGATCCTTTGAACCCATACTTATAATTCCATTGAACCCACCTTTAAAATCTAAACTCGTCAATGTAAGAGTCCCAATCGACTTTATAAGCTCTTATTTACTATTGAATTGGCCAACGGCACAACAATAGCTAAGGTTGTTTTCCCCCCTCTATTGTCTCACAAGTGGGAAGTGGTGTTCCAAAATGCAAAATCAAGGATCATCCGAGAATATATGTGTGAGTAAGATGCCTTGCCACTTAGCTACCGCCACTTAGCTACCGATAGATGGTCAACTCATTTTAGCAGCACTAGAGATTTTTAACCCATATATAAAACAACAAGGTACATTTTGTAAAATTTAATGGATTGAACTTGCAAGGGATCCATTTAACCTAGAATTCGACCCGCTCGTGATTCATACGCTTGTCAATCGCAACCTCACTCGACACGACAGGTATAATCGGGAAGAGCCGGGAACGGATAATCCGTGGACCCATCAAGCCAAGCGCCGCGCATAGTCGACCGGATCCTCTCAATTCCTTACTCACGCTTCCCGTGTGTGGGAGAGTTAAACAACTCTCAAGTCGGCACCATCTATTGAAAATAAGACTCTCTATCTTTCATTACTAGTCATAAAATAAAATTATCCATTACTGCACTATAGATAGGGTTGCAAATGGATATACGATTCTTCAATTACCCGGAAGTTTCGACCCGCATAAAAAAGGGGGCTAGAACCTATTTTAGATTCCGATTCATAAACGGGTCCAAGTCCAAAATACAATTAAGATTCTGATTGATAAGCGATTCGGTTTTGGGTCCATATAGGTTCCAACCCGGGACCCGATATATGAGTCTTTGATAATGCAAATTGTACATCAAAATCAACTTTTTCTGTAACATTTTATTATATGATATTAGAGGTACTAGACTTGATGCACTGTTATAAGTTGAATAATATATTTATTTTAAGAAAATTTATTTAAAAATAAAGAGAAGTTAGAACTAATTTTGAAACTAGATTACATCCATCAAGTGGATCCGATTCTGAAACCGAATCCAGGTTTTCCTATCGGAACCGAGTCTGAAACCAACATAATAGGTACCGAATCAAAAAAGGACTCAGAACCGAAATCGTTATTTAGAAACGGGTTTAGATCCAGGTCTAGTATGAACCTATAACCGTTCCATTTGCAACTATGATTATAGACCTGCACACAGGGCATCTGAGCCATTTCAGAGATCGTACCCACCTCTTAATATGCCTGAATTGCCGTTTGACTGTGCCGTGCTGAGAGAATATTTCCCCATCATAGAATTTTACTCTAATTAGAATTGGCCTTAGTGTAAAATTGAGTATGTATTTCATGCATAAATAAAGTAAAATAATATAAAATACATGAACTCATATAATAGTTTATTATGTGATTTATCTATGATTAATATATCTACTTAGACAAACTATTATTAGAGTAAAATGTTTTACAATGTAACATCCATGTACTTATAATTTTTGACGGATGAGATTTTCCATAGATGGATGGGCCATGGGCCACTAATTAAGGAGTTATTACTATTGTTTTTTCTATCACTTCGGCCCCAGGGTGAGCAAGAGTTGGATTCCCAGAGGATCACTCGCAGATATGCGGTCCACGTCAGCAGACAGGAGATTAATAGGTCTGCTGTGCGGGGGCCCACATTATCCGGTCTGGTGTCAGGTCGCCTCATGCTAGGGCAGTTTGATGAGGTGGCGCGCGTCTGGTGGAAACGGTTGGCCTCATCATCTTCATCCCCATCCACAATTAGTGTGGGCCCCACCCTACACCATTAGGCAAAAGTTTTGGTTTTATAAACTGTAATGTAATGATGGATTAGAAAATTTCAAAATGATGCCCAATGGGAAAAAATATATATGCCAAACATTCTATTAATGATGCTCAATTTTATTATATAGATGTCAAAAGAAATCAGGATTCTATTTTTACATAAACCAAATCAATTCAAAATCACTTTCAATCAATCTTATTAGTGCCATGCCATCTACCTCCCAGTCCACGAGATGCTATTATACATAGGGTTGCAAATGTGTATCCGATTTTCTGATTACGCGGAAGTTTGGACCCGTAAAAAACTAGGTCTGAAACTTATTTTAGGTTCTGATTCATAAACAGGTCTATGTCCGGAACCTAATTTAGGTTCCGATTGATAAACCAGTTCGGTTCCGGGTCTATATAGGTTCCAACCCGTGGACCCAGGACCCGGCATATGAGCCTTTTATATTACAAATTGTACCTCAAAATCAACTTTTTTTTTACATTTTTAAATATAATATTAGAAGTAGTAGACTTGATGCACTGTTATTAGCTTCATGATATGGTTATTTTAAGAAAAATGAAGAATAAGAGAAATTAGAATCGATTTTGCAACTAGATTCCAGTCCTCTAGGTAGACTTGTTTCTGAAACCAGATCCGGATTTTCCTATCGAAACCGAATTTGGAACCAACAAACAGATTCCAAGTCAAAACCGGATCCGGAACCATTATTTAGAAATGGGTCCAGATCCGGGTCCACTATATTTTCGATCCGGAACCGTTCCATTTGCAACCCTAATTATGCATATACAGTATGTGATTTGCACCCAACCTGTTTGGCATAGAGATAGTTATGGATTGCTATTATTTACCAGCTAGCAACAAGGGCCCGAGACGCAAGGCTTGAAAGTATTGATGTGGCACCATCGAGAGTGGCTCCCTATTGCTTTAATATATATTTATATCATGGTTGCTATTGTCCGTCAAAATAGATATGTCTTCTAAAACTCTTCTGAAAATATATATAGTTTTCAAGCAATCTCATTCCATTCATAGATAACAGATATAAACCAAAGCAATCATCTAGCTTTTTGCATCAAAAGGTCATTTGGGTTTTCCTATGGGGTCGGTGGTAGATTCCAAATTGATGATTTGGTGATTGATATATATATATATATATATATATATAGAGAGAGAGAGAGAGAGAGAGCAGGGCTCTCCTAAGCTGTAGCTTAGCTTATCTTAAGCTGAAATGGTGCTGGTTCCATGAATCAAACTTGATTATATCTGTTTTTTGCATGATGGAACTGAAAAATCCAGTTCTGATTGGATTTATCTTGATTTTGAAGATGATCATCATAAAAAAAAACAGCATAATCGACTTTGATTTTGTAGGACCAACCATGTTTTAACTTAGAATAAGCTAAGCTGTAGCTTAGGAGAGCTCGCCCCTATATATATATATATATATATATATATATAGGGGCGAGCTCTCCTAAGCTGAAGCTTATGATAAGGTAAGCTGAAGTAAGCTTAATTGCGTGGTGGAGCCCACTTGGGGACCCATATGGGGATGGGGGTGGGGGGGATTTCAAGGACTCCCTAGGACCTTCCTTCCTATAAAAAATCAGCCACAACTGTGGTTTCTATCATCTCCATCTAGGCACCAAAAGTTTAATGGTCAATGGTCCATTCAGATCGGTGCATAGTCGATCCAATGGTCTAGTAAATTTGGATCTGACCAAAAATTGGTGGGCATGTGCAATTTAGGGGAATTGTGTGTTTGGTTATTTAGAAAGTGCTTATTCTTCATAGCAAATTTACAATAATATTCCAAGAGAAACTCCAAATTTGAATCTATAGTGACATTTTCTAGAGGCAAATAGTTTTCCAAGAGGGATATTTGAGGCAATGTGATGGGAGAGCAAGTTACTCCAAGCATGATCGTGCCAGCATAAGTGGGGGGGTTAGTGAAAGCAATGTGTTTTCTTGTAATAAGTGGGGACATGCAAGACATACAATAATTCCATGTAAGTAAGTCCTGATGGGTAGGCCAACTCGGCCCCAATCAAGCCACCCTAAAATCAAGTACAAGCTTCAAATTACATTCCAATTATCATTTTTAAATTGTTTCAAAACCTTCAGCATAATTACTTAAAAATAAATATCAATTGTCTTCAAAATGCAATACAAAAATGAGGTAACTCGGCAAAGTCTCATCAATATTTGACTCGGTCCTTTGTCAAAATGATATGATTCAAGAAAGTTAGGTCAACCCGCCGAATTCTCCTACCTTGTTCTGTATATGTATCATTAATACAGCCGAATTGGAGGACTATTTCATTCTCTTAAGTTTAAGACAAATAAATATTAGTATTTTGCCTGGCCGATACTGGGTTCAATGCTTTCTTCTTCCTTTCCAGTTTTCACCAACATGCCCATGTCAACCCACAAATGTTAGGCATGTTTAGTCTGATAGTAATAGCAATTAGAAAGAAAGATCCACAATCTTTTAAAAACCAAATTTCTCAAAATTGAGAGAGAGAGAGAGAGAGAGAGAGAGAGAGAGAGAGAGAGAGAGAGAGAGAGAGAGATGAATGATATAATTTACAAAAAAATTATAGCAAGATGTAACAGAGAAATGCACATGTTGCATTCACTCCAAGTTATCCAAAAAAACAAAAAACTATGTATTGTATAGCAATGACCTTCCAATTGGTTACATTATTGGGCAATGGGCCTCAGGCCCAAGATCATGGGATGGCCCACCAACATGTGCAACAACTAGTTTCAACTTTGTAGCTTTAGAACCACTATGTAAAAGCTTAAGGACAAGAGCTGACAGTAGAATATGTAAGCAAAGAACAATAGTCTTGGAAACATGAACTTGGACTAAAGTTGAGTCATGACTCGGCTGAGTTTATTATCAGACTTGGCAAGACTCACCTGACTCACTCTAGCCACTTCAAGTCTGATAAAATTTTAGAACACTGAAAATTGCTATACAAGAAGCTACCACTGCAATTTTCAAGTGTGACTAACAAAATTCAAACTGGTTACAATGGAAAGAACTCATTCATTCGAAAGGAAATAGATCCAAAATCATCCTCAATTCATCACCGTATATAGATACATTTCTCAAGTGTGACAAAGCTTGCCAATACAATCATGGTTGAGTGGTGTTGGCACTTCAGTGCCTGTTATGCATGTTTCTGATTCTACTTTGCGATTAGGTTGCACTAAGATTGGGTTTTGCTGAGCTTAGGCTATGTAAAACTTGTTTGGCAACATTATGTCAAATTGATGTGCAGAAACTAGGCTGTCTAGAACTTGTTTGGTAAAAATGTCGAAGTGAGAATACGAAAAGAAGGAAAGAAAGAAAGAATTGCATTCATCTTACCACATCCCTTCAATGTGTCAATGTGAGCCTAAAGTGTAACTCAGTCAATCTAACTTCATATAACACTAGATTTTTTTTTCCAATCTTGGATAAGATCAGCCCAAAACTTTAAACTTCCCATTCCACAAACCTTAATCATACACATGCCATCAAGGGGAAAATGGAAGGATAAGATCAACCGAAACTTTTGACATTTAAAACTGCCATTTCAATAATTCAAATTCTACATCCAACCTAAACTATCTTTAAGAAGAAGAAAAATGAAGGAAAAAAAATCTAAAATGGTGCTTAGGAGAGATTAAAAAACATGTTAAGGATCATAGAGCACTGAGAGGGGGCTAAGAGAACGCAAACTGTCCGAGAATAGGAAGAAATAATACCTCCATGGAAGAAATTGATGCTCTTGTTTCATCACCACCAAAGCTAATCCCCATGAGTTGATGTGAAGAAATTTGGAAGCATTAACTTGAGCAGAAAGTGTAAATCCAATCTAGAGTCTAGATAACTTTCAAGATAGCGGCAAACAAGAATTTTGGGAGTCTTCAAAATGGTGAATTATCGTCGGAACCATAACTCCATCTGATGTTCCACTTAGGCATGAGAATTGGGCCGTGCCATGCCACGGAAAAACCATGCCTGGCCGTGCCCAGCCCAGTTTTTTCCCCTGGTACATGGCACAGCACGGCCTATATATATAAAATTTTAATTTTTTATATAAATAAAATTTAAAATTTAAAATAATTAAAGATTTATTATTCATTTGTAAATTAGTATTAATGTTTGTGCATTTATTTTAATAGTTTCAACTTTTATTTCAAGTTAAGAACCCTAAAACTCTATAAGGCATGGCCCAAGCACGGCTGGGCCGCCACTTAGCTGGGCTGGGCCGTGCTGCCTAGTTCCACTTCGCCTTCTGATCTTCTAAGAACATTTTATAGAAATTTTGATTTTCTCCAATTTTTGAAAGAATTCTCAGCTGGGGTTTTGAATCCTTGATGTTCTTTTCTTCTGAAAAAACCTAACAGTGCACTATAACTGTACGATTTGAATGCCATGACAAGCTGATTCACCACGCAATTTTCTAACCTGAAACCATGAGAGAGAGGGAGGGTTGTACCAGAGAGCTTTTTGGATAAAGAGATGGCTTGGTGGAGAGGATCAAGGTTTATAGAGGGACTAAAAATTAGCCGTCCTTCCACCAAGTTGTTCTAGAAGAAAAAAAGAATTTTAGTTGTTTCAAGATTACAATGTGAAACAGGAATACCCCCATGTCGATATGCCAAAAGGCACTTAGCATCACGCACATGCTTAGGAATTGATTCTTGAGTCTTCAAGTTAAAGAAAAAAAAAAAAAGAGAAAGTCCATCTAGCCAAGAGAAACAAAAAGAAGTTTGACAAGCACAATCCAAAGACACTAAAAAATTTGAAAGAAATTCATGTTTTCCTTTTTAAAGGTGATGAACCCCAAAGCCATTCTCTTTTTTCACTGTCAATACACACACTGAACAATAGCAGAATATCCACAAAGAATAAAAAGATTTTTTTTTTTACAAAAAAAGCCCCTACATTTTCACGTAACCTCATAAAGGCCCTTACATTTTGTGTTTCTCCTAAAACCTCCCTTGACTAATAATTAAACTGTACAAAAAGTAAATGTATTTACCAATTTAATCTTTTGACCACCATAACCTGCTCAAATGATGATTTTGCCAAAACACCCATTTCACAAACTCTCTCTTCTGGGCTTTCATATATGAGGCCCACCTTCAATCAATCCAACCAGTTCACACTTGCCATGACCCTTGATTACAAACTGATCCCATTCATACTACTTTGGACATTGTTCACCATTGGATTTTATTCCAAGGAGTTTACTCATCTTCCTAATCCCATGCCTTTCCATTGCCATGCCTTCCTTGGTCATCAAGCATCCAGATGCATCCCACCCACCTTGAGTTAGTGAGATTTGCTTGCTTTAACAAAGAGTATATTTTGACCATGAATATCAATGGTTGTTTGTTTCACCATTAGACTAAGGAGGTTTTGGCTCGTTTTGTAAAAAACCTTTTAAAGATATGATACCAACTTATGTTGATCAGCAAGGAATGTTCGTTAAATGGAACCATTGCTTTGGAACTGGAAAAAAATTGTGGGTAAATGGTGCAGGCCCTAAGATTAGGACTTGCGCGATAGTGCAAAAGCATAATAGGGTGCAGAAGCACGTGTGTGGAGATGCTTCTACAAGTTTATGTAGGGACTGGAGAACGAGAACACACCTCAATGGGAAAACCCAAATTTAATTAATCAACTCTGCAATTCCAACTTATACAATGCCATATAAACAAATCTTAGGGGCTAAGAAACCTATAAAACTATTTTTTTTTCTTTTGATAACACAAGGTTCCCTTCCTTTGGGCTAGAATAATCCCTATGGGGCCTAAGAGAGAAAGCCGAGTAAAATTCCCCTGTGGCCCCAGTGTGGTAGTGCAGTTTCGAACCCACATTAAACACACTAGGAAACTATCCTAATTACAACTCATTAAAATAATTAATTAAATAAAATAGCAATATCCATAAACTATCTATGGCCCCACACATGTGGCCTGTGGTCTATCTGCATCATTAAAAATTGGGTGGTGTGTTAAGGGCTTTTGTGATAAAAGAATGAGACCTATTTACAGCAACCAGGCAATGTCAAGTACCCTTGAGGAATCTTTCATATCTGGTTCCCTTAAGCTTCTCACAGACATCATCCCAATTTGAAATTTGCTTTGACAGGGGGTTGGTATGGATCTTTACTTGGCGGCTCTCCAACTCCCTCCTCGGCAAATTTAGAAAATCCTGCACATCCTGCAGCTTCTGCAATAATGGTGAGAAAAATGAGCACAAGCAGATATTTATCAACGGATTCAACAGAAGAATTTTCCATCAAAAAGAAAAGACGAACAGAGACACAACACGGTTTTTGTGGAAGATAACTATTTTAGGATTCAGAGGAAGTGCAAAATAAGTTTTCTTACAAGTCTTATTAAAGAAAATCCATGACCCTGCCCACAACAACAGATAATATGCAAATAATATGCAGTCACATGTTAATACCAGTGTTTAGAAAAGAAAATAGCCAACTTTCCTTTTGTTGAAATGTCCATACATTCCTTAAAAAATCCTGAGTTGTAGGTGGGGCCTTTATGTTAGAAATATTTGATCATTTTTGTGGGGTCCCCTGTGTTTGAATAATTTGGTAGCCCCAGCATATCTCCACTGTTAGGAGGTAGGCCATACTGTAGTTTACCTTTGATCATTTGAGTGGAATCTGCCCAAAATGGTTATTCATTTTTGAAATAGTTTAAATATGTTTCTATCAAGGAACTGCCTTTTCTAGATCATAGAAGTGTTTTGGTCTTTTAGAAATTATGCTGTAACTTGCTCAACCCACCAAAAAAGTTCAATGAGTGGTCAAACAGGTTTTTTACCATTTCAACAAAGGTACCTAGTTTCTACTCCGATCATTTCTCTGGAGGGTTTTGCAAAAAGGTTAAAAACAGGGTATCCACAAAAAATATAAAATATAAATAAATAAATAAATAAATAAATCCAATTCCAATCATATAACAGTTCTAAGTAGACGGTTGATCACTCTGATTGAGCCAAGCCAATAGAATGGTAGATATTATGTGCTCATGTGTAATACAGAGGTTAAAAAAAAAAAAACCATTAAGCAATGCTATGAAGAACAAGATGATGGTACAGAAGTGACAGTAAAAGTTTCGGCTGTTGATCGATATATGATTTACCGTATGATTCTTGACAAGATCCTCATAGAACAGAACAATATGCCGAGTGTTATTGAAGTATTTTAATGCATTGGTAGCCATTTCCTCTGCACGTTCGAGCTCAGGCAGCAGCAAAGTGATATTTATTGTTGGCTTAAATTTTGCAAGAACTTTGGCCTGCATCCAGAGATCCATTAAACAATTTCAGGGAAGCTTCATATTGTTCTGGAAAGAACCTTGTGTAGATATCACTCATGGACAATACAAACAACCCCAACAATCACCTAGTGTGTGTCATACAACCGCATGGCCTGACATGAAGAGATCATTGTGGTTATTGTGCTTCCCATCCCAAAATAAAAATAAAAAAAAGGTAAAATAAGAGATTAGCTCACTCCCAAAATGCGAAGAGCCAAATGCAGTCTTATTCATTTCATAAGCCCAGAACTAAAAAAAGTTCTAAAACTAAGTCTTATCCATTGACCTAAGCTATTGCAAAGAAAACTGCAAATAGGTTGTAGACATTGGGTCAGATCTACTTAAAGTCTGTAAAAGAGATGAGAAATGTGACAATGTGAGAATTGTATAAAATCTGTTGTACCCACTTAGAGGGAGGGCCATGTATTTATATTAATGAGCACAAAGTATAATTACATAAATGCCCTCTAAAAGGGTTTAAAGAAAATATATCTACAAGGGTAAAATAGGAACACCTAATAGAAGTAGCTATATGGAAGAACTCAGATTGGTAGAGATATATGCTCCATTGGTGTACCGGGATCGGTACACTCTTCACACTCCCCCTCAAATTGATGCAGATCATCAAGAAGCATCAATTTGGACACCACGAAATTGTGGCGATCGCGAGACGCGGCTTTAGTAAACAAAATTAGCAAGTTTGCAGCTCGGGTGGGAACGGTGGGATGGTGATGCTGTAATGGTGTCATCCTCATAGCATTCAACTTTCAAGAATGAAATGATGATTAACTTCGACATATTTTGTCCATTTGTGAAATTCTAGATTGCTGACAAGTTGTATAGCACTTCTATTGTCTGCATGGAGCGTGGGTGAGAGTTGGAGCGGAGACAGGAATATAAGTTCCTAAAGTCTTGAAATCGGACAAATTTAGAGCATGCAGAGGACATAGATCGATATTCATCTACCGTAGATGATTTGCAGACTCTCTCCTGTTCCTTACATTTCCAAGAAATGAGTGAATTTCCTATAAAGACCCAAAACCACTCCTCAATCAACGAGTCTCAAGATATCTTGCCTAATCGGTGTCAGCATAGGCAATAAGCTGTAAACAAGAGTCTTTTGAAAAGAACAGACTGCGCTAGAAGTGCCAAGTAGATAATGAACCATGCGAAGAACAGTACTCTAGTGAAGATGACGTGAAATCAGACATAAATTGGCCGACAATCTGAATTGCATAGGAAATATCCCTCGTGTCGTGGCGAGATAAATAAGACAACAAACCAATGTACTGTATACAATAGGATCTGAAACAGATTCTCCACTGTTCTTGTTGTATTTGACACAAAGTTCTATGAGAGGATCAAAAGTCTTTGTGTCAATCATGCGAGCCATGTCAATGAGATCCTTAGCATATTCATATTGAGACAGAAAGATACCATCCATAGTGGGGATAACTTCTAAACCAAGCTTTGTTTGATAGATAACGCCAACCAAGTGCAAAACAAAAGAAAATCACTGAACAGATCCAAACTGAAAATGATCTGTGGTGGGCCGAGTGGCTTAACTAGATACAAACAACATCCTGGATCACTATTCATACCACAGTAGCTGTTTTGTGCATGAAAGAGGGGATTGAACCCTAAATCAGAGAGAAAATCCCTATATGAAGCAGCAGGGAAGGAGATGAACCAAAGAAAAGAAGCCCAATGCAAACCAGTAAAGAAGAAGAGAGATGAACAGCTATGGAGGTTCAATGAACCCTTCCTCCCGCAGATCTCTGATGAGATGGGCCTCACCCTTTAAAGGAAACTTGCGTAAGAATTCCCTTGTGCAGCCTAAATGAGATGGGCCCTAAAAAATTTCTCAAATGGAATTTGATAACATGAAAGATACTAGAAGCTTTTCTAGAAATAACCGAATGACCAATATGATCAACCTAATTGCCTCTATACTGTTATGATACAAACATAGTATTTACATCATTTGAAGGAAGACTATATGATCAGAAAATCAAACTCATTTCCTAGGATAATGATAAGATTGCCGGGGTTAGAATTAAGAATAATATCTAAACCTTTTAACACTAACAAAAATTCCTCAAACATAAAATATAATAAACTAAGAACAGAATAAACTATGAAAAGACAAATAAAACATCATTTTACTAAGTAATAATCCCCCTTAAAATACAAAAATAGTTGAGGCCGCCAACCGCTCTGTCACATTTAGTCATCCGATTGACATCTGGACCAAACATGCAGATCCATCCAAAGGTTACCTTTTCCTTAAAGCTTTCTCCATAGAGATGTAAATTAATTGCTTATTGTGTGTCGGACTGGGAAGTATCCACCAATTAAAAGAATTTCTTAAAGGGAGTACGACAAAATCTTGAGTGAGTTCAATCCTGCATTATGAACTTCATTACTTCATTTATTAATTTGTTTCTATACTAGATTTAGCATAAACCAAGTAGCATTTGAATTCCTTTGATGAGCTTGTTTACAACAGACTTTATTTTTCAATGCCGACCCTCCTTTGTATGGGTGTCACAGGGTGTGGGAGTTGGGACTACCTCATGCCAAGGCACATAAGGTGACAAAAGAATAAAAACAAAAGCAGAAAAGTGGAACATGTCAACAAAAATGGAAGAATGGGGCATTTGGAGGGTCCGTCACTGTGCTCAGCACAATTTTACAAAGGGGTTGTCCGACACTGTATAGTTATCTTTTATAAGTAATCACTTTAAAAAAAAAAAAAAAAAAGAGAAGAATTTTGAGAAAAGGTCATCTAAAAGGATCTATTGAAAGGGTCTACTGGGCATGTTTGTTTAGTGTGTGGAGTAAAGGTGAAGTTAAAGATGGTTGACATATGACGTTTTCTACTTTTATCATGTTTGGGTGAGAAAAGTGGAGTGGGAAATTAAACTTACGATGTGACATTTCTAACCATTACTCCACCACAAGCCCCTTTTTTTACCACAAAAAAACTGTGATAAAGTGTGGTGAAGTTAAGTTCAAGACAAAAGGTGTTTTTTAATCTGACACCTATACTTTACCTCATACTACCCAAAGAAACATTTTACCACACCTCTACTGTCCATGAGTTGGTTTACATTACTGGTAAAGAAAAGGTGAAGTCAGTGTCACATCATTGGTAAAGGTGAGGTAAAGTTTGTGGTGAAGTACTCTCTGAGTTTGTTTTGTGTGGTAAATTAAAGTGAGAGAGAGAGAGAGTAGAAAACTAATCACTTTTAGTCTGGACTTTACCCAACATTGCCTCACTTTTTTGAGATAAAATTTTCTGGCAGCTGAGGCGACATGAGGTAAAGTGGCTGGCAGCTGGAGGATTAGTTTCCCACAACTTTTTGCCGACCAAATATGGGGAAGGAAAAGTTTTTGGCAGTTGGAGTTACATTACCACTCTTTTTTACGTTACCACATGCAAACAAATATGCCATAAGGAAGTCAAAGGAATGCATTGAATTCAGCAAAAAGGGCACTCAAAAAAAGGCCATTGAGAGGGGACCACCTCAATTTTTTGTTTTAACCACAGGATCAAATCTGGTCGATTGCTAATCCTTTCATGTGCATCATTAGTTAGATGAGAGAGAATTGCATAAATAGATATACATATATATATAGAGAGAGAGAGATGTGAGAGACAGACCTCTGTTTTTGAATGCACATGAGATTTATGGGTGCCATTGAGTTGCTTTGCATCATGATCATAATTATTGGCGAGAATGGAAATCATCCTGGAAAGAAGATTTCTCCGAAAGAGAAAAACTGCAGATACACCCTTGCTGTTGAAGTAGTCAACTATTTCATCATGATACGCCAAGACTCCCTGCATGTAACATACAAAGAAAAAACTTAAAATTCTTTTTCCATTATGGAACAAGTAGAGGATGGAAGAATCATACATCCAGTCTCTAATATGTAACATTTGCTACAAAAAATAGATAATAATTGCTATAAAAGTAGGAAAGAAAACTATGAATTAACAATAGACATTAAAATGAATTGAATATAGCCACATGTCAACTGAAGTGTCAAAGTCTAACAGGCTTCAAATGCTTCCATTAGAAATGAGATATTTAATAATCGAAATGGGAATAATGGGGAGAAAATGTTGGATCCTCATGAGTGACTAAAAGTCAGGTAAACCTAGTCATTTGTCACGTGATCTTCTAGTATCACTTGCACATTAGACACTAACCTAGAATCAAGATCCTTTCGTACAAGTAAGTTAAAGATGGAAAAAAAGGAGATCTCTTTCCTATAGTATGGAAATGAGTTTCAATTGAACCGAGTCGAGGGTTTCCTTGAGCAGAGATCTCTTTCCTATATAGATTTTAGAACAAATAATCTCAGTCGATATTATCAAGCATTACAATCCTAATAGATCACGGGCAATCTAAAAGATGTCAAACTCACAGTCCGCTGCAGTTGGATACTCCGAAGTACAATAAATTACATTTCTAAAAAATAAAAAAAGTTCATGATTGAAGTCATGCCTATCTCAGTAAAAATTAAATATTTTTTGGTAAATAATAAAAACATCTCTAAAAAAAATAAGGTTATAATATCAGCATCATCGTCAAAGCCTTATTCCAACTATTTTGGGTTGGCTACGTGAATTCTGTTTCTCCATTGCAATCTAATCTAAGCCAAATCTCCATATAGGTTGCACTTATTCAGAGAACTTTCTTCAACGGTGTCGTTGTTGGCCTACGTAGGACATGCTTGTACCATCTCAAACAAGTCTATCTTAATTTATCTTCTATTGGTGCTACCCCTAAATGCTCCCGAAAGTGCTCATTTCTGATTCTATTTTTCCTATTTTTACCACACATCTATCCCAACATTCTTAGCTCTATTACACTCATTTTGCATGTGCATTGCTTCTTGATTGACCAACATTCTACTCCAAAGGTCATAACTGGTCTGATAATTGTCTTGTAAAGTTTTCCCTTTGGAATGCGCCGATCACAAAGCACTCCAAAAGCAAGTCTCCACTTTAACCATCCCTTGATGATTAAAATAAAAACTCCTCTTTGTAAAATACATGTCTTTTTTCTTCCTAAATTTAACAAAATTAAAACTTAAATTTTGTAAAGATAAAGAAACTTATTTTCTCTAATTAAAAGGTCATCACCTAGTGCGGTCATGCCGAAACAAGGTCCTGGGAGGATCCAGACAGGAGACAAACCTAACCTTTGGCAATTTTTCACAAAGTGGTTGCTCGCAGATCTCAAAGCTTGCGTTATCACGAATGGCACTAGAGACTTTTACCATTGCACTGAAGCAATGACCCTAAAGGTCATCACTCAGTGCGGTCCTACCGAAACAGGGCCTGAGAGGGTCCAAACTGAAGATAGACCTAACCTTTAGCAATTTTGCACGAAGTGGCTGCTTGCAGATCTTGAACCTATGTTGTCACGCATGGCACCCGAGACTTTTACCAATGCACCAAAGCAATGACCCTAAAAGGTCATAACCCAATGTGGTCCCACTGAAGCAGGGTCTTGGGAGGGTCTAGACTGGAGACAGACCTAACCTTTGGTAATTTTGCACAAAGTGGCTGCTCGCAAGTCTCGAACCTGTGCTATCACACACAACACCCGAGACTTTTACCATTGCACCAAAGCAATGACCCGGGACTTGTTTTCTTTAATTAGGCAAGTAAGAAAAACCTCTTGTTGGAAGAATAATTTTATTTTTTTGATTGGGGACATGGCTTTCTTGATTTTTTATCTGTAGGTGTATTTTGTGATTCATTTAGCAGGTTGAGCACCAACAGAAGCCACAGCCCAATGTACTAACTCGTTTCTCATAATGTGAAAAACAAACATAAGCAAAAACTTATGTGCTACCTGATTCAGCATCCATTTGAAGCCAACTGCAGCCGAGCATTCATTTTTGGCAGCACTGCTGTACCAGTCCAAATTGTAAACCTTGTCTAATGTGCTCAGAACTGCTGATATATTGCTCCTCCTTGGTTTGACAGAGAAAAGCTCTCCATTAGAGCTAACATTGAGGTGGCTGTTTAATAACGTTTCAAACCATCCACTTCCAGATCTCTGCATGGACAAAATTGCAAAGAAGTGGACAGGATTGCAAATGCATTCATCCCTGTTGAAATGTCAACAATTTTACCAGAAAGGTCATATACAAGCCTGAAAAAAGTGTAGACATTTCAGTGGTACCTGCTATAAGCTTTTGGCTCTGGAAAGTGTAAGTACAAACTCTCATTAGGTTGAATACCAGAAATCTGACAATGTTCCACATTTAGTTGGACATTTGTATATAGTGGGATATCCTTGAGATCTATATACGTCCCAATTTGCCTGAGACAGATAAAGCAACTATAAACACCAAAAACTGCAGCAAAGGCAAGCATAACCATCCTCAACACAATTGGAGATCTCTTAGAAGCTTTGGTGCCAAGCATATCCTGAAACCAACCACAATGTTCCTGAGATAATGACATGATGGGTACAAACTATTGTCTTTTACTTTGTCACTAAAATTCAGGATATTAATTTAGGGTAATGTGGGCAATGCCCCAAATAGATGAGCTTTCCAATGCAAGTGGATAAAATGGAATAGCAGAAAGTATATGTTAAAAAGGGAACAAATAATGCAATCTTCAAAGTCTCCTAATCAGAGAATACCACACTAAAATAGCACTGAGTTTATCATTGCAAAGAGGCATCCTCAATATGAATATCTAATAAAAAGAAAGAGATTTCAGCATCTGGAACAGTTTATAGAAAGATAGACACACCAGTTAACATTACTGCTGAGGCAGCTTTAAAAAATAACATGAATTAATGTGATAAGAGAACACTTTTAAAGAAATTTGTTGCATATATACACAAACAAGAGAAGAGCCCATGGCATAGTGAAAGGTGCTTGCTATTGCATCCTTGAAGTTGTGGGTTTGTCATGTTACCAAAAAAAAGAATAAGTAAATAAATAGACACCATTTTAGACTAACATTTCCGAAGCCAGCATAGATGTATGTGCCAAAGTGGTTATAATTTTGCTTGCATATTTTCCAGCCTCCTAACAACAATTAAAGTAAAATAAATAACTAATTCCAGCTCCAAGAGGTGCCAGAATATCTCAAGGTTTTTAGACCTACATTCCATCTCATATTACTCCAAAAAGGTCTTTTTGTTATTTTGTTTCTTTCTATGTTGAACATCTTCCATGGATAGCCCCAGATTTTACTCCACTAGGAATTAGCACCACTGTAAAATTGAGCACACAATTAATGTACTTTATGGTGGGCCAACTCTTACTAGAGCAAAATCCGGGGAGATCCTACTTCAGGAGAGGGCGTTTACTTTGAATGTTTCGGTTCAATAAGTGGGCCCCACTATGGAGTTCCACCCTCCTCGCCTCACCCTGGCGTCTCCGCACCTGCTTGTGAAGTTCCCACAAAGATGATCACTATGATAAAGGTAGACAGAGAACATGTAAACCCATTTAAAGCAAACATGGAATTTGAATTCTCAACATTCGCAACAAACATCTTTCTTCATTAGTATTCATAACAAAAGATGCAGCATTTCACCAAAATCCTAGCTTCAATTACCTTGAAAAGTTTCACAGTCATAACCACTAAACCAACCTCGATTAAACAAACTCAATCACGGAGTTTCAAGAATAAACATAAAATTGCATGGTAGAACACTCTTGGAAGGGTGAAAGACACTCCAAGACTCAATAACAGAAAATTGCATGATGGCACACATTTGGAAGGTTCTCAATGCTCATTGTAGAAAATCACAATGTTGTAGGCTCTGGCGATGTTACCAACAAACCAAAAAAAAAAAAAAAAAAAATTGTCTTTATCCAAACATCAGAGGGCCCACCATCCACAATGACGACTAAATTTTACCAAACAGCAGGCCCCTCCTGGAATATGCCCTAAATGACAAAAGAGAAAAAAAGCCTCATTTGAATCAAATCTAAACAAACCAAAAAAATAAAAAATGAGGAGAAAACAAAAACAGAAGGGTTCTTTAGAAAACTAAATTCTATTCATGGGCCCCACCTATTAACAATCCAAACCCAAACACCCACATCCATAAATTGGTACACAATCAAAATTGACACTAATCTGACAATCACCAGCCATGTGATCCACACCATACCTATTATATAATATATTTGGATTCAATTTTGACCAGATTACTTTCAATTTTGACTTAAAGAATGATTTGATTTCTTAACCATTACATCTTGGATTAAACAAACTCAATCACGGAGTTTCAAGAATGAACAGAAAATTGCATGGTAGAACACTCTTGGAAGGGTGAAAGACACTCCAAGACTCTATAACAGAAAATTGCATGATGGCACACATTTGGAAGGTTCTCAATGCTCATTGTAGAAAATCACAATGTTGTAGGCTCTGGCGATGTTACCAACAAAAAAAAAAAAAATTGTCTTTATCCAAACATCAGAGGGCCCACCATCCACAATGACGACTAAATTTTACCAAACAGCAGGCCCCTCCTGGAATATGCCCTAAATGACAAAAGAGAAAAAAAGCCTGATTTGAATCAAATCTAAACAAACCAAAAAAATCAAAAAATGAGGAAAAAAACAAAAACAGAAGGGTTCTTTAGAAAACTAAATTCTATTCATGGCCCCCACCTATTAACAATCCAAACCCAAACACCCACATCCATAAATTGGCACACAATCAAAATTGACACTAATCTGACAGTCATCAGCCATTTGATCCACACCATACCTATTATATAATATATTTGGATTCAATTTTGACCAGATTACTTTCAATTTTGACTTAAAGAATGTATATAGGTCAGAAGATTTGATTTCTTAACCATTCCATCTTGGCTTTTAAGATAAAAAATAAGCTAACCAGTAACCACATCACACAAAGCTTATGTGTAATTATTGGTCAAAACAATATCAAATCTAGTTAAATAGAACGGCCCAACCACTGTGATCACCGTCCATCCAGGTGGGCCCCACAGGCGTGCTTCAATCACAACAAAAAAAAAATCAGATTTCGCTCACATTTCTAATCGGATCTTGTGCTAAAAAAACAAAAACAAACAAGGGTGTCATCTGTTGCATACTGCTAATCACATAAAAAGAAACCCTAACTCTAGAAAGAGATAGATATAGAGAGAGAGATTGCCTGAGAGAAATCATCCGCCATTTTGGCATGGAGATCAAATGAAGATTGAGAGTGCACAGAGAGAGACAGGACCAAAGATTCGATGATCGAAACCGAGGTTTCTCATCCTTTAGTGTTTGATTCTCTTCGTCTTCTTCTTCGTCTTCTTCTTCTTGAGAAGATGAGGAAGAGATGAAAGAGAAGAGAGACTACTGAGATTCAAAACAGAAAACAGACCGTTCCGAGTCTTCCGACTAAAGCTTGGCTACTTGTGTTGGTCTTCCACACAGGAGAACTGTCGGTCTTTGGCTGTTCTTTACACGGCAAGGGCACTGGCACCACCTTGTTGCTCAAATGGGATATTTTCAATTACGTATGAAACTTTTTGTCACATTTTCAAAAAACAGTGGTGAGGATTTTTAATGTTTAAATAAATTTTTTCATAATTCTTTTTTTATCAAGTCCTCTCCATAAAAAAATATAGATAAATAACAAAAAATAAAAATAAAAAGGAATTCCAAATGACTAAAAATTAAAACTAACTCCATTATAATATATTAAACTAGGAGGTTTTGGAATTTTGACCGTCGGTCGGTTATATAACTACTCACGCAACTACGCATTCATTTTTTTCATCAAACCACTCATGTTTGAGTTGTACCTACGTAACTATACCCTTTTTGCTCAAGTTCCTTAATTTCTATTTTATCCAACTTGTCCTATGGAAAGAGGTATTTTTTTTTTAATATGTGATTATTTATTTTGCAGTGTAGGGAGAAGTTATGCTGTGCACGGGTTATTAGGCTAGTTAAATGGTTATAGTCATCAAAATTAACATGGCGAGTTGGAGGAAAACGCTTAAGAAAAGACAACATTCAGTGATAAGGGAAGGGTGCTTTTGTCATTTTTTAAATAAATTACAAAAAAGACGTGATTGAAAGAATTATAAAAAACTTTTATTCTTTTTTTTTAAATAGTTAAATATTCATGTACTTTTTTGAGAATCGGCAAAAGTTTTATGCTTTTTTGAGATTTTCCCTACTAGAAATAATACGATTGCAAGAAAATATAGGGTTTGACCCATTTTTACTGGTTTTCATTAACACACGTGATAGTGTGTTGGGCATAATCAGATCGGTTAGGATAGCTAATGTATATCAGATTATCAGAGCATCTGAACCCTCCAATTTCCAAAGCCAAAAGTTTTATGCTTTTTTTGAGATTTTCCTTACTAGAAATAATATGGTTGTAAAAAATATAGGGTTTGACCCGTTTTTACTGATTTTCATTAACACACGTGATAGTGTGTTGGGCATAATCAGATCGATTAGGATAATAAATGTATATTAGATTATCCGAGCATCCAAACCCTACAATTTCCAAATAAAGTATGAATCAAACCTACTTTTGAATCAAGAAGAAATTCGATATAAAACTAGATCAATAGTTACAGGATTCTTCGCATTCAAATCCAAAACCTTAAATGTTCCAACCTAAAGATCCAGACTCGAAATGATTACATTTACATATTATATATAGGGGGATGCTCGTGTGAGAGCATTTCTCACCTTACTATAAGAGGTAAGGTGGGGGTCCTCACATTGAAGTTGTTGGCATTGGATATGAATGTGAGGGCCCCTACCTTATCTCTCATATAAGATGAGAGATATCTCTAATAAGAGCATATCTTATATATATATATATATATATATATAGTTTTATGGGTCTATATTATATACATTGAGTTATATATATATATATATATATACATACATACATACTAAATAGTCTACTTAGCTTTAATCATATACTATTTATTAGTCCTATTTGTATGTTTAAAAAAAAGTTTGAAGCTTTTTTATCCAATTAAATTAACGTGCTCTACATCTTATTTTGGATCCTGATCCAAAATCGGATCCATTTTATTAAGTTAATGCCAGACTTAGATACAACATATAGGTTCATGTTTAATCCAGATTCGGATTTAGTAGTGAATATTCAAAGACGGGTCCAACTTGGTTTCACCTCAGATCCACCCCTTTTGCATCCCTATTAGGATTGGTGGAGGCAATGATTCAATAGACCTAATGGTTGGCCCATCTATTTTGGGTTTAAGATAACCAAGCCCTATAATGAGATATAGGCTGGATTAGATAAATATCTTAAATATTTTAAATATATTTTTATATGAGCACCATGATCATCATAGTCATATACTATATATTAATTTAATGGGTGTCTTCTCTCACAACATCCGCAAAAGTTACATTTTTACCACCACCACAAGGGAAACCCTATAATCACTCTCTAACCCTTTACTCTCACTATCCCTTGTACCCTCACATTCTCTCTAATTTAACACTAAGCTGATCTATACTTACCACTAAATTGAGTTTCATAAAAAACAACTAAAGAAACCTTTAAACTTTAACGCCCCTACAATGGATGTGATTTTCTAATTGAGTAGATTATTGCCCAAAATCATATCTACAATGAGATCATTTTGTCACGCTATCCTCCCATGAGTGATGTGCATCCAAGTGCGTCCCAAAAAGAGTGTGGATTTTTACATCTCATAAAAATGTGAAAGTCACATCTTAGCATTACATACCCTTTATATGTATTTAATATGTAAGTATATAAATAGGTTACAAAGGAAAACCCTCAAATGAGCACCATCTCGTGACTAAAATCTATGAGCACTTTTTTTTATTAGCACGCAAAGCCTTCTGTGGTCAATTCAAGCCTATCACACACTAACCCTATGAGTTGCAACAACCCTAAATTTGACACTCATTTCAATTGTTATTCATTGTTGGATGATTAAAATCCAAAAAGAAATGATATCTTCTCAAACCATTAACCCTGAAGTTATAGCTCATATGGTTAGCAGGTAGAATGATATTTTTTATACTCCTAGGTCCAAATCAATTCTTTCAATCCTCCACCATGATTTTAGCATGGCCCCAGGTAGACTCCACAAAGGAGGACTTAAGAGAGGTGCTTAGGATAGGGTGGCCAGATTAAAATAGGTTGAGAAGGATAAGGAAGACTAAGCCTAAATTTACTTGTTAAGATCTTTCTAATATTCACCCCTAACACATCAAAACTACGACCACAACTGCCCATTTATGGGTCATGCAATTTACCCAATTCATTGTAGCTTTCACCTTCCTAACCTAGTGTATATTAACGCATTAAACATTATTCAGCAAGAGACAAATGAGCCCTTTACTTAAACATAGGCCAACTGTTGAAGGTTATGTCACATTTAGCAACCAAATCATCAGGGATTTCTTATAAATTTTCCACATTATGGAAAAATCATGTCCAGCAATTGTAAATTTCTAAATTTGGGCAAGTGGAGAACCTCATGTTGAGAATTTTCAAGTCCAACCTCCCCCTTTAGGACCTTGGAATCCTCTCTCTCTCTCTCTCTCTCTCTCTTGTGGATTTTATGCATACATGATACCAATTTTCTTAGCTATATGCATTAATTAATATACATCGATATCGATGTAAAATCCTCAGTCAAACAAATCTATAGGGAGGAATCACTTTTCTAGGGTAGAGAGAAATTATCAAATTCAAAGATTCTCACTTGTCACCAAACATGCATGCCTAAAATGTGGATTCTTGATCCCAATATGGGCCTACCCTTCGAAAATTTGAAAGGTCAAAGGACATTGATCTACTCTCGTAGAATGTTCCACATATAAAGGGTGTATTTGTGCAGCGAGAAGGTTATGATTTTCATTTCCATGAGAGAAAGGAATCCTAACATAGGAGTTGAAATCCTCTTTATCAAGGAAAATAACTCAATTTTTTTTCTTTTTCCACAAGGAAAATGTGCTACAATAAATGATTGAATAAGGGGTTGCACAGAAAACCAAAATAATTTCCCTCTTTACTGCAGATTCCTCTCATTACATAAATGGTAGCAAATCTTGTTCTCTCATATGTGATAAATTCAATGCCAAGTTTCTAAGCCTTCTATTTATTTAAGTGGCTGAAATCGAAGAATCAAATGTGAAACCCAAGAAATGTCCGTCACATTATCTTACTTTGAACCGAAAATGAATCAAGGGAAGACAAGAAATGACCATGCCCATCAATTCTCACCCTACTCATCCAAATCCCAGGAAAGTCATGGTCCATCTACATCTATGCCTTATATCTTCCATCCTATCTTCTCTAATTATCCATTGTTGGACCCCATTTGACCATGAATCCCTATGTATTCAAATCGACATATACAAACGAACTCTAATTGAAGAGAAAGTCGAGAAACCTTTACTCTATGAGTACAAGTTAATGGGTTTCAATTCAACAAGGATGAAGGCCATTATGAAATCAAAGGCTGACCCAAAGGTTACTGCCAACCTCATCAAGGTGAGATTCTAAGTTCTATCAATAGATTTGATAGTTTAGAAAAAGAGTCGCTACAAATTTGACTTTTAGCGGCGGAAAAAATGGCTTTAGCGACATTTTTTTTTCCTTGCTAAAAGTCATATTTTGCTGTAGAAATATTTTCCCACGGCTAAAGTGCCGTTTCTGGCCCACATATACCTTTAAGATATTTCACCCCTTATTAGGGGTGGAAAAAAAATTTTGCCACTAAAAATTCATCATATGTGACTTTTAGGTGCAGAAAAAAACTGTTGATAAAGGAGGTGTTTGGCCTAGCTCTTATTAAGTATTTTTTTTTCTAACTTTTCAATTGAAAGGCTCAAAAGTCTATAAAAGCCAGTTTGGTAAATTGTTTTTGAAATGTGCTTTTCCAAAAGTGAACGTGAGAAGCTGCTTGTTGCCTAAGCTGATCTCTACTCACTTCCCTTTGCAAAGTTTATTTTGACTTATGCGAGACGGAAGATGGAAGCGACGTGGGAAGTGGAGCGTACATAAACAAAGGTAAAAAACAAAAAAAAAATAAAAAAATAAAAAGAGGCTATGATCAGTCCCACCTTAATCTCCCTCTATTACCCCCTCTCTTTCTCACTCACTCAGGTGCAGGATTAGACGGAGGCTGCCAGGGGCCATGTCCCCCCAAATTGCAAAAAAGTCCTTTAGATTACTTAAAATTTAAAGTTATTTTTGGCAATGCCCCACCAACCCCAAAAAAAAAAAAAAAATTTGTCTTTTCACAATGGCCCCTCCATTGTCGAGTACTATAACATGGTTCTGCCCCTGCACTCATTCATTTTCTTTATTAATTATATGTTCTCTTGCTTTGTCAAATTAATAGATGAATTGTAGCTTTTATAGCTTGACTTCTATGAGTATAAGGGGTTCTATAGATGAATAAGATTTTTGTAAATTTTTCTTGAGGGATTTTCTATAACAATCTTCTAATATTTTCTTTTACTTTAATATTTTTGTTTTATTGTGTGCTGTCTATTTTGTATGAT
The DNA here is from genome assembly GCA_028538565.1 of Umbellularia californica. NCBI lineage: Eukaryota > Viridiplantae > Streptophyta > Magnoliopsida > Laurales > Lauraceae > Umbellularia > Umbellularia californica. The sequence goes on along the minus strand of JAPQWN010000004.1, from coordinate 52,751,616 downwards.
CTTTGGATTCGGTGTTCGAAATCAGTGTCTTCTACTTGTTATTTCTTATAATTTATTTTCTTTATTTTTCTCTATTTTAACCACTTACCTAATTTTCTTGATTCATATTTTAAAATTTTTAGTTGATTCATGGTTTCTTCAATACTCAGGATCCCCATAGGAGTAGTTTATTTTTCCAGCATTTTCTAAGAAAGTAAAAAAATTATTTGTTCTTTACTTTTTGAATTTCTATCATTTCCATAGAAAGTTCCAACCATTTTTTTACTTATGTTTTATTCTTTGTCATATGCATTCAAATGATGCTCTATTAGTTCCAGTGGCAATGGCTACTGGCAATGGATTTGGATAAGTTTAAATGGTCTCAATGTGAATCTACAGTTTGAGAAGAATGAATTTTGGTCTAAAGTGGTGAAAACGAGCTTGAATTCTCAGGGGAAAAATCAATTTTCGGGTTGATGAAGAACCAGTTTTTTGGTTGTCAAATTCATGAGTGAACTCAAAGCTACATTATATGATAACTCTAGCAAACAATTATTTAATTAAAAGATTAATTTATATTGTATAATTATTTTTGTTATAAAATTCTGATATATTATTTTAGTTATTATGTGGTGAAAGTTTAATTTGAAATTCTAACCAAACAATTTCAATTGCTTTGTTATTAAAAAGCACATTAAAGTATAATACTGGCCATATAACCTTTTCTTTTAACACATTTGGTAACTGGAGAGGAATCTGCAGGATTTAAGATTCCTCTCTTCCAAGGGAGAAGTAAAAAACTTGCCAAGGATTTACATACCTAATGATTTTTTGCATTTCACATTTGGTTGTAAGTGTGGAGACACCGAGGATTTCATCAATCCATGTTTGGTGTTGAACACCAAAATCTGTGGATAATAAACAACCTATTCATTTCAACCTTATAGTCAATCTTTTCTAAAGTTATTTTAATAGTAACGGCAGTATGTATTTTTTCAGGGTGTCTATACTGATAGGTCTTCTCCTTTTTGTAATTTTTTCAACTTGTGAATTTTTAAGTGCTATAAAATGTGTTGAATATTACTTACATAACTTAAAATCATTTCAAACCGGAATCCTGATATTAAATTTTAATAAATCTTGAGAATTCTCATCTTATCTTTTCATTTTTACATTGATCCTTTATCTCTCTAGACATCCAATCTACTATAGTAATATGTGAGTTTGCAGGTGAGGGGGAGTTGGTAGGAAGTGGGGGTGGCATTTTGGCTTTTATACCCACCCCTTTTGCACGCAGGATTTGCATGTATAATGGGGGGAGATCAGATCCCAAAATCATATCAATCGCAGATTTTAGGCGCAAAAAATCAGTGATGATTTGCGGCTGCCAAACTTGGAAATAGCATACAATAGTGGAAAGAGAAAATATTTTCACCACATATTTTGTTACCAAACTTGGATATAGCATACAATACTTTGAAGAAGTATCTTTTTAAAAATTACTTTTGAGAAAGCACTTTTCTCTTTTATGAAGCCCAACCAAACATATCCAAGGATTTCTTTCGACTACGAAAAGTCACTTTTTTATAGTGATTGGTGGAAAACCATGGGGATTTCTCAATTTAAATGCCCCACTCCCACTTAATATTTTAGAATTGAGGATTTCCTTGTTAGATATTAGAGCCTACATATATAAGCATCAAATCATCTCATGATATAACCAATGATTGGTTCCCAGTCAAGTTATATTTAAGGGAAAGTCCAATTTCTAAGATTAGTATTACCAATGGGTCCATCTCATGGGTCCACCAACACTAATTAGAACTCTTTCTAAAAATTAATTTGATTTGACCAATTTTGGTAACTACTATGTTTGGATCCTGTCCATTAATTTAGGGGTTTCCCCATAAGACATACCTAAAGATGGTAAATATCGGTGGATAGCATACTTGCATCTTTTTTTTCTTTTTTTTTCTTTGTTGGGAGATTAAACCAATAATGAGTATCTCTACGCACTTGCCCATTTTCTCCTACGAGTGGGCATGCGCATGCGCATTCCAGCTCTATGGGACCCACTTGGGGCGCACCTTTGATAAGTGCAAATCCTTTCAGACGACACTTTTCATCCTATTATCTACCATCAGTCCCAATTTTACGCTATTAAACCTTCACTCACGGTTAGATTGAATCTCAGAAAAATCTATGGTTAAAACGTTATTAAACTTTAAGGTTGTTAAACAAGGGCTAGGATAATCTAATGGGGCTGATTTTGTGATGACCATTACCGATGAGGTGACCTTTCCGTCTACCCTCTCCCCCATTGATAAGCATGCTCTAAGTCAGCCTATGACATGTACTGCATTCGAACAATATGCAGTCTACTAGTAGGAAAAAGTTCTAATGTATTTGTATTGTCATATGGACGGTATTGAGTGAAGACTTTGTGGAAAATCTTATGTATCTTTGACATAATGGCTTCCTCGTAATTTATTTTATATAGCCCTTAACATAAGGAAAGTTTTCGCTGTCCAACCCAACCCATGTTATCATATTTGCTATTTCAACTAAATAGAAATTATATACTACAAGGGGTTGTGATCGGACCCCAAGTATAGGGTGCAATTGTAGTAATAATCCGGTGAGTTCAGGTCGATCCACAGGGAGCAATGCTATTTAAGAAACTTTCCAACTTTAACATGTCCTAATTTAGAAACTAAATTTGACCTAATAAAGAAACTAATCAAATTACAAGAAAATTCCTAAAAACTGAAAATTAACAATTACAACTTTCCAAATAAAAAAATAAACCTAAACTAAGTAAAGAAACCTAGTTTATTCAACCATATTCTAACTATAACTTGCAAAAGTAACAAACTCATCAAAACAACCAATTTAATATAAAATAAATCAAAAAAAAAATTCCTAAATTAGATCCTAATTACCAAAATAACTTTTTATGCAAATATAAATGATCTATAATGCCCTAAATACTAACAATGCAATTTTATGCAAGTTTCTAAAAATCTGATGCATGTTGTAAAAAAGACCTAAGTATGGAAACTCTTGCACAGGTCCAATTTTGCTGGACTGTACGACAGGCCTAAGATGATATGAACCTAAATCTAATGGCTGGAATCAATACTCTGATGATTCATGAACAAAACCAAAAAAAGAAGAATGGAAAAAGGACTTAAAACGAAAAAGCTATGATCACCTAAAGATGTCTAGTTGAACCAGTTATGCTGTTGAAATCTGATACAGGCTTTGCAAGTACCCCTTTTTATGCCTCTGGTTGACACGGTTCCCGAAGTTATTTTTGGCTGAAATTCTGGGGTTTCAAAGTCCTATTACCATACTTTAAATCTGTTATTTTTCGGACCAAAATACTCACGTTTACATGGTTTTTAAATCGAGCACTTTTGTGACACAGTTTGGTCAGTTCAGCTAAAACTGTGTAGAATTTTTCACTATTCTCCTTCCAAGTCGGAATTTAGTCTTTCTAATCTAGTAATAATCTTGTGATTTCAGCAATAAAAACTTTTGCTAATGCAATTTCTAAATATGATGCATGTACAAAAACACTTTTCAACCATATACTATGCAAGTAGCAAAAATATAAAGTTTCTACTAAACATAGAAAGATGCAAGTTATGTTTTTAAATCTAGAATTTGTAAATAAAAAAAATCAGAATATTAATTTAAAAAAATAAAACAAAAGGGGTGGAAAATAAAAAGCGGAAAAGTAGTACCAAAGATCTAGAAACAAGACAATCCTACAATTATTGAAAATGCGATTATATGCAATCCTCTCTTCTCAGAATAGGAAAAAAATAATGCAAGTGGTTACTTGTTGTATCTTGACTTTTGATCCTTTTTATTTTATTTTCAAACCCTAGATCTAATCATGTGAAATATTGTCTCCAATCAAAACACATAAAAGAACTAGAATGAGAAAATTTAACACACTTACATAAAGAATACGCAGAATCAATCCAAGTAGTGTCTCTATTCCTTGATCTTGAAGTACATAAAATTAAGATTCTTCTCTCTTCATCATTCTCTCAACATGATCTTTCAACCTATGTCTAAAGAATTAGAATGGAGAAGAAGAAGAAAGGGGCTTAGAGAGAAAGGGTGGATGGGAGTGGAATGAGAAAAGAAAACCTCCAAGAATTTCACCTAAGAGAGAAAGGGTGGATGGGAGTGGAATGAGAAAAGAAAACCTCCAAGAATTTCACCTACAATGCATTGGACGTTCAGCCCTTCCATGACTCCCTTTTATGCTTTTTGCAAATCTGTTTTTTTAGTAAAGAATCTCTCATCTTTAGGGCTCTTGTTTCCTTATGTGTAGAAATTCTTGCTTAGGCTCCAAGCTAGTTTCTTTCTTTGGAAAGACTTTTAAATTTGAGAGATCTCCTTACCTTATTAGGTTTTTTGATGCATACACCTTCTTTGTACAATTCCAAGAATATCTCTAAAAATTGCATGATGATGTAAAGGGAAGAAACTTTCCAAATATTGAGATTTCTTGTAATTCCCGCCTAAAACTATAACAGACAATTTCTCATGGTCATATCTCCCTCAATATAGCTTCGATTTAGGCAATCTTGGGCTCCACGTATATCTACTCGAAAAGAGCTTCCCAACGGTGGCTAAATTGCACCGATCCGACACTCGGTTTGAGAGTTATGGCCATTTTAAGTTGCTGCCCTTGAAAAATCCGAGAATAATTGTGCAAAAATGGAAGCTTCTATGTTGGCATGCAATGGGGTGTATGGGACCCATATTGATTTCTCCTACAAATTGGAAGAGGCAATTGTAACATTAATCATATGTAAGAAAATAATTATGAACCATGTATGGGACCATACAGGCCTAGTGATGCACTAAAATGACCAACTTTTCAAAAATAGCACATGGTGCCAAAAATAGCAAGATATACATTGATGAAACCAAAAGCCTAATTTTGGGGTGATAAATGAGTTGAGAAAAACTTAATTTCACAAAAGTCATGCAATTCAATGAATTTTGACCATGTTTCCAAAAATATCCTCAAATGCATGTAATCATGAAATTAAATGCAATTCTATGCAATTAAACCTAATTAAGTCCACAAATGCTAATAAAATGATGACTTACTGACTTAGTTTTGTGGACTTATCAGGTTGCTCAGTTGGTTAGCAACCCCATATGTCACAGGGTTGCCCAAAAAATCAATTCCTGGGAATGCCACTCTTTCCGCTTGTGTGGGCTTCTCCTCTTCTCCATAGTGTGGGCTTCCTCTTCCCACTTGTATTAGCTTTTTTGGGTCCCAGTCCCCTTGGTTTGGGCCCGTGTAGTTACTTTCCACTCATCCGTATGATGATGTTTGAACAAGTCAACTTGACTCCTTGGAAATGACCTACACAAGATTGAATCCATATCATCTGCTTACGTTAATTGTTGATTTTTAAAATATTACACATGATAGAGTTTGTGATGCCCATTGAACTATATACAATTGGGTTTTGAAAATTTTCTTCATAGAAAAAATAAAATCTCATCTAATATAGTATCTTACTTTGGATCTAAATACATAAAATGAATGGTGAAAACTGAAAATCAGAACTTTCTGTCCCCAAGATGTTCTTATGTAGGGGCCTAGGGGGGTATATTTATATCTCATAGTTGAGGATGAAAAGGGTTGTTTCCATTTAAATCTCAGCAAATCTGACCACGTAAGAGTCCTTTTATTCCATCTTTACATATAATATTCAAACTACCTCCGTAGACGTGGGTACCAGTTGCAACAAAAGCAGGCGACTCATCATGCTCTTCTTCTACCTGCACCTGCATGCATTATCTGCCAATGGAGAAGTTCTCAGCTTTTTGTTGGTTCCTAGCTCTTGTCCTCCTCTTCCACAAAGGTACTTTCTTGCAATTCCACCCTCTAAAGGTAGCTTCCATGCCCCCATGAAAGGCTTGGTGGGGGACTGAGCCCCACATGTGCCACCATAGCAGATCATGAAATCCGACCCATGTCGATCAATAGGAATCTCACTGCCTCTCCATTGTTGATTCGTCCAACAGTGTTGCTAGTTGATTCCAACTGGCATCTTCAACATGAACATGGCCTTTACGGCATTAATATGCAGTCAATATATGTACTGCCAATGTGTTCTCCTTTGTGGATATGGATTTGTCTAATTCTAGTTAATAACCTCTCGTGGATCCTACCATTTTAGATTAGATACAGACTCCATGCACAAACACCAAGTTGATCAACTTCTTCAACTCTCTAGTTGCATTTGCAAGATTTGCCATTTTGTTTGATATGATTTCTAGTTGATCTCTGCTGTCAAGAGGCTCAGTCCTGAACCAATTTGCATCACAATATCTCACTGCCCATGATGGATGATTCTAAAATGAATATGAGAGGAGGAGAAGAATCACCTACAGAGCTTCACATCCACTTTTAGATCTTGAAGGACCTGAACATCGATTTGATTAATTTGTAAGTCTAAATCTGATTACTTCAATAGGTTTATATTGTTGTTTCTTTGATCTATAGGAAATAAGATATCAGGTTTCCGCCCGTGCCAAGTGATCTACAGATATCACGATGGATTGTGCGAGCCAATGAGGTGTAGTTCCGGATGTGTAGCTCTTCACAATGGAGGGGAAGGACAATGCATCAGCTACACAGATATCTGCATCTGTCGCTATTAGTGCTCAGATACAATGTGAAAATAGACACAAATAAAAAGGCTTGTTGCAATTGGCATTAGAGCATCTCTTCCTATTGGCAATCATCATATGTAGACTTAGTGCATCAAGCTAAGACATATCATGAAAGTTTGATTTTGAATTTTTTGTAAATTTTTTTTTTTGGGGTGTTTTGTGCATCCAGAGGATTTCGCGATATCATGCAACTCACTATTGATCAAATATAATGGGATGGAAAGAGAAAGGATTTATGTCAGTTTGTATACAACTTTTTTTTTTTGCTAAATGTTTCTATACAACTTAGTTAGGCTCCAGGATCCTAAAACTTTTATACAGTGCTTCTCAAACACAATAAATGTTCAGATCATAAATTGAGGCCCCACAAAATTACAAAAAACTAAAAAAGTGGAATTCAAGTTATTTTTGTATTTATGAGGACATAGTGCTTCTCAAAATCCATTAGAATCAAAGATGTTAAACTTCATGCCTTGGGTCAACCATTTCTATGAGGATGCTGAAAAGTTTGGATCATGAACTAGGGTCATTATAGTGTAGATTATAAAGAAGAACTTGGACTAAATTAGATCTATTTTGTGTTTTTCATGTGTTTCTCAAAATCTGTGTTGTCAGTCCCATCAGACTAGTCCCCAGTTATTTCCCTTGAATAAGTAATTGAAAGTGAGATTTCCATGGAAAGTTCAATTAATTTGCATCAGATTAAACTGGCAAAACCTTGCATTGCTTTTCTCAAATGATCATGCTATCATCACAAAGTTCTTCCACAGAAAAAATAAATATCAAGCAAAACTTGTACCAAGAACGGCCAACTGTTATACTTGACCATAGTCAAAGCAGCCATCAGATTACAGTTCTAATAAATAAATAGAGTTGTGAACTATCAATCCAAATCAAGAAAATTATATTGAGTAAATCCAACAATCTATTTCATTAAGATGCCAGCAAAATAGTAATCGATCGAATTTACAACCCTAGATGAACAACGCATTTCTAATATAATTAATCCACAACTCTAATTTGAAGTTTTGATAATCTCTAATCAGGGTTACTACTTACTAGCATTGTCTGAATTTTGTTCATCTAGTGAGGAAGCCACAATTTCGTGGGTATATTTGGACCTGGATATTTGGGATAAAGTAGAGGATTAGATGGATGAACAAGGATCCTTTTTTCTTTTGATAGGCTACAGCGACCCTTTTAATCCCTGAATCCACCTACTTTGATCTCAAATCATTAACCGTGAGAATCACTAATATCCCAGGGGACATAAGAAAAAGTAAGCAAAAATCATGAACACAAAAAATATCTATTGGGTTGGATGTGGTAATGGAATGGTATAAATTGATCTGGTAAACACCTTATACCATCAATGAAGCATGTTGCATCCCTTTGTAATTAAATTTATAATTTTACCATTCTTTTCAATAAGTCATATTTAAGTCTCACATTTTGGAGTTTATTTGTTCAATAAAAATGAAGAATAGTTCGGATCACTAATTAGGGAGCCATCAAGAAGTGCAAAAATAAAAACTATTGGATTTTTTTCCATTTTTTCACATATTCCTTGGAATGTATGAAGATTTAAGATATGAGACTAAAGTTTTTGGAGTTTATTTGATTAATAAAAACATTTAATGGTTTGGATTATAAATTTGCGGCCCATGAGACTGCACATAAAAAGGCAATGGAGGGGTTTTGAATTTCGATCCGACAAACTACTCTTGGCGAAAATTAAGTGGAGTTATATTATCGCCTTTTTAAGTGGGAGGTGTGAAGATTTTGGAAGAAAATTGACCCATTGACACGCCATTCCACATCTATTTTTATGCATGTGATATCTAAATGGGTGCTAATAAATGACCCATCGATCATTTCTTTTATAGCCACTCACATTTGTAAATGATTTACAGGTGCAATAGTTACACATCGTCGATGTTATAAGGTGTGAAAATAGTGTGATTGTGGCCAATTTTCACATGAGAATTTACTCATCTCAAGAAGTGGTAAAATAGTTACCCATGCCATGATAGTAAGGTGGGAGTAAGATCTGGGACACTTAGACAAGTAGTGTTTTGAACCTCATCATTGGTGTTTTTTTTTTTTTTTTTTTTTGAATTTTGCGCCCCAATTCATGATTTGAGGTGTCCATCTTCTTTATAGGGTTAAGAAATGCTAAAGCATTTAATTTCATATCTTAAATCTTTATGGATTTTGAGAAAACATGAAAAATATTAAAAAAAAAATCAACCTATAGAGCTAAGTTTTTACACTTTTATTGGCTCCCAAATTCATGCCATTCAATATTATAATATTAATGGTAACATCACATACGTAATTTAGTTATATATATATATGGATTCTTCATAGATTTTGGGGAATTAGTGGAAAATGTTAAAAAAGATTCAAATACATTTAAAACAGTTGGTTATACTAATTTACTCTTAAAAACAGTGATTTTCACGAACATAATAAGGCCGCTCACTTGTGTAACATTTGCATAGATGACATTTTACATTTGTAAAACCCATTTTTCTATCCAATATATAAAAAAAGCTAATCGACCCTAACCATCATAACCATCAAAGCAAGCAACAATTATAAAGTTAAGGCTCAAAGAACACTGACAATAAATTGAATTGGTTTACATGCATGCACGATCGATGGTCGTGTACAAAAGAAGAAAAATTACTTTCTTTTGGCTCTCCCTAGGCCCTGATCTTTGAGAAAAGGGTAAGAGCTTTGCTGGTATAGGCCCGCCTGGCCCACCCAAGGGCTTTGGCTCTCCCCCACACACAGTAAGGGCAAACCTCGGCTCAGCTTGAGCCTGAGCCTTTCAAAGTAGGGGCACTCATGGGCCGAGCCTGGATATATATAATTTGGGTTCATTTAATATTTTGGCCAAGCTTGAATCAAGTGATAGAAATCCTTAAGCCTGGCCTAAGATCCAAATAAACAGTGCTTTATAATTTCGTGATAATTTATTGAAACAACTACTTGAAAGCCCATAAAACTCATAAAAGGCTATGTTCGGCCCGTCCCGATTGACTAAATTGGCAGGCTTCAGTTTTGGCGGGCTTCAGTTTGACATTCATGGCACATATTTCTATTGAAGCCCGGACATATATCTAAGCCCCGGCCCAATCCAGCCATGAACACAGAGCATGTTTGGTAACGACCAAGAAATACATAGATCTGATAATTCTTTACTACCGATGGAACAAGGATTTCTCGCTGGGGATTTGCATAGTTGAGGATTTCACATTGATATCGGTGTGTATGGATGCATATAGTTAAAAAAAAAAAAAAGGGTTCGATGTGCAAATCCACTTAAGTGAAGATTTTCAAATCTTATAGGGTGGCTGGATCTGAAAAATTCTAATAAATTGAAGATTTCCATTTGTTTAAATCTTCAAGAATTTACGATTGCGAAACATGAATTTACCACACAACTATAGGAAAACAAAAAAATCTTTTCCCTGGGTGAGCTTTTGGTGGTCATGATCTAAAATGCAGATCTTAACCATTGATTTGGTCCCTACTCTTCTCTTCCTTAACACTAGTTTGAAGAGGAACATATAAAAGTCTCGTGCCTCGCGAAACATCTCTGCATTTCGGTGTTCTCGCTCTCTCTCTCTGGTAATCTTCTTCTTCTTCTCTTCACCTCCCTTTTATCACTCTACTTTTTCCCTCTCTCTTTCTCAATCCTTCTCTGTATATAATCTTAATATATGTGATCTCATGACCGGTTAGGGTTTTTTTATAACCACAAATCGATTTTCTGTTTTGTGTTTTTGCAGTAGACTCTTCTTTTGGTCGTCTAATCTGCTCCGATTTGCAGAAAGGAATGGTTAGTTTCAACTTTCAACATGGGTTTGTGTTTGTTTGTGTGTGTGTGTTTTTTTTAGTTAGTATTCTAATTGTCGTGATTTCTGAGCTGAAACGCTTTTAGATTTTGCTGGTGGATGTTGTTTGATGTAATTGACTTCTGATTTTAAATTGGATTGGTTGTTTTGTTGTGATTTTGGGATTTTCTTTCCTTGCTTGCAATAGATTTCTTATCTGTTTTTTTCTTCTTCTATCCTTTGTTGAGGGTTAGTTTGTGTGGAGAGGAATCCGTGCTAGAGAAGAAAGTTGTAATGTTTTCTGCAGTTCGGTGCTTTCTTTTTTTTTTTTTTTTGGGTTTCTTTGAAAGAGGGAAAATTAGAACTATTTTTTCATTGAGTCTGCGAACACTGTTTCCTATGGTGTGGTGGGGTTGTTTGGAACCGGTTTTCAGAACAACTGTGGGAATGGGAATTTGTGAAATGCTCGTAATTTTCACAGACATGCTCTTAGTCTTCTTTTAATTGATGGAGTTTTTGTGCTTCATGTAAATGAGAGCAATGTTGTAATTTTTGCATGAACCCTCCTCCAGTGAGGAAAGACCAGGTCTTTTCTTGTTCTGTTCTGTTGTTGTGAGGATGGTTGAATATAGGAGTTGTGGCATGGGGGTGTGTGCTGGCAACCAATCATAAAAGAGAGGTTGTTACCATAAAAGAGAGGGTTGTTAGGTTAGATATATATTAAAGTCAGAAGTGTTATTAGCTGTAAGATCACCAAAAAAAAAAAAAAGAGAAAATGGTGAGTGAACATGGAAACACTGAAGCAGAAAATGGATGTAATGACTGGTTCACAGTACCTTGGCTCAAGAGATACCGCAAAGAGATTCATTTTGATACCTTGACTTGATAATTAGTAAAGATAGAGAGATTGCGGAAGATGTCGAGCATAGGATGAAAGAAGGATGGTTGAAGTGGAGAATTGCTTCTGGAGTGCTTTGTGATCGGGCATACCAACAATTTTTTTTTTTTTTTTTACAAAACAACGATTAGACCAGGTATGACATATGGAGCAGAATGTTGGCCAATCAAGAAGCAACACATGCACAAAATGAATGCAATAGAGATGAGAATGTTGAGGTGGATGTGTGGTAAAAGTAGGATGGATATAATCAGAAATGTGTGCTTTTGGGAGCATTTAGGGGTAGCACCAATAGGTAATAAAATAAGACAAATCCATTGGAGATGGTTTGGATATGTCCAACGCAAGCCATCAATGGCTTCGACAAATAAAAGTTTTTCTATGTAGGTTGATGGCTCACTAAGCGGAAGGGGTAGGCTGCGTGGATGAAAATAGTGACAATAGATCTGAAGAAGTGCAATTTGTTCAAGGATTTGGCTAAGGATAGATTGGAATGGAGAAACGAAATTCATGTACAATACCCCAAGAAAATTGGAACAAGGCTTTGATGATGGTGATGATGACGACGACGGTGGCGAATACTAGTTCACAATATCTGCCTTTGTGGCCAGCAACGTTCGGTGAATTCGATCTTTTAATAGCTAACCTAACATGACCTCTATTATATAGTGGAACTAGTGAGTCCACCACCTACATTTCACGTCTTGTATTTAATGATCGTTAAATTAATGATGGATGTACGCTTTAGACTACCCATTCACTTTTTCCTATATGACATCTTTTGCTGCCTAAATTTTGTGGAACCCTTTTTTTTATTATTTATTTTACACTAATTGCAGTACAGAACTCCCTGAATAAACTAAATCTATTTACATACCTGGAATCAGACGTGCCATCTACATCTCATTGTTGTAGTTCAAGGATACAATCATTATAGAGACTATTGTGAAGGAGTGTTCTTTCTTGAGATAAGGCAATATAGTATAGGCTATCCACCACACTTTCTGGCTCATTGTTTTGTACTTTTGCTAAATTATGTGAATTAGATTGTTTTTCTGTATTTTTCCTAGTTTCTTTTTGTCACGAAAAAAAAGAGGGCTCTAGGTTCAAATGTGATTTGGTTTTGGTCCTTGCTTGGTTTTTACATTTCTGCTTCAAGCATCATGCTGTGACCATTGTTGGTCATCAGAGTGCAACTTTGTATTTACAACTTGGTGTCAGGAAACTTTGAAATGGTTGAGTTGAGCCTATCATTGACGTCGACAGAATATTGGTTAAGGCGATTCTCATGTCTGTCCATTTGAAAATCCAAATAATGAGCTGAAGATGCTATGCTAAAGGGCTCATTTGGTAGGGGAATTTGGTGGAAAAAGAGTTAGGATGGATTCTAGAAATTCTGGAATATCAAATAACAAGAATAAATATTATTTTGCCAGCTGGATTCTCTGTTTGGTTTGTCCAAATTCTGACCTGAGAATTTTGAAGATGCCTGAATTCTAAAGAACCCATGTTTGGTGCAACCTGACCTTTCATGGAGTAGAGCCTATTACAATATAATATGAAAAACTCTCAATTTAAATAGGAAAAAAAACTAAAAGTAAGAGCGAGCATTTCATCTAATAAACATGAGAAATTGCAGGCCAAGCTGTTTTTAATACCAGCTTCATCCACATTGTAAAAATTTCTACGATTCATTTGATACCAACATATAGAAAAATAAAATCAGATCACGTCATTGTGCATAACCATAGATTCTAATATCATAATAGACAAACAAAAAGAAAAAAAAAAAATCCTAGTCTATGTGCTGTCCGCCTAATAAAGTATGAAGCAGTCAAAATTTCTTGCACTTATCACAGATCCCTTTAGAAGAAGAAACTTGCAAATCTGCAGCTAATCTTAGGTCCATAAGTCAATTGTGTATGCTCCAACATCCAAATACAAACATTTGACAAAATGACAGTTCAACTGCAGTGAACTCTTTCCTGTTTTAGCCTGCCAGTATATTCCTCTTGTACTGCTTGCTTTTCTTAATGAAAGTAACCATTTAAAAAAAAAAAAAAAAAACTGCAGTGAACTCTACAATATCTTAGATTAAACATGAAAATAAATATGTATTATCAGAGCATTGTAATCTTAGTTTTAATCTCTCAGGAAGTATACATTAAGTAGGAGACCTGAAGATTGGGAGTGTTTATAGAAGTTCCTAAAATGCTACATTCAGGACTAAACATGCATAGGTCGAAGTTAAAGATCCAAGTGCTCATCTCGGCTGTGAATATAGATCGTTAGTCATTGAAGTAAATGACAATGAATTTGCCAACAAAAGGGCAAAGGATCTGTGTCATCATACTCATCGCCCTCATGAAAGGCCGAACAACATCACTAGCCATTAATATAGGCCATCTCTTGTCTTAAAGGTTGTCTTCTATTCATCACCATCTCGAATTTTGATTGACGATAACCGTTCCTCAAGTTGGTCTTAAAGAAGATAACCAACTTGGCCATCATGTCGAGCATGTCATGTAACAGCTGGATGAGAAATCAATATAGTAAACTTGTTGATATATTGACTATCAACACAAATATGCCTACTTTCTTTTCTTGCTTTGGTACCAAGTATGCTGGGACCAAATGATGAAGTCTTCACGCATTCACCATGGATGCCTCAACCTTTGAAGTCATCAACGTTGGCAGACGTTGGCAGCCCAAGGAATCTTCACACAAGGGCAGCACCCTCTCACAATAATGAGAGGGAAAGAGAGAATTTTTCAGTGATCCAAAATGAGAGATTAGAAGGTATTTATGGACGAGGGAGGTAAATCCTGGACCTATATAGGATTTTCTCTTTTCCCTCCATCAATCTCTTGGTCCTAAATATTTTTTATTTCATTGATTACATGTCAATCACTTATGTTGATTGATTGAATCAGAAAGCTACATATTAAGGAAGAAAGAGTAGTTGATTATTGGGCTGGTTGTCCAGGGGTTAAGCCCAATGGATCAGTCATCTATGGGCTTGGCCTATGGGTTGGCTGTCCAATCGGAATGGGTTGGTCCACTCTGGGTTGAGTCCATGGCTGCATCATTAACCTTCAAAAGAGGTAATTTCCTTTCCACTCTCTTTATAACTTGATTCCTCAAAGCTATCGAAGAGACGCCAATAAATAAAGGCAATCCTAGATAGGAGGCAGGTTAGGAACTGGCTTTAAAGTATATATTATTAGAGCATAGTAACTCTTGATATCATCTCTTACGAAGTATACTACATTAAGTAGGAGACCAGAAGTTGGGAAAGTTCATCGAGATTTCCAAATTCCTAGTTGAGGAAGGAAATCTTTGCAATTTAATATTCCAACAATGGTGTCTAGCTCGTATGGTTTTAAGATAAAGCATAAAAGAGTATCATTTTTATCCATCAAGTGTTTCATCCAATGGTTGATGTGGAAAAACTCAATATAAAATAGAAAGGAGGTTTCATCCTGATTGTTCATATATTAATTAATTTGTCAAAACCCAAAGCCTAAAGCAGAGACTTCCCCAAATTTAGTTGAAAACAGGGACATGAACAAGCAAATGGAATTAACATTTAACAGATGCTGTTCGTAAGTCTACTGCAAATCTTTCTTTTCCCTTCTTCTCCATACCAACCCAATCCCCACTCTCCTCCCTATTACCTTCCCTCTTCAAACCCTTCTTTCTTTCAATTCAGAAAATGAATCACATGAGAACACCCTTTTTCTTGCTTTACAAAGTCACACAAAGAAGACCTTTTTCTGTTGGAAAGCAGAGGAAAAAAATTGGATGATGGTATCATATAGTCTTTATTTCTATTCCTGGAATGTGTTTCTTTTTATGGAAACCTGGTTATATCTTCAAAATGATGCTTATATGTCACACTGTTGTTTATTAACATTAACTTGATATTACATTCACTATGCATGTTAGTCATTGATTTGTTTTTTATTAGTTTTCATTTTTGGTTCTTTTCAGGCTACCCTTGCTGATTCTTTCCTGGCTGACCTTGATGAATTATCCGACAAAGAAGCAAACCTTATTGTAAGTATTTACATTTCTATTACAATATGCACAAATGCAGCGAGGAAGTGTGGTAGGCTTGCCATGGTAGTGACAGAACATGAGTTCAAGTAGGGTTGAATGTAGAAGCAGAATACACAAAGCCTATGTGATGAAATGGATGGTGAAAATAAAATACACTAAACCACTCACAGTCCACTAGCCACCCGTTATTTTGGTGGGCCAATGGAGCACCATCAACATGTGATGTGTCAGATTTTTAAGAACTGGTCAGTTTCTCATGTCCAACTGGACACCATTGCATCTCTGTCTCTCTCAGTCCAAATAATTCATGCAAAAGACTCAAGATGCGGGGGAGCTGGCAATCAGGGATGTTCAGTTCAAAATTGAATGGAGAATGGCTTAATTGTATTTTAAAATTGGCTTTATTGTTCTGTATAATATCTCATCTAGGATACCCAAAAGCGTCGATACTACAGTATGTGTTTAGTACTTGTATTATATTGTGTTATAGAGGCTGGTCATGGGGTCAAAAAATTTTTGTGAGTGCAATCTAAATATCATCCTACTCTATTGTGCATGTTGTCTTTATTATTTTGTACACTCCAAAAAATTTTCTCATGCTCTTTAAGTACTATATTAGATCCCACATCCATATGCATGTCCAATGAGAAAAGTAGGATGTAACATAGTAATAAGAATCCTACGATTCGTATCCTGAATCCTAAGGAAAACGATTTGCATCTATGCAACGAATTCCATTTACAAATGGATTTTAGATTCAGGTGTTAATCTTACTATTCGATACTCGTTTCATCGAATCTTAGAATTCAAGCAATTCGGTCGAGCGAGAATAGCTACAACCAATAATTGAATATTAACAATCATTTATCTTTTTCCTTTCTTTCTTTTACCGCGTTTACTTTCTAAAAGGTTATTTAGTAGTTAACAAAACCTCATAAGAACTTTTATGGCTTTGGAGAGGTTCTAGAGATGAATAAAGAACATGCATTTTATTAAAGCGTTTGACTATATGTATGGGGCTTGTCCATATCTTCCTTTTTTTTTAATCTTTTTCCATTTTTTCCTTCTTCATGAACACTTTCTTAACTTAGAGAGATCCTCCTATGTAAGATTGATGGTTTGGATTTTATTTTTTACTTTTATATTTTGATTTAAAGATGACAAAAAAGAAATATATTTATATCAAACCATTGAGTAGAGACTAGGGAGATGTACATTTCTTTATTTTCGGAATTATGAGCTAATTGATCTAATTATGTAAATAATTAGTGTCTTCATGGTCATGCCAATACTTATTCACACACACACACACACACACACACACACACACACACACAAAAAAAAAAAAAAATGTATTGGAGACCTTAGGATCAATCTTTTCACTCCCTTAAATTGATGCTTGAGGGTTGAGCAACATCAGTTTGTTAACCAGAAATTGTTTGCGGTAACATGTTATGGCCATGGCATACATTTCTTTTTTTTGCAATTTGTAAATTTTAAAAGCACATGGGGAAGAGTAATGTAATTCTTGTAGCTCATCTTGTATAAAATGGCACAGAACCTTGATGTGCTATTCTTCATGGGAAGAGATAGACAAAGATCGAGAGAACAAACCTATAGTCCAGGCACCAAGCATACATTTTCAGCAGAAATTGTAGAAAATTTGTAAGAACTCAACTGGGAGGGAGGGAGGGAGCATTAACTTTAGCTTTTTGAGAGGTTTGGTTGGAAGGAGATTTGGTTCCCACCATGACTCTGTCACAAGCATACCGCTTCCTGCAAAATCGAGGAAGTCTAATAAAGTTTCCAATCTGGTTCTAATATTATGCATGTATAAATAATCTATGTGCTCCTTGACTTTCTATTCTGGCAATTGTCACTTCTTGATGTGACTTCACTACTTGTATCTTATTTTTGTCCTTTCTCCCTATGATGGACGCCATTTTCCCTTTCCTTTTTTGTTGTTCTATACTGTCACTGCACCTCATAAGAAACAATTTTCTATCAGGATGATGAAGGCGAGGATGTGGCAGAAATGGAAGAAGATGTCGATGGTGATATGGCTGACATTGAAGCTCTTAATTATGATGATCTGGATAGTTTCCAAATTTCAGAAGACACAACGCTATATTGATATCATGCAGGTAAACTGTATTTAGCCTCTATTTAGCTTGAAACTTCATTGTATATTCTAGGAGGTGTTTTGGATGTACCCCAAACAGCAAACAGGTTGAATAAGCTTCTTGGAAATGGTTGTAGTTTTATCCTGCATTTGCAGTGACAGAAAATTGGAATCCACATTGTGGGATGATGATTTCTCCTCTTTTGTTCTGCCTCAAACTATTATAAGAACTGATCCCGAATATCCCCCTTATGTGTAACTGCATTTGTTTTATGTTTGATTTCTTTTCATTCTTATTAGGTTCCTATTGTCTTTAATTTATCCTTATTTGTCAATATTTCCCTTGTTCGATTAGTTATGGGGACCCTCCATATGTACCTTTTCTTTTAAATAACCTTGTGGATGCACACTGTACTTTGGTATTAGGTGCAATGTCACAGTTCTTTGAGTGCTGGCCGTTAGACAATCTAAAATTTTCACATTCATGGATACCTATGTTGATTTTAGATGCTAATTGCAGAAAGTTGAAGATGCGCTTCAGAAGGGATCGGACATCTCAAACCGTGGAATGGTTTTAGAGGATGATCCAGAGTATCAGCTGATAGTTGATTGCAATTCATTGTCAGTTGACATTGAGAATGAAATTGTCATTATTCATAATTTCATCCGTATTAATTACCGCTTGAAGTTTCCTGAGCTCGAATCACTTGTACATCACCCAATTGATTATGCCCGGGTTGTAAAAAAAATTGCAAACGAGATGGATTTGACGCTGGTTGATTTGGAAGGGCTTTTACCCTCGGCTATCATTATGGTAGTTTCTGTTACAGCATCAACTACCAGTGGCAAGCCTCTCCCAGAGGAGAACCTTCAAAAGACAATTGATGCCTGCGATCGAGCTCTTGATCTTGATTCAGCAAAGAAGAAGGTCCTTGATTTTGTGGAGAGTAGAATGGGTTATATTGCTCCAAATCTTTCTGCCATTGTTGGAACTGCAGTTGCTGCAAAACTTATGGGGACTGCTGGTGGTCTGTCAGCACTGGCCAAGATGCCTGCTTGCAATGTTCAACTTCTTGGTGCAAAGAGAAAGAACCTGGCTGGATTTTCTACAGCTTCATCTCAGTTTCGTGTGGGCTACTTTGAGCAGACAGAAATTTTTCAGAGCACCCCTCCATCTTTGAGGATGCGTGCCTGCAGATTGTTGGCTGCAAAATCTACTCTTGCTGCACGAGTTGATTCGACGAGAGGGGATCCAACGGGCAAGACCGGGAGGGACCTTCGAGAAGAGATTCGTAAGAAGATTGAAAAGTGGCAAGAGCCACCTCCTGCAAAACAACCAAAGCCTTTGCCAGTTCCGGATTCAGAGCCAAAGAAGAAGAGGGGTGGTCGTCGACTGAGGAAGATGAAAGAAAGGTAATGCAATGTCCTCTCTTATAGCATTCTTCTTTTGAAAGTTGCAATTGTTTGTTTGTTTGTTTGTTGTTTCCCCTTCTTTTCTGTGCTAATTAGTTCCATATTGCAGGTATGCAATAACTGATATGAGGAAGCTGGCCAACAGAATGCAATTTGGAGTACCAGAAGAAAGTTCTCTAGGTAATTTAGTTATATTATTGTAAGCATCCATGGCTGAATTGGTAACTAAACTACTTGTGTGTTTGTTTACGGTCCCGTTAAAATTTCTTCTGTTGTTTTAAAATATTTATGGGATTTTAAACTTTAGCATGCTAAGACTTCCCAACATGACATTTCGTGGTTTCCACAAAAGAACATGACATTTCGTGGCTGTTGTGGAAGTTGTAGAGCAAAGAGGAATGCAAGGGAGTAAAAGAGGGGCATGTCAAAGAAATGTGAAAAGGGTAGTTACGAAATGAGTACAAGGAGTGGAACAAGGGAAACTGGAGGATTTATATCCTTCTATTGTCTTAGATATATATTTTTCTTGAAAAATGATATGAATTAAATATTAACAAAGAATATACTAGTGTTTAGTAAATTGACACAGTAAGTCTACAGAAGCCATCATGATAATAAGCAATAAAATCAACAAAGCTACTGCTCCAAACTCCACTCACATCTGTTTTGAAAACCCTATCTTTGCTAGGCTGCTAGCACATTGGCATCAGCGTTCTCCACTCCAAGAACGAGAGAAACCACCTTTATTGATTTCACCATCCTTCTAGTTTCCATCCAGTGTGCAAGTAATTCTAAACAAAGCCATGGTATATTGGAAGTTTGGAACTAGTGGCTGCTCACTTAATTACTTTTCTTGGCTTTGTCTACAATAAGTGGTCCTTCAAAGGTCTTATATGATTTCAAAACTTCTTTTGATGCTAAAATTTTTACTTGGTTTGAGTTCTGTTCTACTGAATTAAGTACAACTGGAACTTTGTTTTTGATTTTTCCATTTAGTCCTGATGTTCCAGGATTTCCAATCTACAAACCAGCCACATTTATATGCCTTACTCCATGAAGGAGTTTGTCCATCTCACTGACTTTCAGCCAGGGTGGTCTCTCATGAATGACTGCCATTCCTTCAAACTCTTTGCCATCTTAGTCGCTGCTGCTTGAAATTCTTTTGACTCCATAGCCTACTTAACTAGATTTTCTCTACAAGAGCGCCAATGAACTACCTTTCTCCAAGACTATATTTCATTTCTTTCAATCCTCGAAGACACTGGCAACATCCTGCAAGTAATATTTCTTTTGCAGGAAATAGGCTCACTAACCAACCTATCACAGCTGAGGCTAAAGATTGTGGGACCCTTCAATAGAGTAGTTAAACTGGCAGTTAGTGAGGTGATAAGAATGTCAAAAAAGAGAAAAAAAGTCTTATTTAGATTGGTTGATTGTGCAGAGTTGATGCAGGCTAGATCCATGGTTTGCCAACTAATTGGGCCCAGTCCACAAGCCCAATAGGTCATTCATTTAGTTAAGAGTTTTAATTAGTTAAAAGTCTTATTTAGAGAATTGGTATTTATTTAGAAGTTATTAAAATTAGGAGTTTTATTTTATTTAGATTGTTAAGCAAGTTATTTCCTTTATTGCTTAGGAAAGCAGAGTCCTATTAGGAAAGGGGATGTCCAACCCTTCCTATAAATATGTAATCCCTCTATTAGGAGAGTAGTTCAAGATTACTCAATAATAAAGATTGGTTTTGTTTGGTTTTCTCTTAATCTTCAATGGAAGATTGTTTGAAGAATGTCATTGAGTTCCGAGAGGAAGTCGGCTAATTCCCTTTTGTGGAATTGGTCTTCATTGGAATCCGTCCAAGGATTCGGCAAACTCTCTCGAAGGGCTTGTCTACAACTGTTTCATCACTCCTTGCGGATCCAGGCTGCTTCAATTGGTATCAGAGCAAAGATCCGATCCCGAATCGCCATCCACATCGCCGATTCGAGGTAACCCGTGTACCCCGTTCCCTTCCATCCATTGCATCGTCATCGTCATCCTCATCCTCCCCATCATAACCAAACCAATTTTCCCTAAAATCCCAAATCATCGAACCCTAATCTAGCCCTACCCAAACCCACAAAACCGACTCATCCACCGAAATCCCAAATTCCCCAAAACTTCCTCAATTCTCCAAGACCCAAAATTGAACCCAAAACCCCAAAACACCAACTGAAACCCAAACCGCACCATTATCCTTTCTAAGCCCATCCCCCTAGCCATCAGTGAACATCCAAATCAGCCAAACACCCACATCCCCATCACATTCCAGCAATCCCAGACACCCACCATCCAAATCTACCCCGCACCCCTTGCTTCCCCCTCCCACTTTTCGGTCATCAAAGTCTAAGAACAGGGGTAAGACCAAAAAAAAAAAAAAACCCAAATCAGAACTTCCCCCCAATCCGAGCCCCCAAATCCCTGAACCCTAGCGACCCATCCAACCACCCAAACCCTACAAACCCCCAGCACCACCAAATCACCTGCCCTTCGTCCAACGAACCCAAACATCTAGGACCATAATTTCCCAAATCCTAGGCCTGCCAAAACCCCTCAAACAAAACCCACCCCACCCATATCCCCTCCCTGCATCCCAGCACCACCGAATCCCCAGCCTCAGCGAAACCCCTCCCAAAAGAAGGAAAAAAAAAAAAAAAAAACAGAGAGAAGAAGAAGAGAGAGAGAGCAGCAGAGGAAAAAAAAAAAGAGAAGTCAGAAAAGAGAGGAGGAGAGTTTGAGTTAGGAGACGTACTTGGCACCGTCGAACTCCACAGTCGTCGTTGCTCAACTCCACTGCCGTGGCGTGTTTGCCAATGCTTTGTCGCAACAGCAGCACTGTCGTCATCTGCCTTCGACGACCAGCCACTCTACAACCACCATCGTCATCTGCCTTCCTTGAAGAACTCTCCTTCGTCTCTTCAGATCGAAGAAGGTGAGTCTATACAGTCGAAACCCCTTTCTATTCCTTATTAGAATCCAAGGCTGAACCAAGGGCCTCTCTTCGCACGTGCCTTCATCTAGCAGAGATTGAACTGGCCCTTTAAGTTTGGGCCTAGACTTTACATTTCGGGCCTGATCTGAATCTGAACCCGGCCCAGCCCACCAACAGTAGAATAAAAAAAAAAGAGCATTAAAATTTTATATTCATTTTGCATCCAAAATCAAGATGAGAAACACTGGACCTTCAGATGAAGTTCAAAGTTATTTATATCAATACACATGGAAATTGGTATTTTCAGAATAAGTTTTACTTTCATGAATTCCTCAATTTGAAGCAAAAAGAGTTGTCAGTTGATGAATATACTCGCCGATTTCGAAAACTGCAACATCTATGTGCATTGAATGAAAGTGCGTTGCATGATGTCACTCGTTTTATGAGAGGGTTAAACTCTAATCTAGAGGAGAAAATGAAGTTTTGTCAAACTGTTCAAGAAGCATATAAAGAAGCTATCCGTGTGGAGCACATGCTTCGACAATCTCATATGCAACAATATAAATCTCAAGAATGAAGGTCCCTGGAAAGAAGAAGAGCTCATGTTGTTGAAATGCATTTTTCAAGAGAAGATAATCCCAAGCTTGTCATACGACGACTTCTCACCACAAATAAAATGGAAGAAGAAGAATGGAAACAACATATAAAATTCCAAACACGTGTTAGGTGTGAAGGCAAGCTAGCTAATCTAGTTATTGATCGCAGCAGCGCGATAAACTTCGTTGCACAAGAAGTGATTGACAAGCTTCACTGGCCAACTGAGAAACTTCTGAAGTCATATAGAGTTACATGGGCCAATGATGTAATCATTCCAGTGACTCATCGATGTTTGGTATCTTTCAAGATTGGCAATTATGAAGATAATATTTGGTGTGATGTTATCAATATGAATGTCGCTCATATTCTTCTTGGAAAACCATGGCTTTTGGATATGAATGTGCATACTGACGAAGAGAAGAACATACATTCTTTTCTTTGGAAAGGACAACAAATCGAGCTCATTCCATTGCCATTGACAACACCTTCTCCATCTACATCTTCACCTCCAATTGAAGAATCAAAGAGTGAGCAGAAGGAAGAAACAGATGTCGTACTTGTGCCACAAGAGCTACGAACCATGATAAAAGACATCAAGGATGACATTGAACAACAAGATCAAGAAACTGATGATATCACGACATTGTCAGATGAAATAGCATGCAACACTTTTGCTATGGAGCATATTTCAGAAGAGCCAGAAAACACAGGGACTACAATCATTGCTATGGATAGTGCTGATCAAAAGAGGCAAGAGGCTAATGAAGAAGGTCGAGGGCATGTTGAAGACATAGATCTAATGAGCAACAAGCATAATCATTCGGTGGATGTAACAGTTGTGCAAGAGACGTCAATAGCTGAACAAATTGTTGAAGTCCCCCACATTGACTTCATCTTCGGGAATCAACGATGCATATTCAAAGATCAAGATCTGTTGGTACACATGCAACAATTGCAACATCTAATGGTTCGATCACAGATCCAAGAACAATGCAAACATCAAAAGAATCAATACCTCCAATCTCCTTCTAACTGGAGGAAGAAATCAATTCAAGTTCCCAAGCTATGCGAAGAATACGAAGATAAAGAACTTCGGCAGTTTGTACGCTTGATTTTTGACCCAGGTGGACATTTATAGAACTCGAGGTCGAGTTCTCTCCAAAGCGGGGAGAAACTGATGCAGGCCAGATCCATGGTTTGCCAACTAATTGGGCCCAGTCCACAAGCCCAATAGGTCATTCATTTAGTTAAGAGTTTTAATTAGTTAAAAGTCTTATTTAGAGAATTGTTATTTATTTAGAAGTTATTAAAATTAGGAGTTTTATTTTATTTAGATTGTTAAGCAAGTTATTTCCTTTATTGCTTAGGAAAGCAGAGTCCTATTAGGAAAGGGGATGTCCAACCCTTCCTATAAATATGTAATCCCTCTATTAGGAGAGTAGTTCAAGATTATTCAATAATAAAGATTGGTTTTGTTTGGTTTTCTCTTAATCTTCAATGGAAGATTGTTTGAAGAATGTCATTGAGTTCCGAGAGGAATTCGGCTAATTCCCTTTTGTGGAATTGGTCTTCATTGGAATCCGTCCAAGGATTCGGCAAACTCTCTCGTAGGGCTTGTCTACACCCTTTTCATCACTCCTTGCGGATCCAGGCTGCTTCAAGAGTGATTCTCTGCTAATGTGTTGGGTGTCAGAGAAGAAAGTGGCCCATGGAGAATGACTTAAGATACTAGAGTGCTATCTGTTAAGGGAGGTGGGGTTTTCCACTTATTGAGTGGTGCCAATTAAGTGGATTCATTAGCTAAACAGGCACTGATATAGTTGGATTGTGTATAAGCCATTAGTTGTAATTCTTCTTGTTCGTTTTCCTTTCGGTCTTTTTCTCTCTGTCTCTTTTGTTTTGTTTTTAGAAGTTGTTGTATTGTTTTCTGTGTATATGACTCATATACTAATGAAACAATTTTTCCCCACTTTAATAGTTTAATAAACTTTTATCATCACTTATCTATCTGCTTGTTTATAACTGTTCTTTCTATGTCTTTCCTGTTTTATTGAATGCTTTGATGCTATTTTGTAAGACCTATATCACAATTTGTAGCAATTATTATCTACAATTTGAGAGACAGCTTGCCAGTAAATTTTTTTGGACTGCTGATGCACTATTTGATCTCCCAATTGGAACTGTAGCTTGTTTCTTTACTTATTTTTAGCATCTGGTGCTCACATCATGTTGATTGTCACTGTTATTTTAGGCGATGGATTGGGAGAAGGCTATGGTATGCTCGGTCAGGCTGGAAATGGAAGGTTGCGTGTGTCAGTTGGTCAGAGCAAACTTGCAGCCAAAGTTGCTAAAAAGTAGGCAGTTTCTTGTTTGTTTGTTTTGTTTTTTCTTTTTTTTTAATCTTTTCACGCTGTCATCTCTTTCTTTTGGGGACGAGAAGCTGCTATTTTAAGTTTATTTGATCCTTCAAGTAGCCAAAATTTGGATGTTTCTACTGTTTTGCTGCTGCTTTTTTTTTTCAGTTGTAGTGTTTAAGCTGCATTTTGCTCCTTGTTTGGGGCTGAGAAAAACTGTTTCCTATTTTTATGGGACTACTATTTTTAGAATTGCACAGGTCCCAAAAATCAGGAGAATTTCTCAGCTGTTAAAATATCAAGAAGGCGAAATGCCTTAAGGTTTTAATTTAAATTGCCACCTCATTGTGTTGCATAATACCAACCTCCTGTTAACAATTCTTGACATGACAGGTTCAAGGAAAAGCCCTATGGAAGCAGCGGTGCCACTTCGGGATTGACCTCAAGTTTAGCATTTACACCTGTTCAGGCATGTGCATTCCCTTTTATGTTGGTCTTTTTTTTCTTTTTTTTTCTTTTTCCTCATGGCTTTGCCCTTGAACAATCTATGTGATATTCCATATAGATTTGTGGGGCATGTTGGGAGCTCTTTCGTCTAGTGGTTTTCCAATTTTAGATCGTACAATAATAAAAAAGAAGATAAAAGAATGTTGTATTAACTGAATGCAGGCTTAGTTTTTTATTTTTTATTTTTTTTCCTTCTAATTAATTTCTTTGCCAGGTAATGGACTTGTACTTCAGGAAGTTCGTATACTCCAATTCTTTTGATTCATCACCTAGATTGCAACCATTAGTTTCTTGGTCATTGCATTTGGAATTGAGAATAAACAATTTTTTTTATTAACTGAATGTTGATGGTATAAATTCAGAAAAAGCCCCAAGTTGTTAGATTACTTACCAAGGATTCAACATATGTTCCATTAAAAAAAAAGGATTCAACATATGCTGCACACCACCAGGAAATAATGGCTTAACCAGAAAAATTACAGTCCCGTCCATGGTTTCACAAGTTCCTGCCTTTATTGCCACTTGATGTACTTACCAGACATCAAGTCTTTGGTTAGTTAGTGTAAATTTCATAAGTCATTATTGATGAGAATTCGTTAGGTGTTGAATGTTGCTTTAAGAACAATCTCATTTTCTTTGCACCAGTAGCATGCTGGTTAGGCGTATCTCATAGAGGAGAGCCAAGTTCAAGCTTGGGCTACAAGTACAGGGCATTTGAAAGAAAAAAAGCAAGAAAATGAAGAAAAGATATTTGATTGGAACTGCAGAATACGCTTGAGTTGGTGGTGTTATCAGTCTAGGCTATGATCAGTACATGAATCATTCAGGATCTACCGTGAATATATATTTTGTATTTGTGGTGGGTGTTACAATTCAAGCCGTGCATGAATTCTTGTTTGCCTTGAGTAGTTCTTTTGGGAGGTAATATTTACCAACCAAACGAGGAAAAATCCCACAGCAACAATAGAAGTTAACCCACAGTGACAATAGAAGTTAAACATAAAAGACAATCATGAGAAGACCATAAAGAACAATCATGAGAAGCCCCAATAGATGAGGGGAAAATGGCACGTAGGTAAACTGAATAGAACAATCAATTTTCTCACAGGAGATCAGAAAAAATGGTTATAACTTTCCCAAAAACAGAAGGAAAGAAAGAAATAAATGAAAATAACTTAAGACGTAGGGTTTGTCTTGTAAAGTTAAATCATGATAAATGGGCACGTGATTTGTCTCAAGAATTCGGGGATGGAATTATTTTCCCTTCAAATTAATATTTGTCGGGTATTACATTGGATTGATGATAGGAAAGGGGAAGAAATGGTTTCGAACCCATTCTGCATCCTCAACACAAAGGGAATGAATAACCATCCATCCTGCCAAAGATTCTTCTGCTTGTGATTCCGGGAACATTTAGACTCAACTTTAACTGCAGACTGCATGCATCTTATTGGTTTGACCTAAATTTATTTCTGGAACTGGCACATTGGATTATGTTGTTAATTGGTTTCTGTCACATCTCGTGCAGGGAATTGAGCTCACAAATCCACAAGCCCATGTGAACCAGCTTGGCAGTGGAACTCAAAGTACCTACTCTTCAGAAACAGGGACATTCTCGAAGATCAAGATAGCTTGAAAAAGGCCATTCTTATTTTGTGCTTTTTATGCTCTTTTTAAGACTATTGAAGTAGTTTTTGCAACATTTCATCATCTTATGGTGTTCAAAGTAAGTGAACTATGAGATGGATGTATATGTAAATGATCTACACCTTCAAATTTAGTTTCTGACCTTTTATTTTTCTTCTATCTCCACTTTCCGATCGATGGAAGTTCCGACAGCAGGGTCGGGCTTATGCAGATGGGCCTTTGGCCAATCAGTCTGAAACAGCTCAGTTGCTTCTTTCATGAGGTATTCTTCATCTTACGTGTTGAATTACTGTTGTCTATGTGCATTTTTGCATGAGTCACAATTTTCTGTCACTGTCACTGGCATTATGTGCTGTTGAGTTGCATAACAGTTGCGGCGGTTAGATGGGCCGGTATTATTGAGATGGGCCGGTACTCAGTGTGATGTAGATACGCCTTTATTACACGATCAATCTAGTAAATGATTAAGAGTTGTGATGGCATAGGGGTGAAACCTGAAGGATGGATGGCACCCTTTGCTGATGGGTTTTTTATATGGATGTAAATGGGATTGACATTTATAGTGTATGTTTTGTTTCAAGCTATACTCTCTTTCCTTTCGAATCTCAGCATATTTGCTTGATCTTCTGGGAAGTCAATAGAAACTGCCAAACCAGTACTCTGGCAACTTATCCACCCACACATGGTAAAACACTCTGTAGAATTTAGAAGGGTCTGAAAAAACACATGGATTATTTGATCTGATCAACTTATTTATTGTGCAATTTGGTGGTTAAGAAGAAAGTCATAGGATAATTCCATGGCCATTGGATGGTTGAAGTTTTCTTATCATCTCCGCATTAATTGGTGTGATGACTTGGGCAATATATATATATATATATATATATATATACACACCACGGTGGATGAATTGCTGCAATTTCTACCATGTGGAAAAACTAATATGGGAGTAAAGACTTTGTTGCACATTTTTCTCTTAAAAAAATCTCTACTTGATGGGTAGAAACCATTAGCTGATTTGTCTGGTACAATTGGACAAGATTGAGACTATTAGTGGGTCAGTAATTCAGAGAACCTATTGATCAGAAGAACCCTCATTCTTTTGCGACATCATAGATGTCTTACAAATGGACACTGGTGAAGGAATCTATAGTACATATGGAATGTGCAAAGGTTGGCATTCATCATCCACAGTAAAGAATCAAGTACTTACAAGTATCTGAAATGCCATCTGCTGCAGTGAGGTGGAAGGCTTTCCATCAAGAGCCTGCAACGACAATATTTGGTTCAATGGTCCATATTGCAGCGGCTTCATTGACATTAGATCATCTGAGCAGGATGACCGTATGAAAGGTGAGTGCTTTGTACACCAATTGTATGGGTCCATTTCCTGGATCATATCGGACGTGTATGGAACAAAATTATGGGGGCATAGGCGGCCTCAAATGCATTGGTGGTGATAGTTGAAGGATATTTCTCATCTCCGATAGGTCATGACTGTTCTTTGTTACATGTATTCACAAGCCTTTTTCACCGCAATCCTCTATTGAATCAAATTGCCTAGTATTGTGTTGTTGTTGATGATTTGGCTTGGCTTGAACCCTTGCCCATTATTCCCCATTCAGGCCTGTCAAGGTGTGTTTCTGCCAAAATCTTGGGTATCTTTGTCGATAAAGGGCCTGTTTGGATCTTTGTAAACTGAATGCAGGTGACATGGTTTGCTTGTAAGTGTTTGGATAAACCTCTAGTTTATAAGTGCGAGCTGTGTTCTTCTTTTTCCATATTAAAATTTGCAGGCAAAGAGACCTGAGGAAGTTAATTTACAAGCAAACTGAATGCAAGGCAGCCAAGTTTCTGGTATACTGATTCAAATGAGAGTCCACGAATTCCAACATTCAAGTTCATTTTGTAGGCTTTTAATTTATTAGGGTCTTCCCATCGAAGCTTATGAAAGGAGAAGACGAGAATCATGTAGGTCCTTTGTCCAAGTTAAAGAGTCCAAGTTAAAGAGAGGGTTGCAGCAGGCTGTAGCTATGGAAACTTGTTATACCTTTACTGAACTGACTTGGGGCCTGTTTTGATCACGGTAAACTGAAGTGCAGTTAACTAGTTTTTGTAGCTATTTGTATTTGAAAAACCAGTTTTTTTCCCTAGTTGTTTTGTGCTTTCCCATGACCAATTATAATATATTAAGCTAGGAGCTTTTACATTCAATTTTGACCGTCGGTTATGATTTTGACCGGAAGTTACATCAACTACCTTTGTTTTATCTCTTTATCATAACCACTCACAACTGCTCTACACTTTTATTTTATTTCTCAAAAACTTTGTTTCAATCCGAACTCTATAATCCCCATTCTACTCTAATTCTCATTTTTTCATTCTATGATATACCAATTCTTCGATTATATATATATACATACTCAGAAATTTTTTACTTCTTTTGCTTTCTTTCTAAAAAAGTTATGAAATTTTTATACATAAATGTTTAAATTACAATGTTTGCCATATCCGTGCTGAGCACGGGTAATTTTGCTAGTGACCAATTACAAGCAATAATCCAAATGGGAAATCGGTTTGGGACAAAGGGAGAAGTGGGGGATGCAAAAAATGCGAGTTCCAAACAACAAGGCGTGGATAGGGATGATCCTTTTGTTGGTATTTGGTGTTTTCTTTTTATTTAGTGTTGCTCCTTAGTATTTTTTTTTCCTACTTCAATGAGGTTTGGTTGAAGGCTTTTGTACCTTTTATCTCTATTTTGGTTTCCTTTGTATTGCTCTTTTCTTTATTTTAACATGAGTTTCGTAACCGATAAAAACAATGAGACCTACTTGAGCCCACCTTTCATCCCCTTAAACCTCTTCTCATCCTATGATCGGCCATTAGGACCAATTTTAAACTCATTGGACCTTTAACTCACTGTTGGGTAGTATCTCAGAAAAATGATGGTGATGACACTCTTAAACTTTAAGGCCCTTAAGTCAAGGGTTACGATAATCTGGTAAGGCCTTTTTCTTGACTCCCCTTGTTCATGAGGAGACTTTCCATCCACCCTCTTCCATTGATAGACATTTATCTAGGTGGGCCCCATGAGATGGACTATAATTTATCGTGCATTTTATAAGTTTGCAGTATACTCGTAGGAGAACATTGTCCCACAAAAATATAGTAATGGGCTCCATCTCTCAAATGCAAACCATTCAAATTAAAGCTTTCCTTCCGTAGCTCTAGCACATTGAATTGAAGTGGAACCCACATTCAAATTGATCATTTACAAATGTGACTAAAAAAAAAGAAAGGGAAGTGAATCACATAATGCTAGCATTGACACGGTTGGAACCATGATTTTTTTTTGTTTTTTTTTTTTTTTTTTCGTGTGTGTGTGTGATAGCGTTGGTATCTCCATTGTATTTTAACCCTACTGGCCCCTGGACGCACACACGACCCTACAATACACGTGCACTACGTAAGCCTTCAATTAAATTGCTAAATTTAGTAATAAAATATACTAAATAATTTACTTAAGTTGGAGATTTTGAAGGATGTAAACTGTATGGTATTTCAATTGCTTGGAGGCGAACGAATATCAAAAAACGATTCTCAAGCATTTTTTTTTAGTCTTAGATCTTGATCTTCGATGGATCACATCTTTACTTGGGTCCATCATGTCAATGGCTTGAAGTCTTAAATCACAATATAGTGTCTCACTTCTTAATTGGAAGAAAAAGAAAAAAATCCCACATAAATAAGAACATATTTTAAGGTAGCAAAAACTAGCGGGACCAAATGATTTAGATTTTAAATACGGTTCCGGTCACAAATATATATTGGTGAGCTCACTTTTGAGATTTGGTATAGACCATAGAGGTGCTCCTTTATTCTCAACTCTCCTTTCTTGAACATGAATAGGGATCATTAAAAAAAAAAGGATTTTAATTGCTACTTGATGGTCATTATGACCCAATTTCTTTGATTATGGTTTTTTTTTTTTTTAAACAAGAGTCATGCCATATAAATTATAACATGAGCATTTGTACATTGTAATTAGTTTTTGTTATAATAAATGGCCCCTGTTTTTACAAGCCCTTGCAAGATTTCATTCCAGCAGAAGATGGGCAACTATCAAACTAAAGAATAAAAATATTAAAACTGCTACATTACTTTTCTCATGGTCTTTTAAAAATGGGCAATTTCAAAGTGGGCCAAAATCCTATTTGATTTCAAATTTGAAAGGACCTCAACCTCATGAGTCCATCTCAAATTACATCGACTAATATTTTTGAATAAGGTATATATTTTAGCCGCCCATCAAAGTTTCACCTTGAAGTTGATTGGCCTTGGGCCTTGCATTTCTTAGGCGATAAATGAATTTTGCTTTTCATTTGTTGCATATTTTTCTTAATTTTTATTATACATTTTCAGAGATTTTTATGATTTTAATTTTTGTTCATTCTTTTATAGGGGCTCTAAATATGGTTAAAAAAATCTACAATCAATAAAACTTTTAGAGGGTAATACAATCAACAGCTTCAAAATCCTGACTCTCTATCTCATAAACCATAAAGTCTATGTCCTTCAAAATCTCCAACTTAATTAAAATCCTTGGTATATTTTATTACTGAATTTAAAGGTTTTTTTTTTGGGACTCACCCACCCCCAAAAATAAAAGAAAATCTTGGTCCATACCACACTTTTTGCAGTGCGTTTTGTACAACTTATGTTAGGTTGTAAAGGAATCGGTTAAAATGAAATGCAAAACTTCTGCCATAATATCTGTACTGACACATGTGTGCCTTCATGCAAAGACACGTCGACCCCCACTCTTCGTAACTGAAACGAACTGCTGCAAGAAAAAGACGGAGATTATGCCCATCCTATTACTTACTTTCTCTAACTTCTCTACCATACCATTTCCTCTGAAGAACACAAAGCTCTGAAACTATAATGGTGGTTTCTTAATGCAAACGTCTAAGACTCCGAACGGCTTGCAAATGCAATTGACTTCAAACCAGAGCGGCGTCTCTCTCATGCTATAGATTTCAATCAATAGGAACAAAAAGCTAGCTTCCATCGGAATCTCTGACATAGGTAAGCTTCCCTGTATATGATAGTAGACGTCTTAATTGTTTTCTGTGTTTTACTGGCATAGGTAAGCTTCCCTGTATATGATAGTATACGTTTTAATTGTTTTCTGTGTTTTACTGTATCGTTTTTGTTGATATCTTCTCTCCGTGGTCCTTACCTATCCAAACAATTGATCTTTCTTTGACTGCTTGAACGAGAGAGAGAGAGAGAGAGAGAGAGAGAGAGAGAGAGAGAGAGAGAGAAATGGGCAGAGAGGAAGATGAGAAATAGAAAGAAAAGAAATAGATGAAGAGCAGTGAAGAGAAGTAGAAAACACAGAAAAAAACAATGGGTTCAGGGATGGGCTGGGCTCGGGTAGATGAGAGGGACAGTCATTTGGATGGGCTCGGGGTAGAGTGTGGGCAATGCAGAGAGGGTGATGAGAGACAGACAGGGAGGGGATGGGGGAATAGAGAAAAGGAGGGAAGAGAAAGAATAAAAGAATAGAGGAAATGGTTTGGATATGCAAATGGGCAGGGGCACTGTACAGCCGAAGCCCTAACCAGGCCCACCTGATACTCATGGGCCAGGACAGCCTAAGACCTTATACTGTGCTGTGCTTCATTGTATAATCTAGGCCCTTTTATGTTCGGGCTGGACTTTCATTAAATGATAGAAAGTTTAATGCCTGTCCTTGCTCAAATATTGTAAATTAGTGGTACATTTATAGAAATAATTAATAAAAAGGGCAGATGACAGATAAAAGCCCAGTTTGGCCTGGTCTGATTTAGGGGTGTTTATGGACCGGTTTGAGCTGGGCTAATGCATATCCAAGCTAATATGATCTTTAGGAACATTGGCCCGGGCTGGGTCCAAGCCCAACGCAGGCCAGAAAAATAAATTCTATCATGTTAATATTTTTTTCTTAATGAATTATATCATTTCAGTATCTCACTCTCAAAATTTCATCTTTGTTTCATTGATCCCGAATCTGTTTCATAAACTGCTAATTAATAGTATAAAATACTTGGATTTAGTGCCATTACAAATAATTTGGTATTTGGTGTAAACGATAGCCTGCAATTAATTACAGACTTAACCATGATATTAGGCACACTGATTTATGTTCTGAAATTATTGGATTTATTGTCGTTAAAAATTCATACAAATTAATGAATTGGGTACTGGGTGTAACTACAAGCCTCCGATTATTTATAGACCCAACCATGACATTAGGCCCACTAAAAAAGATATAAAGCTTACGTTTAAATTTTTATATATTTTTTTCCGGTGCATTAATTAAAAATCCATTCCAAGCTTAAGTTTACTTATTATAAAATTTAATTTTATAAACTCTAAAAAATTAGCTCATGATCTCATCCCCAATTCGAAGTTTAGGTTGCTAAATGTTAACTGTTGACAAACCAAAAATGACATAGGATTTAGTGCCTTTCCAGATAAAACAACTCAAGGGATTGGGTATTTGGGTCTAGCAACAAGCCTACGATTAATTAGATAGCCAGGCATGAAATTAGGCCCACTAATTTATATTTAGAGATTCTTTCATTTAGTGCCATTTCAAATAAAACAACTTAAGGAATTCGGTACTGGGTCTAAATGCAGTCCTGTGATTAATTAGAGACCTGGGCATGAGATTAGGACAACTCAATTAATTATGGGTTTTAGTAAGAATTTATGATGAATACACTGTAGTAATAGTATTAAGTTATGAATGCTAAAATATCATAAAATTTTTAAAATCAATGATCTTTAATTTCTATATATGAACTGAATAAAACAATTTAATGAATTAGAAGGTGACCTTAATTTAATTTGCACATCTTAATTTGATGAACTTAAAATAGTTATGCACTTAACAACTCAAATTTATTAATTGTTAATCTATAATTTGAATATATTTAACTATCAGTCATTGCTTATTAACATTCTCATGTGTAAATTTGTCAAGTTGATGCCATTAATCAAGTTATGTAAACTTGAATATATAACTATTTTATCAAATAATTGATAATTTCAAACTTTTAATAGACAGGATAGAGTGGGTTAGTAGTTGATATTTCCATTGTTGAAATGTTTTCCATAAAACATTTGGAAAAACTCCAAAAAATCAAATTAAAGACAAATAAATTACCAAACGTTTTAATTAAAAAATTATTTTATAAAAATAATATATGTTTGTTTGTGCATTTTAAGATTTCTGAAATAAATCATAAAAATATGTTGAAAAACTCATAAAAATATGAGCTTGGATTGGAAAGATTTTGTATATACCTAATTTAAAAATACTCATAAAAAATCAAAGGCCGGGCCAGGCTGTCCAATATTCAATAAATAATAAAAAAAATATTTATTAAAGACTCCTAAAAATTATTTGATGAAAAATTATAAGTAGTTTATTTTTCCAGCATTTTCTAAGAAAGTAAAAAAATTATTTGTTCTTTACTTTTTGAATTTCTATCATTTCCATAGAAAGTTCCAACCATTTTTTTACTTATGTTTTATTCTTTGTCATAAGCATTCAAATGATGCTCTATTAGTTTCAATGGCAATGTCTACTGGGAATGGATTTGGATAAGTTTAAAGGGTCTCAATGTGAATCTACAGTTTGAGAAGAATGAATTTTGGTCTAAAGTTGTGAAAACGAGCTTGAATTCTTAGTGGAAAAATCAATTTTCGGGTTGATGAAGAACCAGCTGTTTTTTGGTTGTAGAATTCATGAGTGGACTCAAAGCTACATTATATGATAACTCTAGCAAACAATTATTTCATTAAAAGAGTAATTTATATTGTATAATTATTTTTATTATAAAACTCTGATATATTATTTTAGTTATTATGTGGTGAAAGTTTAATTTGAAATTCTAACCAAACAATTTCAATTGCATTGTTATTAAAAAGCACATTAAAGTATAATACTAGCCAAATAACCTCTTCTTTTAGCACATTTGGTAACTGGAGAGGAATCTGCAGGATTTAGGATTCCTCTCTTCCAAGGGAGAAGTAAAAAACTTGCCAAGGATTTGCATAGCTAATGATTCTTTGCATTTCACATTTGGTTGTAAGTGTGGAGACACCGAGGATTTCATCAATTCATGTTTGGTGTTGAACACCAAAATCTGTGGATAATAAACAACCTATTCATTTCAACCTTATAGTCAATCTTTTCTAAAGTTATTTTAATAGTAACAACAGTATGTCTTTCTTCAGGGTCTCTATACTGATAGGTCTTCTCTTTTATGTAATTTTTTCAACTTGTGAATTTTTAAGTGCTATAAAATGTGTTGTTTATCACTTACGTAGCTTAAAATTATTTCAAACCGGAATCCTGATATTAAATTTTAATAAATCTTGAGAATTTTCATCTTATCTTTTCATTTTTACATTGATCCTTTATCTCTCAAGAATCCAATCTACCATAGTAATATGTGAGTTTGCAGAAGAGGGGGAGTCAGTAGGAAGTGGGGGTGGCATACAATAGTGGAAAGAGAAAATCTTTTCACCACAGATTTTGTTACCAAACTTGGATATACTTTGAAGAAGTATCTTTTTAAAAATTACTTTTGAGAAAGCACTTTTGTCTTTTATGAAGCCCAACCAAACATATCCAAGGATTTTTTTCGACCACGAAAAGTCACTTTTTTGTAGTGATTGGTGGAAAACCATGGGGATTTCTCAATTTAAATGCTCCACTCCCATTTAATATTTTAGAATTGAGGATTTCTTCGTTAGGTATTAGAGCTTACATATATAAACATCAAATCATCTCATAATATAACCAATGATTGGTTCCAAGTGAAGTTATATTTAAGGGAAAGTCCAATTTCAAAGATTAGTATTACCAATGGGTCCATTTCATGGGTCCACCAACACTAATTAGAACTCTTTCCAAAAATTAATTTGATTTGACCAATTTTGGTAACTACTATGTTTGGATCCTGTCTATTAATATAGGGGTTTCCCCATAAATCATATCTAAAGATGGTAAATATCAGTGGATAGCATACTTGCATTATTTTTTTTTCTTTTTTTTTTTTTTTTTTTTTTGTCGGGAGATTAAACCAATAATGAGTATCTCTACGCACTTGCCCATTTTCTCCTATGAGTGGGCATGCGCATGCGCATTCCAGCTCTGTGGGACCCACTTGGGCGCACCTTTGATAAGTGCAAATCCTTTCAGACGACAGTTTTCATCCTATTATCTACCATCAGTCCCAATTTTACGCTATTGAACCTTCACTCACGGCTAGATTAAATCTCAGAAAAATCTATGGTTAAAACGCCATTAAACTTTAAGGTTGTTAAACAAGGGCTAGGATAATCTAATGTGGCTGATTTTGTAATGACCATTACCGATAAGGTGACCTTTCCGTCTACCCTCTCCCCTATTGATAAGCATGCTCTAAGTCAGCCTATGACATGTACTGCAGTCGAACAATATGCAGTCTACTCGTAGGAAAAAGTTCTATTGTATTTGTATTGTCATATGAACCATATTGAGTGAAGACTTTGTGGAAAATCTAATGTATTTTTGACATAATGGCTTCCTCGTAATTTATTTTATATAGCCCCTAACATAAGGAAAGTTTTCGCTGTCCAAGCCAACCCAACCCATGTTGTCATATTTGCTATTTCAACTAAATAGAAATTATATACTACAATGGGTTGCTCAGTTGGTTAGCAACCCCATATGTCACCAGGTTGCCCAAAAAATCGATTCCTAGGAATGCCACTCTTTCCGCTTGTGTGGGCTTCTCCTCTTCTCCATGGTGCGGGCTTCCTCTTCCCACTTGTATTAGCGTTTTTGGGTCCCGGTCCCCTTGGTTTGGGCCCGTGTAGTTACTTTCCACTCATCCTTATGTTGCTGTTTGAACAAGTCAACTTGACTCCTTGGAAATGACCTACACAAGATTGAATCCATATCATCTGCTTACGTTAATTGTTGATTTTTAAAATATTACACATGATAGAGTTTGTGATGCCCACTGAACTATATACAATTGGGTTTTGAAAGTTTTCTTCATAGAAAAGATGAAATCTCATCTAATATAATATCTTACTTTTGATCTGAATCCATAAAATAAATGGTCAAAATCAAAACTCTCTGTCCCCAAGATGTTCTTATGTAGGGGCCTAGGGGGGTATATTTATATCTCATAGTTGAGGATGAAAAGGGTTGTTTCCATTTAAATCTCAGCAAATCTGACCACGTAAGAGTCCTTTTATTTCATCTTTACAGATAATAATCAAACTACCTCTGTAGACGTGGGTACCAGTTGCAACAAAAGCAGGCAACTCATCATGCTCTTCTTCTACCTGCACCTGCATGCATTATCTGCCAATGGAGAAGTTCTCAGCTTTTTGTTGGTTCCTAGCTCTTGTCCTCCTCTTCCACAAAGGTACTTTCTTGCAATTCCACCCTCTAAAGGTAGCTTCTATGCCCCCATGAAAGGCTTGGTGGGGGACTTGGCCCCACATGTGCCACCATAGCAGATCATGAAATCCGACCCATGTCGATCAATAAGAATCTCACTGCCTCTCCATTGTTGATTCGTCCAACAGTGTTGCTAGTTGATTCTAACTGGCATGTTCCACATGAACATGGCCTTTACGACATTAATATGCAGTCAATGTACTGCCAATGTGTTCTCCTTTGTGGATATGGATTAGTCTAATTCTAGTTAATAACCTCCCGTGGATCCTGCCATTTTAGATTAGATACAGACCCCATGCACAAACACCAAGTTGATCAACTTCTTCAACTCTCTAGTTGCATTTGCAAGATTTGCCATATTGTTTGATATGATTTCTAGTTGATCTCTGCTGTCAAGAATCTTAGTCCTGAACCAATTCGCATCACAATATCTCACTGCCCATGATGGATGACTCTAAAATGAATACGAGAGAAGGAGAAAGATCACCTCCAGAGCTTCACATCCACTTTTAGATCCTGAAGGACCTGAACATGGATTTGATTAATTTGTTAGTCTAAATCTGATTACTTCAATGGGTTTATACTTTTGTTTCTTTGATCTACAGGAAATAAGATATTAGGTTTCCACCCGTGCCAAGTGATCTACAGATATCACGATGGATTGTGCGAGCCAATGAGGTGTAGTTCTGGATGTGCAGCTCTTCACAATGCAGGGGAAGGACAATGCATCAGCTACACAGATATCTGCATCTGTCGCTATCAGTGCTCAGATACAATGTGAAAATAGACAGAAATAAAAGGCTTGTTGCAATTGGCATTAGAGCATCTCTTCCAATTGGCAAGCATCATATGTAGACTTGGTGCATCAAGCTAGGACATATATATCATCAAAGTTTGATTTTGAATTTCTTGTAATTTTTTTTTGGGTGTGTTTTGTGCGTCCAGAGGATTTCGCGATACCATGCAACTCACTATTGAATGTCGGTCTACAATTGCCAACATGATCAAATATAATGGGATGGAAACAGAAAGGACTTATGTCAGTTTCTATACAACTTTTTGTTTTTGCTAAATGTTTCTATACAACTTAGTTAGGCTCCAGGATCCTAAAACTTTTATACAGTGCTTCTCAAACACAATAAATGTTCAGATCATAAATTGAGGCCCCACAAAATTACAAGAAACTAAAAAAGTGGAATTAAAGTTATTTTTGTATTTATGAGGACATAGTGCTTCTCAAAATCCATTAGAATCAAAGATGTTAAACTTCATGCCTAGGGTTAATCATATCTATGAGGATGTTGAAAAGTTTGGATCATGAACTAGGGCCATTATAGTGCAGATTATAAAGAAGAACTAGGACTAAATTAGATCTATTTTGTTTTTTTCGTTTGTTTCTCAAAATCAGTGTTGTCAGTCCCATCAGACTAGTCCCTAGTTATTTCCCTTGAATAAGTAATTGAAAGTGAGATTTCCATGGAAAGTTGAATTAATTTGCATCAGATTAAACTGGCAAAACCTTGCATTGCTTTTCTCAAATGATGCTATCATCACAAAGTTCTTCCACAGAAAAATAAATATCAAGCAAAACTTGTACCAAGAACGGCCAACTGTTATACTTGACCATAGTCAAAGCAGCCATCAGATTACATTTCTAATAAATAAATAGAGTTGTGAACTATCAATCCAAATCAAGAAAATTATATTCAGTAAATCCAACAATCTATTTCATTAAGATGCCAGCAAAATAGTAATCGATCGAATTTACAGACCTAGAAGAACAACGCATTTCTAATATAATCCACAACTCTAATTTGAATTTTTGATAATCTCTAATCAGGGTTACTACTTACTAGCATTGTCTGAATTATGTTCATCTAGTGAGGAGGCCACAAATTCGTGGGTATATTTGGACTTGGATATCTGGGAAAAAGAAGAGGATTAGATGGATGAACAAGAATCCTTTTTTCTTTTGATAGGCTACAGGGACCCTTTTGATCCCTGAATCCACCTAATTTGATCTCAAATCATTAACTGTGAGAACCACTAATATCCCAGGGGATATAAGAAAAAGCAAACAAAAATCATGAACGCAAAAGATATCAATTGGATTGGATGTGGTTACGGAATGGTATAAATTGATCCGGTAAACACCTTATACCATCAATGAAGCATGTTGCATCCCTTTGTAGTTAAATTTATAATTTTACCATTCTTTTCAATAAGTCATATTTAAGTCTCACATTTTGGAGTTTATTTGTTCAATAAAAATGAAGAACAATTCGGATCACTAATTAGGGAGCCATCAAGAAGTGCAAAAATAAAAACTATTGGATTTTTTTCCATTTTTTCACATATTCCTTGGAATGTATGAAGATTTAAGATATGAAACTAACGTTTTTGGAGTTTATTTGATTAATAAAAACATTTAATGGTTTGGATTATAAATTTGCGGCCCATGAGACTGCACATAAAAAGGCAATGGAGGGGTTTCGAATTTCGACCCGACAAACTACTCTTGGCGAAAATTAAGTGGAGTTATATTATCGCCTTTTTAAGTGGGAGGTCGTGCGAATTTTGGAAAAAAATTCATCCATTTACATACCATTCTCACACCTAATTAATGCATGTGATATTTAAATGAGTAATAATAAATGACCCATAGATCATGTCTTTTATAGGCATTCACATTTGTAAATGATTTACGGGCGCAACAGTTACACATAGTTAATGTGATAAGGTGTGAAAATAGTGTGATTATGGCCAATTTTACATGAGAATTTACTCATCTCAAGAAGTGGTAAAATAGTTACCCATGCCATGATAGTAAGGTGGGAGTAAGGTCTCGGACACTTAGGGTCCGTTTGGTTGCAAGTATTTGGAGAAGTCATGTCTGGTAGAATTTGGAGAATTGGAAATTCTGGAATTTGAAATGCTGCTAAACTTCACCTGAATTCCGATTCCTTGTTTGATTCGTCCTGTAGTTTCATGCTTGAGAATTCAACTCACCCTGAATTCTCTGAATGCATTGTTTGGTAACTAGCCAAAGATTCTTTGTTTTATGAACTAATCTTAGCCATGCAATTAGTGCTTATGAACTAATCCAAGTCCATGACAAGCCTTTGAAAGGGCTCCATTTCAAACTATCATACAAAAACATACTTTATCAATGCCTAAATAAAAAAAATTTCATTCACTAAGTTATCTATATAAAATGTTCAAATAATAATAAATGGCATACAAATGATATTGTTGGAATGACATCCACAACCATATGTCTACACAAGCAAATATTCATCAATCCATAAAATGTGTTTTTCATTCATCCATTCTTCACCCATAACCATATATCTATCTATTATTTATCTATCCATTCAATGCAGTCTTCATTCACAACCATATCCTATAATTGGAGAAAAAAAGCATCCACCATATCAAACCACTATTTAGATGAGCACCTCAATACTCATCCATCCAAACTACTGCATTCAAATAGATTTTGTCCATTATTATAGTTCATCAATCCATAGGTCTAAACTAAAAGTTCAAAAGTTCAAGGGTATTGACATTACAATATCCCACAAAAGCAAAGGTTTACCACCAATTAGACTTCCCATTTAGAAATTTAATGACCACCACTAGATGAACCAAGATTAGTGAAATGCATCTCAAACCATTGTCATTTCATTTCATCATTGTAGGTGAGAAATAAGTTGGCCTTTCACTCATCCTGAGCAAGATATTCAGTCACGGCAACATAAGCTCATGGAGGTATAAACGGACATGAAATCACACCATTTGTCACTTTGTTCATCAACATGTAAATATGCTTTGATGTGTTTATCCTCTCTGCAAGATTATTAACCTCTATCGCAACATTGGCCAACATTTTAGTTATCTCTTCACCTACTTGTGACCTTCGTTTCTTACCTATATTCTTATTGCTATTGTGGGTTGCTATAGGCCTGCTTGGCTCAGGTGTTTGTACATCTGTTTCAGGCAAGCTACCATCATTCATATCATTCAACCCTGTATAAGGTGTCCCATAGGTAGCATTAATAAATTATTCATCCGTCATCATAGCCTCAACATCTATGGTGCTGAGTTCGCCACCAGTCATGGCAATATTACCTTCAGCAACATCATCAACAACAAGTTCATGAATTTCATCAAAGAATGAGACTTGAAGAGTCTTATACTTGCTCAATTTGCTTTTTGCCTATAAAAAGCTAACATTGTTATAAAATAAGTCATTTTATTATAAAAGAGTTAATCAATGCACTATTCTGACATACCTGTACCAAAGCATTCCACACATCATTTGGGGCTGTAATCATCTTTCGAGTATCATTCGAGTCGAATCCAGACATGTTTAAAAGTTGCTTCACTTCTTTGTATCGAGCCCACCAATTCTTCAGTTTATTTTTTGCATTAACTATGTCTGGCTCTTGTCCCGTCTCTTCCTTGATCTTAGCAAGAACCTCATCCCAGCAAGCTTTTGTGAAGTTCTTTTTACTCTTTCTTCCTTTTTGCTTCATCAGCAGAAGCATGTCCATTAGGGCCCTTTCCTCTTTTGGGTCCCAATGGTAATTTTCTCTCCTTGCTTGTCCTATTTAAATTTGAGTGCATAAATCTTATACCACAACTACTTAATATATAAATAAATGTTATGTAAAAAATCACAACATTAGGAAATTGTAGTAAGATCTAATATATTAACGCCATATGCCAAAAAATGGAAAGTACAAAATAACACCAGTTTTCTCCACAACCAATTCATGTTCGATAAAAAAAAAAAAAAAAAAACATATGTCAAGAATTACTCTTGAAAATGATAGCATCATTAAGCAAAATACCATGATTTGTAAATGCCAAAAATTTTATGCTTGTTTTTATGTCATTCCCTCCTCTAGTTGTAACTCATAATCTGCCCACATTTGCTCAGCTATGGTGTCTCAAAATGCAGTCCATGTATCTCTAGTCCACCTTGGAACTATCACCCCATCTCTTGCAGCTCTCAATTGAGGATCAATCTCCGGAGCATTTGAGGGGGCCATTCTTATTTTTTGAAGTAATTCATCTCTAGCACCATACAAAGCAATATGGTTGTGTAGGACACAACACACAATTACAATATCTCTTTGGGTAGTCAATGAATACCCACGTGGCAACCTCAAGATGGGAAATCGATTTTTTAACACCGCAAATACCCTTTCTATCGTGGTACGTAATGAGGAGTGATGCAAATTAAAAAGCTCTTGTGCATTCATTGGAGGGCAACTGATGTTAAACTCTTTAAGATGATAACGGACGCCTCTATATGGTGTCAAGAACCCTGGTTGATTGCTATAACAAGCATCAACTAGATAAAATTTACCTACATTTACAAATCAAATAGTGGTGATTAATTATATGCTAGATTTTCAAGAGGATGTAAGTGAACAAGTTTATTTAAATTACCATCTGGGACTTTCTACCTATCTCCCCTATTCAACGCAGACCAAAGCACAGTAGCATCTGTTGCGGAACCTTCCCACCCCGCAAGCAGTACATAATGGAATTTCATGTCAAATCCACCTGCCATGAGGTACTTTTGAGAAAGAAACCCTTTTCTATTTCGATACATGGGTTGCATTGAAAGTGAGACATGAGCAGGTATATGAGTTCCATCAATGACCCCTATACAATCCTAATGAGCCAATGAAGATTTTGAGCAAAGTGAGAACATGTTAATCTAAAGAATAATTATTGGTATTATAAAACTGAAAAAAGGAGTTAACCTTAAAATATGGATAGAATCTGAACCTTAAAATATGGATACAATCTGTTATTCGCCATAATTTGGTGTGGAATGGGAGCGTTTTCTGGAATGAAAATATAGTTCGGATAGACCTTACAAATTGCATTTAGCACTTCATGAAAATAACGACTAACAGTTTCTCCAGAATGGTTAAAACCATGGTATAAAATATCGGCCGATACCGAGTCATATCGGCCGATATGACTCGGTATCGGCCGCTACCGCACCGATATATCAGTGAGATATCGGACTGGGCTAAATATCCCCTAAAAAACCCGAGATATCGGCCGAGACGATATCATATCACTGTGAACCGATAT
Organism: Umbellularia californica; assembly: GCA_028538565.1. NCBI lineage: Eukaryota > Viridiplantae > Streptophyta > Magnoliopsida > Laurales > Lauraceae > Umbellularia > Umbellularia californica. The sequence goes on along the minus strand of JAPQWN010000004.1, from coordinate 52,707,868 downwards.
CTCGGCCGATATTTTCAAAATATCGGCCGAGATGATATATAATGATGGAAAGCCCTAATTTTTTCTACTTTTTTCCCATCTTCCTCTTCTTCTCTTCTCTTCTCTTCTCCAACCATAGCAGCAGCCAGCAGCCCAGCCACTCCCTCTTCAACATTTTCAAATCCCACATTAATTTTTTGAAGAAAATATTATCTAAGGTATGAGAAAATCAACCCAAAGCATTTTATCATGTGTTTTTTTTTTTTTTAGATGAAGTATAGAAATCATTAGGTTTGTCATTGGTGTTGTGTTCTTCATTTAGAAGTTAGATCTACATACTTTCATGCTAGATCTACTCATACACATGATTTTGAAAAAAAATTTCCAATTTTTTTTTTATTTTCGGATTTTTTGATATTTGAATTATTATACATCATTTGTTAGGGATTTCATCATAACTATGTTCTTTTAATGATTCATGATCATTGTATGGTGTATAAATGATTGATTTACAAAATTTTATGCTAGATCTATGTATTTAGGATTTTGAAAATGATTTTATTAAAAAAAATTTTCTTAAAAATAATTGTTGTTACTTGTAACTTGTTAGAATATTTGTGATACCAAAGAAATGATGATGATGATGATGATATCGAGCCAGGACGACATTCCACTTAGATTAGGTTGTCAATCTGTCATACACTCATACTCATCAATCTCTCCCTAGTACTAGTCCCCTCTAATTTCAGGTGAACCATGAACCTTTTGATGCCCAAGTGCTTTATGATTTATCTATCTCACTATTATGTTTCTGATTTTAATGTGTCATCTTCAGGGTCTTGAATTTCACAACTTATTTGATGGTTGAGTTAGCATTAAATGATGATTGATATGTTATCTTTATTTTCTTATATTTTACACTAATAAATTAATCATGAGCATTAATAATGGTTGCATTATATGAAATATAAAAAAAGATAGCGAACTGCGACACAGACAGGACTCATAACTTAAGGTGACCGAGATTTTGATTTATTGTTATTACTAATGGAAAAAAGTATTGTATTCCAGCATTTTCTAATATTCTGGATTTTTTGGATATTTTTGCAAATTTTTTTGGATTAAAAAAAAAATTCACACCGCGATGACCGCAACGGACCGATATCCGCGACCGATACCGATATCATATCGGTTTTTCGGCCCGGCCGATACCGCGACCGAGACCGAGATTTTAAACCATGGTTATTAAAACGATTTGCAGTCACTCGATTAGTAACACTATGAGCTAATGTATGTAAAAACATTGCTATTTGCTCATCAACTGATAAAATGCGTCTTGATTGAAGGAGATTACGATGCCTGAATGTCACGCAAAATACGAAAAAATTCAGGATTCATTCGAAGGTTCTCATGGCATTGGGGACCCGTGTTAGACAAGAGTTCTTTGATCCATACGTTGCCTGACAATGATGAAATGCGGCGCTTTTTTCTTGGTCTTTCATCTTCTAAGCTCAATCATAATGCAGCTAACTCAAAACATATAGCCACCATAGTGACTACAATGGATACTATAACAGCGGTGTCCAATTCTGTCATTTATTAATGAAATTGTTCTTTATATAAATATCATGAAATGATGCATTACATTAAGAGATGAAATTAATAATTAAGATTCTACGTGTAAAAAATAACACTTCTATGCATCTTGAAGTCAATAGAACAAAGGTATAAATTCACAATATAAGTCGGAAACAATTAATACCTGCCATGGTGTATAATCTCCATAGATAAAAAAAAGTATTTACTGACAGGAATTCAAAAACCCCTTGTAGCTTGAATTCCTGTCAGAAATGCTAGGAAACAAACAAGCCCTAAATCACATAACTGAGAAATCATCTCTTTTTTAATCTGAGATATATCATCTTGCCTTGCAAACAGTCAATGTTGAGAAGAAAAATATAAAACAGAGGATGAAAGAGAAAGGGGAGATGCTCACCAGGGAAAAAATCAATAGAAAGAAGGTTTAGATTTGAATATGTAGATGACCGTTGGGGAATCCTCTTCGTCGAAATGAATGACAACAATTGGAACTCTCAAATGCTACTCCCCATCCCAGCATTCCAAAACCCCATTGATAGCTGCTTCCGGAATACCAGGGTTTCACATATCGACACTTGAAACTCAATCAAACAAAGCATTTACTGACAGGAATTCAAAAACCTCCTACAGCCTGAATTCCTGCTAGGAAACAAACAGGCCCTTAGACAAGTAGTGTTTATGAACCTTATCAATGACCTTTTTTTTTTTTAATTTTACGCCCCAATTCATGATTCGAGGTGTCCATCTTCTTTATAGGGTTAAGAAACGCTAAAGCATTTAATTTCATATCTTAAATCTTTATGGATTTTGAGAAAATCTAAAAAATATTAAAAAAAATCAACCTATAGATCTAATTTTTTACACTTTTGTTGGCTCCCAAATTCATGCCATTTAATATTCTAAGATTAATGGTAACATCACGTACGTAATTTAGTTATATATATATATATATATGGATTCTTCATAGATTTTGTTGAGTTAGTGGAAAACGTTAAAAAAAATAAAAATTCAAGTACATCTAAAACTATCGGATGTACTAATTTACTCTTGAAAATAGTGATTTTGACAAACATAATAAGGTCGTTCAATTGTATAACATTTGCATAGATATCATTTACATTTGTAAAAACCAATTTTTCCATCCAATATATAAAAAGGCAATCGTCCCTAACCATCATCACCATCAAGCAAGCAACTATTATAAAGTTGAATCTCAAAGAACACTCACGAATACTTACAATAAATTGAATTGGTTTAAATGCATGCACGATCGATGGTCGTGTACAAAAGAAGAAAAATTATTTTCTTTTGGCTCTCCCTAGGCCCTGATCTTTGAGGAAAGGGTAAGAGATTTGCTGGTATAGGCCCACCAGGCCCACCCAAGGGGGGCTTTGGCTCTCCCCACACGCAGTTAGGGCAAACCTCGGAACCTCGGCTCAGCCTGAGCTTGACCCTTTCAAAGTAGGGGTACTCATGGGCCGAGCCTGGATATATAAAATTTGGGTTCATTTTATATTTCGCACAAGGTTGAATCAAGTGATAGAAATTCTTAAGCCTGGCCTAACTAGATCCAAATAAAGAGTGCTTATAATTTAGTGATAATTTATTAAAACAACTACTAGAAAGCCCGTAAAACTCATGAAAGGCTATGTTCAGCCCGTCCCGATTGACTAAATTGGCGGGCTTCAGTTTGACATTCATGGCACACATTTCTATTTCAGCCAGAACATATATCTAAGCAATCCAGCCATGAACACAAAGAGCATGTTTGGTAACAGGCAAGAAATCCATAGATTTGATAATTTTTTACTACCGCTGGAACAAGGATTCCTCACTACTGGGGATTTGCACTGTTGATGATTTCACATTGATATTAGTATGTATCGATGCATATAGCATAGAAAAATAGGATTCGATGTGCAAATCTACTTGATTGAGGATTTTTAAATTTTATGGAGGGCGGTCGGATCTGAAAAATCTTAATAAATTAAAGATTTCCATTCATTTAAATCTTTAAAAATTTACGATTGCCAAACATGAATTTACCACGTCCATGGAAAACAAAAAAATCTTTTGCCTGGGTGAGCGTTAGATGGTCATGATCTGAAATACAGATCTTAACCGTTGATTTGGTCCCTACTCTTCTTTTCCTCGCACTAGTTTGAAGAGGAACATATAAAAGTCTCGTGCCTCGCAAAATATCTCTGCATTTCGGTGTTCTCGCTCTCTCTCTCTCTCTCTGGTAATCTTCTTCTTCTTCTCTTCACCTCCCTTTTATCATTCTACTTTTTCCCTCTCTCTTTCTCAATCCTTCTCTGTATATAATCTTAATATATGTGATCTCATGACCGGTTAGGGTTTTGTTATAACCACAAATCGATTTTCTGTTTTGTGTTTTTGCAGTAGACTCTTCTTTTGGTCGTCTAATCTGCTCCGATTTGCAGCAAGGAATGGTTAGTTTCAACTTTCAACGTGGATTTGTGTTTGTTTGTGTGTGTGTGTGTGTTTTTTTTTTAGTTAGTATTCTAATTGTCGTGATTTCTGAGCTGAAACGCTTTTAAATTTTGCTGATGGATGTTGTTTGATGCAATTGACTTCTGATTTTAAATTGGATTGGTTGTTTTGTTGTGATTTTGGGATTTTCTTTCCTTGCTTGCAATAGATTTCTTATCTGTTTTTTTCTTCTTCTATCCTTTTGTTGAGGGTTAGTTTGTGTGGAGAGGAATCCGTGATAGAGAAGAAAGTTGTACTGTTTTCTGCAGTTTGGTGCTTTTTTTTTTTTTTTTTTGGGTTTCTTTGAAAGAGGGAAAATTATAACTATTTTTTCATTAAGTCTGCGAACACTGTTTCCTATGGTGTGGTGGGGTTGTTTGGAACCGGTTTTTCAGAACAACTGTGGGAATGGGAATTTGTGAAATGCTCTTAATTTTCACAAACATGCTCTTAGTCTTCTTTGAATTGATGGAGTTTTTGTGCTTCATGTAAATGAGAGCAATGCTGTAATTTTTGCATGAACCCTCCTCCAGTGAGGAAAGACCAGGTCTTTTCTTGTTCTGTTCTGTTGTTGTGAGGATGGTTGAATATAGGAGTTGTGGCATGGGGGTGTGTGCTGGCAACCAATCATAAAAGAGAGGTTGTTACCATAAAAGAGAGGGTTGTTAGGTTAGATATATATTAAAGTCAGAAGTGTTATTAGCTATAAGATCACCAAAAAAAAAAAAAAAAGAGAAAATGGTGAGTGAACATGGAAACACTGAAGCAGAAAATGGATGTAATGACTAGTTCACAGTACCTTGGCTCAAGAGATACCACAAAGAGATTCATTTTGATACCTTGACTTGATAATTAGTAAAGATAGAGAGATTGCGGAAGATGTCGAGCATAGGATGAAAGAAGGATGGTTGAAGTGGAGAATTGCTTCTGGAGTGCTTTGTGATCGGGCATACCAACAATTTTTTTTTTTTTTTTTTACAAAACAACGATTAGACCAGGTATGACATATGGAACAGTATGTTGGCCAATCAAGAGGCAACACATGCACAAAATGAGTGCAATAGAGATGAGAATGTTGAGGTGGATGTATGGTAAAAGTAGGACGGATATAATCAGAAATGTGTGCTTTTGGGAGCATTTAGGGGTAGCACCAATAGGTAATAAAATAAGACAAATCCATTGGAGATGGTTTGGACGTGTCCAATGCAAGCCAACAATGGTTTCAACAAATAAAAGCTTTTCTATGTAGGTTGATGGCTCACCAAGCGGAAGGGGTAGGCTGCATGGATGAAAATAGTGACAATAGATCTGAAGAAGTGCAATTTGTTCAAGGATTTGGCTAAGGATAGATTGGAATGGAGAAACGAAATTCATGTACAATACCCCAAGAAAATTGGAACAAGGCTTTGATGACGGTGATGATGACGACGACGGTGGCGAATACTAGTTCACAATATCTGCCTTTGTGGCCAGCAACGTTCGGTGAATTCGATCTTTTAATAGCTAACCTAACATGACCTCTATTATATAGTGAAACTAGTGAGTCCACCACCTACATTTCACGTCTTGTATTTAATGATCGTTAAATTAATGATGGATGTACGCTTTAGACTACCCATTCACTTTTTCTTATATGACATCTTTTGCTGCCTAAATTTTGTGGAACCCTTTTTTTTATTATTTATTTTACACTAATTGCAGTACAGAACTCCCTGAATAAACTAAATCTATTTACATACCTGGAATCAGACATGCCATCTACATCTCATTGTTGTAGTTCAAGGATACAATCATTATAGAGACTATTGTGAAGGAGTGTTCTTTCTTGAGATAAGGCAATATAGTATAGGCTATCCACCACACTTTCTGGCTCATTGTTTTGTACTTTTGCTAAATTATGTGAATTAGATTGTTTTTCTGTATTTTTCCTAGTTTCTGTTTGTCACGGAAAAAAAAGAGGGGCTCTAGGTTCTAATGTGATTTGGTTTTGGTCCTTGCTTGGTTTTTACATTTCTGCTTCAAGCATCATGCTGTGACCATTGTTGATCATCAGAGTGCAACTTTGTATTTACAACTTGGTGTCAGAAAACTTTGAAATGGTTGAGTTGAGCCTATCATTGACGTCGACAGAATATTGGTTAAGGCGATTCTCATGTCTGTCCATTTGAAAATCCAAATAATGAGCTGAAGATGCTATGCTAAAGGGCTCATTTGGTAGGGTAATTTGGTGGAAAAAGAGTTAGGATGGATTCTAGAAATTCTGGAATATCAAATAACAAGAATAAATATTATTTTGCCAGCTGGATTCTCTGTTTGGTTTGTCCAAATTCTGACCTGAGAATTATGAAGATGCCTGAATTCTAAAGAACCCATGTTTGGAGCAACGTGACCTTTCATGGAGTAGAGTCTATTACAATATAATATGAAAAATTCTCAATTTAAATAGGAAAAAAAACTAAAAGTAAGAGCGAGCATTTCATCTAATAAACATGAGAAAGTGCAGGCCAAGCTGTTTGTAATACCAGCTTCATCCACATTGTAAAAATTTCTACGATTCATTTGATACCAACATATAGAAAAATAAAATCAGATCACGTCATTGTGCATAACCATAGATTCTAATATCATAATAGACACAAAAAGAAAAAAAAAAATCCTAGTCTATGTGTTGTCCGCCTAATAAATTATGAAGCAGTCAAAATTTCTTGCACTTATCACAGATCCCTTTAGAAGAAGAAACTTGCAAATCTGCAGCCAATCTTAGGTCCATAAGTCAATTGTGTATGCTCCAACATCCAAATACAAACATTTGACAAAATGACAGTTCAACTGCAGTGAACTCTTTCCTGTTTTAGCCTGCCAGTATATTCCTCTTGTACTGCTTGCTTTTCTTAATGAAAGTAACCATTTAAAAAAAAAAAAAACTGCAGTGAACTCTACAATATCTTAGATTAAACATGAAAATAAATATGTATTATCAGAGCATTGTAATCTTAGTTTTAATCTCTTAGGAAGTATACATTAAGTAGGAGACCTGAAGATCGGGAGTGTTTATAGAAGTTCCTAAAATGCTACATTCAGGACTAAACATACATAGGTCGAAGTTAAAGATCCAAGTGCTCATCTCGGCTGTGAATATACATCGTTAGTCATTGAAGTAAAGTGACAATGAATTTGCCAACAAAAGGGCAAAGGATCTATGTCATCATACTCATCACCCTCATGAAAGGCCGAACAACATCACTAGCCAGTAATATAGGCCATCTCTTGTCTTAAAGGTTGTCTTCTATTCATCACCATCTCGAATTTTGATTGACGATAACCATTCCTCAAGTTGGTCTTAAAGAAGATAACCAACTTGGCCATCATGTCGAGCACGTCATTTAACAGCTGGATGAGAAATCAATATAGTAAACTTGTTGATATATTGACTGTCAACACAAATATGCCAACTTTCTTTTCTTGCTTTGGTACCAAGTTTGCTGGGACCAAATGATGAAGTCTTCATGCATTCACCATGGATGCCTCGATCTTTGAAGTCATCAACATTGGCAGACGTTGGCAGCCCAAGGAATCTTCACACAAGGGCAGCACCCTCTCACAATAATGAGAGGGAAAGAGAGAATTTTTCAGTGATCCAAAATGAGAGATTAGAAGGTATTTATGGAGGAGGGAGGTCAATCCTGGACCTAAATAAGATTTTCTTTTTTCCCTCCATCAATCTCTTGGTCCTAAATATTTCTTATTTCATTGATTACATGTCAATCACTTATGTTTATTAATTGAATCAGAAAGCTACATATTAAGGAAGAAAGAGTAGTTGATTATTGAGCTGGTTGTCCAGGGGTTAAGCCCAATGGATCCGTGATCTATGGGCTTGGCCAATGGGTTGGCTGTCCAATCGGAATGGGTTGGTCCACTCTGGGTTGAGTCCATGGCTGCATCATTAACCTTCAAAAGAGGTAATTTCCTTTCCACTCTCTCTATAACTGGATTCCTCAAAGCTATGGAAGAGGCGCCAATAAATAAAGGCAATCCTAGATAGGAGGCTGGTTAGGAACTAGCTTTAAGGTATATATTATTAGAGCATAGTAACTCTTGATATCATCTCTTACGAAGTATACTACATTAAGTAGGAGACCAGAAGTTGGGAAAGTTCATCGAGATTTCCAAATGCCTAGTTGAGGAAGGAAATCTTTGCAATTTAATATTCCAACAATGGTGTCTAGCTTGTATGGTTTTAAGATAAAGCATAAAAGAGTGTCATTTTTATCCATCAAGTGTTTCATCCAATGGTTGATGTGGAAAAGCTCAATATAAAAATAGAAAGGAGGTTTCATCCTGATTGTTCATATATTAATTAATTTGTCAAAACCCAAAGCCTAAAGCAGAGACTTCCCCAAATTTAGTTGAAAACAGGGACATGAACAAGCAAATGGAATTAACATTTAACAGATGCTGTTCGTAAGTCTACTGCAAATCTTTCTTTTCCCTTCTTCTCCATACCAACCCAATCCCCACTCTCCACTCTCCTCCCTATTACCTTCCCTCTTCAAACCCTTCTTTCTTTCAATTCAGAAAATGAATCACATGAGAACACCCTTTTTCTTTCTTTACAAAGTCACACAAAGAAGACCTTTTTCTGTTGGAAAGCAGAGGAAAAAAATTGGATGATGGTATCATAAAGTCTTTATTTCTATTCCTGGAATGTGTTCTTTTTATGGAAACCTGGTTATATCTTCAAAATGATGCTTATATGTCACACTGTTGTTTATTAACATTAACTTGATATTACATTCACTATGCATGTTAGTCATTGATTTGTTTTTTATTAGTTTCCATTTTTGGTTCTTTTCAGGCTACCCTTGCTGATTCTTTCCTGGCTGACCTTGATGAATTATCCGACAATGAAGCAAACCTTATTGTAAGTATTCACATTTCTATTACAATATGCACAAATGCAGTGAGGAAGTGTGGTAGGCTTGCCATGGTAGTGACAGAACATGAGTTCAAGTAGGGTTGAATGTAGAAGCAGAATACACAAAGCCTATGTGATGAAATGGATGGTGAAAATAAAATACACTAAACCACTCACAGTCCACTAGCCACCCGTTCTTTTGGTGGGCCAATGGAGCACCATCAACACGTGATGTGTCAGCTTTTTAAGAACTGGTCAGTTTCTCATGTCCAACTGGACACCATTGCATCTCTGTCTCTCTCAGTCCAAATAATTCATGCAAAAGACTCAAGATGCGGGGGAGCTGGCAATCAGGGATGTTCAGTTCAAAATTGAATGGAGAATGGCTTAATTGTATTTTAAAATTAGCTTGATTGTTCTGTATAATATCTCATCTAGGATACCCAAAAGTGTAGATACTAAAGTATGTGTTTAGTACTTGTATTATATTGTGTTATAGAGGCTGGTCATGGGGTCAAAAAAATTTTGTGAGTGCAATCTAAATATCATCCTACTCTATTGTGCATGTTGTCTTTATTATTTTGTACACTCCAAAAATTTTTCTCATGCTCTTTAAGTACTATATTAGATCCCACATCCATATGCATGTCCAATGAGAAAAGTAGGATGTAACATAGTAATAAGAATCCTACGATTCGTATCCTGAATCCTAAGGAAAACGATTTGCATCTATGCAACAAATTCCATTTACAACTGGATTTTATATTCAGGTGTTAATCTTACGATTCGATACTCGTTTCATCGAATCTTAGAATTCAAGCAATTCGGTCGAGCGAGAATAGCTACAACCAATAATTGAATATTGACAATCATTTATCTTTTTCCTTTCTGTCTTTTACCGCGTTTACTTTCTAAAAGGTTATTTAGTAGTTAACAAAACCTCGTAAGAACTTTTATGGCTTTGGAGAGGTTCTAGAGATGAATAAAGAACATGCATTTTATTAAAGCTTTTGACTATATGTATGGGGCTTGTCTATATCTTCCTTTTTTTTCAATCTTTTTCCATTTTTTACTTCTTCATGAACACTTTCTTAGCTTAGAGAGATCCTCCTACGTAAGATTGATGGTTTGGATTTTATTTTTTACTTTTATATTTTGATTTAAAGATGACAAAAAAGAAATATATTTATATCAAACCATTGAGTAGAGACTAGGGAGATGTACATTTCTTCATTTTCTGAATTATGAGCTAATTGATCTAATTATATAAATAATTAGTGTCTTCGTGAACATGCCAATACTTATTCACACACACACACAAAAAAAAAAATGTATTGTAGACCTTTGGATCAATCTTTTCACTCCCTTAAATTGATGCTTGAGGGTTGAGCAACATCAGTTTGTTAACCAGAAATTGTTTGCGGTAACATGTTATGGCCGTGGTATACATTTCTTTTTTTCGCAATTTGTAAATTTTAAAAGCACATGGGGAAGAGTAATGTAATTCTTGTAGCTCTTCATGTATAAAATGGCACAGAACCTTGATGTGCTATTATTCTTCATGGGGAGAGATAGACAAAGATCGAGAGAACAAACCTATAGTCCAGGCACCAAGCATACATTTTCAGCAGAAATTGTAGAAAATTTGTAAGAACTCAACTGGGAGGGAGCATTAACTTTAGCTTTTTCAGAGGTTTGGTTGGAAGGGGATTTGGTTCCCACCATGACTCTGTCACAAGCATACTGCTTCCTGCAAAATCGAGGAAGTCTAATAAAGTTTCCAATCTGGTTCTAATATTATGCATGTATAAATAATCTATGTGCTCCTTGACTTTCTATTCTGGCAATTGTCACTTCTTGATGTGACTTCACTACTTGTATCTTATTTTTGTCCTTTCTCCCTATGGACGCCATTTTCCCTTTCCTTTTTAGTTGTTCTATACTGGCACTGAATCTCATAAGAAACAATTTTCTATCAGGATGATGAAGGCGAGGATGTGGCAGAAATGGAAGAAGATGTTGATGGTGATATGGCTGACATTGAAGCTCTTAATTATGATGATCTGGATAGTGTTTCCAAATTGCAGAAGACACAACGCTATATTGATATCATGCAGGTAAACTGCATTTAGCCTCTATTTAGCTTGAAACTTCATTGTATATTCTAGGAGGTGTTTTGGATGTACCCCAAACAGCAAACAGGTTGAATAAGCTTCTTGGAACTGGTTGTAGTTTTATTCTGCATTTGCAGTGACAGAAAATTGGAATCCACATTGTGGGATGATGATTTCTCCTCTTTTGTTCTGCCTCAAACTATTATAAGAACTGATCCCGAATATCCCCCTTATTTGTAACTGCATTTGTTTTATGTTTGATTTCTTTTCATTCTTATTAGGTTCCTATTGTCTTTAATTTATACTTATTTGTCAATATTTCCCTTGTTCGATTAGTTATGGGGACCCTCCATATGTACCTTTTCTTTTAAATAACCTTGTGGATGCACACTGTACTTTGGTATTAGGTGCAATGTCACAGTTCTTTGAGTGCTGGCCGTTAGACAATCTAAAATTTTCACATTCATGGATGCCTATGTTGAATATTTCCCTTGTTCGATTAGTTATGGGGACCCTCCATATGTACCTTTTCGTTTAAATAACCTTGTGGATGCACACTGTACTTTGGTATTAGGTGCAATGTCACAGTTCTTTGAGTGCTGGCCGTTAGACAATCTAAAATTTTCACATTCATGGATGCCTATGTTGATTTTAGATGCTAATTGCAGAAAGTTGAAGATGCGCTTCAGAAGGGATCAGACATCTCAAACCGTGGAATGGTTTTAGAGGATGATCCAGAGTATCAGCTGATAGTTGATTGCAATTCATTGTCAGTTGACATTGAGAATGAAATTGTCATTATTCATAATTTCATCCGTGATAATTACCGCTTGAAGTTTCCTGAGCTGGAATCACTTGTACATCACCCAATTGATTATGCCCGGGTTGTAAAAAAAATTGCAAACGAGATGGATTTGACGCTGGTTGATTTGGAAGGGCTTTTACCCTCGGCTATCATTATGGTAGTTTCTGTTACAGCATCAACTACCAGTGGCAAGCCTCTCCCAGAGGAGAACCTTCAAAAGACAATTGATGCCTGCGATCGAGCTCTTGATCTTGATTCAGCAAAGAAGAAGGTCCTTGATTTTGTGGAGAGTAGAATGGGATATATTGCTCCAAATCTTTCTGCCATTGTTGGAACTGCAGTTGCTGCAAAACTTATGGGGACTGCTGGTGGTCTGTCAGCACTGGCCAAGATGCCAGCTTGCAATGTTCAACTTCTTGGTGCAAAGAGAAAGAACCTGGCTGGATTTTCTACAGCTTCATCTCAGTTTCGTGTGGGCTACTTTGAGCAGACAGAAATTTTTCAGAGCACCCCTCCATCTTTGAGGATGCGTGCCTGCAGATTGTTGGCTGCAAAATCTACTCTTGCTGCACGAGTTGATTCGACGAGAGGGGATCCAACGGGCAAGACCGGGAGGGACCTTCGAGAAGAGATTCGTAAGAAGATTGAAAAGTGGCAAGAGCCACCTCCTGCGAAACAACCAAAGCCTTTGCCAGTTCCGGATTCAGAGCCAAAGAAGAAGAGGGGTGGTCGTCGACTGAGGAAGATGAAAGAAAGGTAATGCAATGTCCTCTCTTATAGCATTCTTCTTTTGAAAGTTGCAATTGTTTGTTTGTTTGTTTGTTGTTTCCCCTTCTGTTCTGTGCTAATTAGTTCCATATTGCAGGTATGCAATAACTGATATGAGGAAGCTGGCCAACAGAATGCAATTTGGAGTACCAGAAGAAAGTTCTCTAGGTAATTTAGTTATATTATTGTAAGCATCCATGGCTGAATTGGTAGCTAAACTACTTGTGTGTTTGTTTACGGTCCCGTTAAAATTTCTTCTGTTGTTTTAAAATATTTATGGGATTTTAAACTTTAGCATGCAAAGACTTCCCAACATGACATTTCGTGGTTTCCACAAAAGAACATGACATTTCGTGGCTGTTGTGGAAGTTGTAGAGCAAAGAGGAATGCAAGGGAGTAAAAGAGGGGCATGTCAAAGAAATGTGAAAAGGGTAATTACGAAATGAGTACAAGGAGTGGAACAAGGGAAACTGGAGGATTTATATCCTTCTATTGTCTTAGATATATATTTTTCTTGAAAAATGATATGAATTAAATATTAACAAAGAATATACTAGTGTTTAGTAAAATGACACAGTAAGTCTACAGAAGCCATCATGATAATAAGCAATAAAATCAACAAAGCTACTGCTCCAAACTCCACTCACATCTGTTTTGAAAACCCTATCTTTGCTAGGCTGCTAGCACATTGGCATCAGCGTTCTCCACTCCAAGAACGAGAGAAACCACCTTTATTGATTTCACCATCCTTCTAGTTTCCATCCAGTGTGCAAGTAATTCTAAACAAAGCCATGGTATATTGGAAGTTTGGAACTAGTGGCTGCTCACTTAATTACTTTTCTTGACTTTGTCTACAATAAGTGGTCCTTCAAAGGTCTTATATGATTTCAAAACTTCTCTTGATGCTAAAATTTTTACTTGGTTTGAGTTCTGTTCTACTGAATTAAGTACAACTGGAACTTTGTTTTTGATTTTTCGATTTAGTCCTGATGTTCCAGGATTTCCAATCTGCAAACCAGCCACATTTATAAGCCATACTCCATTAAGGAGTTTGTCCATCTCACTGACTTTCAGCCAGGGTGGTCTCTAATGAATGACTGCCATTTCTTCAATCTCTTTGCCATCTTAGTCGCTGCTGCTTGAAATTCTTTTGACTCCATAGCCTACTTAACTAGATTTTCTCTACAAGAGCGCCAATGAACTACCTTTCTCCAAGACTATATTTCATTTCTTTCAATCCTCCAAGACACTGGCAACATCCTGCAAGTAATATTTCTTTTGCAGGAAATAGGCTCACTAACCAACCTATCACAGCTGAGGCTAAAGATTGTGGGACCCTTCAATAGAGTAGTTAAACTGGCAGTTAGTGAGGTGATAAGAATGACAAAAAAGAGAAAAAAAGTCTTATTTAGATTGGTTGATTGTGCAGAGTGATTCTCTACTAATGTGTTGGGTGTCAGAGAAGAAAGTGGCCCATGGAGAATGACTCAAGATACTAGAGTGCTATCTGTTAAGGGAGGTGGGGTTTTCCACTTATTGAGTGGTGCCAATTAAGTGGATTCATTAGCTAAACAGGCACTGATATAGTTGGATTGTGTATAAGCCATTAGTTGTAATTCTTCTTGTTCGTTTTCCTTTCGGTCTTTTTCTCTCTGTCTCTTTTGTTTTGTTTTTAGAAGTTGTTGTATTGTTTTCTGTGTATATGACTCATATACCAATGAAACAATTTTTCCCCACTTTAATAGTTTAATAAACTTTTATCATCACTTATCTATCTGCTTGTTTATAACTGTTCTTTCTATGTCTTTCCTGTTTTATTGAATGCTTTGATACTATTTTGTAAGAACTATATCAAAATTTGTAGCAATTATTACCTACAATTTGAGAGACAGCTTGCCAGTAAATTTTTTCGACTGCTGATGCACTATTTGATCTCCCAATTGGAACTGTAGCTTGTTTCTTTAGTTATTTTTAGCATCTGGTGCTCACATCATGTTGATTTGTTACTGTTATTTTAGGCGATGGATTGGGAGAAGGCTATGGTATGCTCGGTCAGGCTGGCAATGGAAGGTTGCGTGTGTCAGTTGGTCAGAGCAAACTTGCAGCCAAAGTTGCTAAAAAGTAGGCAGTTTCTTGTTTGTTTGTTTGTTTGTTTTTTTTTTTTTTGTCCTTTTTATCTTTTCACGCTGCCATCTCTTTCTTTTGGGGACAAGAAGCTGCTATTTTAAGTTTATTTGATCCTTCAAGTAGCCAAAATTTGGATGTTTCTACTGTTTTGCTGCTGCATTTTTTTTTTTCTCAGTTGTAGTGTTTAAGCTGCATTTTACTCCTTGTTTGGGGCTGAGAAAAACTGTTTCCTATTTTTATGGGACTGTACTATTTTTAGAATTGCACAGGTCCCAAAAATCAGGAGAATTTCTCAGCTGTTAAAATATCAAGAAGGCGAAATGCCTTGAGGTTTTAATTTAAATTGCCACCTCATTGTGTTGCATAATACCAACCTCCTGTTAACAATTCTTGACATGACAGGTTCAAGGAAAAGCCCTATGGAAGCAGCGGTGCCACTTCGGGATTGACCTCAAGTTTAGCATTTACACCTGTTCAGGCATGTGCATTCCCTTTTATGTTGGTCTTTTTTTTTTTTTTCTTTTTCCTCATTGCTTTGCCCATGAACAATCTATGTGATATTCCATATAGATTTGTGGGGCATGTTGGGAGCTCTTTCTTCTAGTGGTCTTCCACTTTTAGATAGTACAATAATAAAAAAGAAGATAAAAGCATGTTGTATTAACTGAATGCAGGCTTAGTTTTTTATTTTTTATTTTTTTTCCTTCTAATTAATTTCTTTGCCAGGTAATGGACTTGTACTTCAGGAAGTTCGTATACTCCAATTCTTTTGATTCGTCACCTAGATTGCAACCATTAGTTTCTTGGTCATTGCATTTGGAATTGAGAATAAACAATTTTTTTATTAACTGAATGTTGATGGTATAAATTCAGAAAAAGCCCCAAGTTGTTAGATTACTTACCAAGGATTCAACATATGTTCCATTAAAAAAAAAAGGATTCAACATATGCTGCACACCACCAGGAAATAATGGCTTAACCAGAAAAATTACAGTCCCGTCCATAGTTTCACAAGTTCCTGCCTTTATTGCCACTTGATGTAAGTACCAGACATCAAGTCTTTGGTTAGTTAGTGTAACTTTCATAAGTCATTATTGATGAGAATTCGTTAGGTGTTGAATGTTGCTTTAAGAACAATCTCATTTATTTTTGCACCAATAGCATGCTGGTTAGGAGTATCTCATAGAGGAGACCCAAGTTCAAACTTGGGCTACAAGTACAGGGCATTTGAAAGAAAAAAAGCAAGAAAATGAACAAAAGATTTTTGAGTGGAACTGCAGAATACGCTTGAGTTGGTGGTGTTATCAGTCTAGGCTATGATCTGAGATTGATGACTTAGGAGTTGGACTATCCCCTCCTTCAACATGGAAAAAGATTGGTTGTCTTCATTAGATGGTCTACTCCAACAAGAGATCAGGAGAATCTGTTGCTAGCTGAGGCTAGTTATCACATGGTTCATTTGGAAGAAATGAACGAGGAAGTATTTCAAAAGAACTGCACAATGATTTACTTGGTTTCATTAATCAAGGTTATGATTATAAATATAGTATCAAGGGTCAAGGAGCTGGATAGCTTCCCCTCTGAACTGGAAAGGGGTTAGTTGGTTCGCATTGATGGACCTCCCCGAAAAGAGGACCATAGGCTTCAGAACCCACTGACATTAGGGTGGATGAAGATTAGCTTTGAGAGTGGAGGCATGTCAAAGATGACAGAGGAAGGTTTGCCGTGCTGTTTTCCCTCAGAATCTAATTGGGATTGGAGACTCAAATGGAATGGAAATCGAATCCTAAAGAGGACAGAAATCAAAGAAGAGCTGTCCTGGGAGGGGATTGAAAGTGCGCTTTTCTTGGCTGGAGGTAGAGCAAAGGGTTTTGTGGAGATTATATTAAATTTCATTCGAATTAGGAAATGCCAGAAGCGCTTATGTTTTCATCTTTTCAGTTCTCAAGGGAGCAAATTTGGCTGAAGCTATGGACAAATTGTGTGTACATTTACTAGGATATGTGCTGGATGACGTTGTCATTTGCTGCGGAGAGGTAGAAGTAATGCAGTTCCGAATGCTTCAAAGGTAGCTGCAACTCCAAGGGACTGCTATGGCAGCAGTTTATGTGATGGAAACTCCAAGAAAACAGCAAGAAAAGGAGAACCTGAGAATATCCTTCAGCTCAATTGAGTCTATAAGGAAGAAGATGGGTTTTGGAACACCAAATCCTAACTCTTTTCATTCCATGCATTCAAAGAGGGAATATTTTCTTCAAAATGTCAATACCAGCCAAGTATGGGGCTGTTGGCTTTATTATTAATATGAGCATAACATGGTATTTTTTTTAGCCCTAAGAACAATCTTAACTCTTAATCTATAACTTTAATACATATAAGATAATAAATTACTGCCTGACAAAGAAGGCAAAACGAAAAGAACTTGCATAGTCTTACACATTTATGAATTATGCTCATTGTGTTGGCAGCATGCCAGATCCAACACGGCAGAGAACGAGGCTTAGGGCTTGTTTTGATTCAGCTGCAGGTCTACATGAGCCAGAAACATCCCATGGCAGTAGTTAGGGCCCAAAGCTGGGATTTTATTGGTTCCACAGCCCATTAATTCAGTCCAACTGTCCAACATGGACTGTTCTGTATATCAGCCCATGTTCTTTGCATTGTTGATTTAGCTCCAAAATAGGTCTAATCCCTCTATGACAATGGGTATTGGTCCCACGTGCTTGATCATAAGCCTCCAGGTAAGCCAAGGTTAGGCCACTATGCGATCGATCTGTTCTCCTCCCATTGCATCTGCATCGAGAGGTAGTAGTCCTTGAAACTACAGTTTGTAAGGATTATCAAACTGGTCCATTTACATTTATTATGAGACCTTTGATCACTGGACGTCTCCCACAAGCCAATGGAGGCTTGCTATGCGTGTTGGTTGGTGGCCTTTCATTTGGTGGTAAACTAGTGGCTAGTACATGAATCATTCAGGATCTACTGCGAATATATATTTTGTATTTGTGGTGGGTGTTACAATTCAAGCCGTGCATGAATTCTTATTTGCCTTGAGTAGTTCTTTTGGGAGGAAATATTTACCAACCAAACGAGGAAAAATCCCACAGCAACAATAGAAGTTAACCCACAGCGACAATAGAAGTTAAACATAAAAGACAATCATGAGAAGGCCATAAAGAACAATCATGAGAAGCCCCAATAGATGAGGGGAAAAATGGCACGTAGGTAAACTGAATAGAACAATCAATTTTCTCACAGGAGATCAGAAAAAATGGTTATAACTTTCCCAAAAACAGAAGGAAAGAAAGAAATGAATGAAAATAACTTAAGACGTAGGGTTTGTCTTGTAAAGTTAAATCATGATAAATGGGCACGTGATTTGTCTCAAGAATTGGGGGATGGAATTATTTTCCCTTCAAATTAATATTTGTCGGGTATTACATTGGATTGATGATAGGAAAGGGGAAGAAATGGTTTCGAACCCATTCTGCATCCTCAACGCAAAGGGAATGAATAACCATCCATCCTGCCAAAGATTCTTCTGCTTGTGATTCTGGGAACATTTGGACTCAACTTTAACTGCAGACTGCATGCATCTTATTGGTTTGACCTAAATTTATTTCTGGTACTGGCACTTTGGATTATGTTGTTAATTGGTTTCTGTCACATCTCGTACAGGGAATTGAGCTCACAAATCCACAAGCCCATGTGAACCAGCTTGGCAGTGGAACTCAAAGTACCTACTTTTCAGAAACAGGGACATTCTCGAAGATCAAGAGAGCTTGAAAAAGCCCATTCTGATTTTGTGCTTTTTATGCTCTTTTTAAGACTATTGAAGTAGTTTTTGCAACATTTCATCATCTTATGGTGTTCAAAGTAAGTGAACTATGAGATGGATGTATATGTAAATGATCTACATTCTACACCTTCAAATTTAGTTTCTGACCTTTTATTTTTCTTCTATCTCCACTTTCCGATCGATGGAAGTTCCGACAGCAGGGTCGGGCTTATGCAGATGGGCCTTTGGCCAATCAGTCTGAAACATCTCAGTTGCTTCTTTCATGAGGTATTCTTCATCTTACGTGTTGAATTACTGTTGTCTATGTGCATTTTTGCATGAGTCGCAATTTTCTGTCACTGTCACTGGCATTATGTGCTGTTGAGTTGCATAACAGTTGTGGCGGTTAGATGGGCCGGTACTCAGTGTGATGTAGATATGCCTTTATTACACAATCAATCTAGTAAATGATTAAGAGTTGTGATGGCATAGGGGTGAAACCTGAAGGATGGATGGCACCCTTTGCCGATGGGTTTTTTATATGGATGTAAATGGGATTGACATTTATAGCGTATGTTTTGTTTCAAGCTATACTATCTTTCCTTTAGAATCTCAGCATATTTGCTTGATCTTCTGGGAAGTCTATTAGTAACTGCCAAACCAGTACTGTGGCAACTTATCCACCCACACATGGTAAAACGCTGTAGAATTTAGAAGGGTCTGAAAAGCACACCGATTATTTGATCTGATCAACATATTTATTGTGCAATTTGGCGGTTAAGAAGAAAGTCATAGGATAATTCCATGGCCATTGGATGGTTGAAGTTTTCTTATCATATCCACATTAATTGGTGTGATGACTTGGGCTATATATATATATATATATATATATATATGGGGGGTCTTCCTATGCATCTATCCCTCACCAAAAATGGTGAGGGACAACCCTTTTGGGGAAAAAGCAAGTACAAAGGTGGGGAAAAGGCAAAGTACAAAAGTACACTTTGTACTTGCTTTTTCCCCAAAAGGGGTGTCCCTCACCAAAAAGTGGTGAGGGAAGGATGCACTTGAAGATCCCCCTATATATATAGATATATATATATATATATATATATATATATATACACACCACGGTAGATGAATTGCTGCAATTTCTACCATGTGGAAAACCTAATATGGGAGTAAAAACTTTGTTGCACATTTTTCACTTAAAAAAATCTCTTCTTGATGGGTAGAAAGCGTTAGCTGATTTGTCTGGTACAATTGGACAAGATTGAGACTATTAGTGGGTCAGTAATTCAGAGAACGTATTGATCTGAAAAACCCTCATTCTTTTGTGACATCATAGATGTCTTACAAATGGACACTGGTCAAGGAATCTATGGTACATATGGAATGTGCAAAGGTTGGCATTCATCACCCACGGTAAAGAATCAAGTACTTGCAAATATCTGAAATGCCATCTGCTACAGTGAGGTGGAAGGCTTTCCATCGAGAGCCTGCAGCGACAATATTTGGTTCAATGGTCCATATTGCAGCGGCTTCAATGACATTAGATCATCTGAGCAGGACGACCGTATGAAAGGTGAGTGCTTTGTACACCAATTGTATGGGTCCATTTCCTGGATCACATCGGACGTGTATGGAACAAAATTATGGGGGCATAGGCGGCCTCAAATGCATTGGTGGTGATAGTTGAAGGATATTTCTCATCTTCTGATAGGTCATGACTGTTCTTTGTTACATGTATGCACAAGCCTTTTTCACCGCAATCCTTAATTGAATCAAATTGCCTAGTATTGTGTTGTGGTTGATGATTTGGTTTGGCTTGAACCCTTGCCCATTATTCCCCATTCAGCCCTGTCAAGGTGTGTTTCTGCCAAAATCTCGGGTATCTTTGTCGATAATGGGCCTGTTTGGATCTTTGTAAACTGAATGCAGGTGACATGGTTTGCTTGTAAGTGTTTGGATAAACCTCTAGTTTATGAGTGCGAGCTGTTTTGTTCTTTTTCCATATTAAAATCTGCAGGCAAACAGACCTGAGGAAGCTAATTTACAAGCAAACTGAATGCAAGGCAGCCAAGTTTCTGGTATACAGATTCAAATGAGAGTCCACGAATTCCAACATTGAAGTTCATGTTGTAGGCTTTTAATTTATTAGGGTCTTCCCATCGAAGCTTATGAAAGGAGAAGACGAGAATCATGTAGGTCCTTTGTCCAAGTTAAAGAGAGGGTCGCTGCAGGCTGTAGGTATGGAAACTTGTTATACCTTTGTTGAACTGACTTGGGGCCTGTTTTGATCACGGTAAACTGAAGTGCAGTTAACTAGTTTTGCGGCTATTTGTATTTGAAAAACCAGTTTTTTTTCCCTAGTTTTTTGTGCTTTGCCATGACAAATTACAAGCAATAATCCAAATGGGAAATCGGTCTGGGACAAAGGGAGAAGTGGGGGGTGCAAAAAATGCGGGTTTTCCAAACAAGAAGGTGCAGATAGGGATGATCCTTTTGTTGGTATTTGGTTTTATTTTATTATTATTTTTTTTAGTGTTGCTCCTTTGTATTTTTTTTCCTACTTCAATGAGGTTCGGTATAAGGCTTTTGTACCTTTCATCTCTATTTTGGTTTCCTTCATATTGCTCTTTTCTTTATTTTAACATGAGTTTTGTAACCGATAAAAATGATGAGACCTACTTGAGCCCACCTTTCATACCCTTAAACCTCTTCTCATCCTATGATCGGCCATTAGGACCAATTTTACACTCATTGGACCTTTAACTCACCATTGGGTAGTATCTCAAAAACAAAAAAAAAAAAAAAAAAATTGATGGTGATGACACTTGAAAACTTTAAGGCTGTTAAATCAAGGGTTAAGATACTCTGGTAAGGCTTTTTTCTTGGCTCCCCTTGTTCATGAGGGGACTTTCCATCCACCCTCTTCCATTGATAGACATTTATCTAGGTGGGCCCCATGAGATGGAATACAATTTATCCTGCATTTTATAAGTTTGTAGTATACTCGTAGGAGAACATTGTCCCACAAAAATATAGGAATGGGCCCCATCTCTCAAATGCAAACCATTTAAATTAAAGCTTTCCTTATGTAGCTCTAGCACATTGAATTGAAGTGGAAACCACATTCAAATTGATCATTTACAAATGTGACTAAAAAAAAACGGAAAGTGAATTACATAAAATGCTATCATTGACCGGGTTGGAACCATGATTTTTTTTTTGATGGCGTGTGTATCTCCATCGTATTTTTACCCTACCGGCCCTTGGACACGCGCACGACCCTACAACACACGTGCACTACGTAAGCCTTAAATTTAATTGCAAAATTTAGTAATAAAATATACTAAATAATTTACTTAATTTGGAGATTTTGAAGGATGTAACCTGTATGGTATTTCAATAGCTTGGAGGTGAACCAATATCGAAAAACGATTCTCATGCATTTTTTAAAGTCTTAGATCTGGATCTTCAATGGATTACATCTTTACTTGGGTCCATCATGTCAATGGCTTGAAGTCTTAAATCACTATATAGTGTCTCACTTCTTAATTGGGAAAAAGAAAAAAAAAACATCCTACATAAATAAGAACATATTTTAAGGTAGCAAAAACTAGTGGACCAAATGGTTTAGATTTTAAATACGGTTCCGGTCACAAATATATATTGGTGAGCTCACTTTTGAGATTTGGTATAGACCATAGAGGTGCTTAGGGATGTCAAATGGGCCGGGCCGGCCCGACACGGCCCGCTCCTGCCCGCCAGTCAACGGCCCATGGCCCGGTCAACGGCATGGCCCGCAAAGGCACGGCCCGTCACACGGGCCGGGCTGGGCCCGTTGGCCCGGGCGCGCCATGCACGTGGGCTGGGGGCAGCAGCCCGCCAGGCCCACTGGGATCAGCCCGCCAGGCCCGTTGGAATGTGCCCATTGATTTCTGCAAATCGGAAAGACTGACCACCTAACTGTAATGGTTTTTAACATCCTCAATTAAGATGATCATGACTTTCATTGACTAAATAGATCGAAAAAAAAAGAGAGGTTCAGAAAGGAAAAAAAGGATAGATAGTTGGCTAAATAAATAAAAAACCTCTCAAGTACAAATACTATAATGTCCCAAAAAAACCACACCCTATTTGTGGTTCTAAATCACCGAACTCTTGTCCCCACATTTATGAGAATGGGGACCTTGGCCAAGTATACATCTGGGTAGGAACCTTTTTAAATCACTCTAATTTCTCATCAAAAGGTGAGATAACAACAATTTTTTTTTTTTTTTAACTGGGTCTGGGTGTTTGGGCAAATGATCTAGAAAGTGTGGGATCCAATAATTTGTGGCCATTTGATGAGAAAATTTTCAAGCACTAGTTTCTTCAATTTAGGATATTTTACTCTCTTTAAAAAGTAAAATAATACATTTGTTCATTTTTTATCTTGTCCTTGGCAAAATCCGTTACTTGAGAAAGTAAAAGATAACATCTTAATTTGGTGAGTTTATATTAGAAAGGTTTTTTTTTTTTACTAGTCGAGGTGACCAGACCCTTGAGTGACTCAACTGTGTCGGGAGTAGACCTTGGCATGCTTTGGGAGAAAATCAATTGCAAAATGCAAAAATAGAGGACCCAGGAATCAAACTCTGAGCAATTGGATGAAAACAGGACACCCAACCACTGTCCATGGGACCATCCCTTTATTCTCTTGTATAAGAAGTTTCAGCCAAAATATCACTCATTAACACCTTATATTCATGTTATTCTAGAGGAAGAATGGGCCCTTCTCATTAAAATGTGATGTGGCATGTGGAGTCCTCTTGAAGAGGAAGAGACAAACTATTTGAAACTTGTTATCAAACTATATGTTCCCGCATTGTCTTCTAAAAATGTTACGGTCTAGGAATGGAAACCAAAAAAAAAAAACTGAAGTTGACTTGGGCAACTAGGTTATGACTCAAGACTCCGCTGATATTAACATATTGGTGGCCCAGTGCGCTAAATACAGAGGTTTGATTCTTAGGCATTAAATTAAAAAAAGTCTCTCACTCATCAAAACTGTACAAGCCATACAATATAAAGTTTTTAAATTAGTCTGCTTAAATTGAGAGTACTAATTAATCATTTGACCAGGCATATTTATTTACACATGTTGAGTAAAGGCGAGGTGTACATAACATCCTAAAAAAAAAAGTTAATTAAATATGTTGAAATAAAATTAGAGGTGTGATGAAATATTTTTTTTAATACTGAAAAAAAAGGGGCAAAAAAGAGCAGGCCCGCTAGCCCGGCACGGCCCGTGGCGGGCCGTGCCGTGCCAGGGTTTTTCCCTGGCGGGCCGAGGCTGGAGCGGCCCAGCCCGGCCCGTTTGACATCCATAGAGGTGCTCCTTTACTCTCAACTCTCCTTTCTTGAACATGAATAGGGATCATTTAAAAAAAAAGGATTTTAATTGCTACTTGATGGTCATTATGACCCAATTTCTTCGATTATGGTTTTTTTTTTTAAAACAAGAGTCATGTGATATAAATTATAACATGAGCATTTGTACATTGTAATTAGTTTTTGTTATAATAAATGGCCCCTGTTTTTACAAGCCCTTGCAAGACTTCATTCCAACAGAAGATGGGCAACTATCAAACTAAAGAATAAAAATATTAAAACTGCTACATTATTTTTCTCATGGTCTTTTAAAAATGATCAATTTCAAAGTGGGCCAAAATCCTATTTGATTGAAAATTTGAAAGGACCTCGGCTATTTTGGGATGTTCAAATTTTCGTAAGTGGTTTTCATTAGGCTTCTTCATGAGTTTCTCATGAGTCCAGTCGCAAATTACCTCGACTAATATTTTTGAATAAGGTATTTTAGCCGCCCATCAAAGTTTCACCTTGAAGTTGATTGGCCTTGGGCCTTTTATTTCTTAGACGATAAAAGAATTTTGCTTTTCATTTGTTGCATATTTTTCTTAATTCTTATTATACATTTTCCTAGATCTTTATGATTTTAATTTTTGTTCATTCTTTTATAGGGGGCTCTAAATATGGTTAAACAATCTACAATCAAAAAAGTTTTTAGAGGGTAATACAATCAACAGCTTCAAAATCCTGACTCTCTATCTCATTAACCATAAAGTTTATGTCCTTCAAAATCTCCAACTTAATTAAAATCTTAAAATCCTTGGTATATTTTATTACTGAATTTAGAAATTGAGTTTAAAGATTTTATTTTTTACTTTGGACCCCACACCCAAAAAAAAAAAAAAAAAAATCTTGGTTCATACTAATTAAAAGGAATCGATTAAATTAAATTTACACCTCACTTTTGTAGTGCGTTTTGTACAACTTATGTTAGGTTGTAAAGGAATTGGTTAAAATTAAATGTAAAATTTCTGCTATAATATGTGAGCAATTCTGACTATAGGCCTGATTTCAATTAGAGAGAAATTCAGCCGAACGACCAATAGGTAGCCAATGTGTTTTGGGTGGTTGGACCAAGAGGAGGACTCCACTGGCTGACTTCTGAGGACCCACCTTTTATATGTACACTATAGAACACTAGGACACTATACAACTAATTTTTTCTTAAAATTCACTCACATGCTAGGTGGAAGGACCTTTGGAATGAACGCTATAGAACACCTTTTTTTTTTTTTAATTATTATTTATAACATTTGAACATGCATGGTATAAGGGTTTAACTAGCACAATAACTCATATTAAGCACGGCCATGACCCATGTAGCTAGGGTCTCCGGCTCCATCTAGCTACTATTGAAATGTCTTTAAATAAATAAGTACATGTAATAGTTGTGTGGTTTGATGGTTAGGTTAGTTTCATTTAAAAGTCTGTAAGTCATGATTTCATATCTCTAGATTTTTCCTTTTTTTTTCAGTTTTTTTTTTTATTTTTTTTATTTTATTTTATTTTATTTTATTTTTTTATTTTTTTATTTTTTTATTTATTTTTATCAAGGATCAATACAAAAGAAAATTCAAAATTAAAGGAATCTTGTCAAGGTTGATTATAAAACCCTTGTCTTTAATATATTATAATTAAACAGTGGATCCAAATATTATTCAAATAAGAATATGGCAAAACCGTATAAAGAAAAAAAAAAGGGCATTTATTTTGGGATGAAAATAGTAGAGACGACATTTTATATATAAAATGTGATGTTAGCTAATTGTAAACTCTCAATTGCAACGGCATTTTATATACGTAGCGCTCTGAAATAGGCAGAAACAGACAGGGGATCAGAACTCTCTTTTTCTTTTTTTTTTCTTTTTAGTGAAGTGGGTCCCACAAATGCCTCCTTATTAATTAATCCTTCAATGTATCACACTCCCCTGTTTTATTTGGAATGTACAAGGGAAGAAGTCGACCGTTTGTTTTTTGAAAATGAAAAAACTGAAACGCTTCAATAGACTCTACCCGTTTTTCCCGGGAAGAAGACAATGTGAGACAGAGAGAGAAGAAGATTCGCGCGCATTTCTCTCTCCTTCTTCTCTTCTCTTTCTCTGCTTTCCCGCATTCCTCTCCTCCTCTCTTCAAACCCTAACCCTAATTCCATCTCTCTCTCTCCCCTCCTCCTCCTCCTCCTGCAAACAAACCCCTTCTTCTTTCAGTTCTTCCTTGTTTAATTTCTTCTTCTTCTTCTTCTTCTAAAATCCTCCAAATCTTGCAATCTCTAGGGCTTTCGTCTCGGCGAAAACCCCCAAACCCTACCTCCATCTCCGCAATGGAAGATGAAGAGTAGAGGCATTGCCCCTCCCCTGATCTACCGCCCCTTCCGGCGCACCACCAAGCACTGGGCCGACCAAATCTTCGACCCCGGCAGCGAGATCGTCATCCAATGGAACCGCATCTTCCTCGTCTCCTGCCTCTTCGCCCTCTTCCTCGACCCCCTCTACTTCTACCTCCCCTCCATCGGCGGCTCCGCCTGCTTCCAGATTGACCTCAAGCTCGGCATCACCGTCACCTTCTTCCGCACCATCACCGACCTCTTCTACCTTGCTCACATGCTCCTCAAATTCCGTACTGCCTTTGTCTCCCCCAGTTCTAGGGTTTTCGGCCGTGGGGAGCTTGTCATGGACCCCAAGCAGATCGCGTCGCGCTACTTGAGGTCTAATTTCGTCATCGACCTCGCCGCCACGCTTCCTCTCCCCCAGGCATGTTTCTGTTTTTTTTTCTTTTGTGCTTTTCTTCTTCCCTTCCCTATTGAAATTTGAGACTAAGGTTGTGATATATCTGTTGAGTAATAGATTGAGAAGAGGATCCTGCATTCCTTGCTACCCCTCAATAGGAAATCAAAATCCTCTCTATTGAGGAAAAAATCCAGCTCCTATGAGAAAAATCTGCCACACCAAATGACCAAAAAAGGGCTGCGTGGAAAATCAGAACAATTTTTGGATGACCCAATATTTATATGGACTTGGTATGATATAATGATATTCAACTAATGACATCCGACGAGTTCGATCGCCAAAAGTATTATGTTGTGAATTATTGTTGATATCCTTTTTAATTATATTACCTAGTCCTTTTACTCTCCAGCATTCAGTCATTTCGTTTTTATTTCTTTCCTTCTTCTGATTGCAGTTTGTTATCTGGTGTGTTATCCCGGTGGTAAAATATTCGACAGCTAATCGCTCTAACAACACTCTTTCTCTGATTGTTCTGATCCAATACGTTCCTAGATTGTTTCTCATATTCCCGTTGAATGCACGGATCGTCAAAACAACTGGTGTTGTTGCCAAGACTGCTTGGGCAGGAGCTGCTTACAATATACTTCTCTTCTTGTTAGCCAGCCATGTATGTATCTTAATTTTCCTATTTTCTTCTGTCTTATAATATTGTCATGCATATTTGAAAATCTTCAGAACATATAATGAGACTAACTACAGTCAGCATACATGTTTGGGTTAAGCTCCAAGCATAAGTCATCTGTTTTTTGGCTCTGGAATCAGGTTTAAGCCAGCATGTTCTCCTAAATCTCAGGCCTTAGAACTGTCACTGGGGCTATATATTGTGTCTGGAATTGGGCTCGGTCCAAGTTTTAAAAGTGGATTGCAGCCTGAACCTGATCTTCTTATCTATTTGACCCTCAATTTGGGCATGGGTCTAGCACATTGTTCTGAGATGCTACCTGAGGCCAACTAAGTTTGAAACATCACCTTCTGGGCTCTGGATAGGGGTGGCAATGGGTCAGGTCTTTGGGTTGGGTTGAGCATGGCGGGTAACATGTATAGGCTCATCTTGAATAGGACTCATTTATTAATCAGGCTGAGAATGTGAAATAGAACCCATTCTGGAACTTAAAACGGTCGACCCTAAGCCTTAACATGTTGCGTTGGGTCGATTGGTGGGTCAAATAGAAAGAATGGGCTTGACCCTAATTCAACCTCTTTATTAATCAATTCAAAAAGCTCAAATGGTACATACCCCACCCATAATAAAATGGTCAACCCAAACCTTAACTTTGCCGGGTTGGGTTTATGTTGGCGGTTCAGGTTAGGAATTTCCATCCCTACCTTTGGGTTGGTCAATAATCATATTGACTCCATTCTTTAATGAAAAACTCTTGCTTGGTTTGAATTATTCAAGTTCGATGATTCACCTTTGCCGTAGGTTTTAGGAGCTTGCTGGTATCTTTTGTCTATTGAACGGCTGCACTCTTGTTGGATTGCTGAGTGTGCTAAGGAGGAGGCAACTTCGTTCATGTCAATCTGTAATCCTACTTTTCTGGACTGCAGCACTTTGGAGAAACCGGAAAGAATGGCCTGGATGAATGTTACTCATGTACTTAAGAATTGTGATCCCACAAATATCGATATCACTTTTAAATATGGATTGTTTGAGGATGCTTTGACTCACGATGTTGTTCGATCGAAGTTCAGGGAGAAGTATCTTTATTGCCTTTGGTGGGGTTTGAGAAATTTAAGGTATGATCATTACTTAGTCCTTCTGTTACTTTTTTACGCCGTGAGCACTAGTCACCATTGTGATTTATTGACCTGAATCAACTAGAATTTTATGTTCTTTCCAACTTACACACTGAGAATATCTATGTTAGTCATTATCTGCAGCGCAAACTCAAGAAAAATTGGCTGATAAGGAGTCTAATAAAAGATAGTATCTTCATTACCTGAACATTGAGTTGTTGACATTGAATTAAAAGAACAGTACAGTGTTCTTAAATCTGAACCATCTATTCTTGCCCCTATCCTGCAAGGGAACAGCTATAAAGCATAGGAACTGATTTTGTTTGTTTATATTTGACAGTTTGTTAGTGCCTTCATCTTCTAGGATGGGACAAGAACAGATGTGATTTTAGGAATGTGACTTGTGGGTTTATCCTGGGTTTGATCAAATGCGTCTATAAGGGGCAGAGTTAATTGAATAAGCCCAATAAGGTTTAATTGAACACACCAAAATTTTTCCTACCTCACTCGTTTGTCTTTCCAACCTTAGTTTTGATGCAGAGGTGCCATTATGCCCCTCAGAGAACTAAGATATCAGGACCTTTGAGGGACCTGAAAGAGTGGAAAGGGCCTTATTTGAGTGATTACAAAGCTCACAGTGATTGCCCCTGGGAACTATGCTAAACTCATTTGGATAATTAATATCACTGCCTGATCTTTACAGCTAAAACCTGAAGGGAGGAAAGCTGATTGCATCTGACTTGGTATTTAGGAAGCTCATGGCATCTATTGATCCTACTCTTAGTTCCTTCCCCATCCACACTATGGTAATCGACAACCTATGGCATCAAAACACAGGAATTACCACCTGGATTGGATTGCAGCAGAACAACCATTCTACCTAGATAACATTCACACAGTTAAAGGCATGCTTCTAGGAAAACTAGAATCCTTGGCTCCTAGCTTGACCCACCAAACAAGGTGCTATAATTAGGGCATGAGCAGCTGTGCATTAGGGTATGAATATAGATCGTACATGTGTTTAAGAATGGAAGATGCTTCTAGAGCAAGGAGAGAAAGGAAGAGAAAGGTGAGGGACAATGCTTCTAGCCTTCTAAAAATGATTCTCTTTTCTTTTCCTCTTGCAGCTGACTGTAACAGTTAAATCTCTCTCCCCAGAACCCTTTCTTCTTCGCCTCTTTCTTGTGTAGTTGACTGTAGTATTGACAAACTGTTGCAGTTAACTGTTCTAGGTGACCGTTACTGTCCCATCTCTTTTATTTTTTTTCTTTTTTTCTTCTCCTTTATTCTCCTTTTTCTTTACCTTCTTAACGTAGGTTGGATTGATTTCAATTCTTGGCACACATCTTGAAGCCATGCAAATGGAGTCTTTATGCATTGGATATGCCCAGAAGTCTTCACTCAAGGCCAAGAATGTCTATACATTTTAGCTGCCAACAATCTTGGCTCCTTATTGGAGATTTTACCTCCTAATTGTGTTAGTCAGTAATCTTGACTCCTAATTAGAGATTACACCTTCTAATTATGTTTGCTTAAAATTTTTGACCAACACATTTTGCTAACTAAGAACATTTTACATTCAAATGAATTCTCTTAGGAGTTGTGACAAAATTTCGTATAATAAGAGATTTCAATAGAGTGAGCTTGTGGCATTACAATAATGCCCTTATGCAGCTTATGCCTAATTAAATAATTAGGTTATGGGGCCTTTTGTTTTTGGATTTGTGTTGATCTTCTTGGTCCTTCTTTAATAAGTCTTCAAGGGTAATTTTGTCCCATGTCGTGCATCATCTTTCCCCTGCTTGAGAAGACTCGACTCTGATGACTTGAAGACCTTATTGTCTATACAAGTTTGGGTTTAGCTGCTGAAAGTCTAAAGTTGTGCAATCAAACCACAATTGACCTTTCCACTTAACTAAGAGTTTTTGGTAACCTCTAGTGCTTGTCAAAACCAATTGATTATCCAACACGTTCTCAATCTCTTTTGTCACCTTGGGGATAGGGGTACTCACAATGCTTACTACTTATAAGACTTGTTTTCAATATGTTTATGATAAAGAGTTAATTCTTCAATGTTTAATTTGACAGAGTTGCTAGCCAGTAATTCCAAAATCAATTGGTGATAGGAAACTGCACAAACAACCACCTAACAGAATGTTGGACACACGTAATCATTGACACTAATCTTGTTGATAATTTAAAGGGACCTATAATTTTGGGCTGAAACTTTTTGAAACTTTTCCTTTAAACCCTGGGCTAAGTCAGACCATAACTAGGTTGTCTTCATCATTGTTCACAAGCAAAAATGTACATTCATAACAGTTTTTTTATTTCTCATTACTTGTAGCTATCTTGTATCGGACTTCATTATGGATGTCACGCATGTGACTTCGGCATTTTCACTCAATTTTGCTTCTAGAGGAAGTAAAAAATAAATAATAGAACAATTATGCAACTTTGTTATACTAGTAAGAAGTATGAGATTATGAGAAAACTTACATGCTTGAAGAATAGAAGACAAAGGTGGAGTAGAGGAGATGCTAATAGATATCCATTTTTAGCATGAATTTATACTAGTAACTAGTATGAGATTATGAGAAAATTGACATGCTTGAAGAATAGAAGACAAAGGTGGAGTAGAGGTGATGCTAATAGAAATCCATTTTTAACATGAATAATACATTAGGATGAAGGTGACTAGGAAAAAAAATTGCGATCACATACTTGTCATCTGATTTGTTGTTCTTGAGACAATGATCCAAGATGGACAGGAAGTAGAAGTGGACATTAAATGTCACATATGATGGGGTACCTTCCAATGGTTGAAGCCTCTGACAAAGAACTACAATCTCGTCAGTTGTTACTGGCACTCTAGCCTTCCTTACTGGCCGTAGATCCATTGGCAGGATCAATACCTTTATTTGTATCAGACTTGGCTGAATAAGCAGTTGTGTCATGGCTATGGCGAGCCCCTCAAACCCCACAGGCCACCAAATGTGTTTTTACCTCCCATGATGTGTGCAAAGAAGCATATCCTTATCCATAGTGGACATCTACCACGATCACGTTCACCGCAAGTCCAGACACCACGGCCATCTCCATGGCTTCATCCCAGACCCCATCTCCATGTCCTCTAGCATCAACAATACTAATTAGGGCGGATCTATTGGGAATCACTGTAGTAAATTTTGGGGCTAGAATCACCCCTCATCAACTTTCTTTACTCAGGAGAAGGGTAAAAACTCATTATAATGGTGGCAATGGATCCTGACTTAAATTCTGTTCTTGTACTAGTTCACACTTAAAGACACCCAACATTTCGTCAATATGTTGTACCTCATATGACAATAATGCGTGGACCAATACATACTTAACTCTCCACATGCCCAGAGTTTAGCATAGCAGTCTCCTAGAGATTGTTCGGCCTGTTTAATAAATCTGGGGTATGGTGGCAATGGATCCTGACTTAAATTCTGTTCTTGTACTAGTTCACACTTAAAGACACCCAAAATTTCATAAATATTTTGAACCTCAAATTCAGGTTGCTCTTCATATGACAAGAACGCGTGGACAGTTACATACTTGACTTTCCACATGCCCAGAGTTTAGCATGGTAGTTTCCTAGAGACTGTTCGGCCTGTTTAATTAGCCTGGGCATTATTTTTTCTTATATGGATACTGCAAATATTGAGTCCCATAACTCTGTTGCAGCCTTCTAGTAATCAAAATTGGCAGCACAGTAGCAAAAAATAAAAAAAAAAAAATAAAAAAAAAAAAATAAATAAAGGCAGTGAGAACATCTTGTATGGAGTTGAGAATCCTATTAATTACCTGCATAATTAGCTTCCCAATTACCATATGTTGGATCATCGGTTGGCAGTTATTTAATGTTTCCATTTACTTAAGCAGCCTCCTTGTCCCACAGATAGATATTTTAATTGAATATGTCCACTTTGTATAATTTTTATATTGTAATCCCATTTTTTGGATTAACAGTCTATGAAATTAGGGTTCCAATGAAAATCCCTCGCCCTGACTTAAAGTCCGTTTGAAACTATGTAGATTTACAACTCTTACCTTTTACCGAAAAGAAGAAAGCTCTTCAAGCATTAACTCACACAATTTACACAAAAACTCACCACCAAACATGTCTCTAAGGTTAAATGCTCCAACCATTTAAAAATGCTCCAAAAACCTAGTAGAACAACCAACTCAAATACCTCTTGAATGGACCCAAACAGCAAGAATGCAGCAAACTTTACACTTCACCCTATCCTAGGTGCTGATTTCAGCAACTAACTGGCTGATGTCAGCACTGGGGAGTACGACACTGCCACTTAAATGATGAGGTGACACTTCTTCTGTATTCTAGTTCCTTGTATAATGCTATGATACCAAGTTCTGAGAATTAAAGCAGAAAATCTAATTGAAATTAAGAAAAAGAAGGAAAAAAGTATGAAAGAGGAGAGCAGGAAGACAGAGAATAAAGAAAAAATGAAGAGGAAGGAATTTAGGGCTGGTTGTTCAGTTCTACTTGACTACTAGTCCCTGACACTTATTTTATTAAATCTCTTCGTATTTATAAAGAACCCTGCAGTTTTCAGAAATTATGAAAGGTCCTACAAACTATCTGAGGATTTGTCTTATAATAGATCAGAATGGAGAAACAAAATTCATGTATTTGACCCCAACATAGTTGGGACAAGGCTTTCACAGTGACGGCGATGATGAAAGGTGTCATAGTCCTGCCTAGCTCAGCATGATATTGTTTGCTTTGGCCCAAGTGTACGCATAAGGACTTCCCGAAAGGTCACCCATCCTGGTACTGCTTGCGTTCGAGCACGCTTCACTCTAGAGTTCTTATGGGATCTGGGGCTGAACGACTTTAAAACACATCATGTTGAGTTAAGACGGGGTTTGACTTAAAAAGCCCAGGGATCTGAGCGGTCATATCCAATGTGGGACTTGCGGAGACTCTCCATTGGAAGCCCATGGTTGACATGCTTCGCCTAATGGATGAGGGTGTCGCCCAGACCTAGTTCTCATACTCACCCCAACCGGAATAAGAACCGTCCTTGGCTCTGATACCAATTGTCATAGCCCAACCCAACTCAGCATGATAATGTTTGCTTTGGCCCACATACACATGTGAGGACTTCCTAAGAGGTCACCCATTCTGGTTTTGCTTCAGCCCAAGTACGCTTAACTTCGGAGTTTTTATGGGATCCGAGGCCGCATGGCTTTAAAACGCATCATGTTGGGTTAAGAAGGGGTTTGACTTACACGCCCAGGGATCTTGGCAGCCATATCCGATGTGGTACTTCGATGTGGGACTTGTGGAGACTCTCCATTGGAAGCCCGTGGTTGACCCGCTTTGCCCCATGGTTTAGGTTGCCGCCCGAACTGAGTTCTCACAAAAGTCCCCTACAGTTCTATAAAATTACAAACTAGTCGCTTGATAGACAAAATTAATTATAATATAAATGCATCATGAGTACTTGAGAAGCCTTGGGTTCATAGGTTCATCCTTCAAATTGAATTCTCTAGTGGGAGAGCGTGGATTGGATATTTTTAAGGAAAGGATTCTTGGATCCTTAGAAGAAATGAAGTACTCGAGTTTGTTATGCGGATATTTGGATGGGAATGAGGATACCCTTGAGGCTTAAAAACCAATTGTACCCAGGTTTGAATTGTAAACCTACTCGTAATCATAAGTTAGACAAAAATTCAACCAAATGTACAATTAAGCAAGTGTGCGATTTAGTTTCGCAAATAATTTACTTAAATGTGTATGAGTTGTAAACAATAATTGGTGTACCCATATTTTGGGAATTTGCATTTAGAGATCCGTGACCACCTTTTTTTTTTTCAATCTTTGTTGTACCATATAGATCATACCTCTTTGTATTTGACATATTGAACCCGGTATGTTGACTCATCTAAGGATGGTGGAAAATTGCTGTCATTACATGAAGTTTGTACATTTGTCTTCCATCTAGCTATTATGTGATGCTGAATGTCAAATAAAACACTTGGGATCATTTTAGGATGTGATTGGGTATATTTTTCTGTGAATACTTGATGTTTCTCTTGCATGCTTGTTAGTTAGATTTTTTTAAAAGTATATATCATGGTCTATTTCCTCTAAATCCCAATGGGAAGATTCTCAATAAAGGGTGCTGCTAAAGGGTGTTTCACTACCATTTATTGTACTTCTAAAGAGAGCGCCTCAACTTTCAAGGAGTGTTTTGAAGCCTCGACTAGGCCTTTGATTGGCCCTGGTCTGGTCAAGTTAAGTCGGGTCAACTCGGCCGAGTCGAGTTGCATCTCAAGTGCAAGCATGAGCAGAAGCCTAGGTGAGAAGCTTAGAGAATCCACTCTCTTTTCATGGATATGCCATGAAAAGTCACCTGGTAATTGCTGGAGAGAGGGACTAGGTAGGACAGACTGGAATCCTGTTGTTGATATTAATGCATGTCTTCATTGAGTCCATGTTTTTGATGCTTTCGGCAATTGACTTGCAAAAACCTTTTTGAAAGAGTAGAATTCTACAGCGGGGGTCCACCTATGGAAAATTTGAGCCGTTCAAGATGAACCCCCTCTCAGTTTATGGGACATCCCCAAATTTTACGCTAGTAGGAGTTGGTCCCACGATATGATTGACCATTTGATTAAAGCTAGAGGATTTCTCTAACTCAAAGTTAGAGGATCAGGATTCATGTCCAATACGTTTCTTTCGTCTCAAGTAAAAATCTCCTTTATTAAAATCTTTTTCTTATTTACTCCTCTGTATAGTCCTCACTCCTGACACAAAAGGGAAAAGGGTATATCATTGGACTCGGCCAAGTCCAGTAGGAAGCTACTTGTCCATGATCAACTCTGAATTGACTCGGCTGAGGCGACTTGGACTCAAACGAGTTTTTAAACTCTGCTTTCATTGGCAGATCCTAGATGTCTTAGTTCAGTGAGGATTAGAAATCTTGCCCAAATTTATTGTATGTTTTGGGGAAAACTTGATGGCTGAGGATTTAGCCGATTTTGATATGTACAGAGTCTATATGTATGTATATATTTGGTAGCTCGTAGCCATATTTTCCTTCTTACATGTAATGTCTCTTATGTTAGGTTATATCTGATGTGGATTTCTTTTGACTGAATGACTAAAAAGGATGATTTCTTTTTGTGAGACTACTACATGTTAGAATTATATCTCTAGCAATGTGGGAAGGTGAGATGTGAGTGGGCCTAGTTGACAACATTGCTTTGTGGAGAAGTATGCTGTCTTTTCAACTTTTCCCAAATAATTTTAGTAGTAGGAGTAAATGTTTGTCTTAAGATTCGTTTTTAATGTATTTTATATGTATATATTTTTTCTATTCAGTTCATATGGACAGAATCTAGCAACAAGCACTTATGTTGGGGAGACGTCATTTTGTATTCTTATCTGCATAGTCGGGCTTGTTCTCTTCTCACACCTGATGGGTAACATGCAGGTACTATTTCATGTCTTCTTTTCCTCAGAAAAGAAACCATTATTTTGCTTTTTGATGCTTCAGCCTTGAAATCTCTGGTGCTGATAATCTTTGTTATATGCATAGAAATTCAAATACACTTCTTAAGTGGGTAGGAATCATTATGAATAAGATTAGGTTATCTTAACTATTTAAACTCATCCTTTTGGATTTTTCTTTTCCACTTCTTAAAGTTAAAACTCATTTTAGTGGCTGCAAGTTGCAAGTTTTATAGCCAACTGCTGGTCACGCAACCTCCTCCACTTGGGCTTGTGAGTGGCAAATGACAAATAAGATTGTCTGTTGGAAATACTAAAAATGGTTGTTTTGTTAACCAAATTGTTTAAAAAAAATCATGACTACAAGAAAAAATGCTCTAAGAATAGAGGAGCAATGGAGTTTACAAGAATGAAGGGGATATTCAAAATTGTGCCAACTACGGAGCTATCAAACTTGGTGAGAGTAGTAGAGCAGTGCTTGTCATAAGAACCAATTTTGGTGGTGCTGTGTAGATCTTTTACACAAGCCATTTGCATATTAAGACAACTCATGAAATAGTTCATATAGAGGAAAACAAATTTACATATGGTTTTATTGATTTAGAGAAGGCTTGTTACAGGGCACTGAGACAGTAAACTTGTCGTAAGGTGATGAAATATGCAACCTGATATAAAAATTATTATGATGGAATGTGATCACGGCTCCAAGTGCAGAGCTTCGATTGCAGTAATAAAACTAGTGAGACCAGGTCCATCCACAGAGAACTATAGAAATAAGGCTTTTCAACTTTGTCACCTGCCCTAAATAAAATCTAATTTTAGCCTAAAGTCTAGAAAAGTACATTCATCATTCCTACTTTAAATTAAAATTAAATACATTTCCAAAAATAAAAACTTCTAAATCTAAAACCTAATCTAAAACGAATCACAAATTTCTGCAAAAGAGCGTACAAATTAGAACATCAAATTAGAAACAATCAAAAAATAAAACTAAGAAGGTATATTAGAAACAAAATAAACCTAAGTTAGAAACCAAATTAATAAAAAAAAAATTCAACTAAGATTAGTAACAAATCAAATCAATCAAAAAGAAAACAGCCTACTTTCTAAAATTAGCCCGAAAACCTTACTAAATTAGTTTCCTAAATTAGGAACTAGGTTAGACAATTAGGATTAGTATCTTTCCTAAGTTACTGAACTAAGTTAATCAGCTCCCTAAAGTTAAGGACTTTCCAAAGAGATAAAGATTTTCAAATCATAACAAATTTAGAAAGTATTAAGTCAATCATACCTTATGTTAGAATTTCCAAATCTTAAGTAACATCCCAAGTTAAAATCTTCAATTAAAAAAGTTATAAAGATCTTTTATTTCTGAAAATTATCTAAAATAATCAAAAACAAAAACTTAGAAACCAACCCTAACGTTAGAAAGTTAGTAAAGTTAGTAATGCAATGTATGCCATGAGATGCTAGAAAATTATAAGTCCGGAAAACTAGTATGCTGAGCTGTTTTTATGCATGATTTCTTCTAATCTAAAGTAGCCTAAAACTGAGTTTTGCCAAAAACTGTTTCTGCACTTTCGCTGAAACTGTGCAGAAAGTGGGCTGTTTGGTATTAGGGACTGTTTTCCAGCCTTGTTCTTGTCTGAGATTTTCCATCCAAATCATGATCTTTTATCTTTAAATCTGTGCCAATTTTTATTTTCAATTAATCACAATCGATTGGACCTTTATCCATTGATTTCATGCTTCAAAAGTATGTCATGGGGACTGTTTGGATGTCCAGTATAGGTTCATCAAAACTTTTTTAGTTTTATTTTTATTTTATTTCTTATAGATCTGAAAGCTTCAATTTCCAGCCACTTAAACATGCACAAACTTTATGATATGAAGATACATGCAATGAACTCTAATCCCAACCATAAACTATGCATAAAATTCACATAAATGCATAAGGAGCATAATAAGAAAAGAAAACAACAAGTGCTTGAATTTAAATGTGTGTAGTGCAAAAAAAAATTAAATGTGTGGATTGCATAAAAGTGAATGTGTGGCATTAACAAGAAATTAAATGTGTGGATTTTTTTTATCAAAATAAATGTGCGGGAATTGGAATAAAAATAAATGTGTGATATGTGTGCTCTTTTCTTTTTATTCTCAAACCGGGTTCATAATTACTTATTTCATGCCCTTAGGATCCTGGGTTGTCAATCCAAGAACAACAACATAGAAAACGCAATTCAAGCATTAATCACCATAAGAAAAAGAATAATGAAAAAAATTTCACACTTCTACTAATATGCAATATTTTTACATAAAAGACGGAGAATTAAAATTCCAAAAAAACAAATACATACTAGAATGAAGGGAACTTCTCTAGTTGAAGCATCAAAGTTGGGACAAGCCTTCCTTGAAGAGAAATGGGCTATGGTAGGGAAAGGATATGGGTAGAATGGTGGAAGAATTATACTAGTGAGGGGGGTTTTTCCTTCATGAAAGGTAATGGACGTCCAAGGCATTCTTTAAATAGGGCATGGGCTGTCCTATTCCTTCTCTCTAGTCCCTACTTTGTTGCAAGAATCTT
Source organism: Umbellularia californica (assembly GCA_028538565.1). Lineage (NCBI taxonomy): Eukaryota > Viridiplantae > Streptophyta > Magnoliopsida > Laurales > Lauraceae > Umbellularia > Umbellularia californica. Next base: position 52,669,252 of record JAPQWN010000004.1, on the reverse strand, counting down.
CTTCTTCACTTAGTAAGTCTTCTCCTTTCGGTTTTCCATTCTATCTTCATGCACTTGTCATATTTCCTTCTTTAGCAAATCTTCCTTTGACTTGACATTTATGAGAGACAATTAAAGAAGGGAAGAATCTTTACATGAGGTGGCAAACTCCAAGTTGGAATCAAGAGAAGATTGAATGCCCAATATGTGTAGAGTCTTTCCACTTTTGTCTCTTTGAAAATCTTCTTTCTTGATTTGGCCCTTTATGGATTTTCTTTGATTATCGTGAATTATCTTCAAAATGACCTTGGGATTTTGTGCAAAGAAGTTGGATCCTCTTGGATGTCCCACATGTGTGCCCCACCCATGTGCATGTGTGTGGTACCCACAAAGCCATTTTTCACAATTTCTTGGAAATTCTTCCTCTCTTCTTTTTGTTTCTTTCTTTCTTCCTTCCAAAAATGTCTCTTAGGACCCATATCTCCAATGATCTACAAGCAAAGAGTAAAAATCTTTTTAAAATAATAATTTTGAACAAAAAAATTACAAATGCATGATAGTGGGCCCATCTCACATAAATGACAATAAAAATGCACATCATTATGCATGATTTTACTTGAATTCACTAATGATGAAAAAATTTGATTTATTTCATGAGAAAAATACATTTGGAAAAACTTTCCAAAAATAGGGCTCCAAAAATGGCAGGTTTCATGGTTTTATGCGAAAAAGTATGATATTTGAGAAAATTACAAATGAATGCACTACAATGAACCCAAAATGCATAAAAACATGATTTTCCCTTAAATGAGACTCATTTGGATTAATAATTCTTTAAAATGGTCCAAAATGTGCATGAAAAAATGCATTTTTAAGGACTTATCAGGACGGTACCAAGTGTAAGTATTATGTGTGGGGAGATTGTTGAGTTCCTAGTTGGAGTTAGATTGCAGCATGGGCCTGCTTTGAGCCCCTATTTGGTCACCTTTCACCCTAGTTATGTACAGCTTAACTTCAAATATCCAAGATGTAGTTTCTTGGTATATGTTGTTTGTAGATATTTAGGTACTCATTAGTGATATAAGAAAAAAAGAAATGATGGGTTAGAACTTTTGAGAAAGTCTTTTAGTCAAATGGGTTGAAAGTTACTGGATCAAAGACAAAATATAGAGTACATGTTTAATAGATGTGGGAGTAGGGAAGATGAGTTAATATAAGTTGAAAATAATATAGTGCTTGATTTGGTTCCTTGGAGTAACAAACAAGAAACATGGAGGGTTTGAGATCGAAATAGCTTAATAAGATGAGTGTTGGGCGAACAAGATTGAGACAAGCAGCAGGATTTTATGTGATCATTGATTTTAATTTCAATTGAATGGGCATTTCAACAAGGCGGTAGTTAGTTAGATCTACTGTGAATGGGCATTTCAATAGGGCTATAGTGAGCAGAATTTGAGCAACAAAGAAGCAAGAAGCACAAGATTACATGTTGTGACATGTGCATCCTGAGAAAGATGTGGAATTATAGGAAAGGATAGGATTAGGAATGAGTAAATAAGGGGAAACTTCTATGAGTAAACATCCTGAACCAATGATGTGTCAGTGGTAGAGGCATTTCAGTTTCATGGTACTTACCGGGGATTGTGATCCCTGGTCCTCACTTAGGAAACCCACTTACGAAAAAAAAAAAAAAAAACAGAGCATATGGGTGGCTCCAGTTAAGTAGAAAATAAAAAATGTCATCTGAAAAGGTTAGGGTACATTCAAAGAAGACTGACACAGCCCATTTAAGCATATCAAAGGTTTACATGTTTGAAGAGTTAGAAAATGAGGGGGAACATTAAAGACCTTAGATGAAGTAGTAAGAAAATACATGTTTTCTTGTTGAGTTACTAAAAAATAGCATCAAATTGGTTTGAGTGGCAGAGTAGAACTGACAAAGCCAGCCCCAAAGAGAGGAGATAATGCTTCGATGATGTTGATGATGATTTTTAGATAAACTGAAATATATGAAAAATATCCTGATATTATACCAAGATGATAAACTTTTGGGAATAAGATTTATCAAACACCAGGATAACTACTTGCATTTTATTTAAAGAGAATTGAGATTAGATCCTACCTTTTGATGCATTTAATTCTGCATTTGAGAAGCACCAAATTTAGCACTTTTCTGGTTGATGAATTGGAAGACCAATCTGAAAGCATGCATATTTTAACAGCTTAGAACATGCGTTGAGAAAAAACCATGGATGGCGGGTGCTTATTGTCTCGACCACAAGTTTGCACATTTAAAATCACATAACCTATGGCAAGGAAAAAAGATAGAAACAAAAAGAAAAGAATAACTTGAATTTGTATAAAAAAATGTGGTCTTCAAAGTGAGTTAAAAAACGATGTACATAACAGTCAAAGAGCTTTATCAGATGGTTCTTCATGTTAAATTTTCATTGAATAATGTATCCTGCATTTTCAACTCCCCCATAATTTAGCAAGTTTGAAGTATCTTTCTCCTTGCTGTTTTGAGACTAATACCTTTCTCACCGATTTTGTTTGCTCCTTCTCAAAATTCTTTGCCAACATATACCAATGAAAGTAGCAGCTAAATATAATCTCTTTGAGTTATCCTCCCTTCTTTTGTTTATCATTGTGTTTATTTTCCTTGTAATTTTCTGAAGTGGCATATTAATAATTACGAGCAGCATTTATGCTAATCAACTTAACTGTTTATGGGAGGAGAAGGATATGCCACCTCATTAATTTAGTATTTTGCATCATTAAGGTAATTAGGTGAGGGAACCAAGGTTCAAAATATTGGCCTGTATGTATCTTGTCTGCTGATTCTTATCAGGTACTATTAGTACCAATATGGCATTTTACATGATTGAGTGTGTCTATTGCATTTCCTGTATTGGCTGATATGGTCAATACAGCTGATACCTTTTAATAAAGGTATGTTTGGTGGAGGTTCTTTTTCACATTATTTTTCAAAGGTAAGAAATAGGAAACTTTGTTTGGGATTTTTAGTGGAAAAAAAACTTGAAACACAATGATTGGAAGATCAAGATCAAGAATCAAAGGTGAAATGCATGTGGTCTTTCTTGTTGATTTGAACTGTGGTAAAAAAGTAAATAAATAAATAAGTCAAACAGTCTACCTTTTTTGTCTATTTTGGTTAAAAATCAGTTGTAACTTGTAATCTACAAGTGATGCGAGCTTAGATTCTCTCCTACCTTCAATATTTGGTACTTTTCAAAGCTTATTTAGATTTTTTTGAAATATTTTCATTTCATTTTTATTATTTTTTTAATGTTTCTAACATTAGTCTTTTTTTTTTTTTTGGGGGGGTTAGATCTATATGTTTTATAGATCAATTAGCAATGAGCATTAACTTGTAAATGAAAATTTTTTCTAGCGTTTTAGCTAGCTAGCCTACCAATTATGATGATCTTGTTATCTAATTGCTTCAAATGTTTTTAAATTAATAAATAAGTGGGTTTTGACTTCAAAGACATGAACCATGTGATTGTTGCTCCATAGATACAACAGTTTCATTCATTTAAATCATACAAAAATACGATACCTATATGGCATTTAATGGTCCGATAGATACATATATACTAATTGTAGTGCAAAAAAATAACAAAAAAATCTTTTGCAAATATTCTGGATTTTTGATATCTTTAAATATTTTTCAAAAAAAATTTATTCAAATAACCATCAATATGTGATATGCATCACCTGATGGACTGGTAGGTACACCTTCTGGGCCCAACAGTTTAAACCTTTAGGGGAAAGATATTACTGCTTTATAAAAATTTTTCCATTTATTTTGATGCACCTTACATATTCATTTATGTGTTACAAGAGCCACGAAGGAGACTCTTCTTTCACCACATTCATGAACTCTCTTTGTATTTTAGTTTTATTCGTAGAATTTCAGAGGTTGCTTTCTTGTTCTTATGAACTTACTAATCAAGTTTCCATAGAGATACTATATTTAAGGATTTTATATGCAGATACGCATTCTCTCCTTTCAATTTTGCATACAGTTGTTTGAAAGATTCCAATTTTAATTTACCAGTTTTCTCTCATCTGTTATTGACTATTGTAATAAAATTTACATTTGCTCCATTTGAAGACATATCTTCAATCTATTACGGTGAGAATTGAAGAGTGGAGAGTTAAACGAAGAGATACAGAGGAATGGATGCGGCATCGTCAACTACCTGAAGAGTTGCAAGAACGTGTTCGTCGGTTTGTTCAATATAAATGGCTTGCCACGAGAGGAGTAGATGAAGAGTCTATCTTGCATTCCTTACCATTGGACCTCCGCCGTGACATTCAACGCCATCTTTCTTTGGGTCTTGTTCGCCGTGTAAGTTCTTTACCTATTGCTATCTTCCTTTTTCCCTTTTCTGCAAGGAACTTCATTGCTATCTACAACATTATATATTAAACAATGCTGTGATGACTTGATACAAAAGAAAATATCTTTTGACATGGCTTTGACATTGCCTTGTTAATATTTCTTCTTACTTGTTGACATATTCGTGCACGTTAATGCCGTGCATGTTCATCTTTCTTGAGTGCATCATTAGAATCATACTTCACCCAAGAATTTTGAATGGCTCTATAGATTTGAAGCTATAGTGGGCCCCACCTATGATGCCCAGATATGGATATGGATACGGACATTGATATGGGGATCGGGGATATGACTCCTCACTTTAAAAATCTAGGACATGGATACGGATACAGGTGTCCTAATTTTTTATTTAGATCACTTTTGAATAAATGAAATTATCATTGTTTTCGTCCCTTTCTTGCATTTTGTATGGTGAGAAGTAAAAATATTAAAAGAACTATATGAAATAAAGGATTTTAAAAGTAGGATATGTTAAACTTGGTCACTAGAAGTATCGGTGCAGTATCAGGTACCAATACAAGTGACGTATCAGTATGATACGGATACATTGGGCTTGTACAAGTATCCGGGTATCATAAGGCCCCACAACTGCCCCTCCACGGTAGTTGGATTTAGTTTATTATGTAGATGTGTCTGAAAGATAGATACCTAGCCGATTGTTTTAATTTATGTTGACAGTTCCTAATTGTCAACTCCTACTTTTGTCTAAGACATTTATTTGCCTTTTCTATTCATTTAGAGGTCCTATTTTGTTTGTAAAGTTGTTTTGAAGAATTATTTTATTTTAGAAATAGAGTTGAAGGAATTATCTGAATTGTTGGTGTAATTAGGACTGCTCCCCTAGACTCGTGGATAAAAATCTGGCTGAGAATCAGCTGCTAATTCAAGTATCTAGCTTATTTTGTGGGCCCAATTCAATGCATGCCAATCAATGAGTTGGTTTGGGATTAGAAGTTCTTAGTGTGGATGAGCAGTAGATAAAAGTTCGCCTGATGATCCTAAGCATCCATTTAAGGTCCCTAAACTTTAATGGTTTTGTAAGTGTGTATATAATTGTTGAGCATTGGAGTGCTAAAAAATGATAGTTATGGTTACTAGATCTTTAGGTGATAAGCAACTAGCATTTAGGGATAGAGTACTAGAGGAAGACGTTTGGGCGATAAATGAGAGTGCAAATAATATGTGGGATAAGGTAGCAGAGTGTATTAGGAGGGTAGGGAAAGAAGTCTTAGGAGAATCCAAAGGAGGTGCTCCGGCACAGAAGGAGGCATGGTGGTGGAGTAAGGCCGTTCAAGACAAGATAAGAGTTAAAAGAGAGAGCTTTAAAACTTGGCAAAAGGATCGAAATGCAACAAACTTGGAAAAGTATAAAGAAGCAAAAAGAGAAACCAAAAAGGCAGTTAGTGAGGCCAAGGCAAAGGCATTTGAGGAGCTATATAGGCGACTTGACACTAAGGAAGGCGAAAGAGAGATATTCAAGCTTGCTAAAGCCAGAGATAGGCGGACCAAGGACTTAAACTAAGTTAAATGCATTAAGGATGAGGATGAAAAGGTATTAGTAAAGGACGATGAGATAAAGGAGCGTTGGAAGAGCTACTTATACAAGTTATTTAACGAAAGCAGTAGTAGTGACATACAATTGGGACAGCTTACCATTTCTAGGGAAGAATCGAATCATATGTTCTATAGGAGAATCAGTAGGGAAGAAGTTAAAGAAGTATTGAAAAGGATGAAGAATGGGAAAGCGGTTGGGCCAGATGGTATCCCTATTGAGGTCTGGAGGTGCTTGGGGGAGAATGGCATAAATTGGTTGACAAAACTTTTTAATGTAGTGCTAAAGAGCAAGAAGATGCCTGATGCATGGAGGAAAAGTATTCTTATACCCATATACAAGAACAAAGGAGATATTCAGAACTGTGCGAACTACCGCGGGATTAAATTGATGAGCCATACGATGAAATTATGGGAGAGAGTTATTGAGAGAAGACTAAGAAGAACAACAAACATTTCAGATAATCAATTTGGTTTCATGCCTGGGAGATCAACCATGGAGGCTATCTTTCTCCTAAGGAGGTTAATGGAACAGTATAGAGAAGGCCAGAGAGATTTACATATGGTGTTCATTGACTTGGAGAAGGCCTATGACCGGGTTCCTAGGGAGATTCTATGGGGAGTACTGGAAAAGAAAAGAGTGTGTGTCGCATATATTAAGGCGATCAAGGATATGTATGATAGAGCCGTGACATCTATAAAGACGACTGGCGGAGAGACTAAGGAGTTTCCTATCACGATTGGTCTACACCAAGGCTCAGCGTTAAGCCCGTACTTGTTTGCCCTAGTTATCGATGAGATTACAAGACATATTCAGGATGAGGTGCCGTGGTGTATGCTATTTGCAGATGACATTGTTTTAGTAGATGAGACGAGAGAAGGAGTGAATGCTAAGCTAGAAGTATGGCGGAAAACGTTAGAGACAAAAGGGTTTAGGCTAAGTCGATGCAAGACGGAATATATGGAGTGCAAGTTTAGCCAAAGTAGGATACTTGGTAACATAGAAGTAAGTTTAGGCACACAAAAGATTGTAGAGAAAGAAAACTTTAGGTACCTTGGATCGATGGTGCAATAGGATGGAGGGATTGATACTGATGTAAGTCACAGGATTCAAGCCGGGTGGACCAAATGGAGGAGTGCTTCTAGGGTCTTGTGTGATCGGAAAGTCCCCCTCAGGGTTAAAGGAAAGTATTATAAGGTGGCGGTAAGACCAGCATTGTTATATGGATCAGAGTGTTGGGCAGTAAAGCATAATCATGTTAAGAAGATGGAAGTTGCGGAGATGAGAAAGCTAAGATGGATGTGCGGGATCACAAGGAGAGATAGGATTAGGAATGAGGAGATTAGGGGCAAAGTAGGAATAGCACCGATTGGAGATAAAATGAGAGAAAATTGACTAAGATGGTTTGGCCATGTTAGAAGGCGTACAATGGAAGCACCTGTTAAAAGGTGTGAAGGCATAGAGATTGCTAGGAGTAGGAGAGGGAGAGGGAGACCCAAGAGAAGTTGGAAAGAAACTATTAAACATGACCTTGCCTACATGGATCTAACGGAGGACATGGCCCTAAACAGATTTGATTGGCGTCGTCAAATCCATATAGCTGACCCTACCTAGTGGGAAAAGGCTTGATTTGGTTTGGTTTGGTTTGGTATGGTTACTAGATCTTGCCTACTTTTTATGCATGCCTTATCCAAACTAAAACCTTCTAACCCCTCCCTTTAACCATGATTGGCATGCGTTGAAGTGGGCTGAAAAATGTGGTTTGTGAATTTCAAGATTGTGTTATGTTTGTAGTCAATTATTCTTAGACTTGTGGTAAATTGGAAAAAAGGATTTATATATTTTTTTCTATGCAGTCTTTTGAAAAGTGAATGTGATTTCACCCAACTGCATCTTTCTTTTTTTTTATCAGTAACGTATAAAATTAGTTTAAAATATATAAAGCTCCATCCAACGAACACAATCCTGAACCCCCCAAAAAGGGTATAAGAACATTATACCCAAGACAATTGCATAATAGAAGCTAATGCATCTGCCATGCTATTGGCAGAATGGCCACCATCACAAGAAACAACCTGCATGAGAAGAAAGCGTTTGATGAAGTGAAACTGAAATTTCCACGGCTATGATGCTTCTGAGGAAACCCATAGAATCGTGTTGGATGAATCCCTTTCCACAATTAAGCCATGCGGATGGTTGTCCAACACTATTAAACATCTAGCACCTCTTATCTCATTGAATTCTCTTTCTTTCCTCTTCAAAACCCGAACTTCTACTTTCCTATTTCACTTCTAGTTCTTTAGTTTGACAAAGCTTCCAACTTGGTTTCAGACCCTACTAAGCACTAGAACTTGACATCGAAGACATGTGTAACATAAATGTAGGTGAACAAAACATCAATCTTGTTCATTTAAATATACAGCAATATAGGAATTATATTACAATGAAGGGTCCTGTACTTACTTTTATGTTAGTTGATACATGGTAATGGGAACTAGCATAAAAACCTAACAGTTTCTAATGTTATCAATTTTTCTTTTTCTTTTTCTTTTTCTTTTTTTTTTTTTTTTTTTTTTTTTTTTTTTTTTTTTTTTTTTTTTGAGTTTTTACCACAAATACAGTTTGCTCGATACCATATATACTTATCACCATTGCCTGATATGTATTACTTTTGGGGAATAGCCCCCTTACAATGAATACATTAAGCCTTGACTATCGAGGTTTCATATACATGTATATGCATGCATAAGTGTATGCTTGTGTATTGTTCATTGTGACAGTTCTATCCTTAAATACCTCAAGATGAGAGGGAAAAAGTTTAAACAGAGTGCGACAAAGCCTTCTCTTGTTGCTTGTTCATCCTTAAAGCCAAACTTCATCTCAGTGAAGAGCAGTTGAAGTTCTTGTCATTGAAACCTTTCTTTGTAGCAATTCAACCTATTCATTTCTTGTTTTTTAGTTTTTCAGGTCCCATTCTTCGCACAAATGGATGATCAGCTTCTGGATGCCATATGTGAGCGCCTAGTCTCGTCTTTGAGCACCCAAGACACATATATCGTTTGTGAGGGTGACCCAGTGAATGAGATGCTCTTCATCATCAGAGGGCAACTAGAAAGCTCCACTACCAATGGAGGAAGATCAGGGTTCTTCAATTCCATCACCCTCAGACCTGGGGATTTCTGTGGTGAAGAGCTGCTGACATGGGCCTTAATGCCGAACTCAAGTCTGAACTTGCCATCATCAACTCGTACTGTCCGTGCCCTTGTTGAAGTCGAAGCATTTGCACTCCGAGCTGAAGACCTCAAGTTTGTTGCTGGTCAATTCAAGCGTCTTCACAGCAAGAAGCTTCAACATGCATTCAGGTACTATTCGCATCAATGGAGGACTTGGGGTGCTTGCTTTATACAAGCTGCATGGAGAAGGTACAAGAAGAGGAAGCTGGCAAAGGAACTGGAAAGGCATGAGAGCCTCTCCTACATTCCAATGCTGGATGTGGTTGAAACAAGTGAATATGGCGACATAGCTCTTGATGATGATCAGGATGAAGGCCATGATGATGATGATATCGAGAACCAGGAAATGGAAAGCCCAAACAACCATCAGCATCTTGGTGCTACAATACTGGCATCGAGGTTCGCCAGGAATACAAAGAGAGGGGCTATTAAGAAGGTCAAGAGTAGCGTAGCCGCTGACAGCTTAAAGATGCCAAAGCTGCCGAAGCCAGTGGAACCTGATTTCTCTGCGGGCCTAGATGATTGAGAAACAGTTTTGCTTCTTGTCAATTTTGTGAAACCTAGCTACTCAGAGGTTAGTTGTAGGATCATCATACAGTGTATATTATGTAATTACTAGTGATAATCCACAATCATCATCTCACTAATTTTTTTTTTCTTCATAGAGAAAAAGGAGTGTTCCAACTTTTTTCACTTCAACTAAACATACTAACATTCCATCAAGGAATGTTTATCTCTGCATGTATTCATTGTCTTTTCAATTGAAGGTCCTGAAACTCTTGTTTTCAACTCGAGTGTAATGTTTTTAAATCGCCCGTTCTTGTCTTGCACTGCTATTTTTTATTATATTCTTTTTAATGCATATAACATCTATGCAGGCTACTTTTTATCATACTTAGGTTTTTGCTAAAACACATTATTTTATTATGATTAAATCTTTAATTAACAAATTGATAAATACTAGCAATCTGGTCATTAGCTGGTTGTTATTTCTCACAATTGTAAACAAATCAAACAGAGAAGATGCTTCATGATTTATAAACATACAATCCAAAAGAATTAATTTTGTCCATCTTTGGTGACCTTTTTGAGAATCCACTCATTCATAAATCGGAGTTCAGAGTAATGATGCAGTCTTCTATTAAAACTGTGGACTGCGAACTTCTGATCTTTTGGTCACTTCAAATGGAAACTTGTAATGGTCTGAAGTCTGAACCCCAAACATTGTTAGAATTATGGTTGAATGTAGGCTGTGACAAATCTTTCCGAGCCCCTCTCTCTCTCTCTCTCTCTCTCCATGGCCAGAGAGCTAAGCCTGGGCCCAGCCCAGTCTTTGAAACTTTATAATAAATAGGTAAACTTTCAAAAAGGTTTATAAGCTTTTCATGATTTTTAACCCTTGCCACCGGAGACCTTTTCTCCCTCATTTTTTGTCTAAAACTTCCTTTTTTCATTTTCCCTTATCTTCTTCCCTCTCTTTTCCTCCTTTCTCCTTGTGGAGGTGCAGAAAAGTACAGATGTATGAACAAAAAGGAGCCTATGAGGCTAATTTTTAGAGGAGGCTAGTCCTATAAATCAATCATTAAAGGCCATGTATGATATAAAAGCAATCAAATTCTAATTATCCTATGTATCTGTGCTGGGGCATCTCACTCCAGTGAGTTGAATTTGATCATAAAACACATGGTTTCACTTGAAAAAAAAAAAACTATTATTAGGAGAAAAAACTGTATGACAAGTAAAAACAACGGAAAATCGGTTAAACTAAACTACATTAACCAAATAAAAGATTCTCATATTCATGTATTAATTGAATTTGAAAGTCATCAACACTTTTTATTAGTAGATTTTGTGATTTTTTTATTAGTCTTCGGAGAGAGAGAGAGAGAGAGAGAGAGAGAGAGAGAGAGAGAGAGAGATTTATTAGTAGATTTTGTGAGTTTTTAAAAGTTTTTAGGAAATTTTATGGCAGGGGTGCCCGGGGATTTTGGCGGGCCAGCATAGGATTTTGAAATAGGTTGGCATGGGATTTTGGCAGGAAAGGACCAAATGAAAAGATGTTGGAAAACTTAGACCCTATTTTGAAGTTAGAGATTCTTGGGCTTTGAAGTAAGAGATTCTTGGGCCTATTCATTTACTGGAATTCTAGGAATTCTTATATGGGGAATTCTTGAATTCATAGACAAGGTGAAATTCCTAATCCTCCTAAGGGCATGAGTATTTTGGAATTCCACCAAAATGCGATGAAGGTGGAATTCCTAAATTCCTAAAGGCCAATTGAGACTTATCATGTGCTTGAATTCATAAATTCTTGTTAAGAAAGAAGGAATTTAGAAATGCCAAGGGGACATGATGTTCGACATCATGTCTCACAAATCCCAATCACTAGAATTCTAGTAAGGAATTCTAGTAAAGAAACAGGTCTAGTGTCCTTTTCGAAAGCCATCATAAACTTAGGGTTCTTTTTGAAATTTTCCATAATAAATATGGGGAGCTTCTATTGCCACAGCTTCACTTGCTCATTCCACATTCTTTTTGTTTTTTTCTCAAAACCTTGGCACCCCTCTAGAAAATCTACAAACTACCCCTCCCTCCCTCTCCCTGCTCGCCACCCACCTTCGCTTGCGTCCACCTCCTTCCCTCTCTCTCTCTCCCTCACCTCCGCCCGCCGCCCTCTCCCTCTCCCTGCTCGCCCCTACCTTGGCCCATGCCTGATCCTCTCCCTCTCCCTACTGTTCGACCAATCAGGCCGAAAAAAATTAATATTGTTTGGCCCTGAGTTGTAGAACAACAGGGAGAGGGACAGTGAGCAAGGAGAAGGAGAGGGCAAGGAGAAGGAGAGGGAGAGAGACAGGGAGAAGGAGAGAGAAAGAGGGAGAGGGGGAGTGAAAGAGGGAAGGAGTTGGAGAGAGGGAGAGGGCTAGGCACGGGCGGAGGTGGACGGCGAGCAGAGAGAGGAAAGGAGGGGGAGATGGGTAATTTGAGGATTTCCTAGACGGGTGCCAAGGTTTTGAAAAAAAAAGGATGCGGGATGCGAAGTGGAGCTGTGGCAATAACAAGTCCCTACATATGTTGGGTTGGATTATGCCTGAGCATTCAGCTTACGTAGGCAACCAGCCTATGTACTTATGGACCAGAAAATTAAAAGTAGGCCCAGCCCATGGTTCTAATAGCACACTCCAAATCTTCCAAATGAAATCTAGTCTGGGCTGGGCCCAGCCCTAACTAGAACTTCAGATTCAAGGATGTATACCTTTCGCTCATGGCCAGCTCGCTCATGTATATATACCTACCTACCTACGTTCTATAATTATGGATTTGGCTTGTAGAGGGAGCTACTACACCTTTTGCAATTCCACCACCCAAACACAACTCATAGCCTTAGTCATCAGGATTTCAGCCTGTGATTTCTTTTTTGATATTCACAGCTGTACAACTGCGCGCTCTTAGATAAACAGTCGAAGAATAAATATTTACCACCGAGTCATTCATTCAATAATAGCGCAATATCATACGATTTTAGGATATCGCATAGGGTAATATGTGTGATATCGCATGACCCTACATATTATTACTTTCGATAGCAACCCACAGATTATCTCAAGGGCTGCCTGTTTGTTTCTTCGAATTGAGAGTTGATAGATTTCTAAGGGAAAGCATTCGTAAAAGTCACTAAAATAAAAAAAAAAAACAAAGGTGAGGATTGTAAACGAACATCAAATAATTTCCGCTTAATTTAATAAAAAATGAATCAAGGAGACATCAAAATGGACTATCCCGCCATCATATAGTAAATCAAATTCTAGAGATGTGAGAATCCCATCTACATCTCTACCTTATATCCTTCGCCCTTCACTTCTTTAATAATCCTTTTTGGAACCCATTTCACCATAAACTCATACATTCAATTCCATGCTGACAGAACAGGCTCTAGGATAAGAACTCGAAGATCAATCTCCGGCTTCTGTAATGAAGCTAATTAAGTCTGAAACTTGACAGAATTTCTAACTTCTCTAGCATTCAAATTTCATCAGTACTTTTTTAATCAAGTGTCTTTCTTAGGCAACTTTATAAGTGGTTTGTCTTCTAGTTTGGCCACTACACCTTTTTATAGTGGTGGTGGTTGTTTGAAGATGACGCGTTGCCTTACCTTTGATAGTTGATGGACATCATTCTGGTTGCATTACACGGAAAGTAAGAATAATTCCATCAAGTTATGGTTGGCTGCACTTGGCAAGTTCTATTATTATTATTATTATTAGCAGCAGCAGCACTACTACTCTACTACTACAACCTTTAGCTTAGAAAGGGCTATTTGTATATACAGCCCTACCATTTTGCTTAGTTGTGAAAAGCTTGTGAAAAGTTAACTTACTCATATCTTTTCCTCACAATTTCAATTTTCAAGTACCACTTTTGACCATTGGTCAAATATGCTAGAAGAAGTTTAAATTAAATACACTTTTTTTTTTTTTAACAGAGTGTTTCGGCCCTTAGGGCCGAACTAATCCTTACGGGCCCAGGGGAAGTCGGGTAAATCCACTGTGACCCCAGTGTAACAGTATAGTTTCGAACCCTCAACTTCCCGGAGCAAACCGAGGTCCTATCCCAACTGAGCTACTCCTCGGATTAAATTAAATACTAGTGTCCTTATCTCAAATGACCATGACACCCTTCCTTTGCACCATCGTCACACATTTCTCTAGTTTGATGCAGGCCATTTCATAAAAAAAGACGAAAGCAATCAACGTTTTTTCCATCGTGAGGGTTTGGAAGTTTGACTTCCCCTATTGAAAATGTATTTCTGCATAATACAAAATGCACATTTCTCTTTCCAGACATTACAAAAACACATCCTAAAACTTTTCATATTTTTATAATATTTAGGGGTTGTTTTACGCATGTCATAGGAAATCGATTTACATGTACAAATGATGCACATCTGTTTCATTTCCATATAGAATTGAATCCCATGCAAATAATTTCCATTGTTTGTCATTTTTCGCCTGTAAATCTCAATAGGTCCAATGATTCACTGTTTTCCTCAAAAATTTTAAAATATTTGATGAATCAAGATATGACATTTGGCCCCCAAGAATTAGAAGCCTTTCAAAGAAGACGAATGGTTCGGATCATAATTTATGGGCCCACAAAAAAAGTCAGATTTACTATTATGAAGTTTTTCACAATTTTTTCAAAATCTCTGATGAATCAATGGCTCAAATCTAACACTAGCCATTTTCAAAGTTTTAAAGAGGATGAATGGTTGGGACTTTGGATCATGAAATAGGGGCCCACAATAGTAAAAACTTAAAAAAAAAAAAAAAACTGACTGCCTTAAAAATCATATTGAAAAGGGGCCATTTTCAATGAATACTTTCAATGGTATACTGTTCTTCTCAAATTCCTCAAGACCCATGACAAATCAAAATCTGAAATTTGAGCCCCTAGCCTTTTTCAGACTTCCAAAGAGGATGAATGGTTCATATCATGGAAAGGGCCCCCACAGAAGTCCAATTTAGTATATCTAATGATTTGGATTCTTTTTGCGGTTTTCTCAAAATACATGATGAATCAACGGCTGAAGTTTAAACCCATAGCCAGGTTGGCCTTTTAAAGAGATTTAATGGTTCGGATCTTTATTTTAGGGGCCCACATAATTATAAGAAGTAAAAAAACCAGATTGTTCAAATCTGCGCATTGTAGCATCGAACACGAATAGTGATGTGTGTGTTCTCTCACACCATGGGAGATGTGAAATCTTGAGCACATTTTTACACTCATTTTCACACAATCTTCACACTCATTATGTAAATGGGTGCAACCAAACAACCCTACCTAGGGGAAAAAAATCCATAGAACACCTTTGCGTTGAAATGCTTAATTGTAGAGACATTGTGAACGGTTTTTATTATCAATAAAAGAGGCTCATGGGATATAAAAAAGTGGCTAAACTGCATTGTGTGATCCACTTTATCTAGCATTCATTATCCGTAACATAGGGTTGGAGAAGGACTTTTATGTGAATTCCTGTATGGCTGAAAAAAAAGAAAGAAGAAGTATGAGTTGGACGAGGGTGAAATCAGTAGGGAGTGTAATTTATGGGTGTGGTAGTGTATAGTCGTTTGGAAACCCTAATTAAATTTAATTAGAACGAAGTATATTAAGTGGGGAATGTTCTATTGTGAGCCCGTGGAGTTAGCTGGTGAGACCCATTTAGATGCCTACTTATAGATGGGGAAAACTCGGCTTTGTTAAATTCTTAGTCCTTTGTTTAATTGTCATAAATTGTTGTAGTCTTTCAATCATAAAGTTCTTAGAGGTTTAAACCCAAGGAAAGATAAAATTTGATGACAGTGAAAATGGACTAATCCCTCTTTGGGCCTAGAGGAAAGTCGGATAAACACCCCTGTGACCCCAAGGTGGTTGCACTAGTGGATTCAACTTTCGATTCCTGAAGAAGGGGGAATCGGGGGTCGATACCAAGACCTCAAGTTCCGGAAGAGAAAGGAACCGTGATCTTGACCACTCGGCCAACCTCTTGGGGTTAAAGATGCCTGATGTTGGGAAGAAATAGTTGAAGGCATTTGCGTCATTATAAAATATTTCAAGGGTTATTTTTATTTAAAATATGTCTAACTTTTTAGACATCCACCACATCCTTTTCGGCTAAAAAAGCTCTACCCAGGAAAGTCAATTCCCCTTTTTTATAGAGCTTTCCATAGTTGTTTTTTAGAGGCTTTGATTGTATTTATAATAAAAAAATGAGAAATATAATTAGAAGTATACCAAATGCTCCATAGTGTAAATAATCTCTAAATCATATAATAAGAGCTTGCTTGTAGAGGCTACACCTACTGGTCAATCTAGTGTCTAATTGTTTGCATAGGATTAGAGTGGATGGGAAATAATGGTTAAATAAGAAACATAAAGGATTATCATAGGGTGAGAGGTAAAAGGTATAATGTAGAGACATAAATGGATTATTAGGACGAAGTAAATGGATTATTATGGCGAAGGCCGATAGTTTATTTCTCATCTCCCCTAAATTATTCAATGGTTTTTTTTTATTGAATATTTACATTTGCTTCTTTATTTTAAAACACTTTTAAAGAATAAAAATCTAACAATTCCAAAGAACTTAATTGTACCAAACAAACACATCATTGAAAGAAGGGTGCATGGTCCTTGTCCCTTGAAATGCCTGCTTGAGTTGATGCGTAGCAAGATGCGATGATAGAAAAAACTTGGACATGGATTCGGAGAATTCATAATACTAGCCAAGTAAAATAATTTTAGCACTTAAATTTAAGGCCTCAAAGTTTTAGAGTTGTAAATTATTTTGATGAAATCTAATCTTTATCTTAACAAATGGTGCTACCATTGTGAAATTGGGATCATGCCAATTTTGAAAGAGTGGACGATTGTGAAAAAAATGTCAGATGGATCAAATCACTTCCAAAATAGTTGGGATATCCAAAGAATCTTTACTTAAATTTGACCAAATGTGGTCACATGGTCATAATATTTTAAGATTTATATCTACTTCCTGTCATGTGGTAGTGCGTGTCTACTCCCTCCGCTATATCTCTTTCTCCGTGTCCCTCATCTGACTCTTCTGCCTCGGCCTCTAACAGTGTTGGATTCTCTCTCTCTCTCTCTCTCTCTCTCTCTCTCCCCCCTTCTCCTTCTCCTTTTGAAATCTTGAGGCTTTGATTCTCTCTATCTCTGGGTGTGTTTTCCCTTGGCCATGGCATGTAGAAGAGTTTCTTCTCTATTGTCAAGGTCTCTGTCTTCTTCTCCAGCTACTTCTCTGCTATTATTACCACAAGGTATTATTGCCTTTTCATCATCATCTTCTTTTGTTTTCTCTTCTTATTACTGTTGGTTGATTTTCTTTATCTGCATGTTTACTTTTACTTCCTCCTTTCATTTTTATCCATTTTAACTCTTTGTAACCTGTCATCTAGTATAGTTTCAAGCCACTCAGACAACTACAGTTTACTGAAATTTGGGTTCTTGAATTGAGTTTTGACAGTCTGGGTTTTTGGCCAATATGCTTGGATTTGTGTTTGGTATGAAGCTGAAATGAATTGAAATGGAAAAAGACGACATGAACATTGGAGATAAGGAGGAGAAAAGGAGGAATTTTGGGATTTAGTTGGAGAAAACAAGTCGACCCAGAAGACAAAAAAAAAAAAAAAAAAAAAAAAAAATACAAAGAAGATTAAATGGTTCGGATTTTACCATAGAAGCCAACTTTTGAATCAGATGTCTTTACAGTAGGGTCCATCTGGTCATCAGCTGGATCATCCACACTGGACCCCACATTAAGAAACGTAGGCACTTTATTTTATATAATTTTCTTGAGCCCTGTAAACTTTATGGTTAATTGAACACATTAGTCTTTGGTAGCTTAAGTACCTTTGATATGATGGCCCTGCGTTTGATGCTAAATGGGTCAAAAATCTCCTGACTGAAATACCATTTTCATCTCTGGCCTCTTTTGCGTTTAATTTGGAACATTGCTGCATGTTTTCTTAATCATATATGTTCTAGTCATATACTGAAGCTGGTAAATAAGAATTATGTTGATCAGTTATTACACTATTTGACATTGGGATCTGTTATCCATGTAGTGATTTGATTATTTTGTAAACGTCTGACATTAATACAAATGTGTGCCAATACAAGAGCTCATGGGAGGATTGAATGGTGGTCATTTCGCTACCACAGGGTTGCGGGTTCCAGTCAGCTTACTTTTCAACAACAAAATAAATGTATCTTGGAGATGACCCAATCCAGAAGAGGTGTATGGTAGTGGGTTCCAATCTTACCTTTCCAAAAAAAAAAAAAAAAGAAAAAAAAAAGAAGAGGAATGTAATATGTAAACAACCTAATTTAGGGGAATTGTCTATTTTGAAGTAAAATGAACTTCATCAAAGCCGTTGGAGGAGCTGCTATGTTTTGAAAACAGATGAAATTCATCTATCCATGTATCATATACTGTTTAGTCCTATTTTTAGTGTTTTTCTTTCAGTATACTGCGGAACTACGCCTCAAATCCACTGGAAGGACTTCATCTGTTTCATATTGTAATCCATGCCATATGTAATATAGATATTTCAAATGCATTTAATTTTCAGTTTTCAACATTTTAACTGCTCAAGTGCCATCTAGTTGAGTTGTAATTATGTTCTCATTCTTTCATCATGAGCTTCCCTATAATTTGTTTGTTTTTAGCAACTGCATTGACTTGATTCAATATCTCAAACATATCTTCAGGAAGAAATTCTAGTTGTGCAAGAGGAGTCCATAGGTTTGGTACCGCTGCTGCAGTTGAGGAACCCATCAAGCCACCTGTTCAAGTAAACCATACCCAGCTGCTTATCAATGGGCAATTTGTGGATGCAGCATCAGGTGGACTTTCTATCATTTGAGTTGTTAATGAGAATATAGCTTCCATTTATTGCCTTAGTTCGTGGTTTCAGTTAACTTTGAAGAAAATGGGATCGTATGTTTCCGGAGGTGAGTTTGGACTTGTTAGACATAATGCTATGGCCCATGGTTCAAAATAGCAGCCGCATTATCGGCCGTAGCGGTCAAGGCCTCTACGCTATTTTAAAAATAACGGCGCTACAATCTAAAACCTAGTGGAGCCAAGCAGTTTTGGTTTTAAGCACTGTTTTTTTCTATTTCTTTTCCCCAATAGCCTTTCCTAAAGTTGTCTCTACCCTTATATGATTTCAAATCACTAAGCACAAGATTGGCTGTTATAGAAGATTCAAAATTTCTTAACTGATTAAAAAATTCACACCGCTAGACCACTATATATCGCTGCACCCGCTGTGTAGTGTTTGGGCCACTAGCCGCCACAACTGCTATTTTGATCATTGCATGAATTAGAAAGGGGTTCTCTTTTTATCATATTAACTGCTAATCCTTGTAAGAACTCTACCTTAGGACTTGGACAATTTGTCCGTGAGTTCGACTCGAACAGGGAAAGCCTGGTTATTTCTAGAATTAAGAAACGACCCCAGATCCAAGGATCCCATCTGAAGAAAATGTGTTGACACTTGAGAGGCCTTACTTGCAGAGTCGGCATCCAGATCACCAACTATCACTGGTCTACGGCTGGGGCTATCCCATCTACATGGATCTTTCAGGACTCACCTCTTGAACAACACATGCTCATTCATTCCAATTTCATTTGCAGTGATGGAGATAGTGGAAGTTTAAGTGTTATACTGTTTCCTCTACTTTCTTCTGTGAATCATTACCATTGAACTGTGCTGATGATTGGCATTTGATATGATTTGTGGCCAAATAACCTTTCATTCTGCTCTTTTAATTTGAACGAACCTTCAATTAATAAATCAACTGCAGCTGCCTAATAGTTTCTGGCTTTATCCATTGCCTATCTGAAATGCGATATTTTTGGGAGATTTTTTTTTCCAGGGCACTGTTCCATTAATGTGTTTATAGACTATATTTTCTTCCATTAAGTCCTCTTGCAATGAAAGCCAGTGAAACTCACACTACAAACTTGTTTGGCTTTAGGAAAATCGTTTCCTACATTGGACCCGAGGACTGGGGAAGTGATTGCACATGTTGCTGAAGGCGACAAAGAAGATATCAATCGTGCTGTTTCTGCTGCTCGCAAAGCATTTGATGAGGGACCATGGCCAAAGATGAGCCCATATGTATTGGATTTCTATTTCCTATTTCTTTTTTGTTTCTTGTCACAACTTATGTGGAACCTGGTAGATACACACACACATGCACGCACACACCCACAAACATATCAGTGACCTGGCAGATATTTTCCATTCAAAATGTGAAAATTTTTTCTTACATTGCTGTCAATGTTTTACTTTGTCCAGGAAAGATCAAAGATAATTTACCGGTTTGCTGATTTACTTGAAAAGCACAACGATGAACTTGCTGCACTTGAGGTTTGGGATAATGGGAAGCCTTATGAACAGGCTGCCTCAGCCGAAATTCCAACGCTAGTACGTCTGTTTCGATATTATGCAGGTGGGAGACGTTGAATATGGAGTACAAATTATTATGTCAGAATTCTGATTTTATCTAGTTGCATCTGGTGGCATCGACTGAGTAGAGCCTCTTTTAGTTGGTTAGGTTCCAAAGAATCACTTTGTACCTGATGATGCTTACTGGTTATGAGAATAACAATGAGTGCCAATGTTGACCACATTTGTATGGTTAGGATCACCTTATTGGTGTAGGTGTCAACACTTTTTCCTTCCTGTTTTAAAAGTGTTTGTTGTGGGGTTCAGCCCGATGAGAAGTCCACCCACATTAGTGGGATGAAACTAAAGAAAAAACGGGGCGGAAGTGGAAGAGTTGTGCATGAGTATTTGCACAGTTGCATGAATAAAAAGGAGGGTTCCTTCTGTTACAGGGTTGAAAGGGAAGGCTTTATGTCTAAGGAGAACAGGTGTATAGAGGGAAACATTTTACCCTCTTATATATTCCTCTTGAATACACCTTGTGCGTTTCCCTTCACATTGGATGGTTTCCACTTAAATCTTTTGTAGCAGTTGAATTTGTCGTTTGGCTTTGCGAATTTTATTAGCACATGCTCCTTTATTTCTGCATATAGATATTTGTTGTTTTATATTTTAATCGGTTAACACATAAATGGGAAGACTTCCCTGTCCAACGTCAGGTGGCCTAGGATTTGTTGGTTCGACATAATTGTTTTATTTTAGATTTTTTATACAAAGATTTAATTCCTTTTGTCGGTGGGGACAGATTAGATGGTCTTGGATTGCTAATAAGGTTAAAACTGTTAGTTCTCTAAGGTTTGCAATGAAAATTCTACAGGTTGGGCAGATAAGATTCATGGTCTCACAGTTCCAGCTGATGGACCACACCATGTCCAAGTCCTGCATGAGCCAATTGGTGTTGTTGGGCAGATTATTCCTTGGAATTTCCCACTTCTCATGTACGCATGGAAGGTTGGGCCAGCATTAGCATGCGGAAACACTATTGTATTGAAGACTGCAGAGCAGACACCTTTATCTGCACTATATGTATCACAACTATTCCATGAGGCAAGTTCTAGGATTCTATATTTTATTTTACATTTGACTAGACTGCATTTTGGTTTTCCACGGTGCATTCCATATTCAAGTTTGAATATAAGCTATAACTGCTACAAGTAAGCTTTAACATATTGATGAGCATGACATGGGCCTAAGGTCCTCAAACTCACTTTCTGCTCATTCCAGTGAACCTTTGCAGGCTGAAAAGTACGTGCATTTTACTACTTTCTTATCTAAATTTAATTTTGATTTCTTCTGTATTCTATCATATGACAGGCTGGGCTTCCTCCGGGTGTTCTGAATGTGATTTCCGGATATGGTCCAACCGCTGGTGCAGCTCTCGCCAGTCACATGGATGTAGACAAGGTATCTTAGAAGAGTAATTTGTTCATTGTATCTTTCTGAACTTTTATTTACTATTATGCCTATGGACTATTGGCTGTTTATTTTCTTATAATGCAGGTTCTATTGATTAATTTTCCATGGATATCAAAATTTTTGTTATGGTGAATGCCCTTGAAACATAGAATACGTGACAATATAACTTCTTCTGCACAATCTTTCTCACTATGAAATCGGGAGAACATTTATTGGGTCATTAAATTTCTAAACCATGATAAGCTACAGTAGCTAATGGGTTTTCTCAACTGTTGCACTAATCAGCACCCATCCATTCGCTGTCAAACCATTTAAGCATTGGAGAATTAGACCTATTTATATAACAAAACCAGTTGATCACCTTTGTAGACCTTCAAAACATGAAAAGATCACCGCTGATAATGAAGTTTACACCCCATGGAGTAGATATTGGTATTATTAGGTATCCAAGAAACTACCCTATTGACACAATGGCTTAGGTCAGTGGCTGATTCATCATATCCTCGCAGAATGTTTGGAGTTGTGTGGCCCATCATGCCACATGTGGGGCCCATGCAAGGGGTTATTAGTTATTCTCCGAAGTTGAACCCCTAATCCTAATCCCTAGATTAGTTTGGACTAGATCCAACTCTGTTGTGTAGCTTAGAGAACCTAGAGATATGACAATCCGATGGAATGATCAGATCGGACATGGAGACTCTCTAGAGGTCTATAAAAAGATGTGAACCCCTAGAGCTAAGCAATCGAGCAAGTCAAGGAGAGATCATCTTGATCATGACTGTCAGTATCATGGAGATCCTCTAGTGGACAGCCATGGTGAACCCATCTTGGACTAGTACTTAAGCTTGCACACCGCAAAGAAAACTAAAGTAGAAGATAATTGCCAGCTCTTGTGTGTGTGTGAGAGAGGGAGGGAGGTTTTTACAAGTGCTACTAGCTTTCACTTGTTAAGCCTATGCAAAATGCCACCCTAATTTCCTTTTCAGTTTTTCCTTCTTTTATGTGAAGACTTGCCAAATTCGCCACCCACGTTCTCTTCTTTGATCTCTCTTTTCGGAAAATCTGATTGCATAGACGTAAGGGCCATCTGTGAGAATTCATGAGGAAGCATTTGTAATAATGCCTGATTTACTCAATACTAGCTCGTTAAACTAACAACTACCATAGCTTCAGAATTTTATTCTAGGCGAGCTCGTAAGGGAGACGCATACAGGAAGGTTCCTGTGGGGCCCACTGTCACGACCCGAGCCCGAGATCGGATTACTCAGGGCTAAACCCGGGCCGCGAAACCATCATACTTACTCTCGTAAACCCCGAATTAACCGAAGTCAAGACGATATTCATAAGGAATTTGACATACAAACCTGCCAATGTACATTGTGCGGAAATATATATATGTATACATTGACAACTATTTAAAACTAAACAAGTCCTTTACAAAAGTAAAGTCAATATACATAATCCATGTACAACTAAGTCAACAACTGCATATTCGTAATACAATGCAAGTGACATATAACTATTCAAAATAAATATACAAAAGTGTTTATCAAAATATTCCCAAATTTTTCTATTCTTTCGCACTCAGATCACGTCCATTCCATCAAGCCTCCTCGGGATATCGGATGGGCATCCTCCGCTAGCGGCTCGGTCTCGGTGGGGCCGGCATGGGAAATTGGGCCTGTAACATCATCAGTAACACCGTGAACACGACGGTTTAACAATGTATATAAAATTCTATGATAGCACATGTTATTTCTATCAATTCTTGATCTAACAATTCTACAACAGTATCCTATACAATGGTACAATTAGTGACTATGACTATATTGGCAACTACATTAGTACTGGTTTCATTTCCATTCAGTTCTTCCCGAAGGAAGCAGTCATTCATTTCACATTCATTCCTTTCAGTGTTTAGTGTTTGTATTCCATTCATTAATTACATTAAACCTTTATTAGATGACTTATCAGTGGGACTCTTCAGTCCATTGTTATTATATGGCTTATTAGTGGCTTTTCAGTGACTTTTCAGTTTATGACCTTTCAGTCCAATAAGGTGGGATCTTCCAGTGTCTGGATCGAAATCACTGGTATCATCATGGAGCTCCAGAACACCCCCAATTCCATCCACTGCAGTAGAATTGTTCATTAAATTGGTGTGACATTTAGTACTGTTCTTTATTCAATGTTACACTTAGCAATTGTTTCAGTGTCAATTCAGTGTAGCTCAATGCAGTATCTGTATGAGTTTAATAAACCACTATGTAGTGCCAGACTCATAATCTTCAATTTAAACTAGCCACTCTATTCAATTTCTATTCCACTTCTAAACAATTATTTGAACCAAACCATTGAGTGAACAACTGTTATCAATGTATGTGTTACTTTAGATGACGTTACTTTAATCAAATGTGTACATTATGATAACCATAGTTCGCTCTTAGGAAGGTATAGACATCACTGACACTAGCCCTAATGAGTAGACTTTCAATTCAGAAAAATCAGGAATTAATCTGAAACTCTTCTCCATTTCGGTTACCTTGGCGGTTAGACGAATTCTGACTGGCGGTTAGCCGAACCATGTTTGGTCAGCTTGCCAGAACACTGTAATTTCTGATGCACTGACTTACCTCGGTTACATCGTCGGTCACCCCAACGGTCACCTCGTCGGTCACCACTTCAGTTCCCCCTCGGCTAACCAAAATTTCAATTTCTTCTGGCCGAACTCACTTCGGCTACTTGAGGTTAGCTTTCCGGAAGCTAGTTTTCTGACAGGGATTCTTGACTTAATTTCGATCAGCCCGCGGTTACCTTTCGGCTATCCGAATTCTCAAATTCGGCTAACCGAAATATAGCGGTCAGCTCACGGTCAGCTTTCCAGAGGCTGACCAGTTTTATGGATTTCTGCGGTTAGCCTAACGGTTAGCCTTGCGGCTAGCCGAATTACTCCCAGAACTGAATTCTGGAGCTTTAGAATTCTGAAACGAAATTTGTATTTTTGAACTCCTTGAGTTCCTACTAGTCCTATAACACCATAAATCACTAGAAATGTATATACTTGCCTCTATTTGGAGATTGATTGACAAAAACCCTTTGTCTAGCTTGGATTTGAGGTGGAAACTTCTAAACTTGAAGACTTTCTTCCAAGAAGACTCAAGAAAAAGATGAAGAAGAAGAAGAAGTAGGTGAAGCCCTCTTCACTTGAATCACTCCAAATCACTCTCTTGATGCTTGGAGGAGATGAAATGGAAGAAATAAGAAGGAAAAGGATAAAGAGAAAGTGCCTAGGGTTTGATTGAGATGGTGAATGAGTGAATGAGCTCATTTTAGCTTATATAAGTTCTCCATTTGCATTTAAGTCCATAATCTCTACTTATTTACGATTCAAGTCAAATGAAGGGTCATTTGATCTGATTCTTGTTGAACGCCCTCAAGTCTTTTATGAAAATTAACGTACTCGTCAAGATACGCGTGTTGGTATCAAGAGTTTCCGTATTCGACAAAATACATAAAAATTCGTACTTACGAAAAAGTCCTTGTTCTCTCAATTTAAGTCTAAAACTCATTTAATTCCCTCAATCTCCTTGATCACCATTCCATTAAGCCTAATTCATTCAATTTAGGCTAACTCAATTTCATTTGGCCATGAACCATTATTAGCTTAACTAAACACAGTTAATTAGCCTTAATTCCCAATCAATTAGAGTTAATCTTGATTAACTTGGGACGGGGCCTGACACCCACCTATCCCATCTCATCTCCTAGGTGAGCCTTTTAGTTTGACCCCTCCTTTGGACTATGCTTTCTGTTGTTTTTGAGATCCAAATTCCTTTTAACCGTTGATTTTCGGGGGCTTATATATCGATCATCCCAAATTCCTACAGTTTGAAAATTTGTTGGGCCTTAAATCCAAACATAGCCTACGCATCATAGCCTATGCACCCCCCATATTCTACCAGTATGGCCCCGCTGGGGTCCCACCCCTGATCTTCATAGAACATGGGCTAGCTCGTCCAGGAGATCACAATCAACCACATCTTTTGTATACGTGTTATGTTATTCTGCATTTGTGTGGAAGGTCAAATTTTGAAGGTTTCACTGTCATTTTAATACTACAATATCAAGTGGATAACTAACTTTACTTCATTGCAGCTTGCTTTCACGGGATCAACTGACACTGGTAAGATTGTACTTGAATTCGCTGCAAGAAGCAATCTTAAGCCAGTAACATTAGAGCTTGGAGGGAAATCTCCTTTCATTGTGTGTGAGGATGCTAATGTTGATCGAGCTGTAGAGCTTGCACACTTTGCCCTGTTTTTTAATCAGGTCAGTATCATCATTTTTCTTATAAAAGTTGCCGGATTTCCTGGAGGATGATTTTTGATAAATTACTAAAGATTCTCATCTACAGGGACAATGTTGTTGTGCTGGATCTCGTACATTTGTACATGAACGTGTATATGATGAGTTTATAGAGAAGGCGAAAGCACGTGCCATGAGACGTGTTGTTGGTGATCCTTTTAGAAAGGGTGTTGAACAAGGTCCTCAGGTAAAATTTGAGATTTCCAAATAATTGTTAGATGTTCGCTACTACAATGATAATTGGGTGAGGTGGTTTGTAAACCATACAATGAGAATTTATGTAGGAAAATGTAAATTTATGAGGTGATCAGTTTTGTATATCTGGTCCATGGTTTGGTTATTGGTCCCACACCTTTAGGGGCTATGAAAAAAAAAGAGTGATCCTTACATTTCTCCAGATTCGAAGTTCATAATTATTAGATCAGAAACTAATAGGATCTTGACCGGCTGATACTGTACAGTCTATTGAGGCACCCAGTTCTAGATATGCGGATGGTACAAAGGAAGGACTGTGTTTAACTGGTTGGATTACAAAGGCGTAAAAAGAGACCGACACTATACATTTTTTTATTTTTTATTTATTTTTTATTTTTTATAGTTGAGCTTTATATATCCTTTACAGGAGAGTTCTTAATTATGGCTGGTTTCTGAGAACATCTTAGATATTAATTTTTTTTGGTGCTATTACCTCTTCATACAGATCATCTTCCTGCATACCGTCGTGACCTTGGATTATCATGTTATGACTTTCACTGATACTGTACTTTCCTTTCCAATTGTCGCAGATTGATTCGGAACAGTTTGAAAAGGTCATGAAGTATATAAAAGCTGGCATTGAATGTGGGGCAATCCTTGAAACAGGAGGTGAAAGAATTGGCAGCAAAGGCTATTACATTCAGCCCACTGTCTTCTCCGATGTAAAGGTATCATTCACCTGACTCCGGTAGAGGAAATATGCTGCATCCAATCCAATAGATCCATTTTCTGGCAACTGCAAACTGTACGTGTGGGGTGTCCACCTCTTGGTTCCAACCAATGCTAGACACCAGACGGACATCATTCTGGCTGAAAGATGTCATCAAGTCTCCCTAACTCATTATCTTTAACCATCATTCACTTTACTCATTAGATGTGAACTGTCAGCTATAATTTTCCAGTTCAAAGCTTAAGCCACCAATCTGATAGCTCACATCATATGAGAGGGGAGTGTGGAAAACCACAGCCCATTCCACAATGGGTTTGGTCTTACTAGATGGATATGGGCTATCAACAAATCTCATTTGAGATTGGGTATAAATTATGATTTTGGCTGGCTTGAAAGTACGTTTCATATTTGGTCAGGTCCCAGTACGCTTTGGTCCATAAATGAATAGCCTAGTACCTGAAATGGGTGTATGGTTATGTATGCATTCAGCATTTGGCCTCTACAGATGCCAGTAGAGCTCTATTTACCTGATTAAGAGAAGGACTCGATTAAAAAAAAATAAAGGATTTTGACCCATAAGATGAAAGGGGTTTGGGTACGGCCATTATGGCCCGATCTGGTAAATACGTAAGGTTGGGGTCTCCAAAAACATAACTGGTCCATCATGGACTTGAATCTGACCCATTTGCAGCTCTGGGGTGGAGGGACAAAAGGTGGGTCCACCCATACCATTGCTGATTGGAAAAAAAATAAAGAAAAATAAAAAAAGAAGATGCAACTTCGAGTCAAGTATCATATGACCCATTCACGTAGAAAAGGGAAAAAAAAAGCATCATATGATATCTCATGCCAATAAAATCTCCAAACTAGAGGGTCTAAACAAATCATTACATGGTTGTTTTATTTAGGATGGCATGCCAATAGCAACTGATGAGATCTTCGGCCCGGTGCAGTCCATCTTGAAGTTCAGGTGAGCTAAGAACTGTCACAAAATCTCGGACTTGTGTTTTCTCAGTGTTTCAAATCTCTCAGTGATTTTTTTTATAACAGGGACATTAATGAAGTGATACAAAGAGCAAATGCCACACATTATGGGCTGGCTGCTGGAGTTTTCACCAGTAACATAGATACTGCCAACACTCTAACTCGTGCATTGAGAGTAGGGACTGTATGGGTTAACTGTTTCGATGTTTTTGATGCTGCAATTCCTTTTGGTGGATTCAAGATGAGTGGGCATGGTAGGGAAAAAGGTATCTACAGCCTTAATAACTACCTGCAGGTGAAGGCTGTGGTTACTCCCCTGAAGAACCCAGCATGGTTGTAATCTCTTTCATTCCACTAGTGGTTTATAATAATAGAGCTGGACTGGCATTGTGTAGATGTCAGGGTGAAGCAGTATCGGTAAAGTTACTTTGCATTGTAAATATATGCAACTGGAAGTGTCCAACATGCTAGTTTGTATTAGCTAGTTGGTTGGTTTAAGTTCTCCTGTGACTCGTGTTTTTATCAATACCGATATTTAAAATGAAGTTGTCTGTATCGTTCAATAGAAAAAGAAAGTTGCTTGTTCGTGATCGTAAAGATGGACGCCTACTTTCTATTTCACTTGAGGTCCCTGTTACATATTCAAGTAACATTGTTGGACAAGTCAAAAAATGATCAAATGTAGCCTATTGCAAGATGTTCTCTCTCATACCAGTGGGGCTCACTTTTATAAAGGTAGGTGATACGAACTTTCTACAACCTCGTGCTATGGTGCTCAAAAGATTAAGCACTGCTCAAAAGGAAGAAGAAGAAAGCAAGATAAATGATCTCAACAGGGAGATTGCACCTGAGAAACCAAAAGGTTTTTGCGTTAATAATTCAAGATGATCCTTTTATTGAAAGTAAATCCCAAATAAATACAAGAGATTACATCAGATAACCCACTTTCTTAAATGATCTACTCCACTACACTCCTACAGATACAACCAACTCCTATGTGGGAAGTGGCTTAACTAATCTATATCACCAGGGAATGTTTTTTTTTTCCCTTCCTTTAACTACATGCCTCCGTTTTAAGAATCCTCATTTTTTTAGAACACCTGAATATAGGTGTCAACACCTCATTCCACCCTCCACTCCCCTCTCTCCACTATCCTTTCTTTACCATTATTGAAACCATAACCTCCTTAAAAAAAAACAAATTCCCACTTCTTAACTGCTTGCTTTGTTTAGTTCTCGGTCTATAATTTTGCAGGATATAGCTTTCTTCGTTGCTACACTTCAAGGGTTGGCTCTCTGCTCATCATCTATTTGGGCTCTGCAGGAGAGAAGTTTGCCGTCCTATAATATATTCAGTAAGTTAATTGTATTTAATATTTGTTTCCTCTATCTTTATGTCTAACTAAAGCCATGGGTTATGTAGAACGTGATTTTGCTAAGGAGACTGTTTAGGATATGGAAAGGGGTTCGGATTTTTTGTCCACCGATCAGGTGGGTCATCAGGTGGCCCACCTGGGTCTTGGTATCAACGCAAGAAAATCAAGGCCTCACCGAATCCTCCGAATTGGGATTTTTTGATCTACGGATTAGATGGGTCATCGGATGGCCCACCTGGATCCCGGTATCAACGCAAGAAGATCAAGCCCTCACCAAATCCTCCCAACCAAACACCTTGGAATAATCAGAATCAAGCACCCAAATATATTCAAAGAAATGGGAACGAGAATGTGAAATTATGAATTGAGTGGTGGTTGGACCAGATTGGCGATTGGATCAACCAGTGGGTCCCACAACAATCTGCTGCAAAATTATTTTTGTTCCTAAAACACGTCCTCTCCCTCTCTATGATTAGACGCTGGATGGTGGGCCCGGCCCACCTCGCACGGGTCCACCACTTACTGGGTCGCTCGTGGGTCCTCCTTGTGATCCACGGATCACATGTGAATTGAGTGGTGGTCGGACCAGATCGGCAATCGGATCAACCAGTTTGTCCCACAACAATCTACTGCAAAACTGAATTTGTTCCTAAAACACGTCATTTCCCTCTCTATCATTAGATGCTGGATGGTGGTCCAAATAGGGCCCACCTCGCACGTATCCACCACCTACTGGGTCGCCTGTGGGTCCTCTTTTGGATCCATGGATCAGATGGGTCATTGGGTGGCTCACTTGGGTCCCGGTATCAACGCAAGAAAATCAAGCCCTCATCGAATCCTCCCAACCAAACACCCTAGATTAATCAGAACCAAACACCCAAATAAAGTCAAAGCACTGTGAACGAGAATGTGAAATTATGAATTGAGTGGTGGTCGGACCAGATTGGCGATCAGATCAACCAGTGGGTCCCACAACAATCTACGGCAAAACTGATTTTGTTCCTAAAACACGTCCTCTCCTTCTCTATGATCATACGCTGGATGGTGGGCCAAACAGGGCCCACCTCGCAAGGGCCCACCACCTATTGGGTTGCCTATGGGTCCTCCTTCGGATCCACGGATCAAATGGGTCATCGGGTGGGCCACTTGGGTCCCGGTATCAACGCAAGAAAATCACCCTCACCGGTATCAACGCATGGATTACGCAAAATACAACTAGCTCAGCGGCTGAGAGTGTGTGGAAACTTCATCCCTGAAAGATATATAATGATAAAATTTGCTAAAACATGGCCACCAGCTTGGGATGCTGCAAAGAGGAGGATATTTGAAATCTTGCGACCATAGCATGCAGTGGAGTTTGTCGATCTATTACAATCATTTGAAAAATATATTCAGCCCTCGTGGATACAGTTCAGGAAAGATAAAATTGTTGAAGGAACATGTGTGAGGGAACATTTGCTGAAAAAGGAACAATTGTTCTATGATCTCAAAAGAAGATGATTTGAACAGAATATTGCAGATTTGGTACGTTCCATAGTAAGCACACTACCACCTCCTTGGCTGGTACAAGATATCCATGCTACGCTCAAGACTAAGTTCGTAGACATGAGGGAATTAGGGGAAATGTTGGAAGAGATCGAGTTAGACCTCACAACGGTAAAGGCTTTAGAAGATTTAGAGGATGGACTAAAAGGCAACAATACCATATGAATTTTCTATCTCCATATGCCAGGTAAAAACGTCCTCTTATGATGACTACTAGGATAGTTTTAGCTGATTATTTACCATTAACTTAATAATTAATTAATTATTAAAGAAGTTTTTAAATGCCTACAGATCCACCGCGAAGCACTTGAAAGATGGAGTTACAAGTATCAAATACAAGAATAGTTTGTTTGGTATTGTCTGTATTCTAATTTGAGAATATTTTGGATTTTTAGAGGTTAACGTAAATGTTTCTAAAGTTGCTTATCATTTGTATAATTCGTACAAATGTGTATATTGTGAACCCCGTGTTATTAAAATTACATTTACTTGCTTTAGTATATTGTTTTATTGTTAATATGTCTTTCATTTAATTCTTTTTACACATGACCGGGCTTCATCAAGCTCCATGTACACCTCACGTAAGGAATCACACATCTGGAAAAAACACATAAAGATCAAATTAGCACAAAAAAAAAAAGGACTCAAATGTTTACTAATTAAATTACTCAATAAAAAAATTACATATGCGTTCGTGCATTTGGTGGTTCCGTGGTCGGTGCATAGCACGGGGTTTTGCTAGTTCAAACTAAAAACGAGAGTAACAAGAAAAAGATACATCTATACCAAAGTGAGGACCCCCTTACAAGATAGGACCCTCAATCATGCATTCGAGCCCAAGCATCCTGGTGAGAAAATATTACGTATCAGTAGGTCATGGGATCAAATGTCACTCAGATTTAAGTGGTATTCACTGTTCAACTGAAATTGATTTTTATCGCATGAACGTGGATTATGTCAGGCATAAAGATACAAGTCCAATTGGAGTACCGCTTATTTTTAACTGATCTATCTATCTATTCCAGTCCAAGTCTTGGACTATAATCCATGCTGAGAAGTGGGAACCAAAGGCAGATTATAGTAGATACATCATACATGGAATGAGAATCCATGGGTAGCTCCAATATGTAAGATTTTAGTCTTTTGGGTTGGCCCTGCAGGACCACAAAACGATATTGCCTTTTTGGGTTTTATTCCAAAACTTGGCTTGGATGTGAATTATAACTTTTTTTGTGCATAGATTAGGTTAAACAATTTATCATCAACAAATATTATGTCCACACAGAAGGATAAAGTGGGTAGGCGAAGGCCCAAACCGTTTACAGAAGGCAATGGGCTAAGTAGGCAAGGCAGGTCAGAGCTGAAGCCTAGCAGGCCCACTAGACATAGCATACTCACTATTATCCAGCGGGCCGACCAGGGCCTGCAGAGCATACCATGCCTAGCTGGGGATAGCAAATCGCTTAGTAAGATATGGCGTCTGCGGGCTTCTTTCCCACTTGAGTGGGCTGTCTTTCCGTGTGTGCGGGCTCTCTCTTGGGTCCACGCTCCCTTGGCTGGGGTGCCAAAAAAAGAAAAGAAAAAAAAAGATATGGGTTGAGCCACTGGATAAAATGGGCTGGAGGACTTAACAGTGAGAATGTAATTAGAAAATTAAGTACTTAACAGGGTTAGCTCAGCTAATTAGGAACGCCAAATACCCCCGTGAGTTTGGGTCCTCCAAAAGCCAAAAGAAGAAGATATTTATGTTTTAAAACCTGTCTGATTGGACAATGGCCCCATTTCATCTACTGGTCCAACCCTAACTTCAAAACTGAAAACAAAACCAATTGACTGGAAGGTTTGGTCCAAACCAGTTATCCTGTTTGTTCGTCTGGGTCTTGCACTCTTACACCCTAATTAAGCTAAATAAAAATTAAGGAGCATTTATATGTGTGAAATTGAGTTCCTAGGAATTCACGGTAAAATGGTATCAAGTGAAGGGTGTAGAGTTGAGGGGTAAAGGATTAAGGTGGAGATGTAAATGAAACTTTGAAGTTCTTGGAATTTACTTTACTAGGATGATGGTTGAGTAATCATTTCCCACCAAAGGGGATATTATTTAATAGTCATTTGTGAATCTTTACCTTTGTTTCTTCAATTTTAGTAACTTCGATAAAAATACATTTTTTAGAATTTATAGGATTTAGTCTGTACAAAAAACATGAAAATTATGAAAATTTAGGAATTTGTTAAAACGTGTCAAGCCTGAGAGTTAAGGTGGCCTGCTTGTTTACATGAGGGTAGGAGCAAAAGAAAAGTAAGGGTCACATCATAAATGAGGGTTTTTTTTTTTTTTTTTTTTTTTTTTTTTTTTAGCGGGTTAAATTAGTAGATAAGTTACTTTGCATGTGTTTAGATAGTTGGTATAATAACGTTTCCTTTATCAAAACTGATTTATCACCCATCACCCTAGTAGATTAAATCTTAGTAAAGTGTTCTAACGAAAGATTTTTTCTTTGAAAAGTGATGAAGTTCGCACCTACATCCTCCACATAAGACGCCCTTCAACACCTCTCATTTTTTAATGTCCTCTGATAAAACCCA
Source organism: Umbellularia californica (assembly GCA_028538565.1). Taxonomy (NCBI): domain Eukaryota; kingdom Viridiplantae; phylum Streptophyta; class Magnoliopsida; order Laurales; family Lauraceae; genus Umbellularia; species Umbellularia californica. Next base: position 52,635,829 of record JAPQWN010000004.1, on the reverse strand, counting down.
AATTGCTATGAATTCCTCTGAATTGATATGTAGTAGGCAAAAGGTAAAACGTTAACCAAACCCGGATGGCACAACCCATTTCATAAAAACAAAGTTTGACTTAACACTCATGAATTAAATATGCTAGAGCTTATATTCCTGTCAAAATCAACATTCCAATTTATCCGGCATGGTTTTGCTGATCAAAAGGAACCATCCATTGGACTCATTATAGAAACCTAGTAGAATAATTATAATAAAATCTGAAGAAGCGATTCTAAATCATGATTGGGCCCAACCCTGTGGAGCCTAATAGATACCCTTTTGGACTTGAAAATGGCTGTCCCACCGTCTTCAATCACTCAGGTGAAAATAAGCTGCATTATCAACAACCTTAGAATGATTTAATTAGACTAAAAGATCTCATTCATCCCATCCAAATCATTACATTTTTCCCGGCAAGTTAAATACATCAATCTCTCCCCTATCTAAATCTGAACTATGACAACGCAACAATGCAACAGTGCAACAATGCAACAATGAATCCTTTTCCATCATGCACTGCCTATATAAAATGCATGCACTTACTTCATTTGCTGTTAATTCGTATGGCTCACTAGAAATTAGTAAGTCTTGGTTAACTGGGCCCCTGAATTGTCCAAGTTGTACTTTGATTAGAAGCAGGTCTATTATAGTAGGTCTACTGTAATTAGAAGTAGGATTTGGGTGTAACAAGGTTTGGGGCTGATATTATAAATAGAGATCTAGAGTCTCTAGGATGTACAACCCTGATCATAGTGATTTCTGCTGTCTTCCCATAGACGTAGGCCAAAAGCCGAACCACTTAAATCTCTGTGTTCTTTTTCTATGTGATTGATCTCTTCTGATAGGCCCTAGATCACAACAAACTGGTATCACAGCGATTTGGCGTGATCGGAGGAGATCTGACGGATCGGATTTCAGAGGGCTTGAGTTGTGGCTGCGTGATCGACGGATTAGATCTCAAGATTGAGATAGCGTTTTATGGATCGTGCGGAGGGAGATCTTTAATAGGAAGACATTTCTTTAGAACTTACAGGAATTCAATTCCATGCAAGAAAAGATTAAATATGAAAAGTATGAAAATTTAGGAATTTGTTAAAACCTTCAGGCTTGCAAGATTAGGTGGCCTGCTTGTTTACATGAGGGTAGGAGCAAAAGAAAAGTAAGGGTCACATCATAAATGAAAATTTTCTTTATCAAAACTGATTCACCACCCATCACCCAAGTAGATTAAATCTTAGCAAAGTCTTCTAACAAAAGATTTTTTCTTAGCAAACTCATGAGAGTTTTAATGTCCTTCAGCCCCTCTCAATTTTTAATGTCCTCTGATAAAACCCAATTTGCTATGAATTCCTCTGAATTGATATGTAGTAGGCAAAAGGTAAAAGGTTAACCAAACCCGGCCGGCACACCCCATTGCATAAAAACAAAGTTGGACTTAACACTTTGAATTAAATATTCTTGCCAAAATCAACATTCCAATTTCTCCGGCATGGTTTTGCTGAAAGGAACCATCCATTGGACTCATTATAGAAACCTATTAGAATAATTATAATAAAATCTGAAGAAGCGATTCTAAACCATGATTGGACCCAACCCCGTGGAGCCTAATAGATACCCGTTTGGATTTGAAAATGGCTGTCCCACCGTCTTCAATCACTCAGACGAAAATATATAAACTGCATTATAAACAACCGTAGAATGATTTAATTATGCAAAAAGATCTCATTCATCCCATCCAAATCACTACATTTTTCCCGGCAAGTTAAATACATCAATCTCTCTCCTATGTACATCTGAATTATGACAATGCAAAACATTGCATTAGAGTAATGAATCCTTTTCCATCATGGACTACCTATATAAAATGCATGCACTTACTTCATTTCCATTCACCTGTACAACCACAGATCAATTAGAATCAGTTAGTTACAATCTAATATCACAACCCATGGCCTCAAACTACCAGCTTTGCGTCTACTTGGGCTTCTGTGCTACTCAGAGCTTGGGACGCAAGCTCCATGGGACGTCCATGTCCGAAATGCATGAACAATGGATGGCTCAGCATGGGCGTGTGTATAAAGATGTGGTAGAGAAGGCGCAACGTCTCAAAATATTCAAGGAGAACGTAGAATTCATTGAGTCGTTCAACAATGCTGGAGAAAAACCTTCCAAACTAAGCACCAATGAGTTTGCAGAGCTTTTTTTTTATTTTTTTTTATTTTTTTTTTCTGTAAAGGTAAATTGCATTAAAAAAGAGAGCAAACAACAAAGAAGCCCTCAGAACGGGGAGGGAACAGATAGGAAGAGGAAAAAAAAAAAAAAAAAACCTGAAACCCACAAAGCAACCAACAGAAACGGAAGAGGGAAGGGAGAAGGAGATCCCAGGGCAGCAAGGGAGGCAGTCAAGAGCTGGAGGCAATTCGTAGGGAAGCAAGGAGAGCACTGAGTTGAGGGCTGTTGAAAGGCTTCGAAAGCTGCTTCAAGGAGTAGGAGATTGCTTCTGTGATGGTGGTGTTAGTGCCGAGTACAGTTGTTGACACCAAAAATGTCACTTTGCCTCTTCAACATCAAGAAAGCTGCATGAAGTCGCAACCTGCCATAAATAGGCAATGCAATTTCTCCAAAAATTCAAATCTTGTCAGAATCAAACAAAAACTGCAAGATCCTTCAAGATAGCCAAGAGAAGAGTACACATGAAGTTTCGGGCCATTTCGACAACATTTGGCCTAACTTCACTTCTCCGACAGCTAAACCGGAGCTCCCGGCGGCTACATCATCGGAGACGTCAAAACTTCGATCAAAGCCTACAGATGACTCCAGCATGTCTCAAAAGGGCTCCATGCCAAATTTCAAGTCAAACCGACAACGTTTGACCCTCCATCAATGCTCGAGCAGCAAAATCAAGCCTCCCGGCGGCGGGAACCACCGAAGCCTTCGCTCATCAAACCAAGTGCATGAGTGGCTTCAACATGCTTCCAAAAGGCTGCACGTCAAATTTCAGGTCATTCCGACAACGTTTGACCAGGTTTCGATGCTCCGAGAGAAAATCAAGCCTACCGGCGGCGGAGCAACCCGGGACCATGACATCCAAAACGGAGCCCATGGAACGTCTCAAATGACTCCAATAGGCTCCCCGTCAAATTTCAGGTCAATCGGACATCGTTTGGCCACATATCAAAGCTCGGCATTTTCCCCGCAGCAAAATCAAGTGAAGCATCGACGGGACCCCAAACGGCTTCAAAACTCAAACAAAAGCCTATGGTTGGTCTTATTTATTGCTCAGGAGGCTTCACCTCAAATTTCAGGTCATTCCGACATCGTTTGACCAAGTTTCAGCTTCTGGCGGAAAATCAGCAGCTTTACGCGACAAAGTCTTCGGCTTTCCCGGAAAATTGGAAACTTTGCACTCTAAAAATGCAAGGATTCTCATCAGGTTTTCTACAGGGAAATCAAGCCAATAAATGAGAAGAAATGTCAAGAAAAATACAGAAGAAAACGGCGACGAAAAAGACCTCAAAACGACCGCAAAACGGGCTCCGAAGGGGAAAAATCCCCCAGGGTCGCAGGCCCCTGCGACCATGGCCCATGGTCGCCGGCGACCATGGAGGTCCGGGTCACCGGATTTTCCGCCGGTGACCCGTTTTTCCATTTTTTTTCGCGTTTCGCACACTTTGGCCCCTGTGGTTTCCTGAAAATGTGATTTTTAGTGCTTTAAATTGACTCATATCCGACGACATCTCGGATCCGCCGTCAAAAGCATAAAATCATCATTGATCGCTCCAAGATCGTCAACCGGCTGACCAAGAAAGTGCGCTTTCTGTCCGACCGATCGTGAAATCGACAAGACAGATGTCACCGGCCCGCTCTTAGCTATCAATGTCTGAAGTTACATGTTCATCCGATGTCGATCAGCATGAAGATCCATCGATGATCATCGCCAGAAGAATTCCAGAAGACACGGCACGGCCCGCGACTCTTCGACTGCTCGGCGACCAATTAATGTGGTTAATTGACTAACTTTATTATGGTCATTAATTCATTTCTTTGGACGGCCCAATCAGAAGCAAGCATTTGGGAGTTACAAGTCAATTGATTCATGGCATTTAAACCATGAAACTCCTCCCATTATGGTAATTAAGGTGATTAAAAGCCCTTAATCTCCATCGGCCAATCAGATTCAAGGAAAAAGGAGTTACAAAATCAAGAAATAAATCTTGTAACTCCTCCCATTAAAGCCATTAAGGCTCATAAACCCTCCTAAATGGCTACCAAAAGCCTATAAATAGGAGAGCATTCCATTGAAATTGGGAGCGGGAAAAAGGAGAAAGAAGATCAGAAAAAAAGATCAGAAAGAGATCTGAGAGAAAGAAAAAGAGAGAAAAACTCTGCTGAAGTTCTGCACCGGCCACCACTACAAGGTGACAAAAGTCCCTTGGGGGGCACCCCCCCCAAGGTCCTTGCCTTCTCCTGCTGCCTCCAATGGCTTAGACGTGGCTTTTCAGCCCGTCTACTTAGCTTTTTATTGGACATAGGACCTTCTCTTGGTCTTTGTCCTCTAAAAATCTGAGGTTATAGCCAAGCCAAGCGAATCAAGAGCATCTTCTGTTCTCATCTGCATGGATGATGGCGAAGCCCATACATGGCTTGCGACCGTCAATCTGAACGAGTCCCCCACAATCTCCTGAAAAGTTAGATCTTCCTTTTCTTGCTTTTCATTGTAATTTGTATTTTTCTAAAGAGACAAAAATCACAACTCTTGTCTTTCATTATTGATAAGAATTGTAAATCGGCTATAAACGCCAAAATCGGCTATAAATGCCAAACAAAATCGCCTTTCACGGTAAACCAAGAAAATGTCTCTTTTCTTAAATATTTGTGTAATGGAAAACTTGAAAGAAGTTGATTTCCTTTTTACTTGCGAAGGTTGATCTCCGGATGACCACTTGCAATTCCAAGTAAAATAGAAAATCTGGCACACCCACACAAAAGAAATGTTGATGCACGCTTCAGGGCCCGCCAGGGCGCGAAAGGGTCTGACCCGACGGACTCCCACGTTCCGCCGACCCCGGTAGCCGCCCCACGGCGCCTCGGAGCGCGTTCCATCAACAGTCAGTAATAAATCAGTATTTAGGAGACAAGTTCTATAACACAGTGAATCAAAATAACAACTAAATACAGTAGCAAATTGTAATGCAAGAATATAATTCACTTACTGTTTAAAAGCAGAGACAGAGTGAGTATGTCTGAAGTTGAGAAGTTCTGTAACTCTTAGATGAATGATGATCAAGGCTAGTGTATAACACTATGTCCTTAAGACAAAATTCGCCCTCGCAACGGTGCTTACGAGCTCTACAGCGTCTGTCTCCCAGGATACAATGATCGAACCACAGTAGTTGCAGCACTACAAACTGTGTGTCTGGCGAACCAAAGGTGTAGCAGCAGTACTCTCTCTTCACAACGATGACTCGAGAATGCAATGCAATAGCAATGAATTTGGATGCTTAAAAAATCATGTACAAGATGCACTTAAATAGCTTGAACAGGTCTCTTCAATGGGGGTTGCATCTGTTCAGAACAGTGACTGTTCACTGAATAGATGCATCTTCTCTGGACACACCTTATGGGTTTGGACACACCCTTTCAAGTGCGAAAGGACACACCACTAGGGACACATCCCATTTGCAAAAGGAAATTTTATTAAATAAAATTTCTCCAAAAAAATAAACGGGTAGTGGACCGAGCCAAGTCCCAACTCGCGCGTGAAGCCCAAGCCCAAGCCTGGGGCGGCGCGCGCGCGTGGTGGTGACCCTACCTTGATCTAGGTCCTCCCTCCCCCACAAAAGTGGGGTGCCCCTTGGGGCTTATTTTATATTACCAAGGTAAGTATATATATACCCAAGGAATGTTTTACTCCCAAGCAATGTGGGATGCAAGTTCACTACTTCCTTTGTATCCATGTTTAACATGTTCAAGTAGTGGTGTTTAGGAGGCAATTTCTCATTCACTCCTTAATAGATTAGAGCAACCCAATACATGTAATTAATCTACTCATGGAGTAGAGTACATTCCCATGTATTCCCACCAAAAAGGATTAGTGGGTCCCACTTAGTTTTTAGCTCAAACTTTGACAAAAGTAATGGTGCTCTAGCCATTTTTCCAACAATCCCCCACATGAATGACATTGACTGTAAGCAGTGAAATGATATGCAGACACACAGAGAGAGTACAATTGGAAATCATCTGTATAGAGAAAGGTAGCTTGTGGCCTTGAACCTTCCCTTGTGAAATACTATCGGATTTACTGGTTGAACAGTGAACATGATGTCTTGAACTGCTCAGCCTTTTGCGTAAACCAAGACAATAGAGTTCACACAGAATCTTCCTTGACACATTTGGTTTCCATGATTGTGTTCATTTTGGCCCTGAACAATGCCTGGTTTCATGAGTGCTTTAGAGAATTTAGCCTTATCATTCTCATAGAATTGGCCCAGTTCACACCCACATAGGTGATTCTTATTAAGAGTATCATGCTATACCCCATCTGATTATCCAAGATATAAGAATCATTAAAAGCTTGCTTATCCTATTTACCGCTGCAGGTATCACTATTAATATCATAGGAATGAGCAGGAGATGTTATCTCCATAGTGATATTGTTAAGTCACACACAATTCGGTTGTCCATTTGAACCTAGATCTTGGGATCTCCAATGAACTAGGTAGGGTTTCCATTATGGCAACTTTCCATTCATAGGCTTTAAGCCCATTCCCCTCGATGAACGATTTACTTTCTCTCTTGCTAATCCTTTGGTAAGAGGATCCGCAATGTTATCTATGGACTTTATGTACTGAATCATCATAATGCAATTAGAGAGCAGTTGTCTCACGGTATTATGCCTTTGACGAATGTGTCGAGACTTACCGTTATACATTTTATTTTGTGCCTTTCCAATTGCTGATTGACTATCGCAATGAATGCAGATAGGAGGCACAGGTTTTGACCACATCGGAATATCTTCTAAAAATTGACGAAGCCATTTAGCTTCTTCGCCAGCTTTATCCAATGCAATAAACTTAGATTCCATAGTGGATCTAGCAATGCAAGTTTGTTTAGAAGATTTCCATGATACCGCTGCACCACCAAGTGTAAATAAATATCCACTTGTGGATTTTGAATTTTTGATATCGGATATCCAGTTGGCATCACAATAGCCTTCAAGTACAGCTGGATATTTAGAGTAATGCAGTTCATAGTTTTGGGTGTATTTTAAATATCTTAAAACCCGAACTAAGGCCTTCCAGTGGTCTGCTCCTGGGTTACTTGTGTATCTACTCAATTTACTAACCGCATATGCAATGTCTGGACGAGTGCAATTCATTACATACATTAGGCTGCCAATTATTTGCGCATATTCTCGTTGTGATATACCTTTTCCATTATTCTTGGATAAATGGATACTAATATCTATAGGTGTCCTTGCTGGACTGCTATTATCTTGATTATATTTCTTGAGTATTTTCTCAATATAATGTGATTGAGATAATATCAGTCCATCCGATGTTTTAGAAAACTTAATTCCTAATATGACATCAGCAACACCCAAATCTTTCATATCAAACTTATTGTTCAACATCCTCTTGGTAGCCTGAATGATTGCATTATTGCTACCCATAATGAGTAAATTATCAACATATAAGCAAATTATGACACAGCCATTGTTAGTGTTCTTGACATACACACACTTGTCACATTCATTGATCTGAAACCCATTTGACATCATTAAATTGTCAAATTTTTCATGCCACTGTTTTGGTGCTTGTTTTAATCCATATAAAGATTTGACAAGCCGACAAACTTTCTTAGTTTGACCTTGATTAAACCCTTCTGGTTGTTCTATATAGATTTCCTCATCTAAGTCACCATTTAAGAAAGCGATCTTTACATCCATTTGATGTATCTCGAAATTGTATATAGCCGCAAGTGCTATTAACATTCGAATTGATGTTATTCTCGTTACAGGTGAATAAGTATCGAAATAGTCCAAGCCTTCCTTTTGTCTGTACCCTTTAACAACAAACCTGGCCTTGTACTTTTCAATTGATCCATCTGCTTTCATTTTTCTCTTGAATATCCACTTACATCCAAGAAGTTTGCAACCTTGTGGAAGATCCACTAGTTCCTATGTATGATTTTGCAAAATGGATTCAATTTCACTATGTATTGCCTCTTTCCAATATGGTGCTTCGGGATTGGAAACTGCTTCTTTAAAGCTTTGAGGCTCATCTTCTAACAGAAATGTTAGAAAATCTGAACCAAACGTTTTTGATGTTCTAGCCCTCTTACTTCGTCTAGGTTCATCAATCTCTTGTTGGTTTTCATTACTGCTACTCGCAGTATCATGAGTTCTTTTGAGAGAACTCGATTCCTGCGATGGTTTGTAAGGAAATACATGTTCAAAGAACGATGCATTCCTTGACTAAATAATAGTATTAGGATGCATATCGGGAATTACAGACTTGTGAATTGGAAACCGATACGCACTGCTATTATGAGCATACCCTATGAATACACAGTTAACTGTTTTTGGTCCTATTTTAACCTTTTTAGGTGTAGGAACCGCCACTTTAGCCAAACACCCCCACACTTTCAAGTATTTGTAAGTAGGCATTCTGCCTTTCCAAAATTCGTAGGGAGTCTTGTTGGTTTTCTTTTGAGGTATTCGATTGAGAATATAATTTGAGGAAAGGATAGCATCCCCCCACAAATTCTGAGGTAATCCAGAACTTATTAACATAGCATTCATCATTTCTTTTAAAGTTCTGTTTTTTCTTTCAGCAACACCATTTTGCTGAGGTGAATAAAGAGCAGTAGTTTGGTGTGTAATACCATGCTGTGAACAGAATTCACCAAAAGGTGATTCATAGTCACCCCCTCTATCGCTTCTTATCACTTTGATTTTCTTATCAAGTTGATTCTCAACCTCATTCTTGTAATGTATGAACATTTCCAAGGCCTCATCTTTACTTCTCAGTAAGTAAACATAACAGTATCTTGTGCAGTTATCAATGAATGTAAGAAAATATTTCTTACCACCTTTAGTTTGAACAAACTTTAGATCACAGATATCAGAATGAATTAACTGAAGGGGTTCAGAAGTTCGTTCAATTGAATGAAAGGAGGTTCTAGTAAGCTTAGCTTCAACACATGTTTCACATTTGATAGTTGAATCAAAATTGCATTTAGGCAAACATTCAATATTAACTAATCTACGCAAAGCATCATAGTTAACATGGCATAATCTACCATGCCACACATTAGAAGACTCAAGCATAGAAGCAGAAGAATTTTTCTTATTAGGTATAATGGTCATTACATTCAGCTTAAAGAGCCCATCGCTCATGTACCCTTTACCCACGTACATCCCAGATTTAGTGAGGACAAACCTATCCGACTCAAATACAAGTTTGAAACCCTTCTTGCTTAGTAGTGAGCCTGATACCAGATTCTTGCGTATATTAGTTACATGCAGCACATTGTTGATGGTGAGTTCGTTTTCAGAAGTCATCTTTAATACCACCTGTCCTTGTCCTTCAACCTTAGAGGTGGCAGAATTGCCCATGAAGAGTTGTTCTCCGGTTGTAGCATGATAAGTGGAGGACATCTCTCTAATGGAGCAAACAAGTCGAGTGGCCCCAGTGTCCACCCACCATTCTCTGGTATTACCGACCAGATTGACTTTCGAGACCACAGCAGAAAGATTGATGTCTGAAACATCAGTGGAGAGAGTGTCAAATTCTGTCATGTGGGCCTACGCTGGTTTCTTACTTGTATTGCCTTGGTCCTTGCGCTTACGACAGTCTTTAGCACGGTGGCCTGGTTTGTCGCACACATAGCACTTCCCTTTGAACTTCTTGTTATCATTGGGACCCTGCTGTTTTGGACCATTGGGATTGTTCTTCCTTTTCTTGGGATTCTGCCCATATTCTACTACATTGGCCTTAGCTTCAGTGAATGTTTTTCCTGCTTTCTTTTCAGATGCACAATGATCTTCCTCTATCCTCAATCTGACAATCAGGTCTTCAAGTTTCATCTCCTTTCGCTTATGCTTAAGGTAGTTCTTAAAATCCTTCCAAAGTGGTGGCAATTTTTCAATGATGGCTTCCACTTGGAAAGACTCACTAAGAGACATTCCTTCTGCATGAATTTCATGAAGAATTACCTGAAGTTCCTGAACTTGATTGATTACTGCTTTGGAATCGATCATCTTGTAGTCAACGAATCTGCCCACAACGAATTTCTTCATTCCGGCATCTTCAGTCCTGTACTTTTTATCAAGAGAATCCCATAATTCCTTAGCAGTCTTCAATGAACAGTACACATTATAAAATGTGTTGTCTAGTCCATTGAGTATATAATTCCGACAGAGGAAGTCAGCATGCTTCCAGGCATCAACAGCAGCAACCACTTACTTGTCTGTTTCACCTTCTGTTAAGGCAGGAGCTTCTTCATGGAGGAACCTAGCCAAGTTTAAGGTAGTGAGATAGAACAACATCTTCTGTTGCCATCTCTTAAACTCAGTACTATTAAACTTCTCAGGTTTCTCCCCATTTCTCACCATAACAGGGGCAGGGGTACTGACTGGAGTATCCTTCTCAATACCCATTACTATGAATAAACAGAAGTAGAAGAAAACACAGAGTATACTGAAAGTTAACAACTAACAGTACTGTAAATAGAAATCAACTGAGAGAATAATAAAGCAAGTTACAGAACACACTGAAGTTTTGTAACGTATTAAATAAAAGATAGAAACAGAGTTTTACAATACTGGTTTCAGTAACAGAAGACTTATAAACCAGTAGTAAAACTGACAGAAACTGAAACCAGAAACACTGAAGTAAAACTGATAACAAACTGTACTCAGAACATCAAAAATTTTGTCTTAAGATTGTTAGTGCCGAGTACAGTCACTAATAAATCAGTATTTAGGAGACAAGTTCTATAACAAAGTGAATCAAAATAACAACTAAATACAGTAGCAAATTGTAATGCAAGAATATAATTCACTTACTGTTTAAAAGCAGAGACAAAGTGAGTATGTCTGAAGTTGAAAAGTTCTGTAACTCTTAGATGAATGATGATCAAGGCTAGTGTATAACACTATGTCCTTAAGACAAAATTCGCCCTCGCAACGGTGCTTACGAGCTCTACAGCGTCTGTCTCCCAGGATACAATGATCGAACCACAACAGTTGCAGCACTACAAACTGTGTGTCTGGCGAACCAAAGGTGTAGCAGCAGTACTCTCTCTTCACAATGATGACTCGAGAATGCAATGCAATAGCAGTGAATTTGGATGCTCAAAAAATCATGTACAAGATGCACTTAAATAGCTTGAACAGGTCTCTTCAATGGGGGTTGCATCTGTTCAGAACAGTGACTGTTCACTGAACAGATGCATCTTCTTTGGACACACCTTATGGGTTTGGACACACCCTTTTAAGTGCGAAAGGACACACCACTAGGGACACATCCCATTTGCAAAAGGAAATTTTATTAAATAAAATTTCTCCAAAAAATAAACGGGTAGTGGACCGAGCCAAGGCCCAACTCACGCGTGAAGCCCAAGCCCAAGCCCAGGCCCGGCCCGGTTCGGTGCGGGGCTGGGCGGCGCGCGCGCGTGTGTGGTGGTGACCCTACCTTGATCACCCTACCTTGATCTAGGTCCTCCATTCCACACAAAAGTGGGGTGCCCCTTGGGGCTTATTTTATACTACCAAGGTAAGTATATATACCCAAGGAATGTTTTGCTCCCAAGCAATGTGGGATGCAAGTTCACTACTTCCTTTGTATCCATGTTTAACATGTTCAAGTAGTGGTGTTTAGGAGGCAATTTCTCATTCACTCCTTAATGGATTAGAGCAACCCAATACATGTAATCAATCTACTCATGGAGTAGAGTACATTCCCATGTATTCCCACCAAAAAGGATTAGTGGGTCCCACTTAGTTTTTGGCTCAAACTTTGACAAAAGTAATGGTGCTCTAGCCATTTTTCCAACAGGTGGCTTGAGTGGAGAGGAAGGAAGGTCTGTGATCATCAAAGAAGGCTTCGTTTCTAGCCTGCCACAAGTAGAAGAGCACTGTGATGAAGATGGCAGCCATGAATTTGAGGCCATTGGAGTCGATTTATTTGGAGAGTATCGCCCAAATTGCAGAGGCAGAGAGGGGGAGAGGAAGCTGAAGCCCAGCTGCATGCACAATCCAAGACCAGATGGATTTCGCCAAGGCACAAGATAAGAAGAGATGACCGACAGAATCTTCATCAGCATAGCAGATGCTGCATCTAGAAGCCAGCGAAAAACCTATACGTTTCAGCCTGATTTCTGAGGGAGTTTTGTTGTGCATCAAGCACCAGCCGAAGCAATTAATTCTGTGGGGAGAGATGTTGTTCCAGATAAGGATGGGCCAGTGGAGAGGATCTGCTCTGTGTCTGACTTTCTGCCAGGTAGATCTTGTAGAGAGATTGCTGTTTGGAGAGTTTTTCCAGCGAAGGGAGTCGCTAATTATAGGGTTGGGGGAGAGGTTCGAGAGGAGAGGAAGGAGATGCTGTTGAACATTGAGGGGCACTAAGTCAGGAATAACCCATGTTCCAGATTGGTATAGGGAGGAGAGACGTTGGTCCTTGGGGAATTGCAACTGGGGGAAGCAAGTAGAAATAGGATCGCCTACATGCCATGAATCGTGCCAAGCATGGATGCTCTGTCCGTTGCCGAAGGACCAGGAACTACCTTGATGAATTAGAGAGGCAGAGTTGCGAATTTTCCTCCAAATGCAAGAACCATAAGTGGAATTTGCTGAGTTCCCGATGGGGTTGAATTTAAAATAACGATTTTTGAACCATCTGGACCAGAGAGAATTGGATGTTGCTGCTTGCCAGCCTAACTTGAGAAAGTAGGTGGAGTTGACATCTGAAATCTTTCTTATTCCCAAGCCTCCTTCGACCTTTGGGAGAGTAACTGTTGCCCAGCTGACATGATGCAACTTTTGGCGGGGAGAGTTGCCTAACCAGAGGAAGAGCCTCATTGTCCTCTCAATAGCTTTGCAAATTGAGGCAGGCAGAGGTATAATGGCGGCAAGGTGGATTGGCAGAATGGAGAGGACATGCTTAATCAAAATTAGACGACCTGCAAATATAGGGACTTGGCTTTCCAAGCTGAAATCTTAGGCTGAAAGGCATTCAGAAGGGGAAGGAAGTGGCGCCTCTTGGAAGAGCCAAAGTGCATCGGAGTGCCCAGGTATTTTAGATGAGATGTTGCTTCTTGAATGCCAAGAATAGAACTGATTCTCCTTTTCCTTCTTAAACCACATTTACCCAGGTGCAATTGGCTTTTTTGTAGGTTGAAGCTTTGACTTGCAGCAGACTGGTAGATTTCCAATAGGTTTTGTAAGATTAAAACATTGGAGGTATCCCCCTTCATGAAGATGAGAATGTCGTCTGCATAGAGCAAGTGGCAGGGGGAGGAGGGGACATTGGAAAGAGGAGAAATAAGGCCTTGATATTGGAGATTATGAAGATTTAGGCTTAGGGTTTCTTCTGTTAGAATGAATAGGTAAGGAGAAAGAGGATCTCTCTGTCTTAGGCCACAGAAGCAGCTGAAGAAGCCTTGGGAGATTCTATTAATGAGCACAAAGCCTTTGGAGGTACAAATACATTCTTTGATAAGAGAGATCCAGTCATCAGAGAATTGGAGGAAATGAAGTGCTGAGAAGAGGAAGGTCTAATTCAGCTTGTCAAAGGCTTTGGAAATATCAAGTTTGAGGCACATGGAGCCTTTATTGAAGTTGTAGTTCAGTTTTTGGTAGAGTTCAAAAGCCATAGCAGTGTGATGATGGATATTCCTGCCCTTGATGAAGGCAGCCTGGTTCGGAGAGATCATCTTAGGAATAATTTTGGAGAGTTTGGAGGAAAGGGTTTTGGAGATGATTTTATAGGAGAAGTTAAGAAGGCTGATAGGTCTAAAGTCAGCAAAGGTGTTAGGGGATTTTAACTTGGGGATGAGAGTAAGGAAAAATGTGTTGGAAGCTTGATGAATCCTTTTGGTAAGAAAGAAGTGCTGCACAGCTGAACATACTGAGTGGCCAGTGATGCTCCAAGTTGCAGTGAAAAAGTTCCATTGAAGCCATCAGGGCCAGGGGAGCTATTCTTTTTTAGGGAGAAGACATCATCTTTAATTTCATCAAGAGAGGGTATAGAAGTGAGGAAAGAATTGTCTGTGGCAGAGACCTTTGGGCTGTTGATCTGGAAGAGGGTGGGATTAGTTAGGTTGGCTGTTATGAGGCTTGAATAAGTTAGAGAACAAATCCACAGTATGGGCTTGGATAACAGCTTGGTCCTCAGTGAAAGTGCTGTTAACAAAGATATGGTGGATAAAGTTGAAGGAACTCCTAGCTTTGGCTGATTGATGGTAGAATTTAGTATTTTGATCCCCCTCTTTCAGCCATTGGATCCTAGATCTTTGCTTCTAGTGGATTTATTGAGCAGAGAGGGCATCATGAAGATCGATTTTGGTAGACAAGAGGGCTCCTCTGGCAATGTCAGAAGGAGCAGAGTCAAGAAGGAATTGGCAATGCAAGACTTTTTGTTCAGCAGCATTGATGTTCTGGAGATGATTACCATAAGTGGACTTACTCCAGAGCCTGAGGGAATGCTTGAGGGACTTGAGCTTTTGGGCAAGCAAGAATTGGGAATCACCATCAATTTGGGTGTCCCAGCTGGATTTTACTATCTCAAGGAAAAAAGGATGTAGCCGCCACTTATTTTCAAATTTGAAGGGGCATTAGATAGAGGAGTTTGGGATTGATGGACTAAAAGGATTAGGCCATGATCAGAAGATATTCTGGGAAGGTTATGGATTTTTGGGTCCCGAAAATGGCGCAGCAATATGGGATTCACCAGGGCTCTGTCCAGCCTGGCAGCCACATAAGAGGAACCTTGCCTATTGTTGGACTAGCTAAATTTGTTCCCAACATACTGAATGTCTCGGAGACCAGCTTGCATCACTGTGGATTGGAAAGCTGTGAGGGATAAAGGAGAGGTGTAGCACATGCTAAGTTTGTCAGCATGGGAGAGAGTAGCATTGAAGTCCCCTATGACACACCAAGGGAGAGTGGTTGAGGAGTAGTCAATGAGGACATTCCAGAGTTCTTTTTTAAGGGAGGGGTTGGTTGAGCCATGAACTCCAGTAATAATAGTATTTAGGCCAGAGGAGGAGTTACGGAGAAGCATAGAAAGGTGTTGACTAGAGAAGTCTTTAACAGTAATGGAAAGGTGGTGAGCTGATTTGGAAAGGCACTAGAGATTGGTGGTATTGGAAGTAGAAGAGGCCATTAGAGTGGAAAGTATCAAAGCCAAGGCTATACCAGTCGTGGGAGATAGAAGGAGTGAGAGGAACCATTGGTTCAGAGATGAAAATGAGGTTAAGGGAGTGCTTGAGGATCATATTAACCAAAGTACATTGGGTGGGGCGATTGGCAATGCCCCTGCAGTTCCAATAGAGGACTTTTAACATTAGGAAGGTTTGGGGGAGGTTTTCTTGCCTCGAGACCTCCTAGTGATTGGGCCAGTAGATGGGGCTGGGGAGGAGTGATTTCTCCCTTTACCTAAAATCATTTTGGTGGTAATAGAGGGTGAAAGGTTGGCTGTTGTGGGGGCTAGAGGGGTTGGAGGGTTGAAGGAAGAGGAGGATAAAGTCTAAGGGACGGTGGGAGGAGGGTCTGTAGATTTTGAGCAAGGGGAAATTGGTTCAGCATGGGGATGAGCTGAGCTGGGGGAGGATGGTTGAACAAGAGGGTGGTTTGAAAGAGGGGGAAGCTCGGAGGGGGCTCAAATCCAGGAGGTAGCGATGGGGAAGAGTTGTTATCAGAGAAGGCATTTGAGAAGGCTTGAAGGTTACGACCATAGATTGATGGGTTGTGGGCTGGATCTTGAACAAAGCAATGGTCTAAAATTGAGAATGGGTTGGAGATGTCAATGGCTGGGAAGGAATAGTTTGGGGGGATAGTAAAGGCAACTTCATTAGGGAGCTCATTGAGAGAATTTGTTTGACTGCTGGGACCTGGAGTGGAAAGGAGGGCCGACTGTTGAAGGTAGTAGTTGCGTTTGAAGATGGTGGGGAAGGTTGGGTAGTAGTGCAGGTAGCAGTTTGACTACTGCAGGTAGCAGTGCAGGTGGGGAGAAGGTGGAAGGAAGAATTAGTGACCCGGGTGGAAGGCTTGGATTGGGGATTAGGCAGCGGAACGTAGGAGGGGCAAGGTCGAAGGACAGAGGACTTATGAGTTGAAGAAGGAGTACCTTCTGAGATGGCACTCAAGGTTGTGGAAAGTGATATAGTTCTTGACTGCTTGTGGATGAGGGTAGGGGGAACAGGGGAGGAGAGCTGGAATTGGAGGAGGCTGGAGTTGGGGATTTGCTAGAGAGGGGACAAGAGAGCTGACTGTGACCAGGGTAGAGGCATTGGGAGCAAAGACAGTGCTCGTATTCGACGTTGATTTCCAGCTCACCTTCTCCCTGCAGGTTTACCAAGATGGAAGAAGGCTTGGGTTTGGAGAGGTCTAGATTAACCAGAACTCTGGAAAAGGTGAGGATTTTATGAGCCATTGTGATGTTATCAAGCTTGATGGGTTGCCCTATTGAGTTGGCTATGGAAAGGATGATGTTTTGACTCAAGCAGTGGTAAGGTAGCCCAAAAAGTCTGATCCAAATAGGGGCTTTTGAGGGCCAAGATGATTCATCTTGCCTAGGAGTCTAAGGTAAGAAGAAAACTTTTTTCTTGTCAATGGAAAGGGGAGAAAGGCTGAGGATTGAAGCCTTATCTTCAAGAGAGTTAAATCGAAAAATAAAATAGCCTTTATTGGTGAGGGATACCATACAAGGTCTGAATAAGGGCCAGAGCTTAGCTTTAGTTTCCATCCATTCAATCGAAGGACGTTTGCCAACAAATCTACCTATGAGAGCATAAGAAAAGGGTTCTTTACTGGTGGAAAGCATGGATTGAGGAATGGTGAGGGATGGCTTGCCATTGATCATCGTATGAGGAGGGAAGGAAGCTGGATTACAGGAGAGGATATGGGAGTGAGGAACAGAGAAGAGATTAGCAAAAGTTTGTTGGAGAGGGGGGGGGGGGGGGGGGGGGGGGGCTTGATGTCCTGAGGGCATTGCTGGTTTTTGCTGAAAGGGGTAGTAAGGTTTGTAAAGGAAGAAGAGGCAGAAGATGGGAGAACTGAAGGGCATTGGGATGGAGGTTGACAGGTAATGGAGGAAAGTTTGGAGATAGCAGAGAGGAAGGAAGGGGCTGGCTGAGAACCTGATGGTTAGGTCGAGAAGAAGGCATGATTGTAGTAGGAGGGGGGGATAAGTATCAGGCAGCAAAGGCAGAGCAGGGATGGTGGTGGTGGAAGGTGGGTGGAGCGGTTGACCAGTGGAAGTGGTCGGAGAAAGTAGGTGGCATTGGGCGGGAAAGGACATTGATCGAGACTAGAATGTGCAACGCTTAACCACAAGACTACGGTGTTGTCAAGTAGTAAAGGACTCAAGAGTCTGGATTATCGATCCCACGAGAAGAGGATGGAAGAAGAAATGAATCCAATTTAAGTAGAATTGAACTAAGATATAGCTAATATAGAAATTGAAGTGAACAATTAAAACTACTAAACTATTAAACAATTGAAAAATGGAATTAAATCAATTGAAATGTAAAACAAAATTAAAATTACTCTAATTAACAATTTAAAATATGAAATTAATTAGATTTAAGCTAATCTAACAAACTGCACTAAACTAGTTGATGAGTGGTGGTGGAAATGGAAGATTTAAGGTGAAGATGTGGCGTGAAATGTGTAGGATTTAAAAACAAGTGATGTGAAATGTGTATCTAATAACTTAGAAGTGAAAATAACAAATCAAACAAAGATTAAAATTAACAACAATCAAAATACGAGATTAGGCAATCCAAAATCTACTAAGTATGTAATTACTCCAATTAATGCATGTTCTAATTCAACTCCCAAATCTATAATCCAATTAACAATCTCTTGCCTAATTGGATTAGATAATATAACAATGAAGATCAAAGTGAAGAAAATAAAAGGCCAAGATCTTAGATCATAACCTAGCCACCTTAACAATAAATCATCAAAATCAAGCTACAAAAGATTAAAGCTAAGGGCTCTAAAGCATGCTATGTGAGAGAACTTAATCCAACTACAAAGCATCAATTAAGATTATCTAAGCATCAAGTGTAGAGATAGAGCATGAGAAATGAGAGAGATTAGCACAATTAGATCTAAAATCTACTAATCAATCAAGGCACAAGTAGGAAATTTAAATTAAAATATGCATGTAATTGAACTAATCATATTCTTAGTTTCAAAAGGAGAGCCTAATCCAAGAGCTTTAGCCACTAAACATCAAGAAAAAGCTCCAAATCTTCATTAACGATATTCAATTACACATACTCTCTCTAGATTGGTTACAAAGAAGCTCCTAATTACAATCTAAAAGTAAAAATAAAATTGTAAAATGACTAATTTGCCAAAAGATTTCCCCTTTTACTCTACAAATATATTCCAATTTATAGGAACATTGAAGACATTTGATTGGCTTATTTCATTTCACAAGGATTGCTTCCATTTGATTGGTTGTAACTTGAAAGCATTTGATTGGCTCATTTACTTTCACATGGATTGCTTGAATTTGATTTAGAGGCTTTTCATTGGCTCTTTTGCTTTGACATGAATAGCTTCAATTTGATTAATTACAACAAACTTTCCTTCCAAAAAGATGCTTTTTGCTTTATGTGGTCCTTCATTTTGGATGCTTTTGATTGGCTCATATCCTTTCACATTGATTTGTGCCATGGCAAGCTTTGATTGGTGGAGAGGTGAGTTGGATGGAATATTTTATGGGTAAAAAAAAAAAAAAAATAACATACAATTGTTAGGATTTGAACTCATAACCTATTTCATAGCAACTCAAGCTCTAACCAATACACCAATCACTCCTTTGTGTTAGGAAATGACTTTTTTTTATCTTTAAAGTCTTCTCCTCTTATTTTGGAATTCTTCAACACTTCACCAAGATTTCTTCATGTAACTTTTTTATTTGAGATCTCTTTTTTATGCCTTGGGACACTAGCAGGAAGGTTGGGATAATCGTGGGGTCCACCTACACAAGAGAGATTTCATAAAAATGCGCTACAAATAATCGGATTTATGTGAGATAATCGAATAATCCGTTAATATGATAGAATGATAAAATATCTGTGTAAAGCAAATGATATGCATATGAGATACCGATAAAATTCGGACTAATAAGGGATAAAATATGCAATATTTAACACTCATCAGACATATTTCAAAAGTTGTGATGGATGTTTGTGGACCTAACCAATGAAGAGTTTAGGGCCTCCCATAATGGGTTTAGGGCCTCTGGGGTTAGCACAACGAGAACAACCTCCTTCATGTATGAGAATGTCACTACAGTGCCATCTACTATGGACTGGAGAAAGAAGGGTGCTGTAACGCCTATTAAGAACCAAGGAGAATGCGGTGAGTTAAATACAAGAATTAGGGCCTGTTTGTTTCCTGTGAACTGAGCACATGCCACTTGATTCATTAGTAAATAAACTATTCATTCGCTTGGACAAGCTGTCCTATATAACACACACACACACACACACACACACACTCTCTCAAGTCCCACTTTTGCCATGACCAATTACTAGTAATTAGGGTTGTAAACCCAATATCAAAGTATCATAGTATAATATTCTACCAAAAAAAAAAGAAAAGAAAATGAAAAGAAGTATCAAAGTATTGGGCCCTGTAAGCCCACTCCTTAGTAGACCAATTTGATTTAGGCTTGTGCCAAGTTTACAATTATCCTCAGAGAGCTTATACAAGCCTTCAAGTGAAGTGACCCCATTTCAATGATAGAAGTACTTGTGCCATAGTGAGGTCCTTTTCAAATTTCACTAATTAGGTGATATTATAATTAAAGAAATGAATTATCAAACCTAAAATTAGTAAATGACGCTATAACAAAATTAATCGATTGATAATCTAGTTTGAAATGATCCATGGAATAGGATGTTGCTGGGCCTTCTCAATAGTTGCAGCTACAGAAGGAATTACCCAACTCAAGACAGGTAAGTTGATCTCTCTATTTGAGCAAGAGCTAGTGGACTGCAACACCAGTGGAGAAGATCAGGGCTGCGGGGGTGGCCTAATGGATGACGCCTTCGATTTCATTCAACACAACAGAGGACTTACAACTGAAGAAAATTATCCATACACAGGAGAAGATGGCACATGTAATAGGAAGAAGTCTACGAACCATGCCGTGGACATCAATGGCCATGAAGATGTGACGGCGAACAGTAAGGAGGCACTGCTAAATGCTGTGGCCAACCAACCAGTTCCTATTGCCATCGATGCCAGCGGATCAGCATTTCAATTCTACTCCAGTGGTGTTTTTACAGGCGATTGTGGTACAGAGTTGGATCATGGTGTTACCGCTGTTGGTTATGAAGCAACCTCGGATGGGACCAAGTATTGGTTGGTTAAAAATTCATGGGGTACTGGATGGGGTGAAGAGGGATACATCAGGATGCAAAGGGATGTTGATTTTGCAGAAGGTCTATGTGGAGTTGCCATGATGGCCTCTTATCCTACTGCCTAGCCAATGGCACCCCATTATGCTTTGTGCATACTATCATCTATCACTACTCAAAAAGTATATTACCTCAAAATATGGAAGGTGTATGCCTGATCTTGGAGGACCTCTATTGTATAGAGTTTCATCTTTCTTGTAAGAAAAGAAGAAAGTGTTGCATGGTTTTCTCATATAATTCTTGCCTATAATTTCATAGATTTTGATGTATGTTTCTTCCTATCCAATTATGTCTCATCCAACTAAGGATGATTGTTTGGGTTTAAATCGGGCCTCTCCACAACCCGCTTATATTAGGCTTGGTTAGTTTGGCCGGATTTGGGGCGGGTTTAGGTTAAGGTTTTGTTGGGCTTGACCAGTTGGTGTGTTTCTTTAATATCCCACTTAATAAGCCCAAAGTTCATCCCTGGGGAAACCTGTGCATTGTCCGCTATGCCCGAGTCCCTCAGTCCAAGCACACTTCTGCAGAAGTCATTTGCTCCACTTGAGTATGCCTCTCAGGGATCGATCCCTGTCATTGTAGCTGAGAATGGATGCCCATAACCATTTGGGCTAACGCTCTTTGTTTTTTTTTAGACATTTAGCCACGGATTATATAGCGACGACAAGCGGGGACCAGCCCGGCCACCACTATAGGCTATAGTGGCGGCCATTGTGTGTTTTAGCGGGGACAACTAAAGCCATTTTTCTTGTAGTGCCTCCTGTATCACTTCCTGTGATAATCATATCATCAATGTATGATAAGAGAAATACACACCCAGCATCAGAGTAATAAGTGAAGAGAGCATAATCATGATTAAGAGGCAACTGACGAATGGCTACTACAAAGATAAAGAGACGGACAGTTGTCATCTTTGCAACCGGAGCAAAGGTTTCTTCATAATCAACTCCATACTCCCGACTACATCCTTTGGCCACTAACCAAGCTTTATAACAATCAACAGAACCATCAGGCTTAGTCTTATTTCAAATATCCATTTACACCCGATAGTGTGTTTCCCAGGCAAGAAGAGGACAGTATCCCATGTGTTTGTTTTCTTTAGTGCATCAAGTTCATCCACTATATCTGATTGCCATTCTAGTGAGGCAATTGCCTCTTTGTAAGATTGAGATTCTGACAAAGAGTGTATGTCTGCAAGAAATGACTAATATGCAAAAGAAAAATGGTCAGCGCAGAAAAGGGCATACCGGGGTTTTGGAACTCTCTTTGAGGTGATCACTCACAATAGGAATATAAGGGACTGGAATAGGAGAGGTTCAGTGCGGGATGGGGAAGGCATGGGGCGAAAATGATGTAACGACAGAGGTGGGGTGGTAGAAGTGGAGTTTGAGGAAAAAGAAAACTTGGGAATGAATCAATTGGATAAAATGTAGGTTTCTTCGGAGAAAGGAATAGATTGGAAAAGAGTAGTATGCAATATTTTCAAGGAAAATAACGTTACGAGAAGTTCGCAACCTATTGGTTTTAGGATCATAGCATCGATATCCTTTTTGTTCGATACAATATCTTAAAAAACACAAATGGTAGATTTTAGAGCCAACTTGGTACATTCATGATTTGGTAAAAGAACAAAACATGTGTAACCAAAAACTTTAGGAGAAGACAAATCAGGTTTGACCTGAAACAGTTTTTCATAAGGAGAGATACCAGATAAAACAGATGATGGTGTCAGATTTATGAGATATGTTGTCGTTAAGGCAGCTTCTCCCCAAAAACTGTGAGGGACATGAGAAGAATATATCATTAATCTAACAGTTTCAATGATATGTCTAGTCACCATATTGTTGCAGTGGTGCAGGACAAGAAAGCTGAGAGAGCGTTCCTTGATCATCAAGGAAGGACTTGAACTTGTGAGAAACATATTCTCCTCCGGAGTGAGACCGAAACACTTTAACTTTCTTATCAAGTAGAATGGTAATCATGTTAGAAAAATTAACATAAACAGAAAAGAAATCATACCTCTGTTTCACCAGAAGGCAAAAAAAAAAAAAAAAAAAAAACTCAAGTATACCGGGTAAAATCATCACTAAATAAAACATAATATCAAGACCCACCTTTAGTGGGCTGCGATGCAGTCCCCAAACATCAAAGTGTATTAAGTCAAATGGAGCATGACTGTCAGAAGTGCTTTTATAAAAAGGCAAAGAATGTTGTTTGCCTAAGTCTACAACCAAAACATTTAGATAAATCTATTATTTTAATATTTCCAAGACTACCTCTAGAGCATAAAAGTTTCATTTTATTCAAAGATAAATGCCCTAATTAAGAATGCCAAATCTCAAAAGGGGAAAAGATGCATGTAGACAAAGCTGCTGAAGGGGAAGAAATGGGGATGCAAGGAAATGAGATGATAGAGGCCCCATGTCCTACTGCCCATCCCAAATTGCATCCTGGTGCGAGGATTCTGCATGGAACAACCAGTGGAGGAGAATGAGACAGTATATACAGTGAGTGAGTACATTTTGAAAGGCTTCGATTTTCTATAGGTGGGCTCGAGTGCGGAGCACCACTTCTTCAACTCAGGACTTCTCCAAGTTTAGTGTCAGAGGATCCAGACTGACTGATACCTATGTGTATTTGTCATCAATAAAAGTGACAGGGCGGCATCTTCTTGTAATTTACAACACATTATTGGTGTAAATGCATAACAATACACACTGTATGTTTTCTAGGATTTTTTATTTATTAAAGTTGAAAACACATTGATTTTTTTATTTTAAACATCAGGTTGTCTTCTCGTTTTCTTCTAAACTTTACTAACAAAACCACCTGTTACATGATAAAAATGGCAAATTCTTCAAAGTGTCAATGTCTAGCATTACTCGGTTTAATTTTTATATAAGATACAATGAGACCAAGTAAGGTTGTTCCATTAAAATACTTAATTCAAATGATTTTGTCTCTGACATGATTGATTCGAATTTTGTTTTTATTTTATTTTTTTACAGTTTTTCAAGTTCTTGATGTAAACAAAATGGATATTATTTTACATGCTTTTGAATCCCACTGCCTCATTCGTGATTCAATCATAGTAACGACTACTCAAATGATACAATCACAATGGACTCATCAATGATGGAAATATGAGTTCAACCAATGATCCAAATCACAAGGATTTAAATTCAACAAATATCTTTAACTGTTATGTTAAGTTCGACGAGATAAGAATTAGAGAGGAGGAAAAGACATACATCAAAGTCTATAGGATATATGGATCATATGAAAGAATTATACTAGAAAACCATATGCAACCATTCTTCATTTGATACTAGAAAATTGTAATTCTGTACAAAAGAGGCCCTCCGAGATGAAGGCATAAGCTTTTCATACTGTGGTTAACATACTTTTTTTAGTAGTGATAGATGATAGCATGCACAAAGCATAATGGGGTGCCATTGGCTAAGCAGTAGGATAAGAGGCCATCATGGCAATACCACAAAGACCTTCTGCAGAACCAACATCCCTTTGCATCCTGATGTATCCCTCTTCACCCCATCCAGTGCCCCATGAATTCTTAACCAACCAATACTTAGTCCCATCAGAGGTTGCTCCATAACCAACGGCAGTAACACCATGATCCAACTCAGTACCACAATCGCCTGTAAAAACACCACTGGAGTAGAATTGGAATGGAGATCCACTGGCATCAATGGCAACGGAAATTGGTTGGTTGGCCACGGCCTTCAGCAGTGCCTCCTCACTGTTTGCCGGCACATCTTCATGGCCGTTGATGTCCGCGGCATGGTTTGTAGACTTCTTTGTGTTACATGTGCCATCTTCTCCTGTGTATGGATAATTTACTTCAGTTGTAAGGCCTCTATTGTGTTGAATGAAGTCGAACGCGTCATCCATGAGGCCGCCCTCGCAGCCTTGATCTTCACCGCTGGTGTCACAGTCCACTAGCTCTTGCTCAGATAGAGAGATCAACTTACCCGTCGTGAGTTGGGTAATACCTTCTGTAGCGGCGACTGCTGAGAATGCCCAGCAACACCCTATTCCATGGATCATTTCACACCATATTAATAATTAAGTAATGAATTGATACCAATACTAATTTAGATCGTTCATTTCTTGTATCATAATATCACTTTCAAACATGAGAAATACTTCGCTGGGGCACGAGTATATCTATCGTTGCAATGGGGTCAATTCCATGGCATGTCTAAGCTGGTCTCCAATAATTGGAACTTGGCCCACGCCCAAATTGAATTTGTCAACTAAGAAGTGGGCTTACAAGGCCTGATACTCTTAATACTTCCGTACAGAGTATTTGCCAATTCCAAGTAAAGAGTTGTGCCTCTCCAGTAGGAAATTATGAGGCCTTTCATATTGGCATGTAGGCCCGACTCGTATGCATGAGAAAGAAAGTTGGATTTGGACCTTTTGATCCTTACTACATTTGTATCGCTTGGACTCAATTACTCTGTTATAAAGCTCCTGTAACCTTAATTACTGGTAAATGGTCATGGCAAAATACAGAGCAAGTATGACATAAGCGTAGCTCAGTTTGTCCACACAACAAATGAGCTGTCATTTACTCATCAACTGAGTTACCTGCACAGGGTTCACTAGAAAAAAAAACAGGGCCATATTCTAGTGTATATACATAGCTTACCGCATTCTCCTTGGTTCTTGATAGGAGTTACAGCACCCTTCTTTCTCCAGTCCATTGTAGATGGCACTGCAGTAACATTCTCATACATGAAGGTCGTTGTCCTCATTGGCCGGACGATGGAGCCCCTAAATCCATTATGAGAGGCCTTAAACTCTTCATTGGTTAGGTCCGCAAACTCATTGATGCTTAACTTGTAAGGTTTTTCTCCATCATTGTTGAAGGACTGGATGAATTCTGCATTCTCCTTGAATATTTTGAGACGCTGCGCCTTCTCTACCGCATCTTTATAAACACGCCCATGCTGAGCCATCCATTGTTCATGCATTTCGGACACGGATGTCCCATGGAGCTTGCGGCCCTGCCCCTGATTTGCCCAAATGCTCAACGCGAAGAAGGCTAGATAGAGGAAACACTGGTATTTTGAGGCCATGGTGTTGTAATATTAGATTCTAATTGATAGGATAATTTGTGATTGTACAGATGAATGCAAATGAACTGAAGGTGTGTACAGTTTATATAGGAATTGCATGGAAAAGGATTCATTATTCTATCCAACGTTGCATACTTCCACTCTTCTTCAGATGTAGACAGGGAAGAGACTGTCGATCTATTTAACTTGCCGGGAAAAATGTGCTGATTTGGATTGGATGAACGGCATGTTTTAGTAGTATTAACTCATTCTCAGGTTGTTTGATTAATGATACAGTGGACTATTGTTGAATGCCATCGGCATGGCATGACTGAAGGTGGTGGGCCAGGCTTTTACTACTACAGGGGGGTTTATCTATTGAGCACTATAAGGGTTGGATCATGGATGAAAATAGTTCCTGCATGCTACCTACTTATGATGATTGTTCAAGTAGTTACCTGCAACCAAGTGCATCAATTTAGCAAAAAGATGTCAGACAAGTTGAATTGAGTTGGACAGCAATTGCATGCTAAAACTCTGGCATGTTTTTCTACCAAAAAAAAAAATCTGGCATATTTAATTCACAAGTACGCTCCAACCTTTCTCCCTAGGCCTCTATCATGGCTTGTGTGAGAGACAAAATCCTAAGTCTTTTGTGGGACCCACTTTGATGCATGTCAATAATAAGAGGATAGAGTGATGGAAAGAACTATTAGATATGATTTTGGGCAAAAATCATCTCAATTAGATCATCAAATCTATTGATTTAAGAGTAGTAAAGTTTAACAGTTCCTGAAGTTACACTTTTTATGAAATCTAATCCAATGGTGAATATAATCTTGATTAGTATCAAATGAGGGTAGGTTGCAATTCATGGGGCTTGCATGTGGCAGGGGATTGGATTGCTCACGAAGGTTATCATGTGGTGTTAGAGACGTCATTCAGGAGACGGTTTTCCTACAAGTATTGAGTCCCAACTTTGTTTTTGGCTTTCGCCTGGTCAGGCTTGCAGTGCTCATTGCATACTTTCTTATCGAAGGCCTAACAATTCACGTAGGGATGGCAATACGTCGGGTTTAAATGGGGGCCAGCCCCGACTCGCTTTTACTAATGGTGGATTTGGTATTCTTAGAAAGGCAAGGGATAAGTAAGAAACAACTGTGCCAACAAAGTTATTTCTTAAAAAAAATAAAGTTTTTTTTCAACTTTCTTATGCCAGCGGTTTAAGATTTTGAGATTTCTTTTCGTGAGATCAAAATTTGGAATAACGATTTACACATGCCAAACATGTTTTCCATTGCCTTATCACATGGGAACATAGGAACATCCAAATGGCACGAGCCAAACGCACCCTGATTGACTGGAAGGTTTTGTCCAAACTAGTTAGCTTGTTGATTCGTCTGGGCCTTGCACTCTTATATCCTAATTAATATAGCTAAAAACTAAAGAGAATTTATTTGTGTGAAATTGAATTCCAAGGAATTCATGGTAAAATGGTTTCAAGTGAAGAAATATTGAAGAGTTGAGGGGTAAAGTACTAAGGTGGAGATGTAAAAGAAACTCTATCATTCTTGGGATTTACTTTACCAGGATGATGGCTGAATAATCATTTTCCACCAAAGGGAATATTATTTTATAGCAATTTGTGAATATTTCTCTTTCTTTTTTCAATTTTAGCCACTTTTATAGGAAGACATTTCTTTAGAACTTACAGGAATTCAATTCCATGCAAGAAAAGATTAAATATGAAAAGTATGAAAATTTAGGAATTTGTTAAACCTTCAGGCTTGCAAGATTAGGTGGCCTGCTTGTTTACATGAGGGTAGGAGCAAAAGAAAAATAAGGGTCACATCATAAATGAAAATTTTCTTTATCAAAACTGATTCACCACCCATCACTCACCATCCATCACCCAAGTAAATTAAATCTTAGCAAACTCATGAGAGTTTTAATGTCCTTCAGCCCCTCTCAATTTTTAATGTCCTCTGATAAAACCCAATTTGCTATGAATTCCTCTGAATTGATATGTAGTAGGCAAAAGGTAAAAGGTTAACCAAACCCGGCCGGCACACCCCATTGCATAAAAACAAAGTTGGACTTAACACTTTGAATTAAATATTCTTGCCAAAATCAACATTCCAATTTCTCCGGCATGGTTTTGCTGAAAGGAACCATCCATTGGACTCATTATAGAAACCTATTAGAATAATTATAATAAAATCTGAAGAAGCGATTCTAAACCATGATTGGACCCAACCCCGTGGAGCCTAATAGATACCCGTTTGGATTTGAAAATGGCTGTCCCACCGTCTTCAATCACTCAGACGAAAATATATAAACTGCATTATAAACAACCGTAGAATGATTTAATTATGCAAAAAGATCTCATTCATCCCATCCAAATCACTACATTTTTCCCGGCAAGTTAAATACATCAATCTCTCTCCTATGTACATCTGAATTATGACAATGCAAAACATTGCATTAGAGTAATGAATCCTTTTCCATCATGGACTACCTATATAAAATGCATGCACTTACTTCATTTCCATTCACCTGTACAACCACAGATCAATTAGAATCAGTTAGAATCTAATATCACAACCCATGGCCTCAAACTACCAGCTTTCCGTCTACTTGGGCTTCTTCATCTTGAGCATTTGTGCTACTCAGAGCTTGGGACGCAAGCTCCATGAGACGTCCATGTCCGAAAAGCATGAACAATGGATGGCTCAGCATGGGCGTGTGTATAAAGATGAGGCAGAGAAGGCGCAACGTCTCAAAATATTCGAGGAAAATGTAGAATTCATCGAGTCCTTCAACAACGCCGGAGAAAAACCTTACAAGCTAAGCACGAATGAGTTCGCGGACCTAACCAAGGAAGAGTTTAGGGCCTCCCATAATGGATTCAGGGCCTCTGGGGTCAGCACAACAAGAACAACCTCCTTCATGTATGAGAATGTCACTTCAGTGCCATCTACTATGGACTGGAGAAAGAAGGGTGCTGTAACTCCTATCAAGAACCAAGGAGAATGCGGTGAGTTAATTACTAGAATAAGGGCCTGTCTGTTTCCTGTGAATCCAGCGCATGCAACTTGATTTATGAGTAAATAAACTATTCATGCACTTGGACAAGCGGCCCTATATAATATATATACACTAAAGTCCCACTTATTTTGTTTTTTGCCATGACCAATTACCAGTAATTAGGGTTGTAAACCCAATATCAAAGTATCTATAATTTTCTACCAAAAGAAGTATCAGAGTATTGGGCCCTGTAAGCCCACTCCTTAGTAGACCAATATGATTTGGGCTTGCACCAAGTTTACAATTATCCTCAGCAAGCTTATGCAAGCCTTCAAGTGACCCCATTTCAATGATAAAAGTACTCGTGCCATAGTGAGGCACTTCTCAAATTTCACTAATAAGGTGATAATGTAATTAAAGAATTGAATTATCAAACCTAAAATTAGTAAATGACGATATAAAAAAATTAATCGGTTGATAATCTCGTTTGAAATGATCCATGGAATAGGATGTTGCTGGGCCTTCTCAGCCGTCGCAGCTACAGAAGGAATTACCCAACTCAAGACAGGTAAGTTAATCTCTCTATCTGAGCAAGAGCTAGTGGATTGCGACATTAGTGGTGAAGATCAGGGCTGCGAGGGTGGCCTAATGGATGACGCCTTCGACTTCATTCAACACAACAAAGGACTTACAACTGAAGCAATTTATCCATACACAGGAGAAGATGGCACATGTAATAGGAAGAAGTCTACGAACCATGCCGCAAAAATCAACGGCCATGAAGATGTGACGGCAAACAGTGAGGAGGCACTGCTAAATGCTGTGGCCAACCAACCAGTTTCTGTTGCCATCGATGCCAGCGGATCAGCATTCCAATTCTACTCCAGCGGTGTTTTTACAGGCGAATGTGGTACCGAGTTGGATCATGGTGTTACCGCCGTTGGTTATGGAGCAACCTCTGATGGGACCAAGTATTGGTTGGTTAAAAATTCATGGGGTACTGGATGGGGTGAAGAGGGATACATCAGGATGCAAAGGGATGTTGATTCTGCAGAAGGTCTTTGTGGAATTGCCATGATGGCCTCTTATCCTACTGCTTAGCCAATGGCACCCCATTATGCTCTGTGCATCCTATCATCTATCACTACTCAAAAAGTATGTCTCAAAATATGGAAGGTGTGTGCCTGATCTTGGAGGGCCTCTATTGTATAGAGTTTTAGCTGTCTTATAAGAAATGAAGAAAGTGTTGCATGGTTTTCAAATATAATTCTTGCCTATAATTTCATAGATTTTGATGTATGGTTTTTCCTCTCCAATTCTTTGTCATCCAACTAAGGATGATTGTTCAGGTTGAAATCGGGCCTCTCCAGAACCCGCTTGTATTAAGCTTGGTTTGGCTGAATCTGGGGCGGGTCTAGGTAAGGTATTGTTGGGCTTGACCTATTCATATTTTTCTTAAATATCCCACTTAATAAGCCCAAAATTCATCCTTGGGGAAACCCATGTGTTGTCTGCTATGCCCGAGTCCCTCCGCCCAAGCACACTTCTGCAGAAGTCATCTGCTCCGCTTGAGTACGCCTCCTAAGGGTCGATCCCGGTCGTTGTAGCTAAGAATGGATGCTCGGCCATGACCATTTGGCCTAACGTTCTTTTTTTTTTTTAGACATTTAGCCACAGACTTTATAGCGATGACAAGCGGGGGCCAGCTCGGCCGCCGCTATAGGCTATAGTGGTCGACATTGTGTGTTTTAGCGGGGGGCTGTAAGACCCCGCCCCGAGTTAATCAAGATTAACTCTAATTAATTGCAATTAATGCTAATTAATCAAGTCTAATTAGACTAATGATGGTTAATGACCCAACTCAATGAGATTAGTCTCAAATGAACTTAATGAAGCAATAATGGAGAGATTAAGTGAATTGAATGAGTTTTAAGTCTAAACTAAGAGAACAAGACCTTTTTCGTAAATACGGATTTATACGTACTTTATCGAACACGAAAACTCTTGATACCAACACGCGTATCTCGACGAGTACGTTAACTTTCGTAATAAGCTCGAAGTTATTTGACAAGGATTTGGTCAAATGACCGTTCATTTGACTCAAAATATGAATAGACTTGATAATGGGGGCTCAAATGCAAAATGTCTCTTATAAGACTTAAAAGGAACTCCCTTGAGTTCATTTTCCACCCCATTTCCATTAAAGAGAAACCCTAGACCTCCTTTTCCTTCTTCTCCCTCATTTCTCATCAAGTGACAAGGATTGCTAGTGGCTTGGGTTGAAGTTGGAGCAATTCCATCTCCATCTTCATCTTCTTCTTATACTTGCTTTCCATTTTGGAGTGTTAAAGCTTGGAGGAAAAGCTCAAGGATTCCCTAACCACACTACAAGTAAGTGTTTGAGTATTTTATGGGATTCTCAAGTTCAATTAGGTACTTAGGAGTGATTTCTAGCCCATTTAGCTCATAGGGTTTGTGTTTTGGATGTTTGCATTGAAATAGACTTGAAGAAGGTTTTCATTTGGGGGTTTTTGGCTCAAGTGAAACTATCAAAGGGTTTCTTGCTAATAGGCGTTAAAGGCAAGTGTAAATGCTTCCTTATCATCAAACATGTTAATTTCCAAGTTTTCTTTGAGTTATAAGATTTGGGTTCTCAAACCCTATTGTTAGAAATGGAGATTTTGTGGATTTGGTTTAGTTCTATGGATTTTTGATGCTTTAAATGATGAAGTAGAGGTGTGGTTTTTACATTTAAATGATAAATGAGAAGAGGACATGATGTCCTTAAATGGGTATACAGATGGTAGTTGAAATGGGTGAATGAAGGAGTGAATGTTCGGAGTTCCAGAAATGGAGTTCTGGACAGTTCGCTCGAGCGAACTAGTTACTGTCTGATGCGAAAAGTGTCTGCACGAGCGAACTTTAGGTGCGCTCGAGCGATGAAGGTTCTGTCTGAAACGAGCGTTGTCTGTAAATGTCCGCTCGAGCGAACTAGGTTCTGTTTGGGTCCACTCGAGCGAACTTGGATCCGCTCGAGCGAACCTGATAGTGGCCAAACATGAATTATAAGCAAAAATTTGGCCAACGGTCCGATCGATCGGGGGACTCAGTTTGAGTCAAGTGGATTTTGATATTAAGGGTGGAAATTTTTGGGGATTAAATGCACATATTAAATGCAAATGTGATGTCCATCGAAAATAACACGTGCATTTAGTAACTAATGATTACACCTAGAAATTGTCTAAATTTGAGATAGAGACAAGTAGGACTGTAAATGACTAATGATTCCTCTATTCCCCTTGAATTTATAATGACTGCATACAATGAACCACTGAACCATGAATAAATGCAATGAACCATTGAATAATGAATAAATGCAATGAACCATTGAATAATGAATAAATGCAATGAATAATGAATAATCCTGCTGCAGCAGATGATTGGGGTGTTCCGGAGCTCCGTGGTGATGCCAGTGATCTCTGATCAAGACACTGGTAGATCCCACATATAGACTGAAAAGTCAATGAAAAGCCATGTATAAGCCATGTAATGAACTATGTATTGAATGAAAAATGATATTGGACCAAAGGGTCCCATATGAAAGTTCCGGATCCTTACCCTAGGGGGGGGGGGGGGGGGGGGGGGGGGGGGTGGTGAATAGGGTGAGCTACAAATTGATTGTCAATTATAATTTTCTTCAAATTAAACTCCAACTAGTGATGATTACAAGAAAAGGTGCGGAAGATAAACAGATCAATCACCACAAGTCATTCACCATTGCACAAAGATTTATAGTGGTTCGGCCTCAACGCCTACATCCACTACCGGCTTGTGATCACACACCCCACCGGATTTCCACTATTTATGCTTTTACGAAAGGCTAAGCAATAACCCTTACAATGATGTTTTTGAGGCTAAACAACAACCTAGCTATGTGCTTTTCTAGGATAAGCAATAACCTTTACAATTTGCTTTTCTTTGGCTTAGCAATAACCTTTCATACAAATAGATTTTCTTTCTCAAGAAAGTGTCTAAACACTAGGAGAGAAATACATTAAGCACAATAAATATTGCCTCTAAAATAGGCGAATGAGAAAGTGAAAATCAACTTACACAGCACACTATAAAATGCAAAGATGAATGCTCACGATGTGTGTGTGTGTAAACTTCAATCAAGTTTAAAATGAAAGCTCAATCAATTTATGCTTGAAGCAATTAAAAGTTTAATGCACATAAAATGATTTGATTGAAGGGTTTAGCAAATCACATGAACAAAGTACAAACTTAATGATGATATGAAAATCAAAGCTTGCAAGTTGTATGAAATTAATTATATCTAAACATGTGATGCATGTGATATGTTGTTTTCAAAATCAAAGTATTTTGACTAAAGTTTTAAAGATTGAAAACAACAAGGAAGATTCATCCAAGTTAGTGAAACATGTTATAACATAAATTGAAGATTTTGATAAACATGTTTAAGAAGTTTTCTACCACAAACTTGATTTGAATCAAGATGAAGAATCCAATAACTTAAATCAAAGATTAAGAGAAGAATGGATTCAACACATCATAGTTAATATGCTACAAATCATTTACCAATAATTTAGTCAATGCATAAAAAAACATATGATTAGGAAAAGTCAAAGCTTACTTGGTGATTGAACTTCATTAATCCAAGTTTAACTTTACTTAATGATCCTTTGGCCTTCTTAGTTCATTTCCTTTGATTTGCCTTAGTACACTTCAGAAATGGCTTCAAAAATCATCTTCTCTGGCCTTGGAATGAACTTCTTTTTATAGAAAAAGTGGGCCAACGGCTATATGTCGGTTAGCCGACATCCAGGGGTCGGTTAACCGACACTCCCAACGGTCACTAGCCAACGGTCATAATTTTGAAATTTTGCTGACCAAAAAGCTTGCTTCGGTTAGCCGACATGATCGGTTAACCGAGGCCTGACCGACACCCTAACCGACAGTGAAAATAGGGTCAGAATACATCTCTCTGGAATTCTAACCGAGAGAGCTTCGGTCAGGTTCTGAAGCAACGTCGGTTAACCGATACTTGACCGACATGCTGATCGACGTGAAAAATATATGACAATGCATCTTTCAGGAAATCTGACCGACAAGATGTTCGGTTAGTCTAATTTCTGTAGTCGGTTAACCGACACTTAACCGACACACAAACCGACAACTGAAAACACCATTCAGAAAACCTAACCGAGTGAGTTCGGTTAGGCTTCGGTCCAAGGTCGGTTAGCCGACAGGTTGACTGACAGTACTGTCAGACTGTTTTCTGAAGATCTGAGTTTACAAGTAAAGATCTAACTTTTGAGAGCTTTTGAAACACAGAGTGTAAAGGTGTTTGAGACAAGGTTTAATCAAGAAAAAGCTTTTCAAAATAAGACTAAAATCAACCAAAAGGTTTGAAACATAGTTTGAGCAAGTTGATTTAAATCCTGTGATTTTCAAGATAAACCTGTGAGAAATGATATGAGATGATCATGATGCAAATGTTGGACATCAAATTGCAAATACAACTTAGGGTCTAACAATCTCCCCCTTTGCAATTTGATGGCAACATACTAAAAAGGCTAAGAAATATAAAGCACATCACTAACACATTACTCATACATTCATTCATTTCTTCAACATTCATTCATCACTAACACATTCTTCATGATCTTCCATGATCTTCCTTCCTTTCTTTGCTCCCCCAATCTTCTAGATCTCCCCCATTGTGTGTGCTTCCACACAAATTCTCTCCTACAATATTTTTCTCCCCCATAGTCTTAGAAATCATACTTAGCCCTTTCCTTTTCTTCCTTCGCCATTTCCTTTTCTTCTCCCCCATTGACATCAAATTGCTAAAGAGTCTGCAAGAATAGCTCATGCAAACATATACCTTTCTCATAACATAGCATTGATATCATTTGATAAATTTTGAATATAAAAGTAAAGGAGAAACTACCATGTAAAGACAAAATGGAGTCATAAGTTTTTATTCATGTCTAAAATGAGAATGTTTACATCATTAGTGAAATACATAAACCATAAATATAAACATTCTCATAACCACCATCAACATTCAACACATTCATCAAAACCAATTTAACCAAATTACACCACCAATCATACTACCAATTAGAAAACAAAAAATAGTGGTGTCATCAAGTATTTTCTACTCCGAATCAGGAGGTGGTGGTGACGGAGAAGGTGGAGCTCCAACATCATCTCGGCTGCAACTCTTTGAAATTCTTGAGAGATTCTGAAACAGTTTGTTCAGTGTCTTCTTGTTCTTCTTTTGTTCTTTCTTCATGTAAGTCATATCTCTCTCAAGAGCTGCCAAGCGGTCCACTGAAGAGGAAGGACGAGGAGATGGTATCGATGTTGAGCCATGAGTAGGAGAAGGTGGTGCTTGAGCCAAGGGAGGGTTATCAGCTATAGGGATTTGAGCGTTTGGAATAAGATTCATTTGATTCACATTAGCTGGTGATAATGGAGTTTTGAAAACAGGTTTCTCCCCAGAAGGCTTAGGTATCCCAAATGAGAATGCCAATTGAGTCATCAAATATCCAAATGGTATTGCATTTTTCTGACTCATGTTGTTATGAAATTTGATGATTGAATGACAAATGATGGAGGGCAAGCAAATGGGTGTACTAGTTACCACCTTGGACAAAAGGTTAGCCATATAGGCTGTAAGTTCAGTCCTATTTCCCAACCTAGGGTAGACATTGTAAGTGAAGCAATGATGGATAATTCTATAAATGGGAAGGAGAGAATTTAAGGTGAGATGATGTTTTCTTTTGTCCCAAGGGGCATTGAAACCACAAATGTCCCTAGTGGCCTTGGTTCTCTCATCTTCATTAGGAGAATCTGATAACATTGTAAGTCCATTTGGGGTGCAAGGTATCCCCATAATGTTCCCTATCCTCTCAGGTGTGATCTCTACATTCCTATCTTCAAAGGAGCTAGTAAAAGAACAAGTATTTTCTCCAATGAGAGTGCTTGAGATTGATGAGTACATATATCTCACCAATGTGGGATAGACATCTCCACCCCAATGAAGTATACCATCCCATCCTACTCTATGAACTATTCCCATTAAGTCATGATTTTTAATTTGGTTTACTAACACCCTTCTTTCCATAGCTATAGACCTATTTCTCAATAGTTGTAGAGTGTTAGCATCAACCCTCAGCTCTATGGATGGTGGTGGAGGGGATTCACTAAAGTCTGAATGTTCATCTATAGGCCTACTGGATGTGGCAGTGGCCTTCCCCTTTTTAGATGGCCTAGGTATGGCTTTTTTCATTCTTGGAGGCATGTTGGTTGGGCAAGATTGAAGATTTTTCTTTAATGTGAATTAGTATAAATCTTTTTCCCAAAGCTCAAGAGATGAGAGGGTCACTGAAGATTAAGCAGATTTGGTTGTGACAAAACATCAAACACCTAGAGTGCAGACTAAGGAAAAGATAGCACAGTTGGTTGTGGATGCCCCAAAGTATGGATCTCAAGACCTACAATACATGCAAACATTCCACAAAGACTACAAATAAACCAATCATTTCAAGAAAATTTGAAGAAGGGAAGTTTGGGAATTTTTGGATGGAACAGTCACCTTGATCTTAGGGGAAAAATGATTGATCCTAGCTTGGAAGAGGAGACTCTTTTGATGACAATGATTCCTTTGAAAAGATCAGAAAATGCTTGCAAGAAATCAGAGGGAATGACCAAGGCTTGATGATCTCACAGATTCTCGTTGACTGTCAAGGTCTTGAGGCTCCAACGTTGGTGAAGGAGATGAAAATGATGATGACTTGCTTGGAGGATGATTGAGAGAGGATTTTAATTGGATTGAAAGACGTTTTTCGATCAATGGGAAGGAGATTTGAGGATTTGGAAGCTGGAAATATTCATCTAGGGCACAAGGAATGAAGATGATGAATAGTGCAGTAAGTTTCCAGACCGTGCGCAGGGTTTTATTCGACCCTGTGAGTTGTCGGTTAGCCGACAACTTAGGTGTCGGTCAACCGACACCTGTAGAGAAGTGAAATAATTCACTAATCTACATTTTTGACTTATGATCACTATCCTGAGGATATATAAGATAATTTGACTAGGAAGAACAATTAGGATGATCATAAGGAACAATCTAAAATTTTTTTTTTTTTTAAATAGATTGATAAACCACATGCATTTTAACATAAAATACCTTTGGAATTTCAAAAATGCATTAGTACTCAAACAAGCAAAATTTAAACATGTAGAGAATGCTCAAGGAACTTAGAATCATCTAGACCTAGGACCAAAAAAAGAAAAAATGTACATTTTGAGAAGTAATTGGTCCATTCTAATTTCAAAGGTTTTAATGTTTGTCTAGGATTCTAACCTTAGCTATCCATCTAAGGTCTTGAGCCTTTAGGCCAATGTTTGAGATTCCACCAACAAAGGGAGATAATTTTTCAATTTTAGTAGATTTGTCATCAATTTTTGGTTTGACAATTTTATAATGATGATTAGTCTTTGATGGTTGGTGATGATTTTTCACTATGTTCTTATTTCTTTTAACTTTTCCTCCTCCTTTTTGCATTTTGAATTTTAATTTTAATTGTTCAACCTTTTTCAAAATTTCTTTCATTTCCATGGTTAAAGGAGGTAAAGTGAGATGTTTCTTGTTGATAGATTTAACTTGATAGCTTTGGACTTGATTGGTCCTTTTAAAATCTATCTTAGGAGACTCTTGTTGAATAGATTTGACTTGTTTGAACTTTAAAGAGATTTCCTTGGCTTTAAATGTCTTACCCTTCATAGAATTTGATTTTACTTCCTTTGATTCATAGATGGGTTTTGACATATGATTTCTTCTTAGTTTGCACTCAAATTTGAAATGCCCTTCTTTACCACAATAATGACATTTTGTTTTGGGCAAATTTGTAGGAGTGCTAGAGAGAGAGGACTCACCTTTAACAAATTTGTTGATGAACTTAGGATCATGGTAAATATGTTTATTAAATCCAAGACCCGTCCTATCTCCATGTGATTTACCCAATTTAAACAAGTTTTCAAGTTTCTCTTCACTTTGGGTAAATTTGCATTCAAACTTTTGCTTGTGGGTCTCAAGTTGAGTGACTTTGTTTTTAAGAATTGAATTTTCATTATTTGCTTTTATGAGTTGAATTTCAATTCCATTAAACTTGTTTACCTTTTCATAAGCAAGTTTCAATTCAAGTTTTAGCTCATTCACATTAGATCCAAGATGTAAAGTTTTTAAATCACTTTGAGGTTTGGATAAATTTTCCTTGGTGATAATTAACTTGGATTCTAAATTAGAAATGTCTTCAACTTGATTCTTCACATGATCACTTATATTTGTGTTTTCTTTGAGAAGTTTATCACAACTTATCTTAGATACATTTCATTCTTCTTGAACCTTTGACAAGTTATCCATAGAAATTTTTAATTTTGATTTTAGATGGATAATGTTTTCATCTTGTCTTCTTATTGTATCTATTAATCTCAAATTTTCTTTCTTTAGCTCATCATTATTTGTTTCAATTTCATTTTGTTCATTTTGAGTATTAGACAAGTTGTGTAAAGTGATCGTGAACTTAGAGTTTAGGCAATTTATAGCTTCATCTTTCTCTCTAAGTTCATCTTTTGAAGTGACTAATTATTTGTTTAGTCTTTTAGATTCTCCTTTTAACTTGTTATGACTTTTAACAAGCTTTAAGTACAAAGTATACAAATCATCATATGCTTGTTGAAGATCATCTTGATTTTCATTTTCTTCATCACTTGATTCAAGTTGATATTCATTATGTTCAAGATTTGAATATTCAATGGATGGAAGAAGGTGACTAGGAGATTCTACAAGGGAATCTACACTCTCTATCTTAGTGGAATCCATAAAGATGATTTTCAAGATAAATCCAACTAGGGTCTTAACTCTAGGTTTTTACACCTAATCAAGAGTTCCAAAACACTTGATCCTAAATATAGAGCACGAGGCTCTGATACCAATTGAAAGTTCCGGATCCTTACCCTAGAGGAGGGGGGGGGGGGGGGGGGGGGGGGGGAGTGAATAGGGTGAGCTACAAATTGATTGTCAATTATAATTTTCTTCAAATTAAACTCCAACTAGTGATGATTACAAGAAAAGGTGCGGAAGATAAATAGATCAATCACCACAAGTCATTCACCATTGCACAAAGATTTATAGTGGTTCGGCCTCAACGCCTACATCCACTACCGGCTTGTGATCACACACCCCACCGGATTTCCACTATTTATGCTTTTACAAAAGGCTAAGCAATAACCTTTACAATGATGTTTTTGAGGCTAAACAACAACCTAGCTATGTGCTTTTCTAGGATAAGCAATAACCTTTATAATTTGCTTTTCTTTGGCTTAGCAATAACCTTTCATACAAATAGATTTTCTTTCTCAAAAAAGTGTCTAAACACTAGGAGAGAAATACATTAAGCACAATATATATTGCCTCTAAAATAGGCGAATGAGAAAGTGAAAATCAACTTACACAGCACACTATAAAATGCAAAGATGAATGCTCACGATGTGTGTGTGTGTAAACTTCAATCAAGTTTAAAATGAAAGCTCAATCAATT
Organism: Umbellularia californica; assembly: GCA_028538565.1. Classification (NCBI taxonomy): domain Eukaryota; kingdom Viridiplantae; phylum Streptophyta; class Magnoliopsida; order Laurales; family Lauraceae; genus Umbellularia; species Umbellularia californica. The sequence continues at coordinate 52,596,390 of JAPQWN010000004.1, read as the reverse complement.
TATGCTTGAAGCAATTAAAAGTTTAATGCACATAAAATGATTTGATTGAAGGGTTTAGCAAATCACATGAACAAAATACAAACTTAATGATGATATGAAAATCAAAGCTTGCAAGTTGTATGAAATTAATTCTATCTAAACATGTGATGCATGTGATATGTTGTTTTCAAAATCAAAGTATTTTGACTAAAGTTTTAAAGATTGAAAACAACAAGGAAGATTCATCCAAGTTAGTGAAACATGTTATAACATAAATTGAAGATTTTGATAAACATGTTTAAGAAGTTTTCTACCACAAACTTGATTTGAATCAAGATGAAGAATCCAATAACTTAAATCAAAGATTAAGAGAAGAATGGATTCAACACATCATAGTTAATATGCTACAAATCATTTACCAATAATTTAGTCAATGCATAAAAAAACATATGATTAGGAAAAGTCAAAGCTTACTTGGTGATTGAACTTCATTAATCCAAGTTTAGCTTTACTTAATGATCCTTTGGCCTTCTTAGTTCATTTCCTCTGATTTGCCTTAGTACACTTCAGAAATGGCTTCAAAAATCATCTTCTCTGGCCTTGGAATGAACTTCTTTTTATAGAAAAAGTGGGCCAACGGCTATATGTCGGTTAGCCGACATCCAGGGGTCGGTTAACCGACACTCCCAACGGTCACTAGCCAACGGTCATAATTTTGAAATTTTGCTGACCAAAAAGCTTGCTTCGGTTAGCCGACATGATCGGTTAACCGAGGCCTGACCGACACCCTAACCGACAGTGAAAACAGGGTCAGAATACATCTCTCTGGAATTCTAACCGAGAGAGCTTCGGTCAGGTTCTGAAGCAACGTCGGTTAACCGATACTTGACCGACATGCTGATCGACGTGAAAAATATATGACAATGCATCTTTCAGGAAATCTGACCGACAAGATGTTCGGTTAGTCTAATTTCTGTAGTCGGTTAACCGACACTTAACCGACACACAAACCGACAACTGAAAACACCATTCAGAAAACCTAACCGAGTGAGTTCGGTTAGGCTTCGGTCCAAGGTCGGTTAGCCGACAGGTTGACTGACAGTACTGTCAGACTGTTTTCTGAAGATCTGAGTTTACAAGTAAAGATCTAACTTTTGAAAGCTTTTGAAACACAGAGTGTAAAGGTGTTTGAGACAAGGTTTAATCAAGAAAAAGCTTTTCAAAATAAGACTAAAATCAACCAAAAGGTTTGAAACATAGTTTGAGCAAGTTGATTTAAATCCTGTGATTTTCAAGATAAACCTGTGAGAAATGATATGAGATGATCATGATGCAAATGTTGGACATCAAATTGCAAATACAACTTAGGGTCTAACACCATAAGCCATCTAATAAATGCTCAATGTAATCCGAACGGCATGAAATGAGTGAAATGAATTGACTAATGCTTCCGTTGGGAATACACTGAACTGAATGACGATAATATTATTGTACTATAATCTAGTCATTGATTATCCATTGACTACACTGTTTAGAATATTGCACTAACCTAGATTAATCGTCTAGAGTTATTACATTGACAAATGGACATATTTAACATGGATTATCATAAATGTGTTTATACCTTGTTGAACCGTCGTGTTCATAGTGTTATTGATGACATTACAGGCCCAGTTGCCCATCCCAGCCTTGCAGAGGCCGCGCCGCGTGCGGAGGAGGCCCATCCGATACATCCAGGAGGTTTAGCCGAATGGGAATAGTTCGGAGGGCGTTGATTTTTAATGTTTTGAGATTATTTTGGGAATTAATTGATAGATACTTTTGTATATCATTTTGAGATGTAATTAGATGTCCCTTGCATGGTATTTTGAGTATGCAGTGGTGGACTTCATTGGATTATATTTTGTATATGTGAACTTTACTTGTAAGGTAAAGTCAATCATTGTCAATGTATGTATATATGTTTCCGCAAAATGTACATTTGACAAGTACGTATGTTAGATCCCTTTGTGAGTCTTATCTTAACTTCGGTTAATTCAAGATTTACGGGAGTAAGTATGATGGATTCGCGACCCGGGGTTAGGCCCCGATTAGTCCGGTCTTGGGCCCGGGTCGTGACAGGGGCACTAAAGCCTTTTTATTTGTAGTGCCTCTTGTATCACTTTCTATGAGAATCATATCGTCAACGTATAATAAGAGAAACACACACCCAGCATCAAAGTAATTATAAGTGAAGAGAGCATAATCATGATCACTTTGTTTAAACCTGAGGCTAAGAACACAAGTGTTGAAGCAGTCAAACCAAGCTCGTGGAGCTTGTTTGAGACCATAGAGTGCAAGTTTGAGACGACACATATGATGTGGGGCTCGAACAAGTCTTGGAGGCGAATGTATATAAATCTCTTCAGTATAAGAAACCCATTTAGAAATGCGTTTTTTATATCAAGTTGATTAAGAGGCAACTGATGAATGGCTGCTACAGAGATAAAGAGACGAATAGTTTTCATCTGTGCAACCGGAGCAAAGGTTTCTTCATAATCAACTCCATACTCCTAACTACAACCTTTGGCCACTAACCAAGCTTTATAACAATCAACAGAACCATCGGACTTAGTCTTAATTTCAATTACCCATTTACACCCGATAGCGTGTTTCCCAGGCAAGAAGGGGACAATATCCCATGTATTTGTTTTCTTTAATGCATCAAGTTCATTTGCTATAGCTGATTGCCATTTTGGTGAGGCAATTGCCTCTTTATAAGATTGAGATTCTGACAAAGAGTGTATGTCTGCAAGAAAGGACTGATATGCACCAAAAAAATGGTCAGTGCAGAGAAGGTCATACCAGGGAATTGGAACTCTAGTGCGTAAAGGATACCATCTTTGAGGTGATCACTCACAACATGAATAGAAGGGACTGAAACAGAGGAGCAGGTTCAGTGGGGGATGGGGAAGGCATGGGGCGACAATGATGTACCAGCACCATGATCTAGAATCTTACATTCTGATGATCGAGACAAATCACACTATTTCATAGTGATCAAAGTGCTGCAACCTTATCAGATGAGATGCTCAATCTCATCACTGGTTGTGAAGATATTTAAGTATAAAATTTGTGACACATGTCTCCTGTATATGGATCTCATCCATACATATATATATCACATCTAATATACTAATGGAACCCGGTTCATCTCATGAACCATCACGTCATATGTACTGATTATGTACATTAAGTAATAAAACACCATTTATCTCATGAAAGGAAAGCATGATTTTATTGATGAATGAAGAAATTAATCAATTTATTATATCTTCTGATGGATTGAGTCCATACAATCTAACAGTACCTACAAAGGTGGGTTGGTAGAAGTGGAATCTAAGGAAAAAGAAAATATGGGAATGGATCAACTGGATAAAATATAGGTTTCTCCGGAGAAAGGAAAAGACTGGAAAAGAGAATTATGGGATATTTTCGAGGAAAGTAACTTTACGAGAAGTTCGTAACTTGTTGGTTTTAGGATCATAGCATCGATATCCTTTTTGTTCGATACCATATCCTAGAAAAACACAGATGGTAGATTTTGGAGCCAGCTTGGTACGTTCATGTTTTGGTAAAAGAACAAAACATGTGCAACCAAAAACTTTAGGAGAAGACAAATCAGGTTTGACCTGAAACAGTTTTTCATAAGGAGAGATACCGGATAAAACAGATGATGGTGTCAGATTTATGAGATATGTTGTCATTAAGGCAATTTCTCCCAAAAAACAGAGATGGACATGAGAAGAATATATCATTAATCTAGCAGTTTCAATGATATGTCTATTCACCATTTTGTTGCAGTGTTGCAGGACAAGAAAGCTGAGAGAGCATTCCTCGATCATCAAGAAAGGACTTGAACTTGTGAGAAACATATTCTCCTCCGGAGTCAGACGGAAACATTGTAACTTTCTTATCATATTGAGTGGTAATCATGTTAGAAAAAATGACATAAACAGAAAAGAAATCAAACCTCTGTTTCAAAAAAAAAAAAAGAAAAAAAAAAAAAGAAAAAGAAAAACCCCAAGTACACCGGGTAAAATCATCACTAAATAAAACATAATATAAAGACCCACCTTTAGTGGGCTGCAATGCAGGCCCCAAACATCAGAATGTTTTAAGTCAAATGGAGCATGACTGTTAGAAGTGCTTTTATAAAAAGGCAAAGAAAGTTGTTTGCCCTGTCTACAACCAAAACATTGAGATAAATCTGTTATTTTAATATTTCCAAGACTACCTCTAGAACATAAAAGTTTCATTTTATTCAAAGGTAAATGCCCTAATTAAGAATGCCACAGCGCAAAAGGGGTAAAAGATGTAGACAAAGCTGCTGAAGGGGAAGAAGGGATGCAAGGAAATGAGATGATAGAGGCCCCATGTCCTACGGCTTGTCCCAAACTGCATCCTGGTGCGAGGATTCTGCACGGAACAACCAGTGGAGGAGAATGAGATAGTACATACAGTGAGTATGTTCATTTTGAAAGGCTTCGATTTTCTTTAGGTGGGCCCCACTGTGGAGTGCCAATTCTTCAACTCGGGACTTCTCCAAGTTTGGTGTCAGAGGATATTCCAAACTAACTGATACCTATGTGTATTTGTCATCAATAAAAGTGACAGGGCGGCAACTAGTTTACAACACATTATTGGTATAAATGCATAAAAATACACTGTATGTTTTCTAGGACTTTTTATTTATTACAATTGAAAACACATTGATTTTTTAATTTAAACATCAGGTTGTCTTCTCGTTTTCTTCTAAACTTTACTAACAAAATCACCAGTTACATGATAAGAATGGCAAATTCTTCAAAATTCAATGTCTAGTATTACTCGGTTTAATTTTTATATAAGAGACAATGCGACCAAGTAAGTTTGTTCCATTAAAATACTTAATTCAAATGATTTTCTCTCTTACATGATTGATTGGAATTCTGTTTTTATTTTATTTTTTTAAAGTTTTTCAAGTTCTTGATGTAAACAAAATGGATATTATTTTAGATGTATTAACTTTTGAATCCCACTGCCTCATTCCTGATTCAATCATAGTAACGACTACTCAAATGATATAATCACAATGGACTTGTGTGGAGTGCTTACGTAACACCGAGGTAATCTCCTACTTCGACGCTAAACTGCCAATTAGGGGTTACTCTGGCCTGATTTATTCCAGTTCGGCAAAAGTGCCAGCTGTCGCCGAGTTGGAGTTCGATTCGGTCTGCCTACCGACCTCGTTCATTACGGGCCCTGCCCTGAGCGACTCGGTACCCATGACCGACCTCCTGTATCCCCTGATCTCGGTAATTTCCATCTCGGTCCACTTGACTGAGGTGGATGTCCGTCTCAATCTTCATTTATGAGATGAAACGGCTACATGACAAAGCTCCCCTGACAGAAGGTGGCCAAGTGCTGATAAGGGACCTTCCCTATCACTTCCACATTTATGTAAGGGGGCTGAGGGGACGTCCGATGGGACAAGTATCCTCACCTACCATCTTAGGAGTGGGCTGATGGGACAAGTATCCTCACCTACCTCCACTATGGAAACTTCTATTCTCTCCTACATATACCTGCATGGGAGCCCCATAGAAGGTAAGCAATATACAGTCTACATCCTGTTTATTTCACCTACATCTTCTCCCTCACTTCACCCTAGTTCAGTAACTGCACTAACTCAGGCGTCGGAGTGCCTTTGGCTGACAGCAGCCTCGGGCTCTGACTGCTCTTTCTTCCCTGTTTTCAGGATCCAGGCCGTCGGTAACTTCTCCGATCAAACAGAGTTTTCCTAATCCCTTCCATTACTTAAACCAAGTCCGTATTATTTAGGCACTTACAATTGGCGCCGTCTGTGGGGAAAAAACCTTCGAACCCACGACCTGCAAAACCAATACCTTCATCCCAATAGCCATGCCTCCTAAGGCTAAGAAGGGAAAGAGCGTTGTCGGACCGTCCATGTCCGGCCAACCCGAGATATTCTTGCCTCTCATGCCGCCTCCACTGGTGACGAGCCAGGCAGGGGCATCAGGGACAAGACAGCAAAGAGATGTCAGGCGAACACCACCCAACCCTCAGTCAAAAGGAGCGGAAGGGGATCCTCCTGTCCGAAGCACAGGGTCACCTGTCACGGTGACACACTCATCATCGAGAGGTGTACCAGCATCCCCTCGAAGCGGTCCCGTAGCAGTACGGGCCCGAACGACGTCCTCCCAAGCGGAGCGTCCATGCCTGGAGGTCGTTTTCACCCAGGCACCCCGCAAGGACGTTCCTCCTCAGGAACACCCCCTGCGGGGTAGAGCTCCTGAGCAATCTCAGCCTCCGCGGTCTCAGTCTGAAGACCGCATGGAAGAGGACCATTTCCATCTCGGTGACGAAGGTGACGACGACATGGCCCTGGAGGACGATGCTGAAGCCCAAGCTGAAGCAATCAAGGCCCAGAACCTCGTCATTGAGGAACAGAAGGCACAGATCCTCCAGCTCCAGCGACAGTTGGAAGTCAAGGGCGGACCCCTGCCTGAAGCCTCTCACACGCCCCCACCTCAGCGGGAAGCTCGGCGAGTCCCTGAAGGTCAGCCAGACCTAAGGGAGCAGTTAAATAAGAGACGTGCCCGAGCTCGGGAGGAAGGCTCGAGTAACACTCACGCCAGCGCCGACCAGCGTCAGTACCAGAGGCAAAAGCGGGAGGTCGGTGCAGACCCCGACATGGCCGCTTATATCGATCAGCAGATTAAGCTGGCCGTGCAGCAGAACCTGGAGCATGCCGGCCTCGCTCGAGGTCGGTTGGTTACCAGATACGCCGACATCCATGGCACCTCCCCATTTACTCGGGACATCACGGACCATCCTCTTCCTGATAAATTCAGCGTCCCACGCTTCAATCTTTATGACGGGACGTCAGACCCCGAAGCTCACCTCCGACACTTCACCCAGAAGATGTCGGTATTCAGCGGCGACGGCAACCTCGACTGCAAGGTTTTCTCCTCCAGCTTAGGTGATCTCCCGCTTCGGTGGTTCTGTGCACTCCCCGAGGGATCGGTTTCGAGCTGGCGACAGCTCCGAAACTCCTTCGTAGAGAAGTTTCAAGCACATCGGGTCATCCCAAAGACTGACGCCGACCTAATCTCTATCAAGATGAGGCCGACAGAGAATATCACTCGATTCGCCAAGAGGTTCTGGACCATCTATAGCGTAATCGAGAATTCGAATGATGAGGTAGCCGTCACAGCTTTTCAACAGGGTTTGCTACCCGGAAATGAGCTTCGGAAGAAGTTGGCACGTCGCCCAGCGGATTCAGTGAAGGCACTCATGGCCCGGGTGAACCAGTATGTAGAACAAGAAGAGGACGAGCTCCGGGCTCGGGAGAGCCATAATCTATGGCCCCCACTCCAGGAGGGCCAGCCTTCCGAGGGCCGACCTTCGGACGGCCGACCTACAAGGAGGGAAAAGAGGCTCGCTAAGAGGGAGGTTGACCGAAGTCGAGAGCCATCCAGCTCGGCACCACGTTCTGCGCCCACTTCGGGAGGCAGTGCAAAGCCGAGGCCAAGTGGCGCCCCTCACAAAGCCGTAAACACCATCTTCAAAGAGCCCATTTACAAACTCCTGGGCAAAATCCAAGCCCAGCCCTTCTTCAAATGGCCTCAGCCTATGAAAGGTGACGCCGCCTCAAGGGATCAGAGCAAGTTCTGTGCCTACCACAAGGATAGAGGACACAGAACCGAGGACTGCTTCTCCTTCAAGAATCACCTTGAAAGGCTTGTGAAAGATGGGCACCTCAGAGATCATATCAAAGAGGAGGGAAGGGTAAACCAGGCCCAGCAGCACCACCTCAACGACAAGGACACCGATGGGCCTATAGGGACCATCGACGTCATCCACCTGGCTCCCGCTCCCAAAGGAAGTGATCAAGCACGTGCCGAGGCCAGGAGGGCCCAGCACGGTAAACATGTGATGGCGGCCGAGCTCGGTCCCTCTGTAAAGAAGGCCCGCATAGAGAGACCAAAGATTTGGTTCTCAGACAAAGACTTAGCCGGGGTTCAACTACCCCACAACGATCCTCTTCTTCTGACTATGAGGTTGCACAACTTCGACGTCAAGAGGATCCTAGTGGACCCTGGGAGCTCCTCAGAAATCCTTTACTTCGACTGCTTCAAACGAATGGGTCTGAAGGAAGAGGATCTGCTCGAAGCTCGCATCCCTTTAGTGGGATTCAGCTCCAAGACGGTGTATCCCAAAGGGAAGATCTCCCTCAAGGTCGAGGTCGGAGGAGCTTCCATAACGGCAGACTTCCTGGTGGTGGATGCACAATCTCCATACAATGCCATCATGGGGAGAACCTGGCTTCATGGCATGGAGGCTGTTCCCTCGACCCATCACCAGAAGCTCAAGTTCCCTTTACAGAATAAAGACGGGAGCTTCGAAGTCGTCATAGTCCCCGGCAACCAAGACATGGCCAAAGAATGCCTCTTGGCCGTGGTCCCCGGAGAGAGACAGCCTCAGCAAGTCCACATGACCGAGCTCGAGGCTGAGCTCGATGCTGTGGGCCGAACTCCCGAGCAGAAGAGCATCGAGGACCTTACTCAGGTCGAAATCGACCACAGCGATCCGGAAAGGTTCTTCTTGCTCGGTAGTCAACTTGCTGATGAGGAAAGGGCCAGGATGCTCGACTTCTTGTTGCAAAACAGAGAGGTCTTCGCCTGGACCCCATATGAAATGCCTGGCATCAGCCCGGAGGTCATAAGCCATACACTGAATGTGGACCCTCAGCATAAACCTGTTGCCCAAAAGATTCGAAGATCGGGTTCCCAACAGGCAGAGGCTGTGACCAAGGAGGTCAGCAAGTTACTGGAAGCTGACGCCATTAGAGAAGTCCACTACCCTGTGTGGTTAGCCAACACAGTTGTGGTCAAAAAGAAGGATGGAAGCTGGAGGGTCTGTGTAGACTTCACCGACCTGAATAAAGCCTGCCCCAAAGACAGCTTCCCTCTCCCAAAGATAGACCAGCTGATCGACGCCACTGCCGGGCATGAAAGGATGAGCTTCCTCGACGCCTACCGAGGTTACCATCAAATTCCAATGCATGAGCCCGACCAAGAGAAAACCGCGTTTATAACACCTAGGGGCACCTACTGTTACAAAGTAATGCCCTTCGGGTTAAAGAACGCTGGTGCCACTTACCAGAGGCTGGTAACCAAGATGTTTCAGGACCAGCTCGGCAGCACGGTCGAGGTATATATTGATGACATGGTCGTCAAGTCGAAACGGTCGCAGGACCACTTGACAGACCTCCATCAGACCTTCTTCATCCTCAAGCAATACGGGCTCAAGCTGAATGCTTCCAAGTGTGCATTTGGCGTCGGCTCGGGTAAGTTCCTTGGCAGCCTGGTCACTAGGCGCGGAATCGAGGCCAATCCCGATCAGATTTCGGCCATCAGAGCCCTACAGAGTCCGACCTCGACCAAACAAGTTCAGCGACTTACCGGGATGGCAGCAGCACTGAACCGCTTCATCAGTCGAGCCTCAGATAAATGCCATCCCTTCTTCCAGCTTTTGAAAAAGAGCTCCGGGTTCCAATGGACCCCGGAATGCGAAGTCGCTCTCCAGGAACTAAAGGCGTACCTTTCTTCACCTCCTCTGCTTTCAACCCCTGTTCGAGGTGAGGTTTTATACCTATATCTGGCAGTATCGGACCACGCAGTGAGCTCTGTACTCGTGCGGGAAGATGACAGGCAGCAGAAGCCCATCTACTACACAAGCAAAATTCTGCTAGACTCCGAAACGAGATACCTGCCACTAGAGAAGCTCGCATTTGCACTCGTCAGTGCATCCCGCAAGCTCTCCCACTACTTCCTGACATACTCCATAACGGTTGTGACAGAACACCCGCTCAAGTCCCTCTTTCGGAGAGCCGACTTCTCAGGAAGAGTTTCTAAATGGGCTGTCGAACTCGGGCAATATGACATCAATTATCAGCCCCGGACGGCCATTAAAGCCCAAATATTGGCAGACTTCGTTGTGGAATTCACTTCTCCTAGTTCGGCACCGAGCCCTCTCGACACCGAACTGGGGGGCAAGGAGGCGAGCACTTCGGCAGAGACCGAACAGGAGCAATCCTGGAAACATTTCCTCTCCTCTTCCTGGAAAGTCTTCGTCGATGGGTCTTCCACCTCCAAAAGGGCTGGCGCCGGCATAGTCCTTCAATCTCCAGAGGGCCTCGTCATTGAGCAGGCCCTGACCCTTAACTTCAAAGCGTCTAACAATGAAGCTGAGTATGAAGCACTAATTGCAGGGCTGGGCAGCGCAAAAATCCTGGGGGCACAACGACTGGTGATCTTCAGCGACTCACAGCTGGTGACAAACCAACTCAATGGGGATTACCAGGCCCGTGATGACAGGATGACAGCCTACCTGGCCCACACCAAGCAACTCCTATCTCAGTTCCAAAAAGCTGAAGTCAGGCAGATAGGCAGGGACTCCAACTCTCACGCCGACGCCCTTGCAAACTTGGCCTCTGCTGTCGAGGCAGGGAAAAGAAGAACTGTCGAAGTAGAAGCACTAGACAGACCAAGTATACAATTTCAAACACCTCGGCAGCTCATGTGTATTGATCTCGGCCCGAGCTGGATGGATGAACTCATCTCCTATCTCAAAAATGACCAGCTGCCCGAGGACAAGAACCAGGCCCACAAAATCAGGCTAAAAGCAGCCCGATTCTGGCTCTCTCCGGATGGCAAACTCTACAAGAAGTCCTACAATGGCCCTTACCTCCAGTGCGTACACCCGAGCAAAGTCGAGGACTTCCTTTATGAAATTCACGAAGGGATCTGCGGCAGCCACATTGGAGGTCGGTCACTGGCTTACCGAGCTATCAGTCAGGGATACTGGTGGCCTTATATGCAGAAGGACGCGCAGGTCTACGCCAGGAAATGTGAGAAGTGTCAGAAGTTCTCCCACTCTCTCCATCAGCCAGCACATGACCTAAGTCCTCTTTCTAGCCCCTGGCCCTTTGCCCAATGGGGGCTGGACCTCGTGGGACCACTCCACCGAGCTCCAGGAAACAAAAGATGGTTGTTGGTAGCTACTGATTATTTTACCAAATGGATAGAAGCTGAAGCTTTGTCCTCCATCACTGAGAAGGATACCAAAAACTTCGTATGGAGAAACATCGTCACTAGATTCGGAGTTCCTCGAGCCTTGGTCACCGATAACGGGACCCAGTTCGACTCCAACTTCTTCAGAAGCTTTTGTCAAGATCTTGGCATCAGGAACTACTATTCTACCCCAGCATACCCCCAGAGTAATGGACAGGCTGAAATTTCGAATAAAGTGGTGCTTGACGGACTCAAAAAGAGACTAGATCGAGCCAAAGGCAGATGGGTAGAGGAACTTCCGAGTGTCCTCTGGGCGTACAGGACTACCCCAAGGCGCTCGACCTCGGCGACCCCCTTCTCCCTAGCTTATGGAATGGAAGCTGTAATTCCACTTGAGGTCGGCCTACCGACTCTCAGGTCGGAACTGTTCGACCAAGGCCAAAATGATACAAACCTCGCCACCGAGCTCGACTTGGCTGAGGAACGAAGGGATGCTGCGGCCATCCACCTCGCTTCCTACCAACGACAGTTGGCTAGAGGGTATAATCAGAGGGTCAAAGAGCGAAAGTTCTCCCCTGGAGAGTTGGTCTTGAAAAAGACCCTTCCAGCAGATAAAAGCCCTAGCGAAGGAAAACTTGCACCGAACTGGCATGGGCCATTCAAGGTGACTTCGGTAGCGGGGCAATCTGCTTACAGGCTTGAGGACATGGAAGGCAAAGAGCTACCACGTCCGTGGAATGCCACCCACCTCAAGAAATTCTATTTTTAAGATGTAATCTAAATTCGGAAGGTAATAAACAGGTTCTCTTTATAGAATATGTTTATATTCTCCAAAATTATTTCTTATGACCGAGTCATTGAGCCCGGCATATACATACAGCCCGGTTACCAGAATCAACCACTTCGATACGGCCTTTGGGCCAGTCAAGTTTTTTTCTCTGTAAAAACCGGACTCAGCTTGGGTCACAGGACCAGGGCACCTATTACCGAGGTCAACACTGGTTATGATTGCAGGATCAAACACCGCGTCTCGGGTTACAAAAATACATTTAAGCACGGCTATGGACCGAGCTCATAGACTTGTCTTATTTCCTACTTTATTCTGGTTGTTCAGCCCAGCCAAACGCATAAAGAGAGAAAAACAAGACAAGGATATCATGTACAAAATAAACTTGAGCACAAAAAACAGGGGATTCCATTCATTTCGAGAAAACATGTACAAAAGAGAGGTTTCACTAAACACCAAAATAAAAATTTACATGTAAATCTCCCCAAATAGGCACAAGAAAAGAAGGCAGAAGAATCATGGCAGCCGATCTATGTCAATAATAGACACATCTTCGACTCCACCATCGCCAGCAGGAGCAAGAGGGGCCTCTGTAGCAACAGGCCCGAGATCAGCAGCAGCTTCGGTGGCTGGAACTTGGAGAATTTCTGAGGCCTGAGGCTCTTCATCTACGTGGTCCAGGGGTGCCTCGGAGAGCGGAGGGGCTGGTGACTCAGGTTCGGCACGGGGAAGCTTGGGCAAGCCTTGACGAATGGGGTGATCCTCGGGGACCCCCATTTCTCTCAGCACGGCCAGGCATCCCATTTCGAAGAGCTCCTCCCCCAGCGGAACGAGTTGCTCTTCATAAAGCTTTGTCGCCTGTGCCACCCCCTTCTGAAAGGAGGCCTCGAGCTCTGCTTCTCGAGAAGCCTCGAAGTCAGCCTTCTGTTTGGCTGAAGCTTCCTGCTCGGCCCTCAGCAGAGCTTCGGCCTCGGCTTTCTCCTTCTTCAGGATCTCCACTTCGGCCTTCCTCCCTTTCTTCAAGACCTCCATCTCGGCCTCCCTCTCTTTGGCCGCCTTCTCCATCTTATGCGCGGCTGCTTGGAGCTCAAAGTTTTCAGCACTCTTCTTGGTAATCGCCTCCATAGCAGCCTCGTTCTCCGCGTTCAGCTTGGCGCATGCTTCCTCGGCCCTCCTCAGCTCCTCCGAGCCCTTTTCCAGGGCTGCAGCAAGTTTCTGCCTGTCAGCCTGCAAAGATTGGATCTCGGCACGGCTCTGTTGGCATTTTTCCAGAGCCACCACAGACCTCTGCACTACCTGAACAGCAGAAACAAGTTAGAAGCGACAGACAGCATGTGTCAAAATCTATACGCAGGGTAAATGCTCACCATCAGGGCCGACGACAGGTTGGCCTGAAGCAGCGTAGGCTCTTCCATTCTCCTAAAACGTTCAACGTCCAGGGGAAGTGAGCATGCCCCAGCCAGCACGGCCGCCACTGCCGGACAGCCTTGTAAATGGTGTCCTGAGGTCAGCGGCATCCCTGGGGCTAGAAGAAAGGACGGCCTCCAGGGCTCATCCAGAGGGGCGCGAGACGCCGAGGGCAGGACAGGGTCTTGCCGGGTTGGGCCCTCTTTTTCAGGTGCCCCCGACACCCTCTCCTCCTGTCTCCCTCGGCGAACCAAAGGTCGTTCTTCAACCCGCGGCTCTTCCTCGGCCTCCTCCGTCAGACCTCTCCGGCTGGCCTTCTCCTTCCGGGCCCTGGTTTGGCGCGGCTCTTCGCCCTTCGCCCTCTTCGTCTGCCTCTCCTCCCTGACTACAGTCGAATCATCCCGGGAGGAGCCAGATGGGGGAGCCGGAGGGGCGTCCATAGAAGAAGAAGAAGAACGAGCCGACCTCGACGACGAGGATGGCCGTTTTCCAAGAAGCTTCTCCCAGAGGTTGGTGACAGGAGGATCTTGCCCCATCTCGGCACCGGGCCGATTCTCCTCAGAAGCCTCTTCCGGGTCGGTAAGGGGTGAGATCGGCCACTCTTGCCCAAACGCCTCTGGTGCGTTGCTAGGACCGACCTCAAGAAATTCCCACCCCTGCCTTTTGTTGTAATGCCTGTATCTCGGCAAGTAGCCTATAAGACACCAGGCAGCCCGGCCTTTATGCCCCTGGTATCGCTGGACTTTGTCGAACCAACCTCCGTTCTTTCTCCAGCCGTCGAGAATGGCCGCCTGTCTCCTATCAGCAGCGCCTGTATAAAAGAACAGATTAGCGTGTGTCAGTCCGGCAGAAAGACAGCAGGTTAAAAAATTAAGCTATTTTTGAGCTCGGTGCTTTACTTGGGAGGCGCCCAGAGTGACGAGGTACCCGGTACCTCTTCTCTGCCTCGGTCTCGTCCGCACCAATCTCCCAGTTGCCGCTAACGAACAACCGATCGGTCCCGGCATGGCGCATCGAGTCCTCCAGGGCATTTACAAACGAGACCATCTTCGGTTTGCTCCGGAGGTAATAGCGGTCGTCAATCACCCCGGTGGACTTGCTAATATCATATGCCTCTTCAATATCATGGACACCGAGCTGGATGCCTAAAATCCTATTCAGTGCTACTGTACCCATGATAATCTTATAGCTATTCGGCATCAATTGGCAAGGGGCAAGATGCCACGCTGCCAGACACCGCCTGAGCAACGGGTGGACGGGAAACCTCACTCCCCCTTCCACCACCGAGACTAACGGAAAGGGCATCGCCCCATCTCGGTAGGCATCACCATCCCAGGGATTTTCTGGATCATCCAGCCTAACCCGGACGTCGTCCGGAATATCGTAGGTCGCCCTAAACCTAAACAGAGCCTCAGGGGTATCGGCCAGGCAACGGTAAACCCCTTTTCCCATGTTTCTGAGAACTAAGATGGGTGAACGAAAAGCCCTAGCTAAAGAAAGAAACTGGAGAAGAGGTGCTCAAAGGAAAGATCAGGGAGAAAAAGACTTACAGTAAACTAGACGCAGAAGGACAGAAAGATTGAGAAGATACAGAGATGATCTGCACAGAGATAATCTGAGAATCACACGGGCAGAGTCTCCCCCAGATTTTGAGCAGAAAGGTAGAGGAGGAAGAAGGAGGCACTGTTTTTATAGGGCAGCAGGGCGCCTCCTCGAGAAACCAAAAGCACGCCCTCATTACACCGCCTCAAAAGACGCACACGTCGCTTCGGTTTACGGTACCATAAACCAGATGGCGCCACGTGTCAAGATCAGGGCGGCTTCTGCAGTAAACGCCGTCAGAACAATTAATTTTCTCGGGCAGGCGCAGCGATTTTGGCGCTCCCCAGCGGACAGGCTGGCGACTGATTGATGGAGCCCATAAATGAAGTCATTATGAAGACCGTGACAACCGCAGCCAGTATAAAAAGCAGTATGCTAGTTCGGTATTCATGTAAGCTTCCACGTCTCCAGCTCCCGACCTCGTTCCAGCCCCGAGCTGACGAGCTCGGCAGCTGAGGGGCAATTGTGTGGAGTGCTTACGTAACACCGAGGTAATCTCCTACTTCGACGCTAAACTGCCAATTAGGGGTTACTCTGGCCTGATTTATTCTAGTTCGGCAAAAGTGCCAGCTGTCGCCGAGTTGGAGTTCGATTCGGTCTGCCTACCGACCTCGTTCATTACGGGCCCTGCCCTGAGCGACTCGGTACCCATGACCGACCTCCTGTATCCCCTGATCTCGGTAATTTCCATCTCGGTCCACTTGACTGAGGTGGATGTCCGTCTCAATCTTCATTTATGAGATGAAACGGCTACATGACAAAGCTCCCCTGACAGAAGGTGGCCAAGTGCTGATAAGGGACCTTCCCTATCACTTCCACATTTATGTAAGGGGGCTGAGGGGACGTCCGATGGGACAAGTATCCTCACCTACCATCTTAGGAGTGGGCTGATGGGACAAGTATCCTCACCTACCTCCACTATGGAAACTTCTATTCTCTCCTACATATACCTGCATGGGAGCCCCATAGAAGGTAAGCAATATACAGTCTACATCCTGTTTATTTCACCTACATCTTCTCCCTCACTTCACCCTAGTTCAGTAATTGCACTAACTCAGGCGTCGGAGTGCCTTTGGCTGACAGCAGCCTCGGGCTCTGACTGCTCTTTCTTCCCTGTTTTCAGGATCCAGGCCGTCGGTAACTTCTCCGATCAAACAGAGTTTTCCTAATCCCTTCCATTACTTAAACCAAGTCCGTATTATTTAGGCACTTACAGGACTCATCAATGATGGAAATATAAGCTCAACCAATGATCCAAATCACAAGGATTTAAATTCAACAAATATCTTTAACTGTTATGTTAAGTTCGACGAGATAAGAACTGGAGAGGAGGAAAAGACATACATCAACGTCTATAGGATATATGGATCATATGAAAGAATTATACTAGAAAACCATATGCAACCATTCTTCATTTGATACTAGAAAATTGTAATTCTGTACAAAAGAGGCCCTCCGAGATGAAGGCATAAGCTTTTCATACTGTGGTTAACATACTTTTTTTAGTAGTGATAGATGATAGCATGCACAAAGCATAATGGGGTGCCATTGGCTAAGCAGTAGGATAAGAGGCCATCATGGCAATACCACAAAGACCTTCTGCAGAACCAACATCCCTTTGCATCCTGATGTATCCCTCTTCACCCCATCCAGTGCCCCATGAATTTTTAACCAACCAATACTTGGTCCCATCAGAGGTTGCTCCATAACCAACGGCGGTAACACCATGATCCAACTCGGTACCACATTCGCCTGTAAAAACACCGCTGGAGTAGAATTGGAATGCTGATCCGCTGGCATCGATGGCAACAGAAACTGGTTGGTTGGCCACAGCATTTAGCAGTGCCTCCTCACTGTTTGCCGTCACATCTTCATGGCCGTTGATTTTTGCGGCATGGTTCGTAGACTTCTTCCTATTACATGTGCCATCTTCTCCTGTGTATGGATAAATTGCTTCAGTTGTAAGTCCTTTGTTGTGTTGAATGAAGTCGAAGGCGTCATCCATTAGGCCACCCTCGCAGCCCTGATCTTCACCACTAATGTCGCAATCCACTAGCTCTTGCTCAGATAGAGAGATTAACTTACCTGTCTTGAGTTGGGTAATTCCTTCTGTAGCTGCGACGGCTGAGAAGGCCCAGCAACATCCTATTCCATGGATCATTTCAAACGAGATTATCAACCGATTAATTTTTTTATATCGTCATTTACTAATTTTAGGTTTGATAATTCAATTCTTTAATTACATTATCACCTTATTAGTGAAATTTGAGAAGTGCCTCACTATGGCACGAGTACTTTTATCATTGAAATGGGGTCACTTGAAGGCTTGCATAAGCTTGCTGAGGATAATTGTAAACTTGGTGCAAGCCCAAATCATATTGGTCTACTAAGGAGTGGGCTTACAGGGCCCAATACTCTGATACTTCTTTTGGTAGAAAATTATAGATACTTTGATATTGGGTTTACAACCCTAATTACTGGTAATTGGTCATGGCAAAAAACAAAATAAGTGGGACTTTAGTGTATAAATATTATATAGGGCCGCTTGTCCAAGTGCATGAATAGTTTATTTACTCATAAATCAAGTTGCATGCGCTTGATTCACAGGAAACAGACAGGCCCTTATTCTAGTAATTAACTCACCGCATTCTCCTTGGTTCTTGATAGGAGTTACAGCACCCTTCTTTCTCCAGTCCATAGTAGATGGCACTGAAGTGACATTCTCATACATGAAGGAGGTTGTTCTTGTTGTGCTGACCCCAGAGGCCCTGAATCCATTATGGGAGGCCCTAAACTCTTCCTTGGTTAGGTCCGCGAACTCATTCGTGCTTAGCTTGTAAGGTTTTTCTCCGGCGTTGTTGAAGGACTCGATGAATTCTACATTTTCCTCGAATATTTTGAGACGTTGCGCCTTCTCTGCCTCATCTTTATACACACGCCCATGCTGAGCCATCCATTGTTCATGCTTTTCGGACATGGGCGTCTCATGGAGCTTGCGTCCCAAGCTCTGAGTAGCACAAATGCTCAAGATGAAGAAGCCCAAGTAGACGGAAAGCTGGTAGTTTGAGGCCATGGGTTGTGATATTAGATTCTAACTGATTCTAATTGATCTGTGGTTGTACAGGTGAATGGAAATGAAGTAAGTGCATGCATTTTATATAGGTAGTCCATGATGGAAAAGGATTCATTACTCTAATGCAATGTTTTGCATTGTCATAAATCATAATTCAGATGTAGATAGGAGAGAGGTTGATGTATTTAACTTGCCGGGAAAAATGTAGTGATTTGGATGGGATGAATGAGATCTTTTAGCATAATTAAATCATTCTACGGTTGTTTAATGCAGTTGATATATTTTCGTCTGAGTGATTGAAGAAGGTGGGACAGCCATTTTCAAATCCAAACGGGTATCTATTAGGCTCCACGGGGTTGGGTCCAATCATGGCTTAGAATCGCTTCTTCAGATTTTATTATAATTATTCTAACAGGTTTCTATAATGAGTCCAATGGATGGTTCCTTTCAGCAAAACCATGCCGGAGAAATTGGAATGTTGATTTTGGCAAGAATATTTAATTCAAAGTGTTAAGTCCAACTTTGTTTTTATGCAATGGGGTGTGCCGGCCGGGTTTGGTTAACCTTTTACCTTTTGCCTACTACATATCAATTCAGAGGAATTCATAGCAAATTGGGATTTATCAGAGGACATTAAAAATTGAGAGGGGCTGAAGGGCGTCTTATGTAGAGATGTAGGTGAGAACTTCATCATGATCACTTTGCTAAGAAAAAAAATCTTTTGTTAGAACACTTTGCAAAGGTTTAATCTACTACGGTGATGGGTGGTGAATCAGTTTTGATAAAGAGAAAGATGGAGAATATTCAAGTGCATCCATCCCTCATCATTGTGGTGAGGGACACCCCATTTTTGGCAAGTTTCAAATACAAAAGTGAAGTATTGAATATCCCCCGAGAAAGAATATTATTATACCTACTATCCAAATGACACTTGCAAAGTAACTTATCTACTAATTTAACCCGCTAAAAAAAAAAACTTTATTTATAATTTGTCCCTTACTTTTTTTTTGCTCCTACCCTCATGCAAACAAGGCCACCTAATCTGGCAGACTTGACAAGTTTAACAAATTCCTAAATTTTCATACTTTTAATATTTAATCTTTTCTTGCATGGAATTGAATTCCTATAAGTTCTAAAAAAATGTCTTCCTATCAAAGTGGCTAAAACTGAAAAACCAAAGATAAATATTCACAAATGGCTATAAAATAATATTCCCTTTGGTGGAAAATGATTATTCAACCATCATCCTGGTAAAGTAAATCCCAAGAATGATAGAATTTCATTTACATCTCCACCTTAGCACTTTACCCCTTTACTCTTAAATATTCCTTCACTTGAAACCATTTTACCATGAATTCCTAGGAATTCAATTTTGCACAAATAAATTCTCTTTAGTTTTTACCTATCTTAATTAGGATGTAAGAGTGGAAGGCCCAGACGAATTAACAGGCAAACTGGTTTGGACCAAACCTTCCAGTCAATTGGGGTGCGTTTGGCTCGTGCCATTCGGATGGATGTTCCTATGTTCCCATGAGATAAGGCAATGGAAAATATATATGTTTGGTATGTGTAAATCGTTGTTCTGAATTTTGATCTCATGGGAAGGAATCTCAAAATCTTAACCCGTTGGCATAAGAAGGTTGGAAAAAAGATTTTAATTTTTTTTTAAGAAACAACTTGTTGGCACAATTTTTTCTTGCTTATCGATCTCTTGCCTTTTAAAGAACGCCAAATCATTTTACTTGTCCTAAAAATAGGCCCCATTTCACAATCTCAAAGAAGGTGGTCCCACTTTATAATTCCTTTATGTGGGTTACATGCTCACAAGAAAAAGGGTGGGCCTATATTATAATTCTATAATGGTGGGACCACATGAATGCTATGAAATGTGGTCCCTATCTTCTAATTTAAAAAGGTAGGCATCACGTTGTGATTTCTTATTAAAGGTGGGTCCCGTGTCCACAGTCAGAGAAAAGGTGGCCCCACCTTGTAATTCTTAAAGGTGGATCTTAAAGGTGGGTCATATATATGGTTACAAAAAAAAAAAAAAAAAGGAAGGGCCACATTATAAGTCCTATGAATGTGGGCCCACATTGTGAATCCTGTCAATGTGGCCCCATGTTTGGATTTTGAAGGTGGGTACCATAGTATAATTTTTTTAAAGGTGGTCCTGTGTTCATAATTAACAAAAAAGACGGCCCCACATTATAATTCCTATAAAGGTACGTTGTAAATCCTATGAATATGCTGTAACATGTTCTAATTTCTAAAGGTGGACACCACATTGTAATTTCTAATGGTGCGTCCTGTGTCCACAATCACAAAAACTTTGGTTTAATTTTGTAATTCATAAATGTGAGTAACATAGTCACAATTACAAAAGGTGGACTCACATTGTAAGTCCTATGAATGCGAGCCCCATATATATTCTAATTTCTAAAGGTGATACCATGTTATAATTTCTAAAGGTGGGTCCCATAATTACATTCATAAAAAGGTGCCCCACATTATAATTCCTATAAAGGTGTGCCAACATTGTAAATCCTATGAATATGAGTTCCATGTTCTAATTTTTTAAGGTGAGTACCACGTTATAATTTCTACAAGTGAGTCCCATGTATGATATTAATATAGAGTGTCACTAACAATAAAAGGTGGGTCTGGCATTGTAAATCCCATGTCCCCTCCTTAAATCTGAACATTTAGAATGTTACTAAATAAGTTCCATTCTACATATTCTCGATAGAGTCATTTAATATAATGTCGACACACATATTCTGCAAAGTGTAGTTTAGTCACAATCTGATCTTAGTATAACCTGATCTGAGCACAAAATTGGATCGATGCCTTCGCTTTCACCATTTTGACTACCCCATGGTTGTTCTTGTATCTCCATCTCCGAAAGGAAAGAACTACAGCACTTGGGTAAATGCTTCGCATATGGCCCTTCTCACCAAGAATTAACTTAATTTTTTCATAGAAGACATCTCCAAGTCGGTTCGGAATCGGTTTTGTTCTCAGTTTTGATGTTAGACCATTGTCCAATCAAAGATGTTTAACCTCCAAATCTAGTCTTTAGAACATCAATATCTTCTTCTTCTGGCTTTTGGAGGACTCAAACTCCTAAACCCTGGGACTATTTTTACTATTATTCTTTCTTTACACACCATTAAGTACTTTTCTAATATGGTAATATCACTATTCATTGCTTAATACTATGGTATGATATGATCCATGGAATAGGGTGTTGCCGAACCTTCTCAGCAATCGCCACTACAGAAGGAATTCCCCAACTCACGACAGGTGAGTTAATCTCTCTATCTGAGCAAGAGTTAGTGGACTGTGACACCAGTGGTGAATATTAGGGATGTGAGGGCGGCCTCATGGATGGTGCTTTCGACTTCATTCAAGACAACAGAGGCCTTACAACTGAAGTAAGTTATCCATACAACAGAGAGGATGGTGCATGTAACATGAAGAAGTCTACAAACCATGCAGCAGACATCAATGGCCATGTAGATGTGCCAGTGAACAGTCATCAGGCGCTACCGAAGGCTGTGACCAACCAACCAGCTTCTGTTGCAATTGATGCAGTGGATCTGCGTCCCAGTTTTATTCTAGCAATGTTTTTACAAGCGTTTGTGGTACTGAGTTGGATCATCGTGTAACCGCCGTTGGTTATGGAGCAACCTCTAATGGGACCGAGTATTGGTTGGTTAAGAATTCATGGGGCACTGGATGCAGTGAAGAGGGATACATCAGGAAGCAAAGGGATGTTGGTTTTGCAGAAGGTCTTTGTGGTATTGCCATGATGGCCTCTTATCTTACCACTTAACCAATGGCACTCCATTATGCTTTGTGCAAGCTATCATCTATCACTACTAAAAGAAAGTATGTTAACCTCAATTTGAAATGCCCATGCTTTGATCTTGGAGGGCCTCTGTTATATAGAATCACAACTTTCTAGTATGAAATGAAGAAAGTGTTGCATGTGATTTTCTAGTACAATTATTTCCTATGATCCAATAGATTTCGATGTATGCCTTTTCCTCCTTTCCAATTCTATCTCATCCAACCTTTCTTTTTTTCTTTTGTATAATGGGTAAGTTTATTGAAAAAGAGTGAGAGAGAACAGAATACAAGCCCTAATTGGGAAAAGAGAAAACAGAGAAACAGAGAGAGGGGAAAGAAGGAGATTACACGAAGGAAGAATCAGATCTTCACAAGGAAGCTGCGAAGACAAAAATTGCAGAGAGAAGAACTCAAGAGAGCTCGGCAGAGAGGAGCGAAGCAGAGGAGAGAAAGGAGGAAAGGAGATCCTCTGCAGGCGGAACTGAGAGAGCCAGATCAAAGTCGCCAATCTACTGGGCCAACCTCCAATAGCCTGAAGAACGCTGCAAAGGAAGGAAACGCCAAGCGATGGCTAGCCTTAGTTGATGAACGAAGAGAAGAGCGAGGTCTTGCCAGAGGAGCCAGAGTGAATTGATCACTTCGACCAGATCTCTGCAGGCAGAACCATAAGAGCCATCGCTGGTCTGCTGCTTCTTCCTCGAAGAGCCTGAAGAACGCTGGAAAACCCCAAATGATGGCCAATCTAAATTGAAGATCCATGAGGAGAGCGAGGTCTTGCCAGAGTTGCCAGTGTTGCCAGTGTCTGATGATCGCTATGACCAGATCTGCAGGGGAAATCGTCTGGGGCAGCTGTAATCGGGTACTGCTGGAAGTTGATGCCAGGAGCTGGGTGATCAGCAAGATTTAGGAAGTTAGTGATCGAGCTTAGTTGAGGATTGCAGAGAGGCCAAGATATCTTCTTGAGTGAGAAGCATATCTCCTCAAGGAGGTGAGCAGTGATCTGGTTGAAGGTGAGTAGATGATTTTCAAAAATGGCTGTGTTCCTATCTTTCCAAATTGAGTAGATCACATAGAGGAATATGGATGCCATGAATTTCTGGCCTTTCTTGTCATTCCTTGAAGAAAGAGAGGTCCAGAGAGGAGCAGCAGAGAAGGTGTAGGGCTGCTGAACATTGGAAGCTTGAAGGATCCAAGTCCAGATGGTACGAGCAAAAGGGCAGCAGAAGAAGAGGTGAAAGGCGGTGTCTTCTTCTACTCTGCAAAGGCTACATCTGGATGCCAAGGAGAACCCAATTCGATGCAGGTGAGACTCTGTAGGAGTGCGATTAAGCATCAGGCGCCAACCGAAGTAGCTAATTCTGGGGAGGGAAAATCCATTCCAGATCAGGGTAGGCCAAAGAAGGGAGATGCCCCTTGGTCTGATGACATTCCAGACACTGGACATAGAGATCTGGCCAGTTGAAGCCTCGTTCCAGAAGAGCTGATCACTGGTGGAGGGGTTTGGGAGAAGCAGAGCAGTGGCAGATGAAAAGTAGTCTTGCACTGCAGGCGGCTGGGAAGAAGGAATGTGCCAGGAGCCAGAGTGGAAGAAGGAGGCCAGTCTCTGGTCCAAAGGGAAATGGAAGTTGGGGAAGACAGCAGAGATAGTTCTGTCCCCACACCAGGTATCATGCCAGATGTCTATGAGATTGCCATTCCCAAAAACCCAGGACCTACCTTGATGGATGTGGTTAACTAGCCGATGGATTCTTCTCCAGATACAGGAGCCAAATCTGGAAGTAGCTGAGCTCCAGATGTTGGCATTTTTGAAGTACATATTTTTGAACCAAGATGACCAAATGGTAGTCACAGTGCATGCCTGCCAACCCAATTTGATCAGAGAAGCGTCATTCATGTCCGAGATCCTTCTAATGCCAAGGCCCCCTTCTAGCTTTGGAAGGCAAACTTGGGACCACTTGACATAGTGAATCTTTAGAGAAGAGGAGTTGCCTGACCATAAGAAATTCCTCATAAGGCGCTCTATATCTTTACAAATGGAGATTGGGATGGGAAGGATGGCAGCTGTGTAAGTAGGGATGCAAGAAAGAACGTGCTTGATGAGAATCAGATGACCTGCAAAAGAGAGAAATCTTGCTTTCCAAGCAGTTAGTCTAGAATTAACAGAGTCCAACAGGGGGAGGAAGTGGAGTTTCTTTGGGGATCCGAAGACAATAGGAAAGCCAAGATATTTGAGCTGGTCCTGGCCTCTCTTGCATTCCAAAGATAGAGCAGATCCTTGCTTTCCTTCTACTGCCACATTTGCCAATGAAAAGCTGACTCTTTTGAAGGTTTATGTGCTGGCCAGAAGAAGATTGGTAAAGGTCTAGGTTGTCTTGGACAGCTAGAACCCTTAAGAAGAACAGTTCTCCTGGCCCTGATGGCTTCAATGGTGCTTTCTTCACCTCAGCATGGGAAATCATTGGCCAAACAGTTACCAAAGCTGTGCAACACTTTTTCTTCTCAAGGAAACTCCTTAAAGCCTCCATGCTTTCTTCCTTGCCCTTATTCCTAAATCAAATTCCCCAACCACCTTTGCAGATTTCAGACCAATAAGTCTTTTGAACTTCTCATACAAAATCATCTCCAAAATCCTCTCCTCCAGACTTTCCTCCCTCCTTCCTAAGTTGATCTCCTCTCATCAGGCTGCTTTCATCTCCGGGAGGCCAATACACCACCACTCAGCGTTGACGTTTGATCTTTTTCAAAAACTAAACTCTAAGCTCAGCAAGGGCTCTCTCTGTCTCAAACTAGACATATCCAAAGCCTTTGACAAGCTCAGCTGGCCCTTCCTCTTTTCAGCCCTCAGATTCTTCAACTTCTCTGAAGCATGGATTTCCATTATTCAAGAGTGTGTCTGCTCTTCTACTTGCTCTGTCTTGATTAATAGATCCCCTCAAGGCTTCTTCAATCCTTCATATGGGCTAAGACAAGGAGACTGCCTATCCCCTTACCTATTTGTTATTGCAGAGGAAATGCTTAGCCTCCATCTTCACAATCTTCAATCCCAAGGTATCATCCTTCCCCTGTCCACTGTACCCATCACGCCCTGCCACCTCCTGTATGCTGATGACATCATCTATCTCATCCAACCTAACATAACCGTTCAAGATAATGGTCGAACTTAAATCCTTGTGATTTGTATCATTGGTTGGACTCATAATTCCATCATTGATGGTTACATTGTGATTTCACTCTTAATGGGTGAAATGCCTCATTGCCCAACTCTCCTCTTCCTCTTTCTCCAGGCCCCTTTCTCTCTCTATCTTAGCACCTACCAAGGTATGGTTTCTAGTTTCGGCACCTACCAAGATATGGTTTCTGGTTCTAATGCTCTGCTATTTGTTTGCTTTTGCTGTCAATAGAAATGTATGTCCGTGACCCATTTTTTTCTAGGGCATAGAATATGGGGATTTTACATTGGGGGCTTTTCTTAAAAAATGTCAATAGAAGTGTTTGTAATTGGTTTTGTTTTATTTCAAGAAATGAATTTGCTGGGGATTTAACAGTGGGGCTTCTATCTTTCTTAGAAAAAAAAGTTATTAATACATAACCTCATAACCCTCCACTCAAACGATATTTGCTGAGCATTACCAATGTATTTTCCATCCTTGAGTATGGTTTTTGTTTTAGTTCTATTCCATTTTACTGCTTTTGATGTCAATAGAAATGTGTGTTTGTAACTAATTTTTTTTTTCTAGGGCATAGAAAATGGGGATTTGACATTGGGGGCTTTTCTTAAAAAGTTTCAATAGAATTGTATGCAATTGGTTTCTTTTTAGGGGGATTCGACGACGGGTCCTTGAACATTTCACTTTATTGCCTTAGGTCCACAATCGTTTCTTATAGTCTGGTAGGTCCTTTTTCCAAATTTGAAAACCTAAAATGTCTAATTTACCCTTTCTTCAAATAATATCCCTTGATTAGTGGGATAAGCCATTAATAATGGTCAACTACCATTAAATTAGTTACGATTAATAAAATTCCACTAATGAGATTTTCAAATAAATTAAAAAAAAAACAAAAATAAATTTCAAAAACAGGAAAAAAATTTCAAATAAATTTCTAAAAATGAAATAAATTTTAAAAACACAAATAAATTTCAAAAGAACGCAAATAAATTTCAAAAGAAAGCAAATAAATTTCAAAAAACGAAATAAATTTCAAAAAATGCAATAAATTTCAAAAGAACATAGATAATTTAAAAGTTGCAAATAAATTTCAAATGATCCAAATACATTTCAGAAAATGTAAATAAATTTTCAAAGAGGCAAATAAATTTCAAAAGATCTAAATAAAATTCAAAAAATATAAATAAATTTGAAAAGACGCAAATAAATTTTGAAAGACTAAATAAAATTAAAAAACGCAAATAGATTTGAAAAAACGCAAATAAATTTTCGAAAAAACTCAGATAGATTTTCCAAAAACTTAGATAAATTTGCCTAACACACAGAAAGACTTATTCAAAAACTCAGTTAAAATTTACAAAATGAAGAGTAAATTTGTCAGAAACTCAGATAAATTCTCCAAAAAATCAGTTAAATTTGTTGGGAACTCAAATATATTTGCCAAAAACACAGATAAATTTCTCAAAAAACTCAGATAGATTTTCTTTTGGGCTTTTGAAACCAGGTCAAACTTGACCCGACCTGACTCGGACTAGGACCTACCCTCTGGGTCATCTTTTTCCTCTTCTCGTTCTCCTGTTCCACAGCAAGAACCGGAAACGTTCCTGCAACGAAGATGGCGCAAAGGCAATTCAACACGGAGCTCCGGCGAGGTGGCAGTGGTGATCCTCTTCTCTTCATCCGGCAACGATGAACTTGTCTTCTTCACCATTGGAAAGATCACAAGGAATCGTTACCATCTTTTTTTTTTTTATGGAGATCAGGGGATCTTTTCGAAACGCGTGGCAGCTTGGTAG
Source organism: Umbellularia californica (assembly GCA_028538565.1). NCBI lineage: Eukaryota > Viridiplantae > Streptophyta > Magnoliopsida > Laurales > Lauraceae > Umbellularia > Umbellularia californica. The sequence continues at coordinate 52,569,607 of JAPQWN010000004.1, read as the reverse complement.
GCAGATATTATAATAAGCAATGCAAGAAAGGCTCACGAGATTGTCCATATGCAACAAAACCACGTGGTTCATGTCGGATATGCACATGGAGTAAGTTGAACCCTGAGATAAAGTGGGGACCGTCGGAACCCATGGATATTTTGGGCAATCCTGACCGTCGGTGACTTAAGAAGGTAGACGAATTGTAATAGCTGGTTCACTTTTGAGGGAAATATTCCCAAAGGGGGTGTGGGTGGGGACTTAAAAGGTGTTCTTGGCAGATCCCTTCCACAGCCGGTGGGGTAGGATGCAGACTGCTGGTCCACCTGCCGACGGCATATGTGGCAGGGAGTGCAGTAAACAGGGAGATGTTATTAATTCGGTGTGACTGTTTGGTTAGGAGAATTGGGAGTGGGTGTTGCAGAGGTGGCTGCTTGTATGGAGTGATGCAGTCAATGGTCCGGTTGTGGATGATGATGATGAGAACGAGATAGGATGAGGCTCTGTTTTATCGGGTGTTTGGTTAAGTGGCGAAGATCAGAAGCAGGTTGATGTCACTTGGTCTCGAGGGTCGCTGGAAATGGTGGCTTTGAGATGATGATGGTGCAGAAACACATGTATTGCTGTGATGTGGAGCCGGTCCTCCTCGCTCTCGAGCCAGAATCTGCGCCGTGGAAGACGATAGGGATCTCGAAAGTGACAAGGATGAGGTAGAGGATTCCGATCGCAATATGAGATGAAAGGATATCTGCCTGCTGATTGAGAGAGCCAGATCTATCTTCGCCTTCTTCATCTTCAAAACCCTAGTTCCGAAACCCAAACGAAAATTCCAACACAGAAATCAACTATCTTCTCCAATCAACAATTGTGGCCCACCTTATAATGAGGGGGAGAATGGAACATTTGAAATTTTAAAATTCAAAAGTAGATGCCTAAACAGTTGAAAGAGGGCAAATTAGTCATGTAAATTGTATCCAGGGACCTCTGGCTGCAAACAGTCTAGCTGCTTGGACCACAACACTTAAAAAGAATTTGCCTGGACTGGAGGCTGGATAGATTCAATTATAGGGATCTTTCGTTAATTATCTCTTCTTTTTATTTCTAAAAATGAAGTTACTGGGGATTTAACCGTGGGGCTTCTTTCTTTCTTAAAAAGAAAAGAACTTATCAACAGATAACCTCATCCCTCCACTCAGACTATTTCTGCCAAGCATTCCTAATGTATTCTCCGTCCTTGAAACAAATCATCTTCAATAGAATCAAGAATTAATATAAAATCAAGGATTGGGGTAATCTAATAGGTTGTTGGAATTTTTTCCCCTATATGTTTGATTAGTGGGTTGCAACATATATTTGCAATATGTTTCAGCTATAAGAATGTTTATGATATTATTAGTAAAATATACAATTAATTACTTTAATTTGTGATGAATTTGTGGTGATGAATTTAATTTATTAATCAATTTGCACGACGTTAACCTGTGCAGCTCACAGGGGCTTATGCTAGTGATAGAGTTTAAACAAGCAATTGCTGTCCAACTCAATCCAACTTCTATGGCATGTTTTTTGCTGGTGACTACTTAAACGATTATAATAAGGCTCAATGGATACCACCCCTTTGCAGTAGTAAAAGCCTGGCCCACCATCTCCAGTCATGCCGATGGCAATTAACAGTAGTCTACTGTATCATTAATCAAACAACCTGAGAATGAGTTAATACTACTAAATCATGACGTCTATCCCATCCAAATCAGCTTATTTTCCCCGGCAAGTCAAATGGATCGATCAACAATCTCTCCCCTTTCTACATGATCCGAAGAACAATTGAAAGTATGCAACGTTGGATAAAAGTAATGAATCCTTTTCCATGCAATTACTATATAAGGTGTATGCATTGATAGATGACCTTGGGAGGGTCTAGGTCCCAATTTAGATTTCTATTATGGCGTTCAAACCAAATAAATTAATCTAATCAAACAATCAATCAATCACACTGAAGAAGACACACGATTTTTTACGTGGAAGACCCAAATGGGAAAAACCATGAGATCTATACCCGGTCCAAGGTAAATAACCAAGCACTATGAATATGAATAATTACAAGAGTACTCATAGATCAATCCACAGTCGACCACAACCTAATGGATTGTAGACCTTCTTGCCGATGACTTGCCTTTCACTGTCCGCCTGTGCTTGAACCACCTTGACGTCTCTCAAGGTGCTTCAATAAGAACACAAGAGCAGAAGAAAATCTTTAGCGCGGAAATCTTGCACAAAAACAGCATAGAACTCTCAAGGAATCTCTAAACTTTGGATGGGAGAGATTGTAAGGTCTCGTCCCGAGTTAATCAAGATTAACTCTAATTGATTGAAGGTCATGCTAGTTAATCGTGTTTAACTAGTTTAATGGTAATTAATGACTAAGCTCAATGAGATTAGTCCCAAGTGAATGTAATGAACGGATAATGAGAAAATTAAGTGAATTGATTATGTTTAAGGCTAATTAACTATGGTTAATTGGATTAATGATAGTTTATGACCAAATGATATGGAATTACCCTAGAATGAATGAATTGGACTTAATGTGATAGCAAGGGATGGAATTGTATGGTTTAAATTGAATTTTAGACTCAAACATTGAAATGAAGGACTTTTATGTAAATACGAATTTTCACGTATTTCGTCGAATACGGAAACTCTTGATACCAACACGTGTATCTTGACGAGTACGTCAACTTTCGTAATAGGCTCGAAGTCGTTTGACGAGAATCCGATCAAATGACCCTTCATTTGACTCGAATTGTAAATAGCCTTAGTGATGTCGACTTAAATGCAATAGCATAGCTTATATAGCTAAAGTATTCTAAATGAGATCATTCTTCTCATTTCCAAAACCCTAGGCACCTTTCTTCTTCATTTTTCTTCTTGCTTTCTCTTCTTTCCTTCCAATCTCACTCAATCAAGCATCAAACAAGGAGTTTGGAAGTGTTTTTAAGAAGCTTTCATCCTCTACTTCATCTTCCTCAACCTTGTTTTCAAATTGTGGAGGTGTGAAGCTTGGAATCAAGGTTTTCTTCTTGGAACTACAAGCTAAAGAAGGTTTATTCTTCATTGATCTTCACAAAAGGCAAGTACAAGTGTATTCTTTTGATTTACAGTGTTTTAGAGATGTTGGATCCATTTGGCTCAATCTCTAGAAGTTTTACTTCAGAAAATCTGAAGCTCATAACTGAGCTTCTGGGCATGTGTCGGTCAGCCGACGCCTGACCGACGACCTAACCGACAGCTCTGGGAGCTATATCAGAGAGTTTTCAGCTCTCTGGAATTCTGACCGACATTGTGTCGGTCAGCCTACATGGAAGTGTCGGTCGACCGACAGGTGGACCGACGGACTAACCGACAAATCTGGAAATCTGTCTCAGTGAATTCCAACTCTCTGGAATTCGAACCGACAACATGTCGGTTAACCGACGTGGTGTCTTCGGTCAGCCGACACCTGACCGAGGCTTGACCGACAGAAGTGTCAGAGAATGGACTGGAAATCCAGCTTCTGGAATTTGATCCGACAAAGTGTCGGTTAGCCGACATGCCAACCGACGTTGTGTTGTCGGTCAGCCGACAGGCCAACCGACAGCTGAGTCAAACTCAAAGAAATTACGGGAATGAAGCCTAAGTTGCACAGGCTATTCCATGTGAGTATCTAAGCCTACATAGGTGTTAGAGAAGGTCGTCTCAATGTACAAATCAAATACATAAAGTGATATTCATCGAAAATAACACGTACATTGGATAACTAATGCTTCACTCGTTTGTTTGGCTTAGAAGTGTGAATAGAAATGAATAGAATCCTTGAAGTGACACAGAGGTGAACTTCATTGGCATAATGCACGAACTGACATAATGCACGAAATGACAGAATACACGAATTGAATTAACGAAATGAAATGAAATGAATCGTCACTAAATGTGACAGTAAATTGAATAAATGAATGATTCCTACTGCAGTAGATGTGAGGGGCGTTCCGGAGCCTCGTGGAATGCCAGTGCTCTCTGATCAAGACACTGGAAAATTTCCACCATATATGATAAGCCATGTAATGAAAACTGGAACAATATTAAAGCCTAGGCCTTGAATGGTTTGCCCTTCCGCCTTGTGCTGAAACTTCTTCCGTTGGAAGACACGAAATGAAAAGTAATAGATTGACATACTTATTGTATAACACGAAATGAAAAGTGATGCATTGACATAGATCTTTGTCATTGAATTGAATTCGGTTATATAGAACTGTTTAAGTTCTTACATTGTTACATTCTTGTATAGAATTGATAAATAACTTGAAGAATCATGAAAATGCATGTATCTTGTTGAACCTTCGTGTTCACGTGTTATTGATGATGTCACAGGCCTAGATGCCCGTGCCGGTCCTGCCGAGGCCACGCCGCCTGTGGAGGAAGCCCGTCCGTTACCTCTAGGAGGTTTAACGGAGTGGGCGTAGTTCGGAGGGCGATATGAGTTAATCCTTTTTGGATAAATACTTTTGTAATATTTAGTTTGAAAAGAAATTAGATACCAACTGCATTGTATGTTAAGTGTGCAGTGTTGGTTTTAGTGACAGCACTTGTGTATGTGTGAACTTTACTCCAGATGTAAAGTAATTATTGTCAATGTATGTATATATATATTCCGCACATTATACATTGACAGGTTTTGTGATTTGCTATCCCTTGTGAGTTTTGTCTTAACTTCGGTTAATTCAGGATTTACGGGAGTAAGTATGGTATCGCGACTCGGGGGTCCGTCCGAAGTAATCCGATCTCGGGCCCGGGTCGTGACAGAGATGTAGAGGTTCTAGGGTAGTATGAGTTGTTTTTATAGGCGTTGAGTCGTGTTTAGGGTTTCTCAATCCAATTTGGACTTAAACAACAAGTGGAGAGAAATAGGACGAGATTTCCAAAATCGTTGGGACGTTTTGTGTCCCTCGCTCGACAGAACTTATGTTCTGTTTTGAAGAGTTGTTTTAATAGGCTTTGAATCGTGTATAGGGTTTCTCAATTCAATTAGGACTTAAACAGCAAGTGGAGATAAAATATGATGAGGTTTCCAAAATCGTTAGGAAGTTTCGCGTCGCTCGCTCGACCAAATTTGTGTTCTAATTTGAAACCTAAGAATGTAACTGAACTCGCTCGACCCAGGGAGTTTCTACCAAGAGCGAACTATGTCTTTGTCTCAGTCTTGCCTGTTTGTCTGTATGGCTTCGAATTTCTTCAATTTTCTTCCACTAAGCTTCACGAAGATCCACACTACAGTCCAAAACTATATAACTGAAACTTACAACTCAATTTGGACTCGAATTTTGTTCCGAAACCCACCAAATTGCCAACAAAAAAAATCTACGCCAGTTACATTTGCAGTCAGTTTGGACTCAATTTGTTGAGTTACTTAGCTCATTTGCATTCATCTGTACAATCACAAAATATCCTATCAATTAGAATCTAATATTACAACACCATGGCCTCAAAATACCAATGTTTCCTCTATCTAGCCTTCTTCGTGTTGAGCATTTTGGCAAATCAGGGGCTGGGCCGCAAGCTCCAGGAGATGTCCATGTTCGAAATGCATGAACAATGGATGGTTAAGCATGGGCATGTGTATGAAGATGCGGTAGAGAAGGCACAACGTCTCAAAGCTGTAATCTAGGAGAATACAGAATTCATCGAGTCCTTCAACAATGATGGAGAAAAACCTTACAAGCTAAGCATCCATGAATTTGGGGACCTAACCAATGAAGAATTTAAAGCCTCTCATAATGGATTTAGAGGCTCCATGGTCGGGCCAATGAGGACAACAACCCTCATGTATAAGAATGTCATTGCAGTGCCACCATCTACAATGGACTGGAGAAAGAAGGGTGCTGTAACTCCTATCAAGAACCAAGGAGAATGCGGTAAGCTTTATATATACTAGAATAAGGCCCTGTTTGTTTCTGGTGAACCGAGTGCAGGTAACTCAGCTCATGAGTAAATGATGGCTCATTTGTTGTGTGGACAAACTGAGCTATGCTTATGTCATACTTGTTCTGTACTTTGCCATGCCAATATGAAAGGCCTCATAATCTCCTACTGGCTAGCCACAACTCTTTGCTTGCTTGGATAAGAAAAAGCCTGTATGAAAGTATTAAGAGTATCAGGCCATGTAAGCCCACTTCTTAGTGGACAAATTCAGTTTGGACATGGGTCATAGTTGTTCTGTATTTTTCCATGACCAATTTCCAGCAATTAAGGTTAGAGGAACTTTATAACAGAGTAATTGAGTCCAAGGGATTCAAATGCAGTCAGGATTAAAAGGTTCGAGTCCAACTTTCTTTCTGATGCATACGAGTCGTGCCTACATGCCAATATGAAAGGCCTCATAATTTCCTATTGGGTAGTCACAACTCTTTACTTGCATGGATAAAATATCAAACATGCATGGAAGTATTAAGAGTATCGGGCCATGTAAGCCCACTCCTTAGTGGACAAATTCAATTTGGGCCTGGGCCAAGTTACAATTACTGGAGGCTATCTTAGACATGCTTTGGAATTGACCCCATTGAAATGATAGAAATACTCGTGCCCGATCGAAGTATTTCTCATGTTTCAAAGTAATATTCTGATACAAGAAATGAGGAATCTAAATTAGTATTGGCATTGGTATTGTAACCAATTCACTACTTAATGAGGTAGGATTCTATGAATGTTAGAAACAGGGGAGATGGGAGTCCATAAGTGGGGGAATTATATTAGTGAAAAGTGGAGTGAGTATGTTAGCAGTTGCAAAAGCCGAAATTAAATTCTAGTAAAAGAAAGTACCGTCAAAATTTGATCCAAAACCTTCTGGCGTAATATATTATAATATGATGTGAACTGATCCACGGAATAGGGTGTTGCTGGCCCTTCTTAGCGGTCGCCGCTACAGAAAGAATTACCCAACTCACGACAGGTAACTTAATCTCTCTATCTGAGTAAGAGCTAGTGGACTGTGACACCAACGGTGAAGATCAGGGTTGCGAGAGTAGTCACATGGATGACACCGTCTACTTCAATCGACACAAAAGATGCCTTGCAATTGAAGTAAGTTTTCCATACACAGGAGAAGATGGTGAATGTATCAAGAAGAAGTCTGCCGCAGACATCAACGACCATGAAGATGTTGTCGGCCATTTCTTTTAGTTTGTAATTGTTGTCAAACGTAGGGTGTTGGTATGGTGTTGGAAAGCAGTATGATCAAGGTTGCAAGCATTCAAAGTGAAACTGGGCAATTGCATGTTCAGGTCATGTCAGTTAAGCATGTTGTTATGCTTATATATTCAAATCCAACATCTAAATTTAAAAGTGGTCAACATGACTTTTGTGCATCAGTGAGAGGGCTTGATTTTTGTTTTTGGAATCAGATCGATTTGGCTTCAGGTTTTAAAGTTATGGCCCGGACAGCAGGACAACTCTGCTTCACTTAGGTTGCTATTTTTCTGTGACCAGTCAGCTTCAAGGTGATTTTACACTACTTTCCATTCAATCTGGGTTAAATCTCAAAACATGAAAGTTGTAGCCCTTTGATAAATCTTTCATTTGGCTCAAGAATCATGTCGTTTCAAGTTCAGAAGAGGAAGTTATGAATTTTCTAGTGGAGACAAATTCTGCAGTTTTTTTCTGCACTGCGAGATTAATTCTTTTTCTTCTTGGTACTTTGTTGTGGGTCCCATTATATGTTGGAATGTAATCAACAGATGGCCCATCAGATTCATCAGACTCAAATAGTAAGTCAGCCCAGTCCATACGAAGAATTGCTTGCTGGGTTCTTTGTATGGTAAGAAAGTCAACAAGATAGTTTCCTATCCTTTTTAAATTGTTAGCAACTTCTCCTATTGGCTAGAGATCCAACTTTTTAGGATCTGAGATATGAACTTTGGAAACTGAATGTTAAGAAAAAGAAAGCAACAGAAAAGGACGTGCTGGTTTTTGCCTCTTTGGAATTTCTCTGCAACAGTGGGCTGGTTGCTTTCTTCATGGATTGATGTGTAGTGCATGAAAGAAGGAGTGCAGAACAACAACAGCTGTGTAGTGAAGGGAAATTTCTGAAATAGTAGTTTGCTGGTTTTGAGAAAATTGCAGAGTGCTTTCTTTTGAAGAATCTACAATGAAGAACGATTTCAGGTTGGTTATTCGTGGATTTGTTGCATCAGAATTTAAATAAATTCCTATTTCTGCATTAGAACTATCTGGCATTTCTACATAGTGCAGAATTCTGAATAGTAGTGTGCAAGTTTTTCATTGTGGTTTCCTTGTTGGGTTCCGTTGCATCTGAGATTGTGTTGAATAGTTTGGATCAGACGAATATTGCAGGGTATACGACGAATATTGCAGGGTATACAGGTGTTTGTCTTGGCTGATCGAAAATATTGTAGAGCATCTGCGCATGCAATATTTTTGTGCTGAAATTCTATAAGGCCTTTACGTATGCCATTGGGATATTATTGTAAGACACCTATGTGTGTTAGATTATTTGATATCTTGTAATCAATCAAGCCCATGGTTCACCTGCAGGCTACGTCCACGGTGTGCTAAATGCACACTTCCACTATTTAGCAGCACCCACTGCTAGGAGCACCAACCCCTTTACAATTTTCGCTCACATCAACGAATAGGAGCACCAACCCCTTCACTCAAGCCCTAACTTGAGTGATTACAAGATATCAAATAATCTAACACACACAGGTGTCTTACAATAATATCCCAATGGCATACGTAAATGCCTTATAGAATTTCAACACAAAAATATGGCATGCGCAGATGCTCTACAATATTTTCGATCAGCCAAAACAAACACCTGTATACTCTGCAATATTCGTCTGATCCAAACTATTCAATACAATCTCAGATGCAGCGGAACCCAACAAGGAAACCACAATGAAAAAATTGCACACTACTATTCAGAATTCTGCACTATGTAGAAATGCCAGACAGTTCTAATGCAGAAACATGAATTTATTTAAATTCTGATGCAACAAATCCATGAATAACCAACCTGAAACCGTTCTTCATTGTAGATTCTTCAAAAGAAAGCACTCTGCAATTTTCTCAAAACCAGCACACTACTATTTCAGAAATTTCCCTTCACTACACAACTGTTGTTGTTCTGCACTCCTTCTTTCATACACTGCACATCAATCCATGAAGAAAGCAACCAGCCCATTGTTGCAGAGAAACTCCAAAGAGGCAAAAACCAGCACGTCCTTTTCTGTTGTTTTCTTTTTCTTAACATTCAGTTTCCAAAAATCATATCTTAGATCCTAAAAAGTTGGATCTCTAGCCAATAGGAGAAGTTGCTAACAATTTAAAAAGGATAGGAAACTATCTTGTTGACTTTCTTGCCATACAAAGAACCCAGCAAGCAATTCTTCGTATGGACTGGGCTGACTTAATATTTGAGTCTGATGAATCTGATGGGCCATCTGTTGATTACATTCCAACATATAATGGGACCCACAACAAAGTACCAAGAAGAAAAAGAATTAATCTCGCAGTGCAGAAAAAAAGTACTGCAGAATTTGTCTCCACTAGAAAATTCATAACTTCCTCTTCTGAACTCGAAATGACATGATTCTTGAGCCAAATGAAAGATTTATCAGAGGGCTACAACTTTCATGTTTTGAGATTTAACCCAGATTGAATGGAAAGTAGAGTAAAATCACCTTGAAGCTGACTGGTCACAGAAAAATAGCAACCTGAGTGAAGCAGAGTTGCCCCGTTGTCCGGGCCATAACTTTAAAACTTGAAGCCAAATCGACCTGATTCCAAAAAAAAAAAATCAAGCCCTCTCACTGATGCACAAAAGTCATGTTGACCACTTTTTAATTTAGGTGTTGGATTTGAATATATAAGCATAACAACATGCTTAACTGACATGACCTGAACATGCAATTGCCCAGTTTCACTTTGAATGCTTGCAACCTTCATCATACTGCTTTCCAACACCATACCAACACCCTACGTTTGACAACAATTACAAACTAAAACAAATGGCCAACAATCTCCCCCTTTGGAATTGTTGTCAACACCTATGGACTTGGAGAAGAAAAGAAGTCTCATTTGACTCCCCCTATCACCAAACCTTCTCAGCCCACTCCTCTGGAGTTCTTTAACAATCATATCCATTTTGCAAAACATACAGACATACATATCTCCCCCTTTGACAACAATAATAAAAGGAGATGTCTCAGAGGGAGTGAAAAGTTCTACAACAATATGACTGCACTCCCTCTGTCTCCAATCCTCCCTACTTCTTTGGAGAAGAAATAACCCCCAATTTCATCCGGAGGTATTCAAAGACTTCTTTCGGTAGAGGTTTTGTGAAAATATCTGCAACTTGTTCTGTAGTCGGAACATACTCTAACTTCACCTCTCCATCATTCACCTTGTCCTTCAGGAAGTGGTATCTGATGGCAGTATGTTTGGTCCTGCTATGCTAAACTGGATTCTTTGATATGTTAATGGTGCTTGTATTATCACACAAAATAGGCATAGCCTTAACCAACTGAATTCCCAAATCCTTTAGCATCTGTCGCATCCAAAGAACTTGTGTGCAGCAAGTTGTTGCAGCAATATATTCAGCTTCCGCTGTAGACAAGGAAACCGAATCCTGTTTCTTGTTGTGCCAGGCTACCAACTTGTCACCTAGGTAGAATGCACCTCCACTGGTGCTCTTCCTATCATCTATACATCCTGCCCAACCTGCATTTGAGTAGGCCATTAAGGTGAAGTCCTTTCCTCGTGGATACCATAAACCATATTCTGCTGTGCCTTTGATGTATCGGAAGATCCTTTTCACTGCTGTTACATGTGTTTCCCTTGGATTCGCTTGAAATCTAGCAACCATACACACAGCTTGTAGAATGTTCGGCCTAGTAGCTGTCAGGTACAGTAGACTTCCTGTAACGCCCCACCCTATACCCATGCATGATATTGTAAGCTTTGGCCCACCGGCCTCACAGTTTTGCTTCTGATGGGCTTCAACCCATCAAAAGGCCTCATGCAAGGTATAGGTGTAAGCTTTACATATAACCCCATTCACTTTCCTTTCTATAGTTGATGTGGAGTGCTGCACGTCCCTGTGCAGTAGCCTGCCAGTCCTTGTAGCCTGTAAGCCCTCTTGGCCCACCCACATGGAGACCCGCCCACTTGCACCAGGCCACGACATGATACCATTTGTAACGCCCCACCCTTTACTCGCATGCATGATATTGTCCGCTTTGGCCCACTGGCCTCACGGTTTTGCTTCTGATAGGCCTCAACCCATCAAAAGGCCTCATCAGATAATTGGATCCCTAACTGGAGTCTCAGATGCCAAAAGATATTGTGTTTGGTGCTCCTAAAGTTACGGGCATCTTTGACTACGTTTAAGGGTCGAATCACTGACAATTTCAATCCCTAAACACTATTTGGTGGTCCCCACGAGTCAAGGTCGAGCCACACCATTGACTCGTACTTGGCACATTGATGGAAGTTCATTTAGATGGTCAATGAGTATAATTTATCCAATTAATAGGGTACAACAATATAATTCAACATATAAAGAAGAAACTAAAGGAAATTTCAGGATAATTAAAGAAGAACAATAATAATAGAGAAATCAAACCTTAGTCTAGCACATTGATAATCAAGGACACCATTCAAAAATAAATAAACAATTAATGATACATAAAAATCTTAATTTATAATTCTAGAGAACCTAAAGACTCATCCAATACTTTTTCTACACTCAAAATAGTTTAAGGATCTAATGGGGTTCGTTAAGGGCTAAGGAGTCTTTTATTTCTAATTCCTAAATTTAATGGGGTCAAGAAATATTATAAAAAGCAGCATGTTAAATTATTCTAATTGGGTTTCTTAAAAACTATGAGGCTTATTTCTAATTTTAAAAACAAATGGGCTAAGGTATTAAAATTAAATAAGTTGTGTTATTCCCATGCACCTACAGCTACCATACCCCCATCATTTCACCTTTATTTCACATGGGGAGGACTACAATTCTCATGCACCCACAAAACACCAAACCACTCAACCCACGTTTTCTTCCTCACTTATCCACACACGTGAGCACTCATCATCTTCTTCATCTTCATTCAATAGTACACGTTTCTGCAACAGAACCTCTAACAGGCAAACGTCTCTCGCCTGGGACATTTTGCTTCACAAAACCGTGGGCCCCACTGACCCAATGAATGATTTGGGTCCGGAGTACTTGCTCCTTGGTGTCGATGACAGCGACTGGTCTGGCGATGTATGTAGCGTCTGGCTGAATATCAAGTGGCTGATGCTGAAGAACAGAGGAAAGTAAATGAGGTTATATGTAAAGCTTACACCCTTACCTTGCATGAGGCCTTTTGATGGGTTGAAGCCCATCAGAAGCAAAACCGTGAGGCCGGTGGGCTAAAGCGAACAATATCAGGCATGGGTATGGGGTGGGGTGTTACACTTCCAATCATGGATCTGTATATTGTGTGATCAACAGTCGCTGACTCATCATTTTTACTCAACTTGCAGCTCGTTGTCATGGGTGTGCAGGTAGGTTTTGAGTCTTCTATGTTAGACTTCTTTAACATCTCCTTGACATACTTTACCTGTGAGATAAACATGCCACTCTTCATTTGGTTAACCTGGAGGCCAAGAAAGAACGAGAGCTCCCCAATCATGGACATTTCAAACTTAGTCCTCATCTTCTTTACAAACTCTGTACACAATTCATTTTTGTTGCCAGCGAAGATGATGTCATCCACATACACTACCACAACTACCTGAGTACCTTCTTCTGTCCCCACGTATAGGTTGTTGTCTACAACACCTTTTTTGTACCCAAGTTGTTGTAGGTAGGCATCCAGCTAAGAGTACCATGCCCTTGGTGCTTGCTTTAGGCCATCGAGAGCCTTTTTCAATCTACATACCATATTTGAATCGTCTCCCAACTGAGATCCATCTGGTTGCTCTATATATACTTCTTCCTCTAAGTTGCCATTCAGAAAAGCTGACTTGACATCCATTTGGTAGACTTTGAAGCTCTTATATACTGCCAAAGCTAGAAACATACGAATAGCCTCAAGCCGAGCCACAGGTGCAAATGTTTCTTCAAAATCTATCCCTTCAACTTGTGCATAGACTTTACAAACAAGTCTAGCTTTGTTCCTCACTACTTGTCCTTCCTCATTCAACTTATTTCTGCAATCCCACTTAGTACCAATGACATTTTTGTTCTTTGTTCTAGGTACAAGTTCCCAAGTTTTGTTTTTCTCAATCTGATCCAACTCTTCATGCATTGGCCTAACCCAACTGTCATCTTTACTTGCTTCTGCAGCAGTCTTGGGTTCAACTGTGGACAAAAGAGAGAATAAACTGGTTTTCATCCTCCTAGTTTGTACTCCAACTTGTGGATCTCCAATGATATCAGTTTCGTTAATACCATGATAATTATGCCATCTGTCATTTTCTTTCTTTTCTTTTGAGTTATCATCCGACTTTCCTTCCTTGTGACTAGGCAAGTCTTCAATCTCCTGATCAGGATTGTCATATATTGGATACTCAATCTCCTGATCAGGATTGTCATACATTGGATACTCAATCTCCTGACTATTCTTTGGAAGTCTTTTGTTTTCATCAAACTTAACATCTGCACTCTCAACTATTTTCTTAAGCCTTTTATTATAGCACTTGTAGGCCTTGCTTCTCGTAGAATAGCCTAAGAAGATGCCTTCATCTGCACGATCATCAAACTTCCCAAGATTTTGATCCAACCTTTTTATGAAGCACTTACTCCCAAATACCTTGAAGTACTTAACCAATACGCTCTTGCCAAACCATAGTTCATAGGAAGTCTTGTTGGTGTGTGCTCTCAGCATGCATCTGTTTTGAATGTGTACAGCAGTGTGAATTGCTTCTCTCCAAAATCCATCTGCGAGCTTGCTCTCTGTCAACATGGTTCTAGCCATTTCCTGCACTGTCCTGTTCTTCCTCTCAACCACACCATTTTGCTGAGGTGTGTGAGCTGCAGAAAATTGCCTATGAATCCCATGTTCCTGACAATACTCCTCAAACTCATCTGAAGTAAAATCTCCTCCTCGATCTGACCTCAACACCTTGATTCTCCTGCCAGTCTAATTTTTGACCTGTTTTCTAAAGATCTTGAACATATCCAATGCTTCATCCTTGTTCTTCAAAAACATAATCCAAGTCATGCGAGAGTAATCATCGATGAACAATATGAAGTACTTGTCTCCGCTTAAACTGAGAGTCCTCATTGGGCCACACAAGTCCGTGTGTACTAGCTTTAAAGGGTTGCTTGTGTTGTACTCTTTTGACTTGAAAGAAGCTCTAGTCAGCTTCCCTTTCTAACATGCATCACAAGCATTGTCTTGAGCTTTCCCGATGTAAGGTATGTCTCGAACTGCCTTCTTGAAGCATATGTGCCCAAGTCTCCTATGCCACAACCAGCTTTCATCTTCCCTCCCTAGCATGCACGTACTCACCATAGTTTCACAGAGAATATATAAGTTCCCTGAAGTCCTTATACCAACTACCACAACCTTTCCATTGTTGTATGTGATCTTACAGCCATGTTTGTTGAAGTAAATGCCATGTCCTCTATCGCATATCTGACTAACACTCAACAAGTTGTGTTTCAACCCATCAACAAACAGCACTTCTTCGGATCTGATTTTTCCATCAATTATTATGACCAAACCTTTCCCAACAATCTTAACTCCATCATTATTTCTGAATTTCATAGATCCTCCATCATATTGCTGTAGCTTGGAGAACTTACTCTTGTCACCAGTCATGTGACTAGAGCATCCACTATCTAGAATCCATGGAGTCGACTTTTCCTGTGCTTTGAAGGCTATCTGTACTATCAAGGAATTAGCCTTGTCTTTCTGTTCTTTCCTTTTCCAAACCTTCTTAACTTATTTAGCAGACTTATCTGTTTCAACATCGGTCAACTTAGCAGTCTTAGGAGCCCTCTGTCATATGTAATAGCATTTGCTTTTTGAAATTGTACCTGTCTTTGATTAGGGGCATATGCATATATACAATTTCTAGCTAGAGGCCCGAAATTATGACAAATAAAGCATTCTACAGGATACATTATAAGGGCATCAAAAGGGTTCCTATTCACAAAGTTTCTAGGCCTCAAGTTAAATTTACAGGTCATCATTTTATGTCCATATGTATTGCATTGCAAACAGTAACCATTGAAGTGAGAAATTGACTTGAAGTTTGTAGATTGTATCCTCATAGGAGGCCTGAAGTTTTGCTGCTGTGGCATCTTCTTTGGTGGAGCAAGTTTCCATTTAGGCTTTTGAGTTTGTGGCATTACTTTTGGAGGAGTTACTTTCACAGCTATCTGCTTAGTTTTCTGAGGCGCTTCTTTAACTTGTTTTTTAAGAAGACTCTCCCTCATACCCAAGACCAAATTTTAGATGAGGAGGCCTTTGAGCACTGAGAATCTCATCCAATTTGGAGGACCCTTGATAAGCATTTAGCTTCTGTGAGAACTTCTCCAGCTGTATTTTCAAACCAGTCACCTCCTCCTCTAACTTATCGTTTTCTTCAGTCTTCAAAACTACCTGTGCCTCAAGTTCTTCATGTATCCTCTCGCTTTCCTCTAATTCCACTTTCAATGTTACAACCATGTCCTCTGCATCAACTAGCCTTTTTGAAGTTTTCTTATGCTTCTTCCTTTCAGCAGATAGTTCCTCAAGTGCAGCCAACAACACTCCTTCCAAATTAATTTCAGCGTCTTCATCATCACTTGATGATTTCCCTTTTCAGACTTGTGATTTTCATCTTGCTCATCAAGCTTGACCATAAAAAGAGCCTCTGTTGCATCATTCCCACTGTCGTCAGAATTATCAACCGAAGAGTTGGCCATTTTCTTCGACATTAGACTTTTAGACTTCCCTTTCTTAGAACGATAGTTTTTCTTGAAGCTTTTCTTCGTAGGTATTTCATCGTCATCTTCTTCTTTGTCCTTATGAGGACACTTTGCAGCAAAGTGACCCACATCTCCACAGTTAAAACACTTGAAAGGCAGCTTCCCTTTATATTTACCCTGACCCTTCTTAAATTTTCGGACGAAGTTAGCCGTTAGTTCATCATCTGGATCATCTGAATCATCTTTATTTGACTCAACTACTTCCTTAGCCTTATTCTTTGCATTGAAAGCAGCTTCCCTATCAGAAGATTTGGGTTCCCTATCCTCATCTCATATGATGTCAGTGAACCCTGCAGTTCATCCATGCTGAAGACGTCTAGATCTTTGGCCTCTTCGATGGCTGCAGCTTTGGCATCATATCTGGCAAGAAGAGTTCTCAGAGTTTTTTTAACAATAGACTCTTCTTTTAGCTCTTCCCCAAGCCCTCTAATAGAGTTCACAACTTCATTGACTCTCAGTAGATATTAATCAATGGTCTCACTGTCGGTCATTTTCAAACTCTCAAATTAGGCTCGGTAAGTTTGCAATTTTGCCTCTTTTATTTTCTTGTCTCCCTCATGAATACTCTGCAACTTATCCCATATCTCCTTTGAGGTCTTGCAGGACATGACCTTGACAAGTTCACTGTCTGATAGTCCACACATCAAAGCGTTCCTTGCCTTCGAGTCATTCTCATATAACTTCTTGTCTGCAGCATCTGTAGGATCATTAGAATCCTTATAGCCTTTCTTCACACTATTCCAGACATCTAGTCCCAATGAACACAGATACGCCTGCATTCTAATTTTCCAGAAGGCATAGTTTGTACCGTCAAACAGTGGTGCTCTACTAACAGAATTCCTTTCTCCAGATGCCATGTGAACCTATCCAAGGTCACCTTGAGCGGTCAAGCTTTCTTAAGGGAACCTGGCTCCGATACCAATTGTTAGGTTCAATTGGTCACTGAGTGAGGGGGGGGGGGGGGGGGTGAATCAGTGACCAATTGAACCTAACAAATGTGCCGGTGAACAGTGAGAAGGCAGTGCTACATGCTGTGGCCAACCATCCAATTTCTGTCGCCATTGATGCCAGTGGATTTGTGTTCCAGTTCTACTCCAGCAGTGTTTTTTAATGGCAATTGTTGTACTAAGTTGGATCATGGTTTTACCGCCGTTGATTATGAAGCAACCTCTGATGGGGCCAAGTATTGGTTGGTTAAGAATTTGTGGGGCACTGGATGGGGTTAAGAGGGATACATCAGGATGCAAAGGGATGTTGATTCCACAGAAAGTCTTTGTCGTACCGCTTAGCCAATGGCACCCCATTATGCTTTGTGCATACTATCTCCTATCACTACTAAAATAAGTTATGTTAACCTCAATATGAAAAGCAAATGCCCTGATCTAGGAGGCCCTCTGTTACAGTATTACAACTTTCTAGTATGAAATGAAGAAAGTGTTGCATGTGGTTTTCTAAGCGTAATCTACTAAGAAGTATACATGATTAAAGACTAATCCAATAGAACTAAAATAAGAGGTTTGTCAGAGACATGAAGACATATTTATTAAAATCAGTAAGCGGGCATTAAACAGAGGCAATCAAATCAGTGAGTTAAATTGCATAAAAAATTACTAACTTAACTTCATCAACATGCTCAGATCCAGCTTACTACTCCTCCATGGTAAAGAACTTCAAAAAGTTTCTCATTAAATTCTTCAGATTTTAGAATAAAGTTCTCACAATTCCTTAATTTCTTTTAGCCCTAATTTCTGGAACCGATCTCCAGAATACCCAGAAATTAATTCTTTAATTACATTAATTAGGGAGGGAAGAGAAGAAAGGAGAGAGAGGAGAGGGGAATGGAGGGGAAATCCAGAGCATGTATGGGACGTTGCATATGGTTTCTTTTATAGGTTTTTTAGCCTCCTTTTGTTTCTCTTTTGGACTCTATAGAATCTTATCTCAGTGGATAAGATCTTCAGGTTGGCTTCAAGTTTGAAAGACTGGATGAGATAGGACGGAACTTCCTAGATGAATCAAGATTCTTGGAATCCTTTGAACACACACCCTCCTTGAACTAAAACTTACAAAAGAATTAGGCCCACCTTCGATAATAAACTTTTATTCCCTAGTGGAAAATTCACAACCAACTCCTTGATGCCATGACTTGGTGATTTCAGCTTCGATTTACATGATCTTGGACTTCACTGGCATCTACTCTAAGTAAGCTTTTGAATGATAGATAAGTTTCACCGATCCGACAGTCGGATTGAAAGTTATATCCATTTTATTTTATGAGAGGCTATCTTAAGAAAAACAGGGCTGACTTCCTTCTTGCAATAGGACTCTTCCTCTTAGCCTTTGAGATGATCTTCCCTTATTAAGCTCCAAGAATGATAATGAACTCGTTGAATTTGAGCAAAACATCAGTGATAGTGTGACCCACTTGCAGTTGTATATGATTGCATGCGAAAGGACCCACCAAAGTCTTCAAAAATATTTCATACATGAGAGATGGGCCCATGGGAGAGTGTTGGATGTCCCATACATGTGTGGCATTCTTGTTTCTCCTGCCTTTTTTCATTTTGAGTCCGACTATATCACTCTTTCTTTTCTTATCTTCAAATCTGGATGGGATTGAGAGAGATAAAGATGAACAATTCTTTGATGCTCACGATAAGAAAGAGAGGGAGTAGGACGTCCAAAGTGAGGTGGAGCCCACTTATGGAATCAGTTTGCTCAATCTTTCCCTCTATACTAATAGTTTTTGCAATTTCCAAACTTCTTGAGAGATAAGGGTAGGGAAATAAACTGGAGGCTTTTGGAATCTCCCTAGATGAGGGGGGAGAGTGTGGGACGCCCCATTGCAAAGTCTCGATGCACCTAGGACTATTCTCCAAGTCTTCTCTAGGGTTTTACAGGTCCTACATTTCCTGCACATTCTAATTCAACCCATAAAATGCCGAAGAGCCTATTTTGAGGTGGGACCCATCCATACAGAGTTTTGTTCCATCTAGGACTCTTCAAAGAAAAATTGCATAAAAGACTAGATACTGCAGAAAATGTGTGAAAATGTGGAAATTCAAATTTGTAAGTGAAAATGCATGAAATGGCGCAATTAAATGAAAATTGATGCATTTAATCTAATTAAGTCCCTAATTCACCCTAAAATGATGCTCAAATGATGCAATTCCCTGGAGTTAACATTACCCCTTCCACTACGTTACAAAAACAAGGCCTAAGGCTCCTGAATTAATGGTGGTGATGACTTAATTGAAATTATCTTTTAAAAAAAAAATCATATCTAATGGGACCTTCCTATCATATGATTAGTGGTGTGTATTCAAGTGGGTCCCACAAAGGTCTTAGGAATTTCTCTCCCACACAAGCCACGAGAGCCGCCTCCGAGGGCGGATGGGTGGGCCGTATACCTGTGAATCAAATATCCTAGAGTTTAAACATGCAATTGTTGTCCAAATCAATCCAACTTCTCTGGCATGTTTTTGGTAAAGAGACCAATCCATTGGACTAGATTGCACGTAATTACTTGAATGATTATAATAACTGGGTAGCCTGGAGGAACTATTTTATTCCATGATCTAACCATTGTAGGTAGGGCTCAATAGATACCCCTTTGGAGTACTAAAAGCCTGGTCCACCATATTCAGTCATGACTCATGCCTATGGAAATTGTATCGACAACCTGAGAAGTGAGAACGAGTTAATATTATACTAGAACATGCCATTCATCC
This sequence comes from Umbellularia californica, assembly GCA_028538565.1. Taxonomy (NCBI): domain Eukaryota; kingdom Viridiplantae; phylum Streptophyta; class Magnoliopsida; order Laurales; family Lauraceae; genus Umbellularia; species Umbellularia californica. Next base: position 52,549,879 of record JAPQWN010000004.1, on the reverse strand, counting down.
TATCCATATCAGCACATTTTCCCCGGCAAGCTAATAGATCAATCACTCCCTGGCCAGTCAACATCTGAAGAACGCTGCAACGCTGCATTAAAGTAATGAATCTTTTTCCATGCAATGCCTATATAAATTGTACGCACCTTAGTTCATTTCCATTCACCTGTACAACCACAAATTATCCTATCAATTAGAATCTAATATTACAACACCATGGCCTCAAAACACCAGTGCCTCCTCTATCTAGCCTTCTTCATCTTGAACATTTGGGTTAATCAGGGGTTGGGCCGCAAGCTCCAGGAGACGTCCACGTCCGAGATGCATGAACAATGGATGGCTCAGCATGGGCGTGTGTATAAAGATGCGGTAGAGAAGGCGCAACGTCTCAAAATATTCAAGGAGAATGTAGAATTCATCGAGTCCTTCAACAATGGTGCAGAAAAACCTTACAAGCTTAGCATCAATGAGTTTGCAGACCTAACTAATGATGAATTTAGGACCTCCCGTAATGGGTTTAGGGCCTCCGTGGTCAGACCAATGAGGACAACACCCTTCATGTATGAGAATGTCACTGCAGTGCCATCTACTATGGACTGGAGAAAGAAGGGTGCTGTGACCCCTATCAAAAACCAAGCAGAATGCGGTAAGTTATATATACTAGAATAAGGGTCTGCTTGTTTCTTATGAACCGAGTGTAGGTAACTCGATTTATGAGTAGGCCAGCAGTTCATGTGTTTGGAAAAGCTGAGCTACACTCAATTCTTTTTTTTTTTTTTTTCCATGACCAATTACCATTAGTTAGGGTCACAAGAACTTTATGACAGAGCAATTGATTTTCTGGGATTCAAATGTCCGAGGATCTCAAGGTCCAAACTTAATTTGCTTACAGCTGGATACGAGTCGGGCCAACATGCCAATAGGAAAGGCCTAGCTCGTAATGTTTCCCTCCTGGCTGAGTCATAATTAGGCTAAAAGCCATGTATGGCAGTACTACACAATCAGGCCATGTCAGCCTTCTTCTTGGTAGACCAATTGGATTTGGTCTCTCATAAATTATAATTATTGTGAGAGCTTGGACATGCCTTGAACTGACCCATGAGTTTGATAGGACTTCTGTTTGGGCCTTTCACTTATCAATTTAAGCTTTTGGGTCGTTACATGGAAACTTACAATCCGTTTCAATGATAGGAATACTCATGCCCGAGTAGGGTATTTCTCATGTTTAAAAGTGATATAAAGATAAAAGAAATGAACAATCAAACCTGTAATTGGTAATGGTAATATCACTATTCATTGCTTAATTAATAATACGGTGTGAAATGATCCATGGAATAGGGTGTTGCTGGGCCTTCTCAGCAGTCGCCGCTACAGAAGGAATTACCCAACTCACGACAGGTAAGCTAATCTCTCTATCGGAGCAAGAGCTCGTAGACTGTGACACCAGCGGTGAAGATCAAGGCTGTGAGGGCGGCCTCATGGATGACGCCTTCGACTTCATTCAGCACAATAGAGGCCTTACAACTGAAGTAAATTATCCATACACAGGAGAAGATGGCACATGCAACACAAAGAAGTCTACAAACCATGCCGCACACATCAACGGCCATGAAGATGTGCCGGCGAACAGTGAGAAGGCACTGCTGAAGGCTGTGGCCAACCAACCGGTCTCTGTTGTCATTGATGCTAGTGGATCTGCGTTCCAGTTCTACTCCAGTGGTGTTTTTACAGGCGATTGTGGTACTGAGTTGGATCATGGTGTTACCGCCATTGGTTATGGAGCAACCTCTAATGGGACCAAGTATTGGTTGGTTAAGAATTCATGGGGCACGGGATGGGGTGAAGAGGGATACATCATGATGCAAAGGGATGTCAATTCTTCAGAAGGACTTTGTGGTATTGCCATGATGGCCTCTTATCCTACCGCTTAGCCAATGGCATCTCATTATGCTTTGTGCTTACTATTATCTATCACTACTACTACAAAAGTGTTTTACCTCGATATGAAAAGCCTATGCCCTCATCTAGGAGGGCCTCTGTTGTACAGAATCACAACTTTCTTGTATCAAATGAATTAGAAAGTACTGCATATGGTTTTCACAAACAATTCACCAATATGATTCTATGGACTTTGATGCATGCATGTCTTTTCCTCCTTTCCAATTCTATCTCATCCAACTTTACATGACTCTTAAAAGACAGTGGTCGAACTTACATCCTCGTGATATCATTAGTTGAACTCATGCTTCCATCAATAATCAGTCCATTGTGATTCAATCATTTCAGTAGTCGTCACCGTGATTCAATTAAGAATAAGGTAGTGGAATGCAAAAGTTATTACATCTAATAAGATAAGATCCATTTTGTTAATATCAATAAACTGGAAAACTGAAAAAAAAAAAAAAAAAGAGAAAAATAAAAACAGAGTTTGAATCAATCATGTCAAAGACAGAATCATTTGAATGAAGTATTTTTTTAATGGAACAGCCTTAGCAATTCGCATTGTCTCCTATGCAAAAACGAAAACGAGGAATAATAGAAATCGGCATTTTGAAGAGTGTGCCACTTTCATCATCTAACTGGTGACTTTGTTTGTAAAGTTATTAGGAAGGAAACGAGAAACCAACATGATGTTTACAAAAAAAAAATCATAGTTTTTTCAATTGTAATAATTCAAGGGGCCTAAAAATCATACAGTGCGTAAAGTGTATTGCTTTGCATTTACACCAATGTGTTGTAAATTACAGAAAGATGTTCCCTATCAATTTTATTGATGGCAAATGCACATTGGTATTAGTTAATCAGATTCTCTGACTTTCAACTCGGAGAAATCACGAATGGAAGAAGTGGAACTCTACAGTGGAGCCCATCTACCGAAAATCCAAGCCTTTCAAATTGAATGCACTCACTGTACATAGGATGTCTCCACATTGAGTCCGGATCCCGTCTGTTGGAAACGGGGCGGTTCCGGATTGGAAACATCGTGGATCCAGGCTAAGACCCATTTCTAAATAATGGTTCCGAATCCGGTTTTAATTCAGAACCTGTTTTATTGGTTCCAGACCCGGTTCCAATAGGAAAATCTGGATCCGGTTTCGGAACTGGGTCCACTTAGAGGATTGGAATCATATTCTACATTTTTCTACGACGTGATTTAAGGGAAAATGAAATGAAAGGATACATTCTCTTTCTTTCCGTCTCTCTATATATATAAATAGAGAGAGCATAGAGCTTTATTTTCCCTCTCAAAACTTTCTACATCTCAACGTGCTCTCTCTCTCTCTCTCTCTCTATCTCTCTCTCTCTCTTAGGTATGTTATGTTATTTTATGTTATGACTTATGCTTTGATGAGAACCCCTAGCTCATTACAAATCAGCCATATCACTACTACTACACACACTCCTTGTTAGATACATGAGACATGTGAGAGGTCGATGGTAGACTTGGAAGGATGTGAAAAACTGTGCAGAGCTGTACTTGGGAAAGTAACGTCTTTATGTCCTCCTCTTGGTTGTCCATGTGGCAGGTTCTTGTTGGTTGAAACAGCTGAAACAGGGGATTTGGACTCATTTTATTCCATTAGAAGTTGGGCCCCACCGAAAGACTGATCGTATGATGAATAACATGATTACCAAATATGAATAATAATATGGTGATCACGGTACTCATTAGATCATCTATTTTACTATGGGATCAACTCCTATAAGAGTACATTGCATATGCAGAAAGGTTCGTTTTAAGTGGCTCAGATCTTCAATAGGTGTAGTCCACTTTAGGTTCCCTTCCTTCAACTTAGAAATTCTCAAAAAGTCAGAGAAAGAGACGAACCAAACATAGGTGTCAACTACTCTCATCCATTGAAGGTCGCATTTGAGCCTTAATACATGCTAAGGTCCTAGATCGGTATCTCTTTTATATTTCAATTCAAATTAATTAATCTAGAGTTAATTAACCTAAATCCAAAAAACCAAGCAATCAACCAGAAGAGGAGACTCAAGATTTTTTAATTGGAAAACCCTACTCGGGAAAAACCACAAGTCTTACCATCTGGACCACAAATAACTAAGCACTATGTAAATGAAAATTACAAAAACTTATAAATTCCTTCCCAGTTGCAACTCAACCTAAGGACAGCGATAATCTTGTTGATGCCTAGTCGTAGGCCTTCACTGTGCTTAAGTCAACCACCTTGAGTGCCGTTTGAAGGTGAATCTACTGTAATAGAGTAGATGAAAAGAATGTCTAAGGCTTGAAACTTCAACACTACAACAAAGGATGCTTTGGAGATGATGAAGGATCTCTCAAAGGATTATAAGGTTTAGAATGGGAGAGAGGTGATCAAGGCCTGTGAGAGAATGCCTTTAAAAAAAAAAAAAAATCTTGGTTCGTGCATAGGGTTTCTAAAGACTGTAGAACTCAAACAGTTAAGTTGAGACAAAGTAAAAGGAGGTTTCCAGATAGAAGTCCAAATTCGTACTTCAGGCACGTGTCATGAGCTCGAGCGCAGGTCCAGGTCCGCTCGAGCGTGTGACCCTCTGTCTCCAACTTCAACGCATTTTGTGTGTCAGGCTCGAGCGCGAAAGAAAATAGCTTGAGCACGTAAGTTTTTCTCTGGGGTGCGCTCAAGTGCCCAACATATTTTTCAGCCTTTCTTGAATTTTCTTTGATGCTATGGTCTAGGTAGTCCATTTATTAAATACAATGAAAAAAAAAATGAATCCATATGTTGTCCATAACCCAATGAATTTGCCAACACTCAATTTCCTTACAATCTACTCCTTTGGCAATTTCTAAACAAAACTCCTAATTACAAGAAAAGAAATCTACCCAGACAAATAACCCGATATAATAAAAATAAATTTCAAGAGTCCTTCCTTTAGTTCAATGTCGTCTTGCAACCCTTGCAAGTCATGTTCACGAAAACCTATTGACAACAAATCAAGTGAGATATCATGAATTTGAAATCTTCTACGACCGCAAATCAAGTGAAATATCATTAATTTGGAATGTAAATTTGAAATCTTCTACTACTCCCCCTTTTTGTTTGGAATTGACAAAGCCAAAACACACATAATTATAATGAAGGAAGTAGTAATAAGAAAGCATAGCATTTCACTAAATAGATTGAAAGGAACAACTCAAAAGTGAAGTGAGTTCAAATAAAGTTTCAAACCATGTAGATACCTACGCCAAAACATGAAGAAAAGACAACTAAACATGACAGAGAAGTTCTAAACCAAGAATCTAAACAACCAAAGCATAACAAAAAGCATGATTCGCAAAATGAGGTCCAGATGATAACTGAGGACTGAGGACCAAGGGAAGAGGAGCAATCATTGATGACCGAGACGTGCAAGAGCTACAACCAAAGACTCACCAATGGTGTTAAAATTTTCATTCATAATCCTAAAACCGTCACGGACTTGATCACCTTCAAGAAGAGTTGACCCTGAGCAGGCATAAACGCAATCGACCCTCAATACAGGAAATGAAGGTCGATAGCGACCACAAAAAAAATGGTAAAAAAAAAGTTGGTTTTTCTGTACGGATTTCCTATTTAGTGTGAGTTTGGCTAAAGTTCCATGTTTGGTGGATTGTCCACATAAAGTTATTTTTTTGATAAAATCCTTTTCTTTATAATATATTATTTTAGATTGACTTTTGAAGATTTTACCGAAAAATGAACCGTATTTGGCCATTGCACGAAATAATAAAAAGTATTTCTCACTGCATGACGTCGTTCATCCCACCACTTGTTCCTTTTTTTTTTTTCTTTTTTTCATTTTTTTTACAAGGGACAATAGCGTCGCCCAAACTAAGTATAGGGGACGCTAGCGTCCTTCTTTGCTATATACACCCTGCCCCGAATCCAACTTTTCCTTATCCGTTTTCCCTCATCCCTTTTCAGTACTTGCAGCTTTTCCGCCTATATGAAAAGTGAAAAACTTGTATTTGCAGCTTTTCCGCTTACAATAATAGTGGAAAACTTGTATTTGGTAGTTATTCCGCCAATAATAATAGTGGAAAAGTTGTATTGGGTGCTTTTTTGCCTATAATAATAGTAGAAAACATGGCCGCCCACACCCAGACACTCCTACACCCTAAACCCCAAATAGCTTCACCTAATAGAGATGATGGTAGCTACCCATCTATGCAAGTCGAGAACCTGCTCTCCATTTCTTGACCAAAACAAATCTGGAATCCCTAATCTTCTTTGGAAATCTGCCAACGGCAGCCCTCTTCTCCGATATCAACCAGAACCAGCAGGAACCTTTGCAAGTCTGGAATAAACGAAGAACCCAGTAGCCCTTTCGAGATCAACAAACAGATCGCAGTGGATTTGAAACCACAAACTCCAATGCAACTCAATTCGAAATGGGTTATTGGCAAGGAATACTAAATGCTACCAGCCATTCTCTTCATGCAACTGATTTGAAGCCATTAATAAAAAAAAATACACATAGGAGTGTGAGAGAAGAAGGAAGGAGAAAACCAAAAAAATGGAAGAAAATGAGGGTAACTAGGATTTACAAAGAGCGACGCTAGCGCCTTTTCCTTTTAACTTGAGCGACGCAAGCGTCGCTGGTCCCAAAGTTAAAATTTTTTTTTGAAACCATGCCTAATGGGCTACGTTTGTGCATTGGAAAAGGGCTTTTCATTATTTCGTGCAATGGCCAAATAAGATACATTTTCTGGTAAAATCCTCTTGACTCATTATAAATTATATGTAAAAACTATTAAATTTTAATATATCTTCAATTTTGGCACCGTGCTACCTCGAGCTTAGCATGGGGCAGTCTTGTTTTAACATGCAATCTAATTGGATGGAAACCCAACGTAAATAATGCAAAGACAAAGAATCATTTGATGGAGCAGCCTAATTACCTGGTCACATTGTCTCTTACATAAAGAAATTGAGGGCTAATAGAAATATGTATTTTGAAGATTTGCTATTTTAAACTTGTAACTGGTGTTCTAGAAGAAACACCCAAATTTGTTGTGCTAGCCGATGTTTAAGATAAAAGGTTAGAGCTTTTTCACCTACATAATAAATGAAAGGGATAATATCAGAATACCTACTTGTACTTTGCTCAAAATGCAGTCTACCCCCCTTAGAAATTTTTGTTGTACTAAACCTACTTGTATTTGAAATCACAAGGCAAATAGAGATGGCCGTGACGGAAAGGTGGAATGACAAATTTACCTGTTCATATATAAGATGTGACTTGGCATTTTTTTTCTATCATTTTTCCTTTCTCGTTCACGGCTAGGTTCTTCTTCGTTGGCGACTTTGGGAGAAACCGTATCTCCTTCCCGATGATCTTCATAACCATAAAAAAGCAGACCATTAATGGTGGGCCTGCTATTTTATCTGATTATAACTGCAAGCCAACCTGAGAAACTAGTTGTGATCTCCAAAAGCCCCAACAAAATCCCAAAACATCAATCACAAGACTCATACCCTCCACCGATCTCACAAACCCTCTCCCAAATGCTCTCCGGCACAAGAACCACCAACAACCGCGGGAGCTTAGGGCAGCCCCACCAAATCCAATACTAGCTGTTGAAGACAGAGCCAAGAGAGTGGTCATGGGAAGATCAAGCATCCAACGGTGGGATTTCAAAATGGAACGGGGTCAATAACAAGCAAGCCTAGAACTACATGAAATCCATGTCCCTCTTTAATCTCTACTTCTTCTACCACTCGGGCCTCATTGAACGCCAAGTCGTCAGAGTCGTCCAAGTCAGCTAGCGGTGGTATGAGACTGGAGAAAAGGAAGGGGCCATTGACGTTTGGGTCGTCAGGTTGATGTGGCAGCCGGTCTCTCTCAAGGGGATGAAGGAAGAAGTGGGGCTAAAGGGTTTTCTGCTCTTCAAGCAGTCACCTTCCTTTCTTTTTCAAATTGACCTTGTCTTCTTCAATATTTCTTTGTGAGATGATTGATTGATATCTATGTTGTTGCAATTGAAGGTTGTTAGGATTTTGTGTGTTGGCTAAATTCATGGGATGGACAAAACTCTGGGTCTTTGAGTTGTATTTGTTTATTTAGAAAAGACCTCTGAAGATAGAAGATTGGAAGGACTCAGAAGTAGAAAGCCTGAAGGAATTAGAAGAAGTCTGCTGGTGAAAGAGAGCTGAATTTCCAGATCAAGTCCAGGGGGAGTTCGCTCGAGCGACCATTCCATTGGCTCGAGCGAACAATGTTCTGTCTAGCCCAGTTCTGAAACAGAGGGTTGTTCGCTCGAGCGAACCTAGAGATCGCTCGAGCGAACCTGGCGCAGACAGTGGTTCAAGATTGGAAACTTGATATTCTAATTGTGCTCAAACTGCTAGTTTTCATCCTAATCTATTTAGGAAACATTAAGCACGAACCAAGGGCTATTTAAAGGGTTCTAAGGCTATTCCAAAGTGAGACCTCACCTCTCATAGTGCTGAGTTAGAATTATCATTGAGAGAGTTCTTCTCTAGAGCTTTATGAAGTTGTGCTGCTAAGTTCTCTAGAGTCACTTCTTCTGCATCCTTTGTAGAAGATTATCTTCCTGCGAGAAGATTTGGAGAGTCAAGTGCTGGTTTGGATCTGTTGCAATCAACGGTGTGAAGTCGTTGAAGCGTGAAGCGACACAAGGTAACTTCAGTCCTTGGGTATGGGATATCTAGGGAAGAGATCTGAGTTTCTTGTAATTGCGAGATTCATAGTGCTTGATTTGATCCAGTTTGGATCGTTGGTTTTTCACCCGGTTAGGGTTTTCAACCTTATATTTGGTGTCCTTGTGGTGTGTGCTTGTTGATTTATTTTCCGCTGCGTATTGTTTATATCTGCACACTTTTAGGTTGATTGTTTGAGTAGACCAATCTAGAAATCCCGGAGACCCCTGCACTTTTTCAAAGGTGTTAAAGACAAGACATATGTGCTTTTGTACTGGGTGGGAACTGGAAAGGGCAGTGTAGACTTATGGGTGGGAAAATGTGATTTTGGCGCCAAAGCTAGTACTCTCTCATCATAAACAGCCAAACGTCGAGGCCTTCTCCCAAGCAATGGGATTTTGGCTCCAAAGCAAGTACTCTCTCATCACAAATAGCCAAACCCTGAGGCCTTCTCCCAAGCGTCATCTTTAGATCCTCAATCTTACCCGAAATCCCATCAATCTTCTACTCACACTTTCTTACCGACTCTCCCTCCAAAACCTCTCGAACGCGAGACGCAAACACGGGTTTGAATCTGTCGGAGAGATCAGACAATAGAAAAGGATCCAGAGAAACCGATTGGAGACTTGGAGTTAGGTGGTGTCTGCCGTCGAGGCGGCAGGACCATAAGAAGGCGGGGGCTTCAAGAGCACCGGTTCGTTGCAGGAAGAAAATGCAAGCGGCAACATGACCGGAGGGGAAGGCATAGGAAAAGCAGGGAGTGGAAGGGAAGTCGTTGATCAGGGCCTCTACGTCGGGTTTCCGGCAAGGTCGGTGGCCGGAGAGGAGCTCGAAGTAGAACGGAGACCGTCCAAGGCTCGAATTGGAGACGGTTTGTATGCTCATGTTCGCGTTCCTTCTGCATTTTTTTTCCCTAGAAATCCTTAGGAGGGGCAAATATTCATAACCTATTTGGGCGAGTAAGTTGCCACCAGTATGCACCAGACGCTATGTATACATATACGTCGTTAATACTAACAGAATCCGTGCATTTTGCATGTTAATTAGAACTTCAGGTTGGTTTTCTACAAAAAACCAAAGTCCAAGGGGGTAGTTTGCATTTTGAGCAAAGTACAGGTAGGTATTCTGCTATTATCCCTAAGTCAAAGGGCCTAGAAATCATGATCTATTTTTCTATGCATATACATCAACTAAATTACAGGCAGATGTTGCCCCATCATCTTTCTAAGTGATAAATGAACATAGGTATCAATTAGAGCTTCTAACTCAAGTAAATCCCGAGTACATGTGGAGAGGAATTCTGCAATGGGACCCATCTATTGAAGATCTGAACTGTTCAAAATTAACACACATGTCATATATTGCTTCCACTTTGCAGTCCAATAGAAGGCGGCCATACCGTAAGATTGATTGTACGATGAAAAACTTTATTAATAGATATGAATAATGATCATGCAGTAATCTTCTTACGTATCATAGGGTCTATCTTATGGTGGGATTAACTGCTATTGGAATACATCCCATATATGCAGAAAGGTGTTATAAATTAAGAGGGTTGGAACTCAGGTACCAACCACTCTCCTTCGCATCCATACTAGAAGCTCCATAATATTAGACTTTTGAAGATACAATATGATTTGAACTCTGATGTGTGTGGTCATTTCCCCCGGAAAAATTACTCTTTCCAATTTTAAAACTTCAGGAATTTACAGAAAAATCCTCTTCTACACAGGTAAGGATCCAGTAAAATTTTACAAACGGAGAAGATCCTCTAGTTGCTTTTCTTGGGGCAAAATCTTCTCCTACATGAATGTCCCCACGCAAATGTTCAGATTTGGACATTAAAGAGGCAGGGCCCCATAGAAAAAGTGAAACCCATCAATTTCATGGCACTGGCTCTGACAATTTTTTTATTTTGCATGCAGGAACGTTCGGAGGACAAAATTCCACATTTTCTAGATTGGTCAGCGGAAGGAAGTTTTTTGGAATGGTCAACCAAAGATCTTCCTCAAGCCGCATCCCGTTTCAACAAGTGAACCTTTCAATTGAAAAATGCCAACTAGTCAGCTAAGGGATTGGAACTCAAACGTGGGGCTCACTTATTAAAAATTTGAACTATTTAAAATTAATTTCATCATATCAGTGGAATGTTCCCAAATTTTAATTCAAAATGAGTTGATCTCACCATATATAATAGGGTGCTCCTAGTTAATAATGAAATTAACATATCCTAGGCATTAGTTTTCACATATATATATATATATATATGCATTTGTGACATTTTTAATGATATTATAAATCACATCGTAGGACCAGATTTTAGTACAATAAGATTTTGGAACATCCTAATGACAGGGAGGACATTTATTCTAAATGGTTCTGATTTTCAAAAGGTGGCCCAAAGTGGAGTTCCAGTCCACTTGCTGGGAAGCATGGTTGAAGCACTCAGAGATTGGACACCAGTTGTACTTTCCTGTTTTATCAGTTTAAACTATTATAACCACTGTTTTATTAAAGAAGGGTTTTTATATAAAAACAGAGAAAAGATTAGCAAATAAAGAGTTTAGTCTGGGTCAAACTGTCTGAGGTGATTTGATGATCCCAAACTCTGGTTCAGACACCACCGGTCAAGTAATAATAATTGCGATAATAAAGACGAGAAAGAGATTTATAGTGGTTCGATCAGTATGACCTACGTCCACTTTCGGAAAAGCTGAGGTTGCCGGATATATTAATATTCGAGGGTTACAACTTAGGAGAGAGAGAGAGAGAGCTTTGCTAGTAAATAATAATTGCCTGCCCCTCAAGTACTGAGGGACTTTCGTATTTATAAGCGTCCCTTAACAGATGGGGAGACTTCTCAGCACGGTTCACGAGGAGCGTCGAGTTGTCCACCAAACTGATGTGGCAGGTGTCTTCGACTGGCGAGGCAGTTATCCGCAGGACTTTGTAAAAGCGGGACGTGGCCTGACTGCTTCCGAAGCGACCCGGACTGCTGCCACGTGGCCGGGCTTCGTGGATTTGGACCCGGACTCCATTGGGCCTAACGGCTCTTCATAAATTTAGGCTTGGCTCATGACATAACGGACCACTCTGGCAGGCCTAACTCATCATTTGCCCCTCAATGCCTCGCGCCCAAATAAACTTTGAAAGGGGGGCATTTTGAATATCCGGGCTTCTCGCTCATTTAAATGATTATTTACCGCGTTTCTCTCCCTGCCAGCTTATTGTGTTCTTCCCCGGCCCTGAGGAGAAGGATTTTTTAGGAGTGTCCTGTTAGCGTGAGACTCCTCTTATGTCTGTTTTTTTTTTTTTTTTTTAAACCCTAGGCTTTGTGGGGTTTGTGAAACCCTAGGCTATAAAAGCCCTTTGAAAGAGATGGAGACCCACTCCACCTTCTTAACTTGTTCCTCTTCCCAGAGAAAGAAAAGATTTTAGCTTTTCTTCATTCTTCCCATCTCTTTCCTCCATCCATCTTAACTTTTCTTCATTCTTCCCCTCTCTTTCCTCCATCCATCTTCTACTGCAACAAGAGGTACTATGAAGAAGAAGCAGGTGGACGTCAGCGTTGATTCCGGACTGGCCAGCACGGCGACTGCAGGACGGACCGCCGGTCAGACCACCGCGGCGGGCCCAGGCGGCGCAGGCACGGACGGCGTGGGCGAGGCGTGCGCTGGCGGCGCCGGTGTGGGCGGCGTGGGTGCCGCGGGCGCTGCTGGTGCTGGCGGTGCCGGCAGGGGCGCTGCTGGTGCTGGCGGCGCCGGCGGGGGAGCTGCTGGCGCTGGCGGCGCCGGTGGGGCTGCTGCAGGCGTTGGCGGCGCTGGTGCGGGCGCGGGCGGCGCCGGTGGGGGCGCTGCGGGCGCTGGCGGCGCCGGTGCGGGCTGTGGCGGCGCCGGTGGGGGCGTTGCAGGCGTTGGCGGCGCTGGTGCGGGTGCGGGCGGCGCCAGTGGGGGCGCTGCGGGCGCTGGCGGCGCCGGTGCGGACGGCGTGGGCGCTGCTGGCTCGGGTGGCACAGCGGGCCCCATTGGCGGACGCGGTGTGGGCGTCTCTGCACGGGCGACGACTGCTGGCGCGTTGACACGCACGAGCGCCGACTTGGGGGCGGCGCCGGGGGTGGCACTCTCAGCGGGCGTCACCGTACGTGCGGGCGTGGCACCGTCCTTGGGCAAGGGGGGCCTTGCCCAAGCGGGTACGCCTGCAGGCCAGACGGTGATGGCGGCAGGTGCGGGCGGCTCCGTTCAGGCGAGCACAGCAGCAGCAGGCTCGGTCGCCGAGGCAGGCACTGAGCGTAGGTCGAAGGTTTCGGGCCCGGGCGCCGCAGGCCCCGGGCTTGGGGCGACGGCATCAGGTGCGGCGACGGTGGCAGTGTCGGGCGGGAGCATGACCGCTGCAGCACGGGCGAGCGAAGCTGGATCATCAAGTAGAATTTTGCGTCGTCGCAAAAAGTATCAAGGAAAAGTGATTGTTGAGGATGCCGGATCCAAAGTAAGCAGTATTTTCAGTGTACTCAAAACAGACAGTGACCTTTTGAAGATTACTGTTTGTATCCCTCCGACTGTGATGTGCCGCCGGGCCGAGGCGGACGAGCCAGCTTGTGATGATTACTCAGGTGACATTGTCATTTATGAGGAGATGATCAAGGCAGGGTTAAGTTTTCCGATACCCTCTCCAGTTTGCCGTATTCTTCACTATTTCTCCTTAACTCCAGGGCGATTAGCACCCAACGGGTGGAGAGTTATGCTCGGATTCCTTGCGCTGTGGAGGAGAGTACATCAAGAGGACGCTTCTCCTCTCGAGTTTCATGCTGCTTACAGTTTGATCGAGTCCCCAGCCCCTCACAGGGGATGGTACTATTTTACCCCTAGGGGGCGGAAAACTGCTCACGGGATTACGTTCAAACTGCCACGATTGGAAATCTCGCTTCTTCTTCATCGGTGGAGAGTGGGTTGCTGAGTCAGATCGACCCTTGGTACCCACCCGATGGATTGACGCTAAGAGACTAGGTATATTTTCTGATTGCTTTCTTTCTGATTGCTTCCTTGTTCTTATCCATGTGCTCACTGTCACGTACTCATTTACAGATCCTCCCCTTCTTTCCACGGAGTAGGAGCGTAAGCTGCAAGCGGTGAGAGATCACCCTGACAAGGACTTGGGAGTCCTTCTTCCCAAGGAGAGAGGCAAGACCAGTGGACCTCCTACGGACTCTTCGTCTTTGGGTGGTACTGGCGTACTCCATCCGGGATCGGCTTCAAAGAGAAAAGGTAAGTCATTTCAACTTTAGCAATGTTTTGTGTGTTTACCTGATATGCCGTACTCGAATAACACTTTTCTTCAATAGGCATCGAGATAAGCAGAGAGATGATTGGAGCCCGCTTTTCGACCCGCTTCTCGGATAGGGGTACCCCTTCCCCCAAGGCGGCGAGGACGAAGGACGTCTCTCTAAGAACCTCTCCGCCAGCGAATCGCGTCGAGCCCCGAGTGCCTCCTCCTCGAGTGGCTTCACCCATGGTGTCTCCTCAGGCAGGGATCTCTTTAGCTAAGACTACTTTCCCGCAGTCTTCCTCTTCAGCTACACTTCCTGCCCCTCAACTGTGTCCTCCACAACCGGGCATTTCTACAGGGGTATCGGCTAGGACTAGTTCCATGCTGGGTCATTCACGGGAGATGCGGGAAAGGCTAGGGAGATATGTGCTGCCTCATGAGGTTTCTCGGGTTAATGCCTTGGGCACCGAGGGGGTTATTGACTCATTTGTGGAGGGCCTGGCTCAGGTAAAGATTCACTATTCTTTATTCCTTTTTCTCCAAGCCGTTACCCCTTTATTTCTTTTTAACCGTCTCATTTCTCGTCCCTTATCTCTTCAGGTCTCTACTGCATCCATCTGCTTGCTGTCGAGAGCTCAATCTTATGGTCAGATGAGACGGGAGAAGGAGCCTGTGCGGCTAGAGCTCTGCGCTGCTCAAGAGAAGATTACTGCTCTGGAAGCCGCTGGTAGGGCTTCGGGGATTGATCTTGCTGCGGCCCGTGAGAGGGTGAGCGAGCTTGAGATCGGACTTTCAGCAGCCAATAAGAGGGCGGCCGAGGCAGAAGTTGAACTTTCGAAGACTTGCGAGAAGGCTTCGCTCAATGAGGCTGAGCTTACGAAGGCCCGCGAGAGGGCTTTGCTCAGTGAGGCTGAGCTTAAGAAGGCCCGCGAGAGGGCTTTGCTCAGTGAGGCTGAGCTTACGAAGGCCCGTGAGAGGGCTTCGCTCAGTGAGGCTGAGCTTGCTCGGACCCTTGAGAAGGCGAGGCTCAGAGAGGTTGCTGTGGAGGTAGAGATGAAGGCAGCGTACGAGAGAGCTTCTCAAGCTGAGAGGGACCTACAGATTGGCCTTGCAGATGCCTTCATCGATGGCTACGAGGAGCTTCGAGAGAAGATTTCGGCTGCCTTTCCAGACATTGACATATCAGGCTTTGTGCCGATGGAGGCGCCTGATGATGGTGGCAGCAGCTCTGGTGATGCTGGGGACGATGCAGAGGAGGATGACGAGGAGGGGGATGAGAGTGATTAGAGTATAGGGACTATTGCTTCTGTTTTTTTTTTTTTTTTTGTAAAGGCAGGTAGCCTGACTTTTGTACGTAAGTCTATCTTTTGGAACATGCAACTTTTTGTCATAATACAAACATAGAATGTTTCATTTATTCATTGCTTGAACAATATTGACAGAAAGATTTAAAAAATTAAATCAAGTCCCACACCCTCACTATTCTAATCCTCTTCTGATGCTACTGGTAGTATTTCTTCAAATGTTCCGCATTCCATGGATGAGATAAGACCTTTCCTTCAGAGTTCTGGATTCTGTAGGTGCCCGGTCTCACCACTTCTATTATGAGATACGGACCTTCCCAATTTGGACCCAACTTTCCTTCCCGAGAGTCCTTTGTGGCGAGAATCACCTTTTTGAGGACAAGGTCTCCTGGTTGGAAGGCATGAGGCTTCACCCTCGAATTGTAGTACTTGGCCATGCGTCGTTTGTACTCCGCATTACGGACCACAGACATTTCTCTTACCTCCTCTAGCAAATCGAGGTTGAGGCGGAGTCCTTCCTCATTGGTGGTAGGGTCGTAGTGGTGGACCCTTAAGGAATGTACCCCTGTTTCGACAGGAATGACCGCCTCAGTCCCAAAAGCAAGAGAGAAAGGGGTTTCCCCGGTGGGAGTCCGTGGCGTGGTTCGATAGGCCCATAATACCCCTAGAAGCTCGTCGACCCACAGACCTTTTGCTCTTTCAAGCCTTGTTTTAAGGTTGCGCAGGACTGTTCTTACCATCACCTCTGCCTGTCCATTTGCCTGGGGGTGTGCCGGGCTAGAGTGAGGCTGCTTTATCTGAAGGTCGGCGCAGAAGGAATTGAAGAGCCTGTTGTCGAACTGCTTGCCATTGTCACTGACAATGGCATGAGGTATCCCAAAGCGACAGACCAGGTTTTTCCAGACGAAATCCTTCACCTTGGAGTCTGTTATCTTTGCTAGGGGTTCTGCCTCCGCCCATTTTGTGAAATAGTCTATGGCGACGACTATGAATTTGCACTGGCCTCGACTCAAAGGCAGGGGGCCCAAGATGTCAATGCCGCACTTGGAGAAAGGCCATGGGCTAAGGATGGTAGTCAGCTCCTCTGGTGGCTGCCTTGGCACAGTGGCAAAGCGCTGGCATTTGTCGCATCTCTTGGTGAATTCTTTGGCGTCTTTTACCATGCTTGGCCAAAAGTACCCTTGCCTAAGCGCTTTATGGGCGAGGCAGCGTCCTCCAGAGTGATTTCCGCAAATCCCCTCGTGAATCTCTCTGAGGACGTAGTCAGCTTCTTGTGGGGAAAGGCAGCGCAGCAACGGTAGGTTGTAGCCCTTTTTGTAGAGGACGTCTTGTAGGATGGTGAACTTAGAAGCTCTCATCCTGAGTTTCTTGGCTTCCAGGGGATCATCTGGTACTGTTTCTTCTTGGAGGTACGCCTTGATGGGGGTCATCCAGTTCAATTCGGCCGTGGTGCAGTTGATGCTAGTGGTGTCCGTATCTAACTTACTTGGCTCGAACTGGTGCCCCATGAAAATTGGTTCCGCATATGAGGCCTCTAAGGATGAGGCGAGCCTGGCGAGTGCATCGGCTGCCATGTTATCCCCTCTGGGGATGTGACAAATCTTGAAGTGCTTGAACTGCTGGATTAGTCTCTTTGCCATGGCAAGATATTCCTGCATCCTTGCATCTTTTGCTTCGAACTGCCCATTGACCTGATTCACTATCCAATTGTGAATCGCTATGGGCGACGAGGTACTGGGCGTCCATCTCTATCGCCAACCTCAGGCCAGAGAGGAGGGCCTCATATTCGGCTTCATTGTTCGAGGCGTTGAAGTGGAGTTTTACAGCATACTTGATGGGTGTACCATCTGGGCTGCTCAGAAGGAGTCCTGCGCCACCTCCTTCACTTGTTGCGGAGCCATCAACATACAGCTTCCACTGGGGCAATGAAGAAAAGTCTGATGTCTTGGTAAGCATCTGGTCGCCAGGCGAAGAATCAGAGGTTGCCTGGGCGTCGAGAGCAGAATTTCCCAAAGGTGTCGGGGCGCCAAGAGAGGATTGGGCGCCAGAAGAGGTCTGGGCGCCGAGAGAGGAGCTCTGGGCGCCTACTTCAGTCTGGGCGCCCCGAGGTACCTGGGCGCCCACTTCAGTCTCTGGGCGCCCACTTCAGAGTTATGGGCGCCCAGTGATGCCTGGGCGCCCGGGGGAGAGGTTTGGTCTGCAGGCAGCAACATGATGGGGTCCTCCACATGTGTAACCTCAGCAACAAAATCCGCCAGTGCTTGTGCCTTGATGGCGACCCTGGGTTGGTACTGAATATCAAATTCGCCCAATTCTACTGCCCACTTGAGGAGTCTCCCAGATACATCAGGTTTTGCCAAAACTCTCTTCAGAGGTTGATCAGTGACGACGATGATTTTGTGGCCCTGGAAGTAATGACGTAGACGCCTTGCAGTCGAAATGAGGGCGAGCGCCAGTTTTTCCAATGCTGAGTATCTGACCTCTGCCCCTCGGTATGCTCTGCTCACATAATAGATGGGTTTTTGCACCCCATTATGGTTCGCGATGAGGACAGAGTTCACTGCTGAGGGAGAAGCAGAGAGGTACAAATACAGCACTTCCCCAGGCGAAGCATGTGAAAGGAGAGGAGGTGTGGCCAGGTAGGCCTTGAGCTTCTGGAAGGCATCCTCAGCCTCAGATCCCCATTCAAAAGCTTTTCTAAGAATTCTGAAGAAAGGCAAACACTTATCTGCAGATTTTGAGACGAATCTGTTTAGTGCTGCAATTCTTCCATTGAGGCGCTGCAGCTCCTTAGTCGATGATGGCGACCTCATGTCCAGTATAGCCTTGATTTTATCGGGGTTTGCCTCAATCCCCCTCTGATTGACCATGAAGCCCAAGAACGTTCCTGATCCCACGCCGAAGGCGCACTCTCGGGGTTCAGCTTCATGTTGTAGGTGCTAATAACACCGAAGGTCTCTTGAAGATGACCGATGTGATCTGCTGCAGCCAAGCTCTTCACCAGCATGTCGTCCACA
The DNA here is from genome assembly GCA_028538565.1 of Umbellularia californica. NCBI lineage: Eukaryota > Viridiplantae > Streptophyta > Magnoliopsida > Laurales > Lauraceae > Umbellularia > Umbellularia californica. Next base: position 52,531,657 of record JAPQWN010000004.1, on the reverse strand, counting down.
TACACCTCCATTGTTCGCCCGATCTGGGAGTGGAACATCCTGTTCACCAGGCGTTGGTAGGTTGCTCCAGCATTCTTTAGCCCGAAGGGCATAACCCTGTAGCAGTAGGTGCCCTTCGGAGTGATGAAGGATGTTTTTTCCTGGTCTTGAGGGTGCATGTTAATCTGGTTATATCCAGAATAAGCATCCAGGAAGGAGAGAAGCTCGTGTCCCGCTGTGGCGTCGATGAGGAGGTCAATCCTGGGCAGCGGGTAGCTGTCTTTTGGGCATGCCTTGTTGAGTTCGCTGAAGTCTACGCAGAGGCGCCACTTCCCGTTCGCCTTGGCCACCATCACCACATTGGAGAGCCATTCAAGATACGCCACTTCCCTGACCGCCCCGTTCTCAATCAGTTTTCCGACCTCCTTGTCTATTGCCTGGGCCCTTTCAGTGGAGGCGCCCCTCAGCTTTTGCCGAACAGGTTTGTGGAGAGGGTTAACATTGAGGCGATGGGTGGCGACGGCTGGGTCGATTCCTTCAAGATCCGCATGTGACCATGCGAATATGCCCATGTTATCCCTCAAAAAATCTGTCAATCGGCCAACCAGATCCTTCGGGAGTGAAGAGCCAACATACACTTTCCTTTCTGGATGTTCTTCATTCAAGATTATAGGGGTAAGTTTTTCAACAGGTTCCCCTCTTTCTGTGGTGGCATCATCTCTTGGGTCCAAGACTTCAACTTGCAGCGCCTCCTGCGTCATCTTGGCCTTCATCGAGGTGACGTAGCATTCTCTTGCTGCTACTTGGTCTCCTCTAACCTCCCCCACTCCATTCGGGGTTGGGAAGCGGAGGATGAGATGATAGGTGGAAGGGACGGCTCTTAAGGAGTTAAGAGTAGGTCGCCCCAGAATGATGTTGTAAGCTGATGGACAATCTATCACCAGGAAATTGACCATTGTGGTGGAGGTTCGGGGGGCTGTCCCGGCTGTAACCGATAATGTGATTGCCCCTAGGGGATACACCTTCTCCCCCGAAAAACCAATGAGAGGAAATTTGACAGGCTGCAACCTCTCTCGTCCCAGCCTCAGCTTATCATAAGCCTCTACAAACAAGATATCTGCAGAGCTTCCACTATCCACCAAGATCCTATGTACCTGGAAATTGGCGATGGTCATTGAGAGCACCAGAGGGTCGTCATGAGGGTGTTGGATCCCTTCTAGATCTTTATCCGAGAAGGATATAGTTTCGTCAGCGCTGTGCCTCGGTGCTTTCGACGGGCGTGGCTCATCAGGATGCCTCGCCTTCCTGGCATAGGCTTTCATGGCGGAGAAAGGCTCCGCTAATCCTCCAGAGATGGTTCTGATTTCTCCAATAGGGTGTTGTTCTTCGGCATTGCGAGGCGGTGGTGGCGCCTGCCCCCTACCAGCAACATATTGGCGCAGGTGTCCACGCTGGATGAGATCCTCAATCTGCCTTTTGAGGTCGAAGCAATCATCAGTGTCATGACCGTGGTCGCGATGGAAGCGACAGTATTTGGTCATGTTCCTGCGGTTTGGTGGAGATTTCATTTTCCCCGGCCATTTTACTGCAGGATCATCTTGTATTTCAAGTAGAATGTGCCCAACGGCAGCATTGAGAGCCGTGAAAGTTTGTTGGTTTCTCGGCGGAACAGGGCCGAGTCGGTCTCTCTGGGGAGCAGGACCGAGTCGGTCTCTGGCAGGTATCCTCTCGGTTCTGCTCCGCTTATTGCTTGGCTCCCTCTTTTCGTCTCTATCGTGCTTTCCTTTGTCCGCCGCTCTGGAGGACTCGCCTCGCCTGGCCCTAGTAGCGTCCTCAGCATTCATATATTTCTGGGCCTTCGCCAGTAGCTCCGTCATGCTCTTTGGCGGGCGCTTCATTACTGAGAAGTAGAAACTGGAAGGACGGAGGCCTCCCAAGAAGGCTGTCATGGTTACCTTGTCATCGGCTTCCTCAATCTGAAGTACCTCCTCGTTAAAACGAGTGAGGTATGCCCTGAGGCTCTCATTACTATCCTGCTTTACACTTAGCAGGTGTGTGGCTAGCTTTTGGTGGCGGCGTCCTCCAATGAAATGTGATACGAAGGACCTGCTTAGCTCCTCGAATGTGGAGATGGAAGCTGGGGCGAGATTGGAAAACCACTGTCGGGCGGAACCCTTCAACGTGGTTGGAAACGCCCTGCACATAATCTCCTCCGGGATACTGTGCAGCTGCATTATTGTTTTGTAAGTCTCTAGGTGATCCAGCGGATCCTTCGCTCCATCAAAGGTTTCCACGGATGGCATCTTGAACTTACAAGGGAGTGGATAGTTCACCACGTCAGGCTTGAACGGTGTGTCCGTTCGCCTGACTAGGTAATCCACTGTCTCTGGTGCGTGTGCCTTCATGGCGTTGAAAACATCGCCCAGTTGATCTTGCATCTCCCTGAGCTTCTCATCCCATCGGTTGGGGGCTGCTCTGCTTGAATCATAGAAGTAGCTCGCGCCTTCCAGCTCCTGATTCTCACTTTCCCCTTCTTGGAAATGAGGATCCTCCCCATCAGAAGCGGAGGGAGGATATGAAAATTCTCCGTGATTTGACCCTCCCGGAGGTGGGGGTCCTCCCAACTGGGCCCCACGGGGGGCGCCCTGGGAACGGGCGCCAGGGCATACACCATGGGCGCCGCCAGGGTGTACACCATGGGCGCCCTGTGCATGGGCGCCCGGGGCATGGGCGCCAGGAGCATGGGCGCCCGGGGCCTGGGCGCCTAGGTGGGGAGCTCCTCGCCGTCGTGGAGCTCTTTGATGCCCCGGGCGTGTTCCTCCTTGCGGTACTCCTCCGACCCCTCCTTGCCCCGCGAGCATGAGTTGTAGTATTTGATGGTTTTGGGCCACCATCTGTTGCATAGTCTCCAACATTAGTTGAGGAGTGGGAGCAGGAGCATTCGGGCCAGGATTAGTCAGTGGAGGACCATCCTCGCCCTCTTCGCGTCTTGTCGATCTGGTGGTCACCATAATTTGAATGAGGGTAAAAACTTTTTTGTACGTTCCCACAGACGGCGCCAAACTGATGATGCCAAACTCTGGTTCAGACACCACCGGTCAAGTAATAATAATTGCGATAATAAAGACGAGAAAGAGATTTATAGTGGTTCGGTCAGTGTGACGTACGTCCACTTTTGGAAAGGCTGAGGTTGCCGGATATATTAATATTCAAGGGTTACAACTTAGGAGAGAGAGAGAGAGAGAGAGAGAGAGAGAGAGAGAGAGAGAGAGCTTTGCTAGTAAATAATAATTGCCTGCCCCTCAAGTACTGAGGGGCTTTCGTATTTATAAGCGTCCCTTAACAGATGGGGAGACTTCTCAGCACGGTTCACCAGGAGCGTTCGAGGTGTCCACCAAACTGATGTGGCAGGTGTCTTCGACTGGCGAGGCAGTTATCCGCAGGACTTGGTAAAAGCGGGACGTGGCCTGACTGCTTCCGAAGCGACCCGGACTGCTGTCACGTGGCCGGGCTTCGTGGATTCGGACCCGGACTCCATTGGGCCTAACGGCTCTTCATAAATTTAGGCTTGGCTCATGACATAACGAACCACGCTGGCGGGCCTAACTCATCATGATTAATAAGGGTTTAATTGAAAAATCTAATCCAATTTTTAGCGGTTAAGGGCTTGAATCTTGAGAGTGCGCACACACATGGAAAGAGACAACTCACACATGTGAGGAGTGGAGGAATATCTCTGGCCATTTGGGTGAGGGAGGTGTTGCAAGGTTGCAAACCATATGAGCAGCCCCTTGATTTCATTCTCAATTTGTTTTTTAAACTCAAAAGTAGCAAATTGACTAACTCAAGCACTGAATAGACACTTTATGAGTCCAATTTAGTGACCACTCAGTTGAGTGGAGTAGTGGGCATTTCTTAATCTTCAGTCCTTCGAAAAATTGATTACTAGAAACATGCTTCTTATTTATTGCAACTATCTTGTGTCAAGTTTTGTGTTTAAAATTAAAATGTTGACTCACAAGAGATGTCAAGGTTTTGAGAGAAAGAAGGGGAGAGAGATTAATTAGAATCTTGTTCATTGATAGAATAATCAAAGTTTACTACTGTAACTCCACAGGTCAAGTTAGGCCACCGAGATAAGGGTTTGATGTTGATGATGATGGCAATGTCGATGACGATAATTTCATGCCATGACCATCTTACAAAGCGGCTTAATAGTTAACCAAGTATGGTTAACTGAAAATATTTGAGATGCCTTAATAATAGAATTTAAGAAGAGTACATAAAAGTCATGCTGCTCCACCATATGTGTGCAAAACACTGTTGGCAATTTCTAACCCTAGTCCGCCAAACCAACTTGAACAAAACAAGCAAATTTCAGATTGGGCTAAGATGTCGAACCCAAGCAATAAATGGTGTGATATCTTGAAAGGCATACATGTTCAACAACCAAATTGACCTGAAACCAACCGAAACATACACATTGTACGTACTTTAACACAAACCCCTGAATTCAGGGGCTGGGTTGACATTTTGGCAGCTCATTGATCGGGTGGAGTTGGGGTAGGGGCCATGTTCATCACTGTAAATCACTGTTTGTTTAACAGGAATCAATGGTAAAATGGGTTTCGGGAAGATAAATATAAGCTGGAGATGTAGAAGCGTCATTGAGGAATTGATTCACTATTTATAGAATTTATCTTTGTATTTTCAATTTTTGCGACTTCATAAGTACCCATTTTAAAGAATTCCTATGAAAAAAATGGGTCTTCAACTATTACAAATGAGGATTCATGAGTTGCTCACTCTCTCTTGGTAGGAAATGATTTCTCACCTGTCACCCTAGTCAATTAAATCTCAGGAAATGTTTGTTTATGAGAAGGCATATTTAGGAGTGGACGTCAAATCATAACTAAATTTACATAAGGAGGTAAAATAAAAGGCAAAGGAAAAAATTTTACTTCTCAGGGGGAGTCGTTACACTTGGGGAGAATAAAATTAAGTGGAAAAAAGTGGGGTAAATTTCCTACTTTATGTCGCATCGAAATTCAAAAGTTTACTCCAGTATATTTCAACTATAAGAATGTTAATGATATTGTTAGTAAAATATACAATTAATTACTTTAATTTGTGATGAATTTGTGGTGATTAATTTAATTTATTAATCAATTTGCACGACATTAACCTGTGCAGCTCACAGGGGCTTATGCTAGTGATAGAGTTTAAACAAGCAATTGCTGTCCAACTCAATCCAACTTCTCAGGCATGTTTTTTGGTAAAGCGACCCGTCCATATGACCTGATTGCAGGTGACTACTTGAACGATTATAATAAGGCATATTAATACTTCCGTACAGAGTATTTGCCAATTCCAAGTAAAGAGTTGTGCCTCTCCAGTAGGAAATTATGAGGCTTTTCATATTGGCATGTAGGCCCGACCCATATGCATCAGAAAGAAAGTTGGATTTGGAACTTTGGATCCTTAGTACATTTGAATCCCTTGGACTCAACTACTGTTATATAGTTCCTGTAACCTTAAACCTGAAGCACGAATTTGGACTTCTTTCCGGAAATCTCCTTCTACTTTGTCTCAACTTAACCGTTTCAGTTCTACAGACTTTAGAAACCGTATGCACGAAACAAGAGTTAAAAAAAAAATAAAAAAGCATTCTCTTACAAGCCCTGATCACCTCTCTCCCATTCTAAACCATAGAATCCTTTGAGAGATCCTTCATCTTCTCCAAAGCATCCTTTGTTGTGGTGTTCAAGTTTCAAGCCTTGGACATTCTTTTCATCTACTCAATTGCAGTAGATTCACCTTCAAAAGGCGCTCAAGGTGGTTGACTTAAGCACGGTGTAGGTTTACGACTAGGCATCAACAAGATCATCGCTCTCCTTAGGTTGAGTCGCAACTGGGAAGGGATTTGTAAGTTTTTGTAATTTTCGTTTACATAATGCTTAGTTGTTTGTGGTCTGAATGGTAAGAATCGTGGTTTTTCCCAAGTAGGGTTTTCCAGTTAAAATTTTTTTGTGTCTCTTTCTCTTCTAGTTGATTGCTTGGTCTTTTGGATTTAGAATAATTAACTATATATTAATTAATTGGAATTGAAATATAAAAGAGATGCTGATCTAGGACCTTAGCATGTATTAAGGCTTAAATGCGACCTTCAATGGATGAGAGTAGTTGACACCTATGTTTGGATTGTCTCTTTCTCTGACTTTATGAGAATTTATAAGTTGAAGGAAGGGAACCTAAAGTGGAGCCCACCTATTGAAGATCCGAGCCACTTAAAACGAACACCTTTCCACATATGCAATGTAATCCGACAGGAGTTGATCCCATAGTAAAATAGATGATCTAATGAGTACTGTGATCACCATATTATTATTCATATTTGGTAATCATGTTATTCATCATATGATCAATCTTTCGGTGGGGTCCGACTTCTAATGGAATAAAATGAGTGCGGATCCCCTGTTTCGTTGAATTTCAACCAATAAGAACCTGCCAGATGGACAACCAAGAGGAGGACATAAAGACGTTAATTTCCCTAGTACAGCTCTGCACAGTTTTCACATCCTTCCAAGTCTACCCTCGCCCTCTCAAGTGTCTCATGTATCTAACATGGAGTGTGTGTAGTAGTAGTGATATGGCTGATTTGTAATGAGCTAGGGGTTCTCATCAAATGCATAAGTCGTAACATAACATAACATACCTAAGAGAGAAGAGAAGAGAAGAGAAGAGAAGAGAAGAGAGAGAGCTCGTTGAGATGTAGAAAGTTTTGAGAGGCAAAATACAGCTCTATGCTCTCTTTATTTATAAAGAGAAAGAGAGAGATCGAAAGAAAGAGAATTTTTCCTTTCATTTCGTTTTCCCTTAAATCACGTCGTGGAAAAATGTAGAATATGATTTCAATCCTCTAAGTGGACCCGGTTATGGAACCGGATCCGGGTTTTCCTATAGGAACCGGGTCTGGAACCAATAAAACAGGTTTCGAGTTAAAACCGGATCCGAATCCGGAACCATTATTTAGAAACGGGTCTGGATCCGGGTCCACCAAGGTTCCGACCCGGAACTGTCCCGTTTCTAATAGACAAAAGATCCAGACTCAATGTGGAGACATCCTATGTACAGTGAGTGCGTTCAATTTGAAAGGCTTGGATTTTCGGTAGGTTGGCTCCACTGTAGAGTTTCACTTCTTCCATTCGTGATTTCTCCGAGTTAAAAGTCAGAGCATCCAGATTAACTGATACCAATGTGCATTGCCCATCAATTATTATATATGAACAGATGAACCTGACTCCTTCAATTGCCAATTTCATTGTCAATTTCAAATTTTATTTTGACCCCTCTGATGTTGATCTCCTTTTAATATCTGTAATTAATCCTCATACTAATATCTCCTACTATCATTTTAGGTGTAACGTTCATTTTCCTAACTGAATATAACCGATCCCTCTTCTTTTTGTGTGCATTCCAACCTCTAAATGCAGCCCTTTCCTCTTCTCTCTGCATCATCTCTTCTTCCTATCCTTTTCTCTCCTAATCTTCGATCCTCCACAAGCCATGTTAGAGCCTGCATGTGTCCACATTGGCCTCTCTCAGGCATGGTTTTCCCTTCTTCTCTCTCTCTCTCTCCCTCCTTTCTGTCTTACAACTATACCAATCTCTCATTTTTTTCATTAAATTGGTGATCTCTTTTACATGAGATTTTAATTGCTCTAGAGTTGCTAATGTTTCTTTTACACCCCCTACACATGAAGCATAATCATGTATTTTGAAAGTTTCAATAATCCAACGTTGGGTCATGTATGGATTGGATAAATCATAACCGGTTATAAGTACAAGTATTGATTGTCATCATGATCGATTTGGATCTAATGAAATGATCCATGCATTGATAAAAAAAAAAAAAAGGAATTTATGTAGAGTAATTATATCCCATTAAGTGCAATTATTAATGTTACATGCTTTATAATAATAAAAAAAAATTGAGTACAAGCATTTGAAATTAAGCATATAATGATAAAAGAGATAGACAAAAGAGGTGTCATTTCGCTCTAAAAGTCTATGGTGGTTGAATGACTATTGATTTTGGGGACACAGAAGGTGTTTCAATGAAAATGCTGGGGCCTATTTGCAAATATTAAAACTCAGCGGCCTATTTACAAATCCTACAACCCTTAGGCGGGTATATGCAAAAAACTCTTTATGTTATGAATTAGCACGGACGTCTTTTGCTAGTAAAATTGATAGGGTAACATCTTTCTGTAATTTACAACACATTGGTGTAAATGCAAAGCAATACACTTTACGCACTGTATGATTTTTAGGCCCCTTGAATTATTACAATTGAAAAAACTATGATTTTTTTTTTTTTTTTTTGTAAACATCATGTTGTTTTCTCGTTTCCTTCCTAATAACTTTACAAACAAAGTCACCAGTTAGATGATGAAAGTGGCACACTCTTCAAAATGCCGATTTCTATTATTCCTCGTTTTCGTTTTTGCATAGGAGACAATGCGAATTGCTAAGGCTGTTCCATTAAAAAAATACTTCATTCAAATGATTCTGTCCTTGACATGATTGATTCAAACTCTGTTTTTATTTTTCTCTTTTTTTTTTTTTTTTTTTTCAGTTTTCCAGTTTATTGATATTAACAAAATGGATCTTATCTTATTAGATGTAATAACTTTTGCATTCCACTACCTTATTCTTAATTGAATCACGGTGACGACTACTGAAATGATTGAATCACAATGGACTGATTATTGATGGAAGCATGAGTTCAACTAATGATATCACGAGGATGTAAGTTCGACCACTGTCTTTTAAGAGTCATGTAAAGTTGGATGAGATAGAATTGGAAAGGAGGAAAAGACATGCATGCATCAAAGTCCATAGAATCATATTGGTGAATTGTTTGTGAAAACCATATGCAGTACTTTCTAATTCATTTGATACAAGAAAGTTGTGATTCTGTACAACAGAGGCCCTCCTAGATGAGGGCATAGGCTTTTCATATCGAGGTAAAACACTTTTGTAGTAGTAGTGATAGATAATAGTAAGCACAAAGCATAATGAGATGCCATTGGCTAAGCGGTAGGATAAGAGGCCATCATGGCAATACCACAAAGTCCTTCTGAAGAATTGACATCCCTTTGCATCATGATGTATCCCTCTTCACCCCATCCCGTGCCCCATGAATTCTTAACCAACCAATACTTGGTCCCATTAGAGGTTGCTCCATAACCAATGGCGGTAACACCATGATCCAACTCAGTACCACAATCGCCTGTAAAAACACCACTGGAGTAGAACTGGAACGCAGATCCACTAGCATCAATGGCAACAGAGACCGGTTGGTTGGCCACAGCCTTCAGCAGTGCCTTCTCACTGTTCGCCGGCACATCTTCATGGCCGTTGATCTGTGCGGCATGGTTTGTAGACTTCTTTGTGTTGCATGTGCCATCTTCTCCTGTGTATGGATAATTTACTTCAGTTGTAAGGCCTCTATTGTGCTGAATGAAGTCGAAGGCGTCATCCATGAGGCCGCCCTCACAGCCTTGATCTTCACCGCTGGTGTCACAGTCTACTAGCTCTTGCTCCGATAGAGAGATTAGCTTACCTGTCGTGAGTTGGGTAATTCCTTCTGTAGCGGCGACTGCTGAGAAGGCCCAGCAACACCCTATTCCATGGATCATTTCACACCGTATTATTAATTAAGCAATGAATAGTGATATTACCATTACCAATTACAGGTTTGATTGTTCATTTCTTTTATCTTTATATCACTTTTAAACATGAGAAATACCCTACTCGGGCATGAGTATTCCTATCATTGAAACGGATTGTAAGTTTCCATGTAACGACCCAAAAGCTTAAATTGATAAGTGAAAGGCCCAAACAGAAGTCCTATCAAACTCATGGGTCAGTTCAAGGCATGTCCAAGCTCTCACAATAATTATAATTTATGAGAGACCAAATCCAATTGGTCTACCAAGAAGAAGGCCGACATGGCCTGATTGTGTAGTACTGCCATACATGGCTTTTAGCCTAGTTATGACTCAGCCAGGAGGGAAACACTACGAGCTAGGCCTTTCCTATTGGCATGTAGGCCCGACTCGTATCCAGCTGTAAGCAAATTAAGTTTGGACCTTGAGATCCTCGGACATTTGAATCCCAGAAAATCAATTGCTCTGTCATCAAGTTCTTGTGACCCTAACTAATGGTAATTGGTCATGGAAAAAAAAAAAAAAAAGAATTGAGTGTAGCTCAGCTTTTCGAAACGCATGAACTGCTGGCCTACTTATAAATCGAGTTACCTACACTCGGTTCATAAGAAACAAGCAGTCCCTTATTCTAGTATATATAACTTACCGCATTCTGCTTGGTTTTTGATAGGGGTCACAGCACCCTTCTTTCTCCAGTCCATAGTAGATGGCACTGCAGTGACATTCTCATACATGAAGGGTGTTGTCCTCATTGGTCTGACCACGGAGGCCCTAAACCCATTACGGGAGGTCCTAAATTCATCATTGGTTAGGTCTGCAAACTCATTGATGCTAAGCTTGTAAGGTTTTTCTGCACCATTGTTGAAGGACTCGATGAATTCTACATTCTCCTTGAATATTTTGAGACGTTGCGCCTTCTCTACCGCATCTTTATACACACGCCCATGCTGAGCCATCCATTGTTCATGCATCTCGGACATGGACGTCTCATGGAGCTTGCGGCCCAACCCCTGATTAGCCCAAATGCTAAAGATGAAGAAGGCTAGATAGAGGAGGCACTGGTGTTTTGAGGCCATGGTGTTGTAATATTAGATTCTAATTGATAGGATAATTTGTGGTTGTACAAGTGAATGGCAATGAACTAAGGTGCGTACAATTTATATAGGCATTGCATGGAAAAAGATTCATTACTTTAATGCAGCGTTGCAGCGTTCTTCAGATGTTGACTGGCCAGGGAGTGATTGATCTATTAGCTTGCCGGGGAAAATGTGCTGATATGGATAGGATGAATGGCATGTTAAATCTAGTATAATATTAACTCATTCTCACTTCTCAGGTTGGCATGACTGAATATGGTGGACCAGGCTTTTAGTACTCCAAAGGGGTATCTATTGAGCCCTACCTACAATGGTTAGATCATGGAATAAAATAGTTCCTCCAGGCTACCTAGTTATTATAATCATTCAAGTAGTTACCTGCAATCAAGTCCAATGGATTGGTCTCTTTACCAAAAACATGCCAGATTCCAAAAGCTTCCATATTATTCCCATATCCTTACCTCTCAAGAAGTTTGGAAATTGTAGAAACTATTAGTAGAGAGGGAAATAGTTTTGAAGACTTTTGTGGGCCCTTTCACATGCAATCATATACTATTGCAAGTGGGTCACACTATCATTGATGTTTTGCTCAAATTCAACGAGAGAATCAACAAAACGACTCCTTATCTTATCCTTATCATTCTTGGAGCTGAATAAGGAAAGATCATCTCAAAGGCTAAGAGGACGAGTCCTATTGCAAGAAAGAAGTCAGCCCCGATTTTCTCAAGATAGCCTATCATAAAATGGATATATCTTTCAATCCGACCGTTGGATCGGTGAAACTTACCTACCATTCAAAAACTTATTCAGAGTAGATGCCAGTGAGTCCAAGATCATGTAAAACAAAGCTGAAATCATGAAGTCATGGCATCAGGGCCTTTCAGCAAAACCATGCCAGATAAATTGGAATGTTGATTTTGGCAAGAATATAAGCTCTAGCATAATTAATTCATGAGTGTTAACTCCAACTTTGTTTTTATGCAATGGGGTGTGCCGGAACTACAGGCAGATGTTGCCTCATCATCTTTCTTAGTGAATGAACATTGGTATCAGTTAGAGCTTCTAACTCAGGTAAATCATGAGTACATGGAGAGAGGAATTCTACAATGGGACCCACCTATTGAAAATCTGAACTGTTCAAAATTAACAGAAACGTCATATGTTGCTTCCACTTTGTAGTCCGATAGAAGTCAGCCATACCGTAAGATTGATTGTATGACGAAAAACTTAATTAATAGATATGAATAATGATCATGCAGTGATCTTCTTATATATCATATAGTCTATCTTATGGTGGGATTAACTGCTATTGGAATACATCCCATATGCAGAAAGGTGTCATAAATTAAGAGGATTCGAACTCAGGTAGCAACCACTCTCCTTCGCATCCATACTAGAAGCTCCATAATCTTAGACTTTTGAAGATACAATATGATTTGAACTCTCATGTGTGTGGTCTTTTCCCCCGGAAAAATAACTCTTTCCAATTTTAAAACTTGGGGAATTTACGGAAAAAATCCACATAGGTGGTCTCTACATAGGTAAGGATCTAGTAAAATTTTGCCAATGGAGAAGATCCTCTAGTTGCTTTTCTTGGGGCGAAATCTTCTCCTACATGAATGTCCCCATTCATATGTTCTGATTTGGACATTAAAGAGGCAGGGCCCCATAGAAAAAGTGAAACCCCATGAATTTCATGGCATTGGCTCTGACAATTTTTTTATTTTCATGCAGGAACGTCGGAGAACAAAATTCCACATTTTTTAGATTGGTCTGCAGAAGGAATTTTTTTGGAATGCTCAACGAAAGATCTTCCCCGATCCGCATCCCGTGTCAACAAGTGTACCTTTCAATTGAAAAATGCCATTTAGTCAGCTTAGGGATTGGAACTCAAACGTGGGGCTCACTTATTAAAAATTTTAACCATCTAAAATTAATTTCATCATGTCAGTGAAATGTCCCCAAATTTTAATTCAATATGAGTTGATCTCACTATAATATGGTGCACATGGTTAATAATGAAATTAACATATCCTAGGCATTAGTAGTCGTATATATGCATTCGTGACATTTTTAATGATATTATAAATTTTATTAATTTTTTTTTTGCTAAAAGTAAATTTGTATTGAAAGGAAAGAAGGGCAAAAGTCCCAAGAGAGAGAGAAAAAAGAATACAGCAGGGGAACAAGCCAAAAAAGAACAGTGCACCTCTAGAAGAGGACCGGCAAGCTGCTCCTGCAAGGAGGGGAACCCTCCAACACCATAGCCAAAAAGGAAAAGAAAGGAAATCAGCCATAGACCATAGCCAAAAGAACCTAGCAAAAAAGGAGGGGATCCCTTCTACAACTCAGCCAAGAAAAAAAAAGAGGAAAGCACGGCCACCAAAAGAGAGCTTCAACAACAGCACCTAAAACAAGAATTGCAGAGACAAAACCTTCAGCAGCAGGACTGAGCTGCTACAATTGCAACTATCACAACAGGGAGCAGTGACCACAATAGATAGCCAACCTGCAGGGAGAAGGTGCCGCCTGAAGGGGAGGGAGAGAAGGGAGGAAAGCTAATGCCCCCACCCTAAGGCCTTGAAGATTGGATGAGCGTGAGGGCCTGCATCTGAAGATGAGCAGAATATACCACTGCAGGAGTCTTTAAACAACTTTTGAGCTTTCATCAAGGAAGGCTTTATACCACGGTGTTTGGCTTCGTTCCTTAAGAACCATAGGGTATAGATGGCTTGGAAGAAAATAGCAGCTGCAGACTTTCTTCCATTGGCATCTACATCCTTGCTTAAAACTTTCCAAACAAAAGTGGGCGAAAGAGAAAGCGGAAGAGACGATTTCACAAGACTGAGAAGCCATAACCATAGGTGCTGAGCTAATGATATTAAAAATCACATCGTAGGACCAGATTTTAGTGGAATAAGATTTTGGAACATCCTAATTAAGTGGAAAAAAGTGGGGTAAATTTCCTACTTTATGTCGCATCTAGATTCAAAAGTTTACTCTCTCCAATTTTTTATCCAAATACCAATCAAGTAAAATAATCACATCACTTATTTTACTCTCCTTTTACTTCTTTTATCCAAACAATAGGAAGTTAAACTTTATAATATTCACTTTTTTATTCTCCTTCCACTATAGTGCCTGTGAAACAATTAGATAAAACATACGTTACCATGAATTCTTCTTCTTGTTTTTATGAGTCTTTACTATGAATTCATAGGAATTCAATATGAAGTACACAAACGTGCACAAAACTAACCACTGCCAAAAATAAAGTAGGACTCAATATACACTTACGGAAAAATCTTCTTATAAGAGATGCCTCTCTTGGCTTGTGAGAGAGGTAACTTTTCTACCACCACACAGTGCCCTTGTGATCAATCCTAAACCCTCCTCAAGCTCACTACCCGACACGAATTGGCACTCACCCTCATTCGATGCCAATCCAAGTTTTACTTACCGGTAGATTGAATTTCATAAAAAGCATAATTTAAAAAATCATTAAACTTTAAGGCCCCTTAATAAATGGTTGACAATCTAAATGATATGATTTTTTATAAGATTCTTGCCCAAAATCATATCCATTGCGACTTTTTCATCACACCATCCTCCTATAATTGGCGTGCATCCAAACGAGTCCCAAAGGGGCTGGAATTTTGTCTCTCATGGCTCTGGGAAAGGGTGGTCCGGAATTCTAAATTAGATGTGCTAGAGTTTAAGCATATATTGCTGTCCAAATTAATCAATCCAACTTCTGCGGCATGTTTTTGGTAAAAAAAAACCATTCATTGGGCTTGTTTGAAAGGTAACTACTTGAATGATTATATTAATTCTGTAGGAACTATTTTAATCCATGATGCACCCCCTGCGGACCCATTAGATACCAGCTTGGATTAAAAAAAGCCTGCCCCACCTTCTTCAATCACGTAGATGACAACTAAAAATAGTTTAGTACTGTGTTAACAACAACCAGAGAATGAGTTAATTTTACTAAAAGATGTCATTCATCCCATCCAAATCATTACAAATCGCCCGGCAAGTTAGTAAACCAATCTCTCCCCACCTCTCCCCCATCCACATTTGTATGGCAATGCAGCATTGGATTAGAGTACTTAATCCTTTTCCATGCAATGCCTACGCACCTTAGTTTATTTGCATTCACTTGTACAATCACAAATCATAAGAACAATTAGAATCTAATATCAAAACCCCCATGGCCCCAAAGTACCAGTTTTTCCTTTACTTTTGCTTCTTCATCTTGAGCATTTGGGCTAACCAGAGCTCCGGCCGCAAGCTCTATGAGACGTCCATGTCCGAAATGCATGAACAATGGATGGCTCAGCACGGGCGTGTGTATAAAGATGCGGCAGAGAAGGAGCAACGTCTCAAAATATTCAAGGAGAACGTAGAATTCATCCATTCCTTCAACAACGCTGGTGAAAAACCTTACAAGCTAGGCATCAATGAATTTGTGGACCTAACCAATGAAGAGTTTAGGACCACCCGTAATGGATTCAGGGCCTCCATGGTCAGATCAATGAGGACAACATCCTTCATGTACGATAATGTCACTGCAGTGCCATCTGCTATGGATTGGAGAAAGAAGGGTGCTGTCACTCCTATCAAGAATCAAGGACAATGTGGTAATTTTTTTTTCCAGTAAAGGGAGAATGTGGTAACGTAAATATGTTGAGGAGTGGGCCATGAGGAACGAACTGACGCTATAAAAATTGCGTGTCACTAAAAGTGAGCCCACCAGGTTCCACCAGAGAGTTAGTGTTGAGGAGTGGGCTCCACCGATAATATGAAAAAGTACTTATGTTGCCTCTACTAACACTTCATTGTTTTCCTCGCAAATCACAACTCTCTATTTGCTTAGACAATACAAATCACTGCAGGAAGTACTAAAAGTATCACGCCGCGTAAGCCTAGTACTTAGTATTTAGTAGACCAATCCATTTTGGGCTTGGACCAGATTTACAGTTATCCATGGGAGCGTAGACATGCCTTGAAGTGACCCCAAGTCCAATTATAGAAATACTTGTGCCTGAGCAAGGTATTTCTTATATATTAATTAAAAGTGATGTCATGATAAAAGAAACTAAAAATCAAACCTAAAACTAGTAATGGTATTATAACAAATTCATTGCTTAATGATATGGTTTGAAATGATCCATGGAATAGGATCTTGCTGGGCCTTCTCAGCAGTCGCAGCTACAGAAGGAATTACCCAGCTCACTACAGGTAAGTTAATCTCTCTTTCTGAGCAAGAGCTAGTGGACTGCGACACAGGGGGTGAAGATGAGGGCTGCTGGGGCGGCTTCATGGATCAGGCCTTCGACTTCATTCAGCACAACAAAGGACTTACAACTGAAGCTAATTATCCTTACAAGGGGGTTGGGGGTACATGTAACAGGAAGAAGTCTACAAACCATGCTGCAGGCATCAATGGCCATGAAGACGTGCCAGCGAACAGTGAGAAGGCACTGATGCAAGCTGTGGCCAACCAACCCGTTTCCGTTGCAATTGACGCCAGTGGATCTGCATTCCAGTTCTACTCTAGCGGCGTTTTCACAGGCGCTTGTGGTACTGAATTAGATCATGGTGTTACTGCAATTGGTTATGGAACAACCACTAATGGGACTAAGTATTGGTTGGTTAAGAATTCATGGGGCACTGGATGGGGTGAAGAGGGATACATTAGGATGCAAAGGGATGTTGATGCTGTAGGTGGTCTGTGTGGTATCGCCATGTCGGCCTCATATCCAACTGCTTAGACAATGGAACCCCTTACCATATTACATTTTCTTGTTGTCCCTATTCTCTATCACTACTCATAAGTATGTAACCTGGAGATGAAAAGAACCTATGCCCTTATCTGGAAGGCCTATGTTGTACATAAGTACAAGTCTCTAGTAAGAAATGAAGTGTTGCACATGGTTCTCTGCATATTTTTCCAATAGATTTTGGGGTTAACCTTTCTCGTGTGATTTTCTCTTCTCATCCAACTGCATATCAGACTATGAAGTCAAATATAGTAGTCTCTGCTATTATTTGGGAAATAGTCACAAATTGCTGTCTAGCAGACAGAGAGCCATTTGTATAGGCCACGATTGAAAACTAATTGGAGAGAGCTTTGGGCCTATTCAGAATTCAGGTTTTTCTGCAACTAGATCAGGCCTATAGATATCCCTATTGGAAAACACAACAATTACTTTTCATTAGTGGCAGCTGATACTATATGCAGGTTTGTGTAGACCTTTTTTGTGGGGTGAAGCAGAAAGGAAAGACCTATGAAATAGAAGGCTTTTTATTTGCAAGCAATGAAATGGAAGTCCAAACCCAAACCCAATTTTTCATTGCCCATCCAATTAGGTTTATAAACAGGTTGAATCCAGGGTAGAACCACGGTGGATTTGGACCCAAATCTGATTAAAAGAGCCAGACCCGGATCTATATTCGGAATCAACCGAATACACAGATTCGGTTTCTGAATCCAGATCCAAAATAAGATGCAGAGGTTGTAATGATTGGATAAAAATGCTTCAAAGTAAGTTTAAAAATAAAACACAAGTGGAGCTATTAAAAGGCAAATGATTAAAGTTAAGCAAATCTTGATGTATGCCCTTAGAACTTATATTCATTTTTAATGTGTGCATTGTAATCATCAAAAATAAGGATCCTTGGTTTGGAACAAAGAAAATTCCGGATCTGGATCTCAATGTTCCATTTCCAATGTCCTCACATCTAGATATGGTACTGAATTACCTCCATCGAAAACTAGTTTTTGTACACGCGCACTTATTCAGAACTAGACTTTCGAAAAGACAAATAATTGGATAGCCATTTGCAACCCTTAATTTGAACTCGTAGTTTAAGAACTCGGAGGCCCCTGAGAAGCGTAACTTGGGGGCAAGTCTGGCAACGTAGTCACTCAATACTTGTTTGTCACACGACTCAGGTACCTACTGAGCCACATTGAGTTAGTGGGTCGAGTCAAGTAGGTTCTTAAAGTATTTTATTGGGCTTGTTTTCTGGGAAGAATGGTCTCCACACACATCCAAATGTATAAATCCAAAACAAAACGGCATTCTCACTTCAGAAATCCGCCATTGACAATGCAGATGTTCACTAGGCGTTTTGTTCTCCCTCATTTAATTGCATACGCCGGCCACTGATCCTTTCCAATTCCAAAGACAAAAAAACAAAAAAAAAACACTTGTTTTAATCAGTCATTTTCAAATAACCCAAGAGAATCCCTTCCATCCCTTGCAAAATCCACCTTTCACTCATTACCATACCATAAATTCCAAGTCCCACAACTGTAAATTCTCTGTTATTACTACTTCTGAATCTCTCTCCCATCTTTTTTACCAAAAAAGGACAAAAATGTTCATTGCCCAGAAACTCAATATTTCCTTCTTGTTGCACCAGCATTTTTCTGTTCCTCCAATCTTGTGTGTTTCAAGAACACTCCACCTTTGGGGGTTTTATAATCATATTTCTAGTACTCACTGTAATCAATTCCTCTCCAAAAGCCTCATTTGATCCTCAGAAGCCTGCAAATTTAACCAATGCCCATAAGTTCATTTTCCTTTCCATGCTGCAGTGCAGACACCTGCAATTCATTTAATCTATAATCATATCTAGGAACCCAAATTGTAATTTGGCCACCAGTCAACTCTTTTGAGAAGAATATCAAGGAACAATCAGAACCCACTTCCCAGTTCCATTTTAAGACCTCAGTTTTGAAATCCTTTTGTAAGGGGTGGTAAATTGTCAACCAGTGCCTACATATCAAGCTGTAGCAGACTCTCCTATTCCCATTCATCCTTTGCTCTCTTTCCTTTTCTAACCCTCCAGAAATTGAATAAACGTATCACTACCCAAAACATCTACAGTGAATAAAATCATCATTTCATCCTATGCTACACCATTCCTTTTGCTAGAGATGAAGTGGACCATTGCCCCCATCACATTCCATTTTAGTGCCATATCCTTTCCGAAATTGGCATGAAAGAGATATACCCATAGCATTTTTTCATGGCTAAAACCATCTTAAACTTCGAAAGTTGGCATGGAAATAAGCTTAAGACACCTCCCTCCCTAATGATTTTCATGGTTGTCATAATCGTCGGCGTTGAATTTGTTGATTCACAGGCTCCTCAGCCTGTTTGCAGCCTCAGGTTTCAGACTTTATCCTCTACTAACATTTCTAGTTGTGACGGAGGGAATTGGGGTGGGTTTCTGTCCAAAAGCTGCTGTGGAGCATCTTTTGAGGAATACCTTCATGCATTGGCGCAGAGGGCAAACCACACCGGTCAACTTTTCTTGAATGCCAATTCACAAAGCCTTTGCTTGGATGTAATGAAGAACTTCAATGAAGATGTCTTGGATTGTGGGATTGATAAGCTTACTAATGGTAGCGGAGGTTGTTCAGATTTTACAGTTAGTGATGTTAGTGGTAAGTTGGGGAATAGATTCAAGAGTTTGGAGGATGATTGTAAACTTTTGGGCCTTGAGGGAGATAAGAATTTTGCCTGTGCTCCTTGTTCGAGAAGATGGAACGAAACAGGAGGATCTTTTCACAATGGTGAGGAGTCTGACAAAATTGAAGATGATGTTTGTAGATTTGCGGTGTTGGTGTCACTGATGAGTAGCAGGATTGATGATGTGAATTGGATCCTGGCAGTGCTTAAATGCCTTGGAGAGCAGAGCCAGAATCAAGGTAAGTATTCTAGGATTTCCTCTCTAAGATTATAGCCTTGAAGGTTTGAATTATTTCATGTGCCATCCACCTCAGGTGTTTAACTTGTAAAAAAAAAAACACAACTCTGTTTGTAAGCAATGATTTTATTTATTTATTTTTTATTATCAGTCTATATGACGTCCCCTTGATTAGAGCACTCAAAAGACAAAACCAACCAAAGATTAATGGGATAGGCAAAGAGGATGATGATGCTGATATTGATAGCTATACAGATTCATTCCCAATTTCACAAACCCTTTGATTCAAGAATTGTTGTAAGCACCACAGTAAAATCACCGGAGATTGTCTGCCTTGATTGGGGATGTCTTTATGTACCAATCCTTTTCTTGAGAAATGGTTGTATACACCATTGGATTCATTATTTACTTTCAGATTGAAGTCATTTCAATCACATGATGATTTCATATTTTATCTTGGTATGAAATTGATCACTTCTATCCAGTGTGGAATATCAATTAAGTATGAGTGCTGATCAACTAAGTCATTCTCCGTAAGTAAATGTGCTGATCCAATGTGTTATAACTTGACCGAAGGAGATCCCAACATGCAAATTTTGTTCAGTCATTTCTCCTTTCATATAAAGACCCTCATTTTTTTTTTCAGTGGAAATACACATACACACGCACACACATATTTATGCTCTGAGTGGCAATTGTTTATTTAGTCCTAAAATTCATTTTACTTCAACGCTAAACTAAACCCTTCAAAATACTTGTATCAAACTTACTCAGTCATCAAGTTCCTCATCCATTTATATTCCTGTTAAAAAAAAATTATTAGAAAAAGGAGGGGCGAGGAGAACCATGATATCATAATGCCCTTGGGCCAATGATGATCTCTCTTACTCACTTCATGTTTTCTTGATTATTTCTTCCTTGCTCCTGGTTTTCCTCCTGAGTCCCTCTTATTATTCTAGATCTTTTCGTAAGGTTAACCATCATTTACCCTTCATAGTTTGTACTTGAATTTATCCTTGGATCCATCTATTGTTTTTTATCTTGGTTGTTTACAAATTTTCCCTATTTGTAGCAATTGTCATTCTCCCTTTATTTGCAGAGTTGCAGGAAAGTAGCACTAAAAAGAAGGCTACACGAGAGTTGCAGGAAAGTAGCACTAAAAAGAAGGCTACACTAATACCAGGTGAATTTCCCTTCTAGACAATGGTCAAATTTAAATCCTATGGTGATTTTTTTTGTTCATTATTTCCTTTTTTTTTTTTTTTTCTTGTGAAATGGTAACTGATCCTATGCTGTTTTATGATTGCACATGATATTTCACTCTTTGTAATCTATATTGAAACAGGTCTATGGATAGTAATTGGGGGCCTCATAGTGACTGTGGTAGTGGTATTTATTTTGGCATACATCCTTATGAAAAAGCGATTCAAATCAAATGCATTTCAAAGAAAAGATGGTATCTCATAGTGGTTTTTCTGTACTCACACTTGGATACTGCAGCTTACAATAAATAAGCATATTAAATCGAGCTTTTGATTTTTTCTCTTACAGACGTCAAGGAATTACTTCCAGGGGGGCATGGTTGTCAGAAAATTCCAATTAAGGAGATCTATGCAGCAACAAACAATCTAAACGCTTTAAACTTCATAGGCCAAGGCATAGCAGGTGAGGAACTATTTATGGACTTACAGAAGATGACATCTGCTTCATTCCTGTTGATTCTGTGCATAGAGGCAATCACATAGGGATGAACTGTTGATGGGTTCATAACCTTGTTACTTGAGCAAATCGACATGCTTGGCTGTAAGGCATGGACATTAATATAGACAGTTAGACACCATTATACAGTTGCATAAAAATGTTTGAAATATATGTTAAATATGAGGTACAGATTCAATTAATTAAATTGGGTGTGTGAACAGGGAAATCGCATAACTAGACCATCTGGTTTGCTTCACTATCTTCAGGCTACCATGGTAACCATACTAAAATACAGTCAACTCTGCTGGTTCACTGCCAGTGCCAAGGCAAGCCTGGATAGAGGAGTAGGGTTTCATCAAGTTGATAGCGGGTGTAAAACTTTTATCACATCTACAAAATGAATTCTGAATTGATTGGATGATCATAACCCTCTGAACATTAGCCTTCTCCAGCTATCACTGTTAATTTTCCAAGTCAAATACTAATGGCATCTCCTAATTAACTTGATCCTGGAAATCCAGAAGAAACCCAAGGTTGATTCCATTAAATGATTGGTTCCTAATGAAAACCCAACCTATTTTTCTTGAAACGATCAACTCCACATTTTTTGAATATCCAGATGGTAGTATTTTCTGATCAGCATATTTTCTTTATGGGATAGTGAGGAGTGCATTCATTTGAAGGTATACTCCAGATTGATTGGGCTGCCCGTCGGATCCAATGCAATGATTTGCATTGTATAGTTCATCATACGAATGTAATCTACAATGCAACTAGTTGCTTGTTATAATTTCTCTATAAACATGCCATGATGCTCAAAGATACAAGTCCTACAATCACTCCATGAAGTGACAGAAATTTTTTAGTGGGTGTTTCTAATTGCTTTGTTAACCAGTGCCATATCTGCATCTCTCTAAATCTTTTTAGAAAATGGAACTAGCCTTCTATACATGTACAGAGACAGTAATGTAATGCATCACTTCTTGATGGCTACTTTAGCCAAAAAAAATCAAGGAGACACTGTTTAAGATTTAGAGTTATTTTGGAGAATCAGGTTTTAGTCTGACTCTCTATGGTTTCAATAGGGAAGGTGTATAAAGGAATACTTTCAAACGGAAGGCATGTTGCAGTTAAGCACATCATCAAGGATGAATATGTTGAGTCTTTTCTGAGGGAAGTTACGAGCCTATCACATGTCAGACATTCAAACCTAGTGGCTTTGCTGGGGCATTGTGAAGAAGAAGATGAATGTTTTCTTGTTTATGAGTTGTGCTCCAACGGGAATCTCTCAGAGTGGCTATTTGGTATTTCCTCTCTTTACAAAGTGTTTCCCTTTGGGACTGTCACCTTTTAGGCAGTAAGCTAAAAAAATGTTATGTAACAA
Organism: Umbellularia californica; assembly: GCA_028538565.1. Classification (NCBI taxonomy): domain Eukaryota; kingdom Viridiplantae; phylum Streptophyta; class Magnoliopsida; order Laurales; family Lauraceae; genus Umbellularia; species Umbellularia californica. Next base: position 52,509,035 of record JAPQWN010000004.1, on the reverse strand, counting down.
ACAGGAAAGGACAGAGTCCTGTCATGGATTCAAAGGCTTGAGATTGCGATTGATAGTGCCCGAGGCCTATGGTTTCTTCACACATATCCTGGAGGCTGCATTGTTCATCGTGATATCAAGGTAGTTTCTATGATTATCATTGGTGATTCATCACATAATCTCTTGTTTGTCTTTATGTATGTTGAGGTGCCGTGAGCCCTGTCCATGTAGATCATCCAATTAAATAATCAATACTACTTCTGATTTGGCATATCGCAAAAAATAGGCTTCGTGGATTCAGCATAGTGTTCAAATAAATTTAAAATAAAAACACTAAGCAAAAATTGCACCAATAAAAACTTAAGTACAAATCTTACTCTAAATTATTTAGTAATAAAATATTTAATTGTTTAAGTAAAGCAGGAAATATGTAGTAATTATATATATTCATCCTCCTAGCATATGAGTGCACCTTATCGTGAGCTCATCGTTCACACACGGCTAGTGGGGCCCACCTTATGATCCATCTAAATGGACATTAAAACAGGGGCAATTATCCAAATGGACAAGACCATTTGATCGACTATGCACTCATTTTGGATGGTAAAAGCTTGTGGTTAGTTGATCAAGTGGTTAGGATGATGATACAAGCCTCCATCACTGTACACATGTAGGTAGGGGGTGATCTTTTGATTCCATTCCCCCCCCCCCCCCCCCCCCCCCAAAAAAAAAAAAAAAAACCAAAGAAAAATCCCCACGTGGGCCCCACAAGGAAGTGAGCTCGCAATAACATTGAGCTAATCAGATGGTGGGACCTTATGTCAAAAATGTCACTGACATACTATGTCTCCCATTTTTAAAGAATCCATAAACATAGCCTATAAATGTATGAAGTAAATTAGGGGTGTAAGATATTGCTTAAGCAAGATCAATCTCATCTTTACTTGAGCTGAAGCTTGATTTGAAATTGAGCCAATCTTGAGCTTGAGCTAGAGTAGAAATGGCTAGAGTGCTTGGTAAATGCTGTTAACCAGTCCGTTAACGAGCACATTGCCAAGCTGAGCTGAAGACTACTGAGCTCAGTTTGTGAGGTAATCAAGCCGAGCTAGATTCACCTTGGCAAGCTCACAAGCTGTGCATTAGTACTTCAGGCTCAGTCAAGCCGATCTTGTTGACACCCATAATTAATAAATCTATGCTAAAGGGAGAAAAACAAACATAATGATCCACATCCAACATCCAAATGCAATTCATTTCAGCAGATTTATCAGATCTCCTAGGCCAAAGGATTATCAAGAGGGGTACAACTGTTTTCATGAGCGCATCCGCCTTTGTAGCTGTGTAAATCCTCCATCTTATGCGCATAAACAAGTCTGAAATCTTGTACATTAGTTACATGTAAATATAGTTTCATATTTGGATTTGATGCATGATAGCGTAACTGTTTGATCAGCCAAAAATGATAGCGTAAACTTGGTTCTCTGATACCAAAAATTGCTGAAAAGAACCTCCAAAAGAATCCTCTTGGAACAAATTCAACAGTATAATTCAACCCAGTTAACCACAAACTCTATTGAATCTAGAGTAGGATGGAGAAATTGTAATGGCTTTCTTGTTTCTGAGCTTCTCAATCACCCCGGACTTCAATAAAATTGGTTCCAAACCGGTGGACCAACCCCTGTCTCACAAGTTTCTTTCAACTCCGAACTCAACTGCACAAACTATTCTAATATGATCCAAACTCTCTGTCTTGTGAATCCAGCACTCCTAATTACACAAAGCTTATTTAGAACAGCTATGATTCTCTCCCAGAATGAAGGTACAGTTATCTGGTGGCTCTGTATGAATGGCTCTTTGTGTCACGTCTTCGGAAGCCCTGCGGAGCATGCCTGTGCAGGGTTGGCATGTGCAGGTTTATGACTGGGAATGGTGGGCATGGGTTGAGTCAACCTGTTTCTAGTGCGCTACGACTTGACCTATTTACTCATGTTAATGGCAAGGATACATCACCACCAAGACTTGTTTGGACTTTTTAGGCTTATTTTTGACAGGGGATTTGCTGCCTTGATTACTTATTATTCACATGCTAACCAGTGTGGCAGCTGCCTAAAATGCCTGGGCCTTGAGAAAAAAGAACTCAATGTTTTCTTCACCACCAGAAAAAGAAACAAGAACTTGATGGTTTCTTTGTGAAATAATGGGCATCCGGTTGACAACCACTTACCAAGCTTAAGCTGATAGAGAAAGGTGTAACAATGTATACCAAAGGGGTGGGCTCCACATGGAAACATAAGCACAACACCCTCCGTGAGAGAACACAGGGCACCGAGGCACAACAAAACCCCTGGGACTTGAACCCTCTACTTCTGACTCTAATACCCTGTTGACAACCACCTAGTCTAAAATCTTAATCTCATAGAGAATGATGTAACGATATATGCCTCAATGGGCACAACACATCCTTCAAACTTTGAATTATTGAAGAGCTAATGGGTTTGAATGTCATCTCTCTTCAGTGATAATTAACTTCAAATCTGGTTCAGAAATTGGAAACTGATTTCTGAGTTACACTTGACCAAGTAGATGGAATATTTGGAATAATATCCAACTCCCAAATAATTAATTAAAGAGACAAAGGAGAATTGAAAATGCAATTGTAAAATCGAAAATGAATTGAGAAGAATATGAAGGGAAGTGCAGAACTGACCAGCTAGAGCATAAGTACAATTGTAAGATAAACAAAAGGAGAAACAACCAATAGTAGCAACTAGGTGAAATGTGATTTTCATCTTGAAGATATTTAGGAACTAACATTGGCCAAGAACAGAGAAGAACTCTTTCAGCTTGTCATAGTTTTGGTTGTGGGATTTTTGCATATATACTAACTGACACTTGAATAACTTGTTGAGTTAGGAGGTTTTCATCTTGAGTTAGTTCATCAAATTTAATCATTTCTGACTACTAGGTCCGGTCAAAGAAACTAAAATTAATTGGCATCAACTTGCTAGGTACTGACCTTTAAATCTTTCAATGTTCAGACTTGGTAGTTCACAAAGAAACTCGGTTTTATTGAACTAAAGTTGAGAGTTTTACAGGACCCATTAGAATGGAAGCTAGTCTAATTAATCAAATCAATGTAGCAGATGTAACCAATCAAACAAGATAGAACTAGCAAATAAATCTACCAATCACACACCACAAGAAGGTAGACACAAATTTAACGTGGAAACCCTATATAGGGAGAAAAACCACGAACAAGAAATCAAGAGTTCACGAACAGTTACAAGATATACTCAAAGCTCCTTTACCTAAGTCTGTACCTCTACTTAAGGACTGTAGTTGTTCTTGCACAAAATCCATTGCTACAACATCCACCGTGCACCGTTCTCCTTACTTGATCTCCTCGTACCTTGTCAGCCAAGATGAGCTATCTTCTACAAGAAAGTAGAAGCAACAACAACCTTCTAGAGTAGTCTTTCAGAACAATATCTCAATAGCTCTAGAGAATATTTCTCTCTAAGATATCTCTTACTCAGATTGATGAGAGAGGAGGTGTTTCTAATTTTCAATATGCACACCCATGCCTTTAGAGTTGAGAGCAACACCCTATTTATAGCCCCAAATTTGTGTCTTGTAGTTAGAACACAAATAGGACTCAAGGTGAGAAGACAAGCCTCAAAAGGAAACTAAATCTTAGCAGATCTGGAGACTTTCCCACTGTGCGTGCTTGTACGATCGATCGAACAGTGGCTTTGATCGATCGGACCACCCAAAATAACTGGGGCGCTTCGGCTGCCCGATCGATCGGACCTGGGAGATTCGCCCGGTCTTCTCTTTTCTTCGGTTCAGCTCTTCCGACGACACAACCACAGTCCATTCTAAAATAAATTAGAAAATACCCAGAGTTTTGTCCAACCCATTAATTAGCCGACATAAAAATACTAACAAAAGTTTTAATCATATGAATCTTCTTATTTGGAATAGAAAGCCCCACGGAGATCCCTTTCACTAACCTTTTTTTACCCATCCTTGTTCAAGCTTCAAAGAAAAAGGCAAAAGAGAAAAGAACAACTTGAGCAAACCAATGTTTAATTTATGATTTTTCCCTTGGAATTATAAATGGGGAATTGTACCATTCTCAAAAAAGATAATTTATTTATGTTCCCTCTCAACCTCCAAAAAGAGTTGGCCAAGTATATATGTCTGTACAAAATACTTGGACTATTGAACTCGATTTTGAGTTTAAACTATGTTTCTGTCTGAATTGGGCTTGTTTAAGAGTAAAGATTTATCAGTTCATTTCTTAAAATATGGGAGAAGTTTTAATTCTAATTGCTAGAGGAAGATTGATAACATAATAATGATATATTGATATTCCTACTCTGGTGGTTGGAATATCGTTCAAATCTATCCCATAGATCATAGGCAAACTTATTTCTTATTTACATGCTTTCTTACACACTGTTGCTGGCTGGATAGATCATAGGCAAACTTATTTACATGCCCTTCTTGTACAGGAGCAGGATCATTGAGTTCATCATACATGTCCTGTGTGATCATCAGTATTTGAAAACCAGAAATTTCACTAGGCTTTCTTTTTATTGCAACTAATTTACCTCTCTCCTGAAGGTATTGAGATACAAAATTTTCATGTACTGAGCTACAAGGAATAAATTCATTGAACTTTTTAGGAATTTGAAACAAAAAGTACTGCAGATAGCTATGTTTTCTTGTATAAATAGTACCAAATTTTAGCATACTAAAATCTGTTTCAACTGTTAACTGCATAGATCTAAGTAAGCAAAGAAATATTTTTGAAAAAATCAAGAAAAGGAGAAAACGAGATCTAATCACACGAATAAATGAAAAAACTAAGATGTAGTATCAGCAGCATCTTTTTTGATGCACAAGAGAGCTCTCAGTGAACATAGTTTTCTGATAAAAGTTTCAAGTTGTGGATCTGAGAATGATCATTGTGTCTATGATACCCGGATGTGGATGTAGATACAGAGAATGAGGATATGATTTCATTTCTTCAGATCTAGAACACGAAAATGGAGTCTACAAATGATGAACACTAATTCAGTTTGACTACTTTCAAATATGTACCGATACCTGACATATGCAAGTGCCATGTATCCTAAGGGCTCATCACAGCGTGGATAATGAAAGTCATTGTGGACAAAGTAGAGATCATATCTTTGGTTTTCATCAGATGAGAAAATTCTTCCTGATTTATTATTCAGTTATTCTACTGAGAAGCAAATAATCACAGAGAATAATTTTCTACACTCCCAATGGAGACGAGTCAAACATGACCTAAGTTCACTTGAGAGAGCAGACATTGGGAATGGTAAGTTGTGTTAAACCTTCACCTTGGTAGAACTTTTGATTGCACTCGTTGCCGGAGGAACTATTTTCTATCGTATCATGAAAAATATCCCAATACAATGAAGGTTATTTTTTACCATTTCTTTTAGATGATTCAAGATATAAATTTGATGTCCAGATGGTTTTTTTGCAGCCAACCAACATCCTGCTGGGGGATAATTTCGAAGCCAAACTGTCTGACTTCGGTTTATCCAAAGTTATGGACCTAGGTCAGTCATATGTGAGCTCAGAAGTGAGAGGAACCTTTGGTTATGTTGATCCTGAGTACCAAAGGAATCACCATGTCAATCCATCTGGCGACATATACAGCTTGGGGATAGTACTTCTACAGATCCTTTCAGGAAAGAAAGTCATCAATTTAAATGTCAAAGAACCAATGTCATTGGATAAAATGGTGAGGACCAATCATCTGTTTCCTAATTTGGTAAATATAGCTTATTGAGACATATGGGTGACTTTACAAACTGCACATATCAGCTGATAATTAACTAGGCCTGTTTGCATCCCCTTGTTTTGTAACTGAGTACACATTACTAGGTTTACTTGAAATTCTAGTTTACTCTGGTATGGTTCACACATTTGGACAGCACAAGAAAGTGTGACTGACTTGGTATTTCATTATCAACAAAAACAAAGTAAGCAATCTTTTATTGGATGATCCTAACCATCTGTAGTTGTCTGATTCAAGAAACTATTTGGACAGCAAGGATCATCCAATAGGTAAGATATTTAGGCATTTCTCATTCAACTGTGAGGGTTGCCAAGTGAATTGCTTAGATTGTTAGAATATGCACTCAACATGATACCTCCGTTAACATTCAAATTTAATCTTGTTTTCTCATAAATATTTATGCCACTCAGGCCAAGACCCTCAAAAGAGGTGGAAATATATATGAATTTGTTGATCCAAAGTTGAACGAGGGATACTCAATGGAAGCTTTCGACCTCACCCTGAAGCTAGCACTGGCATGTACAGCACATAAACAAGAAAGACCATCCATGGAACAAGTTGTCTCAAGATTAGAAGAAGCACTTGACATCTCGACGAGCTCCGAGTCTCCACATGAAAGTTTCACATCCTAAGATTATACTCCATGAGAGCCAATGGCGGACCTAGGATTTTCCTTTGGGTGGTGCAGTATATGGTCAAGTGAAGAAGTTAAATAATAAAATCAAATCTTTTAGGATTTTATCTCAGGGGTTTTTCAAATCGGTCGTGCGAGCACTAACACTTGGGTCTGCCCTGATGAGAGCCAATGTATATCATATTAGTACTATAAGATGGAAGAGGTAAAATTTCATATTGAATTTTCTCGAGGCTTCTATTGTGTAATTCTAATATGCATTCTCCAAAACCTCATTATAAGGTCCATAAAATGGTAATTTATATTGTTCTTGAATATACAAATCAAGCTTTGATACAACAGATGCACTTACAGGTATATATATGTACACATATTGGCTTCTGTAGTTAGCCCTTGTATAAAATTCGAGCTACTACCACAATACAAACAGAAAGAAAAGCATCCATGCACTGCAATGCATGTACATGACAGATGCGTGGAAAAAGAATTACAGACAGACGAATGGGAAAAAATAATTCGTCAAATAAAATTAGGATACCGGACAGGAAACCAAAAGCTCTTGTCTGACTGCTTGTGGCAACATGCTGGAAGCCCCCGGGCTATGCAAATTGTGGAGGATATGGAGCAAAGAGTTTGCCTTTTTGCTCGCACGGGAAGGGCCTTCTGTGAGAACCAAATAAAGAGATCCCATGAGTGATGGCAGTTTCTGCAAAACCAAAACCACCTCCGTTCCACCATTAATACACAGGGATAGAAGCACCGAAACACAGTACTCCTTCCCCACCCTGGATGATGTGGAGGAATGTAGAATTCCGACAACAAGAGGAATTGCTGAAGCCATTACAACAGCATGTGTTCCCTCAGGATTTTCTGCTAATGCTGCTAGAACCCCAAGAGAATCATCTACAAGATCACCTCTTTCGGATGTGAGGAGATCTACCAAAGATGGGACGATTCCGGCTACCAGTGCTCTTTGATGATTTCCTGCGAAAAGCATTAGCCCAAAGAGGGCAACCACAGCATTCTTCTTACCACGGGTTGCTCCATTTCTTACTAGCTCCACAAGAGCAGGGATCGCAGACGGTAACTTTCCAATTTCTTCTCTGTACTCAGCAACCAAAGAAAGATAGAAAAGCGTCGCAGCAGCACTCTGTCTAGCTTCCTTTTTCAACCCATTCCTCAATACATCAACAATTGAACCCAACCCACCACTCTCAACTATCACTGTTTTTCCTTTCCAGTACTTGGAAAGATTCAGAAGAGCCGCGATTGCATTCTCTTGGGTGGAAGGATCACTCGAAGAAAGCATAAATAGAAGCCAAAGAATCACACCTGCTTCTACTATACTCGCTCGATTTAATGTACTCGACTTCGATAGCAATCGAATTTCATAAGCAGCTTTGTTCCTCTCCTCTGCTGTCCCCGTTGAGAGCTTCTCGACAAGGAAAACAGCGAGTATCCTCATTGATTCGGCTGCCACAGGGCTGCCAGCTAAAAGGGACCTCCCCATATCACGACCACTGCGGTTGCTCGTTTGGGTGGCTCCAACACCCTTATCATAACAGAACTGCTGGATAAGCTTATGCACCGCTATATTAGGTGTAAGATCTGTGTTCTTCACCTTCTCACCAGTTTTTGGGCAGTTGAGATTACCAGCTTTGAACCACTTTTGAATTGATGCGCGATCATAAGTTTGCCCTGTAGACACTGTTACAGGATCTATCATGAGTTCGAGAGAGATTGGGCACCTGAAATCTTCCAGATTCAGGCCATCAATCACACCCCCCTCATATATACAATCTGACCATTCGTTGCTGCTGCTTCGGCTGTCAAAAGCATCAAATATGGCCGCCCGACAGTAGCTCATGAACCCCATCAGACTGCTGAGAAGAGTGATATCCCCCTCTTTCTCCTTTGAATTCTCGAATTTGATCTCTTCCTCCAAGAACTTGATCTCTTCATTGCATTCTTTCCAGCTTCTAATTGCCAAATGGTCGAGAACCCGTCTGAGATCAATCAAATTGGGGACAATCCTGTTCTCGAACGCGTGCAATATTGCGCGGACATCCTTCACAGCCTGATAATCGCTGTGGTCGGTAGAGACCTCCACCTTCCACGCCTGCTTCGCGACCAATTCAACCATCTCTCTCACTTCCAAAGGTAAATCCATTGACGCCAACGGCAGAACATCAAGCGCAGTGGCAACCATCCTGATCAAAATCCGGAATCCATTTGTTACCCGCTCCAATTGCATCAAAATCCAGAGTCGGGCGCCTTCCCGGGTGCAATCCTCCAACAAATAGCAGATCTTCTGGAGGGCGACGTAGAGCTCGGCGAAGCACAACATGGCTGATTCAGGTAGATCAGACCCGCAATTGCGGATTTCCTCTAAGAAGATGAGGATGATTCTGACCTCGCGAATTGTTTCCCGGGCATGGCGTCTGTGGGCAGAGAAGGCCGACAACCGGTGACTGGAGATGGTGCGGGCCAAGGCGATGAGAGCGTCGAGGAGGGTCGTCGGGGAGACGCATTTGCAGGGGTGGACCGCCGGAAATGTCAGAATCCGGCGGTTAGGCATTTGGGTCATTTTAGGAAATGGAGAAGGGCAAAATGTGAATAGAAAAATTAACTGAAATCTGGTTTGGGATTGAAAGGAGCCAGAGACAGAAGTTCACAGCAGGAAGCCTATGGCAGTTGGGGGCTATATATAGGAGAACCCCATAGAGGGGATCTGAGGTGACACGTGTCAGATCCTGAAGAGCCAGCACTCATTGCTCTGCTTCAAAACTGTAAAATCTTTAGACCATCAATGTTGGTGGACACGTGGCTGGGTGGCAATTGGAGCTGCGGCTTCTTGGATCGTGCGTATCTCTGGTGACGTAGATACGTGTGGTTATTGTAATACTCCAAACTCAAACCCTATAATATCACTGGTACACGTTTAAAATTCAATTAGCTAATAAATATCACTGGTCTACCTTTCATTGTCTTTGGATCTTGCATATGATCAGTAATGCATAAACCACATGATTTGAGTTATCTTTCTATCTCAGTCAAAAAATTTTTACTCGAGTTTAATCAAGTGGTGATGAATGCACAAAACATGTGACTTATCTTCTTATTTTTTTGTTAATGTGACTTATCTTCTTATTTTTTTTGTTAATCATGTGGAAAATGCATGGTTAATAAATTGATTGTCCATGAGTAAAACATGTAATTCTAGTCCTAGCATTTTCTTTTTTAATATGATCATGTGTTTCTACTCTTGTTCGATCTCATGCTACCGATGTATAAAAAAAAAACCATAATATTTTATTTTCACACATGATCAATCGGATGGTGGGTCCAAATAGAATTGTTGTAAAACTTGGAATAGAGAGCTTAAGGCAATAAAACAGGATTAGTGATTTTGATTACTTACAAGAGAGGGCTGAGAAAATTCATGGTACTTGCCATGAGAGGATCGTGAGGCTGTCTGTTGCCGGGGTTTGGGTCCCACGAGCCGACCACGACACGTGGGCGTACTTTGCGATGGCGGAAGGAGCGGGGAAGAGCTCGTACGCGCCGACACTGGGACGGATATTTATTATTATGGGTTGGTGTAAATTTACTAGAGTGCCATTGGGTGTGGAAGTGTTTGATCCTCGGGCCGAGGAAGTCGACAATGTACTCGAGCTGAGAGATTTTACGTGCGTGACCCACCAGCGTATGTTTTGGTGATCCACCATTAACTATCTAGTTTCATTTTGACTGTTTAATTTGGGCATTATTGATAAGAGGATTAGGATTTGATAAGTGATTTGATGGCGTAATTATACCATGGTGTCCATAAACCCGAAGGGTAGCTCAGTTGGCCTAGAACCACAATCTGCATCCGGAGGTTGTGCGTTCCAAATTGCACTACCACACTAGGGCTGCAGAGGAGTTTATCCAGATTTCTTCTTGGTCGGGAGGGATTAATCCAGCCAAAAGGATTGGGAACCCTCCAATAGCAAAAAAATATATACCATGGTGTCAATGGCTCACCTTTTTGTTTGATCAAATTAGCTCGCATCATGAATTACGTTCAGAATGAAAAAAAAAAAAAGACACTTAATGAAAAAGAGAATTTTATTTCATCACGGTGATATGGGCTGTTAGATCAAACAATATAGTTGTAAATTGTGTTCATTATAGATCTAGTGGTGGAAATTGCTTTGATTGCAGTAAAATCTAGGCAATGCCTAAACATAAAGAAATATGTGGAAGGTAGGATTTCCTTCATAACATTGAGCATGTGTAGCAATCGAGTTTTCTGTGAGACCAACTCTTATTCCTTAAAAATAGAATTAGAGACATGCATGTATGTGGAGGATGTTTATTTTGATATGCTCAAATTTGCAATAGGTGGGCATCGTTCCTGTGTCCATCGTTCCTGTGTCCAATGCCATTTATTTAAGAATTATATGAGTGAGATGCTCCAAGTGTCCAAACTTCTAGGTGTGTAAAAGGGCCTACTTACATGACAAAACTTTCACACCTTTCCCCCTTTGAAAGTCATTTACATAATTAAATGACATGAAATGTCTACACACCATCAAAAGGTGCCGTGGCACATTCCACCTCATGGGTTTGGTTTTAAATCCCATTCGCTTCGTTTTTTATGCTCCTCAACATCTCCCATGGTTTTGTTTTTTGCTACTCTTGGTGGCTTCTAATCTATCATCCGAATATCATTCAACATTTTCACATATTTTCATAGAACTAACCATTCTGAAAGTGTGAAGTGTCATATCCTACAACCTCATACATTTTATGAAAATATGTGAAAATTGCAAGAAACGATCTAATTCAACTTTTCTCATTAAGCACGCATATGGGTCCTCAAATCCAAACCGTTCAAAATTCTCATAAAAATAATAAAACTTGAGGTTTGCTGTCAGATCTTAAATTCTCATGTAATTTGTGAAATATGAAAAAATAAAATGAAAGCATCTAAATTCTACTTTGTGAACTTCCGTGAATCCCTGATCTAAGCCATTTGATATTCTCACCTGCCTGTCTTGGATTCGAACCACGTGGACCCTTAAGCTACGATAAGAAACACCTGCCTGTCTTGAATTCGAACCGCCTGGACCCTTACCCTCTGTTTGGGAAGGGGGGAAAGAGGGGGGAAGGAAAAAAAAGGAGGGGAAAATCTTTTTGGGGGGTGTTTGGGGGGGGGGGGGGAGGGGGAGGGGGAGGGGGAGGAAAGTAGGGGGAAAATTTTTGTCTTCTTGTGGTAAAAATTTTCCCCCCAAAAATGGAGGGAAAATGAGGGAGGGGAAGGAAAATGAGGGAAAAAGTCCTTTTTGCCATTTTTGTCTTTTGTTGTCCTTTAGAAATTTTTATAAAAGTAAGGGTAAAATGGTAATTTTTCATGTAGTTCACAAACAAACAAAACCCTACGTTTTTACTTTTCTTTCCCCTCCTTTTTTATTTTCCAAACAAAAGGAGGTAAAATTAATTTTCCCTCCCCTCCTCCCTTCCCAAACACAGCGCTAAGCTGCGATAAGAAACGCCTCCTCGGGACTTCAACAATTTTGATGCACTCAAAATATTAATGACTGTGATGAGATGATTCTTCTCTTATTGGTGGGTCATGAGAATTTAGAAATCCTTTCAAAACCCTTTGCTTCCTCGTGGCAAAATCATCTGGTGAGTACTACTGCTACCTGCTAACCACAGGTGGGGCTGTCGCTGTCACTGTCACTTTCACATTCACATGCATATAAAGTGAATGGGATCCAACGGCCAACTAACACCAGAGTACTTTTATGAGGAGAGGGACAACGAACGAAGAGCTGAGGATTGTCACGACTCTCGTTCGAAGAAAATATCAGGATATATTGGGATTCTTCTCTTATTTTTATTTTTTTTAAAAATATAATGGACATTTTTCCTTGATGTGCTTGAAGTGGTTATCGCTGTCAATGAAGGTGTGGGGTTGAATGATTAACTCTGTTATTTTGGATACTATAGTATTACTACATGGACGATTCATTTAAAATTTTAAATTAATGATTGTGCTGGCCAGTGGGTAAAGCTAAGTTTGACCATTTTGTAAGAGAATGATTTCTAGTGGTTTGTTAACTTTTCGGATTTGCCATTCGAGGTTTGTTTTGGGAATAAAGCTATAGAATTAGGGGCTGCTGTCAAATTAAATAAATTTCGAGGAGGCACATCGGTATGTCGCACACCCCTCACTCCTAAAAGAACCACCTCGGGATGTATCACAACGTTGACTCCTAAAAGGACTACTTGGGGTATTAGATACCCCTTACTCCAAAAACAGGACACTGGGCCATCTAGGAAGCAACAGTCAATCATTCACACAAACTAAAGAACGCTCATTACAAAGAACCTAAGCACAACGACATCAAAGGATCTACACACCAACCATAAAGGGATAAGGCAAACCTCTGGAAATGCTGCTCGTGAAGTCACTGCTCGATAGGGGGTCAGGCTAACGTCTATCACCAACCAGATGTACTGCAGAGCTGTCCGGATATTCCCAAGCTGGCTAAAATTGTTCCCGTGCCTGCAGGTATGGGGCCACTACCTAATAGGCTGCACCTCGAGCGCTATGCTGATGGGAAACTCAGGTGGTAGAAGTCTATGCATCTGCTGGCGGAATCCTGAAGCATGGTTCCTCTTCACAAACAACAGCGAGCCTTGTGTCTAAAGTTTCCACACACATAGCATGCACCTGATCGCCTCCGATGCTCATTGATCTCACGACCTCTGTTATTACGTTGCTATCTCTCTTGCAATTCCAAATCAATCCACAGTTGCTCATCACCGCGGACTATCTTATCTCCACCCTCCTCTGGAAATACTCATGTCATCTCTGCTTTCTTGGAAGCTCTCCACTGGGCTACCTTATTGAGAGCGTCTTCAGCCCACATCACATTTTCCATGTAAGCCTCATACGTGGGGAGCTCTTTGTAAGTCATGTACAACTGGATGTCGGCTTGAAGACGGACCACGAAGCGTCTGATCCTTTCTGATTCCAGAGTGATAAGTCATTTTGCGAAGCGTGACAAGCAGGTGAACTGCCTCATAATCGAGAACTGTCATATCTCCCTGAAGTAGCTGCGTAAATTCCCAAAGCTTCCGAGATCTGAAGTGTGCAGGGATGTACTTTCGAAGAATCTATTCCTTGAACGTCTCCCACGCTACTGCGTCATGCACATCTGTATAAGGAGCTCTCATGGTCATCCACCATCTCTCAGCTTCATCTCGTAACATGTAAGTCACTAGTTGAACTCGTTGTCCGCCCGTTCATGGAAGCATCCTGAAAATACGCTCCATCTCTATAATCCATGCATCTGCCTCCATCAGTTTTCCACATCCACTAAACTCTGAAAGCTTCCTCTTACTGAACCTCTCGAATAGTCATACTGATCTAGCTTGCACGGTGAAACAACCGGTGGAAATTGTGAAGTCTAGGGCTGCTGAGTCATACGGCTGAGGATCTCCAATAACTGAGTGTTGATCCTCATTTGAGTCTGCTTAAACTGCTCAAATCTGTCCTCCATGGTGCCCTGACTACCCCTATCCTCACTGTGCTGCAGCGACATAATTTGCAAATAAACAATTTTAGAACATGCAAGACACAAAGGACACAAACATTCAACAAACAACCATCGCGTTACTAATCTAAGTCTACCCAATCCTTACATCGAATCCTATGGGTTGCTAAGTATTTTAGTTGCCCAAAAACCATAATGCTCTAACCAATATGTAACGCCCTAAAATCCGGGTGCCTCGAATCTCGAGACACTACTGGAAAGTACCCAAGAGAATCGAAAAGTCCAATAAGAAGTACAAGTATGAATCTCATATGAGCAAGTAAATGGGCAATGCCCTACAAGTTTATTTTACTTTAAGGATTACAAGGTACTTTCCAAAATTAAACCAAGTACAATCCTAGGCCAATATGGCCATCTACAAATAAATGAAAGAATAGCAAATCTATGTGATATATATATCTCTTGATGCACCAACTGCATCACTCTATAATCTTTGCGGCAACGGATCAACCACCAAACAAGCCACCAAGCAAAGAAAAGGGGGAGAGGTATCTGAGCACCAAGGATTAGGTCAGGCTTGATAGGTCAGCAAGCTCAAAGGCATGTTTAGATGGTAATACAATATAGTAACAGACAGGGTAGAAGACCATATTAATTCCAGCTGTACCTGCTTGATTAGTACCTCTATAATATATATAGAATACCAAAGTACATAGGAATGGTGTGGAGTGAAGTACATAAAACAATAATAGAGGTAGGAATATAACATAGGTTTGATACAGCATATCAGGTAAACAAGAGAAGCCATCATATATCATCAATATATCATCTAAATCGTACAAGTACATAAGTGTCGTCAGAAACGAAGATAACTTGAGGAAGTAGTCTCGCCATGTTCATGTCCATTGTATCTTAATCAAACCGTATCAATGTCAGCAGTAGAAGGCACTAAGCAACAACACCTATAATACACAATAATCACACCTCCCATATGCATCGATATGAGCACATAAAGGTACGTCCACCGTTGAAGTACAAAGGACGTGGGTGGTCGGAGCCGGCCCATCGTTGTTGTCCCAACTATCGATGGACATCAACCATGAGGGTCACAACCACCCATCGCTCCCGTCTCATTGAATAGGACAGTATACAAGAGTTCATCTCATCCATCAATATCCATATTTATATCCATCGCCACAGCCAACTCCCAGCCATTGGTCTTACGTGCTATCTCATCATTTGTATCCATCCATAACGTACCTGGTCCAGGGCGTTAGTGGTCTTAGTACTCCAAAGGTACCTACTGTACTCAACCACATCTCAATAACAATATACATGCCGATACCAGAATTCGTCGGCCGTCCAACCGTACATCCATAATCAGACAGATCACCAGGTGGGGGTACACTGAATCGGATCGCCTTACTGTCCTTAATATGAGATGATTTTAGTTAAGGGTATGAATTACAAAGTTTGGGTATAACTAATCCATCCTCGTGATTCCCAATAGTTAATAATGCATATCATTGTATACTCCACTTCTCTTTATGCTTAATTAATATTATCCCATTATACAGTCCGTTCATCAATATCTATCGTTAAGTTTCCAATATTGTAGGTCAAGACTTCAAGTGCAATACCCAAACTTCTCATCCAATGTGCACTGTGATTATGGATCAGAGCCTAAGGGCAATGCCTTGATTTATAAAACCTCTCGAGGTCTACATCCAAAGTTCGGACCTACTAGCCAACTTTAGTATCCGTCCTCAACAATATAAGTATCATTTGTCTTAATACACCACAATTGCTGCCCCTTCTTCAGGTTCAGGGTCCCTCTTCACCTAAGACAGTAATCACGGAGTCGCAGATGCTTATTAATAAGGGTGTAAAAAAAAAACCGGAAAACCTTCTAACCGAACCGCGGTTAATAACCGTATTTCATGGTTCGGTTACGGTTACGGTTAATGAAATCCAAAAACTGCACGGTTCGGTTCGGTTCGGTTACGGTTTTCCATAATAATTCGCGGTTATTAACCAAACCGAATCGTATGATACGGTTCAGCTAACCGTATGCGGTTAACCGTACCGTTTACAAATAAAAGAAAAAATAAGGAGCCGTAACCGTACGGTTAACCGTATAATAAAGATTACCAATCAATGGGATGTTTATTCAATTGCTTCTTATGTGTCATTTTACCTTCAATCATTTACATTTATCCCCTTATGTGAGAAAGGCATTCCACGGTTATTAATCATAACCGAACAGTTTAATAAGGTTAACCGCGGTTACGGTTTTCCACGATTTTTGTGGATACGGTTACGGTTACAGTTTTAAAAGACGGAAAACCGCGGTTACGATTCGGTTAATGGTTTTCCCAAATTGACCGGTTAACCGAACCGTTACACCTGATGGAACGCGCTCCGAATGCCGCGGGTGCTACCGGGGTCGGCGGACGTGGGAGTCCGTCGGGTCCGGCCCTTTCGCGCCCGGGGGGCATGAAGCGTGCATCAACATTTCTTTTGTGTGGGTGTGCCAGATTTTCTATTTTACTTGGAATTGCAAGTGGTGATCCGGAGATCAACCTTCGCAAGTAAAAAGGAAATCAACTTCTTTTAAGTTTTCCATTGCACAAATATTTAAGAAAAGAGACATTTTCTTAATTTGCCGTGAAAGGCGATTTTGTTTGGCATTTATAGCCGATTTTGGCGTTTATAGCCGATTTACAATTCTTATCAATAATGAAAGACAAGAGTTGTGATTTTTGTCTCTTTAGAAAAATACAAACTACAATGAAAAAGCAAGAAAAGGAAGATCTAACTTTTCAGGAGATTGTGGGGGACTCGTTCAGATTGACGGTCGCAAGCCATGTATGGGCTTCGCCATCATCCATGCAGATGAGAACAGAAGATGCTCTTGATTCGCTTGGCTTGGCTATTGTTGACACCAAAAATGTCACTTTGCCTCTTCAAATCAAGAAAGCTGCATGAAGTCGCAACCTGCCATAAATAGGCAATGCAATTTCTCCAAAAATTCAAATCTTGTCAGAATCAAACAAAAACTGCAAGATCCTTCAAGATAGCCAAGAGAAGAGTACACATGAAGTTTCGGGCCATTTCGACAACATTTGGCCTAACTTCACTTCTCCGACAGCTAAACGGGAGCTCCCGGCGGCGACATCATCGGAGACGTCAAAACTTCGATCAAAGCCTACAGATGACTCCAGCATGTCTCAAAAGGGCTCTATGCCAAATTTCAAGTCAAACCGACAACGTTTGACCCTCCATCAATGCTCGAGCAGCAAAATCAAGCCTCCCGGCGGCGGGAACCACCGAAGCCTTCGCTCATCAAACCAAGTGCATGAGTGGCTTCAACATGCTTCCAAAAGGCTGCACGTCGAATTTCAGGTCATTCCGACAACGTTTGACCAGGTTTCGATGCTCCGAGAGAAAATCAAGCCTACCGGCGGCGGAGCAACCCGGGACCATGACATCCAAAACGGAGCCCATGGAACGTCTCAAAATGACTCCAATAGGCTCCCCGTCAAATTTCAGGTCAATCGGACATCGTTTGGCCACATATCAAAGCTCGGCATTTTCCCCGCAGAAAATCAAGTGAAGCATCGACGGGACCCCAAACGGCTTCAAAACTCAAACAAAAGCCTATGGTTGGTCTTATTTATTGCTCAGGAGGCTTCACCTCAAATTTCAGGTCATTCCGACATCGTTTGACCAAGTTTCAGCTTCTGGCGGAAAATCAACAGCTCTACGCGACAAAGTCTTCGGCTTTCCCGGAAAATTGGAAACTTTGCACTCTAAAAATGCAAGGATTCTCATCAGGTTTTCTACAGGGAAATCAAGCCAATAAATGAGAAGAAATGTCAAGAAAAATACAGAAGAAAACGGCGACGAAAAAGACCTCAAAACGACCGCAAAACGGGCTGCGAAGGGGAAAAATCCCCCAGGGTCGCAGACCCCTGCGACCATGGCCCATGGTCGCAGGCCCCTGCGACCATGGCCCATGGTCGCCGGTCCATGGTCGCCGGCGACCATGGAGGTCCGGGTCACCGGATTTTCCGCCGGTGACCCGTTTTTTCCGTCTTTTTTCGCGTTTCGTGCACTTTGGCCCCTGTGGTTTCCTGAAAATGTGATTTTTAGTGCTTTAAATTGACTCATATCCGACGACATCTCGGATCCGCCGTCAAAAGCATAAAATCATCATTGATCGCTCCAAGATCGCCAACCGGTCGACCAAGAAAGTGCACTTTCTGTCCGACCGATCGTGAAATCGACAAGACAGATGTCACCGGCCCACTCTTAGCTATCAATGTCTGAAGTTACATGTTCATCCGATGTCGATCAGCATGTAGATCCATCGATGATCATCGCCAGAAGAATTCCAGAAGACACGGCATGGCCCGCGACTCTTCGACTGCTCGGCGACCAATTAATGTGGTTAATTGACTAGCTTTATTGCAGTCATTAATTCATTTCTTTGGACGGCCCAATCAGAAGCAAGCATTTGGGAGTTACAAGTCAATTGATTCATGGCATTTAAACCATGAAACTCCTCCCATTATGGTAATTAAGGTGATTAAAAGCCCTTAATCTCCATCGGCCAATCAGATTCAAGGAAAAAGGAGTTACAAAATCAAGAAATAAATCTTGTAACTCCTCCCATTAAAGCCATTAAGGCTCATAAACCCTCCTAAATGGCTACCAAAAGCCTATAAATAGGAGAGCATTCCATTGAAATCGGGATCGGAAAAAAGAGGAGAAAATCAGAAGATCAAAAAAAAAAAGGGATCAGAAAGAGATCTGAGAGAAAGAAAAAGAGAGAAATCACTCTGCTGAAGTTCTGCACCGGCCACCACTACAAGGTGACAAAAGTCCCTTGGGGGGCACCCCCCCCAAGGTCCTTGCCTTCTCCTGCTGCCTCCAATGGCTTAGACGTGGCTTTTCAGCCCGTCTACTTAGCTTTTTATTGGACATAGGACCTTCTCTTGGTCTTTGTCCTCTAAAAATCTGAGGTTATAGCCAAGCCAAGCGAATCAAGAGCATCTTCTGTTCTCATCTGCATGGATGATGGCGAAGCCCATACATGGCTTGCGACCGTCAATCTGAACGAGTCCCCCACAATCTCCTGAAAAGTTAGATCTTCCTTTTCTTGCTTTTCATTGTAGTTTGTATTTTTCTAAAAGAGACAAAAATCACAAATCTTGTCTTTCATTATTGATAAGAATTGTAAATCGGCTATAAACGCCAAAATCGGCTATAAATGCCAAACAAAATCGCCTTTCACGGTAAACCAAGAAAATGTCTCTTTTCTTAAATATTTGTGCAATGGAAAACTTGAAAGAAGTTGATTTTCTTTTTACTTGCGAAGGTTGATCTCCGGATTACCACTTGCAATTCCAAGTAAAATAGAAAATCTGGCACACCCACACAAAGAAATGTTGATGCACGCTTCAGGGCCCGCCAGGGCGCGAAAGGGCCGGACCCGACGGACTCCCACGTTCCGCCGACCCCGGTAGCCGCCCCACTGCGCCTCGGAGCGCGTTCCATCAAGCTGGCACACCCGGTGGGACTCGTTCATTTGAGAACACGGTGCTTGGAAATAAAATATTTGCATATCATACTTTTTGCTCTATGCTTATACTTCTTTTCCGGATTCCTTGGCTACTTTCTAGCTGGTAGCCTATGTTGGATTTTGCATCCTAAAAAAACATGAGATGGGATTTTTTGGAAATTTCTATTTCTTTGAGTTTGTTTCCATTCTTTCTCTTTTCAAAAAAAAAAAAAAATTAGTTTTCTTAGTTTGAATTCAAAATTGAGAAACTTTGATCCTATCCTATCGTTCTTTGGCGCTTGCAGAAATGTTGAGCCCGTTCGACTAAGGTTTTGGGCCATCGTTTCTCTTCGATGAGTTCATTAGAGATTTCAAAAAAAAAAAATTAAAAAAAAAATCAGTTTTCTTAGTTTGGATTCAAAATTGAGAAACCTTGATCCTATCCTATCGTTCTTTGGTGCTTGCAGAAATGTTAAGCCCGTTCGACTAAGGTTTTGGGCCATCGTTTCTCTTCGATGAGTTCATTAGAGATTTCAAAAAAAAAAAAAAAAAAATCAGTTTTCTTAGTTTGGATTCAAAATTGAGAAACCTTGATCCTATCCTATCGTTCTTTGGTGCTTGCAGAAATGTTGAGCCCGTTCGACTAAGGTTTTGGACCATCGTTTCTCTTCGATGAGTTCATTAGAGATTTCAAAAAAAAAATATTAAAAAAAAATAAAATAAAAAAAAATTAGTTTTCTTAGTTTGGATTCAAAATTGAGAAACTTTGTTCCTATCCTATCGTTCTTTGGTGCTTGCAGAAATGTTGAGCCCGTTCGACTAAGGTTTTGGGCCATCGTTTCTCTTCGATGAGTCTATTTGGGATTTTTATAAAAAAAGGGACATAGACCACTAAGGTTAAACCAATTGCGTTCTTTGATCACGATTGATTCAAGAAAAGCCTTGTCCAGAGTGTGGAGACAGCTTGACTGTTCTAGGCAAGGGTCCTCCAAACGGGTTCATTAAGTAATCCTACCCTTACCTGGGGGCAATTCTATCAATTGAGGTTTCATAAGACCGGGTTAGGAGGCCTATGTGTACTCTCTCGTCTTTAAATCTTAAAAAATTAAAAAAAAAATAAAAATAAAAAAAAAAGATTTTCAAAAAAAAAAATCTTAAAAAAAAAAAAAAACAAAAATTTTCAAAAAAAATTAAAATAAAAAAATAAATAAAAAAAATATTTTAAAAAAAAATAAAAAATAAAATAAAAATAAAAAAAAAATCATTTCAAAAAAAAAATCTCCAAAAACTCGTCACTTTTTGGATTCAGATTCGAGAAATTGTGGTCTCTTCCCTTCTGAGTACTGGCGCTCGCGGAAATCGTTGAGCCCGTATTTGAATCGGAATGCCACCTGCTCTCTTTGACGAATCCATTTCTGACATTTCAAAACAAAGAATCCCATCTCATGGATGCGATCTCCAACATTTGTGCATAGCAGTACTGGTACGCCCTTTCAGGGTCTACTGTATCTGTGACCGGCACATTTGTAACTCCTACCTTATATTCTTCTTATCTCGAGCAAGCCCTGCTTCTCGATAAGTCGAATTTAGGTTTACAATTGCTTCTAGCAGTCACTGGAACGCTCATTCTGGGCTCACCATACTTGCTGTCAGAACAATTGTACCATCTATGGCTTTTTGCCTTCTTCATGTCGCTTGGGTCATATCCCTTGAGCGATTTGAAAAGACAACCATAGAAATTCCCATTTATGATCATTATATTCTTGTGATTACTAATGGATGTGGTCTTGTTTCAGAACTTTTTCGAAACTAACAATGGCAGCCTTAACCATTATCTTCGATGAGAACAAGCACCAACTCATGCTTCAACAGAAGCAAACCGAGCGCACTTACAAGCGCCCCGCCAGCTGCCGAAGCGTCAACTCCCTCGGCAACTCTCTGAACTCCGGGTCGACCTCGACTCCCCGGACCATCGTCTTCGGGACACTGGGACCATTCCCACTTCCCGAAGAACAAACTGCGCCTGCCAAAAGGCAGAAGATCGCCTCTCAACGTGTCACTCCCGTGACACCAAAGGCGAGCGCCCAAAAGCCTGAAGCCCGCGGCACCCCCGCGAAGCCTCGACCCACAAACAACCAGGTCTATCCCAAGACTTGGTCTCTAAGACCTTCCCCAAAACAAAGAAGGTCTCAAATTTCCGCCAAGCCAGCATACCTGGCCCCACTCAAAGAAAACCAGTTCTACCCTCTTGCCTACATGAAAGAGGAGAGACCCATCTCCAACTTGACTCCCAAGTCAACCCAGCATGAGCCTGCTTGTTCCTACAGGCCCAAAATTAGATCATGCATCACCAGGCCTCTACAAGCACCTGCCAAGGCCTACACTCCTTCAGTTCGACCCTTCATCTCTACAGGGGCCGAACTCGAAAGGTTTAAAGCTTCGCTGCAACAGGCAAAGGACCGGGTCCGCATCCTGTCCTTGCCCAACCACAAAGAAGACAAGCTCGGCTGCTGCGCCCGAGGGAGCACATCCTTCATCGTCAGAGCCCAGCCGGAGCTAACCAAAGCTCAAATCGCTCGTCGAGCACGCCGCCGTGCGTCATATCGACAAAAGAGACTAGAGAAGCAAAGGACCCAGCCTCCTACAATTCAAGTCTCCCACAAATGGGTCGGAAAAGAAAGACCCGACCAAGTTGCTGCCGTCCATATGGTTGGAAAAACCAGAAGACGCCAAAGGTCAGCATCAAAAATCCATGTCCGACGTCCGGTGACCCGTAGCATCACCAGGACACAAAGACATCCCGAAGAATCTCCTGCCCCTTCCAGCCAAGGACGGGAGAGTAATCCTTCATCAAGCTCTTCATCAAAAAGAATGAGCCCCAGCTCGGTCACCAAGACGATTTCTTCGTTCGAATCCCGAGGGATGAACGTCTTGGCTACAAGTTCTGAGCCGCCACCTCAGAATCCACCTCGAGATGATGCGCTCACACGCATCCAGCAGTTGGAACAAGGCCAGCAGAGGATTGAAACTCTGATGGAAAACCTTCTCCTTGTCGTCCAAAATCAGGTGAACAATGAGCCTCCTCCAAATCATAGCAATAACGAGGGAAATGGAGAAGAAAATGAGTCACGCGCCCTCACCAAAAAGGACGTAGACAGTATCCTCGCCAAAGCTAAAGAAGAGGATATACTCAAAGAGCATGGGATCAAGCCACCATATCCTTTATGGATGGACTCGGTCCCGTTCCCCACAAAATTCAAGCATCCTACTCTCCAAACATATACGGGGAAAGGATCAGCCAGACAGCACGTCATCCACTTCAAGATCTTGACGGGAGCTATCGCGGATCAAGATGCACTCAAGATCCGCCTCTTTGCAAGTACCCTAAAAGGTACGGCCTTCGATTGGTACTCCACTCTGCCGGAGAACTCCATTCAGAACTGGGCTATGCTGGAGACACGCTTCCTGACCCACTTCCAAGGTGAGGATCATCCTGTTACTATGGCTCAGCTCTGCAGCCTAAAACAGGGAGAGAATGAGTCAACTTATGACTTCATTCACAAGTGGAAAGCAATGGCGTACAAATGCTCAGATGTACTGCCACAAGCGTCGCTAGTCGACATCTGCCGTAACAATATGAGAGCAAAAATACGCTCCATGATCATCGGCAACAAATCAAAGAACCTGGGGGAACTCCTCGAAGCTTCCATGGAAGCTGGAATGGTGATCAAAGACCTCAACAGTCAGAAGTCATCAAGAAAAGAGCCAACCGCCATTGCAACCTCTAAACCAAAGAAGAAAGAGGTTCTCAATGTGCAAACCAAGTCAGCTCCTCAGCAACCAAAGAAAGCTGAAAATAGAGCTGCAGGTAAGAGACCTGAACTCTCTGATGCCTTCAAAGAGCGAGTAGAAAAGAAATATCCGTTCGATGAAGACGTTGAAGAAATCTTTGAGGCTCTCCTAGCAAATGGCAAACTCATTTTGCCAGAGCCCAAAAGACCTGGAGTCGTTGGCAAAACCAATGATCCTCGGTACTGTCCATACCACCAGATGGTCTCGCATCCTCTCAATCAATGCTTTGTTGTGAGAGAGAAGATAAACGAGATGTGGAAAAACGGAGTCATCACCTTTGACAAAAACTATGGGACTGCCTCCGTCAACATGGTGTCATGTGGACAAACACCAAAATCACCGAAGAAGAAGATCACTACTTCCTTCAAGGTGATAAAAAGAATTCAAACGTCCGAAGTGTTGGTTCCTTACCCGAAACCAGACGGACAACCCATATGGGTACATCCCGATCTCTTGGAAGATGAAAACTGGGAGATCGTAAAAACAAAGCCGACAGCTCAACAGCGAAGGCAGGCTAGGAAACATCTCCTCAGGCTCAAACGGCAAGAGAAGACCCAGCCAAAACAAGAAGTCCATGAAAAGGCAGAGGCCTCCTCTACCAATTCACTCGGGGCAATAAAAACGTCCCTTCCAGAGACTTCAAAGGCGGTAAGAAACTTCACTCTCAGTGATTTCATGCCACCTCAATTCAAAAAAGAAGCCATTCAGGGGGCATTATACTCTTGCAACTCGGTAGTTGGATTCTCCATTGATGGATACGAGTCCAGCGACACCGACGATGGATTCGAGCCCAACTACACCGATGAGTGGGAGGAATCTCTTGAAACAGGAGAATATCTCTCCGGTGAAGAATGGGTTCCTGAAACTCACCTTATGCCAGTAATCTGGTATAACCGCTTGCAACCACAAGGATCCTGGTCTGATGATGAAGAAGACCAAGAGGCTGCACAAGAAGATGCTGTTAACCCAGCACCTGTCATTGCTCCAGTGGAAATCAACTATGTTGAGCCACACGGAGAAGACGAAGAAGAGGATCTGGCTCCCATGCCTGATCTTGAAGAATATGCAAGGATCTTGCAGCGTCTCGCTCTAGAACAAGAGCAAGACCGCGTCAACGAGATTCCTCACAATCCAGAGCCGGAAGTCCCTGAAGCCCATCAGGTACCCCCTCCCTCAACTCCTGAAAATGGAGAACATTGCTGGATTGACGATCCTCTTACATCCGAGGATGAGTCTGACTCCGAGCAGGCAACATCTTCTATCAGAGCTTCCTGTAATGTAATATATCAGGATTATAGCTCTTCTGAAGCGTCGTCTGATGAGATTACCTACACTCCGACGACGCCTAGCAATATATCCTCTGGAGCTACCTCGTCTCACGTGACTTTCACAGAGATGACACCCTCTCAGGTTTCTTCTCCTGAGACTGTGACTTCAGGATACACATTCTTCCCGACTCATCATCATGAAGAAAACCCAACTTGGGGTGATGGATGGGTCAACGAAGAAGAAAAGCTGCTGGATGCTGTTCAGGACTTGCTCCCGGAAAATGCTCCGTGCAACACAATCACTGAGGATGGCAACTCTGCTGCAGATACATCCCCAGTAGATGAAAAACGACAGCCTCTTGATCCTGAAGACAATCTTCCAAACGAAGATCCTTCTCAAGAAGCTCTCGAAGTTGGTAGAGGCACCCGTTCGGGCCGGGACTACCACAAAAATTACAACCAATCTTCCTTTACTTATGTAAATCCTTCGGGAAAAGATGTTGTAAGCGCCCCCAGTGGCAATAATGATGAACATGCAGGCCCTAAGGAGGCTTTCAAGTATGACTTGGTTGAGCACTTCAAACACATACCTGCACGTCTTCACATCCTGGATTTATTACGAATGTCTCCACGCACTCGTGATAATCTCATCTCAGAATTACAAAAACTGAATGAGGATGTTGACAAACATGCCCCACAAGTCCTCCAAATTGAAATGGACTACCGGGTCAAAAACTCTGAAACTTCCTTAAAAGAAGAAAAAAAGAAAACTGAGGGATCATGCATCCAATGCCTCTCGGTTCAAAAGGCAGCCAGTGCAACCATCGCCTTCACTAAGGAAGACCTCCTACTTGGCGAAGCAAGGCACAACCGACCCCTGTACTTCACAGGGTACATCAAAGAAATGCCGATACATAGAGTTCAAATCGACCCAGGTTCTGCACTCAACCTTATCTCCACTTCGGCTCTTGAAGAGTTGGGCATCCCACCCAGCAAGCTAAGCCACACATCTGTATCTATCTTTGGATACGATGGGAGCACTCAAAGGCCTATCGGCAAAATCAGGTTCAAATTGCAAATCGGTGATCTTATCTCTGAGGTCACTGTGTATGCAATAAAAACCCCCTCATGCTAAACATCCTTCTCGGACGTCCTTGGATACACGAGAATGGTGTTGTTCCTTCAACTCTACATCAATGCATCAAGTTTGTCGGCGACGACGGCATGGTACATCGAGTCTTTGCGGACAGGAAACCCTTCAAAGGTAAAGAAGTCCACTTCGCAGACTCCCAAATGTATGAAGGAGAAAAAGAAGAAGAGGAAATAGCACCCCCTGCTGAAGAGGCAAATTTGTTGTTTCTCTCGTGTCTATCATGCAAGACACAGACTCGGACTCAGAGCCAGAAGACGATGCATCGTCAAGCCAACCTGACACTCAGCAAGTTCAGCCTGCTCTCACTCCGATGGAGACACCTGCTGATGTAGAAGATCCTACGTCAGCTACCTTTGTTGTTCCGGCAACATCACCAAAGCAAAGGCCGATCTTCTTCCATAGATCGGACGCTTCTTCATCAAACTCCATGCTGGAACCTTTTCAAAATGAAGGTATGCCTCAGCTATCTCTATATAGTCCTGTGGCACAAGCAATTATGAAGAAAATGGGCTTTGACGCTCAAAACCCAGTCGGTTTGGGAGAAAGACGCGGTATTCTCACGCCATTGGAGCCCGCCTTGACCAAAAGCCAGCTGGAAGATTGGAGACTCTACGGTCATGTAGAAAAGTCTTCATATGGGTTAGGGTATGATCCTGATACTCCTCTGAGACAGTTGACACAAAGGCTTAAAAGTCGTTTTACCGACCAAGCCTCAACATCTCAAGTCCATGAAGACATCGATCTCCCTGGATATCTCTTTAAAGAGTTACCTGACAAAAATCCAGGAAGCTCATCCAATTGGTATGATTTCTCTGATGATAAAGAGGAATCGTCCGATAATACAGACTTGTGGCATCCTGACCCAGAAGAACCCTCGTCTCCAAAAGAAATACCAGACTCAACAGGCGATTGGGACTATCTCATAGCAAGCCTTGAGGAGATCACCAATCAAGAAAATCCATGGAAAGGAACAGAGCCTTGGTCTGGTAATGCAGTTGAAACTCCAGAAGGTTTCGTTGAGTTGGAAGCCTCCGAAAATATTGTGGAGGAACCACCTTCGAACCTTCCGACAGAAGATCCTGTTCAAAAGATAAACTTGGGAACACCTGATAACCCACGTCCTGTATTCATAAGCAAGAATATAAAGGATGATGAGTTACCCGAGTATATCGCTTTTCTTCGTGAGTTCGTTGATTGCTTTGCATGGTCCTATGCTGAAATGCCTGGTTTAGACCCCAAAGTAGCAGTCCACAAACTCAATCTTCAAGAAGAAATCAAGCCTGTCAAACAAGGCCAAAGAAGATTCCATCCAGATGTGATGGATAAAATTGAACAAGAAGTTCAAAAGCTCAAAAGCGTCGGCTTCATCCGTGAGGAACAACATCCAGAATGGTTGGCCAACATTGTCCCCGTGACAAAGAAAAATGGGCAGATCAGAGTCTGTATTGACTATAGAGACCTGAATGGCGCTTGCCCTAAAGATGAATTCCCGCTCCCCATACCGGAGGTGATGATTGACAATACCTGCGGATTCGAGCGAATGACATTCATGGATGGCTTCTCTGGTTACAATCAGATAAAGATGCATCCCGAGGATGAAAAACACACTTCATTTCGGACTCCATTTGGCGTGTATTGCTACACTGTCATGCCATTTGGTCTGAAAAATGCTGGTGCCACATATCAGAGGGCTATGATGAAAATATTCCAAGATATGCAGCACAAGACGGTCGAATGTTACGTTGATGACCTCGCCGTCAAAAGCAGAAGAAAAGAAGACCATCTCAAAGATCTTCGGGAAGTCTTCCTCCGACTCCGCAAACACAAACTGCGGATGAATCCTCTAAAATGCTTCTTCGGCGTCTCGTCGGGTAAGTTTCTAGGATTCCTTGTTCGGAAAGCTGGAATAGAACTTGACCCCATAAAAGTCAAGGCTATTCTAGAAATGCCCTCTCCAAGAACCTTGAGAGAACTAAAAGGGCTTCAAGGGAGATTGGCCTACATTAGACGGTTCATCTCCAATCTTTCGGGGAAATGCCGTCCATTCTCTCGATTGATGAAAAAAGGTGTAGACTTTGTCTGGGATGCCGACTGCGAAGCCGCATTTCAAGATATCAAGTCATACCTGACCAAACCTCCAGTGTTAGCTGCCCCTGCCACTGGAAAACCATTCATCTTGTACACAAGAGCTCTTGATCATTCTGTAGGCGCTCTGCTTGCACAAGAGAATGGTGAGGGAAAAGAAGCTGCTCTATGCTACCTCAGCCGCATGCTAGTAGGTGCAGAGCATCGCTACTCTCCAGTCGAAAAAGAATGCCTTGCAGTGATGTTTGCCGTACAAAAGCTACGTCACTACTTGCTTTCCAACACAGTCTACCTCGTCTCAAGGATCAACCTCTTGAAGGTCCTTGTCACAAAGGCAGGTTCTCTCAATGCCGGACTGGCAAAATGGTCCATCCTCTTGTCACAATTTGATATTAGGTATGTTCCACAAAAAGCAATCAAAGGCCAAGCTCTAGCAGACTTCCTCGCAGAGCATCCATTGCCTAAAGATTCACCACTCAGAGATGATCTCCCAGACGAACCTATCTACAACGTGGAGACTTCCTCACCAAATGCCTCCTGGGACATGTACTTTGACGGTGCAACCAGGACAAATGAAAACAGAAAGCTGATCTCGGGAGTTGGCACCCTCTTTGTTAGCCCCGACAAATGCATGATTCCACACGCTTTCTCGCTACTGGAACCATGCACAAACAATGCAGCTGAATACCAAGCTCTGATCCTAGGATTGGAACTCGCCATCGAATCCGGTATCACTATGCTGGAAGTCTTTGGAGACTCTCAACTGATCGTCAACCAGATGAATCAGAAATATGAAGTCAGGAAGCCCGATCTGCTGCCTTATTACAACAAGGCACAATCGCTTCTGCAAAAGTTTGACATCTGCAACATCACCCACATTCGTAGAGGTGAAAATATCCGTGCAGATGCCCTGGCCGGACTTGCCGCATCAATGGCGATCCAGGAAGGGGAAAACATGCAAATTACAGTGTGCGAGAGAAGGATCCTCCCTCCTCTTAACACACACCAAGCAGTTGCCGAATGCCACCGAGTGGTTGGAAGTCGGATCTCTATCCTTCAACCTTCAATCGTCGACTGGAGGGATCCGTTCATTGATTACACTATGTTCGGAATCCTACCTGAAGATCCAAAAGAACGGGTAAGCATACAAAGGCGAGCCCCAAACTTTCATTTGGATATTCCTTCAAAAATCCTCTACAGGAAATCCTTCAACGGAGTACTTCTACGCTGCTTGTCACAACAAGAGGCCGAAGAAACACTTAAAGAAGTTCATGCTGGTCTTTGTGGAGCCCATCAGGCAGGTCCTAAGCTCTATGATCAGATAAAAAGGTTAGGTTACTATTGGCCTACCATGGTTGCTGATGCAATGCAATTTGCCAAACGTTGCCAGCTATGCCAAGTTCACGGAGATTACATTCACATGCCTCCGGAATGGCTGCATCCTACAGCAATCTCATGGCCTTTCGAAGCATGGGGCATGGACATCATAGGTCCTATCTCTCCCCCTTCAAGCAAAGGTCATCGCTTCATCTTCGCCGCAACGGATTATTTCTCCAAGTGGTCAGAAGCATTTGCGTTTAACGAAATGAAGACCTCATCAGTTCTTCAGTTCCTGCGCACCAACATCATTTGTCGTTTCGGCATACCCAAGAGATTCGTCCATGATAACGGACCACAATTCCGGGATCATCGATTCTACAGGTTTTGCGACAAATACAAAATCCAAAGCTGTCCTTCGACTCCATACAATCCGGCAGCAAACGGATTAGCAGAAGCCTTCAACAAGACACTCTGCAAAATCCTCAAGAAAATGGTCTCTAGTCACAAAAGAGACTGGAGCGATAAACTGTCTGAAGCTTTGTGGGCCTATCGAACCACCGTTCGAGGACCAACCCATAGCACACCATTCTCGCTGGTCTATGGATGCGAAGCTGTCGTGCCCCTAGAGGTACAAATTCCTTCTCTGAGGGTATCTCTACAAAATGACATGACTCAAGAAAGCAATGCGAAATTGCGACTCCATGAGCTGGACAATCTCGATGAGAGACGGCTCGAAGCTCAACAAAGCATTGAACTTTACCAAGCACGCATGGCAGGATCTTTTGACAAAAGGGTCCGGCAACGCGCCTACAAAAAGGGTGACTTGGTTCTTGCGGTAAAAAGACCAATGGTCTTCGCACACAAATCCAAAGGCAAATTTGAACCAAAATGGGAGGGACCCTACGTCATCGATAAGGTCTTCTCCAATGGCGCATATGCCCTCCTAAACATGGAAGGCGACAGATGTATGCTGCCTATCAACGGCAAGTTCTTGAAGCGGTACTACCCTTGAAGACTTACCCAACTGGGTAAGAGCAATGCCTGTATGGCCAAAACCTGTTCTCAGGTACTCGCTCGTCAAACCCATTCTCTTTAGAATTTTCATATCAAATGTCAAAATTTCTAGAGATTAAAAAACAATGCTTACTTTCATCGTTTCATTAAACAAAAAATCCAAGTTTAGGAGCCTCTCCCTGACTTGACCAAAACTTTCGATCCTTGAACCAAAATTCATGGTTTGAAACAAAAATCCGGATTCAGGGATTTCCACCCTAGTCCACCTTACCTTTTACCGCCAAATGGTTCTAGGTCAAAATTTACGACCCTCGTGTCTTTAAACAAAAAAAAATGGTTTTTCAAAAATCGTGGGGAAACGACATCAAAGTCAGTACCCGCAAAACAAAAATTTTGAAAAAAAGCAAGGATGCGACATTCCATCGATACTTGCACCCAAAATCGCAGGGAAGCGACATTTCGTCGATACTTGCAAAATCCAAAAACCGTGGAGAAGCAACAAACCAGTTGATATCCACAACCCAATTTCAAAAACCGTGGAGAAGCAACAAACCAGTTGATATCCACAACCCAATTTCAAAAATCGTGGAGAAACAACAAACCAGTTGATATCCACAACCCAATTTCAAAAATCGTGGAGATGCAACATACCAGTTGCTATCCACAACCAAAATTACAAATGGTTCGAGAAAACCTCAAATTTCAAAAATCGCGGAGAAACGACATCAAGTCAGTACCCGCAAAACCAAAAGTCTTGGGAAAAGCAGGGAAGCGACGCTTAGTCGATATTTGCACCCCAATTCGCGAGGAAGCGACATTCCATCGATACTTGCAAAACCTAACCCGCGAGGAAGTGACATTCCATCAATACTCGCAAAACCGAATGAGCAAGGAAGCGACATTCCATCGATACTTGCAAGACCATTCAGCGGGGAGGCGACATTTAGTCGATACCTGCATTTTGAAAACCAAAACTCGGCTATAAATGCCAAAATCCGGCTATAAATGCCAAAACAAAAAATTTCCGGCTATAAACGCCAAAATCAGCTTTCATGCCAATAAAACAAAACTTGGTTTTCAAAAAACTCGGCTACAAATGCCACACAAAAAAAACCTGACTCTCATGTCAAAACCGGCTATAAATGCCACAAATTGGCTATCAATGCCACCAAACCGGCTATAAATGCCACAAATTGGCTATCAATGCCACCAAACCGGCTATAAATGCCACCAATTGGCTATCAATGCCACCAAACTGGCTGTAAATGCCACAAAAATCTGGCTATAAATGCCATAAACCGGCTATCAATGCCACGAAAAATTGGCTTTCACGCCGACAAACCAAAACTTGGCTTTCAAAAAATGGCTATCAATGCCACAAAACCGGCTATAAATGCCACAAATTAGCTATCAATGCCACCAAACTGGCTGTAAATGCCACAAAATTTCGGCTTCCATACCAACCCAAATTTTGGCTTTTACGCCATAAAATTTCGGCTTCCATGCCATCTCAAAATCGGCTTTCACGCCACAACCAAAATCAGGCTCCCATGCCAAAACAATTATTTGACAAAAGATTTTCACAAAATGACAAAGCTTTTGATCAAATCCCATTTAGCAATTGCTTTCATCACAAAAAGATTTGAGTGAGCGTAGGGAACAAAAAAAAAAGGTACCAAAAAAATACATGTGGTACCAAAGCAAAAAAAAAAAAAAAAAAAAAAAAAATAGAAAGTGTTCACAAGCACTACAAAAAAAAAAAGAAAAGTACCAAAAAAATACATGTGGTACCAAAAAAAAAAAGAAAGTGTTCACAAGCACTACAAAAAAAAAAAAAAGAAGAGTACCAAAAAAATACATGTGGTACCAAAAAAAAAGAAGAATGGTTTCTGCTATAAAAAAATCAGGAGCTCAGCCAAAAATGGTCTCCAGCCAAAGCTTCAGCTCCTCAAGCAAACTTTTGGCCTCAGCCGTCAGAGTTTCCAAGACACGCTTCTTCAGGAACTTGCCATGAGATGCTGGCGAATGCCGTAACCCTTCTTTTACACCGGGAAGCTCTTCCCCAGCAGTTTGCCATCGTTCGTTTTCTAGAGTCCTCCTCTCGAGAACTTGACCGGCATCTGCAACCCTGCGGATCAGAGTACTCTCCCTGTCACGAGCCTCTGTTATAGCAGCCCACTTCGCATCGACTTGTGCCTTCAAATGCTCAAGACGTTTCCTGGCCTCCTCAACTTCCCTATCAAGGACGTTAAGGTCATGCCTCAATCCGATGATGGCTAGCTCTTCCTTGTTCTTCTCCCGAACTAGCTGCTTCTTGCTTTGTGTAGCCTCATTCAGGTCAGACTTAGCCTTATCAGCAGGGTCCAAGAACATCTCCTTGAAGAATTGGTCGTCAGGGAAACCCATGGTCTCAAACCACTTGTCACCCAGTGCAATGATCCCATCAACGATCGCCCTGGCACCTGTGACATCCAGACCAACCTCTTCGGTATCAGTGAGAATCTCCTGCACATGTGGGATCATGCCAAATCCTGCTTCCAAGTGTCCAGAAAGGAGAGTCTTGACCCAAGAACTCAAAACCCGAGCCAGCACCTTCTTCGCAAATTGAAGAGACGAACTGGATGAAGATTCACCCTTCTCCGCTGATCGGCTGCTCATGTCATGTCCCATTGGAAGAGTAACAAAAGAACTCTTTTCACTTGGAGCCACTGGAGAGGGAATCTCAACACGAGGCATCTCCTCAATCATGTCTGAACTAATCTCTACCTCCGGATCGACCTCTGGCATCCCTTGCTCTGGTTCTGAAGAAAGCGATGGACTCTCTTCTGTCACTTCAAAACCTGCAAATGAAACACAAAAAGGTATGATATGATCCTGTTAAAAAAAAAACCATCAGGGTCATCACTACAAAGTACCTTCTTCGACGACTGGCGGAACACTCTCTTCCTCCATGAACTCATCAGAAGCATCATCGACATTTGCGTCCATTGATGGTTCAAAGTCATCGGAATCCTGTGGCAAGTCAGCTGACAAGAAAAAAATGTTAGCAAATCAAGTCGTAGGCAAAAAAAAAGAGAAAGCGAAAGAAGTTATACCAATTGGAGATTCCGGAGTCATTCCAGAGTCCCTCGGTTCTTCTCCAGATGCCATAACCGGCTCCATCACCGCCTCATCGGTCGGAACCTCAGGCATCGGCAAGTCTTCATCCTCTGCTAAAAAAAAAAAAAAAAAAAAAAAAAAACAGCAGCAGGGTGAGAAAACAAATCAGAACATGGAAAGCCCCATGAAAGAAGTAGAAAAAGAAAAAGGAAGAATCATACCTTCTCCCAGGCTTGCTGAACGGCCACATTGGAAGATCTAGCAGATCGACGAGGTACGCTTGTAGCAGGCTCTTTACCCTTGTTCGCTCTGGAGGAACCACCTGCAAAGGTTGGAAAAGAAAAAGATCGTCATCAAAATGACAGGATTTCGCTAAAAAGAAAAAAGGATCACTTTGTCCCACCAAAAATCTGGCGAAATTTTGGCATGACTCCGGGGCAATTCCAAAGAAAAAGGAAATACCCCGACGGAAATAGAAAGTTTGAAGATGGGCTCAACATTGCTGCAGGCTCCGAAACTCCAAACTTTCGAAACCTCAAAATCTCCGCAAAATCAGGAAGGGCTCAACATCACTGCAAGCTCCAAATTCCCAAATTTGCAAAGATTTTCAGGTATGCTATCACATCATGCTACTCAATTCAATTTACAAAAAGTACATACATGAACATCTAGATTTGCATAAAAACGCATTATCATGATAAGCCAAAAAAAAAAAAAAAAAAAAAAGAAACTTTCTCAAAAAAAAGGAGGGAGAAAGAAAAAAAAAAAAGAAACTTTCTCAAAAAAAAAGGAGGGAGAAAGAAAAAAGGAAAAAAAAAAAAAAAGAGAAACTTTCTCAAAGAAAAAAAAAGAGAAGAAAGAAAACAGCAAAAAAAAAAAAAAAAAAAAAGGGCCACGTGGCCGTACGGACCAGATCCGTACGGATCTGTCCGTACGGCCCACAAAAAAAAAAAGAGAAAAAAAAAACGTGAAAAAAAAAGAAATCACGTGGAAAAGAAAAGAAAAAAAAAAAAAGAAGAAGAATAGAAAGAAAAGAAAAAGAAAAGAAAAAAAAAAGGAAAAAAAAAAGAGAAACTTTCTTTTTTTTACCATCCTATTCTCTACATAGAGTTTTCTTGAAAGAAAAAGAGAGAAAACTTACTTGAAGCCATTGATGGAGAAGAAGAAGAAAAAAGCTTGAAGATCCTTGAAGAAGAAAAACTCTTGGTCTTGGAGCTCTCTTGAGATTGTTGCAAAAGAAAGCAATAAGAGCAAGAGATCCTACCTTCCTTTGCTTTTATAGGAGAGAGCAAATCAAAGAAGGAAACAAAGAAGAAAGGTAAGTGTTACTAATTAGTAACCTTACCAAAAGAGAAGGAATTAGAAAGATTCTTTCCCAAAAAAGAAAGATGTCTTTGAGAGATTTTCTCCCAAAATCAATCAATGAGAGATTCTCTCCAACAAAATAGGATATTGAAGATTCTTTCCCAAAAAGAAAGATACCTTGAGATATTCTCTCCCAAATTAAGGGAATATGAGATATTCTCTCCAATTAAAGATATTTTTAGATATTCTCTATCCAAATGAGATATCTTTAGATATTCTTTACAAAAATGGCCCCACATGAGATCTAAGCCATCCTAAAAAGCTTAAGGTCCCATGGGCTAGCCCATATGAGCCAGGTTTGACCACCTAGCACTAAAAAAAAAAAAAAAAATGGGCTTTTAGTTAGGAAAAAATCCCTCTTACCAAGAGCATACAAAAATGGTTCCATGCCTCTTTTGAGTTGATTGAACCATACAAAAAATTCCAAGCCCCATGAGCTTCCAAAAATCAAACCATCCAGCCTCATATACCAAATTGAGCCAAAATCTTGAAATTGACATTCCACAAAAATCCAAACCACTCCAATGGACCCACACAGTCCCAAAGAGTGACCAAAAACCAAATCCTGGTCCCCTAACTTGCCACATACAGCTTGTTAGGTCACAAGACCAAAACCAAAAACCAAATCCTGATCCCCCAACTTGCCACATACAGCTTGTTGGGTCACAAGGTCAAAACCAAAACCCGACCCCCTAACCTGCCACATACAGCTTGTTAGGTCACAAGATCAAAAACAGAAACCCAAATCCACATCCCTGATGTCATCTTCAAAACTTTGCCTCGAGATGGTGTGTGATTCCTTTCACTACCATAAAATTCCCCTGGAAGCTCAAAGGCTACTCTACCAAAGGAAGGATTGCTCAAAGACTCTTGGTCAAGACACAAGCTCTCCTTCAAAAATCTCTTCGAGGCACATCGACTACAAAAGTCAAGCAATTCGTCGCTGTACCTCGAGGGGGCATTTGTTGACACCAAAAATGTCACTTTGCCTCTTCAAATCAAGAAAGCTGCATGAAGTCGCAACCTGCCATAAATAGGCAATGCAATTTCTCCAAAAATTCAAATCTTGTCAGAATCAAACAAAAACTGCAAGATCCTTCAAGATAGCCAAGAGAAGAGTACACATGAAGTTTCGGGCCATTTCGACAACATTTGGCCTAACTTCACTTCTCCGACAGCTAAACGGGAGCTCCCGGCGGCGACATCATCGGAGACGTCAAAACTTCGATCAAAGCCTACAGATGACTCCAGCATGTCTCAAAAGGGCTCTATGCCAAATTTCAAGTCAAACCGACAACGTTTGACCCTCCATCAATGCTCGAGCAGCAAAATCAAGCCTCCCGGCGGCGGGAACCACCGAAGCCTTCGCTCATCAAACCAAGTGCATGAGTGGCTTCAACATGCTTCCAAAAGGCCGCACGTCGAATTTCAGGTCATTCCGACAACGTTTGACCAGGTTTCGATGCTCCGAGAGAAAATCAAGCCTACCGGCGGCGGAGCAACCCGGGACCATGACATCCAAAACGGAGCCCATGGAACGTCTCAAAATGACTCCAATAGGCTCCCCGTCAAATTTCAGGTCAATCGGACATCGTTTGGCCACATATCAAAGCTCGGCATTTTCCCCGCAGCAAAATCAAGTGAAGCATCGACGGGACCCCAAACGGCTTCAAAACTCAAACAAAAGCCTATGGTTGGTCTTATTTATTGCTCAGGAGGCTTCACCTCAAATTTCAGGTCATTCCGACATCGTTTGACCAAGTTTCAGCTTCTGGCGGAAAATCAGCAGCTCTACGCGGCAAAGTCTTCGGCTTTCCCGGAAAATTGGAAACTTTGCACTCTAAAAATGCAAGGATTCTCATCAGGTTTTCTACAGGGAAATCAAGCCAATAAATGAGAAGAAATGTCAAGAAAAATACAGAAGAAAACGGCGACGAAAAAGACCTCAAAACGACCGCAAAACGGGCTGCGAAGGGGAAAAATCCCCCAGGGTCGCAGACCCCTGCGACCATGGCCCATGGTCGCAGGCCCCTGCGACCATGGCCCATGGTCGCCGGTCCATGGTCGCCGGCGACCATGGCCCATGGTCGCCGGCGAAGCCCATACATGGCTTGCGACCGTCAATCTGAACGAGTCCCCCACAATCTCCTGAAAAGTTAGATCTTCCTTTTCTTGCTTTTCATTGTAGTTTGTATTTTTCTAAAAGAGACAAAAATCACAAATCTTGTCTTTCATTATTGATAAGAATTGTAAATCGGCTATAAACGCCAAAATCGGCTATAAATGCCAAACAAAATCGCCTTTCACGGCAAACCAAGAAAATGTCTCTTTTCTTAAATATTTGTGCAATGGAAAACTTGAAAGAAGTTGATTTCCTTTTTACTTGCGAAGGTTGATCTCCGGATTACCACTTACAATTCCAAGTAAAATAGAAAATCTGGCACACCCACACAAAGAAATGTTGATGCACGCTTCAGGGCCCGCCAGGGCGCGAAAGGGCCGGACCCGACGGACTCCCACGTTCCGCCGACCCCGGTAGCCGCCCCACGGCGCCTCGGAGCGCGTTCCATCAGCTATAACCTCAGATTTTTAGAGGACAAAGACCAAGAGAAGGTCCTATGTCCAATAAAAAGCTAAGTAGACGGGCTGAAAAGCCACGTCTAAGCCATTGGAGGCAGCGGGAGAAGGCAAGGACCTTGGGGGGGGGGGGGTGCCCCCCAAGGGACTTTTGTCACCTTGTAGTGGTGGCCGGTGCAGAACTTCAGCAGAGTTTTTCTCTCTTTTTCTTTTTCTGGATACGAGCTCTGGATTCTTTCCGATCGATCGATCTCGATTTTCTGATCTCGATTTTCTTCGATCTTTTTTTTCTCCTCATTTCAATGGAATGCTCTCCTATTTATAGGCCTTTGGTAGCCATTTAGGAGGGTTTATGAGCCTTAATGGCTTTAATGGGAGGAGTTACAAGATTTATTTCTTGATTTTGTAACTCCTTTTTCTTTGAATTTGATTGGCCGATGGAGATTAAGGGTTTTTAATCACCTTAATTACCATAATGGGAGGAGTTTCATGGTTTAAATGCCATGAATCAATTGACTTGTAACTCCCAAATGCTTGCTTCTGATTGAGCCGTCCAAAGAAATGAATTAATGACTGCAATAAAGCTAGTCAATTAACCACATTAATTGGTCGCCGAGCAGTCGAAGAGTCGCGGGCCGTGCCGTGTCTTCTGGAATTCTTCTGGCAATGATCATCGATGGATCTTCATGCTGATCGACATCGGATGAACATGTAACTTCAGACATTGATAGCTAAGAGCGGGCCGGTGACATCTGTCTTGTCGATTTCTCGATCGGTCGGACAGAAAGAGCACTTTTTTTTGTCGACCGGTTGGCGATCTTGGAGCGATCAATGATGATTTTGTGCTTTTGGAGGTTGACCCGTGATTTTGACGGATGTCGGAGGATATGAGTCAATTTCAAGCACTAAAAATCACATTTTCAGGAAACCACAGGGGCCAAAGTGCGCGAAACGCGAAAAAAGACGGAAAAAACGGGTCACCGGCGGAAAATCCGGTGACCCGGACATCCATGGTCGCCGGCGACCATGGGCCATGGTCGCAGGGGCCTGCGACCCTGGGGGAATTTTCCCCTTCGGAGCCCGTTTTGCGGTCGTTTTGAGGTCTTTTTCGTCGCCGTTTTCTTCTGTATTTTTCCTGACATTTCTTCTCATTTATTGGCTTGATTTCCCTGTAGAAAACCTGATGAGAATCCTTGCATTTTTAGAGTGCAAAGTTTCCAATTTTCCGGGAAAGCCGAAGACTTTGTCGCGTAAAGCTGCTGATTTTCCGCCAGAAGCTGAAACTTGGTCAAACGATGTCGGAATGACCTGAAATTTGAGGTGGAGCCTCCTGAGCAATAAATAAGACCAACCATAGGCTTTTGTTTGAGTTTTGAAGCCGTTTGGGGTCCCGTCGATGCTTCACTTGATTTTGCTGCGGGGAAAATGCCGAGCTTTGATATGTGGTCAAACGATGTCCGATTGACCTGAAATTTGACGGGGAGCCTATTGGAGTCATTTTGAGACGTTCCATGGGCTCCGTTTTGGATGTCATGGTCCCGGGTTGCTCCGCCGCCGGTAGGCTTGATTTTCTCTCGGAGCATCGAAACCTGGTCAAACGTTGTCGGTTTGACTTGAAATTTGGCATGGAGCCCTTTTGAGACATGCTGGAGTCATCTGTAGGCTCTGATCGAAGTTTTGACGTCTCCGATGATGTCGCCGCCGGGAGCACCATTTTAGCTGTCGGAGAAGCGAAGTTAGGCCAAATGATTCTGAAATGGCCCGAAACTTCATGTGTACTCTTCTCTTGGCTATCTTGAAGGATCTTGCAGTTTTTGTTTGATTCTGACAAGATTTTATTTTTTGGAGAAATTGCATTGCCTATTTATGGCAGGTTGCGACTTCATGCAGTTTTCTTGATTTGAAGAGGCAAAGTGACATTTTTGGTGTCAACAAATGCCCCCTCGAGGTACAGCGACGAGTTGCTTGACTTTTGTAGTCGATGTGCCTCGAAGAGATTTTTGAAGGAGAGCTTGTGTCTTGACCAAGAGTCTTTGAGCAATCCTTCCTTTGGTAGAGTAGCCTTTGAGCTTCCAGGGGAATTTTATGGCAGTGAAAGGAATCACACACCATCTCGAGGCAAAGTTTTGAAGATGACATCAGGGATGTGGATTTGGGTTTCTGTTTTTGATCTTGTGACCTAACCAGCTATATATGGCAGGTTAGGGGATCGGGTTTTGGTTTTGACCTTGTGACCCAACAAGCTGTATGTGGCAAGTTGGGGGATCATGATTTGGTTTTTGGTTTTGGTCTTGTGACCTAACAAGCTGTATGTGGCAAGTTAGGGGACCAGGATTTGGTTTTTGGTCACTCTTTGGGACTGTGTGGGTCCATTGGAGTGGTTTGGATTTTTGTGGAATGTCAATTTCAAGATTTTGGCTCAATTTGGTATATGAGGCTGGATGGTTTGATTTTTGGAAGCTCATGGGGCTTGGGATTTTTTGTATGGTTCAATCAACTCAAAAGAGGCATGGAACCATTTTTGTATGCTCTTGGTAAGAGGGATTTTTTCCTGACTAAAAGCCTATTTTTTTTTTTATAGTGCCTAGGTGGTCAAACCTGGCTCATATGGGCTAGCCCATGGGACCTTAAGCTTTTTAGGATGGCTTAGATCTCATGTGGGGCCATTTTTGTAAAGAATATCTAAAGATATCTCATTTGGATAGAGAATATCTAAAAATAGCTTTATGGGAGAGAATCTCTCATATTCCCTTAATTTGGGAGAGAATATCTCAAGGCATCTTTCTTTTTGGGAAAGAATCTCCAATCTCCTATTTTGTTGGAGAGAATCTTTCATTGATTGATTTTGGGAGAAAATCTCTCAAATACATCTTTCTTTTTGGGAAAGAATCTTTCTAATTCCCTCTCTTTTGGTAAGGTTACTAATTAGTAACACTTACCTTTCTTTTTTGTTTCCTTCTTTGATTTGCTCTCTTCTATAAAAGCAAGGAGGGTAGGATCTCTTGCTCTTATTGCTCTCTTTTGCAACAATCTCAAGAGAGCTCCAAGACCAAGAGTTTTTCTTCTTCAAGGATCTTCAAGCTTTTTCCTTCTTCTTCTCCATCAATGGCTTCAAGTAAGTTTTCTCTCTTTTTCTTTCAAGAAAACTCCATGTAGAGAATAGGATGGAAAAAAAAGTGTCTTCTCTTTTTTTTTTCTTTTTTTTTCTTTCTATTCTTTTTTTTTTTTCTTTTCCACGTGATTTCTGTTTTTTTTTTTTCACGTGTGTCTCTTTTCTCTTTTTTTTTTTTTTTTTTTTTTTGTGGGCCGTACGGACAGATCCGTACGGATCTGGTCCGTACGGCCACGTGGCCTAATTTTTTTTTTTTTTCCTTTTTTTTTTTGAGAAAGTTTCTTTTATTTTTTCTTTTTTTTTTTTTTGCTCATCATGATAATGCGTTTTTATGCAAATGTAGATGTTCATGCATGTACTTTTTGTAGATTGAGCATGATAGCATACCTGAAAATCTTTGCAAATTTAGGAATTTGGAGCTCGCAGCGATGTTGAGCCCTTCTTGATTTTGCGGAGATTTTGAGGTTTCGAAAGTTTGGAGTTTCGGAGCTCGCAGCGATGTTGAGCCCATCTTCAAAACTTTCTATTTCTTTCGGGGTATTTCCCTTTTCTTCGGAATTGCCCCGAAACCATGCCAAAATTTCGCCAGATTTGCTTTTAGCGAAATTCTGTCATTTTGATGATGATCTTTTTTTTTCTTTTCCAACCTTTGCAGGTGGTTCCTCCAGAACGAACAAGGGTAAAGAGCTTGCTACAAGCGTACCTCGTCGATCCGCCAGATCTTCTAATGTGGCCGTTCAGCAGGCCTGGGAGAAGGTTCAGTTTGTTGAGAAGAACTTGGAAGAGTGCGACTCCCTCAATCGCGATGAGATGAGACAGCGATTGATTGCTCTCAAGGATGAGGAGTTCTATAAGATCATGGTAAGCAACCGTCCTTGGGTTATGGACGATCTGAGGGTTTTACCCAAGCCTACCTTCTTCTTTGGAGATGCAGTCCCTGACGACTTGACATACCAAAGGAGATGTTTTCAGTTCTCTTACACAGCAAATGGTGAAGAGAAGACTGCTTCTACCCGGTCGTCTTTTGATCGGACCATCTCGATCCTGAGCCTTTCTCCCACGTGCCCTAAGAGGGAAGATCCTCCGAGCTGGGTGAAGAGGACCAGTGTGATCAAGACCGGGGTTTTTGTTGGCGGACCTTCCGGTTTTGCGGAGAAGCCACCTGTCCGTATGGACGTGTTGATGCCAGCCAGCGGCTACCAGGGCTCTGATTATCCGTCGGTCGATTTGAGACCGGTGGGCCTTGGCGTTTTCAGCGGTGACGGCAGTACTTGGGTGAAGCCTTTTCGACTTCGTGGCCGTTTCAATGCTGACTCTGATTGGAAGTCATGGACTGACCACACCTTGCTGATTGGGGGCGCCGTTTTGAAGGAAGCCGGGATTTTTGACGCGGTCCGCGCTTTTAGGGAGACCGTGACTTTTTCCGATGATGCCTTCATAGCTATGTTGGAGTCTTTCCTCCCTCAGACCAATACCTTCGTTGTCACGAACGGTGAGATTGGTTTTTCTCTGAAGGAGTTGAGTGCTATTACTGGATTGCCCATCCTTGGCAAACTCTACGAGGAGTTCATGCCGATTGACAGCGTCCTTGAGGAGCAGTCAGAGGAGTTCAGGCTCCTATACTTTCAGCTCGTCGCCTTCTATGATTTTTTGAAGGAGGGCTCGAAAGTAAGATCCAGCAGTTGGAAGAGTTGTGGCTCTTCATTCTTCAACTTCTTTGACAGCAAAGAGTCTTCTGATAGCATGACCCGGGAAGACAGGAAGAAGACTTCGGCCATGCAGGAAGAGTTGAAGGGTTTCTTCGCGAGCACAGATGTCATTTGTTCTGACATTGTATTGCGGAGAGATCTTGCTTTTTACCTCACTTTTTGGCTAGGTGAGGCTATTTTTGCTGGTGGAGATGGGACGCACATCAGGCCGCATTGTATTTTTCCGGCTTGTCAGATGGCGTTTGGAGAGCGGCTTGCTTTGGTGCCCGCTCTTTACTCCTACCTGTGTACCGAAC
Organism: Umbellularia californica; assembly: GCA_028538565.1. Classification (NCBI taxonomy): domain Eukaryota; kingdom Viridiplantae; phylum Streptophyta; class Magnoliopsida; order Laurales; family Lauraceae; genus Umbellularia; species Umbellularia californica. The sequence continues at coordinate 52,466,611 of JAPQWN010000004.1, read as the reverse complement.
TGCAGGCAGCAGCTTTCTTGGTTCGGCTTGGGCTCCCTATGAATAGGGTATTTTCAGCCCATATCTTTTATTCGTGGTTTGTATACCACTGTCCTGGCTTCCACCAGCTGGGTGCTGCACAGGATGATGATCCTCTGATGATTCGATTGGCTAAGGGAAAAGCCGTATCTGAATCACTTTTGTTTGCCCGCATGAGGATCCGACGGTTCAGGGACGTCGAGATGGGGCAGTCTTCAGTTAAGCTTTCTCCGGAGTTGCGGAAGAAGGCTTTTGATTTTGGTGCCTCCCGAGACTCTACCAGAGCAGGGTCGGGAAGGCATTACTCTTTGACCAATGCAGAGAAGGAGTGGCTTTTCAGCATACGAGTCGGCACGATGGTGTACCGTAGACATCTTTTCGTCGACATCCAGCCGTATGTACCTTCTCGCTTTGCGCTTTAGTTGGGCTTCTCTCAAGGCGTTGTTGGAGCGCCTTCGAGTATGGTGAAGCGTTTTGGGGGTTTGCAGGATGGCAGAAATGCATGGGCTTTCTATAGTGCTGAAGACACTACTGCCACGATTTCTTATCCTGAGCTGTCGACTTTCCGAACTGCCGGCTTCACGAAGTGGTTCGCGGAGAGCTTTTTGGCATATCGGGGGCTTTCCAAGAAGGAGCTTGATGTAAAGCTGTCTTCTGGAAAAGGCATTGGGAAGTCGGATGGCGTCCGGCGAGAGGAAGTTTGGGCCTTCCTTTCTGGAGAGAAGCACAAGATAGGCTTTCTCGGTGACCAGGGCGTCATTGGTTCTGAAGCTGTTCGGGAAGTACCTGATGAGGCTTTGGAGCAGCTAGAACAGGAGGAAGCTGAGCTCGACGCTTGGATGCAAGCGGCACAGAGGCGAGCTTCTGCGGAGTCCACTGGCAAGAGCAGACCATCCAGTGAGGAGTCAAGTGAGAGACCTGACTCTGACAGTGGGGCAGGATCTTCTAGGAAGCGAGCCCACAGAAGTAAGAGGAAGAGGAGTCAGCATCACACGGGGCGGGACGAAGACTCTCCTGATGTGGAAGTCCCTCTCACTGTGAATGAGGAGGTGCCAGGGGAAGCTGACGAACCTCCGGAGAAGAGGATTTGGGAAGAAGAGACCATTGGTGAAGGTATGATTCTTCCTTTTTCTTTTTCTGCTTCTTTCATGGGGCTTTCCATGTTCTGATTTGTTTTCTCACCCTGTTGCTGCTTTTTTTTTAGCAGAGGATGAAGACTTGGCGATGCCTGAGGTTCCGACCGATGAGGCGGTGATGGAGCCGATTATGGCATCTGAAGAAGAACCGAGGGACTCTGGAATGACTCCAGAATCTCCAATTGGTATAACTTCTTTCGCTTTTTCTGTTTTTTTTTTTTTGCCTGCGACTTGATTTGCTAACATTTTCTTGTCAGCTGACTTGCCACAAGATTCCGATGACTTTGAACCATCAATGGACGCAAATGTTGATGATGCTTCCGATGAGTTCATGGAGGAAGAGAGTGTTCCGCCAGTCGTCGAAGAAGGTACTTTGTAGTGATGACCCTGATGATTTTTTTTTTAACATGATCATATTCATACCTTTTTGTATTTCATTTGCAGGTTTTGAAGTGACAGAAGAGAGTCCATCGCTTTCTTCAGAACCAGAGCAAGGGATGCCAGAGGTCGATCCGGAGGTAGAGACTCCTACAACCAGTTCTGACGCGATAGAGGAGATACCTCATGCTGAGATTCCTTCTCCAGTGGTTCCAAGTGGAAAGAGTTCTTTTGTTACTCTTCCAATGGGACATGACCTGAGCAGTCGATCAACGGAGAAGGGTGAATCTTCATCCAATTCGTTTCTTCAATTTGCGAAGAAGGTACTGGCTCGGGTTTTGAGTTCTTGGATCAAGACTCTCCTTTCTGGACACCTGGATGCCGGATTTGGCATGATCCCACATGTACAGGAGATTCTCACCGACACTGAAGAGGTTGGTCTGGATGTCACAGGTGCCAGGGCGATCGTTGATAGGATCATTGCACTGGGTGACAAGTGGTTTGAGACCATGGATTTCCCTGACGACCAATTCTTCAAGGAGACGTTCTTGGACCCTGCTGATAAGGCTAAGTCTGACCTGAATGAGGCTACACAAAGCAGGAAGCAGGTAGTCCGAGAGAAGAACAAGGAAGAGCTAGCCATCATCGGATTGAGGCATGACCTTAACGTCCTTGATAGGGAAGTTGAGGAGGCCAGGAAACGTCTTGAGCATTTGAAGGCACAAGTCGATGCTAAGTGGACTGCTATAACAGAGGCTCGTGACAGGGAGAGTACTCTATTCGCAGGGTTGCAGATGCCGGTCAAGTTCTCGAGAGGAGGACTCTAGAAAACGAACGATGGCAAACTGCTGGTGAAGAGCTTCTCGGTGTTAAAGAAGGGTTACGTCATTCGCCAGCATCTCATGGCAAGTTCCTGAAGAAGCGTGCCTTGGAAACTCTGACGGCTGAGGCAAAAAGTTTGCTTGAGGAGCTGAAGCTTTGGCTGGAGACCAGTTTTGGCTGAGCTCCTGATTTTTTTATAGCAGAAACTACTCTTCTTTCTTTTGGTACCACATGTATTTTTTGGTACTTTTTTTTGTACTGCTTGTGAACACTTTTTTTTTTTTTTGGTACCACATGTATTTTTTGGTACTTTTCTTTTTTTTTTTTTGTTTTGTTTTCCCTACGCTCACTCAAATCTTTTTGTGATGAAAGCAATTGCTAAATGGGATTTGATCAAAAGCTTTGTCATTTTGTGAAAATCTTTTGTCAAATGGTTGTTTTGGTAGGGGAAACGAATTTGGCACGAAAGCCGGATTTTTGTGGCATTTACAGCCAGTTTGGTGGCATTGATAGCCAATTGGTGGCATTTATAGCCGGTTTGGTGGCATTGATAGCCAATTTGTGGCATTTATAGCCGGTTTTGACATGAGAGTCAGGTTTTTTTTTGTGTGGCATTTGTAGCCGAGTTTTTTGAAAACCAAGTTTTGTTTTATTGGCATGAAAGCCGATTTTGGCGTTTATAGCCGGAAATTTTTGTTTTGGCATTTATAGCCAGATTTTGGCATTTATAGCCAAGTTTTGGTTTTCAAAATGCAGGTATCGACTAAATGTCGCCTCCCCGCTGAATGGTCTTGCAAGTATCGATGGAATGTCGCTTCCTTGCTCATTCGGTTTTGCGAGTATTGATGGAATGTCACTTCCTCGCGGGTTAGGTTTTGCAAGTATCGATGGAATGTCGCTTCCTCGCGAATTGGGGTGCAAATATCGACTAAGCGTCGCTTCCCTGCTTTTCCCAAGACTTTTGGTTTTGCGGGTACTGTGACTTGATGTCGTTTCTCCGCGATTTTTGAAATTTGAGGTTTTCTCGAACCATTTGTAATTTTGGTTGTGGATAGCAACTGGTATGTTACATCTCCATGATTTTTGAAATTGGGTTGTGGATATCAACTGGTTTGTTGCTTCTCCACGATTTTAGGTTTTCTCGAACCTTTGAAATTTGGGTTGTGGATATCAACTGATATGTTGCGTCTCCACGGTTTTTGGATTTTGCAAGTATCGACGAAATGTCGCTTCCCTGCGATTTTGGGTGCAAGTATCGATGGAATGTCGCATCCTTGCTTTTTTTCAAAATTTTTGTTTTGCGGGTACTGACTTTGATGTCGTTTCCCCACGATTTTTGAAAAACCATTTTTTTTTTGTTTAAAGACACAAGGGTCGTAAATTTTGACCTAGAACCATTTGGCGGTAAAAGGTAAGGTGGACTAGGGTGGAAATCCCTGAATCCGGATTTTTGTATCAAACCATGAATTTTGGTTCAAGGATCGAAAGTTTTGGTCAAGTCAGGGAGAGGCTCCTAAACTTGGATTTTTTTTTTGTTTTTGAACAATGAAACGATGAAAGTAAGCATTGTTTTTGAATCTCTAGAAATTTTGACATTTGATATGAAAATTTTAAAGAGAGTGGGTTTGACGAGCGAGTACCTGAGAACAGGTTTTGGCCATACAGGCATTGCTCTTACCCAGTTGGGTAAGTCTTCAAGGGTAGTACCGCTTCAAGAACTTGCCGTTGATAGGCAGCATACATCTGTCGCCTTCCATGTTTAGGAGGGCATATGCGCCATTGGAGAATACCTTGTCGATGACGTAGGGTCCCTCCCATTTTGGTTCAAACTTGCCTTTGGACTTGTGAGCGAAGACCATTGGTCTTTTTACCGCAAGAACCAAGTCACCCTTTTTGTAGGCGCGTTGCCTGACCTTTTTGTCAAAAGATCCTGCCATGCGTGCTTGGGAAAGTTCAATGCTTTGTCGAGCTTCGAGCCGTCTCTCGTCGAGATTGTCCAGCTCATGGAGTCGCAATTTCGCATTGCTTTCTTGAGTCATGTCATTTTGTAGAGCTACCCTCAGAGAAGGAATTTGTACCTCTAGGGGCACGACAGCTTCGCATCCATAGACCAAGGAGAATGGTGTGCTATGGGTTCGTCCTCGAACGGTGGTTCGATAGGCCCACAAAGCTTCAGACAGTTTATCGCTCCAGTCTTTTTTGTGACTAGAGACCATTTTCTTGAGGATTTTGCAGAGTGTCTTGTTGAAGGCTTCTGCTAATCCGTTTGCTGCCGGATTGTATGGAGTCGAAGGACAGCTTTGGATTTTGTATTTGTCGCAGAACCTGTAGAATCGATGATCCCGGAATTGTGGTCCGTTATCATGGACGAATCTTTTGGGTATGCCGAAACGACAAATGATGTTGGTGCGTAGGAATTGAAGAACTGATGAGGTCTTCATTTCGTTGAACGCAAATGCTTCTGACCACTTGGAGAAATAATCCATAGCGGCGAAGATGAAGCGATGACCTTTGCTTGAAGGGGGAGAAATAGGACCTATGATGTCCATACCCCAGGCTTCGAAAGGCCACGAGATTGCTGTAGGATGCAGCCATTCCGGAGGCATGTGAATGTAATCTCCGTGAACTTGGCATAGCTGGCAACGTTTGGCAAATTGCATTGCATCAGCAACCATGGTAGGCCAATAGTAACCTAACCTTTTTATCTGATCATAGAGCTTAGGACCTGCCTGATGGGCTCCATAAAGACCAGCATGAACTTCTTTAAGTGTTTCTTCGGCCTCTTGTTGTGACAAGCAGCGTAGAAGTACTCCGTTGAAGGATTTCCTGTAGAGGATTTTTGAAGGAATATCCAGATGAAAGTTTGGGGCTCGCCTTTGAATGCTTACCCGTTCTTTTGGATCTTCAGGTAGGATTCCGAACATAGTGTAATCAATGAACGGATCCCTCCAGTCGCCGATTGAAGGTTGAAGGATAGAGATCCGACTTCCAACCACTCGGTGGCATTCAGCAACTGCTTGGTGTGTGTTAAGAGGAGGGAGGATCTTTCTCTCACACACTGTAATTTGCATGCTTTCCCCTTCCTGGATCGCCATTGATGCGGCAAGTCCGGCCAGGGCATCTGCACGGATGTTTTCACCTCTACGAATGTGGGTGATGTTGCAGATGTCAAACTTTTGCAGAAGCGATTGTGCCTTGTTGTAGTAAGGCAGCAGATCGGGCTTCCTGACTTCATATTTCTGATTCATCTGGTTGACGATCAGTTGAGAGTCTCCAAAGACTTCCAGCATAGTGATACCGGATTCGATGGCGAGTTCCAATCCTAGGATCAGAGCTTGGTATTCAGCTGCATTGTTTGTGCATGGTTCCAGTAGCGAGAAAGCGTGTGGAATCATGTATTTGTCAGGGCTAACAAAGAGGATGCCAACTCCTGAGATCAGCTTTCTTTTTTCATTTGTCCTGGTTGCACCGTCAAAGTACATGTCCCAGGAGGCATTTGGTGAGGAAGTCTCCACGTTGTAGACAGGTTCGTCTGGGAGATCATCTCTGAGTGAAGAATCTTTAGGCAATGGATGCTCTGCGAGAAAGTCTGCTAGAGCTTGGCCTTTGATTGCTTTTTGTGGCACATACCTAATATCAAATTGTGATAGAAGGATGGACCATTTTGCCAGTCGGGCATTGAGAGAACCTGCCTTTGTGACAAGGACCTTCAAGAGGTTGATCCTTGAGACGAGGTAGACTGTGTTGGAAAGCAAGTAGTGACGTAGCTTTTGTACGGCAAACATCACTGCAAGGCATTCCTTTTCGACTGGGGAGTAGCGATGCTCTGCACCTACTAGCATGCGGCTGAGGTAGTATAGAGCAGCTTCTTTTCTTTCATCATTTTCTTGTGCAAGCAAAGCGCCTATAGAATGATCAAGAGCTCTTGTGTACAAGATGAATGGTTTTCCAGTGGCAGGGGCAGCTAACACTGGAGGTTTGGTCAGGTATGACTTGATATCTTGAAATGCGGCTTCACAGTCGGCATCCCAGACAAAGTCTACACCTTTTTTCATCAATCGAGAGAATGGACGGCATTTCCCCGAAAGATTGGAGATGAACCGTCTGATGTAGGCCAATCTCCCTTGAAGCCCTTTTAGTTCCCTTAGGGTTCTTGGAGAGGGCATTTCTAGAATAGCCTTGAATTTTATGGGGTCAAGTTCTATTCCAGCTTTCCGAACAAGGAATCCGAGAAACTTACCCGACGAGACGCCGAAGAAGCATTTTAGAGGATTCATCCGCAGTTTGTGTTTGCGGAGTCGGAGGAAGACTTCCCGAAGATCTTTGAGATGGTCTTCTTTTCTTCTGCTTTTGACAGCGAGGTCATCAACGTAACATTCGACCGTCTTGTGCTGCATATCTTGGAATATTTTCATCATAGCCCTCTGATATGTGGCACCAGCATTTTTCAGACCAAATGGCATGACAGTATAGCAATATACGCCAAATGGAGTCCGAAATGATGTGTGTTTTTCATCCTCGGGATGCATCTTTATCTGATTGTAACCAGAGAAGCCATCCATGAATGTCATTCGCTCGAATCCGCAGGTATTGTCAATCATCACCTCCGGTATGGGGAGCGGGAATTCATCTTTAGGGCAAGCGCCATTCAAGTCTCTATAGTCAATACAGACTCTGATCTGCCCATTTTTCTTTGTCACGGGGACAATGTTGGCCAACCATTCTGGATGTTGTTCCTCACGGATGAAGCCGACGCTTTTGAGCTTTTGAACCTCTTGTTCAATTTTATCCATCACATCTGGACGGAATCTTCTTTGGCCTTGTTTGACAGGCTTGATTTCTTCTTGAAGATTGAGTTTGTGGACTGCTACTTTGGGGTCTAAACCAGGCATTTCAGCATAGGACCATGCAAAGCAATCAACGAACTCACGAAGAAAAGCGATATACTCAGGTAACTCATCATCCTTTATATTCTTGCTTATGAATACAGGACGTGGGTTATCTGGTGTTCCCAAGTTTATCTTTTGAACAGAATCTTCTGTCGGAAGGTTCGAAGGTGGTTCCTCCACAATATTTTCGGAGGCTTCCAACTCAACGAAGCCTTCTGGGGTTTCGACTGCATTACCAGACCAAGGCTCTGTTCCTTTCCATGGATTTTCTTGATTGGTGATCTCCTCAAGGCTTGCTATGAGATAGTCCCAATCGCCTGTTGAGTCTGGTATTTCTTTTGGAGACGAGGGTTCTTCTGGGTCAGAATAGCACAAGTCTGTATTATCGGACGATTCCTCTTTATCATCAGAGAAATCGTACAAATTGGATGAGCTTCCTGGATCTTTGTCAGGTAACTCTTTAAAGTGATATCCAGGGAGATCGATGTCTTCGTGGACTTGAGATGTTGAGGCTTGGTCGGTAAAACGACTTTTAAGCCTTTGTGTCAACTGTCTCAGAGGAGTGTCGGGATCATATCCTAACCCATATGAAGACTTTTCTACATGACCGTAGAGTCTCCAATCTTCCAGCTGGCTTTTGGTCAAGGCGGGCTCCAATGGCGTGAGAATACCGCGTCTTTCTCCCAAACCGACTGGGTTTTGAGCGTCATAGCCCATTTTCTTCATAATTGCTTGTGCCACAGGACTATATAGAGATAGCTGAGGCATACCTTCATTTTGGAAAGGTTCCAGCATGGAGTTTGATGAGGAAGCGTCCGATCTATGGAAGAAGATCGGCTTTTGCTTTGGTGATGTTGTCGGAACAACAAAGGTAGCAGACGTAGGATCTTCTACGTCAGCAGGTGTCTCCATCGGAGTGAGAGCAGGCTGAACTTGCTGAGTGTCAGCTTGGCTTGACGATGCATCGTCTTCTGGCTCTGAGTCCGAGTCTGTGTCTTGCATGATAGACACGAGAGAAACAACAAATTTGCCCCCAGACTTTTGTTTCGCCTTCTTCACTTTAGTCGTGATGACCAAAGGTTTTGAAGATTTGAGGGAGATGACGAAGGGAGATTGACTACTCTCTTCTAATTTGCCGGAGGGGTTGTTTTCTTCCGGTGATTTTTGAGGAGCCTTGCCTTTATCTTTCTGGAGATTTTCAGCAGGGGGTGCTATTTCCTCTTCTTCTTTTTCTCCTTCATACATCTGGGAGTCTGCGAAGTGGACTTCTTTACCTTTGAAGGGTTTTCTGTCCGCAAAGACACGATGTACCATGCCGTCGTCGCCGACCAACTTGATGCATTGATGTAGAGTTGAAGGGACAACACCGTTCTCGTGTATCCAAGGACGTCCGAGAAGGATGTTGTAGCATGAGGGGGTTTTTATTGCATACACAGTGACCTCAGAGATAAGATCACCGATTTGCAATTTGAACCTGATTTTGCCGATAGGCCTTTGAGCGCTCCCATCGTATCCAAAGATAGATACAGATGTGTGGCTTAGCTTGCTGGGTGGGATGCCCAACTCTTCAAGAGCCGAAGTGGAGATAAGGTTGAGTGCAGAACCTGGGTCGATCTGAACTCTATGTATCGGCATTTCTTTGATGTACCCTGTGAAGTACAGGGGTCAGTTGTGCCTTGGTTCGCCAAGTAGGAGGTCTTCCTTAGTGAAGGCGATGGTTGCACTGGCTACCTTTTGAACCGAGAGGCATTGGATGCATGATCCCTCAGTTTTCTTTTTTTCTTCTTTTAAGGAAGTTTCAGAGTTTTTGACCCGGTAGTCCATTTCAATTTGGAGGACTTGCGGGGCATGTTTGTCGACATCCTCATTCAGTTTTTGTAATTCTGAGATGAGATTATCACGAGTGCGTGGAGACATTCGTAATAAATCCAGGATGTGAAGACGTGCAGGTATGTGTTTGAAGTGCTCAACCAAGTCATACTTGAAAGCCTCCTTAGGGCCTGCATGTTCATCATTGTTGCCACTGGGGGCGCTTACAACATCTTTTCCCGAAGGATTTACATAAGTAAAGGAAGATTGGTTGTAATTCTTGTGGTAGTCCCGGCCAGAGCGGGTGCCTCTACCAACTTCGAGAGCTTCTTGAGAAGGATCTTCGTTTGGAAGATTGTCTTCAGGATCAAGAGGCTGTCATTTTTCATCTACTGGGGATGTATCTGCAGCAGAGTTGCCATCCTCAGTGATTGTGTTGCACGGAGCATTTTCCGGGAGCAAGTCCTGAACAGCATCCAGCAGCTTTTCTTCTTCGTTGACCCATCCATCACCCCAAGTTGGGTTTTCTTCATGATGATGAGTCGGGAAGAATGTGTATCCTGAAGTCACAGTCTCAGGAGAAGAAACCTGAGAGGGTGTCATCTCTGTGAAAGTCACGTGAGACGAGGTAGCTCCAGAGGATACATTGCTAGGCGTCGTCGGAGTGTAGGTAATCTCATCAGACGACGCTTCAGAAGAGCTATAGTCCTGATATATTACATTACAGGAAGCTCTGATAGGAGATGTTGCCTGCTCGGAGTCAGACTCATCCTCGGATGTAAGAGGATCGTCAATCCAGCAATGTTCTCCATTTTCAGGAGTTAAGGGTGGATGTACCTGATTATCTTCAGGGACTTCAGGCTCTGGGTTGCGAGGAGGCTCGTTAACACGATCTTGCTCTTGTTCTAGAGCGAGACGCTGCAAGATCCTTGCATATTCTTCAAGATCAGGCATGGGAGCCAGATCCTCTTCTTCGTCTTCTCCGTGTGGCTCAACATAGTTGATTTCCACTGGAGCAATGACAGGTGCTGGGTTAACAGCATCTTCTTGTGCAGCCTCTTGGTCTTCTTCATCATCAGAGCAGGATCCTTGTGGTTGCAAGGGGTTATACCAGATTACTGGCATAAGGTGAGTTTCAGGAACCCATTCTTCATCGGAGAGATATTCTCCTGTTTCAAGAGATTCCTCCCACTCATCGATGTAGTTGGGCTCGAATCCATCGTCGGTGTCGCTGGACTCGTATCCATCAATGGAGAATCCAACTACCGAGTTGCAAGAGTATGATACCCCCTGCATGGCTTCTTTTTTGAATTGAGGTGGCATGAAATCACTGAGAGTGAAGTTCCCTACCGCCTTTGAAGTCTCTGGAAGGGACGTTTCTGTTGCCCCGAGTGAAGTGGTAGAGGAGGCCTCTGCCTTTTCATGGACTTCTTGTTTTGGCTGGGTCTTCTTTTGCCGTTTGAGCCTGAGGAGATGTTTCCTAGCCTGCCTTCGCTGTCGAGCTGTTGGCTTTGTTTTGACGATCTCCCAATTTTCATCTTCCAGGAGATCGGGATGTACCCATATGGGTTGTCCGTCTGGTGTCGGGCAAGGAACCAACACTTCGAACGTTTGAATTCTTTTTATCACCTTGAAGGAAGTAGTGATCTTCTTCTTCGGTGATTTTGGTGTTTGTCCACGTGACACCATGTTGACGGAGGCGGGGCCATAATTTTTGTCAAAGGTGATGACTCCGTTTTTCCACATCTCGTTTATCTTCTCTCTCACAACAAAGCATTGATTGAGAGGATGCGAGACCATCTGGTGGTATGGACAGTACCGAGGATCATTGGTTTTGCCAACATCGCCCGGTCTTTTGGGTTCAGGCAAGGTGAGCTTGCCGTTTGCCACGAGAGCCTCGAAGATTTCGTCAACATCTTCATCGAACGGGTATTTCTTTTCTACTCGCTCTTTGAAGGCATCAGAGAGTTCAGGTCTCTTACCTGCAGCTCTATTTTCAGCTTTCTTTGGTTGCTGAGGAGCTGACTTGATTTGCACATTAAGGACCTCTTTCTTCTTTGGTTTAGAGGTTGCAATGGCGGTTGGCTCTTTTCTTGATGACTTCTGACTGTTGAGGTCTTTGATCACCATTTCAGCTTCCATGGAAGCTTCGAGGAGTTCCCCCAGGTTCTTTGATTTATTGCCGATGATCATGGAGTGGATTTTAGCTCTCATGTTGTTTCGGCAGATGTCGACTAGCGACGCTTGTGGCAGTACATCTGAGCATTTGTACGCCATTGCTTTCCACTTGTGAATGAAGTCATAAGTTGACTCATTCTCTCCCTGTTTTAGGCTGCAGAGCTGAGCCATAGTAACAGGATGATCCTCACATTGGAAGTGGGTCAGGAAGCATGTCTCCAGCATAGCCCAGTTCTGAATGGAGTTCTCTGGAAGAGTGGAGTACCAATCGAAGGCCGTACCTTTTAGGGTACTTGCAAAGAGGCGAATCTTGAGTGCATCTTGATCCGCGATAGCTCCCGTCAAGATCTTGAAGTGGATGACATGCTGTCTGGCTGATCCTTTCCCCGTATATGTTTGGAGAGTAGGATGCTTGAATTTTGTGGGGAACGGGACCGAGTCCATCCATAAAGGATATGGTGGCTTGATCCCATGCTCTTTGAGTATATCCTCTTCTTTAGCTTTGGCGAGGATACTGTCTACGTCCTTTTTGGTGAGGGCGCGTGACTCATTTTCTTCTCCATTTCCCTCGTTATTGCTATGATTTGGAGGAGGCTCATTGTTCACCTGATTTTGGACGACAAGGAGAAGGTTTTCCATCAGAGTTTCAATCCTCTGCTGGCCTTGTTCCAACTGCTGGATGCGTGTGAGCGCATCATCTCGAGGTGGATTCTGAGGTGGTGGCTCAGAACTTGTAGCCAAGACGTTCATCCCTCGGGATTCGAACGAAGAAATCGTCCTGGTGACCGAGCTGGGGCTCATTCTTTTTGATGAAGAGCTTGATGAAGGATTACTCTCCCGTCCTTGGCTTGAAGGGGCAGGAGATTCTTCGGGATGTCTTTGTGTCCTGGTGACGCTACGGGTCACCGGACGTCGGACATGGATTTTTGATGCTGACCTTTGGCGTCTTCTGGTTTTTCCAACCATATGGATGGCAGCAACCTGGTCGGGTCTTTCTGTTTCGACCCATTTGTGGGAGACTTGAAGTGTAGGAGGCTGGATCCGTTGCTTCTCTAGTCTCTTTTGTCGATATGACGCACGGCGGCGTGCTCGACGAGCGATTTGAGCTTCAGTCAGCTCTGGCTGGGCTCTGACGATGAAGGATGTGCTCCCTCTGGCGCAGCAGCCGAGCCTGTCTTCTTTGTAGCTAGGAAAGGACAGGATCCGGACCCGGTCCTTTGCCTGTTGCAGCGAAGCTTTAAACCTTTCGAGTTCGGCCCCTGTAGAGATGAAGGGTCGAACTGAAGGAGTGTAGGCCTTGGCAGGTGCTTGTAGAGGCCTGGTGATGCATGATCTAATTTTGGGCCTGTAGGAACAAGCCGGCTCATGCTGGGTTGACTTGGGAGTCAAGTTGGAGATGGGTCTCTCCTCTTTCATGTAGGCAAGAGGGTAGAACTGGTTCTCCTTGAGTGGGGCCAGGTATGCTGGCTTGGTGGAAGTTTGAGACCTTCTTTGTTTTGGGGAAGGTCTTGGAGACCAAGTCTTGGGATAGACCTGGTTGTTTGTGGGTCGAGGCTTCGCGGGGGTGCCGCGGGCTTCGGGCTTTTGGGCGCTCGCCTTTGGTGTCACGGGAGTGACAAGTTGAGAGGCGATCTTCTGCCTTTTGGCAGGCGCAGTTTGTTCTTCGGGAAGTGGGAATGGTCCCAGCGTCCCAAAGAAGATAGTCCGGGGAGTCGAGGTCGACCCGGAGTTCAGAGAGTTGCCGAGGGAGTTAACGCTTCGGCAGCTGATAGGGTGCTTATGAGTGCGCGCGCTTTGCTTCTGTTGAAGCATGAGTTGGTGCTTGTTCTCATCGAAGATAATGGTTAAGGCTGCCATTGTTAGTTTCGAAAAGGTTCTGAAACACGACCACATCCATTAGTAATCACAAGAATATAATGATCATAAATGGGAATTCCTATGGTTGTCTTTTCAAATCGCTTAAGGGATATGACCCAAGCGACATGAAGAAGGCAAAAAGCCATAGATGGTACAATTGTTCTGACAGCAAGTATGGTGAGCCCAGAATGAGCGTTCCGGTGACTGCTAGAAGCAATTGTAAACCTAAATTCGACTTATCGAGAAGCAGGGCTTGCTCGAGATAAGAAGAATATAAGGTAGGAGTTACAAATGTGCCGGTCACAGATACAGTAGACCCTGAAAGGGCGTACCAATATTGCTAGGCACAAATGTTGGAGATCGCATCCATGAGATGGGATTCTTTGTTTTGAAATGTCAGAAATGGATTCGTCAAAGAGAGCAGGTGGCATTCCGATTCAAATACGGGCTCAACGATTTCCGCGAGCGCCAGTACTCAGAAGGGAAGAGACCACAATTTCTCGAATCTGAATCCAAAAGTGACGAGTTTTTGGAGATTTTTTTTTTGAAATGATTTTTTTATTTTTTTATTTTTATTTTTTTTATTATTTTTTTTAAAAATATATTTTTATTTATTTTTTTATTTTATTTTTTTTTGAAAATTTTTGTTTTTTTTTTTTTTTTTTAAGATTTTTTTTGAAAATCCTTTTTTTTTATTTTTTTTATTTTGATTTTAATTTTTTTAAGATTTAAAGACGAGAGAGTACACATAGGCCTCCTAACCCGGTCTTATGAAACCTCAATGATAGAATTGCCCCCAGGTAAGGGTAGGATTACTTAATGAACCCGTTTGGAGGACCCTTGCCTAGAACAGTCAAGCTGTCTCCACACTCTGGACAAGGCTTTTCTTGAATCAATCGTGATCAAAGAACGCAATTGGTTTAACCTTAGTGGTCTATGTCTTTTTATTTTTTTAAATCCCAAATAGACTCATCGAAGAGAAACGATGGCCCAAAACCTTAGTCGAACGGGCTCAACATTTCTGCAAGCACCAAAGAACGATAGGATAGGATCAAAGTTTCTCAATTTTGAATCCAAACTAAGAAAACTGATTTTTTTTTATTTTTTTTTAATAATTTTTTTTTGAAATCTCTAATGAACTCATCGAAGAGAAACGATGGTCCAAAACCTTAGTCGAACGGGCTCAACATTTCTGCAAGCACCAAAGAACGATAGGATAGGATCAAAGTTTCTCAATTTTGAATCCAAACTAAGAAAACTGATTTTTTTTTGTTTTTTTTTTTTTTTTGAAATCTCTAATGAACTCATCGAAGAGAAACGATGGTCCAAAACCTTAGTCGAACGGGCTCAACATTTCTGCAAGCACCAAAGAAGGATAGGATAGGATCAAAGTTTCTCAATTTTGAATTCAAACTAAGAAAACTGATTTTTTTTTTGAAAAGAGAAAGAATGGAAACAAACTCAAAGAAATAGAAATTTCCAAAAAATCCCATCTCATTTTTTTTAGGATGCAAAATCCAACATAGGCTACCAGCTAGAAAGTAGCCAAGGAATCCGAAAAAGAAGTATAAGCATAGAGCAAAAAGTATGATATGCAAATATTTCATTTCCGACCACCGTGTTCTCAAATGAACGAGTCCCACCGGGTGTGCCAGCTTGATGGAACGCGCTCCGAATGCCGCGGGTGCTACCGGGGTCGGCGGACGTGGGAGTCCGTCGGGTCCGGCCCTTTCGCGCCCGGGGGGCATGAAGCGTGCATCAACATTTCTTTTGTGTGGGTGTGCCAGATTTTCTATTTTACTTGGAATTGCAAGTGGTGATCCGGAGATCAACCTTCGCAAGTAAAAAGGAAATCAACTTCTTTCAAGTTTTCCATTGCACAAATATTTAAGAAAAGAGACATTTTCTTAATTTGCCGTGAAAGGCGATTTTGTTTGGCATTTATAGCCGATTTTGGCGTTTATAGCCGATTTACAATTCTTATCAATAATGAAAGACAAGAGTTGTGATTTTTGTCTCTTTAGAAAAATACAAACTACAATGAAAAAGCAAGAAAAGGAAGATCTAACTTTTCAGGAGATTGTGGGGGACTCGTTCAGATTGACGGTCGCAAGCCATGTATGGGCTTCGCCATCATCCATGCAGATGAGAACAGAAGATGCTCTTGATTCGCTTGGCTTGGCTATAACCTCAGATTTTTAGAGGACAAAGACCAAGAGAAGGTCCTATGTCCAATAAAAAGCTAAGTAGACGGGCTGAAAAGCCACGTCTAAGCCATTGGAGGCAGCGGGAGAAGGCAAGGACCTTGTGGGGGGGGGGGGGGGGGGTGCCCCCCAAGGGACTTTTGTCACCTTGTAGTGGTGGCCGGTGCAGAACTTCAGCAGAGTTTTTCTCTCTTTTTCTTTTTCTGGATACGAGCTCTGGATTCTTTCCGATCGATCGATCTCGATTTTCTGATCTCGATTTTCTTCGATCTTTTTTTTCTCCTCATTTCAATGGAATGCTCTCCTATTTATAGGCCTTTGGTAGCCATTTAGGAGGGTTTATGAGCCTTAATGGCTTTAATGGGAGGAGTTACAAGATTTATTTCTTGATTTTGTAACTCCTTTTTCCTTGAATCTGATTGGCCGATGGAGATTAAGGGCTTTTAATCACCTTAATTACCATAATGGGAGGAGTTTCATGGTTTAAATGCCATGAATCAATTGACTTGTAACTCCCAAATGCTTGCTTCTGATTGGGCCGTCCAAAGAAATGAATTAATGACTGCAATAAAGCTAGTCAATTAACCACATTAATTGGTCGCCGAGCAGTCGAAGAGTCGCGGGCCGTGCCGTGTCTTCTGGAATTCTTCTGGCGATGATCATCGATGGATCTTCATGCTGATCGACATCGGATGAACATGTAACTTCAGACATTGATAGCTAAGAGCGGGCCGGTGACATCTGTCTTGTCGATTTCTCGATCGGTCGGACAGAAAAAGCACTTTTTTTGGTCGACCGGTTGGCGATCTTGGAGCGATCAATGATGATTTTGTGCTTTTGGAGGTTGACCCGTGATTTTGACGGATGTCGGAGGATATGAGTCAATTTCAAGCACTAAAAATCACATTTTCAGGAAACCACAGGGGCCAAAGTGCGCGAAACGCGAAAAAAGACGGAAAAACGGGTCACCGGCGGAAAATCCGGTGACCCGGACTTCCATGGTCGCCGGCGACCATGGGCCATGGTCGCAGGGGCCTGCGACCCTGGGGGAATTTTCCCCTTCGGAGCCCGTTTTGCGGTCGTTTTGAGGTCTTTTTCGTCGCCGTTTTCTTCTGTATTTTTCCTGACATTTCTTCTCATTTATTGGCTTGATTTCCCTGTAGAAAACCTGATGAGAATCCTTGCATTTTTAGAGTGCAAAGTTTCCAATTTTCCGGGAAAGCCGAAGACTTTGTCGCGTAAAGCTGCTGATTTTCCGCCAGAAGCTGAAACTTGGTCAAACGATGTCGGAATGACCTGAAATTTGAGGTGGAGCCTCCTGAGCAATAAATAAGACCAACCATAGGCTTTTGTTTGAGTTTTGAAGCCGTTTGGGGTCCCGTCGATGCTTCACTTGATTTTGCTGCGGGGAAAATGCCGAGCTTTGATATGTGGTCAAACGATGTCCGATTGACCTGAAATTTGACGGGGAGCCTATTGGAGTCATTTTGAGACGTTCCATGGGCTCCGTTTTGGATGTCATGGTCCCGGGTTGCTCCGCCGCCGGTAGGCTTGATTTTCTCTCGGAGCATCGAAACCTGGTCAAACGTTGTCGGAATGACCTGAAATTCGACGTGCAGCCTTTTGGAAGCATGTGGAAGCCACTCATGCACTTGGTTTGATGAACGAAGGCTTCGGTGGTTCCCGCCGCCGGGAGGCTTGATTTTGCTGCTCGAGCATTGATGGAGGGTCAAACGTTGTCGGTTTGACTTGAAATTTGGCATGGAGCCCTTTTGAGACATGCTGGAGTCATCTGTAGGCTCTGATCGAAGTTTTGACGTCTTCGATGATGTCGCCGCCGGGAGCACCATTTTAGCTGTCGGAGAAGCGAAGTTAGGCCAAATGATTCTGAAATGGCCCGAAACTTCATGTGTACTCTTCTCTTGGCTATCTTGAAGGATCTTGCAGTTTTTGTTTGATTCTGACAAGATTTGATTTTTTGGAGAAATTGCATTGCCTATTTATGGCAGGTTGCGACTTCATGCAGCTTTCTTAAGAGGCAAAGTGACATTTTTGGTGTCAACAACACCCCTACTTATTAAGTATCCTTGGTGCTCCTATAGGTGTATAGCATCCTAGGACGTCCATAACCATTGAATTTGGGTTTCATTTTATAACCCAATAACCTACTTAAGTGGCTACACGGGTCAAGGCTAAGCCCGACCCTTGACAGCTCGTTTCTATCGTATCCCAAACAGTCCAAATGGAAGGTCAACGGGGTCCACACATGATGGAGTCATGAAAGAAATAGAATATGGAAAATGACTGTCTAGAGTGTACCTAGTCAACATCATGGACAGGATGGTCAACCGGGTGCACTGTAGACCAGTGCACAGGAACCTGGCAGACTAGCAAGAAATATGGAACTATAGTGTGTTTGGTTAACATTATAGAGAGTTAGGTCGACGAGATACACTGGAGGACCAGGGAGCCATGCTTCCACGGTTTTCAGATGCGTTGTGTACCTGGTTGACATCATGGTCATCCGGTCGACTGGATTCACTGCCCCTGAGTATTTATGGGCTCCCAGGTAGGTGGAGTCCGCAGCGTCCCCGGTCGACATCTTGGGGGATGATGTCGACCTGGTACACACGGATTCCACATTTTCCAGTTACCTGCCTTTTCTAATTTTCATCTAAACTCCATCAATCTTCATCCAATTTCATCCATATCTAGTCCCATTCATCTCCATACATTAGATACACCTTCTACATTACAATTCCATCACAAATGGGCCTTTGATCTTCCAAATGGGGGATTCCCATCCATCAATGGCCAAAAACACATATAAAAGACTTAGAACAACTATCCCATACATCATATCGTCCAATCAACCATCCAAAGACATAAATCAAGCTAAATAACCATCCAAGACAGGAATTAACAGTCTAAGCATATTAATCAATCAAATTAAAGAATCTAAACATGTCTACTTGCCTAATTAGGAAGGAAACTCTTCAAATAGATTGGGCTCCACTCCAAAAGCTCTAAGATCACTCTAATAGCTGGATCTACAATCTCTACACCCATTCCCAAAGAGAAGTGCATTAGAAAGGGAATTTCCGAGAGAATAAGCTATATATCTCTAAAAGTAATTGGCGAAAGGGAATGGAACTTACCTTCAATTGGAGAAGGGAGAGAGATCCAAGAGATGAGCTCTCTAGCTTGAAGATGGCCGGACATAGATGGAGTTCTTGCTTCATGTAATTGGAGGCCTTAGATCTAGAGGGAAAAACCTTAATCTCTAGCTTAGAGAGAGATATAGGAGGGAAATGGAGTGAAATGAGAGGGAGAGAGGTATGAAACGCTTGGGAGGGTTTGGGTTTGGCTTCTTTTATAGTAATTGGTGAGATGGGAATAGTATAAGGTGCCTTTTCTTGCTAATGAGAGTTATGGATAAGGATGGGGGTATTATGGGCAGTTTAGGTGAAATGACTAAGGGGCCCTTGGTTGCTAATAGAAATAAGGGATAATGACTATGGTAGTTTAGGTATCTATGTTTAATGACTGAGGTACCCTTAAAATAAGTTGTTGTAAATGAAGGAGCGTAAGGGTAATAAAGGTAGGCTATTTGTAATGACTAGAGTGCCCATATTTGCTTGATTGATAATGAAAGAGGCCAATGTCATTTAAGGGATTTGAGTTTCCAATTTGGAGGGAAATGGTTTGGGTGGAAAGACTAGAGTACTCTTATGTAATTAGTGGGCTAATGGCTAAGGCAATGGGTAATTGGGTCATTCTAGGTAAGTTGCACAACTCTCTAAGTAAAACCCTCCTATAATTAATATTTACAACTAAGGGCTTCTAATTAGCTAAATAATTCTTAGGAATCCAATTAAGACCCTAATGGAACTATTAATCTTATTAAGGGTCCTAATCCTATAAACTAGGCTAAATTAGTGGGAAATTACTAAACTACTCACACTAATCACCTATTAAATTAATAGGATAACCAAGGGTTGATTTGGTCAAATTGGGTCCCACTAGGTATTTCTAGGGACGAGTCCTTACATGGGTGGCCTACTCCGAATATTACATCATCTAGTGGGCCCCATCAAGATTTTACGGGCTCCAAAACCTCTTCGTTATTTAGTTTGACCACCCCATATTTCATTACTTGGGTCTCCCATCTGTCCATCCAATATTGGTGGGCACTTGTACTACAGAGGAAGTTTTCATAAGATAGATATATAGCTTTGTGTAAAATTAGTTGAAAGAGTGCTATCAAGTGAAGTGTTGGAGACAAACTTGAAGTCTCAAAACAAGCCTGGTTTATCACAAAGCTTAATGATGACAAAGAGAATTTTATGAAATATAAGAGAGCCTCACGACTATTGTTTTATTCATGTAAAATATTGAAAATAGCAAGGTAACATACAACTAGTGAGTTGTAGTGATATGTAGATGGTTTATGAACTACGCAGTTGGATAAGAGGCTTGCATGGCAATGCCACAAAGGCCTTGTTGAGTATCGACATCCCTTTTCATCCTTATGTATCCTTTTTCACCCCAAGTAGTGCCCCATGAGTTCTTAACAATCCAGTAATTGATACCATCATTAGTTGTCCCATAACCAACTATTGTAACAGCATGATTTTGATCTGTACTGCAATCACCATCAAAAACTCCAGTTTTGTACATCTGAAATGGTTTTCCTTTAGCGTCGATGATAACGGATATTGGCTGGTTTGAAACAGCTTTCATGAGCTCCATCTCGTTGTTGGCAGGCACATTTTGGTGGCCAGTTATTTGGGCAACATTGTTCATAGAATTTGTGTTACATGTGCCCTGAAATCCCTGGTAGGGATAATTAGCTTCAGTTGTAAGGCCTTGGTTCTGTTGAATGAAGTCGAAGGCCTCGTTTGGATAGCCACCATTACAGCCGTTGCTTTGGCCTTGGGTGACACAGTCAATTAGCTGTTGCTCGGACAAAGAAATTAAGTTACCCGTACTCAACTTGGTAATCCCTTCCACAGCTGCTACTGCTGAGAAGGCCCAACAGCTTCCTGTTCCATTCCACAGATAATTCTATCATATGATGGTCATGAGGCAATTAACTACATATATGTATATAAATTGTGGAAATTCAAGAATCACTATTCGTAATAAACTCACCTTGCATTTTATTGAGACATTCTTCTCTTTTTATACAAGAGAGAACATAATTCAAATTCAAACAATGCTTATCTCTAACCAGTCCTAATCTTTAATATAAATGAAAACCTTGTTTGATTTTAATTATAGTTTACTTTAAGAGAATAATGTTGGGAAAATTACTTACGAAGAATGTGCAATCATAAAATTAAATAAATAGTTAGTATAAATAATTACTGTATAAAAGTGAATAATTGTGAATGTGAGAAATTAATTTAAGAAAGCAATAAAAATGGGTAAGGCACACTAATTAAGATGCTTTCTTAAAGACATCAATTTCCCATATGTAGGTGGTTTAGATGAAATTATGTCTCCATGATACAATACCCAACTCTGATTCGAAGTTTGCACAGAAGAATCAGAAATATAGAATTGCCCTTAAAATCAAAATAAAAATAAAAGAGAATAAAATACTCTTAGACAATATGCTTATGAAAATACTGCATTATGCTCATTTGAATCTTCTTGAGAATCTTCTTCAATCCTTTGGAAAACTTCAAATAACCTTAATTTATAATGTTTGACAGCAACCTTTGAAATTGGGTCACATACACTCAAATTGGCCCGAAAGACACATCTCATCCAAAGGGCACAAAACACTTGATTTTGAAAAGACACATTCAAATGTCTCTTGGAATTTATTTTTTAAATAATTGAGTCTTAGAAAATATCCAACAATCCCCCACTATTTTCTAAAAGCTCTTTTCAAAGAATAATTAATAATAGTAGAAAATAACTAAAAACTGGTTAATGCATACCTCACAGGTGGATGTCCCTTGAACCTGAAGCTAGAATATGTATCATAAAATCATAGTGTGAAAGTGAGTGACCTAAGTGAAATTCACGATACATATTCACATTATACAATATGGTCGGGCATCTATATTCTCCACGCTCCGCTATTTCATAGGCCATGTGCTAGTCTTGGTCTTAGCGAATGCTCTCGAGTCTTACTGACAAGACCCATGGGAGGCGGCCAATGACCTCCACATTCGCAAAGGCAAACCCATCAAGAGTGCTTTTACTCACTCCGCACTAAGCAGTGAATCTGTTAAGGACTATAAAGTCTAGCCTAACATGGGCGAAAGCTAAATGGTGCATGAACCTTAGAGATGGGAAAATTTGGAACAATTCAAGTTCACCCACCCGTGAGGAATATCTCAGTATACCCTCTGGTAGACAGTACATCTGACTTAATGTCCTTTGAACTCTAACTTAGACGTTAAGAGTAGGCTACGGCCAGGACCATATATGTATGTCGGCAAACTCATCTCCCTCTAGGTTTTCCATTTTCGTTCACCAGAAACAGGTTTAGTCAAAGGTTCTGCGAGCACAACTTGTGTGACAAATGTTCCTTCAAAATGACATAAAACATTTGAAGTTCACTTACCAACAATTGCTCACTTCTCTTGAAATTGAAAGGATCACACTCATGATTGCAACTTTATTTGAGACAAAGAAGAATTGATGTGTTTAAACTGTTGGGGAAATTACGTACATAAAATTAGACAACGAAGAATGTGCAATCATAAAATCAAATAAGCAGTTAGTATAAATAATTAGCGTATAAAAGTGAATGATTGTGAATGTGAGAAATTAATCTAAGAAAGCAATAAAAATGGGCAAGGCACACTAATTAAGATGCTTTCTTTCTTAAAGACATCAATTTCTCACATGCAGGTGGTTTAGATGAAATTATATCCTCAGGATACAATGCCCAACTCTGATTCGAAGTCTGCATAGTAGAATCAGAAATATGGAATTGTCCTTAAAATCAAAGTAAAAATAAAAGAGAATAAAATACTCTTAGACAATATGCTTATGAAAATACTGCATTATGCTCATTTGGATCTTCTTGAAAATCTTCTTCAATCCATTGGAAAACTTCAAATAACCTCAATCTATAATGTTTGAAAGCAATTTTTGAAATTGGGTCACATCCACTCAAATGGGCCCAAAAGACACATCTCATCCAAATGGCACAAAACACTTGATTTTGAAAAGACACATTCAAACGTCTCTTGGAATTTATTTTTTAAATAGTCGGGTTTTAGAAAATATCCAACGAATAAGAACAAATCATATGATCATATTGTATTGCGAACTCACCGCACTGTTGTTGATCCTTGACCTCAGTTACAGCACCCTCCTCTCTCCAGTCCTTGGTAGATGGCACTTCAGTGACATTCGCATACATAAAGGGCGTTGCCTCGAGGGAGTCATGGCTAGGCCGGTATCCGTTACGATAGGCACTGAACTCCTCATTGGTTTGGTCTGCGAATTCATTGATGCTCAGCTTGTATGATCTTTCTCCGGCATTGTTGAAGTTCTCTATGAAGGCCAGATTGTCCTTGAATATTTGGAAGCGCTTCTCCTTCTCAGCCGCATCCTTATACACACGCCCGTGCTGTACCATCCATTGTTCATGCATTTCAGACAAGGAGGTTTCATCATGAAGCTTACGGCCCAAGCCCTGACAGGCCCAAATAGCCAAGATGAAGAAGCCTACAGAAAAGAAACATTGGTATTTGGAAGCAATGGCCATGGATGTGTACGTGTTGGTATTAGGAGGAGCTTCTACTACTGTTTATGTGTGATGATGATGATTGAACAGGTGTTTTAAGTGGATGGAAACTTACAAAGATGGCTAACGGTTTATATAGGCTGCAGTGTAAGCTAGTGTATTCGTTACTCTTACTCTAATCTTATGTAATTTAGCATAGTCGATGAGGCGATGATTGCGGAGGGACCCATTTGGATGTTATTACTAGTAACAGTGACATGACCCTATGTTTCACGTTTCGGACCGTCCTGCCTGGGTTACCTTATTCGATCGATAGTAGAACAATTTGGACATTGTTCCCTATATGCATTTATGAAACTTTCTGCAGATCTGGGCCCATATTTGAACAATCCTAATCGTTTTTTCTTGTAGGCCCAATCACATATGGGTCTATCTAATTAATATGATGTCTTTTCCATGGGTCAATGAGGCGTAGATTGCGGAGACACAGATTTGGACGTTAATTGAGGAGTGTTGTTTACGTGTTGGACTTTCGCAATGCCTGGGCTCCCGTATAGAATGGAGGAAACATTGGACTGGACGTCGTTTCCAATTCATAAAACTTTCTACGTACACTACAGAGTCCGATTAGGATTGAGCCTCATTTGGTTTGGAGACTCTATTAGTCGCCATGAGAGAATGTTCAGGGGTCACTGGTCATTATTAACAGAGTGACGTACGACAAGCTAGAGTACGTGGAAAAAAACAAAAGATAGAATATGAGAAGATTACTTTAAACTTCAACAAATTAAAACACTAATAAAAGCCATCCTATGGTTATCTTATTACATACATAATATAAGAATACATCAATTACATTATCAAAATCTTAATTTGATATAGTTTTAATGTCTTTGGTTTTACTGAATATCGATCTTTCGTTTTATTTGGGCCACTTGAATTGAACGGATTCCATTATCAAAGCACATTAACTTGAATAAAACGCAAGAAATTAAATGCAATAGAAAAAACTTAGAGAAAAGCAGAAAGAAAAATCACATCTTTAATTTTCTTTTTCCTGCTAGGCTGGGCCTAGTGGACTAAACAGACAAAACCTCTCCGCCCTATTTACATCATCTACCGGGCTCCATCAAAATTGTGCTTGCTCCAAAACATCACCACGATAGAGGAGTCCGGATACTGTAAGGTTTTATCCCACGGTGACTGTGTGAGTGGACCTATTACAGTCCGTCATGTCACCGCAGGCCTGGCGGACCATGACTGATCCACTCAAGATCACCATGGGTCAAAACCCTCATATATAGGATCCCGATTCCACTATAGGGTGATGCCACTTTGATCCAACAATTGCTTGCATCCCTCGTCTTGTACATCCAATAATTGGCCCCGGTCAATAAAAGAAGTAACCAAAAAAGTAGTCAAGAGCAAAGCCAGACCAGAGAGTACCACTAAGTAAATAGTGTGAGAGACACCAGTACCTAGGGGTGCACAAAAAATTCATCGATCCGTAAATCCGATCCGATCCGAAGGTAAACGGATTGATGACGGATTGAAAATTTTGTAATTCGTTAGCAACGGATTAGTGGCAGATTTCACCTTCAATCCGCGGATTCAATCCGATCCAATCCGTTGGCATTAAATATAAATAAAAGAAATATAAGGGGTCTCAATATAAATTATGATTTCTAAATTTAAAATAAGAAAAAAATTTAAGGGGTTAAAATGTAATTTTTTTTACAACATGTTTCATATTTTTCTTCGAACATTAGATTGAACGGATTAATCCGATCCTATCCGATCCTCCACAGATCGGATCGGATCGGATTTAACAACCACGGATTGGTGAAGGATTTCAAATCCGTAGGTAACGGATTGGTGATGAATTTGGCTCAATCCGCACCAATCCAATCCATGTACACCCCCACTAGTACCCAACCTATTCTAGACGGATTTAGGGCCTTTGATATCAAACTCGGATTATTTGTCATCATTCATTATCAATCAGAATTTGAACACATGACCTTTTAGTAGTGAGTCATTATTTCATTATCAATTAAGCCAGCAAAACTTTACTTAAGTCAGAGCAAAACAGGGACTCGTCGCGCACAACAAAACCCGAACCTGACCCACCATGAGGAAGACCAAACCACTGCCAAAGCCAATCCAAATAGGAGCGGCTTGGGGCAAGTCCTTGTTTAAACCCATGTCATCACCTTCCCTGGATGAATGAGAGTGGATAAGATCACGTACAGCAATGGAATCATATGAAAGAGTTGCGTGGGAACACTATAGGCAGCGCTTTGTTCATTTCTTGCTAGAAAGTTGTAAGTCGGTACAATAGAGGCTCAGCTCAGGCCCTCCTATATCAGGGCATCGACTTCATATTGAGGTCACGTACTTTTTAAATACTGATAGATGATAGTATGAACAAGGCATAACGGGTTTCACTGGCTAAGCTGTCGGATAAGAGGCCATCATGGCAATTCCACAAAGGGCTTCTGCAGTACCAACATTCCTTTGCATCCTAATGTATCCATCTTCACCCCATCCAATGCCCCGTGAATTCTTAACCAACCAATACTTCATCCCGTCGGAGGTTGCTCCATAACCAACCGCATTAACACCATGATCTAGATCAGTACCACATTGTGCACCCATGAGAACACTACTAGAGTAGAATTGGAATACAGATCTACGGGCATCGATAGCAACAGAAACTGGTTGGTTGACCACTGCCTTGAGTAGTACATTCTCACTGTTCGTTGGCACATCGTCATGGCCGTTGATGTTCGCAGCATGGTTTGTGGACTTCTCCCTGTTGTATGTGCCATCTTCTCTGGTGTGAGGATAATTTGCTTCAGTAGTAAGGCCTCTTGTGTTTTGAACGAAGTTGAAGGCATCATCCATGAGTATCGTAATCCACTAGCTCTTGCTCAGATAAAGAGATTAGCTTACTTATAGAGAGTTGGGTAATTTTTAGAATATGAAGAGTTTTTTTTTTTAAAAAAACTTCAACTCTTCTCAGTTGGGTCTGCCGCTATAGACCTCGAATGAGGTGACAAAGCTTTCTAGCAAGGAAAGGTGGCATGCCCAGGGTTCGAACCTTGGACAGCCATTTGAAAACTACCATTCTCATAAAAGAGATATTGAAGACCTTGATTGTCCGCCTCTCATTTATATGAGTCTAGTGTTATTGCATCTAGATTCACATCTTACAAACACGATTAAAATCTCAATGTATTTGTGATGAGATTTTATTATTTTAACAGTAAGCATAGGTGCAATGAGTGTCAAGTAAGGGTGATTACCCAATTCATGGTGAACAATGAGTGTGAAGGGGTTCTATTGATCAATGTGGGTCCCCCAAGGAGCTAAAATTATTGCATGTCAAAGGAATTGTGGGAGGTATATTGTAGAATTTGGCATTTCATTGCTCCTTCAAGTTTTTATTCTACTATTAATGCTTATTTTGGTTTTAAGAGGAGCAAATTATCGCCATCATCATCATCATCATCATCATCGTTAAAGCTTTGTCTCATCTACTTGAATTCAGGATTTAGTTTTATGCTTTTTAGATCAATTATGTTAAATAAGCACACCTTGAAACTCAAAAGTACCAGAATATATACATATATATGGGAGATGTTCCTATGAGAGATGCTCTCACGTTACTATGAGCGATAAGGTGGAGGCCCTCACATCCATATCCAATGCCAACAACTTAAATGTGAGGGCCCCCACTCCTATCTCTCATTTAAAGTGAGAGATATCTCACATAAGAACATCTTCCTATAAATATATATATATATATATATATATATAGTCTGCTATTCACAAATAGTGGTTTCGCCTGTGGTGTCTCCTAAATGGATACCAATCGTGGGTAATAGGCTATGTACTTTTGCTTTCATATGACTTTTGAGTCTGCAAAAAGTAGGGTCCATCTAAATAAAACAAGTTAAAGTAGTCAGAAGAAGCGCTTTTCTGTATTTTTTGAGCAATCTGGTCCTGTCTTGAAGATAACTTCCTCCATGCTACAAAAGAATGAGAAGGTCAGTTGAAGAAGAGAATGTAGGATCTTAAACTCGACAACCAAACCTTGACCGAGTATATGAAATCCTTTAAGAATATGTTTGATGGCCTTACTGCTATTCAAAAGCATGTCTCTGATGAAGACAAGGTAATATACTTATCTAAAGGACTTGGGAAGAAGTATAGCGTACTTGTGACCTCTATGCTGGCAAAACCCCCCTTTCCAACCTACACTCAGTTTGTGACTGCAATACATAATTATAAGCTCCACCTTCAGAGCATAGAACCATAGCCAAAGTCTGCTGATCCAAATATAGCGTTTGTCTCCTAATGGCAGCAAGGTGGTGGCTGTGGGAGAGGTTCCAACAGAGGACGTGGTGGTTACAATAACCAATATTCATCTCGTGGTCATGGCTTCACTGCTGTCGGCCAAATCCAGGGGTCCCGTCCTCCCCAACACAATAACAATCCTGGACAGCAACAATTTCTAAACCAAACGGGTAATATCTTGGGTCTAATTGTATATCATGGAAAGCCAAAAAGCAAACTATAGTATCGAAGTCAAGCGCTGAAGCAAAATATAGAGCACTCGCATCCGCAGCCGCTGAGATTACATGGGTTTCCTACATTCTAAGAGATATTGGGGTGTTTCTCTCTAGACCTCTAGTTCTCTTTTCTGACGATATTAGCACCCTTATTCAATTACAGATTAGTGTGAGTTGGATGAATGAAGCAAAATAAGAAAAGGATTTGTAGAGACGGTGTGAGAGCTGGCCTGGGAAGTCAAAGATATTGTTTAGTATATTCTCTAAATAAAAAAATAAAAAATCTCATCTTGAATGTAAAGAAAGTTTCTTTCACAAATACAGAAACGGATTGTAATCATCTTCATTAAATAGCAATTAGAGGTAAGAGCTCTATTATCAAGAGTTTGAAGGCCCAACCTCTTTTAAACCTTCTGTTATCATTTTTTTTTTCAATAAGTATCCTTTGCTTTCATCAAGTATTCTTTTCCAAATCATCACAATTATTCAGTGTGACCACCTTGATTCCAACACTCGGGTTGCCCCATCCGTCCACCTATTGGTGGGCCCTCGTACTACAAAATAAATTAGCAGAAGATAGTTTGTTTAGGATCAGTTGAAAGGGTTCAATTAAGTACTTACCTGAAATCTCATAATATGCCTGTTTTATTACTAAATTGGACTATGACATAGAATTGCATGAAATATATGAGAAAAAGCCTCTCGGTGTACTCTTGTTTTATTCATTTGAAATACTGAAAATAGGAAGACAACATAGAAACCAGGGACTTTCATGTGATGCTAGACTACCATCACATCCAAAAAAAAAAATAAAATGTATTTAAGTACAGGAGATTGATGGATCTTGAGCTAAGCAGTTGGATAAGAGGCTTGCATGGCAATGCCACAAACGCCTTCTTTAGCATTGACACCCCTTTTCATCCTTATGTATCCCTCTTTACCCCATCTAGTGCCCCAAGAGTTTTTAACAAGCCAGTACTTGGTGCCATCATCAGCATCCCCATAACCAACTAGTGTAACAGCATGGTCTAGATTGGTACCACAATCACCCTCGAAAACACCACCAGAGTAGTGTTGAAATGATTGTCCACTAGCGTCGATGGCAACGGATATTGGCTGGTTCGCAACAACTTTCATTAGATCGTCCTCACTGTTGCGGGGCACATCTTGATAGCCAGTTATCTGAGCAACGTTTACATTCTCAGCATTACATGTTCCCTCAACTCCCTGGTAGGGATAGTTTTCTTCAGTTGTAAGGCCTTGGTTCAGTTGAATGAATTCGAAGGCGCCATCCGCGTAGCCACCTTCACAGCCCTGGTTATAGCCTACGGTGTCACAGTCCACTACCTATTACTCGGAGAGAAAGAGAGCAACTTACCATTTGTCAAAATGGTAATTCCTTCCACAGCCGCTACTGCTGTTGGCCCAACGGCATCCTGTTCCATTCCACAAATCATTTTATCATATGATGGTGTATGTTTATACAAATGACATATCCCTTATTTATTTCAGTTTCATTAGACTCTCAAAAGAAACAAAAAGAAAAGAAAAGGAGAGAAATCATGTGTTCACTATCTTCATAGACCCACTAATAACAAAGTACTAGACTTGATATTGCTCAAGGAAGTATTAACTAGAAGATTATGGACCTTTTTACTGGGCATGCAATGCATGTGGTCCTTCTAGCATTATTATTAAGGTAATTTTTTTCTTCTTTTGTTTTGATCTCCACAAGGGACTCAAACTGATGCAGCCACTTACATAGAACAAACATGTTCCCAACCTACCAATTATATATTAACGTGTAGATGCATTGCACTCACGGCAGGTTTGTTGATTATTGACATCGGTTACAGCACCCTCCTTTCTCCAGTCCTTGGCAGGTGGTACTTCAGTGACATTCTGGAACATGAAGGGCGTTGGCTTCACGGAGGCATTGTTGGGGCGGCGGTATCCGTTATGAGAGGCCCTGAACTCCTCATTGGTTTGGTCTGCAAATTCATTGATGCTCAGCTTGTATGGTCTGTCTCCGGCATTGTTGAAGTTTTGTATGAAGGCCAGATTGTCCTTGAATATTTTGAAGCGCTGCTCCTTCTCGGCCGCATGCTTATACACACGCCCGTGCTGTACCATCCATTGTTCATGCATTTCAGACAAGGAGGTTTCATCATGAAGCTTACGGCCCACGCCCTGATAGGTCCAAATGGCCAAGATGAAGAAGCCTACAGAAAAGAAACATTGGTATTTGGAAGCCATGGACATGGATGTGTGTTGGTATAGGGATGAGGAGCTTCTACTACTGTTTATGTGAGATGATGATTGTGAAACCGTTTTAGTATTCAATGCACAGTTTAACCATTTGTATTACCATTCAATATATAGAGTACAGAAGATGCTGATAATTACAAACATATCTTTGGCAGATTTAAAATATGAATTTAAACAACTTAAACTATCCTTAGCCAATGTGATTCGGTTGATCAGCTGATCTTATCCTTGTGCCTGAGTGGGCTGATCTTATCCTTGTGGTTGAATGGGACCAAGGGAACGAGTGGGACCAGGACTGCCAACAGATTGAACAAGTGTTTTAAGTGGATGGGAAGGCACAGAGGTGGCCAACGGTTTATATAGGCAGCAGTGTTAGTGTATTCCTTACTCTGACCTTATGGTTACTTTGTTTTTTTTTTTTTTTTTTTTTTTTTTTTTTTTTAATGGTGAATGGGGCGATGATTACGGATGGACCAATTTGGATGATATTAAGTAACAGGTTATATACCAATTTGGACGTTTCGGACCTGCCTGGGTTACCGTATTCGATGGTGGAGGTAACTGGCTAGACCAATTTGGACATCGTTTCCTAGCCCATATAAGATACAAGTTGACTGACGAGTCTCCTATTCGGTTGAACCTTTCGGTGTGGGGATTGGGAACTGTATTTGTCTCCATGAGCGAAATTTTCTCATGTGGGGACCCTTCCGCATGCGGATTCGTCATTCTCAGGTGGGGTCTCACCGTGACAATTCGTGACACCAGATCATTATTTGAGGATAAATAATAGTGCACAAAAATGGGATTTGCGTGCTTTCACAGTTTTTTTAAACAATAGCATTTATAAGTTTTTTATGAGAATCTTAGGGCCCGTTTGGCATCGTTCTTGTGTTGTTTTTAATTTTGTGCTCAGATCAAGTTATGCTGAGATCATGTTGTGCCGAGACTACCCTCCGTAGAACTTGTTTGGTAACATTATAAAAGTTTTGTTGTAATGAGCGGACGTATGATTTACAATTTGAGACCCACCTTTTATTGTTTGTGCCGCTCTATTATTATCGTGCATGGGACCCACCTATAGTAATTACAATGTGGTACCCACCTTTAAAAACTAAAACATGGAACCCATTTTCATAGGATTTACAAGCTGGGCCCACCTTTGTAGGAATTATAATATGGGGCCACCTTTTGTGAATGTAAATATGTGACCTACCTTTACAAATTACAACATGGTACAACATTTAGAAATTCGAATATGGGCCCCACATTCATAGTATTTATAATGTGGGTCCACCTTTTGTGGTCGTGATCATATGACCCACATTTATGAATGACAAAGTGGAGCCGCATTTTTTGTGATTGTGGATACATGACCCACCTTTAGAAGTTACAATGTGGTGCCCACCTTTAGAAATTTGAACATGAGTGCAGTAAATTCATATGATTTACAATGTGGGCCCACCTAATTGCAATTATAATGTGGGGGCCATCCTTTTTGTAACTGTGAATGCGGGACCCACCTTTAAAAAATTACAATGCGATGCCCACCATTAGAAATTTAAACATGGGTCTACATTCATAGGATTCACAATGTGGGCCCACATTCATAGGATTTACAATGTGATTGTGACCATTTGACCCACCTTAAAGAATTATAAAGTGGGGCTACCTTTTCTGTGGTTGTAGACATGGGACCCATCTTTAGAAAATATAACGTGATGCCCACATTTATAGATTAGAAGATAGGGCCCACATTCATTGGATTTTTAATGCGGTCCCGACAATATAGAATTATAATATGGGCCAACCTTCTGTGAATATTGTAACCACGTGACCCTTCTTTAAAATTATAAAGTGGGGTTACCGTTTATGAGATTGTGAACATGGGGCCTACCTTTAGGATAAGTGAGATGATTTAAAGTACTTAATTGACATTCTTTATAAGGTAAGAGATAAGTAACCACGTGACCCTTTTTTTAAATTAAAAGGTGGGGCTTCCTTTTTTGAGATTGTGAACATCAGGCCTAACTTTAGGATAAGCGAGAGGATTTAAAGTACTTAATTGACATTCTTTAAAAGGTAAGAGATAAGTAAGAAATAAGTTGTTTCTTAAAAAGAAATAAAGTTTTTTCGTTCCCACTGTCTTATGCTAGTTGGATAAGATTTTGAGATTCCTTCCCGTGAGATTAAAATCCGGAATAGTGATTTATACCTACCAAACATGTTTTCCACAACGTTATCACATGGGAACATCCCACTAGAATGATGCCAAACTCGCCCTTAGGCTCCACTTGCTCTCTCTCCCTCTCTACATATATATATATATATATATATATATGTAGGGAGATGCACTCCCTTGGTATTACGAGAGCAAGGGGTTGGAGCCTTCTTATTTAAGCTATTTGCATTGGAAATGAAAGTGAGGGCCCCTAACCTTACTCTCCCAGTAGCGTGGGAGTTATTCTTATAGGAGTATCTCATATATATATATATATATATATAGACCAGCCCCCTACTCAGCTTGAGCAGATGGAAGAGGGATGTCTGCTGCCTAGGGTGGGCTCACTGTTTGGTCCATCTCAATAGACTACACACATGGCCCCTTGAATTGCACATGTCCACCAACATTTAGCCCCATCCGACTAAACTGGACCGTTGGATCGAGTGACACCGACACGAATGGACTCTACACCGTTAAAAGTTTGTGGCCCGGATGGTGATGATAGAAATCAAGAAACGGGTTGATTTTTTGTAGAGGGGAGGGCCCCTGTATGTCATTCAAATCACCTCATCCCCATTCCCGTGGTCCCCACACCATTGAGCGGACACCCTTAACCTTAGCTCGAGCTGGGGACAGGGGATATATATATATATATATGTGGGAGCCGGTCCTGTAATGACCATCCTTAATTACAATTTACAGCGCGGACCGCCTAGTAGGGCCCACCGTGAGACCCCATTGGTCATGGGACAGAGGGGGACCGAAAGATAAAATCAAATCTTTTCTATATGCTTTAAGCTTTCAAATGTCTTAAGCATACATTTTTTAGCTTTCATTTTAAAAACTTGTTTTAAGATCTTATTCTTCACATGTTTTGGTTTTGAAACTTTACATCTTGCTTAGACTGGGTGGGTATATATGTATATCTGTTATAAGTTATTTTTAACATAAAATAAACATTCCAACCTCAGTCAAATGTTTTTATGATTTAAATTTTAAAAAGCCTTTGGCATGCATTTAGGAGCTTGCATTTTATATTTGACTCAGGATATCATGCATACACATTGAGCATTCATCTTTGCATTCACAGAGTGTATGTATATCTTGTATTATCGCTAGCAAATACGGTACTTCCCCATCAAAACCGAGAACATGAAGGAGATGATGCATTTATTGGTAATGGTGATGGAGATGATACATTTATCGATGATGGCGATTGAAATAGGTGGCAATTAACGAAGTTGAGGTTGGGTTTTTGATATCCTCCTAATTACATTTGAAATATATTGTAATGTAGTGGTTCATTTACTTTTTCCAACCTTTTTCTTTTTTAATCAGATTTTTAAGCAATATGGTGGCTATTATTGATACCTTTATTGATGATGTATATTACTCATGCAATCTTTCTAAATTGTAAAAGTATAAAAATATGCGTAGATATACATTAATACTCCTTTAGTGTCTACTTATTTAATTCAAGTCCATATTGATGGCGGCATATATTTCATTTTGTGTCTCTGGAAATTAATTAGAAGGCTACGTTTCGTCAACGCAATGACACATCCGGTCAAAGTTCTTCAGTACAGCCACTGGAGGCATCTGAAACCCTGGGTCAACCTATGTCATGCTCCGAGCCTGAGACTGCACTCATCTCGAGGCATGATGTATGCCGCATGTGGATTTGAGTCAAACTCGTTGACCCTTCGTCCCCACAAGCGGAATTCAGCCACAGGATATCACTTATGAGGTTAGTCCTTTCATAAACCTGTATTTTCACCTGTACAATCTTGTCAAATACATATCCATTTATAATCCAATGAAAATCAAATCAATCAAGATATAGAGCATAAAAGTTCATGAGCATAGATTAAAAGTTCAAGTTTAAGATCAAGAGATAGCAGGAAGAAAGAAGTAAGTTAAGTTTAGGTTTACATGCCATAATCTAAATAAGTTCATAAATGATAACAAAAGATGTGGCAATCCAAGCCTCAGTCCATGGGTCATATGACGTCCAAACTCAGCAGGTTGATGTCTAGATGGCATTCTTAGAAGTTCACTTAGCTATGCGTCGAGGAGATTCCTCCTCCTCGTTGATCTTCGAGGCGGTGGCATCAAGCTATTCACCTGCAACGCCAAGTGTAGCACCATTAACACCATTACTCCTCCAAAGTTGGCGGGATTTACAAGCACGATGATAGCTCCAGACCCTGATCCTGATCTCTCCCCTCCCCCCCCCCCCCTCCAGACCAGTCAGGGATCTTCGTCCAGGCAGCCGTCCAGGCAGCAGAGTCCCATCCCCCTGCATCGGATCCCCCTGCTTCGGATCACCTTCTCCCCCCACCTTTCACTCCTCCTCCCATCCACTCAGGATCCTCCATCCAGGTAGCTGAGGTTCAAGCCATTCTTCAAGCAGATCAGATTTCTCTTACCTTATCCCTCACCCAAATCCAGCAGCTCTCAACTCTTCTGCAGGCATATCCTATTGGGGGAAAATCCAACCCAATACGAGCATATCCAAGCCCCCAAACCCTAGATCCTATGCCTCCATTCTATCCCAACCTTCCGCTTCTCTTCCTCCAAATTTGCCTCCAATATCCTGGACCGAAGGTAAGCCCTCTATCACTATCCCCAAAGAAATGATCTCCATCAGCCATGAGTCCTTCTCTTACGCAGTGATTGGAAGATTTGAAGGGAAACGACTCTCTCTGGAGTGGGTCGAGCAATACACAAATCAAGCTTGGAATCTGCCGATCAGATGCCTGATCTCTCTCACGGATAAGGGCTCTTTTCTCTTTAGATTCCAATGCCCACAGGTCAGAAACTCTCTTCTATCCTCTTCCCCTCTCCCCCTTGGTCACAGAAAGCTTCACCTTCTTCCTTGGTCTCCTGGTATGGACTCCTTCTCTTGGCCCACCCTAGCACCAACCTGGATTAGGCTTAAAGGTCTACCCATCCACTGCTGGAGTCAACACATTCTCTTCTCTATCGGAAACTCTATTGGCAACCCCATTCTGGTAGACAAAACTACAGCTTCCCAAAAATTCCTCTCGTATGCTAGAATCTGCATTAATCTTGATCTCCATAAACCAAAACCCTCTACCATAGTCGTAAACCTGGCAGGGGATTCTAGTGTGGAAGTTGAAGTCCAATATGAAATTGTTCCTTGCTCCCTCTGCTTTGGCTATGGCCATGGGGAAGGCCAGTGTCAGCAAACCCACAAAACAGCTTAGTCCAGACCTAAACCAACTCCCCCTCGCTCTTCCGCTACAGGACTCCTAAAAACACCCCTTGCTTCAGAGTTAGCCCCCCCTCCTCCAACAGTTGAGTCCTCTCCCATAACCTCAGCATTAAATCCCTCCCATCAATTACTTACTTCTTCTCTGCCAACTTCAGACCATTTTCTTGTGGAAGACCCCGCCCCTGTGGAAGACCCTCTTTCCCCATTGGCTTCAGCTGTTGAAATCAACAACTCCTTTCAACTCCTGGATCAAGCAACCACGGTAGTTCCCAGCATTGACCCCAAGCCATCTCAACCTCTCCCTCCTATTTCCACCCATAACAATTTCAAGACTAACATCTCAGAACACCTTTGAATAGACCTTCGTTACCAGGCAGAGCCCCCCTCCCCAATTAACCAACAGCATACCGGCAACCCTTCCAAAGGAGCTCCACCAACCCTTATTTTGTCCCCTTCCTCAGCAAACATTGTAGTAGCAGCTCAGCAACAAAAGAAAAAAAAGTAAATTAAAAAGAACAAGGCTACTAAGTTTATAGAGGAATTTCAGTCCCACTGTCCCCCAATTGGCCTCAATCCATCCACCCTCCTCAATGTTTAAAACCCTCTATTGGAACTGCAGGGGAATCGCAAACTCCCCAACCACAAGGATCCTCGTCTTCTTGATCAAATCTCACCATCCTGACATTTTCTTCATTTTTGAGCCCAAAACTCCTAATGCTAATCCCCTGTCTCAAAAACTAGCCAGTCTTGGTTTCTCCTCCTTCTTTTCTAATTCAAACTCCTCAATCTGTCTCTCTATCTGGTGTTTCATCAAACCCTCCCCCACCTTCTCTTCAGCTTTGGTTGACTACTCCACCCAACACCTCACTATATCCCTCTCCCCCTCCTCCACCAACCCAACCACTTACATATCTGGCATTTATGCTTCCACCTCTCCTATTCTCAGAAGAACTCTTTGGCAGTACCTGTGCTCCCGTACCTTCTCAAACATCAACCCATGGGCTGTCTTAGGAGACTTTACTGCTGTCTCCTCAGCCTCTGAAAAACTAAGTCTCCACCGCCATCAACTCCCCAGCTACCTCTGATTTCAACAACATGATCGTCTCCTCGGGCCTCCAGGACATTGGCTTCTCTGGTAACCCCTTCACCTGGTCAAACAACAAACAAGGTAGATCCCATGTGGCAGCTAGGTTAGACTGCTCCTTCACAAATCAACCCCGGTTACTCCATTATCCTGATGGCCTCCTCCAACACCTTGTCAGACAAAATTCAGATCACAGTCCCATCCTTCTATCTAGTCGTCCTCCCATAAAAGTAGATACATCACTTTCAATTTTGAGGAAATGTGGATTGCTCACCCCTCCGTTCAAGACCTGGTGAAAGCTGTCTGGCTCCAACCAATTAATGGCAACCCCCGGTTTATCCTTCATCAAAAGCTTAAGGCTCTCAAGCTTAGGCTGAAAGCTTGGAACAAGGATACTTTTGGCAACCTCAAGAATAATATTTTAGCTGCTAAATCTAGTGTCCTCCACCTGCAAGAAAGTATGGACTTAGACCCTCAGGAAGCCACCAAGGCAGCTCTCAGCCTCGCTAGATGCTCGCTTTAGAACCTGTTGCAGGTTGAGGATATTCATTGGAAGTAGAAATCAAGGATTAGCTGGCTTCAGGAAGGAGATAAAAATACAAGGTTTTTCCATCTTGCAACAAAAATCAGTGGCACTAAGAATCGCATAGATAAGGTTGAGTTCAAAGGCAATACTTTTGAAAATCATACTCAGATCAAATCTGCAACTATGGAATTCTTCTCCAACACTTTCACCCCTTCTCCAGTTCAGCTGAATCCCATGTTTTTCCAAGTGCACGGTAAATTTGTTTGTTCAACGCAAAACACTTTTCTGCAAGCCGTCCCCTCCAATGAAGAAATAAAAGCTTCTGTTTTCAGTCTAAACAAATCTAGCTCCCCTGGTTCGGATCGTTTCTCTGGATGCTTCTTCACTAGCTGCTAGGAAATAGTTGGCTCATCTGTTATAGCTGCGGTTAAAACTTTTTTCTCCTCTAAAAAGCTCCTGAAGGCATCAAATTCTTTCTTCATCTCTCTCATTCCAAAAGTTGCTGCGCCCTCTTCTTTTGGAGACTTCCGCCCGATCATCCTTCTCAACTTCTCTTACAAGATTATATCAAAGATCCTTGCTTCTAGCATGGTTACTATTCTTCCAGACCTTATCTCTCCCATCAGATGGCCTTCCTTAAAGGTAGAAGAGTTCAAGACCATATAGCTTTGGCTCATGAGCTCACTCAGTATCTTCAGAAGGGTATCAAAGGCAAAGGAATTTGTATGAAGCTGGATATCTCCAAAGCCTTTGACAATTTAAACTGGAATTTCCTATTCAAAGCTTTAGATTTCTTTGGATTTAGCAAGGATTGGTCTTCCCTCATCTACGAGTGTATCAGCTCTTCAAAAGGCTCTATCCTCGTCAACAGAGAGCCCGCAGGCTACTTCGAAGTGAAAGGTGGGCTTAGGCAGGGGGATCCTCTTTCCCCATACCTTTTCATATTAGCGGAAGAAATCCTTAGTCTAAATATAGCTAAGCTTGTTTCTCAAAGACTAATATCTCCGATTTACAGAGCCCCAGCGTCTCCCTCTATTTGTCACCTTCTGTTCGCTGATGACATCCTTATTTTCTTCAAAGCTAGTCCTAGAAGTATCAAAGCCATTCAGGGTGTTTTGGAGGCTTACCGAAGAGCTGCTGGGCATTAATTCAACCTCAGGAAAAGCAATGTTCCTTTTGGAAACAACAGGGAGTCTTTCAAGACCAGAACCTTGAGATCTCTAGGCATTCCTCAAGCTTTCTTTCCAGCTAAATATATGGGAGTCCCTCTTTTCATTGGCAGTCCCAAGGCCTAGTATTTTGAGGGTCTCAAGGATTCCTTTAGGCTCAGGCTCGCAGGTTGGCATCGCAACATGCTATCCTTTGCTGGGAGAGTGATCCTAATTAAACTTGTTCTCCAAAGTCTCCCCATTCACATCCTTTTGGTTCTCCCAATCCCTACCTCTGTTTGCAAATTCCTGGAGAGATGGATGAGGAACTTCCTGTGGCCTGGGGGCCAAGAGCAATCTAAAAAGAGTCTTCTCAATTGGAATTCTGTCTGTCAGCCGAAGTCTGAAGGAGGTTTGGGTTTCCGTCGCATTAAGGACATGATATCTGCCAATTCTGTCAGACTGGGTTGGTCTGCGGTCTTTTCTTCTTCTCCTTGGGCAAGTTGGTTCAGAGCTAAATACCTCAAAGGCTTCTCTCCTTGGCATCCAAGATCCCTTTCCTCAGGCTTTTGCATCTGGAGGCCTATCAAGAATTGCTCCCATTTCATCTTTCAAAACAGTCACTGGCTTCTGGGAAATGGGAAAAGCATCAGTTTCTGGCATGACAAATGGCATGGCCCCCTATCTTTGGAGCAAATTTTCCCTGAAACGGACTTCTCTTGGAATGTTTCAGTGAATGATTTTCTCTCAAATCCACTAAGGTTCCCTAGCATATCCCTCCTCCCATAGGTTGCCTCTTCCTCCTCCTCCCTCCTCGCCGTTTTCCTGTTAATGGATGATCCAGATGTTTTGATTTGGTCCAGCACCAACTCTCCCCATCTTTCGTTCTCTGCTGCTTGGGAGGCAATCAGAATCAGAAACTGCCCCAGAAATTGGAATAAAATTGCGTGGAACAATCTTCTTAAACCTACCACAGCTTGCTTTGCTTGGAAGCTCATCCTCAACAAGCTCCCACCAACGTCTGGGCTCAATCGATAGGAGTTCAACGGCGTCAAGATGCCCCCTCTGTGGTTCTCACCAAGATTCAGCCTTTAACCTGTTCTTCCTCTGCCCTCTTGCTGCCTCTTTCTGGAATTGGCTAGAATTCAAAAGTAATTTTAAGTCTTCTACTGTTTGCTCTACTGCTGCCATATGGGACTCTTTCTCTGCTTCTCCCTGCTCCAAAGCCAAGAAGGGTCTGGGTGCCCTATTTATCGTTGCTCTTTTCAGCATATGGAAGGAAAGGAATTTGGTTCTCTTCTCCACAAAGGTGCCCTCTTTGGATTTTGTTAGTAATTTCTTTTTAATGCTACATTCTCTCTTAGTAAGATGTCTTCTCCCTTCTCCGGTAGCATTTTAGCTTCTTTTTTTCCCCTTTGTAATCTTCCTATTCCTAGCATGTGATAGAGCTATGTTCTATCTTGTTGTTTAGTTTCTTCTCCCTGTTGCTGTTTCTTTTCTTTGGGTTGCCTGTGTTAGAGCTATGCTCTTTTTGTAGCTCGTTGTTTTGTTTCTTCTCCCTGTTTTTGTTTTTCTTTGGGCTGTATTCTTTCTCTCTTTCTTAATTCAATTTGCAATTTAGGAAAAAAAAAAAAAAAGTGTAGCGCCATTAGACTAGGCTAAGCAAGATAAACAAATATAAATCATATAACATGTGAAAAATGAATAGCTAGACAAACATAGATCATATGAGGTCAAAGTGTAAACACTAGGCAAGTCTGTGCGTGAATAAGCATGAGACATACGAATCATAAACGAGAGATACACATAAATAACAGAACTAGATGGCACATCCACATTAGCTACATTCTCTTGAAATTAACCATGTAGACATGAATATAAACTGAGCAAAAAATAGAAAAGAACGAGTTGGTGCCACCAGGAGACAGAGGCCCCGAAACTCTCCATCGTGGACCTAGGGTGCCGGCCAACCCTCAAAACGTAATCTCATTGCAGAGGGCCAGAAATATAACTAAACCCACACTTAGCTGGGTCTGACTTAGATAGAGTCGAAGCCAAGTGGTGCCGACTCTTGGAATGAAGTGTGCAAAACAACAGAACACAGTACAAAATAGATCATATCATGCGGTATATAATATAATTCCGTATCATAAGTATAATTGAGCAGAAATGGAAGCGGATATAAACATAAACAGGTGTATAACCAAGAGATATATAAGCTAAACAAAAGTATGATCTAGTCAAACAAGAATATTGGAAATGGAATGCAAATGCATGCATATAGATCATATACGGAATCAAGATATGAATCAAGCCAAGCCAACGGTCTTGGAACACTCGGGGTCTTGACCGTCCAACTCAGTGTAGCACTAAGGATTCCTATGTTAATGACCTGCAAAGGAACCCATGGCGTTTCTTAATTTGGATGCCGAATCCCTTAGTATAACACATTTGGTTCAAATCATAAATACGAAAAACAGGAGGTTCCTTGTGGGTGTACGGTTGCTCACATAGCACCCACAATAATTACAAGTCCATTGGGCATGATTTAGGGTTCAAGGATCCAATGCTAAGGTTGAGAAGTAGGTCTATGACTACCTAAGAATCCTATTAAGTGATTCCAACAGAACTACACCAAGTTCACCTAAGTACTATGTGGGTATCATAAGTTATAAGCTTAAATTTATTTATTCAAATATCTCATATCTTCCCCAACCTCTGATTATAAAATTATGTGGACCAATGAATTCTACATTACAAGAGCTTTCCAATGATATGTAGAACTCCAGAATTGGACTAGCGGATCAAAAGTTATGGAAATTTAAAGTCACCAGTTTGCTAGCTGTCGGCAAGCTGAGTAGCCAGGTCGGTCGCAACTTGGCCAGCCGCCTACTGACTGAGTTCTGGGCTGTCAAAATTTGTGCTCTCGGGAAAAGTAATCATGGGTGAGGTCGGCTAGCTGCTCGGTGACCCCCTTGACGCGAACAGAGCCTAGAATGACCCTATTTGTGGGTACTTCGAGTTCCAATGCCTTTACGCTTTCTATGAGGCAACTTTCTACACATAATGAGCCTCCCATGTCCACTCTAAACCTCTTAATAATATTTCCAACAAGAGAACCAACAAATGACAATCTCACATACCCACTTGCAAATTTAAAACCAATTTTTAAGCAAGAAACAAAATGAGCTGAAATTGGGTAATTTAGCATGAGATTCATTGCCAGAATCAAAAATAAGGAAAAACATGCACATTTTTATAAATGTTTACTTGCCTTGGGTGCTTGTAAAATCAAATCTTACACAACCAATCTCTCCTAGCCAAGCCAAGATCTCCAAACTAAAAACCCAAAAAAATGCAAGCTCAAGAAAGCAACCTACAATGAAATTAACTGAAATGATGGAGAAGGGGATGTATGCAAGGGTGAATAATCCTCCTACAGAACTACTTTCAATTAGTAGAGGATGTGTAGAGAAAAATGGTAGCTTACCAACGGAGAAGATGGAGTTGTGTTGGTGGAATTGGAGACTTGGAGATGAATGAGAAGATGAGAATGAAGATGATCTCACAAAAACCCACATGTAGCAACAAAGTGAAGAAAATGAGAGATATAGAAGGCAGGAGAAGTAGAGTCTCAGCTAGGAGAAAGCTTCGTTTGAATTGGGGAAGGAGGTTTTGAACTAAATTTTCTTCCTGCAGCTGGATGCAAGTCCCACTAGGTTACAGAATTTTTAGAAAGAGGCTTGGGCTGGAAAAATGAGTTGGAAATGGGACAAGATGGATCCGAATCAATTGGGTCAAAACATAAGAATCAAAGCCCATGATATGCATTGTGTAATGCACCCAAAACCCACAAAATTCTAAAGACACATAAAACCCAAAACACTCAAAAAAGTCATACTCTAACTAGTCAATTGTCAAACCCAACTAATTTTGCCTAATCAAGCCCAAATACATACAAAACATCCATTAAGCCATTAATCTCAATTAATTAACTATTAATTGAAATTAAGGAGGGTCGGGGTTTACATTCTTCCCCTCCAGAAGTTGGGGGTCTACCAACAACTCTAGTAAGATTATTTAAATTGTTAAATTAGTGTACACTGGATTAATGATGAGTAGTATATGGATTTGGAACTCTTATATAGTTGCTAACATATGTTTTCTTTGTTTTTTCTTTTATATTAGGTTCCTGCATTGGGAAAAGCAGACTTGAGGCCACACATGAGGCATTAAGTTGCTCAACAGGCGACCTAGTGATAAGTTAATTATACAATTCAATGCATATAGGCAACCAATACGAGAATATGCTAGGTCTTTTTCCACGTTATGCGGAATAGTTGTGAGGTCTCTTGGTAATGCACCATTGCAGGTGAAGAAATGGGCAAAAATTCCAGAGCATGTAAAAGAGAAGATGTGGAGCCACATTCAAGTAAATGGTAATGAATATTTTCGTATATTATTTAATTTGACGCGAACCTTATTTTCTACCTCTTAGGAGTTCACTGTGGTTGATAAAAAAAAGGAAGAAGTTGGTTATGGAAAGTTTCGTGAAAAAATATAGGGATTATAGAAAGGCCTTGAAGGATAGGTGTTATTCTGTATGGAACCTAGAAGGGGAAGGACTTCAACATCCGCCTCCCGATGTTTCGATTGATGATTGGGCTTGGCTTATGCGACACTGGGGCAGTCCGGAGGTGCAAGTATGAAACCATTGTTAAAAAGTTTGCCCAAAGTAGTCCTTTTGCTTACTTTTTTAAAATGTTGAATTGTCATTGAATATATGTAGATTGTATGCGAGGAAAACAAGGCCAATCATAGTCGTCAAAATATGAAACACAGTGGGGGGACGAAAGTTTTTCTCGTTGACGATGAGGTATATAATTTCATTATATTATTATTGTTTTAGAATTTAGATTCGCATACGAGTTTTTAATGAAATTAACTTTGTACAAGTATAGACTTTGAGAAGGACCGACCGGAGTATCCCTTCTCGAGCGGATCTCTTTATTCTACTCATACATGCAAGGACCGAACTCCTGTTGATGACAAATCGGTAGAAATTATCATATCTAAGATGTCAATCTTAACAATTAATTTTAACTTTGTACATAATGTGGCTAATTATCTTCTTTTTAATGCAATCAAAGTTTAAAGAGAGGATGGAAATGCATGAGGAGGGACCTTCTAATTCTATAGGTGATGATGTCTATACCAAGGTGATGGGACTAGAGCGACATGGTCGTGTGCGTGGATACAGGCTACGTCCGACGCCCACTTTCGTCTTTGGCTCTACATCTAGCCAATTTCAAGCAGATTATGAGACGATGCATACTTATTTTAACAACATGTGTCATGAAGTGGAGGAAATGAAGATGATGCAAGAGAGGATGCGTGCCACTATGGCACAGATGATGCAACAAATGTCTGGCCAGCAACAGGATCCTTCTGAAAGTGTAATTCTACATATTTATTTTCTATTACCAGTATTCATTGTGTTTATATCATTTGTCAGAGGATAATCTAGCTATTTACCTTTCTTTGGTTTGCAGGGAGCAGATGGATAATCTTTTTAAGATTTTATGCATAGTTCTTTGTGTTTCATTCTACAGTAAATATGATACTATTGATATTTTATTAGTCTAAAGTCATAGTTTTGATGGAATTCATGTTCCTTTGGAGAATCCTATATGTGGTTCTGATATAGATTTCTGATTATGTTGCTTATACAGATAAGATTTGTAATGAGATTTGATCATCAGTAGTATGGGCAATGTTATTTGTTTAACATCTCTGTTTTGTAGAATTTTTCTAGATTTGGTATATTTCAAACAGATATATACTTATCTGAAAAATTGGATGAGGTAAGCAATGTGTCTTTTGTACTTAGGTTTGCTAATATGTTATCTTTTCCTTTTGTAGTTCTGGAACGAGAGTAGACATTATATTTCTTTTGTTGTGACTTATGATGTTGGTCCCTTTTTTAACTTGGTTATATACGTCAGATGATGATGATGATGTTAAAGGTATGATGGAAATTCACCAATAGGGGACAAGAATATTAAATGAGAGAAGATGAAAGGTGTAAATTAGTTGAATAGTTCCATGCTCATGTGCTTATGGAAGGTATTGGGCACTCATAAATTGAGATAGTGGAGAACCTAGTGGGGTGTAGGAACACAAGCCAATAGTGGATGTAGGCATTGACCTTGAACCAATGTATAACGTTGTGGTATGGTGTATGTTTCATTGTGATTGTTTGTACCTTCTGTAGTTTATTTGTTTCATAATCATCACTTGTGCATAATTTATTTTATAGAGTTAAAATTTGGTTT
Source organism: Umbellularia californica (assembly GCA_028538565.1). Lineage (NCBI taxonomy): Eukaryota > Viridiplantae > Streptophyta > Magnoliopsida > Laurales > Lauraceae > Umbellularia > Umbellularia californica. Next base: position 52,422,206 of record JAPQWN010000004.1, on the reverse strand, counting down.
AATTGGGATAGATTTGAGTTCACCCTATTCACCACTCCCTCTAGGGTTCGGATCCCAGTCTTTTAAATGTTGATAATATCATCAACCAATTGGCGATTTCATACAAAAAAGTGTACGAACAATTATCTCAACATTTTTATTTTTTTTTCAAAAAAACCGTTTAATTAAGATTTCATAAAAATCACATATACATACACACACAGACATGTGTGTGTGTGTGTGTGTGTGTGTGTGTGTGTGTGTGTGTGTGTGTGAGTATAAGGAACCAGTTCAAGGAAAAGAAAGTGTTTTGATTGAATTGAAGAGGATGACCTATTTATAAGCCATGGGCATCAGAGATGGTTGACACGAGTTATCCATCTAATTGTTATAAAAAATCATGACACAAAATTTCACTCTCACCAGCAAAAAGATGATAATTAATAACTGTAAAAAAACAAAAAAGTAATGCATTTGCTTAACTTGAACTTTACCCATTTATTTATTGGGATGAAAATTTTACTATAAAAACACTCCCTTTGTTAAAATGGACAGCCCAGACACTTAATGAATAGATCCGAAAAAATATAGGTCTGCGTGCCTAAAAATTACGGACTTGGTTTAGAAGATAATGGGAGTTTAAGAGTAAGCTGTTTAGCTGAGCAGGAACGTCTTTGATGGTCTGAAACCTGAAAGGGAGAAAAAAACAGAGGTCAGGGCCCGAGGCTGCTGTCAGCCAAAGGCACTCCGACGCCTGAGTTAGTGCAGTCACTAAACTAGGGTGAAGTGAGGAAGAAGATATGAGCAAAGTAGCAAAGTGTATGCTGTGTATTGCGTACCTGTTCATGGCTTACCATGCAAGTATATGTAGAGGAGAGTGGAAGGTTCCAAGTGGAGGTAGGTGAGGATACTTGTCCCATCAGCCCATGCCTAGGATCCTTGATGGGGGTAGGTGAGGGTACTGTCCCATCAGATCTCTCCTCAAATTCCTCACATCAATGTGGACGTGATAGGGAGGGTCCTTTATCAATATCTGGCGGCCACCCTATCTGTCAAGGTGCTCCGTAATATGGCCGTCCTATCTCATAATAGAGATTAGTGGCCCAACACCCATCTCGGTCAAGTGGACCGAGGTGGATATCACCGAGGTCGGGCCCGTTTGAGGTCGGGTACTGTTACCGAGACGCTCGAGGCAGAGCCTAGAAAGAGCGTGGTCGTTACACTTACCGAGTCCAGCTCAAACCCGGTGCCAGCTGGCACGCTGCTGAGCTGGGTGAATGGGGTCGGTGTAAGTCTCAAATCAGCATTATCGTCCAGGTCGGGGATAAGCTCGGTATTAGGTGATCACCCCACACAACTGCCCCCTAGCTGCTGACCTCATCAGGGATCTGGAGCTTGATTGAGGTCGGGAGATAAGTGCGTGGGAGTTCTATAAATACCGAGCTCTGCAACATTATTTCTTTGAGATGGGCCGTTGAGTCGGGACCTCATCATGACTGTTCAATTAAGGGCTTAATTACTTCATCGCCAGCCTGTCTGCCAGGAGGCGCCAAAATCGTTGCGTCTGCCCGAGGTAATCAATTACTCTGACGGCGTTTACTGGGGAAACCGCAATGCTCTTGACACGTGGCGTCATCTGGTTCGCAGTATGGTATCCCGAAGCGACGCGCGCCCCTTTTGAGGCGGAGTGATGAGGGCGTGCCCTTGGAATTCGAGAAGTCGTCCTGTTGCTCTATAAAAGCAGCACTCTCCTTCTTCGTTCCTCTACTGTGGCGCTCTGAAACTAAGGGAGACTCTGCTCGAGCGTTTTCCAGGCCACCTCTGTGTCATCCCTTCCCTTTTGCTTCTGTAAGTCCTTTTTCCTGTGCTTTGCTTTTCACCACCTCTTTCTAGCTTCTCTCCCTGCTAGCACTTTTTCTCGTCACCCATCTCCCAGACCTTAAAACATGGGCGCAGGGGTTTATCGCTGTCTGGTTGACATTCCCGGGGCCATGCTTAGATTCAGGGAAACATACAGCATTCCGGACGATGTCCGGGTTAGGCTGGACGACCCGAAGGACCCGTGGGATGCTTACTCCTACCGAGATGGATGGATGCCCTTTCCTCTGGTCTCGGTATTTGAGGGAGGGGTGAGGTTCCCTGTTCACCCCCTGCTCAGGCGATGTCTGGCGACGTGGCACCTTGCTCCCTGTCAGCTAATGCCGAACAACTATAAAATTATAATGGGGACGGTAGAGTTGAATAGGCTCTTAGGTATCCACCTCGGTGTCCATGACATCGAGGAAGCGTACGGCATTTGCAAGTCGACCGAGGAACCCGATAACTGTTATTACCTCCGGGGAAAACCAAAGATGGTTTCCTTCGTTGCTGCCCTCGAGGACTCGATGCGCCACGCCGGGAGCGACTGGTTGTTCATTGCCGGCAACTGGGAGCTCGGCGCGGAAGATTCCGAGGCAGAGAAGAGGTACAAGGTACCCCGTCGCTTCGGGTGCCTCCCAAGTAAACACCGAGCTCAATGGTTTTGACTTTTTGCCTCTTTATTTTTCTACCGAACTGACGTATATTGGTCTATTATGCAGAGCTCAGTGAGAGGAGACATGTGGCTTTTCGCGACGGCTGGAAGAAAAACGGTGCTTGGTTCAACGCCGTCCAGCGCTATCAGGGGTACAAGGGCAAATCTGCTTGGTGCCTCATAGGGTACCTGCCGAGGTACAAACACTTCTCCAAAAGACAAGGGGCTGAGTACCTTGAGGTCGGACCTAGCTACGCGCCAGAGGCGGTCGGGCAGCAGCGTCCAATTTCACCTGTTACCGACCAGGACGAGGAGACCGAGGATCATCAGCCTAGCCCCGAGATGGAGAGGGGTCGTCAAGATTTCGCCATCGTCAACCTCAGGGAGAAGCTGCTGGGCGAGCGGGCCTCTTCTTCCTCGAGGTCCGCCGATTCTTCCTCCCGGGATGGCCGTAGGGATCCCCCTTCCAACCCTTCCCACGAACACTCTACCGAGGTGAGGGAAGAGGAGAGGCAGACGAAGAAGGTGAGAGGTGAAGAGCCGCGCCAAACCAAGCCCCGGGAGGAAAGGGCCACCTGTACGATCCCGACGGAGGAGAGGGAGCCGAGGCGGGAAGACGAGGAGGAGCAGGAGAGGAGTGGGGCGGAGGAGCATCCCTTGGTCCGCCGAGTAAGGCATGAGGAGAGGGTGCCGGCGACACCCAGAGGAGAGGGTTCGTCTCGGCAGGACCCAGTCCAGCCCGTGGCGCCCCGCGTCCCAGAGGTTAAGCTATTAAGGCCATCCTTCCTCCTCAGACCAGAGACGCCATTGACTTCCGGACATAGGTTGCAGGGCAGTCCGGCACTTGCGGCCGCGCTGGCTGGTGCGTGTGCACTTCCGGGGTACATTGACCGATTTAGGAGGATGGAAGAGGGCGCGCTCCACCAGGCCAATCTTACGTCGGCGTTGCTGGTGAGGAGCACTCGACCAGTTTATCTGCCTCTTACAGACACGCAATGAGTTCTGCTAATCTTCGTCTTTTTCTTTTGTGCAGATCGTGCAGACGTCTCAGGTGGCGCTGGAGAAGACCCGCCAGAGCTGCTCTGTAATTCAATCTCTGCAGGCTGATAAGCGAAAGCTCGCAGCAGCTCTGGAGGGGAGTTCGGAGGAACTAAGGAGGTCTCGTGAAGAACACGCCAAGCTGAACGCATAAAACGAAGTAGCCATGGAGGAGATCACCAAGAAAAGTGCTGAAAACTATAGGTTCCAAGCTGCGGCGTACGAGATGGAGAAGAAAGCGAAGCAGATGGAGGCCGAGATGGAGGCCTTGAGGAAGGAAAAGGCTGAGGTCGATGCTTCGATGGGAGCTGAGCAGGAAGCCTCAGCTAAACTCAGAGCCGAGCTCGAGGCTTCCCGGCAGGCAGAGATCGACTCCTCTTTCCGGGATGGGGTGGCCCAGGCGACTAAACAATACGAAGATCAACTCGTAGGGCTGGGCGAGGAGCTTTTCGAAATGGGCTGTTTGGCTGTACTCAGAGCAATGCGAATCCCCGAGGATGAACCCATATATTAGAACCTGCCCAAGCTCCCTCGCGCCGAGCCCGAGTCGCCTGCCCCCACATTCACCGAGGCCCCTCTTGACCCTCCAGCTGGCGAGCCCCAGGTCTCTGAAACTCATGAAGAGATTCTTCAAGTCCCAGCTGCCGAGATCACAACTGCCGACCTCAGGGTGGAAAATGCGGAGGTCCCTCCTCCTACTCCTGCTGGTGGCAATGGCGATGATGTCTCTGTGATTGACATAGATCAGTTACCCTGATGTTGTCTTTTTTTTTTTTTCTTTTTTCACTTGGGGGGAGATTGTATTTTTCTCTTTTTTCATTTGTACATGGGAACACACTATTTTGATCAATGAAATTATCTTTTGCACCAATCTCTGTGCTTGAATGTTTGTTCTATTCTATTTCTTGGTTTTTGGCTTCGCAACCAAGAATAAGTAACATGAATTAAGGCAAGTAATTGAGCTCGGCCCCATAGCCGAACTTAGTAATATACCAAGTCCGTATCTCGAGATGAATTTTAGCTAGGTTTTGTAACCACAAAGCAACGATCTCGGTTGAACTGGGTGCGCTTGGTCCTGTGACCGTAGCGGAGTTCGGTTTCGTAATCAAAACTTGCGGCTGGTTCAAGGACCGGGCCGAAGTAGCTGACTTTAGTAACTAAACTGAGTGACGAGTCCTGTGACTGCGTCGAGATGCAAACCAGTCTCATAACCAAGTTGAGAATGGCCGGTCCTATGACCGTGCCAGTCGTACACTGGTTGCGTAGCCGAGCTGTATGCCGAGTTCCATAACTTGGAGAAATTTAAAAGTAACAAAACACATTCTTTTAAGAGAACTGATTTTATTAACTTTCAAAATTGGGTACAGTTTAAAAATAGTACTTCTTGAGGTGTGTGACATTCCATGGGCGTGGCAGCTCTCTACCCTCCATATCCTCAAGTTTGTAGCAGACTGTCCAGCCACCGAGGTCACCTTGAATGGCCCATGCCAGTTGGGTGCTAGTTTTCCTTCGGTGGGGTTTTTATTTGCTGGGAGTGTCTTTTTCAAGACCAGTTCTCCAGGTGAGAACCTCCTTTCTTTGACCTTTAGATTGTAACCCCTGGCCAACTGTTGCTGATAAGAAGCAAGGCGAATGGCTGCTGCCTCCCTTCGCTCTTCAGCTAAGTCGAGCTTTGTGGCGAGGTTTATATCGTTTTGGCCTTGGTCGAAAAGTTCCGACCCGAGGGTCGGTAGACTGACCTCAAGTGGAATTACGGCTTCCATCTCGTAGGCCAGGGAGAAGGGTGTAGCCGAGGTCGAGCGCCTTGGGGTAGTTCTATACGCCCAAAGGACACTTGGGAGTTCCTCTACCCATCTTCCTTTGGCTCGGTCCAGTCTCTTCTTGAGTCCGTCGAGCACTACCTTATTAGAGATCTCAGCCTGTCCATTACTCTGGGGGTATGCCGGGGTTGAGTAGTAGTTCCTGATGCCGAGTTCTTGACAGAAGTTTTTGAAAAGTTGGAGTCGAACTGAGTCCCGTTGTCAGAGATTAAGGCCCGAGGCACTCCAAATCTTGTCACAATGTTCCTCCATACGAAGTTTTTAGTATCCTTGTCAGTGATGGAAGACAATGCTTCGCTTTTATCCACTTGGTAAAATAGTCAGTGGCTACTATCAACCATCTTTTATTCCCCGGAGCTCGGTGGAGAGGTCCCACCAGGTCCAGTCCCCATTGGGTAAAAGGCCAAGGACTGGAGAGAGGACTTAGGTCATATGCTGGCTGATGGAGAGAGTGAGAAAACTTCTGGCACTTTTCACATTTCCTGGCATAGACCTATGCGTCCTTTTGCATGTAGGGCCACCAGTAGCCCTGACTGATAGCTCGGTAAGCCAGTGACCAACCTCCAATGTGACTGCCGCAGATCCCTTCATGGATTTCATAAAGGAAGTCCTCGACTTTGCTCGGGTGAACGCACTGGAGGTAAGGGCCATTATAGGACTTTTTGTAGAGCTTGCCATCTGGGGAGAGCCAGAAACGAGCTGCTTTCAGCCTGATTTTGTGGGCCTGATTTTTGTCCTCTGGGAGCTGGTCATTCCTAAGGTAGGAAATGAAATCGTCCATCCAGCTCGGACCGAGGTCAGCATATAGGATCTGCCGAGGTGGTTGGAGTTCTATACTTGGTCTGTCTTATGCTTCCACTTCGACAGTCCTTTTCCTGTTGCTTCGACAGCAGAGGCCAAGTTTGCAAGTGCGTCAGCATGAGAGTTGGAATCTCTACCGATTTGCCTGACTTCAGCTTTTTGGAACTGAGATAGAAGTTGCTTGGAGTGGGCTAGGTAGGCCGCCATCCTATCGTCACGGGCCTGGTAGTCTCCATTTAGTTGGCTCGTCACCAGCTGGGAATCACTGAAGACCACCAGTTGCCGTGCCCCCAGAATTTTTGCACTGCCCAGCCCTGCTATCAGTGCTTCATACTCAGCCTCATTGTTAGATGCTTTGAAGTCAAGAGTCAGGGCTTGCTCGATGACAAGGCCCTCCGGAGATTGGAGGACTATGCCAGCACCAGCCCTCTTGGAGGTTAAAGATCCATCAACGAAGACCTTCCAAGAGGAATCGAGGAACTGTTTCCAAGATTGCTTCTGCTCTGTCTCGGTCTCGGTGGATGCCCCCACCTCCTTGCCCCCCATTTCGATTTCGAGTTGGCTCGGTGCCGAACTAGGAAAGGTGAACTTTACAATAAAGTCTGCCAGCACCTGGACTTTGATTGCCGTTCTGGGTTGGTATTGGATATCATACTGCCCCAGCTCGACAGCCCATTTGGACACTCTTCCAGAAAAGTCTGCTTTCCTGAAGAGAGACTTGAGTGGATGTTCTGTCAAAACCACTATAGAATATGTCTGGAAGTAGTGGGAGAGCTTACGGGAGGCACTGACGAGTGCAAATGCGAGCTTCTCCAATGGCAGGTATCTCGTCTCGACGTCCAGCAGAATTTTGCTCGCGTAACAGATAGGCCTCTGTTGCCTGTCTTCTTCCCTGACGAGCACCGAGCTCACCGCATGGTCCGAGACTGCTAAGTATAGGTACAGGACCTCACCCTAGGTCGGAGTGGACAGTAGGGGAGGTGAGGAGAGATATCCTTTGAGCTCCTGAAGGGCGTTCTCGCATTTCGGGGTCCATTGGAACCCAGAGCTCTTCTTCAGGAGTTGGAATAAGGGTCGGCATTTATTTGAAGCTCTGCTAATAAAGCGGTTTAATGCTGCTGCCATCCCTGTAAGCCTCTGGACTTGTTTCGCCGAGGTTGGGCTCAGGAGGGCCTGGATCGCCGAAATTTGATCAGGATTGGCCTCTATTCCGCGTCTGGTGACCAGGCTGCCCAGGAACTTACCCGAGCCGATGCCGAATGCGTATTTGGAAGCGTTCAGCTTGAGCTTGTATTGCTCAAGGACGGCGAAGGTCTGTTGCAGGTCAGTCAAGTGGTCCTGTGACCTTTTAGACTTAACGACCATGTCGTCAATGTAGACCTCGACCGTCTTGCCGAGCTGGGCCTGAAATATTTTTGTTACCAGCCTCTGGTAAGTGGCACCAGCGTTTTTTAACCCAAAGGGCATCACTTTGTAGCAGTAGATGCCTTTGGGCGTTACGAACGCGGTCTTTTCCTCGTCAGGCCCATGCATCGGAATCTAATGGTAACCTTGGTAGGCATCAAGGAAACTCATCCTATCATACCCGGCTGTGGCATCGATCAGTTGGTCGATCTTTGGAAGGGGAAAGCTGTCTTTGGGACAGGCTTTGTTGAGGTCGGTGAAATCCACACAGACCCTCCAGCCTCCATTCTTCTTTCTAACCACCACCGTGTTGGCCAACCATACAGGGTAGTGGACTTCCCTAATGGCTTCAGCTTCTAACAGTTTCTTGACCTCTTCGGTTACAGCCTATGCTTGTTGGAATCCCGTCCTGTGGGTCTTTTGGACCACAGGTTTGTGCTCGGGATTTACATTTAGCTTGTGGCATATGACCTCGGGGTCGATGCCGGGCATCTCGTATGGGGTCCAAGCGAAGACCTCCCTGTTCTGTAACAGGAAGTCGAGCAACTCGGACTTCTCCTCCTCTGCGAGCTGACTCCCGAGCAGGAAGTATCTGCCTGGATCGCTAGGATCGATCTTGACCTCAGTGAGATCTTCTACGCTCTTCTGCTCGGGAGCTCGGCTAACCGATTCGAGCTCGGCTTCGAGCTCGGTCATATGGACTCGCTCCAGCTCTGCTTCACCAGGGACCACGGCCAGGAGGCACTCTTTGGCCATGTGTTGGTCACCGCGGATTATGATCACTTTGAAGCTGCCATCGTCGCTTTGCAATGGAAACTTGAGCTTCTGGTGATGGGTGGAGGGTACAGCTTCCATGTTGTGCAGCCAGGTTCTTCCCATGATGACATTGTATGGGGATGGTGCATCTACCACCAGGAAGTCTGCTGTCATGGTGGCTCCCCCCACTTCGACCTTGAAGGAGATCTTCCCCTTGGGGTACACGGACTTGGAACTGAAACCCACCAGTGGGGTGTGAGCTTCTTGCAGGTCTTCTTCTCTTAGACCCATCTTTTTGAAGCAGTCGAAATAGAGGATTTCCGAGGAGCTTTCAGGGTCCACTAGGATCCTCTTGACATTGAAGTTCTGCAACCTCATAGTCAGGAGCAGGGGATCGTTGTGTGGTAGCTAGACCCCGTCCAAGTCTTGGTCAGAGAACCAAATCTTTGGTCTCTCAATACGCACCTTCTTTGCTGAGGGACCGAGCTCGGCCGTCATTACTTGCTTGCCGTGCTCAGCCCTCCTGGCCTCAGTACGGGCCTGACTGCTTCCTTTAGCAGCGGGAGCAAGGTGGATGACGTCTATGGTCCATATTGGCTCATCGCTATCCTGGTCATTGGGCTGGCGTTGCTGAGCATGGTTTACTCTGCCTTCTTCTTTCACGTGATCTCTGAGGTGCCCGTCCTTCATGAGTTTTTAGAGGTGTTCCTTGAAGGCATGAACAATCCTCTGTCCCGTGTCCTTTATCTTTATGGTAGGCATAGAACTTGCTCTGATCTCGGGAGGCGGCGTCACCTTTCATAGGCTGGGGGCCATTTGAAAAAGGGATGCGTTTGAATCTTGCCGAGGAGCTTGTAAATAGGCTTCTTGAAGATGGTGTTGACGTCCTTGTAAGAGGCGCTATTTGGTTTCGGCTTCGTACTGCCTCCCGAGGTGGGAACGGAACGCGCTGCCAAGCTAGACGGCTCTCTGTTTCGGTCCGCCTCCCTCTTGGCTATCCTCTTGTCCTTCTTTGAGGGTCGGCCCTCCTGCCAAATGCTATGGCTCTCCCGAGCTCGCATCTCGTCCTCTTCTTGCTCAACGTACTGGTTCACCCTGGCCATCAATCCTTTTACTGAGACCAAGGGGAACCGCACCAGTTCCGTCCGAAGCTCATTGCCTGGCAACAGAGCTTGTTAGAAGGACTTGTTGGCTACCTCGTCGTTGGCATCTTCGATCACACTGTAGATGGTCCAGAACCTCTTGGCAAACTGAGTGATATTCTCGTCCGGCCTCATTCTGATAGAAATCAGGTCGGCGTCAGTCTTCGGGATGACCCGGTGTGCTTGGAACTTCTCGGCGAAGGAGTCTCGGAGCTGTCGCCAGCTTGAAACCGATCCCTCGGAGAGTGCACAGAACCACCGAAGTGGGAGGTCTCCCAGGCAAGAGGAAAAAACCTTGCAATCGAGGTTGCCGTCACCGCCAAACACCGACATCTTCTGGGTAAAGTGTCGGAGGTGCGCCTCGGGGTCCGAAGTCCCGTCATAGAGATTGAACCGCTGGACGCTAAACTTATCAGGGAGGGGATGATCTCTGATTTCCCGAGTAAATGGAGATGTGCCGTGGTTGTCACTATCTCTGGTAGCCAATCGACCTCGAGTGAGGCCGGCATACTCCATATTCTGTTGCATGGCCAGCTTGATTTGCTGGTTGATCCATTCAACTATGTCCGGGTCGGCACCCTGGCTTTGTTTCTGGCGCTGCTGCTGGTCAGCGCTGGCGTGAGTACTACTCGAGCCCTCTTCGCGAGCTCGGTCACGCCTTTTGTTTATGATTCGTCTCAAGTCTAGCCGAGCTTTAGGAGCTTTCCGGGCTCGCTGCTGTGTACGAGGCACAAGCGGAGCCTCGGCTGGGGCCTTCTGCCCCTCGAGCTGCTGTTGGAGCTGGAGGATCTGAGCTCTTTGCTCCTCAATGACGAGGTTTTGAGCCTTGATTGCTTCAGCTTGGGCCTCGGCATCATCCTCCAGGGCCATGTCGTCGCCGCCTTCATCGTCTAGGTGGACGTGGTCCTCTTCCATGTGGTCGTCGTGATGAGACTGGCGAGGATCAGACTGTATTGGAGCCTTGCCCCGTTGGGACTGTCCCTGAGGAGGAACGTCCTTACGGGGTGGCTCGGTGAAAACGACTTCCAGACGTGGTCGCTCCGCCTGAGGGGTAGTCGGCCTGACCCGCTCCAGTACGGGACCGGGGCGAGGAGATGCTGCTGCATCCCTTAACGATGAGTGCGTTACCGTGATAGGTGATCCTACACTTCTTGTGCCAGGTTCTCCGCCAACCCTCCTCTACTGAGGGTTAGACGGTGTTTGCCTGGTTGCTCTTTCTTAGTTTGTCGCCGGCGCTCCTGCCTGGTTCTTCACCAGAGGTGGCGGCATGGAGGACAGGAACGTTTCTGGCTGCTTGGACCTGGATGGTCCAGCAATGCTCTTTCCCTTCCTAGCCTTCGGAGGCATGGCTTTCAGGATGAAAATATGGATTTTTCAAATCGTTTTCCCCATAGACGGCACCAATTGTGCGTGCCTAAAAATTACGGACTTGGTTTAGAAGATAATGGGAGTTTAAGAGTAAGCTGTTTAGCTGAGCAGGAACGTCTTTGATGGTCTGGAACCTGAAAGGGAAAAGAAAACAGAGGTCAGGGCCCGAGGCTGCTGTCAGCCAAAGGCACTCCGACGCCTGAGTTAGTGCAGTCACTGAACTAGGGTGAAGTGAGAAAGAAGATATGAGCAAAGTAGCAAAGTGTATGCTGTGTATTGCGTACCTGTTCATGGCTTACCATGCAAGTATATGTAGAGGAGAGTGGAAGGTTCCATAGTGGAGGTAGGTGAGGATACTTGTCCCATCAGCCCATGCCTAGGATCCTTGATGGGGGTAGGTGAGGGTACTGTCCCATCAGATCTCTCCTCAAATCCCTTACATAAATGTGGACGTGATAGGGAGGGTCCCTTATCAGTATCTGGCGGCCACCCTATCTGTCAGGGTGCTTCGTAATATGGCCGTCCTATCTCATAATAGAGATTAGACGCCCAACGCCCATCTCGGTCAAGTGGACTGAGGTGGATATCACTGAGGTCGGGCCCGTTTGAGGTCGGGTACTGTTATCGAGACGATCGAGGCAGAGTCCAGAAAGAGCATGGTTGGTACACTTACCGAGTCCAGCTCAAACCCGGTGCCAGCTGGCACGCTGCCGAGCTGGGTGAATGGGGTCGGTGTAACTCTCAAGTCAGCATTATCGCCCAGGTCGGGGATAAGCTCGGTATTAGGTGATCACCCCACACAATAGGGAAAGTTTACATTTGAAGCATTTATGCACATAGGTTTTTTGGGGTCTAAAGTATCCTCTGCTTTCGTCAAGTATTCTTTTCCAAATCATCACAATTATTCAATGTGACCACCTTGATTCCAGCACTCGGGTTACCCCATCCGTCCACCTATTTGTGGGCCCTCGTACTACAAAATAAATTAGCAGAAGATAATTTGTTTAGGATCAGTTGAAAGGGTTCAATTAACTACTTTAGTGTTAACGTTGGAGACAACTCTTACCTGAAATCTCATAATGAGCCTTTTTTATTACTAAATTGGATTATGACAGAGAATTGAATGAAATATATGAGAAATAGCCTCTCGAGGTAATCTTGTTTTATTCATTCAATATACTGAAAATTATAGGAGGATAACATAGAGACCACTGACTTTCATGTGATGCTAGACTACGATCACATCCAAAAAAAAAAAAATTTGTATTTAAGTAGAGGAGATTGATGGATCTTGAGCTAAGCAGTTGGATAAGAGGCTTGCATGGCAATGCCACAAACGCCTTCTTTAGCATCGGCATCCCTTTTCATCTTTATGTATCCCTCTTCACCCCATCCAGTGCCCCATGAGTTCTCAACAAGCAAATACTTGGTACCATCATCAGTAGTCCCATAACCAACTAGTGTAACAGCATGATCTAGGTCGGTACCACAGTCACCGTCGAAAACACCAGTTGAGTAGTGTTTAAATGATGGTCCACTATCGTCGATGGCAACAGATATTGGCTGGTTCGCAACAGCTTTCATTAGATCGTCGTCACTGTTACGAGGCACATCTTGATAGCCAGTTATCTGAGCAACGTTTACATTCTCAGCGTCACATGTTCCCTCAACTCCCTGGTAGGGATAGTTTTCTTCAATTGTAAGGCCTTGGTTCTGTTGAATGAATTCGAAGGCGCCATCCGGGTAACCACCTTCACAGCCCTGGTTATAGCCTTCGGTGCCACAGTCCACTACCTGTTGCTCAGAGAGATAGAGCAACTTACCATTTGTCAACTTGGTAATTCCTTCCACAGCCACTATTGCTGTTGGCCCAACAGCATCCTGTTCCATTCCACAAATCATTTTATCATATGATGGTGTATGTTTATACAAATGACATATCCCTTATTTATTTCAGTTTCAGTAGACTCTCAAAAGAAACAAAAAGAAAAGAAAAGGAAAGAAATCATGTGTTCACTATCTTCATAGACCCACTAATAACAAAGTACTAGGCTTGATATTGCTCAAGGAAGTATTAACTAGAAGATTATGGATCTTTTTACTGGGCATGCAATGCATGTGGTCCTTCTAGCATTATTATTAAGGTAATTTTTTTTCTTTTGTTTTGATCTTCACAAGGGACTCAAACTGATGCAGCCACTTACACAGAACAAACATGTTCCCAACCTACCAATTATATATTAACGTATAGATGTATTGCACTCACGACAGGGTTGTTGATTCTTGACATCGGTTACAGCACCCTCCTTTCTCCAGTCCTTGGCAGGTGGTACTTGAGTGACATTCTGGAACATAAGCGGCGTTGGCTTCACGGAGGCATTGTTGGGGCGGCGTTATCCGTTATGAGAGGACGTATGATTTGAAAATTGAGACCCACCTTTTATTGTTTGCGCAGCTCTATTATTATTGTGCATACAATGTGGTACTCACATTTAAAAATTAAAACATGGAACCCATTTTCATTGGATTTATAATGTGGGCCCACCTTGGTAGGAATTATAATATGGGGCCACCTTTTGTGAATGTAAATATGTGACCCACCTTTAGAAATTACAACATTGTACCACATTTAGAAATTGGAATATGGGGCCCACATTCATAGGATTTATAATGTGGGTCCACCTTTTTTGGTCGTGATCATGTGACCCACGTTTATGAATGACAAAGTGGAGCCACATTTTTTTTTTATTATAGATACATGACCCACCTTTAGAAATTACAATGTGGTGCCCACCTTTAGAAATTCTAACACGAGGGCAGTAAATTCATGTGATTTATAATGTGGGCCAACCTAATAGGAATTATAATGTGGGGGCCATCCTTTTTGTAACTGTGAATGCGGGACCCACCGTTAAAAAATTGCAGTGCGATACCCACCATTAGAAATTTAAACATGGGGATACATTCAAAGGATTCGCAATGTGGGCCTACATTCATAGGATTTACAATGTGGTGCCACCTTTTGTGATTGCGACCATATGATTAGGAATCAACAACGGAAACAATAGTAGATGCTGCTCCGGTTGAACCAATGGAACCTTCCTCTGAATCAAATGTTCCTGAAAGAATTCGGCAATTTGAAGAGCAAAGTGCAACTTCAAAATCTGTTCATCCTCGATCTCAAAAAGGTCAAGTAATCAAAGATCATCCTTTGGACAAAGTTATTGGTGAGATTTCTGGTTCTATGAAAACCAGGAAACAGGTACGTGATGAGGTAAGTCATGTCTGTTATGTTTTCAGTTTAGAACAAAAAAATGTCAAAGATGCTCTTGTAGATGATTCTTGGATAAATGCTATGCATGATGAACTTGCCCAATTTGAGAGGAACTGTATTTGGGAGCTTGTTCCTAGATCTTCAAATACAAATGTTATCGGAACCAAATGGATCTTTAAAAACAAAACCGATGAGTCAGGTCAAGTCATTAGGAACAAAGCTCGATTGGTTAGCTCAGGGGTATACCCAAGTTAAGGGTATTGACTTTGATGAAACTTTTGCCCCTGTTGCTAGACTTGAATCTGTGCGCTTGTTACATGCTATTGCCTGCTTTTTAAATATCAAAATTTTCAAATGGATGTCAAAAGTGCATTTTTGAATGGGCTCTTGAATGAGGAAGTGTATGTGGAGCAACCTAAAGGATTTGAAGATCCTCATCATCTTGATCATGTGCACGAATTGCAAAAAGCTCTTTATGGCTTAAAGCAAGCTCCAAGAGCCTGGTATGAGAGACTGACAGTATTTTTGATAGAGCATGGGTTTACTAGAGGAAGTGTGGATAAGACTTTATTCATTAAACAAGACAAGAACAACAGCGTTATTGCCCACGTCTATGTTGATGACATCATTTTTTTATCTACGTCTGAATTCTTGTCTGATAAATTTGCCGATAAAATGTCGAGTGAATTTGAAATGAGTATGGTTGGTGAGCTGTCTTTCTTCCTGGGTTTACAGATTAAACAAACTCCCTCTGGCATTTTTATTTCTCAACCAAAATATCTAGGGAATTGCTGAAAAAGTTTAGAATGCAATCTTCAAAACATGATAGAACACCTATGAGCACCACCGTCAAAATTAGTCTTGATGCTGATGGATTGGATACTGATGAGAAAAGCTATAGAAGTATGATAGGTAGTCTGCTCTACCTCACTGCTAGTCGTCCTGACATTACCTACAGTGTCGGAGTTTGTGCGAGATACCAGTCACAACCCAAGTTGTCTCATGTTCAAGCTATGAAAAGAATCTTAAAATATGTGTGTGGTACTGTCGAATATGGGACTTGGATGTTTAAAGATACCAACACGATCATTGTTGGTTATTTTGATGTTGATTGGGCTGGATGTGTTGATGATCGAAAAAGTACCTCTGGTGGCTGCTTCTTTGTTGGAAACAATATGGTTGCCTGGCACAGTAAAAAGCAGACTTCGACTTCTCTGTGGACTGCTGAGGCTGAATACATTGCTGCAGGAAGTTGTTGCACACAGCTTCTTTGGATGAAACAGATGCTGCAGGATTATGGGATTGAGCAAGACACTATGACTATCTTTTGTGATAATCAGAGTGCCATTGATATTTCCAAAAATCCAGTCCAACACTCTCGCACAAAGCATATAGACATTAGGCATCATTTTATTCGTGTCCTTGTGGAGGAGGGAACAATTTCTTTATATCATATTCCCACAGAAACTCAACTTACGGATATTTTCACCAAACCGTTGGATGCAACGCGATTTGAATCTCTGCGAAAATCTTTAGGGATTTCTCTTATTCCCTACACTCCATAATTTTTTGTTTATTTAGGTGCACACTCACTTGTACACATGACCATTTTTTTTCTTTTTCTCACCGCACGGGTCGATTTTCGATTCTCTCATTGCTATCTCCTTTTTTTTTATCCTTGAGAGATGTCGTGGTAATAAGGTTAACCCGGAGGAAGAGGGCTACCTAAGATTGTGAGTAAAATGTTCCAATTGATTGGTAATTTTTTCTCTTGGAGAAGGCTACCACGATCTTTAGCGTGAATGTCACCAACAATGGTTTAACTTGTCCTCATTTTATTTATAAAAAAAAAAAAGGAAAAAGTTTGGAGGACTCGAATGAGTTACAAAAGATATGGAAAAGAAAATTCTACTCAAATGAGTTTAAAAAAAATGGAGGAAACTATTTTACTCAACTATATGTTGATGGGTGTGCTCCCCATGTGACATTTTGTTCATCTCAAGAGGTTTAGGGGGAGTAGATCACACTGGTTTCGGTTTCCATTTTTTTATTATTTTTATTTTTTTATGTTTTGTGATCATAATATTCACTTTTTGCACTGTGCGCTTAAATTTACGAAAATGTGAATAGTTTTACTGTCTACACTGTTAAATGGGGGGATTTAACCAAACCGTGACCGTTAGAGATTTTTCGCGCGCTGCACCCTAGGTTTTCAAAACCCTGGACAGCTCGCAGCGAACCTGACAGTTTATATTCTGCGAATGGGTTCTTTGTTTAATTTCCTTTCTTCTTCCTCCATTCTCTGCTACGCTTGTGACACCACCCCTTTTCGCCCCTTTTTCCTTTCTACAGCGTTCAGTCTTTTTCTCTTTCCAAGGTATTTTCCATTTCTTCTTCGTCGTTTTCCCTTCATGTTAGTTTTTCCTTTCATCTGTCATTGCATTCTAGTATCGATTAGGGCATTTTTTTCCCTTTTCTTTCATTTCGTTTGCTCCTTTTTGCTCATCTCTTCTTTCTTTCTTTTTCTTTTCCAATCTCATTCATTGATTGGCAAGCATTTTTCATTTTTGCATTTTGGATTGGAATTCTTTTGAATAGCACTCTATTATATGCTATTCTTAAATATTGTGGATTGCTCATTCTCATTTTCGTGGAGCTTCTTTCTTGCCTAAATAGTGTTTGATGGTTTTTTGGTTGATAATGGACTTTGTGTGCAAAAAAATTTTTGTGAGAAGGATATTGGATGTGTGAAATGGATGATGGTTGGAGGATTACTATTCGACATCAGTGGGGGAAATGGTTTGTGGAATGTGTGGGTTCTGGCGAATGGATGCCATTTTTTTTTTTTTTTTGCAGGAATGGATTGGATGTGGAGGTTGTGATGTGAAGGCTGTGTGATTTTTTGGCGATTGGAGGCCATTTTTTTTTTTTTTTGCAGGGTTGGATTGTTAATTGGATTTTTTTGTGTGGTTTCGGTCCCGGTATGGCACCGAAAAAGTGGCTTCATGCGGAATCTTCTTCATCCTCATCTTTTGATCATATTCGATTTCCCTCTTTGGGAAAGTCTACACAGTTTTTTGCTCAGTACGCAAATAGAAATGTGGAATCCGAACGGGAGGTGTCCGAGGAACTACATAACAAGCGTGTGTTTCGGAGTTTTACAACCAGGAATTGATTTACCTTGGTGAAGTTTAACACTCATTCTATTCATGTTGACTGGGTCCGGGAATTTTACTGTAATTTGGAGGTTTTGGATGATGGGTCTGTCAAGACATTTGTTAGAGGAAAATGGGTTGCAAACTCAGTGACTGATTTAGTTGACTACCTGGGGATTCCTGAAGTTCTGAATCCTGACTACCCCATCCCATCAGAGCTACCCGCACCCATAGACTATGATCTTGTTGCCTCTACTATTTGTGGTGTTCCTACTTGTTGGCCAGGAGGACTCTTATTGCATAGGAACTTGACTGATGAATATCGGTTTCTAAACCGATTTGTTTGTCACAACTTGGAGCCTCGAGGGCATACGTCTGATGTAACTCAGCGGAATGGGTATCTTTTGTTCTGCATTGAGACTGGGAAAGCAGTGAATATTCCCCAAGTCATTCTCAATTTGTTCATCAAAACACTGACAGCAAAGAAGAGTCCCCTCCTGCCTTTTGGGGTCCT
Source organism: Umbellularia californica (assembly GCA_028538565.1). NCBI lineage: Eukaryota > Viridiplantae > Streptophyta > Magnoliopsida > Laurales > Lauraceae > Umbellularia > Umbellularia californica. The sequence continues at coordinate 52,404,443 of JAPQWN010000004.1, read as the reverse complement.
GATCACTGATTTCCTCTCCTTCAAAGAGGTTGCTCCTCGGCCCAATGACCTAATTATGAAGAAAAAAAATCCCATCAACTCAAGGACTCTAGCACTGTCAACTTCTCATGTTCCAATGGGTCATCAAGCTGAAGAGGTTGAGGAGGAGCAAAGGATATCCCTATTCAGGGGGAGCAGCACAGACCTGAGGATCGGTTTGACCATTTGGCTGCTCCAGTTCAGCATTTGACTGCACGAGTTGATACAGTGAGCGGGCAAGTCACTGCGGGCTTCGCTCAAGTGAATGCGGGCTTCGTTCAAGTAAATGCAGCCCTTGCTGACATACTGGCCAGTCTTGCTCCAGGGGTGGTCGTGCTGTCGCAGGCACCCAAAAATAATAAAACCTTTACTCCTAAAAATATATGTAGTAGTGCGAGTAAGGATCGTTCCCACGGAGAGTGTTTAACTAAATTTTATGCTATGTGATCAAAGATGGGAGGTTTTGATTATACTAAAAAGTTAAATAAATAAATGAAAGCAAATAAAAATCAATAAAGTAACGAATTCAATTAAATGAGCAAGCATTGGTCAAAGTTAACATCCACCATCGGAAATTCAGAACTGATCATTGATGCAAAAATAAATCAATTAACACTTTGAATATTCATCGTTGAAATTAAATTCCTACCTCCTTAATTAGTTAATTAGAAAACACGCGCTCTAATTAACCCTAATTACTAAACAACCTAAGACAAGCGCTATAGATTTAATTTAGTAACAGCATTAAAATTAGAGAGATCGATGAACCCAAATAACACAAGCACACGCGGTTGCATTTAATTTAGCCAAGTGTTCTTCCTAATATTTAATAATCACTGACGCAGTAAATTATCAAAAATCAGTTGCTTCACAAATTAGAGGGATCAAACAATTACGGATTTGATTTCTAATTCAGCAGTAGATTGCAACGAAAAATAAACTAGTAGGCCTCCTAGTAATTAAACGAAACAATCATGATAACAAATTAAGCACAGAAGAACAATCCATATTCAAAGCATAAATTGAACAATGAAAATAAATTAGATCTCACAGTATTTATTCCGAGGCTTCAGTCTCCTTTGACCAATGACAAAAAATTAGCCACGCAGGGCCATAAAAAGACTTGCAAAATTAATAAAAGAAAAGAAGAAGAGTAATGAAGAAAGAGAGAGAGAGAGACTTCGTCAGAGAGGAGAAGGTACTCTACGTTGGATATGGGATGGGTTATTTATAGTGGAGAGTTAGGTTAGAGAGAGGAGAGAAGTTAGGTGATGTGTTCGTTGCATGATGGGAAAGAGAAGTGAAGATGGATAAGAATTAGAGAGAAAAGAGAAAAGGTAGAAAGTACAATTAGATAAGGACAGTGGCTGTGGCTGGTGTGATATTAGAGGGAAAGATGGATTTGAGAGATGAGGTGGCGTTGGAATTGGAGATGGAAATTAATAGAATAATCAATTAAATTCTAACTTAGTCAAAATCTTCTTCTTGACCATATCTTCTCGCTCGGGCTTCTGTTGGACTCGACCCAAGAATTAAAGTTGCACTATTTTTCGTTCTGCACAATATGAGCCCAATATTGGATATGTTTCGACGAACTCCTAATTTCTTCAAATTTACCATAATGCCATCCTGCTTGATTTTTCATCCATTTGGCATCAGGTACGAGCAGTAACTTCAAGCCCGATTTCGACCTTGATGTATCCAGTATTTCTCAAAACTCCAAACATGAAAGTTGTAGATCTTTTTCTTGGCGTTCCATAGCATCTTGAATCATCTCAATTGGAGCTCAGATGAGAGAGTTATGCCCAGATTACGAAGCGCTGTCCAAACTGTCCAGAGTCGCCCAATTAGCTTTGTTTTGCACTTAATGCCTCCATTTGCATCCTAAATCAAAATATAAGAATAATTAGTGCAATTGGACATCAAATAGATACAAAGGACTAAATATTAATGGAGAAAAATATATCATTTTTCATTCTCATCAAATTCCCCCACACTTAACTTTTGCTCGTCCTCGGGCAAAACTCAAATTCATTTTTTTTTTTTTTTCAAAAACACCAAGGTTGAATGCCATTAACAAAGAACAACCAAACTTTTTTTTAAAAATCATAACATATCATGAGCAAACATTCTTAAGCAAATTACAATTAATTAGCAAGCATTCTCATTCGAAGGTAGAGCAAACTAAACAGGTAGACCCTCACGGATATAAGCACTCGACTCTCATGTGGTTAAAGGGTGGGAATTTCGCTCAAATTCAGTCCAATGGAAATGACCTACCATAGGCTTGCATATCTTCTCATTCTCCACCACTGGGATCACATGCATATCACGAATCATAAGGACTTTTCAAAGGTTGTATCGGGGTTTAGGATCAAGGTGGGAAATATTTGGGAATGTAGCTCAAAAGCCATCGAAACTAGTGGAGCAAAGATGAATCAACTCAAGCTCGAACATATAAGACATGTAAAATCAATCACTCCATTCAGCAGCTTCTTCAATTTGGCTTCAAAGCATTCAGAACATGTAAACTCTTGTACTGAAAAAGAGATCGTTCAACAGGAACACTTTTTTCTTTTGTAACAGGGAACAATCCTTTAACAACTTTCACCTTGTATACATCACTTAAAAACATACCCCTTCTTGGAATTTAGGAGGATGAGGATTTATGAACATGGATAGCAATTTCCTCAATCACTTCACAAATTCTTTTTCTTTTTCTCTTTTTTTTTTTTTTTTTTTTTTTTTTTTTTTTTTTTTTTAAACTTCATTTTTTTTTTCTTTTTTCTTTTTTTTCATCTTTTTTTTTTCTTTTGAACAATAAAAATGCCAACAATGGAACTCACCAATCGAGGATGAAAACCTGCTCCATTCCAGACACCCCCACACTTAATTCTTGCACACCCAAACATATCATCACAATGCTCCACCAGCTCTACGGCTTGGGTAAAGATATTACTTTTTCGGTTTCAAAGCTTGTAACATGGGTTTACAATAAACGGGAATATAAAGCTAAAAGGGATTTAACAAAGGAAAAATTTTATGCAAGGTAGGCTATTTGGCTTATGTAGCTTATAACAAAGATGGCCTTAATCATGTTCATGTTTGCATGTGTTTATGTGACCTCGAATAGAATCAAGGCAAGTTCTAGAGAAACAAATCCATGGAATAATATCTCTCATGAAAGAAAATAGTGAGACTGATATGGATGTGTCAGTCTAAAGGCTCAAAATCTTACCGGCTTTTTGTCTACCAAATTTAGTCATTACCATCCTCAAGGGAACTAATTAATCATAAATTGAGAAGATCGGGTTATGAATTTTTCAAGCTTAATTAAATCTTGCTCATGTTATGAAATTTTTTTTTTTTTTTTTTTTTTCCGAATAGACCAAATTAAAATGCAACCTAAATTCCTTCCCCTACACTTAAAACTTACATTGTCCCCAATGTAAGGTAAAATGCAAAGAAAAGTAAAAAAATAACCAAAATATAAATGCAAAAATAAAGAGAAAAGGAACGAACTCCCCTTGGGTTGCCTCCCAAGCAGCGCTTTTGTTTATTGTCGTTGGCTCGACTCAAAGCTTCCTTCTTCAATCAGCATAAATTGGTTCTTCAAGGTCCAATTTATCCACCTCCTCTACTTGTAAACCTTCATAGAAAGGCTTAAGTCTATGGCCATTCACCTTGAACACCTTGGAAGTGGCTAAACTTTGAATTTCAACTGCACCATGAGGAAAAACATTAGTAACAACAAAAGGCCCAATCCAACGAGAACGCAACTTACCTGGAAAAAGACGAAGCCTTGATTGGTATAGAAGGACTTTTTGACCAACTCTAAACTCCTTCCTAGAGATCATCTTGTCATGAAATGCCTTCGTCTTTTCCTTGTAAATCCTTGCACTCTCATAGGCATCATTCCGAATTTCCTCTAACTCTTGTAGTTGCAACTTTCTGTGTTCTCCACTGTCATCCATCTTCATGTTGAAACTCTTGATAGCCCAATACGCCTTGTGTTCCAATTCAACTGGAAGGTGGTACAATATTTGCATACCAGGGTAATGTCGCACTCGCGGAGAACAATTGCTCGTCAGGGAAAGTTTCCTGCAGACGAAGTTCTTCCTCCACATGAACTAAACGACTCAAATGATCTGCGACACGATTTTCTGTCCCTCTTTTGTCTTTGATCTCCAAATCAAATTCACTCAAGAGAAGTATCCATCGTATTAATCTTGGTTTTGTCTCTTTCTTCATCATCAGATAACGAAGAGCTGCATGATCAGAGTAAACAATGACTTTAGTACCAAGCAAATAAGATCTAAACTTTTCTAAAGCAAAAACAACAGATAAGAGTTCTTTTTCAGTAGTAGAATAATTTCTCTGAGCATCATTCAAAGTCCTTGAAGCATAATAAATGGCATGAGACGCTTTTCCAATTCTTTGACCCAAAACAGCACCAACTGCATAATCACTCGCATCGCACATTATCTCGAAAGGAAAGTTCCAGTCAGGGGGCTGGATAACTGGGGAAGAAGTCAACAGTTTCGTTAGCTTATCAAACGCCTTTTTACACTCTTCACCAAACGCAAAAACCACATCTTTTTGCAGTAACTTGCATAGGGGTAATGCTATTTTGGAGAAGTCTTTGATGAATCTTCGGTAAAAACCTGCATGTCCAAGAAAAGAACGAACTTCCCGCACACTAGTGGGATAAGGTAAAGATTGAATAATATCAATTTTTGCTTTGTCTACCTCA